>JAGFBZ010000258.1:3212500-4670604 GCA_018398805.1 Hirundichthys speculiger
TCATCATCATCATCATCATCATGCACTGACTTTCTTACATCTTCTGTTAATAGGAATATTTAAGAGATAATATATATATATATATATATATATATATATATATATATATATATATATATATATATATATATATATATATATATATATATATATATATATAAAATCAAAATACTATATACCTAAACTGCCCTGTACAGCTCTTTATCTTTATAAAACAATGCATATACTGTGTACTTATGGTAGGTAATGAAGGTGATGCCAACAATGGGGAAAAATAGTAACAGTAGTTCTGGGTTCTTAGTTGCTGCAGTCTTATTGGACCACTGCTTCAAACAGAAGCGGTTCACCAAAAAAAAAAAAAAAAAAAGCAGCTAGATGAGAAACCAAATGAGTCCGGTTTGCAGAGGAGGGGTGGAGGTTTAATATGCATCTGTCAAGTCCCAGGTTTCAAGCGTTTCAGGTGTTACATTCATACTCCGAAACACCGAGGTCTATTGTGAAAAGATGTAATAAAAACTTTCATGGTCATTAAAATTGAGGGCCTCAAAGACAGGTGGGAGAATGAGACAAGACAGATGGGGGGGGGGGGGGGGGGGGGGGGCAAACTTGAGCATGGACAGAGAGAAGCCACAAGTACAAAGGAGAAGACAAATGAAGGAGGCGTGAGCCATCTTCTCTGCAGACTAAGGTAGACTAATGGTTTCAGCAGTGAGAGCAAAAGCCATCAAGCTGATGAGTTTGGTCATTACTGATGTGCTCAGTGCCATTTCACCTTTGATGTGAATAAACTGGGGACTGAAAACTGGAAGAATCCTTCAGATATGAGCCTCTTGGGCCGTCCTCACAAGCTGTCAGACATATTTCTATGTGTGATGTTCCTTCTGATTTTACTGACTTGTTTTACACTTTGACATACTACAGAACAACCTTTTTCAGAACTTCTAAAATCCAATTATCATCTCAGCTTTAAGCTGACTACCGATGTCACAGAATCAGAGGACATTTAGAGCAGGACTGGGAGAGAAAAACCACACTTGTTTGTTCGCTTGCTTCCCGAGACACAAATGAAAAGATTGCTTCCACTCATGTCTGCAAAACAATCTCAAAACTACTGCCAGCAGTTATTTAGTTTGGGTCCAATCAGTGAAAACTAACAAGCTACTGGCTTCAGCTTCATATTAAGCACAACATCTGACTCTTAGCAATGAAGAGCAGAACTATATATTTACCAAAACACTGCAGTGATCAACTAGGGGAGCTTATGACTCTGACAGAAGCTGGTATTACAACTGCCGACATGTGAATGAAAACCAACGGGAAATGACAAGGTAGGTGAATGAAGGAACGGCTGAATGTCGGTGATGGGCAGCTCTAGCGCTTCTGTTTCTTTGCTGATTTTTTTGTAATGTAGCACCAGAAAGAGGAACAGAGATACACAAATACAAAGAGACACAGAGAGCTCACTGGCAACCTCAACATATCCAACTGAAAAAGTTGTATCATGGGTAACAGATTATCTAAGCTCGCTTTGAAGATTGTTTTTGTTCAGTGCGAGACAGCAAACAACCTCTGGGAGTTTTTTTTAAACCCCGTGAATTCGCCTCCCACAGTAGCTTTTCTAATTAAATTACTTTCTTCTCATTTGGCTTGAAACGACGTATAAGAGTCACTCTTAGGTCCCTGTTTATTTAGTGTAAAAAGGGACTATTTTTCATTAAGTGTCAAAGAAAAACAATGCCCTTTCATTGTCTAATGTCGAGCCACAGAAAGTTATCCTTTAACCATTAACAGGGAAAACAAAACTGATCCCAGGTCAGCATACAGAGAAGTCAAACCATCTAACATCCATAAGTGGAGGAAGAAAAGCTTTGTTGTAAAATATACAAGTCTCTCAACCAGTAGCTGTTGTTTTGAATTGCAGCGCGGCACTTTGAAGGAAGGACTGAGGAGGAGGATGTTGGCACAGAGTTACACAGAAACAGTTTCTATGTAAAAATGCGCTGTCTGTCCGTCTGTCTGTCTGTCTGTGTGGCATCTAGCAACTTGGTTTGTGGACCAGCCAGGTGAGATCCAGAGAGTCCATCTCCTGATATGGGAGGACGCTGTAGGTGGACAGGCAGACGGATCGTCCCATCATGTCCACTCCGAGGGGGGTTCTCGAGGGCCTTTGGGCGGAATGCTGCGATTACCGAACCCTGTAACGAGAGCTGCTCTTAGCTGGGGTTTGCTTTACTTTTAAAAAGGATAAATCACATCCAGAAAATTCTTCTCCACTTTGACTGGTATTAAAGCCAACAACATTTCTGCACATGCAACCCAAAGCGAGCTGTCTAATCAGCAAAAGCAGTACCATGCATCAAAAACGTGATGACTTTAATAAAAACCATGTCTGTCAGCAGAGAGAAAAATGACTCGTGCTAATATTTTCTGTTCCTGCAAAGACCAGTAACCAGCGCTCTGTGACAGGCAAAAAAAAAACATGATTGCTCTAGGACTGCTTCAGAAAGACAAAGCAGTAGGGCAGACTTACCCACCCAGGTCTGCTAGGTTGTCTGTCGCTGTGCTGCCAGCAGATGCAGGGTCAGCCGGGGATGTGTTAACAGAATCTGACACCCCTAAACATAGACAAACAGAAAAAATTATGTAAATGCCTGGTAAAACAGTGTGAGTTCTCACGGAGCAACAGAAAGATAACTGCATCAGCTTAATGAGGGACGGCCCACAATATATAAGACCAGCTGTAACGTTTGAACTGAAAACACTAATGCTCGTGGAAATTAGCTTTCTATCTTGTGCGGTTGGCACATGAAATTTGACCCAAATAATGAAGTAAATCAATCAAGGTTTTCATTGTAAATGCTGAAATGTACAGTCTGGCTTTCAAATCATTCCAATGAAACTGCTTTTAGTTTGCAAGTTTTCATTGTCTGTATGAATTATTTCAATAGTAAGTAAAAAAAAAACATTAAAAAAAACAGTTATTCCATTTTCAATAAGCTGTCACACCCTCATCAGAACCACTGAAGCAGTAAATTGGCAGTAACAATCAACACACAATAGTCACAGCAAAAAATAACTCATTGTTTTTTTGGACCTCTCTGTAAACATGTTTTTCTGTCATTTCCTTTCTTTTTAAATGTATCTGTTATTGTGTCACTCTTACAGCTGCCCCTCTGACTAATCCTTTCAGTCGTATCAAGCTCGGGCTAATTTGTAAACCACTGAAACTCTGTTTCCTGCTCTGACTAACAACTGTAAGTACCTTCAGATAACTCTGTGAACAGAAAGTTAAGAAAACGAGTCAAAAACAACTCATAAGGGAGAATTAAGACAGACAGATGAAAGAAACGGCAAACTTGAGCATGGACAGAGCCGTCAGAGCAACCTGTTTTCTACCTTTTTCCAGGTACTTAGTGTGGTCATACCTTTGTGTGAACTGCTCCATTCAGCTGAGGCTGACATTCTCACTTCTAGTGGGTCTGAAATAAAACAAGAATGAGTGAATTTAAAGCACTCAAAGAAACACTGAAACATGCAAATATGAAGCACAAATACACACATTCTCACTCATTCAGACACTTGACACTTTATTATTCAGTCTTTAAACCAACCAACAAATGAGAAAGCCTCCACTTCTGTCCTCATAAGTGCCTTGTGTTTACTTGTCCGGGATATTTAGGGCCAGTAATGGTTCTGATAATAACTTTAGAAATTCTGTTTCATTTCCACTCGTTCTTCATGTTTGATTATTTTCTCCAATGCCATTTCCAAATCTACTCAAAAGCAACCAACTACAACTATTTTCATTTAATT
Source organism: Hirundichthys speculiger (assembly GCA_018398805.1). Classification (NCBI taxonomy): domain Eukaryota; kingdom Metazoa; phylum Chordata; class Actinopteri; order Beloniformes; family Exocoetidae; genus Hirundichthys; species Hirundichthys speculiger. The sequence goes on from JAGFBZ010000258.1 coordinate 3,216,314, forward strand.
TCACAGCTGATTCTCACAAAAAAAGCTCTTGCATTGCAAGGCTAAAGTGGTCAATGCTGACCTCCAGTGTTGTAAAACTGAAAAAGCCTCCAACAGAAGCAACATATTCCTTTGTTGTCATCTTCTCGTCTTATGTGCCCCAGTGTGCTTGATTTTTTTTTTACTCCATAACCCTCAAACATCAGAGCGCTACACAGAGAAGGAGACTACAGGGTGGTCAAGTTAATAGAGAATTCATCTTGAGAGAAAGAGGCTACAGGCATCCTACCTTTCGACTGGCCTGTTTGAAGTTAGGATAATAGAGACAGAGGCTCTGCCTGCTGATGGAGATGAAACAGAAATGGAGCCATGTCCCTCCTATTTCAGCTCAAATCAGAGGAAACCAACTATATCATAGAGCCAGTCATGAGTGGTTCTAATAAACCCCTGAAACATGCAAGAACTGCTCTTAAAGAAAAACACCCACCAACTACATTCACAAAACATTAGAATATTTTATTTTTTTTTAATAACACACATCTCAACCCTTCCTTCAAGTTTATCATCATCGATCCATCCACCTGTTTGCAACCCAATGCACTGATCAAAAAAAAAAAAAAAACATGGAAAAGCATATGGAATCACCACTCTTGGGTAATGTCCATTCAGCTGTCTGACTTGGTGTAAAAAGTGAGTCAGATATGACAAAGTCATTCTATTTAACAGCTGATTGTTATGCCTTGGAAAAACATAGCAGAAAAAAATACAACTTCTGCAGTTATTTTTTATTTTTTTTAATTGAACGAAGCAGAAGGGAAAAAATGGAAATGTGAAAAAAGAAAAGTGTCTAAATTGTCTAAGCTTTCAGTGTGGACCTGCAGCTTTGCTGAGTGAATAACATTTACCCGCTTCTTTATGTGACGCGCAACCTGATGTCATCAATTATGTTGGAAATTCACTTTTTTTTTTTTCAATCCTCAGGCAGTTGTTTTATATATTTCACTGGACATGCACCAAACTAATGTTTGGGCATCATCTGCTTCCCCAATGAAGATCATATTGATCCAAACATAACTGCTTCTTGTTGGATCACTGTCACATTTTTCCCTCTTCTCTTCCAGCTCTAACTCCAGTTTGAATTTGATGTTTAAAATATAAAGATCCAATCGTCACAAACATGAGTTTCTGCACATTTAGTTTTCATTTCTTTTGCATACTGGTTCCAGTTTCTGCCCTGAAACTACAACTGTTCCTGTAACCAACATCTTCTGCCACATTCTTCGTTGAATCAACTCTTTCGAGGTTTCTACAATCTTTCATTGCCTCTACTGACGGCTCTCGTCAATCAATCTCGTCTGGATGCAAAAAGTCACTTAAATCTAAAAGCAACTGCAGGCTGGATTTAATATTAAGACTTGTGCAGGTTATTTATTATAAAAGTGAAAACTACAAGGTGATTCCATAACCTTTTATACTTCATATGAAAGAAAATCTTTTAAACATGCTTTCCAAATTCAGAATGTAAGAAAGTAAAAAAAAAAAAAAAAAAAAGATCTTTGTGTCAGAGCATCCTCCAGGAGTGGCGATTCCACATTTTGGTCAGGAGCTGTAGAAGGCGACTGATAATATGGACCCAGGAAGCAGCCCAGTAGATCCACGGCACTGGAGACACACCTGAAGATGTTGACCAATGCAAACGCACCTGTGGCCAGTATGAAGGATTCAGGGGTTCTCTCAGGGAGGGGGGGAGGGGAGTCATCGCTGTCCCAGCAGTCTGGGTTAAAAATTCAAAGGTCAAATGAGAAGCAAGGTTAACGACTGGCCAAAAAGAAAGAAAAGAGGTGAAAGTGTGCTGCCATGATTCAGGACCTGCTCTTAGATACAGTGTCTATATGTTGAAATGCATTTAATAAGGCCTTTCAATTTTAACACTACAGAGGGGTTTTCATCAAATGGATTAGATGAAGACAAGTTCTGTTTTAAGTACAGTAATTAGTGTTCATGGAGTAAACAGTTTTATTTTATTTCTACTGCATATATGCACTAATAATAAGAAATCACTTCCTGCTGTAATTAAGCTTTAAAACCAACACGTTCAATTTTCGAAGTCAATTTTCTAACTCTTACCAACATGCCTTTGTTTTAGGTTTTTGTGAGAATTTATGCATGCTTTAAAAATGTATTTGAATGATGTCTGACAATAAAAGACCTTTCAATTTAAGATGAACTCAGAAAATGTTGTAGGACCAGCTGAATTCTTCACTTCCATCCTCTTCAGATAAAAGTCAAGGATCTACAGCTGACAGTTATATATATATTTTTGAGTTTATGGCTCACCACCTCTAAAATACTTCCTATAAAGGGTTTATGTAACAGGCATAAATGTGTTTCCAGATTCGGAGTAGTGATAACTGTTTGAGCAGGACCGCTGAGACTAAAATGACAGCCGTTTATTTCTTCAGTTTCATGACTTACATGGAGCCTCTGCTAGAAGAGATGTGCTCATATCATGATCAGACTGCTTTCACTCACTCTTAAAACTAGTATGTTAATACATAAACCCTTTTTAATATATCTTATCCCCCTCTCTCTTTTCATGTAAAATTACTGATGTCTTCATGATTTAAGGTTTACTATTATTTTACATCTTTGAGAGGAATACTGTTCACTCCTGTCATGTTACTTACATTTCTCACAGATCAATAACATGAGGATTAGCTTTTGTTGTGGTGCACAAAGATGTTTGATGAAGGCAACAGCCATTTAGGAAAAAAAAAATAATTAAAAGGAGTCATGGCTAGAAACACAGCAAATTCAGCCTAATCTATTTTGTTGAACTTCTGCAGCATGTGCAGTTAAAGTAAGGTTTCAGTGAGTCATCGGTGATGCAATCAGCAAGACAAGCAGCCACCACCAGCTTTCTCTTGACCAGAAACAAAGCTGCAAATTACCCAGTGCAACGCATCACCAAACAGCCGTTGAATTCTTGCACCCCGAACAGCAGCTGTTAGCCTTATCTAAATGAAGCTACCACAGCCAGAACCAATGAGCGTGCCAGAAAGCAAAGCAGAACAAAATGCTCAGAAATATCTCTGCATTTGGTTTGAAACCTTGGAAACAGCTTGTGACATAGTTGTGAGAGACCCGTTATCAGCTGCCCCAAAATAGTGAGAAAGATTTATCTCGTGGCTGATAATCTGCGCCGTCAATGTGCCCACAATGTAGCTTAATATGATGAAAAATATGGCGAAAAAGCTGCACAGAAATATTCAGACCCTTCAGGCCCTCGGCAATGAATACGCTGCATAGACACAAAAACTATTGTAATTTATTTTAGAAAATTTTAATCACCATGAGTAAAAAGTGAGCAAATGATTTTTTATAGGTTCTTCAGAGAACAAGAAATAGAAGTTAACTCTAATGTCAACAATTCTAGAATGAAAAGCTACTTGGAGCAAAATCCAGTTAAAGGCAAACTATGCGACATCAGCTGAGGAACCACGTTTTGGAAATTTGTGGTTTTCAAATCAAGTGGGACATGGACAGTCTTCCTCGCACCCCACAAGATCAACACAGCTTGTTGCATTCAAGACAGGAAAGCCGCCGACAGCGCCACATTGCTCTGTGCAACCCAATGTGCTCAAAAGTGGCGTAAGTGCATTTCTCAGTATCATGCAGTGTTGATCCTTCATCAGCCAACATGCACACACACTCCACAAACCACAGAGAAACATGAACAGGGGTTTTCATTCACAAATTCACCCACTTGCACGAACACACACAAGCTAAGAGAGTATGAGCGTTCTGACAGATGTTTGCCTGCTAACATTTGCAGCATTCCTCTTAAACCAGCCCATTAGTCCAACAGTCATGCTTCATAAGACACACACACCAGGGAAACCGTCTCAGTTCTTTTTCTTTCGTTTCTTTTCCTTTTTATTCATCTCTCTTTTTTCTTTTCTACCCCACTAACAAATGAGTGTGTGTTGACAGATACAATTTGTCGTTAGCTCGTTGTCTCTTTAAAGCCTTACAGAACCAGTAAATCAACGCTGTGTGTGTTTATGTGAGTGTAGATAATAAAGACAAGAAAAGATTCATTAGACTACTAAGAAATGTGCTGAGCTTAACTTTAGAGCTAAAATTAGTTGGTAACTCCCGATAAGGAAAGTGATGAGAGAAGGGATGAGACTCCTTGAAAGGAGTGATTTATTGACATACTTGCTGTGGTTGCTGAGGGTGATGAAGCGACTGCAATAGACACGGGGACCACCTTCCTGACCGGGTGCTGGGTTTCATGCTGAACGGAGGAGGTTACCATGGCCGTCGCCGTGGACACATTTGTACGATAACTCTCCTTTTCTCCGGGCATCTCGACATTGCCCTCCTCATCTGAGTTATCGGAATGCAGGGGATTGGTGAAACTCAGAGCAGTCCTAACAGGAGTGGAGGAGGAGGAGGAGGAGGAAGAGGAAGAAGACAGGTGGGAGGAGGAGGAGGAGGATGGAGCGACTCTGTCTGAGGAGGAAGAAGAGGAGGAGGTCTTGGGGAAGAGTTTTTCCGGGCTGTTGCATGGCTGCGTCCACGCTGCATGGCCGGCTTTCACCTCTGCTCTGTCCCCGTCCTGTGGCTCCGCCTTCTCTCCGCCTTTCACAGGAAGGTGGTTTGGTCTGGTTAGGATAGCATCATCTGCTTGACTCTCCCCACATCCGCCTGCTCCACCTTCCGTGCCCGAGTCCTCCGACAGCGAGGAGCTGGATGTCAGCAAGGACGGAGCAGTGCGGGATTTGAAGGCGAGGCTTCTTTGCAGCATGCTGCTGTTGCTGTTTGTACTGGAGCCTTGTCCGCCCGCAACGCCGATGGAGGAGGAAGTGTCAAAACTACGAGGTCCTTCTTGCAGCGGCACCTTTTTAATTTCAATGCTGAGCTTCCTTTCAATCCGAGGAGCACCAGAACATTCAACGGCCGGGGAGAGGGGCGAGGAGGGGGTTTGAGTCTGGCTTTGGCCCGATTCTGACTTCGTCGACGTCGAGGATAATTTGTTGTTATAGTTGTCATTGAGATCTAGATTTGACACCTGAGTCTGCTGATTTCGGCTTTGTACATCTTGGTTTTTCTGCTCTGAGGGACTGGTCTGTTTGATTGCTTCTGACTGGTTCTGCTGCTTGTCAACATCTTTATTCTGAAATGAAAATCAACAAGCAATGAATGACAAGTACTCTCCTTCCATTACAATGATTATTTTTTTTCTACTTTACTTGCATGACGTGTGTCACAGCTCCTTATTAAAAATAAACAAACAGCTTATAAAGAGATCAAATGTACTAAATTTCACTTGAGGACTCCTCAAAACATGAAACATACAAACAGAAGAGAATTATCATTTTACCCCAAACAGAGCCATAAAGATCAGAAATGTGAATTAATCACTATTTGCTAATATTTAATTATTATTATCCTTTAACCCACTAATAGACACTTGTTATGATCTGATTAAAATGCTAAATTTAGGTTAAAACAGAAAAAGTTGGACAATCAAGATACAAAAATACTAAAGAACTGCTACTTTTCTCAATTTCATTTAAATTTTATTGCAAAAATTTGATAGAAATTTGTAATACATTTAAATTTCTTAAAATTGACAGTATTGAAAAGCTTTGCTTTTTGTTTAAACAATGAAACAATTTAATATCTGCTTAATGGAAAACTATCTGCTGAAGAAATAGAAAAAAAGGACTAATGAACATTTTCATTTATTTCAATTTAATTAATAACAGACAAATTTCTTAAATCAGATCAAATGACTATCATTATAACAGCTAGCTGCAGCCTAAATCCAATCACGTATCTAATCACTTGCTCCAAACGGTAAAAATGTTTGGTTACCGTAGAGATTTGGACCAAGACGTTCCCACAGGATTTATTGTGTTATTGTTTCATTTCTGTTTTTCCCTCATCTTGCCATTGGTGTTTCTTTATTGCAAATTTATGACATATATAAGATCTTTTTATGATAGTGGTTCCTCATTTCCTTTAATTGAATCGTAGAACCAAGTTTATTGCTTTGTGTCCGTATGGCTGTGGTGCTGAGTGCTTGAGGGATATTGTTCTTTTTCTTCTATAAAGCATGCGGTGCTACATTTAGTTTTTTTATGATTTATTATTTTATTTTTTATTAATGAACTCTCACTGATTGTTTATTGTACTTGTCAAACTGTGAACTATGTCATCAGTGTTGAATTACAACCCAAGAACTCTGCGGAGCATCATCCCATGAAATGACCACCGTAAGTTGGTAGCTGTTGCTCTGCAGATGTTCGATCTGGATTCATTTTTTTTTTTTTTTTTTTTTTTTTTTACCAGTACTGTACATTATTCCAACCGTCTTATTAGTTTATAAATGAGAGAAAACTGAAAAATATTTACAAAAACAGGCATATTTCTAATGTGCAGCTCACCTCAGTCACGTTGTGCTGCGCCGTAGCTAACACGTGTAAGACGGGTTTGGGGTGGTAGCGGTCATTGTCCTGCCGGACGTTGGTGACAGTTGGGAAGGCTGAGGGTGGAGATGGGGTGAGGATGGGGGGAACTGGGTGAGGCTCAGGAGGCTGGAGAATCTCCTCTTTAACATCACCTTCTACCTGTGAACTAAGCAGAGAGAGAAAACAGGCTCACGTAACAGTATCATGTCATTCATTAACACAGTAACATTACTTTTTCTCAATGATTAAGTGTAAAATAAAATGTATTGTCTACAGTTCACTGACAAAATTGAAAGTGACTGAAACTGAGCTTTTAAAAACAGTGGCTCGGTCAAGAAAAATCAAAAATGATGTAACTTCCTCACATGTCAGTCATCACCAAAACTTGCATATTCAAACAATTCTCTGTCTAAGAGAGAATTATAAAACAGAGATGATGGAACAAACCCATATTAAAATTTATTCTATAGAAAAATAAAACTAAACCCTTTTCAAAGATCACCACTAGATGGCAGAATAAAAAAAAAAAAAAAAAGTCCAGCATTAAAATCTGACAGTGGCACTGCTGAGACAAATTACACACTCTCAGGTTTTAGGTTTCTAACGCATATTTTTCTGGATTTATGACTGGCATAATCTGTTGATCTGAAGCAAACTTAGAACAGACAGAATCTGTTCTGCACAGATTAATTTCTCTTTAAAGTTTCACAGACAACAGTCTACAACAGATATCCCACAAAGCTATTACAGCACAGCAACTTACTGTTTTCTATACTGCAACTTGCTAAATTAAAGGAATCTAAAAGATGCATAATGCAATCAGAAAGGTTGAATATTGCTATATTATTCTCTATACCCGCACCTAAAGGAACAGGGAAAGTACTAACAGTTTATGTAATGCACAGTATTTCAAAGTTCTTATAAAGAAAGTTATAGATGCAGATAGTGGAGGTGTGAATTACATACAGGATACTGAGGTTATAAATGGAAAATCAAAAAAAAAAAGACACACTTACATGCTGTGTGCATGCAAAGACAGAGATGCAGAAAAACGGTGAAAGGATGTGGTGATGTACTAATTCAAGAGCACATGACTGAGGCAAGAGCTAACACAGAAGTGAGTGCACATGACGCTGTGTGGATCAAAGGCAGACCAACTGAGAATCAGAAGCCTGTAAGTTGGAAACATGGGGGGATTTCCTTTTCTCTGCGTCCAGAGTTGTAGATAATCTGTAAAAGCCTTCGTCATCAAGCCTCACTTTTGGACTACAGGTGGCGTTTGACTCTTCAGTGACAATATTTGTGATCTATGTGTAGTTTGCTTCGACTGGATAAATACAGTGCGGGGGCAGGCCTGAATCCAGCTGCAGAGAAGTTTTTCTAACCAGCAGCTGCCTCCCATAAGTCACTTATTGGTCATTTTCAGACCTCCAGGCTAAATATTATCCCTCTGTTTTCCTTCTGTAAAAACAAAACCCGTGCACAGTTCTCATTTTTACAGCATTGCTGTTGTTTGAGCAAGCCAAAGATTCATTGAACAACAAGACAGACGTTTCCCACCAGTGTTGATTACTTTTCACGGGGAACAACTCAAGTACTCGGATGGAGAAAAATTCCTTGTATGTATGCTCACACATACCTGGCAATAAAACCTGATTCTGAGATGTATTGCAACAGTAGTGAACATTTAAAACCTCCTAACAGATAGTTTTCTGGCAGAATGCAAGAAATCTTTCTGGTTCTGGCCCCTGCTATCCTGTTAATGCAGCCATTACACTAAATAATGGGCAATTATGTTATAATCACTGCACATCTTTACCAGGTGCTAAAAAAAACTGAATAAAAGTTTATGACACTGTCAGACAAAAGTGCATCGATGGCTTCACTAGAACTTGTATTTTATGTCATATCACCCAAACTCATAAATAAATAGATACCCTTATCCACATACAAACAGAAAGCACTCTGCCTGTCACATCTGTTCTCCTGAGGGCAGATGATGCATTTTTAACCAGTGTCACAGTTGGACCTGTGTGTGTTTTCATAGAAAGCGGGATGCTCCAGAGTGGAGGTTTAAAGGGACACTTCCTGGTTTCAGGCAGCGCTCCGGATAGATTCCCACACACAACAAAGAGAAGTAGGAAACTGCACATGAGCTAGCACGTAGATAACACCGAGCAAACATGTGCTTCTGTCTGTCCAGCTACATCTGAGTGCCGACATCAGTTCTTGCAAACTTTCAGAATCAAGATGCAACAAAACACATTTTCAGTCAGAACCGAACAAGCACTGAGGTTCGATGCTTGGAGGAATAGCGGCATATATGATGAAGCCATGACTTTGCCTCCGGCCTCCCTGGACTTCCTGCCATATCTCTTTCCATCTCTCCATCTAATACACACATCCAAAACTTCCTCCACACACACACTTGCAACCCTGAGTGACCCGATGGGAGTGTGGTTATGTTGGTAAAAAATAGCTCTTGCCATCAGTCGAATACTCCCAGGCTTAAACTAGGCCCTCACATTATTTCCATAGAGAGTGATGGATCATGCAGGAAAAGGAAGAAACATATAAAGACAGTTATTCTTCAGTAGAGGACAGGTGGCATGAGGGACGGACACCTGTATATCCCTCTGTCACACTTCCTGGAAAGTCTTCTATATTGGCAGCATCACCGAATTCAAATTTGTGTGTTTTACTAAGAACAGGAAAAAACTTTTCCGTAAACAAATCACTTGCAGCTACTTCCTAAAATTAGGACCTGTGGAAAATATTTCCCATCAAACCAGCTGGTTAAGGAAATCGAGGGGATCATAATTTTAGTGCGATGCAAAATAAGCAAAAAAACAAGCAGCCGGAAAAGAAGCACGGTGTTAAAAAAAAAAAGTGCTTCAGATGTCTGATTTTGAGAACGTCTCTCATTAAAAAGGTGTGAGTGCCAAAACCGTTGAATGATACTGCAACCAACTAAATGTAACGCAGGTTATGTGACTGTAGACTGAACAAATATATCATATTTCTATTTCATTACTTTATGAAGCAACATGGTGCCTCTTTGTGACATTCAAGTATCACTACTGAACTTCAACCTTGTTAAAAAGCTGTCAAGTGTAAGACTTGCTGATTTAGTTGGGGAGGTCTGATTTCCGTGGATAGATTGAAATAACTGAAGCACAACTCTGGTGCCAGATGATCACAAACTGCACATATAAGTAAAAAAAAACACCAGAAAGACCAAAGAGACAGGAAAATATATGGATGGAGGGAAAATGAGGAGGAAGACAGGAGAAAATTAGTTGAAAGAGAGAGGACATCTCTGGGTATTTACGTATATCAAATAAAGTGTGTGTTTGAAATAATGTTGCCTACATGTGCATAAAAGACTTGATTCTCAAAGAGGGAAAGATCAAAACAGTTCTACTTCGGCTAGCCTCAGGTTTTAGTGTGTTCATCACTGTGTAGTGTTACAGAGTATTGCAAAGCGTTGCAAAATGATCCTCAGGCAGCTGTCAACAGCCAAACAGAAGATAAATAGAAGTGGAGGCCGGCTGCATCTGTGGGCTGGCAAAGAGCTAATGTGTCAAAAACTGGTGAAAACAGCTCCTGCTGCTTTTGTTTGCTCAGCTTAATTAATATGTTTTCATTCTGTGCTGTTTCGCTGTGTTTTTTGAGCTGTGTTCAATGACCGCCCCCCCCTCCAACACCTACCACTCACCCCTGCATGAACCCATAAATTCAGCTTTGTGGAGGATGAGCAAACCTCAAGTTTGTTCTTCAGCTACATGTGTTTTGCAGTAGGGTGCTTCATGATCAGATATAATAAAACAGACATAAGACGCTTGAACGAGTTGCACAGATAAGCCCCGCCCAACAAAAGACAGAAATACATCCCACACTCGACGTCCGAACACAAGAGTGCGACTTACCTGCGTATGCGGGGAGGTTTCGGAGGTGGCGTGTCCCATCTCTCATCATCTGAAGGGTGGCTCGCTTTATCAGAACTGCTTTCATCCTGAACACAAAACACAAAAAGATTCGAAACATCCACATGGCTTTGTTAAATGGCTTTTTTTTCCTTTTTCTTAATTGCCTTAATATTCCACCATACTTAGATCTCTCTGAAGTACAAGCCTAACTACCAGCTGAGCTTCTAAAACAGGCATATTAATTTCTTTTTTTCTTTTAATGGTTTTTGTGCAATTGCTCAACAATGTCAAGTAGCTCAGTTTCAGGGAATAAAAACTTTTTTTTTTTTCCCACTTAATTTATCTGCCAGCTATAGCAACAAAATACTCTGTGGATTTCAACACCCTGGTGCGGCGCAGTTCTGATCTAAGCAACATTTCATCTCCATAGTCTCAGGAAAAGTTCTGCATCTCTCTCTGAACTCTCTCTCTTCTCCCCTAGATGTTTGTGGAGCAGAGGTTTCTGGAGGTTGCCGCAGAATTGCTTCAGGAAGGGATCAAAATTATTTCTGAAAGACCCCCTCCTCCCCCTCCTCCTCCTGACTACTGTTCTCTCTCCTCCTCTGAACTCTCGCCTTGCCCCTCCGCCCCTCGTTTCCACTGTGACTCATTAATTTGACGCTCTTGACTCTGATAAAGATATGATGACAGGACATCTTTAGGCATTTTGAACTCATTGCAGAGGGGGCAAATCGGTTCAGAGCTGCAGTCTGAAAAGACAAGAGTTTAACTTGATTACATGATTGAAAACAGAATGGGAAAGCTGTCAATATCTACGAAATTGGTGGGAAACACTGGCGGCTACAAGCGAGGACAGAAACGGGTGTGGGATGTTTGCATGCGTGGGCCTATTGTTTGCACTGTCATTGAGAGCACCTATGTGGATGTTGTACTTGCTTACCATGGGAGACATGAGTCAATATGTGTGTGGACTGAGTCAGTACAACTCACTGATAATAGTAAGCAGCTTCCAAAGATAATTACAAGGTTGTAATCAGCAGTAAACGTACACTGGAGTTGATGCCATGACCTCTAAACAGATGACTAATGGCACAAACTTTAATGCACGTTAGAATGATTCTGTCTCCATTTTAAAAACACTTGCGTACAATTTTCAAAAAATAAAAAATAGTTTTGTGCTTTTATGCGCCTGCATCTTGCAAGGGCCTTCATTTCCATTCATTTAAGGTGCATTATGGGCATTAAGTCAGATGAAACCCTGCCAGTGCACCTTCTCATCCCTATATTCTCTGAATTTACACATCCCCAATCTTCTACCCAGTCTGTCTTCTACCTGTATGTGTTTTTACATAACGGTGGTGTGTAGAACTTTTATCCAGGTAGTTTTTCAATATCCCATTTTTCAGTATAATTCATCAAGAGTGTACTTTTTTTGATTTGAGAGCTGGATTTCTTGTTTTCATGCTCAGATTTTGTCCTCGCTCTCCAAGTCCCTGATTACGTACAGATACTGCATCCTCTGCTGCCCCATAAAACCCTGTGTCTGCTCTCAGATCCACTGCTGCTTGTATAAATGTCCTCCTCTCCAGTTTGACACCATCTCCTTGCACTGTTTTTCTGTGAGATTCTTAAACCTTTGCTCACAGATTTTTGCTTTGAGCTCGTGGATTGCTGTGAAACAAGCCTGACAGAAATCTTTGCCAATAGACAGCTATACATGATCCTGATGTCACTCCTTTCTTGAAGATTCACTCATTTTACTTTCACCGCATCCCCTCCAAGATGATCACTACGAACAAGCTCCTAGCAGATCTGGCATAATTCTTATATATTATTGTTTAATTCAGCTTTTTAAAGCATATATTGTACCAAATTAAAAATAAAAGTTACATCAGTGCACTTCAAGATCAATCTGCATGTATTGTAGTTTGCTAGAATGTAATTAAATCCTACTAATGACCTCGTTACTTCTATTATCTGCATGTCAGTGTTCATGAACTAAAGAAAAAATAAAAGCAAAATCCCTAACATGACTAACATAACTGGTTGAGGTCATCTGCACATGTATTTATACAGTCACAAATGTTAATAGTTAATAATAGCTAATAATCCCATTGAATTATAAATATGTTACAAATGTCACCACAGCAACATTTGAAAATTAGCATCCGTGTTTAGGACTGATCATTTCTCAAGGTTTGGTCAGCGTCGAACAAAAACACGAACATATGGCTTTGTGGATTATTTAAACATTACAAAAATGAAAATATTTAATTCCTTTAGAAGCTGCTTAAATCCTGCAAAGATCTTGGAGAGATTACTAAACTAATGTAGCCATCAAATGATCAGCCTTCCTGACACAGACATAAACTGCATATTTGCTTCCCAACGGCACCATTATGATGGTATCCGTACTCACTAAACTGGTTTGGGTGCTCATGCTGGCAGCTGTTCTGCTCAACAGAGCTGAAAGCTGAAAGTTTGGAGGGAAAGCTGTGAAGCCAAACAAGCAAACCCAGTAGGAAGTAGTAATGTCAGCATCATCTCTTGCATCTTTGTTGGCTTTCGGCTGGAGTGTGGGACGTGTAAAAATAACAAGTTTGAGTACAGAGGCACAGTTTTAGGTGAAGCAGAGCTTATTTGCATGCTACACAGGACCTTTTTGACTGTGTAGGGGGAAAAGTCTAATACACGAGCATCAAAGCAAGCAAGCAGGCTCTAAAATTGAAAGAGGACACACTTGACAAAATATATTTTTTTAAAAAAGAGCCGAAGAAAGCTCCTCCGCTTCAGCTGTTACCCCTGCAACCCAAACACTAAGCAGAAGTGGATGGATGGATGGATGGATGGATGGATGGATGGATGGATGGATGTTATTAGTTGTGACTTTGGTGACCCTCATCCAGTGTCAAGTCACCTGCTTCCCTGGAACAACTCCAGAGTCTTTGACAGCAGAGTGCAGTTTCAGAAAAACAAGCTGAAGGCTCCAGTGGTTCAAAGAAACTGCTGAGAGTGAGACGTGACGCAGTAATTCAAAATTAAAATTATAAGAGAGAAACTTAAAAGGTTTCTGCTCAGCATCTCTATCTACTTCAAAAGCCTTGAAATAACAGTGTTAGTAAATATTAATAAAGTCTATAGTTTTTCAGAATCAATAGTCAGGAGCTAAAATGCTTCTTTAATAGTATAAAAGTTTCAGTGGGTTGAAGGTCGTGAGGATGTATTGTTCACTACTCATTTTGTCTTCTTAAAGTGTTGTATTAGTCCTGTAAGTAAACTTTTACCTTAGTTGGACTTTTAGTGCAATGGCAGGAGTATAAGGCACATTTTCTGGGTACTGCTTGTGTTTGGATGACTGTTTGGGGGCAAGTGAAGGGAAAGTATAAAGTAAATTAAAATGAGGTCAGTAGTGACTGACAGAGCAAAGTTGTTTTGTTTTTTTCTTTCCACCAGCTCTTTCAAATAATTCCAACGGAGAAGTCCTCTGAGACCATCTTGTGGAGGAGAGATCTCCTTCCTTTAGGCACTGTCACTGAAACTCTTCTTAGTTTTCTGAAGGCTGACTCTCCTATTTCTCCTTCCCTCTATACCCCTGTGACTAATTATTTGTTTTTTTTTCTCCCCCTCTCCAAGTGTGCTACTCAGCAACTTCCCGTCTTTCTTTAACACCAGACAGAATGAACAATGTGAGTGTGTCATACCATGCCATCTTGTATCTGCGTGTTGGTGGGACTCTCCAGTTGATGCAGTTGTTTCTTAAAGAGCTGAGCAATTGCTTTATGAACTAACTCATACTGCTCCTGGAGAGAGAAAGAAACAGACATAATGAGGCAGGGACGGAGGAGAAGAAGTGTTGCACAAAGTCAAATAGAAGAGTTCAGGGGAGAAGACGTCAGGTGACAGATGAGATAAATGAGTAAAAGAAGAGTTTCAGCAAATCAGCACCAACGTCTCACAGCAATAGAGGGCTTCATGGATCATCATGGATTTAGTTCTGGGTTTTTCCCCAAAGTCATTATTATTGAATGTCTGCCACTACTGTTACAATCATAAGACTGTAAATGATATCCCACTGAAAATCAGAGGTCCACTGTACGAAACTTCTCGTGACTCGACTCAAGAATCCTGATGTCAACATTTTGACAAAAAGAGCATTAACCAGTTATAAAAAAATATATATATATATATATATATCATAAATCAAATAAAACAACAACAGGACTGCATGAGGCAGGACAATTTGTTTTCACACATCTGTATTGCAAGGAGTTCAAGAATGATGGACAAGACTGGTGGCAGGCTGCACGGCGGAGAGAACTGGCCTCCATCACCGGGACAATTTAAATATGAAGCACTTTTGTCACCTGCAGCAAGTTATTAACAAATCATTTTCTCAATGCTCATTATTTAAACTAAAAGCAAATTTGTTTTAAAGCGTTCCTACAGAAACAAAATGGTTTTCATAACAACAATCAATTTTTCAAAATCACCGGAGAAACCAGCCAGACGAAATCAATGTATTTGACAACTTATGTTCCATAATATTGATTTCATATGGTCAGCTCAGGCATCGCATGTATCTGCCAAACCATTTGCAACCAGTCATTGATTAACATTTCTGTAAGTGCTCCATTACAATCAAGTACTAAAACTTTAATAGATCTGTGTGAATAAATCCAAACATTGCATGTAAAGCCAAAGATGACTTGAATCTATAAGAACGAACCTTTGTTTGAACAGCAGAGTGCCGCTGTGTCCTCATCTCTTGGATCAACCGGAAAACATTAAAATCCTCTGGAATTTTCTTTAAAAGAGTGCAGAAAAATGTAAATGTTATCAAATATACTTTAAGTTAAATATGCAGCAGAAGGAGGGCACTTTAAACCAACAGCACGTATAAAGGGTGTGTGCAGGTGTGGGAGTGTTGCATACCCCAGCTTTGAGGAGGTTCCACGTGTGGTCAATGGCACAGATGGCACCCGTCCTCCCACAGCCTGCACTGCACAGTTACAGTGACACAGGTTTTATTAAAGGAAGCACATTGCACACAGAAATCAAAGACAAACGAACATATATCAATAATGGAACATCTATCAATGCAATTGCAAAAATGGAAAAAAAAGAGGAAAGTTTGTATGCAACACCTCTTCTAGACAGGAAGGAGACAGAAGATACAGAGAAGCCAATCATGCCTGATGGACAAAATCATAAAACGTGATCTCACGCTACCAACAAAGCTTTCTGCAACTCCAGTTTCTCCATATCAACCTACGCAAAGCATCTTCACAGATGCAGAGCCACAGCTTGGAGTCCTGCTGTGTAACAGAGGCACCCGGAAATGTCCTCGGGCTGCTCATTACAGCTTATTACACACACATGGAGAACGGTGCGTGTGTGCAGCGAGTATATGCATTTACATGTGCGGCAGAGAAGTTTAATCTGCAGCCTTCTGAGCCGTGCGTTTCTTCTTTTCATTGGTAAATGAACCACTTATGCCACTGTCGTTCTTGAGAATGCTAATCTCACGAATCATTTAATTTAATTGAAGTCTGAATCCTTCACTCTGTTGTGAGCTATGACGGTAATATATATGCATTTTACTGTACTTCTCTGATAATCAGGGAGTTTCGATGTAGTTTCAAATACCAACCTGCAGTGGACACATATAGGAACATCATCGTTGTCCTGGTATTCCCTCATTAGGCCGATCATATCCAGTATGGAGTCAAATGATGACGGGACATCATGATCGGGCCAGTTTATATAATGGAACTGGGTTATCCTACGAGTTTCCTTCGGGGAAATATAAATGTTGAAGTTTGAAACCAAGTCATATGACCAGGTGATGAAAGCGAAAGAGTGAAAACTGCATTTGCATATGAAGCATTTAAATATTTCATATTATTATACACATATTATACACACACATTACACTAATAATTTTACATCAGTAGGATCAATGTCTTGATAAATCACTTACATTTTCATGCTGCACTATCAAAGTCCTGATATTGTAGTCTGTTCTGGCTTGCTCCGATTCCTAGAAAACAAAGACGAGAGAAATATTCTGAGAAACATTGACTCAAACAGTCATTAGAAGAAAAAGTAAGAGATACCACAGTCCCCTCCCCCCTCATGGCCCTTTTTCAGATGCATAAAGAATTTCTACAGTTTAAAAAAAAATACATATATTATTATGTATATAGATACACACATGTTTGATTGCTTTTTTTTTTTTTTTTTTTGCCTTACACAGGAAATTCTGAAGGGGCCAAAACTCATCGTCTCCTCCTTCAGCATCGGGAAATACCGCTCGCACTTTTTCTAACCAGAGAAAAACAGAAGGTAGCTTTGGCTGAGAAGAAAACACCAGGCAGATGCCGCAGCTTCCTGCATACACACTTTTTGGTTTGAAGTAAACAATCAATGTGACATGTGGAACACAGGTGACGGCAAAAGAGTGGGGGAAAAAAAAACCAACACATTCTTATGGGCATATACAAGATATTCACACTATCAGCCACACTTTATTCTTACTCCTGTGAACTAGCACTGACAAGTGCTAATCAATAGAAATTGATTCAAGGCTTTGCTAACGACTAATAGCTTTGCTTCTTTTGTCAAGAAGACAAATGCATGCAAGCGAACAAAGAGAGGCAGGAAAAATATAAAAATATAGCAGAAAGACTTATCAAGGATAAACAGCCCTCAACATCAATCTTGAACGATGAAGCCTTGAAAAAATAAAATCATTGGAGATATTCTGATAGGTTGGACAGACAGAGTACTGCAGCCTTGATGAAGACAATAAAACACAGATATGAGTGCACACATGCACACTTTGCGTCGGCAGAGAAATGTTACAGCCTTACCCTTCCCATCTCAAATTCTCGACAAGCCATTACAATAACCTGCAGAGACACAAACAAAAAGCATTATAATTCAGTTGTCGGTTTAAAACTGAATCCCTCATTTCCTAAAATACAGTTTTAGTTTAATGCATTTCTAGTACAGTGATTTTTTTATTTTTTCAGAGACATCTCTTTAAAATGTTTCAGTACATTTCCTCCTATGTCAGCAGAGCAGAACTTGCACATTTTTAGCCTGTCAGTGTTTGGCTTAAAGGTTTTCTCTCAGTAGAGGAGTTTTACTTGCCACTGCTTCTTACACCTATATGCAATTTATATTTCAACACACCCTGCACAAATAAAGTTCAATTGAACTGAATTGAATTTTTGATCATGCATTTTCTTACAACAGTATGATTAATAGTACTGTTTTTTGTTGATAATAGCCTGGCTGTCACTCTGCCTATGTCACATGCTTTATTTCTCTGACTGGTTGTATGTCTATCCAGTGGCATCCAGACGAAGTTTCTTCTGCATCAGTTGATATTGCCCCTGAAAACCAATGTTGAATGGAGGGGATTCAGTATGGAAGAAGTACCCAGATGGTATCCTACTTCTGGGAAAATTTCCAATGTGCATCCGACCAGTCTACTTAGCATATTATAGCCGATAATGCAATGAAGCTGGTTTGAGCGGTCATGTGACAGACTCCATATTACACTGCAAGTGCAGTACATAGTATCTATTCTTTTTTTTTTAATGGCAACGGTCACCATCTGGAAATGGTTCATCAGACATCAGACGTTGACTGTAGTAAGTGGCAACTAAAGCTTCCAGCCAACTAATTCACTGCAGCATCCTAAAGCAGAGACATGCAGCTAAGTGGCAGGACACTCTTAAACAGTGGGAGCAACACTCTTTAAACACCTACTAAAATGAAGGTTAACACTTGTGGCCTAATTTTCCTACAGTATCCCAAACCATAGGAAGAAAACCTGGTGGAAAGATGCTACAGATGCGGTGGTGTTTTACATGTTAAAATTATAGTTCCCATTTACAGCTGAAAAGCTTGGGGTCATCCAGATGCTGAATAGATACCTCCCCCGATACGATACTGCTTCTGTATCAGGATTTATTTTTAGAATAAATTAAGTGTTAGAAGTTAAGATGCACTTGGCTGCATTCACTGTATTCTTCTAGTGTGTTTTATTTGAGTTGTTCTGGCTGTTCATTTTTCCAAATGCTTATTTATGCTGCCATGACAAAAATCCCATCTGCCAACAGTGCCAGTTTTTACTCAGTTAAACTCTTCCTTAATTCAAACCTTCATGAATTTTAATTCGTCCTAGCTTTATGAGCCTAAATCCTTCCAAGATGTTGCAGAAAAGACCTCTCTCCATCATTTCTCTCTCCTGCTTCTCTGCTTGCCAGACAGCCATACTCACAGCTACGTTGTACTCCCAGTTCATCCTCCAAAAATCAATGACAGTGTTTGGCAGTGGACCCTGAGTTGCAATGTAGGCCTCTGGGCCATCCATACCCTGAAATGAAAGTCGGGCAAAGACAAGAAAGATGATTAAAAACAAAACAATGCCCTGTGTACTATGCAGTACACATGAGACCTCCGGCATATTGTTTCACAACATTTTTGAGAACAATAGTTTTTTTGTTTTGTTTTTTTTACCTTGATGAAGTTTGCATTGATGTAATCTGTGTCCTGATTGGTTGTTTTAAATGTCAGTTTCACCCTACTGTGGTCAACTGGGGATGTAGAAAAAAAAAAGACATACAGTGTGCTTTAATCCCTTCAATCATTTAAAATAGAATGAAAACATACAATGAAGGAAGAAAGAAAATAACAGAAGCAAAAACATATACACAGTGTCCAGTTAAGATAATAAGGACAACCGGGGACATGAACTAAACCTGAAAAGATGTGTAATGCAGTTTAATGGAAAAAACATTATCCTCATTCCTATGTACAGTATGTGAGTGTCTGAATACACATCTGCTAGGGATGAACCAAATCTTCCTCTGACTCATCATCAGCTCATTCACTAAAAGCCTTAATAAATGGATGGCTGGAAAGGGGAGAAATGGGGGATAAAGGTATTAAAAAAAAAAAAGTAGGACAGATGTGGGTCACGTAAGCTTCTCCTGAGGTCATTCATTCCAGTGAGAACTGCCTACATTTGAGACAGAACCCATTAAATGACCAGTTTGTTACAACATACCAATGTTTTTTCTCAAGAGATGCATGTCAGAATTCATAAAATTCATATAATTAAAAAGTTTGCCTTCAAAAACTGGCCGTGGTAAGGAGGTCAGACTTTGAGGTAACCCAGTTTTCCGTAGGTTTCATTGTAACTTTTTAACAGTCATCTTGCATTTAATGCCGACCACAGCTTGTAAAATCTGCTAAATTTTAGTTGTGCCACAGGAACTGTTGTCACTCAGCATAAACACAGTTTCCAAACTCAGATATTCATGCCTGTTACGATCGGCTGGGGAGACTAAGTGCTCACAATGGACAGATTGTGAATGAGTTAGCTGACAAAGTGTCAACCTTGAAAAGAGAGCAGAGAACCACCACAATAAAATGTTCATCTTATGTTTCTAAAGCACCCTGAACCAGGACAAATGTACCGGCTGTAATAGCAGAACACTAACGGACGGCTCAAGCTCACTTCCTGGTTTCACTGTTCTGTGTATGCCAGGGGTGTCCAAAATCTGTCCTCGAGGGCCGGTGTCCTGCAGGTTTTAGATGTTTCCGTCCTTCTACACACCCTGATACACCTCCTTTTAGTGTACAGTGATCACTTGCCAATTCGCGATTTAAGTTCCGTGGTTTTAGTTATTCGCGGATTTTTCAGAAATATACAATATAATAAAAAAAATCAAGAAAAGATCGCGGAAACTTCACAGGATGTTGTGTGCGTTGCCTCACAGTGAAGAAATGTTGTGAGCCAGCCTGACCCCTTTAAGAAGGTAGCCTTATGGGTAATGGAGTGGGCTTATGGGTAATGGAGTGGGCTTATGGGTAATGGAGTGTGTGTGTCGTGGGACAGCAGAACGAAAACAGGGTTCGATGAAAAGTGGAGTGAGCATAAACAGCAGCCCAGCGTGTATAGATTTACATTCTCTGTTAACCAACAGGAGCCCAACAATACAACCTGTGTGATGTTACAAGTTGAAATCTGAAGGACAACAGTGTTGTCCCTTAAAACCACTGTTTTAATATTGCCAGAGTGTGACGCTAATCATTTTTATTGATTTGAGATCATATTTCCCAGCCCTACTATAACTGTGAACAATTTGTCCAAGGTTTGATCATTGTCAGACAGAGCATCAATATGAAATGCTGCCAAGTAGACAACAAATGGTAAACATGACAGACACGCAGTTAGAATGAAATAACATGTAGAAAAATGTGGAAAGATGAAAAAAATCAAAGCTAAAAACTCTTGCTTTAAGTGTGACGCAATGCTACATAAAGCTGTTCACCACTGCTCTATCAGATACCCCCCGTCGAGCATTAAGCCCTGTTAAGGTTGAGAAAGATGCCTATTATTATAGTGGGGACTGTGTTGCAGATTGCCCACAATAAATGAGAACCTTATCAAGCACATTTAGCAGGCTTAATACAGAATTGTGCTCCTTTTAATATGAAACATTGTCTCTTTGCAATCCTGCCCTAAGTTAGTGGTCTGATGAGATTCAGCCAGGAACACCTATATGAATCTACAAATCAAGCAATAACATGGTATTAAATGGAAGGTACAACACAAAATACATCATCAACCTAAGAATGAACATTACAGCACAATAGCTCAGCACGTACTGACAGGAACGCTTCTACGTTTCATCTGCAGGCGCTGGCTGACATTGTAACTGAAGCATAATAAACATTACTAAAACAAAATCCTGAGCAGTAACTGAACTATGAAATATTAATCTAACATGATTAATAATTTAAGCAAGAGTATGAATTATTTTTAGATATTCTCAGATACGAACAACTAATCTTCCTGTGCCACAGCTCACGTCTGATCATGGGACGGGCTCACAAGCTGCAGCGATAAAGGAAAGGTATAGAAGAGATCAAACACCTGGGTACTGCTTCTGTAATAATGTTGAGAATGTGTTAAGAGTACCCTAAAAACTCTAATGTGTCACATCAAAAGGTACATGTTTGGAAATGATAAGAAACAAATGTGGAAATCTATATGTGGAGGCATATTTGTGGTATTCATCTTTAGGTATGCATTTAGTTATACACTATACTTTTTTTCCTGTTTGCTTGTTTACAGCAGAAGAGTATGCATGTTCCTGATGCAGCTTTTATATTTACTGGTAAATCTTAAGCTTGGTAAAGCTCAATAAGAAAAGCAAGAGGGCAAGCCTGAACAAATATAAATTCAATCCTGTGGGCAAAGTTCTTTGATCTGTGTATTGTGATTGTGCATTTGAGGGCAAACCAGCAGCACTTACAAGGCAGTATGTCTTTATATCTGTTCTTCTTGACGTTCTCCTCCCTCTCTCCTACGTTGGTGGGATAGATCTTCTCTGTCCGGTACTTTGTTGATAACCGCCGTAACCGCTAAACCAAACAAAAGCAGAAAGAAAGGTAAGTCTATATCATCAATCTGTGGTTCTTTTAAACACATTTATATTAATACAGCATAACTGGGTCTCACACCATGGTGATCGTGGCGCCATCCTGTGTAGACGCCTCTTACAACAGCTCCTGACGAGTGTGCAGATTTAATATTTTTCCTTCCATTTTTGACCTTAGTGTATGCTCATGGAATACCATAGTGTGGCAATGCCTTTGGTGCTTTTTGGAAACCTTTTGGAAGTTTTTATGCCGCCTTCATTGCATTTTGTAGTCAGGAGTGGCTACGTAATTTACTCCATTACTATGTCGGACATTTGGGGTATGTGCTTGGCTGAGGATCCAGCGTCACACCATGTGGGATTATGACTGAAGGTCTCTAAGTAAACAGTAAAAGGAAGTAGTGGGACACACTTACTACTTTACTTATTCTTCAACAGGTTCAGTTGAGAAAAAAGCTCAGCATCCACCTCTCTTGCCTCCAGCCAAACAGACCTCCCACCCTCCCTTGACCCACCGCTTCCTTGTCATGTTTCAGCTGTCTCATCTTCCACCTCAGTCATGAATTCGCTGCTGCTCCATTGTTGTCTCCAACCACACCAGGAGATGCTGGGGTCCCCTCCCCCTCCTGCCTGTCTTTTTCTAGCAGTCAGGTGAAGAGACTGAATCAGAAAAAGGCTGCACCTCTAGATGGTGTCAGGCCTAAAGTCCTGAGGACCTCAGCAGACCAGCTATGTGGGATTCTACAGCACCTCTTCAACATCAGCCTGAGCCAGGAGATGGTTCCAGTGCTGTAAAAGACATCCTGCCCTGTTCCAGAACCACAAAAGACCTGCCTCTAATACTACAGACCTGAAGCCATAACATCCCACATCATGAAAGTCCTGGGGGACTTTTATTGGACCCACTGCAGGTTACTTATCATTGTGGGGTTGGAGCTGAAGACGCCATCATACACCTGCTTCAACAAACTCGCTGTCATCTGGACAAAACAGACATCACTGCGAGGATCGTGTTCTTTGATTTCACCATCCAGCTTGCATTTCTGTGTAAGAAACTTCAGATTCCTCCATAATCACCTGGATTATTGACCATCTTTCTAACAGACCAGTTTGTGAGACTGGATGTGTGTCTGACCAGGTGGTCAGCAGCACAGAAGCACTACAGGGGACTGTACTCTCACCATTCCTCTTCACTCTTCCAGTACCAGTAGGACTCCTGTCATCTGCAGAAATACTCAGATGACTGTGCAGTTGTGGGGTGTATCAGTGATGACTTGGTACTGTTGGACCAGTTTGTGGCGTGGTGTGGGAACAACCATCTCATCTTCAATGTGAACAAAGGAGACAAAGGAGATGATTGTGGATTTTAGGAGACCAAGAATAAGTCAAACAGCCTTTCCATCATGGGAGAAGAGGAGTACAAATACCTCAGTCTTTACCTGGACAACAGACTGGACTGGAGACGCAACACTAATGCGGTTTATGATAAGCGACAGAGCAGATTTTACTCCTTAAAGAAGCTTAGATACTTCAGTGTTAGCAGTAAGATGCTGTATATCTTTATATGTCTATAGTAGAAAGTGCAATCCTATCTGCACTCATCTGTTGGGGGAGCAGCATCAGAGCCAGTGATTTAAAAAAAACTGAACAAACTGATAACGAAGTTCTGCTCTGTTCTGGAACCTCTGATGTTGATTGTGCAAAGGAGAATCCTTTATAAAATGAAAAACATCATGGACAACCCTGAGCATCCTCTAAATTCCCAAAGAGATTTGATTCCCAAAGTGTAGGCCATCATAGTACTGCAGGTGGGCCATGAGAGGTCATTAAAAATGTTTTAAATGTTCCTCCATTTTATAAAATTATATTCTTAATTACTGTAAAATATTTATGACATGATTAAAAAAATATTTAGAAATAATAAAACAAACCACTTGAGCTTTATTCTACTGTCATCTTAACTTAATGTGACAAGTGTCACCTTATTTGTTGACCCCTTACATGAAAATCGGGATATAGCTTCTTGTCTTGTATGTTGATTAGAGCTGAGCAATTTTATCGATTCTGCAGTATATATATTGACATTTTATTTCCCCAGAGAGTAACGATTTTTCAGCCACAGGTATCGATATTCTAAGCTCCTTTAAAAACCCCCATGTCCCACAGGGGTGCTCTTCCTGCACTTTGCAGGAAGAGCCATTAAGTCCACCAGCTACTCTGCTGAGATGGGTGCAATTTTAAGATGGCTTAAATGTTGCACCAATGGACTTGAATTATTGGCTGCCATGGTTCGTTTTTACTTAACCTGGTGGCTTGAATGGCTAGTAGCTACCTCATATGTTCAGTATCAAGCCAAAAAAGCTGCCAAAGAAGGCCAGTTGCTGTACTTTAACTCTCCATTGTGCCCTTAGCTTTAAAAGCTTGCAAGCAACAATTTGCACTGTTTAAATAAATGAAACTATTTTTCCTCAACGCATCTTTTATTCATTTTGTCCAGCATTTGCAAGCTGCCTGTCAGCCATATAATGTGTAATTGATACTTTCAGTTCAATTTATTCAAACAAAGTCATTGGAACACTCACAAGATGTCACCAAAATCACTTTGTCCCTTTAAAATCTTTCAGAAAATGATGTAAATGTATCTCAAGATGAATATCGATATATATCGTATCGTGAGCCAAATATTGTGTATCGTATCGTAAGATTAGTGTATCGCTACAGCCCTAATGTTAATCACAGTTGTAATGAAAGTTTTGGGTGGGGCGCAGATTTTTCACATTTCAAATTGAGCCATGGTATTCTGAAGTTTGGGAATGGCTGCTCTCAACAACACAGTGATTCAGCAACAGTGTCCCCAGTCAGAGGCTTCTTCAGATCCGCTGCAACACAAACCTCTACAGGAGATCCTTCCTCCTCACAACTATAACCTTCTACAATAAATCACTTAAGAGACTTGGATCATGAAAACTACTGCACAATTAATTTCCCTTCGGGGGGTCAATAAAGTTTTTTTTTGTTTGTTTTTTGTTTTTTTTTAATGATGAATTAATATACAACATACCACATTTCTTATCTTTCTGGGATGTCGTGCCTTGACTTTGCTGCTGTAACAGTTGAATTTCCCAGCTTGGGGTCATTAAGTTCTGTCTGTCGTATTGGTTAACATACAACATGCAGATCCAGGTCTTGGCATGTCTATCAATCCTACAGTATTACAGTCCCCTACACAGACTCACACCCAGACCCACCCTTTTCTATTTCTGTGACATTGCTTCAAGTCTAGTGCATCTAATCGTGGCTGGCATTGATGAAAACACATTCAGTGAAGGAACAATTACACTGCCTCTCATCTGACAGCAGGCCAAAACCTAGCTTGCCATCATTAAAAATTTTCAGACACAGCTGATTTAAGACCTGTCAGTGTGTGTCATACACTTTTGAAAGAACAGAACATTCCTATTTTCAATCAGACCTGCTGTCTAGATGGGACATTTTCTGCTGTTTACACACATAACTACACCATTTATCTGCTGGGTTTTACTAACAAATATGACCATGAAAGCATAATTTGCAGATGTCGAAGTTGTCAAAGCTCTGACTAAGGTACAAAAAAAAACAAACAAACAAAAAAAACCAAACTTGGGCAGTATACAGACAGGGTAAGCTATTATGTCATTTATATGCCATTTCTAACAGAATTTTTTTTTTCAAAGCTTCCTTAATTCAAGCTTTCAAGAGTTACCGTGACATGGATGAGTGGGCGTCTATACCAGCTAAAGTTGCTAAATCCTTTCTAATTGCCAGTAGCAGCATGTTTAGTAATTACTACGACTACCGAAGAAGCCTGAAAGCAACGGCAGTATGAGATGATGGCATTACACTCCTACAGGCTATGGTGAATCACAGTTTCTTATAAGCATGACTTTCTGAGATAATCAGGCTGGGTTTTTTTTTTTTTTTTTGGTCAGACTATGGACGTCATCAGTGTAATATCACAAAACAGCAGGTGAGGGGCCAGCTATCTGCAGGCAAATTTCACCCAGTCTCATTTCTTGTTGTCCAGGAGATGTTGCTGTCAGCTTCAGGGCCTCCAAGTCAGACATTATGGCAGCTAAACTTGAGTTTGTCGGAAAAAGTAACCCATGTCCACTCTTCCAGCCTCAAACAGCAGCCATGTGTTGTAATCTTACCATTGGAACCCTTGCCGATTAATTGCACACGACTACCGCAGAGTCATTTGACTAGACACTGAAAGCAGTTAAAGCAGCACAAAGGAACCACTGCAGTTTTTAGTCGAGCAGATCCTCTTAGAGACATGAAGCTTAAGTCACTTTTACAACACAGTCCAAGCTTTACTTGTTTGGTGTCTTGCTCAGTTGCTCTCCTTTTCTCTTCTGTGATTACATTCTTGAGTCTCTTAGTCGTCTCTGCCATGAAGTTCAATGTAGCTCTGAGTTGGTTTTATCTTTTCTGATCTGTGGCAGACTGTGAAGCTAAAAGCAGTTGTTGCAAGAGACAACTGAGACAGGAGTCCAAAGTTACTTTACCTGATTTTTACCAATAACAGAGATGGGAGATGGCAAGAGCTAGAAGATACTTCCCAAAACTAAACAAATATTCCTTAAAATGAAGTTTCAAATGATATTCCCTCTGCACTCAAAAGCCAGATGTTCGCAACTTTTCTGAGCTGTAAGCAAAAAGTGATGGTGCATTTTTCTCTGGAAGAAGACACCAAAGATGCGTCAAATGCCCCCTTTTACACGCACAGATTCAAAAATAATTAAATCTGGGTTAACAAAGACAGTTTTTCCACTGTGGTAATATTAACTATCTCCGTCTAGAGTCCAAGATTGCGTAAGGTGTGCCAACACAAATGAAGACAGTCTGTGTCGAACTTGATTCATGTTACACTTATCTGCTCAAGTGCTGCTTAATCATCATCTCTTCTATATTCTGTTTATTAAAAGTCTGAAGTTACAGGAAGCACAAACTCAATTTCCAACAGATTTTCTTAAACATGTTATGAAGTTGTTGCTGTGTGACTTTTCTATTTGCAATTTCAACCACTAAACCTGCTGTAAAACCCTTATCCTCCACATGGCATCAATCTCAAGGGCCTTTATTTATTTATTTTTATTGTTCCTCTGTCTTACTAAGACACGGTGGACATAAGCACTTTTTTTTTTTTGTGCCTCTTGCCCCCCTTACACCTCTCACTCAAAGTCTGAGAAAGTCAGCGTGGGTGTTCAGGCTTCTGCAGCCTCGTGTGAAAAGCGGCCCCTCCTCTCGTCTGACTGCAGGCTTTCCTCCTGTTACCGTAACACGGACATGCGCTACACATCCTGATTTCCTGAGTTTCTCACATCAAAAAAAAAAAAACCCTCTTCCTGTTTTTGTTCCAGTTTTGTAACACAACGTCCGAGCGACTGGGGACACAGACGAGACTCAACAGATGCAATCAGAAATGGCATCTCTGATCAGCAAAAATCAGACACACAGAAAACAGTCTGCTGAGGAGTCTTTATATGTTCACCATGACAGCACAGTGTATATATATGTATATAGTTTCTTATTCTGATTTCTCAGCAGAAGACTGTTTTCTGAGCATCTGACGAATTCATGTGTTAAAATGTTTCTAACCTCAGATTGGAGCTCTGTTTCATTAGATGTTTGTACCTGACGGCTGTCTTCTGAACTCTCGGTACTGCACAGACCACTACGCTCACAGCAAGGTGCTGACGCACAAAAACAATTTACGCTAGCGGCACAGAGGTATCTTAAAACATGATGATCTTTGCAAACCACAACAAGAGACTATCAGTTACTTCGAAGAAGAGAAAGAAGGGAGGCACTCGCAGAGACCGTGGGCGGCAACACAGCTGTGTGTGTGTGAATGTGAGTTTTCATGTATGTCAATGTGTGTGGTAATAGCATTAGAGCTCCTTTGGCCTCATGTGGATTACATTTGCAACAGAGGTCTGCTTCCGTGCTGGGCCAAAGCCCGGGAAGAAGCACACAAGCACGCACACACACGCAGAAACACAAATATGTACAAAAACACCAGAAAAGTCAGGGTTACTTTTCACTTCATTTACAGCAAACTGGGGGAAGCAAGTCAATTTTCACAGCACAACTTGTCAAATAGTACACTTTGTGGCACTTTATAGACGGTTTATTGACAGACGATATGTTATAATTAAGTTAAATAGCAAAATGATGAGCAAAAAAAAACAAACACTGACAATAACTGGAGCTACTTCCTCAAGGACATAATGGCAAATATAGTTTCAAATACAGCGCTCTAGACAGGGAAATTGTAAAGGATAAAGAATCCTGAATAAAATTATGCAACGACGAAGATGGTGCCTGAACAGAACACAAATCCAGTTGTTGCTTCATACCCACCAAACTGTGACCACCAATCTAACCTTGTTTACTTTAGTCACATCTGAAGGGAGCTGTAAATAAGGCTTTTGCTGTAAAACCTTGTCCTATAACTTTAAAAATTCTATTTCATGTAAAAGCCAACAAACATTTTGGCATTTCTATATTCAAGTGACCTTTGAAATTGTAAGTGTGTATCTTTCCTCATTCATTTAAACAGAGACATGGTCTTGTTAGGCCAAAATTACTATCCTTGGGCTTTAGCACGATGGCCGCAGAGTGGTACAGCTCACATTTACAATCTACAACTTTGAGGTTTTCTGTCAAACCTTGATCATTACACAGGTTTAAAGTGTTTTTATAATTCAGCTTTTTTCACTAAAATAAGCATGTACATGTGTGGTTTTTGAACACATCTACACCTGCCCTGGTATGAGCTAATAACAGAGAAAAGACACCCCAAAAAAAAACAACAACAAAAAAAAACCTTTGCTTTTTTATTCTTCTTTCTTTGATTAAAAAAAAAAAAAAATTCTGATTGAGGCAGAAGCCAGTCCAACACAGCTGGACTAAAAATGAGCTGCCAGCCACTGTGGTAAAATGGAAAAGTCTCTTAAAAATCAGGAATTGGTACCTTGGTCCATTTTGGAGCCTCCATACAAAGCTCAGAAACTGCTTATGAGGACTACGTCACTAACTGCACCCGCCATTTGTCAAATAAGCAAAGGATTTATTTTTCCAGTTCCAGACTGCAACCCATTTGGAGACGGTGCAGGAATCTTTTTTTGTCTATATTTTACAGCAAGACCCACCAGCGCTGCTAGGAATCAGCCCTTCCGTCCCTTTATCATCATGACTTATCTCGTGAAACACCAGGAGGGACTGAAAATTGGTACGTACATGTTCTCATGTGCATGAGAGAGAACAGAGTTTATGTGAGCCTGTCATCTTTATAACAACAGTGGATAGGGACAAAGCTGTACAGGCTGCCATCTTCTCGTGTCCAGTGAAGATGAACCATCATGTCCCTCCTGCTTGCTTAAATCCTCTGCTTTATAAGTGACGGTACACATTAGCCTGCACAAATAAGCAAAAGCATCCCAAGAAAAATCCTAAATTCCATATCTAGCTTCACCAGCTCGGCAGCTTTGTGCTTCATTAGATCTTCATCACACCAGACACTGCTGATTCGTCTTTATAAAAAACATCATTTGCACAGATACTCAGCAGAGACCAAGTGTTCTCAGCCAACCAGTGTGCCCTGCCCATTGCTGCAACATTTTATGAATTGCACTGTAGCTGAAATGAGCAAGTTAGTGAGCTGCTGAAACTTGTCAAGCACTCGGTTTCCTGTCTCAAACCGTAAAGGCCAGAGTCAGCCCCGTCTGTAACAAAGGTAATTGTCCCTGAAGTGACATCAGAGGTGCAACTGGCCCAAGCACATGTTTGCTCTTTTGCTTTCGGCACAGCTAAATGTGGATAATGACACGGGTTTAAAAGCCTGTGAACAGTTAAGTAAAAGGCTACGCAGTCCCGATATATTTCAACTAAACAACAATTTCTATCCAAGAAATCCAAAGAATTTCAATAACGGCCATATAAATAAATATCAGTGAGGTGCGGTTCCATTTATTTAACTTAAGTGAAAATAGTGCGAGTATTGGGATGCCATAAACATTTAGCAGCCATCATATGTATGACACTGCTGAAAGGGTGCGGTTAAGAGATAACACTAAATCTATGTTTATAAACTCATAAATTTCCACTTATTGGTCTCAAAGTCATTTCATGATAAAACAAAATGACAATTGTAGGCGCGTGTTGGCACCGGCCAACAGACAAACCCTGGTTCTCATTATGTTTACTTCCTTCAGTTATACCAAACACACAGACGCACACACAGAAAGACACTTGCACATAAAAGAAATGCAGACATGGACATGCGTGTGTTCTTAGAAGTAACAGCTTTGATTGCAGGATGCAAACTAAAAAAGATTAAGTGGAGCACTCATTGGGTGCTCCTTTGTGTCTTCATCTGAAAGATAAAAAAAAACAAAAGGTATGTGAAGGTTAAGAAAAGAGGAAGGAGCTGGAGCAGAAAAAAAATATTTTGGATTAAAGAAGAGAAGAGAAATACTTTGGAGAATTAGAAAAAAATGCTAGTTTTGGTGGAGAGAAAACAGGGAAAAGAAAAAGGAGATGAAGGATAAAAGGCAAGATGAGGCTTTTAAAAAGCTCTTGTTGATTAAGTTCATAGACTCTTTTATTCATAGCCTCTGTCCTCCATTCACACGCACCTCTAATATGCTCTGTTGCCTCTCACTAGAGTCCAGGGGTGGATGCAGAGTAAAGGGGCCAAAAACAAAAAGTAAATAGCCATGTTGCTATCAGGACTAAGGTTTACCCCTCCACTTGGTTCCTGTTTGTTATCCAACAGCCAGCAGTGTATCAGTTTCTGCAAAATGACAACAAGCAACGAAGCAACTCGGGTGGAAATTGGCAGAGGAAAAGAGGACATGTGGAATGTGACTATGTAGCAGGGCATCCTTTGATCACCACTTGCCCCACACCACTTGTGTGTGTGTGTGTGTGTGTGTGTATATACACACACACACACACACACACATACATACATATATGGATGGATATTTATATATATATATATATATATATATATATACATGCATACATATGCATATACACACACACTATATTGACAAAGGTGTATAAAATTAAACACCGAGGCATGCAGACTGTTTCTACATACATTTGTAAAAGAATGGGTCACTCTCAGGAGCTCAGTGAATCACGTGTCTCGCGTGAATATGTAGCTTGTAACGGAGGCATCGTAACGTAAGCATGGCAGAAAGTGGTGATAACCAACCCACTAAAAGGTTGAAATGTGTCCAATGAAGATGAACCATCATGTCCCTCCTGCTTGTTTAAATCCTCTGCTTTAGAAGTGAAGGTACACATTAGCCTACACAAATAAGCAAAATCATCCTAAGAAAAATCCTAAGTTCCATATCCAGCTTCACCAGCTCGGCAGCTTTGTGCTTCATTAGATCTTCATTAGATCCAGACACTGCTGATTCGTCTTTATAAAAAACATCACTTGCACAGATACTCAGCAGAGACCAAGTGTTCTCAGCCAACCAGAGTGCCCTGCCCATTGCTGCAACATTTTATGAATTGCACTGTAGCTGAAACGAGCAAGTTAGACAATTCCAAGCTCCCAACTTTGTGCGACTCATGACTGTGTCTCGCTTGAATATGTAGCTTGTAACATAGGCATGTAAGCATGGCTGAAAGTGGTGATAGCACGCAAGACATTAACCAACCCACTAGAAGGACGAAATCCGAGGTCTGAACATATTTTGTGTTTTTTAAGAATGCAGAGGGACAACTGGTGGAGGACAGTTATCCTGTCTGCAGAGCATGCAAGAATAAAGTTGCTGCGATTTGCAATTTATTTTGTTCATTTAAAATAAAACCTCTTTCTGTGCCAGTTGTTTGCCCTTTTTTTTGGCACTAGTGGCCTTTATTGACAGTGAATGAGGACAGGAAAGGGGGAAGAGAGAGAACAGGGAGGACATGAAGCAAAGAGTCGCAGGGCCGGGAATGGAACCCGCAACTGCTGCGTCACGGACGGGAGCCTGGGCCGCCTGCCCTAACCACTGCACCATTGTTTGCCTTTTTAATGTGAAAGTTTCATTTTATCAAAGTTTTCATTTTGATAAGATTTTATCTTCTCATGATGACAAGAAAAGTCACTTTACTATTCAATCTTGCCCAAAAGTCAAATATTGCGTGCAGTACTAGCTGTCACTCTGTCACTCTCAGACAGATCTGAACGAAGTCTTGAGGAACACCAACAGAAAAATCACCAATGTCTGTACGACCAAAGTCACCACTATAATAGACTGACAAAACCATTAAACAAATTCAATTCAATTAAAATTCAAATATACTTTATTGATCCCCCAAGGGGGAAATTCAAGTTTCAAGTACACCGTCCACCTTCTGTTTCAGTCTGGGTTGTACTGTGTCCCCGTTTCTAAAGGTGCTGTTCCTTCTGGGTCTAACTTTCTTACACCTTCAGTTTCTATTTCTCACTTCCCATCAATCAGAGAAGTTAACAGCATGAGTGAGGTGGCCAGTTTCCTTTGAACACTTGGCTTCCACGGCACCAGACACATGCATAACCAGGGTGGAGCCCCCAAAGGGATTGTGCCAACTTCAGAGACCCCTTCCGGGTGTGACTGAGTCATGGACATTCAAACCTTGTTTTTCAAGATGACTGGACATGGCCTAGAACAACTTGTTGATGCTGGGGCTGATTGACAAATAGATTTGAAATAGTAGAAAGAGTCAAACCTGGAGAACTGACAACCTTGTAGAGTGTAAAGGAGTCATTAGTGGGTCTAACCTACTTTTCATCTCGTGGCTGAGTAAGCCAGCATCTCTGTACTTCTCTGGCACACTAAATAATTCAGACGCACACACACACATTCTGCATCTTGAACTCAGCAGTAAGCTCTGATTGGCAGATAATATGCTCTTCCTGCAGAGGCGGTAGGGAAAAAGGTTTCTAAGTGTGTGTGGCCAGGAAGTGGGGTTGCTGGGGGCTGGTGGCAGAGGCTTTTCCGACGGTCACCTTCCCCGCGCATGCACGAACACACACACACGCACACACAAGCTAAAATAGGTCACCCCTACAATCCATCTCCCATGCTGCGAGCATGTGGGGAAAAGATGCACTGCAACAGCACAGAGACTAAAAGGGTTTGAATGGCTTTCAGTGAGTCTGCTGCTCTGCTTCCCTCCATCTAACAACTCAATAAGAACAATCGGTGTGTTGATGCATGTGAGGCATCAGCAACAACAAAATAAAAAAAAACAACTGCAAAAGCCATTTTTAGTAGCTGTTAAACCGATGGCATTCATTCTTTGAAAATTAGTCACGTAAAGATGTAAACAAGAGAAATCATAACAAAATAGGCTGACTTTGAGAAACGCATTTGCTAGACGTTGCAGGAAAAGATCAATATCAAGATCGTGACTCTATGCAGAACATCATTCCCCAAAACAGCCAGCGTGGACTTTGGACGAAAAACCAGAAACAGACAAAATGGAAATTGACTTACACGTTTATGTCTTTGAACACAAACCCATTGAAAGACAAAGATGAGAAAGGTTCCCAGAAAAAAATATTATACCAAGGGTGTTAGCACCGCACAAGGCTATCTCAAAAGATACTCAGAGCAAAAAGAAGACCAGGTTTTGTTAGAGACGTCCCAAAACCTTTTAGGACAATAAAACGGAGAGTTCTGGTCCGGGCTTCGGCTCTCTTTGAGAAATTTCCCACATAATGTAAATGTAGACTTCATAGTTTGCTGCTGCGGTATGTCCCTCTTTCCCCTTGACCTGATAAACTCACCTGATGGCTCCTTGACACTTCATAAAGGTTGCTCGTATTATACGTGTGTGTATATAAATAAATATAAGGGCTGGGAAACGATTAATTTTTAATCGATTAATCGCATGATTTCCCTGATTAATCACGATTAATCGCATTGTATACGGAAAATCAAATAATGAATTCAAAAGTAGTGTAAAGTGCACTTTTATTTAAATGTTCTGCTGCCATATGAACTAAAGTGACATAACATTTGTTGTTCAAACACTTAACATCAGCACTTGTCAGTAACACATATTTAGTGTAAATCTCATCTTAAAAAATGTCAAATAAAATAAAGGTTATTGCCACCGCCAGGGCATTAATGTCATCCTGTTTTTTTTTAATGAAAAAAAAAAGTCTACCAACAAAATCCTAACAATCTAGAGGCCACAATCATAACATTAAAACAGGCAATTTTTGAGGTAACAGCAGAAACTTTTAACGAGGAGTTCAACTTGGCAGTGGTTACAAATAACCTTGTTTCTGTCCAATACGCCGTCTGGGAAAACTTTAAAATAAAGTTCTTTAACTTTATCAATCTGTGTATCATTCGTTCTTTCCATTTTAAATTGTCAATCAAAAATTAAAAAAATTAAAAAGTGACATTTAATTTTGTTTTTGCATTTTTTAATCTAACACAAAAAAAGAAAAAATGCTTGTTATTTTTTATATTTCAATCAAAGACTTGGATCAAAAATACAAAATGAAAAAATGGGCCACAGGACTGAGTTTGTTTTTAATATTTAATTGTCTGGTTTAAGTGACTAGGAAATGGCTTTGTGCGTGGCAATTCAGGTAGCATGGCAGCGCTGGAATCACATACTATAATATTTGCAATATTGTGAAAATCTGAATAAAAACTCAGCTCATATATAAAAACTCAGCTCATATATAGATCGAACCAAAGCGCTCTCCAGCTCTGTGTTGTATCCTCAGATCATGACGAGCACAGAATCTTGTGATGCACATTTCCAGCATTGCAGGACACCCATCTGCTGTCAAATAAATCCTTGATCAAACTACCATACTGGCCAAAATATAGGATGATATTTTAATCTAGAAGTCATATTCTCAAAAATGGGGGCTCATTTTATAATCGAGGACCAGACTTTCTGTTGTCATTACACATCTGTGCCACTAGATGGAGCCGCACTGATGTAACCAGTAAGAGAACAGCACGACAGTGAACACATGGAGCAGATCTGATGTTAAATGGAGGAATGACGCGATCGTCTTGAACAAAGGGGTTTAAAAGTTTTGTTGCAGTCCAGAAATTTTTTTTCAGACAGAATTGTTAATATTGCTACATGGATTTTTACCACTCTCCATGTCCATTTCCGCATGTTTACCTGCCAATCCTCTTCCGGCTACGCAGCAGCGAGTAACAGACTTTTCAAAACAAAAGCATGTGAGAAATGTGCGTTAACTTGCGTTAAAATAAATGTCGGCATTAATAAATGAATGAGTTAACGAGATTATAATGTGTTAACTTGTCCAGCCTAGTGCTGGGCGGTATACCGGTTCATACCGAATACCGGTCTTTATCTTTCTTATGATATGAATTTTTCATATACCATAATACCGGTGAGTATGTACTGTAGCGTACACAACGTTGGGAACGCTGCGTGGTGGAGCGTAAGTGCCGCAGAACATTGTTTGACAGGGGACTGTTTTGCAGTTGCACTGGAGGCACAACACGCTAATAGTTTATAGTTAAACGGTGATGGCTGCAAACAGCGAAAGTCCCGAAGAGGAAGCTCCAGAACGGCAACATGAGACTGAGGAACTTCTTCCTAAACGAGGAGTCATGTCTGTCGCGTGGAAGTTCTTTGGATTTAAAAAAGACGATGTCCAACAAACTACAATAATCTGCAAATGCTGCTGAGCTAAAGTTGTAGCTGCGGGAGGCTACAATATTCACTCCTCGTGACAGTAAAATATGTCATTCTAAGCCAATTTACTGCAGCAATTCCTCTCTAAATTATTAGAAAATGTGGTTAACACCCAGTTGTGCCTTCAAAAATAAAAATACCGTGATATACCGTGAAACTGATATAATTTTGAAAAATACCGTGATATAAATTTTTGGTCATAACGCCGAGCACTAGTCCAGCCCTATATATATATATATATATATATAGATATATATATATATATATATATATATATATATATATATATATATATATATATATATATATATATATATATATATATATATATATATATATATATATTAGGGCTGTCAATTTCTCAAAATAATTAATCAGATTAATCGCATGACTGTCAATAGTTAATCACGATTAATCGCAAATTAATCGCATATTTTTATCTGTTCTAAATCTACCTTATACAGATCTTTTTCAAGTTGTATTACTCTTATTAATACGAGTCCTGACTAGAACCAGGAAATATGACCATATTAGTCCAGTCCTGAGGTCTCTGGCTTCCTGTCACTCAGAGAATAGACTTTAAAACAGCTCTACTTGTGTTCAAGTCTCTTCATGGCCCCAAAGTCCATCTCTGACATGTTAGAACCATATGAACCAACCTGGACTCTGAGAACCTCAGGTAGTGGTCTCCTGCTGGGGTCCAGAGTCAGGACTAAACAAGGTGAAGCTGCATTTCAGTTTTATGCTCCTAAAATCTGGACCAGTCTTCCAGAAGATGTGAGACAGACCTGAACTCTGACAATGTTCAGATCCAGACTGGAAACAGTTCTGTTTAGATGTGAAGATGATGACTGGAAGGATTTTATCTGCACTCTTCATTTTTAATTTTTATTAATTAATTTTATTTATTATTGATTATTTTTATGCTTGTATGGAATGATTCTATTTGCCTTCTTGTGACTGCATCTGTAAAGCACTTTGAATTGAATTGCAAATAAAGTTGCAAATAAAGTTGCCTTGCCTAATATGAGAGTACACAAATGCTTGCCTTATGCAAAACAAATGCATGTTTATTTATTGCTACAATGCCAAATCCATTATATATTATATATATATACTCAATATTTTCTCTTATGTTCTTCATACAAAATATTTTCGCGGTTTGCTTCAAACGAGGGGGGGGGGGGGGGGGGGGGGGGGGGGGGGGGGGGGGGGGGGGGCTCTCTGCATCAGCGCTCTGATTAGCCGACAAGTGATACTTCAGTAGTCGGACTCCGGTGGTAACTAAATTCACATCGACAGCAAACACAAACAACATTTATCTTGTGGAGTTAGCCATCAGGCAAGGTTTTGAAGCTGAACTTACCATTCAAAATAATATCTTTTGTATCCACGGTTTGTTTACGTCTGTCTGTCTGCGGCATGGCCGTCGACGTCAGTGCATGACTTCCTGTTTTGACAGGACTACGCAGGACTACAGGACTACAACTACGGCGGCGGGGCCCGAGGCTCATTAAACCTACTCTCCTCTCTAAATAAACGTATCTAAATAATACATAAACGGCCAGGCTGTGTCGCGTTAACGCGCGTTAAAAAAATTAGTTGCGTTAAAATTATTTTGCGTTAATCACGCGTTAACGCGTTAACTTTGACAGCCCTAATATATATATATATATATATATATATATATATATATATATATATATATATATATATATATATAAATAAATAAACAAACGCACTTTTTTTTTTTTAACATTCTTGCCACCTCCAAAAGCAGCCTTCCTTAATGAGCGTGTCACAGATTTCCCGGTGAGGAATTTTCCACACTAAACCAACGCCATACTGCTGACATAATGCTAGTGCTAGGGAGCTGACTCTGTTCAACAACTCTTGAGCCTCTGCTTCTCCACCTGGCGACTCAACACAGGAAGTTGCAAGGCAGTATTGATTAACTTCCTGTGTTGGCTTTTGGAGCAACAAAGAAGAAATGGGATTGTGTTTATGAAAATTGCATGGGATCAGATGGTGCATAGAAGTAATATTCACCAGTGCTGATACTCTTATTTCCAGCAGTATCAACGAATCAAAATCAGCAAAATCAGTATTAGAATAACTCTAGTTTTAGTTGTTCTTTGTTTAAATTTAAATATATGAGATTAGTATTCAGTTGAGTTTTTTTGAATTAAGATAATTTAAGATGAAACACTTTACAACTTAACTTACATTAAGACTATTTTTTATTCAGTTAACAGACAAATTGCGCTCTCTTGTCTAACTTGTAAGCTTTTAAAAGGTCAGAATTGGGACTATTAAGTAGCTGATAATTGATTTGTTAATGTTGTTTGTGTTTTGCTGTAACACTTGTAACTTTCACAGGTTAAAAGCAGTGTTTTCACAACTTTTGAAAGTAGAAGTTGCGTTGAGTGAAGTAGGAGTTGCAAAGCAAATTTTGAAATTCTAGACTCTCGGAGACGCATTTTCCAGCATTTTGAGACGCAAAATGGGATGTTCAGATACCTTTTTTTTCAATTAAAATAACCCTAGCCATAACGTTGCATGTCTTTTGTTAAACAAGAGTAAAGAAAGTAATTGCAAGTTTGAAAGAGCAAAGTGTGATACATGTATTTAATAACAAATCAAATGAAAATAAACTAGTTATTTTATAACTCCATGTTTGCTTGGTTTATGATAACATTAACGTCCTTGATATTAGTGGACAGTAGTTGATCCAACGCATACTCACTATTGGCAACATTTTGGCATTGTGCTTAGTAATATGCAAGATTACCAACAATTTAAATGTGAATTTTCAAAAGTAAAGGTTAAGTGAAAACATGTAAACTCAGTCAAGCCCAATAATCTGATCAATTTAGCAACTACTTAATTCAGTAAAGGGCAATTTGTACAAGAAGAAAAAAAAACAAATTGCAATTTCTCCATCATTTGTGTTCAAAACAACGGCAAATTAATTTATAGGAAATACAGTGCCTTGCAAAAGTGTTTGGCCCCCTTAAACTTTTTGCCACATTTCAAGCAAAGATTTTTTGTCAAGAATCAACAAGTGGGACACAATTGTGAAGTGGAACAAAATTTATTTGATATTTTAAACTTTTTTAACAAATAAAAAACTGTAAAGTGGGGCGTGTAATATTATTCATTCTCCTTGCGTTAATACTTTGTAGCGCCACCTTCTGCTGCAGTTCCAGCTGCAGGTCTCTTGGGGTTTGTCTCTATCAGTTTAACACATCCAGAGACTAAATTCTGGTTCATTCTTCCTGTAAAACAGCTGGAGCTCAGTGAGGTTGGATGGAGAGCGTTTGTGAACAGCAGTCTTCAGCTCTTTCCACAGATTCTGGACTGGATTTAGGTGGCTGTTCTAACACACCTTCCATTTCAGTCTGATTGCTTGCTCAGAGCTCCTTGAGATGTTTAAAGCTTGGGAAATCTTTTTGTATCCACATCCAGCTTTAAACTTCTCCACAACAGTATCTGGGACCTGCCTGGTGTGTTCCTTGGTCTTCATGATGCTCTCTGAGCTTTAACCAGAACCCTGAGACTATCACAGAGCAGGTGCATTTATACGGAGACTTGATTACACACAGGTGGATTCTATTGATCATCATCAGTCATTTAGGACAACATTGGATCATTCAGAGATCCTCACTGAACTTCTGGACTCAGTTTGCTGCTCTGAAAGTAAAGGGACCCCAATAATATTGCATGCGCCACTTTTCTTTTGTTTTTATTGTTGAAAAAGATTTAAACAGCCAATAAATTTCATTCCACTTCACGATTGTGTCCCACTTGGTGTTGATTCTTGACAAAAAATTGAAATTTTATATCTTTGTTTGAAGCCTGAAATGCGCAAAAGGTTGAAAAGTTCAAGGAGCTGAAAACTTTCAGAAGGAACTGAACAATCCATCAGGTCTGGACTCGTCTCCTCTTTAACATATGTATATGCAGAGGCAATTATTAGATTATTAGATGTTATTACTCTGGATGCATCATCATTAGAAAAGTGAACCATTACATTTAGGTTTTTTTTTTTTTTTTTCCCATGTTTTGGGTGGTTGATTCAACAACATTCAGAGAAAACGTCCATCCTTGGAGCTGATCAGACAGACGTTTCTAGAACTCTGGAGCTGTCATTTGTGTTCACATAACTGGCCTGCTGAGTGGAAACGGACAGATTTGTAAAGTGTTTTTATTAACGCTGCTTTTTTTTTTAACACGGATCTACAGCGGTTGAGCGACCGTGAATGATCAGGCACGTTCCATAGTGAACGAGCACGCGCGTATTTTCAAGTCGGAAATAAAACCGGTCATCGGGGCCGCTACGTCTGCAGCACTGTGGCTGTTGCTCCGGGAAAGCAGCTGCTTTATACCCGGCGTCTCCTTCGTGACGGCGAAGAGCTTTTTTTCTTTTGCTGCTATAGACGAACTTCTTGGAGCACAACACACAGTCAGGTACCAGGTAGCTTCTGGCAGCAGCTCCCAAACCGGTTCTGTCCCCTGTTCCTCTGTCCCCTGTCCCTCTGTCCTCTGTCCCCGCCCAGAGACACTTGAATTTTGCCTCCGTTCTTCTGATTGCCTGAGAAAAAACCACCGACTCACTTCGCCTGCGTTTTAAGACCACTCAGAAATAACGTGTTTCTGTGCGTGTTTTTTTTCCTCCCCCTAAATCATAGTCAAAAGCCGGAGATACTTTAACCCCTGAGTTTATTAACTCAAAAACCTTTGTGGACACTTGGCTCTTTTACGAAAACTTTATTTATTTCATAATTTATTTACCCAAGGGAAAGTAGGCGTCACAAATGGAAAAGTTGCCGTCGGATGCGACGGCCGACGGCTGTTTTTGAAAACACTGAAAAGACGCATACATTATTTATTTTAAATATATCTGTGTAAAATTCTACAACACATTTTTCATGTTCAACTTCTGATAGAAAAATATTTCTACCAAAATTAACCTCATGTTTCACATCTCCCATATGAGTGATAACAAACCTTTAAGTATAACAGAAATCAGAGTTATATTGTAACATAAATCCATACTGACAAAAATAATTACTGTGATAGGGTTTTTTTTTTTTTTTTTTTTTTATTGTGCCAAGTCCTAAATTTATATCAGTTACAAAATAAGTATGCACAACCACACACAGGCGTGCACACAGTTTATGATGGTCAATTCCAGTCAGTTCCATTTAATAACAACTGGCCAATATGGGTTAGTGGAGCACTGGCAGCATGAGTGGACACATTCACACATCCACAGGAACAAATACATGGAGGTATTACAGCCTGATGCTCAGTGCCACAAAGCTGAATGTGTTTTCCTTTCATAAAGATCAGACTTCCTTTTGTTTCTGTCACTCTTTCATTTCCAGATCGAAACTGTCTGCCAGAATCACTGCGCACGTACTCCATCATGGAAGTTATACACCCAGCATGACGATGCAACAAGCAGCACGTAAGATTGAATCTCAAAGAGAAATGTTTACACACCAAATTCAGTCAGTAGTTACTTAACAACTACACGCGTAAATATCCCAAATGTTTATATGCATGTGGGTCTGTGACTGGACAGTGAGAAACACACAAACCAACTGCAGGCCAGCAGTTTTAAACCATGGTCAGTTGTGGGAACACCCTCCCTCCTCTGTGACCTCTCAACCATGCATGTACAGTCTAAACCACATTATAAACTCAGACAAACACCGAAAAGCTACTCTTACTCTTTCCTCTGGCTAATGAGTCACTGATTGTTCCTTCAAAAGACAAAACATACATGAACAGTCAAAAGCAAAGAGAAGCTGGAGGCAAGGAGACCAAGGGACAGTCAGAGAAAAAATGATTTAACGTAATAATGAGCCACATGAGCCAAATACAACTTGTAATTTTTTTTAAAACAAAAAGCACAATTCCACAAAAGTCATGATTTTGCAACAAGAAGTTGCACATTTTTTTTCAAAAGGTAGTGATTTTGTAAAATTTGCTTTTGTACAACAAAAAAATTTGTATTTTGAGGACAAAAAGCAGCAATTTTATCATTGCATAGCACGTATACTTTGACACCAAATAAGGAGCCAAGTCAACTAACTGTCGCCACCAAGAAAAGCAACAATAGAACCAAGATTTCCAAGACGCCAAGGGTGAATTCCAATTCCTCCCTTAACCCTCAATCTCAAAAATGCACTTGCCGTGAAGTGCAAGTGCTGTCCCGATTCTAAGAACGTCAAGTGGAGGGACAAGTTTGAGGGCTGTATCGCCCTCAATATTGAGATTCTCCGGCACCACCCTTGGATGTAAGGGCTACCCAGAAGGCATTGCATATTTTCACCAAGATGTCTTTGAAAAGGATGGCGCCGAAAAAAGCTAGCTACAGATGTAAGTATTTTCATAGTTAATAAAGATATTAATGTTACAAAACTATCTTTTTGTCTTCATTATGTATATTTATATTATCTTATTCTTCTTCTACGTCTTCTTTGTCGTCGTCGTTTTTTTTTGACAGACTGAACATAGCTTTGGCGTAAGGCCGCCCCCCCCCCCACAGTCTGAAGACGTAACTGCACTTAAGGGGTGTCCCATTTCTAAATCACAAGATAGCCCTTACTTTCAAGGGGCAAGATTGAGGGTCAAAGATTGAGGGTTAAGAGCGAGGGTTGAGATTGAGGGTTAAGGAAGGAATTGGAATTGGCCCCAAGCGTCTTTTAGGATATTTCTTAGCGGATGCTAGAGGTATACGCGTAGGTTTGACCTACAAATACAACAAATATTTTTCTCCTTTTTCCCTCATGCAAGAAGAGATAGGCATCTTTTTCAAATAGGGTCTCAGGTAAGGCACTTTTAAGTCACATGGATGATCAGCCACCAGAAACATGGTCAATATTCTCGGATCATTCTTTCAGTCTTTGTCTCTGTATGTGTTGGAGGGCCCAGAGCTGCAACGCTGGTTGACTCACGCCGACCAGCAACATATTGGGAATATTGTGTTACTTGAGCTGTCACCAGAGTGGATCACAGGGCTGTAGCGATACACTAATCTCGCAATACGATACGATACGCACTATTCGGCTCACGATACGATACACATCGATATTCATCTTACAATACATTTACATAATTTTTCGAAAGATTTAAAGGGACAAAGTGATTTTGGTGACATCTTGTGAGTGTTCCAATGACTTTGTTTGAATTTATTGAATTGAATGCATCAATTACACATTATATGGCTGACAGGTAGCTTGCAAATGCTGGACAAAATGAATAAAAGATTTGTTGAGAAAAATAGTTTCATTTATTTAAACAGTGCAAATTGTTGCTTGCAAGCTTTTAAAGGTAGGACACGGGGGTTTTGAAAGAAGCTTAGAATATCGATACCCGTGGCTGAAAAATCGATATTCGATACTCAATAAAATATCAATATATATTGCAGAATCGATAAAATCGCTCAGCTCTAGTGGATCAGCATGGATAAGTGTCCAACCCTGATGTCGTCAGGTTGCAGGTGAGGACCCTGAGTAAGAGCTTTTCCCATCAAGCCACACCTATTGGTCAGAAGGGGCGGGTTTCGAGGGAGGAAACCGGCACACT
This sequence comes from Hirundichthys speculiger, assembly GCA_018398805.1. Classification (NCBI taxonomy): domain Eukaryota; kingdom Metazoa; phylum Chordata; class Actinopteri; order Beloniformes; family Exocoetidae; genus Hirundichthys; species Hirundichthys speculiger. The sequence goes on from JAGFBZ010000258.1 coordinate 3,259,505, forward strand.
AACCAATAACCATCACGAAGTAACAGCTACCATAAAAGTATCATTGTTGACATCATCCAAAAGTGAAAAGGATAAACTGGCATTAGAATGATGGTCATTTCCCTCTCTAGATCCAGGCCTGCAGCAGGAAGCAGATGTGGATAAAACCTCACATAATCCCAGTCATCTGGGACCTGGGGTCATTGTGTGTTTAGCGTCTGTGTGCATGTATTATTGCTTCCACGCTCCTGAAGTGGACCTGTTGAGTTTGTCCTCCCAAGTCTGAATCTGTCAACGCTGCTTTAAAGGGGAGTAATTTAATGTGTCTATGTTTATCATTGCCAGTGAAAGCTCTACACATCCAATTCCATTCACATAAGTCACACATTATCCACACATGGCATCACTGTAAAATTTCCTGTGTGTTGGCTTGTGTGTTCTTATCTTGATCAATTAAGTTCTTCTGCCATGTTGATGGGTGAGATCCCTTTCATCCTGAAAAGCCTCACACACACACGCACAATAACTGCAGAGCGGAAGCATTGTGTTCCGTCTCGTCTGAGAAACAGTCGGCTCATAGGTTTACGGAAAAAAAAGGGTGTTTTCTGGGTTAAGCCGTGGGTAAGGGTAGGTGAGAACGAAAGAGGCTTGTGACACCAAAGAAATCGGGAAGTCTTGTTTCTTGTAGTAACACGAGGTTAGCTGACAGTAGTTGCCACATGCAGTCAGACAGCAGCCGACTCCTGCAGTGTACCCCTCTGCACCCACGTAAGAAAACAAGCTCACAAAAGCACAGACGACAAACACAGCAGGATTCAAATCTTTGGTGAGAGATAGCAGAGAAGGCAAATATCAAAGCAAACTTTATCAGCTTGGAAAAATTGTTACGCAAAAAAAACTTTGTCAATTAAGCAGAAGTTTGTCTAATTGGAACATTTCAGGGCTAAAAACACACCTAAAGTCCCAGTGTTATTAGGCAAACAGGCTCTTTCTGTCATTCACCACTGCCTAAATCTACAGTACATGCTAAAATAAGAATTATTCTGATTTTTATTTTAAACTATTGCTTGAGTCAATTCAAAGAAGCTTTGGAGGAAATGGAGTTTATGGTTTTTCACTAGCTGGCACAGTTTCCTGAAGTCTTGATGAAACATCTGTCACATCCTTTGGCTAAAATAACACATCAAAAAATTACAAAACTCCTTTTTCAAACATAAAATGTATGATCTCTTCAGGGTTTGGATCGAGCCAGCCAACTCTACCAAACCCTTCTCTTCTTTTATATTGTACTTTATTTGAGACTGTTTCCACAGCTTGAAGCTACCGAATGTGAATCTGGGCACAAATCACACTCAATATTCTCTGAAGCAAGTTATTATGATAACTTATCATAATAATAAATCTTATTATGAAAAGAGCAGCTAATCTGAGCGCTCGCTCACACTTGAACACACAAAACTGAAAAAAACTTTACTGGTAATTTAATTCAAAGTCACTCAAAGAGTCACTATTCAAAACCAAGAGCCACTATTTAAAACAACCAAGACAGCTGCAAAATTGACAATAGCATCTTGGATCAATCAAAGAGGAAAAGAATGAGGATAGAGATACAGGCCACAGCAGACTGGCCACAGCCAGTAAATTCCTCTTTTAGGTACAAATGGCATTACGAGTCATAGGTTGAACTGGCCCACTTTGTTAAAACACTGCACAGCAAATAGGAATGTTGACGTAAAGACCAGCCAGTGGGTAATGCACCAGTCAAAGAGCACAGAATAATCGGAGAAACCAGAGTACCACGAAGATGGTGCCACCCTTGAGGACACCATCTTCGTGGTGCCACCCTGAGGACACCATCTTCGTGGTGCCACCCTGAGGACACCATCTTCGTGGTACTCTGGTGGTGTCCTCAGCGTGGCAGCACTGGTCAAAAGCAGTTGTTATTGCTGCATTTGGAGCATTTGCGTGATTCAAAACGTCTGTTTTTGAAAGCAACTATGCAAACTCCACTCGGGAAGCGCTGACTGAGCATGACAGTAAGGACAAAACGGGGAAGAGTAACGACAAGCTGAACCTCACAAGAGATTCCAGGAACAGATCAACACTGATTGCAAGACGAGTTGTTATCCTGTCTGTTTTGCCTTATGAATAACTGGAGGAAGCCAATAGCCGAGGGTGGCGCGTGTCTGCAAAGCCTTGTAGGAGTGTGACTTCTGCCACCGTACATATCATACTCCATAGTAGTCGGGTTGCCCCGACTGTTCACTCAAACAGTAAACCTTGGGATTTCATTACATTTTGATTATGTAGGCTAATGTTAAGAACTGTCGCTTATACAGCACTTCCAGTTCTGTTCGCTGATGGTACATTCAATGACAACTGTGATATAGGACTTTCCAAATTCTGGCTGGGAAAAAAATACAATAAAATTACAAGCTGGATGTCCTTGTCGGGATATAGCAAACTTAACGGAAAAAACTGATAAAATACTACCAGCTAATTTCTTTCTAACAGCTGATGAGAACTTGCTTTTAACAGCAAAGCAAAAACTAGGCGCAAAAGAACGTTGACTTCCCACTTCCGGGATACAGTGGTATGATTTTAAGTTGAAGCTGGGTGGAGGTCATAGAGATAAAAATGGAGAGCCTGGATAATTCTGCTCTAAGCTGAGAGCCCCTCCAGCTCATTTTCAGCATGCCTCGCTGATGAGTCTGAAAATGAGAGCACAGCATACTGCGCATGCTTCTTGTGGTACATTATTTTACCAAAAGACTCTCTGAATAATGTGCCATCTTCCTGGGGTAAGAATCAATTTTAATTAGGGCATAATTTGATCATGTGTTACGATGATTTGCATCATCAGTCTGGTCATAGCTTTCCTACAGTTTCGTCCGAGTAACATCCTCAGGTTTTACTGAGGATGCTCTGGTGACTATCAAGTGAGTTATATATACACCATATTGACAAAAGTATTTACTCACCCATCCAAATTATTGGAATCACCCGTGGCCATGAAAGTGATTTCATGGCCACAGGTGTATAAAATTAAGCACCTAGGCATCCAGACTGTTTCTAGAAACATTTGTGAAAGAATGGGTCGCTCTCAGGAGCTCAGTGAATTCCAGCGTGGAACTGTGACAGGATGACACCTGTGCAACAAATCCAGTCGTAAAATTTCCTCGCTCCTAAATATTCCACAGTCAACTGTCAGCTGTATTATAAGGAAATGGAAGTGTTTGAGAACGACAGCAACTCAGCCACAAAGTGGTAGGACACGTAAATTGACAGAGCGGGCTCAGAGGATGCTGAAGAGCATAGTGCGAAGAGATCGCCAACTTTCTGCAGAGTCAATCTCTACAGACCTCCAGACTTCATGTGGCCTTCAGATTAGCTCAACAACAGAGCAGAGAGTTTCATGAATGGGTTTCCATGGTTGAGCAGCTGCATCCAAGACAGACATCACCAAGTGCAATGCAAAGCGTCAGATGCAGTGGTGTAAAGCAGCCACCACTGGACTCTAGAGCAGTGGAGGAACGTTCTCTGGAGTGATGAATCACGCTTCTCCATCTGATGGAAGAGTCTGGGTTTGGCAGTTGCCAGGAGAACGGTACTGGTCTGACTGCATTGTGCCAAGTGTAAAGTTTGGTGGAGGGGGGATTATGGTGTGGGGGGTATTTTCAGGAGCTGGGCTTGGCCCCTTAGTTCCAGTGAAAGGAACTCTGAATGCTTCAGCAGACCAAGACATTTTGGACAATTCCATGCTCCCAACTTTGTGGGAACAGTTTGGAGCTGGTCCCTTCCTCTTCCAACATGACTGTGCACCAGTGCACAAAGCAAGGTCCATAAAGACATGGATGGAAGAGTCTGGTGTGAATGAACTTGACTGGCCTGCACAGCAAATCAGAGTCCTGATGTCAACCCGATAGAACAAATGTGCTTCTGGAAGAATGGTCTAAAATCCCCATTAACACACTCCTAAACCTTGTGGACAGCCTTCCCAGAAGAGTTGAAGCTGTTCTAGCTGCAAAGTGTGGAGACACGTCATATTGATTAGGAATGGGATGAACTAAAGCTCATATGCGAGTCAACGCAGGTGAGAAAATACTTTTGTCTGTGTGTGTTTGTATATACACACACACACACATATATACACAGACAGACAGACAGTTTTATGGCTGACCAACATGACACTGCACAGAAGCATGTGTTTGCACAAATACACACATATGACCCCCTTGTCTCTAGAGATCGACCGATTATCGGTCGGGCCGATTATTAGGGCCGATATTTGGAAATTTGACTTATATCGGCATCGGCCTTTTTTTAATCCGACCGGCCGATATGAAGAAATCAATGTAAAACTGGGTTATTCCGGCTCAGATGCAGCCGCGCCTCTCTCTCCTGCCTGCTGTCTCCTGCATTATTCACCTCGTCCTCTGATTGGTTGAGCGGCAGAGGCTGAGCCTCCGAACAAGAAGCTGTCATCACAAAACACGGGAGAGTGAGAGGAAAAGTTTTCTTGTGTGAGAAGCTCCCGACAGAAAACATGTGTCAAAGGTAAATGCAGAAAGCTCTTCCGAAACTGTAATAAACATCCCAGAACTCTGCATCTCACAGCTACTACTAACGTTACAGTGAGCAGCAGAATAACGTTAGAGCAGAGTAAACCTTAGCGGCAGCTATGCTAACTCGTATTATGTCCCAACATGTCTGTGAATTATTTAAAAGAAGACTGCTGATAATATCAACATGGAAACAGTCCATGATAGAAAAGCATGTGTGTGTGATTAAGAGAGCGCATAAAAAACTGAGTTCACTTGTTTTAGGGAGCGCTAAAGTGGAGGCTGCTTAGCTTTTACCATTAAATTAGTTCGTCGATCTGGCTCTAAACGCTCTGCAGACTATGTATTAGCAACGGGTAAAATGCACCGTACTTTCCGGACAGTAAGCCGTTACTTTTTCTCACGCTTTAAACCCTACAGCTTATACAACGATGTGGCTAATGTATAGATTTCTACGGGCCAGCTTCATGCCGTCAATACGTTTTTCCCCCGTTATAAGGAAATTACCGAACCGGTCACAGTGGACCAATGAAACTGTTCAGATTAAATCAAACACACTCACACTAAATTCTTCAGATCAGTCATTTTGTGCTTCATGCACACACCCTCATCATGGAAAACACACGAAGAAATGCATATGATTTAGCTTTTAAGTTAAAGGTAATCGATCTGTCGGTCAGAGAAGTAACCAGAGCTACTGCACGTATTTATTTTGAGATCCGAATATTCAGGTGCGCTCAGTAGGAAATCACGGTATGTAACGTGGAGATTAGTATGTAGTTAGAGACACGTGAAAAACTCTACAACTCACAACTCCTAACGTTGCTATGAGCTTTCTGGTCCTACGATCTGAAAATGAACGGGAAGATGAGAGAGTAAAATTCAGAAATGATTCATCTGAACAAAGTGGTGGAACATTTTAAATACTGTGTGAGCTCATTAAAGCCTGAAAGGCTGTTTGTGTCCTGTCAGGAGTTTAACTGCACTCATAACAACTATTATACTTTTTTATGTAGCCTTTGTCATATTAATCATTAATAATGTAGCAACACAGTTTTGAATGACAGGGTCCTTGCTATCGCATGGTAAAATATAACATTTGATAATGAAATCAACTTAAGGCATCCTAAATGCTGCTGTTTTATATACTACTACTTTATAAAATCTCTGGAAACAAGTTTTTATTTGCATTTACTAGAGATAATGCTGAACCTGAGAACTCCTGCACTTTGTGTTTTTGTTTCAAGTTAAAACAAAGTTAAATTATTTCAGTTATACTGAAATTTTATTTTATTTATTGTGAAAAAATTTAGGGAGCTATTATCTAAGTTTTTATTTAATGTTACAAGAGGTGCTGCTGAGCCTGAGAACTCCCTGTATTTTTGTTGTGTTTGAACTTAAAACAAAGACAAGTCATTGTAGTTATATTTAAATTTTACTGTATTTTCTGTAATTTCAGAGAGCTATTTATTTAACTTTATGAGAGATGTTTCTGAGTGTAGGAAATTCAGGCACTTCTGGAGCTATTATTTTCTATTTGTGTGATTCAATGAACATGCTTTAGGCATTTCTGTGAAGTTCAGTGTTTGCATTATTCACTTTTTTAGGCCAATTTTTACACTTTTACTGCAAATGAATATCGGCTTCAAATATCGGTTATCGGCCTCCTCTAACTACTAATAATCGGTATCGGTATCGGACCTGAAAAACCCATATCGGTCGATCACTACTTGTCTCTATATGCCCCCACCGGATCAATATACGATCTTGCACAGGTCGAATGCTGATTAGGTTACTCTGTCAGCAACTTTAAACTTCAGTGACTTTTAGATCTTCTTCAGATCTCTCAGCAGGGTACCTGCAGTTAAGGCAAACAAACCTTCTAAGACTTAAAAATTTCCTAAATTATTACATCATAGGACATCAACTCAATCCCTGCAGCTTGCATTTCAATCACTTAGGCCTTTACCTAAACTCTAGACTCAACCGACTCAAGTCACTGTACTGAAAGCATATATGAAAGCATGTAACAGAAACTGGCTTGCTGTAATTAACTGGCATCCATGGTGTACCCTCCCTCTTACCCTGTGACAACTGGGAAATGCTCCAGACTCCCCGCCCCCAAACAGGATGATGCAGATATAGAAAATGAATGAATGAGTTGAAAAAAGAAAGATGGCTTATAACACTGCCAAACCAGAGACAATGTATGCTTTCTTTATATGAAAGGCACTTGAAAAACAGATTTTCGCTCTCTGCACACATCAGCCCTACAGTGTAAATTACTGTCTTTAATTTAGCCAACAGTGTGTGCTCTCCTGATAGAGTCGGGACACTTATTTCATTAAAAAAACGCTTACAAGTCAGCAACGTAACTTCAGAGAAGCTTTGTCACAGCAGTTTTATTAAATGTTACATACAAATCAGAGCATCTGAAAGTAATCATAAACAATCTAAAGTAAATGAAACAGAGTGAAACTGTGGTGAGCTTTCACAACAAGCTTCACTTTATTGGTCTTTATGGAAATCCCTATTGTCAAGGAAGTGATTGCAATGCAGCAAATAAAATGCGAGGACTGAGTGATGTGGCCCGAACAATTACATAAGAAAATGACAATGCAATTGCAGTAATTGCATTCTGCGTGCTATCGCCCAGTGCAAGTAACCAGTTACATCCACATTTTGATTTCAGTTGTATTCACATCTAAAATTACTTTGAAAATATTAGTTTGCATGTTCAGTGCAAAGTCAGGATTCGGCTGCTCTGGAAGCAGGCAGATGAAGAAGGAAGAGCAAGTGCTCATGTTTGTGGGAATATTTTGGTGACACTATTTAATGGAATTTAGCCATGATTTGTTTAAAAAGCCACAAAATGCAACACTAACTACAAAACTTCAGCTCACCTTGCTGCTGACAAATACAGAAGGAAAGAACAGGGTGGGGCTGCACCATCAGTGATGAAAAAATACATTCACTGGCAGCTTTGCAGGAATACAAAATGTCAAATGACATCAATATAAATGGTATTGTCCAATTTTCCACCTCATTTGGGAGAGAAAAATGGATATAAATTAAAAAACGGGTCTAATGCCCAAGCCTTAAAGATACAGAGTAAAAGGTGTAAAAGATAATGGTAAATGCTGGTTCAGGCTACAGTACTTAGTTTGCTGTTTACCAAATGAGTATTTTCAAGGTTAAGCCACCATCACCGGCAAAGATTGGCTCAAATAATCATAATATGTGAGTTGTACAATAACACATTTGTAACTATCAAAACTAAATCTTTTGATTTCCTTTCTGATCAGCATATGAATTTATTACAATACAATGGTTTTTTTTTTTTAATCAGATTATGCACATTTGCCATATGCATGTCAGATAAAAGAAAAGGGTCTGAAGAAATTTTGCTTTATAACAGCAAGTATATACAGGTAGCAACATCCAGTCCAGCTCTAAAGCTTTACAGCACCAAGATTTGGACCAACATACTGTATGTACAAATATAACCCATGTAATTTACCTCTTCAAAAAAAAAAAAAAAAATAGCTCACTGCAAATAAAGACAATGCCATCAATTAAAGTGGGTTATGCCAATGTTTTTTACAGTCAGAAAATATAACAACTAAACATCACAAAATACACTTTTGAGATTAGGGTGCCAGAAGGAGATAAAACATTAAAAAAAAAAAAAAAACATTGTTGAGTTTCCACTCCATCAAATTGCTGAAAAAGACCACTGAACAAAGCGTATAATCTCTGACTCCTCGCCCTACCAGAGTATGTAATTATGCCTATAAAACACATTCTATATATAAACAACAATAGGCAGTTAAAGTGGGAGTTATGTCAGGGTGTTCTAGTGACTCACAACACAGAGAAGCACACCCCATGCACAGTGGTATTGTGAGTTTGACTCCAGCAATCGAGAGCTTTTACACAAGCCTTGACACTGGTAAAACAGATTAGCAGCAGCTAGCTCAAGCCTTTTCATACATGTAGGCTACAGCTGGTGAATTTTTCCTGAGCACAGCGAGCTGGCACACAGCCTACATGCATGGAGTCAGGACAGGCTCCCCTGATCCCACGCTGGTGCTTTTGCTAAATAATGAGTAAGACCAAAAAAAAAAAAATTAGCTTGGAGCTCCATTTACATTAACGTCATAAAGCTGACATTCAGCAGCTTCACATGTGTAAAATTAACTTGATTACTGTGACTAACCAGATAAAGGAAATAGTTCATACTCAAGAATTTGCATGCCCCAAAGACAAAAACCTTCATAAGAACTATGATAGTCAAGTTACTGTGAGGAGAGATGCATGACAGCCTGGAGGCAAACAGGAAATATATTTCACTGAAGTAACAAGCTATTGCACATCATACCAATGAAGCTCATTTGAAAGAAAACAAATAATAAACACTCAAAGGATGATAAGTATTCGATGATGTCCTTAAAGACTGAAAAAGGGGGGAAATCTGATTTAAAATGCTACTTTTAGCAGCACCAAAGCTCAGAGGGATATATTACTGGGAAAACCACTAAATATGAACTCTTAACTGAATAAGCTTTGAGAACAAAACTTCTCCCACAATTCCTCCTTTTGTGCAACGTTAGAGGACCGTGTTTGCAGTAAACAGTTTAACAAGGCGTAGATATGTGTAAAAACATGAATGTGAAGTATGTTGCTGCCAAAAGAAGAAGCTACACTTATCTAGTTAAACAGTTTGCATAATGAATTTGAGATCAATTGAAACCGGCGGCCTAAAAGAAGAAGACAAAAACATGCATTCAGAATGTACATTTTAAAACATTTCACCAAACTGAATAATACATCTATAAAATTCACATGGTGTTACAGTGCAAAGTAAAAATGTTTTATAGTCTGGTTATGTTATGCATTGTAAAAATGAACAACAGGGAAATAATAGTTAAAAGAAAAAACAAAAGATTAAATAATTTAAAATAATTTGATGTTGGATGTGAAATTTCTGGCTTTAACATTGAGGAAACCCTGACCTAAGAACCCAACATGACAGAAAAGTGTTTATTAGCACTTCAGTAAGTTATGTGCATAGTACAGTCTAAACTCTATCAGTTAACATTTTGCTATGGTGTTTGTATGTGAAAAATACAGAGTAAAACATGCATATCACATTCTGTTACGAACAAAATCTACTTTTGTTCAGCAAGCAAATCCCACCAGATTTCTCATTTGGAAATGGATTGTGGTTAACTCAAATGGGTCATCATTCCTAGCTCAGGCAAACGGAGTGGAAGATAAGTCAATAGACAACTAGTCCTACCACTTCTACAAAATATAAATTAACAGATTACAAGTCCAAGCTGTTTTGATGAACATAAGACAGATGACTAGTCCCAGCTCTGTTATTAAACATAAATCTATAGATGACTAGTCCCAGATATTTTGCTAAACATAAGCCAGACAAAGCTCTTCTGTTCAACATCACTCAACAGACAACTAGTTCTAGCTACTAAGAGGACTTGTTCCAGCTGTTTTATTAAACATAAGTCAACAGGTGACTAGGTTAGTGGGTTGTGCACATGCCAGGCATAGACGCCACTTGCCCATAGGTGAGTGACTCCTTCCTACTTTTGGAGCATTCATTTAAAATATTTAAGTAATATCGAGGTCACTGTGGTGCTTCGGAGCAAAGGTTTTAAAAGACAGAGCATGTAGGAGCAGCTCTACCAGCAACATTTCAACATTTTTTTATGGTCAAATTTGATACATGCAACATGTCAAAATTCAGCAGATAATCATTTGTAATAATAAACCTCTTGGTGCAGCCCACTTGGCAGTCTGCTTTTGGCAACATCCCTATTTTATGCACCTAAATTAGAAACTAACGCTATTTCTACTTTTTTTTTTTTTTTATTCCTTACTAAAACCATTGATTCAAAGTGCACCAGAGAGTTGACAAAGTTCCACTTTTAAAGCCAGGACAAAATGTTTTGAAATAGGCCAAGAAAGAATGTTGCAAGCTCCAGCAAGCAGCTTGCAAGAAGTAGGGAAGTAAGAAGTGTGTGAGTTTGCGTGTGTGTTTCCCTGCAAGTGTAAGCAGAAATTAACAGACAGTCACACACTAATACATTCAAACAAATTTAAAATACATGCCTAAACATTATGTTTATCATACAAAAATCCTGTCCAGACCTTGCTGGCATATTTGTAAGTGAAGACCATTTAATACAAATCCTCAGTTAAAACTATTTACGACCTGTTTCAAACATTGATAACAAATTAAATTTTGTCCTGCTCTTAACACATATTCAAAACACATCCGAAGCAAAGCCATCCCACTAAAATGTCCACTTCACCCCACAAATGTTATTACAGAAGTGGCATTCCTAGTGTGGCTATTTCAGCTATTTCACAAGCCTGGGAGTGGGAGAGGTCCTATTTAGAGTCCCGAATTGCAACATCCCAGAGATGTACTTAGGGTAAACTTATGACTGCCAGTCTGCGGTCATTTAAAGCACATGCAAGACAGATAAACACCACGCAATACATTGTATACATCCACTACTGTCTCAAAGATTTAATCACAAGCAGGATAAACACTGCAGCAGATAACTATGACGACAGGAGATGAGGAGAGGTGGAAGACAGTAGCATCTGGGTGGATTTACACTCAGCTGCCAGTTAATCATGTATACATAAATAAAACTAATGACCCAAACATCCAAGGAATTCAACCTTCAAAGAAATGAGTTTGTTCTTGGTCTTTTGTTTCCACCTCAAATTATTTTTAAGTGACACGGGGGTGGGGGATTTGAATTGGTACGCATTACAGCAAATATTTTATGTAAGCTGTTCATTCAAAATAAAGTAAGGTTCACTGGTTGGTGGATCCATCAGCCACTACAGAACATAAAGTTACCTTCTAAATATTATATTGAGAAGTCTAGCAACGTCAAGTAAAACTATGTCAATGAAACCAATAAAATCTACAATCATTTAAGTCCAGTTTTGGGGATATTGACTGCATATGAGTTACAGGAGAGCCCAATTAAACACTGCACCGTATCCCAACAATCAAGCATGGGTGGTCAGCAAAATACACAATGACAGTCCAGTGTAGCTTCGGCTAAGCTGCTCCAGAAACGCGCCCTAGAAATAAGACCTGAGCTTGAACTGATCGTGAATCTGTGCTTTTTACTCTTTTGTCTTATTAAAATGAAGAAACAGAGGTCGGTGGTGTTTTTACGGTTTCAGAGACAATGCTAGGCCGCCATATAAAGCCTGGAAGAGGGAGGAAAAGGAAGAGGGCAGTGTGGCCGCCCCTGCCTCACCTCCTGGGGGATACAGGGAACCAAGAGACGGGAAGGGTGGTGGGATATGGAGGGGCAATGTGGAGGAAAAGGAGGAGACTGTGAAAGGGAGAAGGGTCCCGGCTAGATAGAAGTAACATAAAGAGCAGGTTTAGGCTCCGGTTAATTTTGACCCACCATAAAGTCGCTGCCGAAGTTGTCCTCTCCCCTCTTCGTTTCCCCCTCGCTCATGGCCTCCACCCCCTGGATAAACTTTCTCAGGATGCCGGCTTGGTCCATCCTTCAGACCTCTGGTAACGTTTTTCTCTCCTTAAAAATCTCCACAACTGGCAATAGGAGGAGTGATTTAAAAATGAAACAAAAGAGGACAGGAATGAAAGGGAAAAGGGGAAATAAATAAAAATAAATAGGTTTCACGGGTCCTCCCACAGAGTCATCGTCGGTCCACAACAGAACACATTTTTCTATTATCGCCCCATGTTGTTTCTCCCTTTCCTTCTTTCTTCTGGACTGTTTTCACAGCGACAGCGGTTAATCCCAAAGAAAAGCAGCAACGGCCGGCTTTCCTGCCTTCCAAACAAATTAGCAACCGCAGCGTAATATGGCCCGTAAAAACTTGGTTCTGCTACAAATTAAAAATAGAGAAAAAGGGTGAAAAATCCCGGTGTGGTCACTCTTTCTACCCCTCCCTATCTACCTCGGTTGCCACATTCACACACTGCTGCTCGTTATTCGCTACTGGGGAACATCCGGAACTGGGCAAAGCCAACGACAGCGAGACCCTCCTCTTCCAGGATACTCTTGTCTCTGATTGGACAGAAAATAAACAATATTAGAAGATTATTGGCTAAAGTGCTCGTAATTCTACCAAATATCCAAATCTGATTGGATGGAATGCGTGTCTATCGTTTTAACCTCGATGATTTCAACACTCAATGGTATTGTAATAATAATAATAATAATAATAATAATAATGATAATATAATAATAATCTTATATATATATATATATATATATATATATATATATATATATATATATATATATATATATATATATATATATATATATATATATATATATATATATATATATACTTTTTATTATTTATATATATAATACTTTAGAATAGAGCAGCTACCTAAGTAGACAGATACTTGGATGGACATGAGACAGATAATACTGAATCTCAGAAAGACATCCCTTTGATTAATGGGTCCCATATATAATCTGAATTCAAATATTACCAGAAATAGAAATAAACAAATGTATCATGTAACCTCCCCTCTAAGTTAGACGAGTATCAAATTCCCAAATGCATTTATTTGACATGTTAACAGCAGCACTTATTTTGGTAGTAACTCCATTAATAGTTATACCATAGTAGCAATTGCAACAGTTTTACATTACTGCTAATGGTGTATTTGAGTAGCGAGACAAAAAGAACATTAAATGTTCATTTACATAACCTCATTTACGGCTGCTAATATGAGCACATAGCTCATTTTAATTCAACATAACTAACAAAAATGAGGGGAAGAATAGTGGAAGCATATTGATATGCTGGATCAGTCTCTTAGGGGATGGGAACTCAACTGACACTTACGCCTGATGAACTGTCCTGCAAAAACCACACAAATGGAGAAAAGGGAATTGAGTCGCTTTGTTTTCCTTTAGTTCGACCAGCAAGCAAACAAACCCATCTATTCAGCATGAGTAGGAGCGAGAAGAAGAGGGGACGCTGTCGCTGAGCCAAAAAGCTTTTTACTCACACAAGCTGCTTGTTGTTGCTCTTGCCTTTAAACTTATTTGCTTGTTATCTCTGTACGTACTCAATCTTTTCTTTGCATTCTTATCCCCTCATCCCTTCTGTTTCTGCTCTGTCCTCATTAAGAATCTCCAGTGACACAGTCTTCATTGCTGCTGTTAGTGCTTAATCTTGTTTTTCCTCTCCTTTCTTGTTAGTCAAACTTAACCAGCCTCAGATGGGCTCTGAACGTGATCTATGGTTGGTTGTGTATATTAAGCCAGCAAATAACAACTACCATCAGTATCTTTAAGAGATCATCACACAGTTAATGTTTTTTGGTTTCTTTTTGTCCTTTAAGTGTTGAGCTCATGAGGTGCTACATTTCACAAAAGAAGACAAAACAGGAAACACTTCTCAAAAACATTAAATAATTTAATGTGTTTAATAATGAATAAAGCTAACAACTTTTTTAAAATAAAAAAAAAATGACACAGTCATGTAGATGGTTATGTAAAAACAACGACACAAATCAGAAATGCGAGGCTGTGGGATCCAAACAAAATGCAAAATCTTTATAAGGTTAAACAAATATACAGTATTTAATTTGGTGCTTTAATCATATTATTTGTTGGAAACATAATCCAGCAAACTGAAACATTTTTTATGAGAAGCTAGAGGAACATTGGCACAGTGTAAAACTACACAGAAATATTACACACACTACACACTATATTGATTAATTAAACTGACAAAACAACAGAAGCCTAGCCTTTCTTCTGTCTGTCATTCTTTCCCCTTTTTTAACATTTTTAATGAATAAAATAAAATAAAAACTTTTCAGTGGACATCTTTTTGTATGAGAAGTTCTAGTGTGTATGGTTTTTAATGTTTAAACTATTTTCTGTGTGAAAACAGCTCACACACACTGACAAACAAACACTTACCAAAGAGCGCTCTGTTCCATTATTTTAGTGTACTGTGTGTAACTCTGAATGTTCTATGGAGAATATTATTTCAAGAAAGCCCTCATGGTCGTCTCTCTGTCATTTCCTTTTCTCAGCGCTGGCTCTGGTTACTCTGTACTGTATCTGACCCTGACCTCTGACATCACAGCAGGGAGAGCAGGGCATCGGGGAACAATTTCAAAAAGAGGATTCATTACATATCATCTTATCATTTCCTTCTCTCTCTTTAACCAATTTCCTCTGCTTGTTCAACTCTGCTCTGTCTTCCCTACCTTCAGCACAGTTTACAGTAGCACATATTGGATGTCTTACCCTATACTATTATTTTATTTATCCTTTTTTTTCTTCCTCCATTCCTCTTCCTCTTACTCTGTCACTTTTTTGTTTCTCCTTCTCTCTTTCTGGAATGTGCTGTTCAGAAGCAGCTGAGTGGAGGAATGTTGCTGCAACAAGCCCATACACAGCCCCGAGGTAGGGAGGCTCCCCGCACACACTCGTATGCAGCCCATCTATGTTGTCTGACCACCTTTCTCGCTGCTAAACTATAAATTCCCAGTTTTGCGGTCGTCCGATTTCTGTTTTTCACACGTGCGCCATGGTGAAGGGAGACCACGGAGATGTGCATTTGAGAGCAAGGCAAAACAAGAATATGTGGTCTGCACACATGTGCTGTACAGAACGTGAGCCTGCCTGTTGTGGCAGTGTTGAAGGGTGAATATGCCTGCCCTTGAGGTAGAGGGATGACTAAGTAGCATGTTGCACAATCACACGGAGCTTCTTTCAAACATCAGTCATATACTGTGGGTTGCAAAAGCAAGCAAAGGCCTGAGTCTGGCCATATTTGGCCCCTGGGGACAAAATTGGTTTAAAAAGGGTTTATTGACTGATTGATAAGTCAGAGCAGATATTGTCATTATTGTAACAGATGACAGTGTGACAGCTGCAGGCCATGAAAGCTCAACAAAAGATATAAAAACAATCCCCACCAGATTCCACCAGGCATTCACAATAATCATAAATTAAACTATTAAACACCAATAAAGGTAAGAAAGGGCAACCCAAAACAACCACAATAATGATTAAAACATTTAAAGAAGAAATGCATAAATGAATCTGCTACATAGAGCACCAAGGCCAAGTCATTTGTCCAGCTAGACTACAACTACAAATGTTTCCTCCATTTTGCTCGAAGTGCATCTGTAACCGGTTTACAGACGGAAACACAGGAAGACAAGGTCAGACACTGCTTCAATTCACTGTGTGCCAAGAAATAAAACTGCATCTTTGTATTTACCAAGTCAGCTAAGCCATGTGCATACTTGGCTTTCCATGCTTGCATGTCTGCTCGATGTAAACTTGATCTGTTCACATCAGTGAGGGTCTCTACATACCACTCTGAGGATGTCAGCATCCGGCCCATGTTTGTGACTGCACTCGCTACAGGCATGCACAAGGCAAGGGGAAGCTTGTTTTGAGCAGAGTTTCTGGAGGAACTGTCATTATTCACACCTTTATACATTTTCATTACAATGTTAAACTAATCTTCTTGCTGCATAATGCTGCATAAAAAGTATTCATACTAGTCCTTGGAGCTGGGCCTTGACACTCTGCTGCCTTGTAGGTCTATGGACAGGTCTCTTGATGGTGTTGCTGGATTCTCACTTTCACATCAGTACACCTTTAGTTCAGACTTTATATAGACCAGTGCATGGTTTCTTAATTATGTATAGTGGATTCAGTAGGGCACAAATGATTTCACAGCAAGCTGTGGAATATGCAAAGTGCATATATGTAGAGTAGTTTCATTGTTTACATTGAACAGAGCTTTGTGTTTCAAACTGGCATTTTCTCTATTGATCACCGGGGGCTTCAGCAGCTGCAGAAATAAGTCAGATTTAATGTAATGGGAAAAGACCAATCTTCTCACATACGGTAAATTAAAATCTCAGGTTTTTGGCTTCCCACTTGATTTTATAGAACCAAAGTAAATCAAATAAAAAGCATGAAGCTTTCCAGTTCATCAAGAAACAACACAGCACAACACTTAAATGAATCAGTAAATGTCAGTTAAGACAAAAATCGGGGTTGTTGTTTAACCAAGACTTGACGTCAGGAACATATTTATATGTTCCTTTCTAAAGTTTTTTTTTTTTTTTTGTAAAGGGAGAAAGAAAGTGTAAACAGAGCAGCAAGACTAAAAAGAGGAAGGATTGCGGTGCTTGTGACAAACAGATGGTGTTAATCCTGGGTGTGTTACTGTGAAGGAGCGTCTCTGCGCCTGGATTATTGAACTTTTGTATCCATCCATGTTGTTTACTGAGAGTTCATCTGTGTGATCTACCATCACTGCTTGTGACATCATCAGCTTCGTTCTTGACAGGATGCAAACACAAGAACCCAGACCATTAATAGTTCTATGGAGATTTCAACCTTATATTTCTGCTTTATAGACTTAAGTTTTCTAAATTCACATGCCAACACTATTATTTCCCTTGATGAATCCATAAAATATTTGTAAATTAAATTAAAATGTTTGAGAAAGTCATTGAAATTTAAGGTTGATTGAAAGGGATGCATATTTATTACTCTCTGCTCAGGGATGAAAACCTAAGGTGGACATTTGTGATTTCTGATCCTTAAGTGCTGCTTTATGACCCATCAATCAATAGCAGGCCAGGGCAAACTTTAGTCAAGCACTACAATACTGAAATACATCCAATATTTTGATTAAAATTTATTGTGAAAAAAAAAACCTTTTTGTGAACCTTGTCCATCAACATCTTTGGCCTCGGAGGCATCTGGATTGGACCATCAAACAGGGGAAATATGAACTGTGGTCAGATGAAACATTATTTCAGATTTTTCAAGTTGACGAATGGAGCGTGAGTGCTTTTTTTTTTTCTTTCTTTGCGGTTGATCATTGTAATACTTTTCCTAGTAGCTTCATATAAGCATTGCAATGAATTCAAAATTTAGCCTGATAATGATGAGACTGAGTGGTATCCTCAAAGTTATCCTCAGGGAAATCCAGTAAATATGCCTGGAGCAAAGAGCCTGACCTACGTCATTACAAAAATGTAAAATGACGCAAAACAAAGGAGACGTTTTTGTAAAGTTGATCATTCCGAGTAACACTGGAATCAGTGGAATTCAACTGGTGTGTGTCTGCTTGTGAAAAGTGGAAATAGCGGTTTGGTGGGTGATGTGACGCTGCTCAACACTCTAGAGTGTTTATATGAGTGTGCTGCTGAAGTCAGTAATATCCTCAGTGTGGCCCTTTCGTAAACTTTGGATTCAGATTCCTCACACAGAGCTAGAGGACGTTACAGCGACAACCTACAACAACAACTACCACCCTAGCGAATACCTCAGGTTTTCACATTCACATTTAATTACTAATTCATGCAGACTTTCCTTTTCCTCCCTGAAAGACAGACATATCTCCACAGTGTGACTGCACAACGTGATTTATGGCATCTCAGTAAATGCAATACAAGTAAACACAAACACATACATACGCTGAGGCATCGAGGCACTGGTGGTTGGATGCTCTGTCAGATTTAGACATATAATTACCATCCTAACTTTTAAGAGCTGTGTATGTGTGCGTGTATGTCACTGCATCTGTGTGAACTCGTTTATCTAAATATACTGTATGTGTTTCACATGGAGTGCATTTATAGCTGTGACAGTGGCACAGTTCCCTGGTTGGATATTAATACATTTCAGTTCCAGTCCAAAGAAATAGCAGATAATTCTCTGTGAGACCACAAAGTCACCTGCAGACATATACCGGGCAATCAATACGAGAATAAAACTCAGGATTTTACTAATCAATCATTAAAATGTGGACCACTGACCACTATGATTCAAGAAAACCTGATGTGAAGTTAACTTCAGGTCATGTCCTGCTCCTCTGCTGAGCAGTTTATGGGTGTGCACTGGCACCACCTAATGGACAAGATGAGAACAGTTCATTTGTAGTTTCTTAGCTCTCATTGCTGGTCTTTCCTTTTATCAAGCAGAGTGAGCTTTATTAATTTTGTTGATAAAGTTCAACAAAATTGAGCTTTTTTCCTCAGACGCTTGTCTCTTCAGTTTGTTGTACCAAGAGGGACAAAATGCAAAGGTAAGAAGATCGGGGCGCTCATTTGTTAGTCCTTGAATGTGGCACCCTGAGAATAATACTTTAATACAGTTAATTTTTGTGAACTCTCTCAACAGGCAACTGCCTAAAATTGATGTGACGTCAAACAAAAAGGTTTGTAACTTTCTTTAGCTGCTCTCTGATACCGACTGTTTTTTGTTGGCACTGCTGTTTTAAGAGGAGACAGTATGGCATAGAACAGTGGTTCTCAAACTTTTAATCCTGCGTACTACCTGAGACACTGTTCTGCTCTCTGAGTATCACCATGATGACCAATTTTGAAATATAGCCATATATGCCTTCTCAATTAGCTTTAAACACACAGAGATGTTTATTCCTTATTGTAGTTATCTATTGTTACCTGAATTTCTTTTGAAACGTATTTACAATGCATTGTATGTTTCTGATTTAATAATTTAAAAAAAAAGTGAAAATGTGGAAAGTTCTGACGTTCCTCTGTGTACCACCAGAGAGCGCTCGCGTACCACCAGTGGTACGCGTACCACAGTTTGCGCACCACTGGCATAGAAGAAGCACAAGAGGTCACACAAGCTATGATTTAGATCATCGAAGTCTCCCAAAGACTCAGACAGCTCCGTTGGGATCATCATAGAAAGTCTTGTTTTCCCTTGTTTCATAAGTTTGAACAACACATGTCTGTGTGACAGAGAATATGCTGGACTCACTGCTTTATTACACTCCATACCACATGACCTGCAGTCTAAATGTACTCTTCAATGAAGCTTTAGTTGGTTACTGTCTCTCTTTTATATGTACATGAAGCTTAATTAGTGGATTTGACATTTCCGTTCTAGTTTATTATGTAATATAATTTCATATCCTGTAGCAATTTGTTTTGTAACATGTCTCATGTGCCTGACCTCCAGACCACGAAAACTTGATCCACCTGAACGTGGATGCACCCTGCCAAGGATTGACCAGCGAATGAGAAAACATGACAGCAACGCCATAAGTGTCGACCAAAACTGATTGTGATTTGTATAACAAAGTGACGTTCTATGCCTTTGTTTAATAGTATAACTGATGGGTGCATTTTGAAAGTGGTTCTCCCTCTGTTCACTTTTTATCGTCCATATTGGTGAAAAAAAAAAGCAGAAAATTGGCGGCGAAACCATTTCGACCCACTACCCGGTCAAACTGCTGCCCAAACGTGCCTCACTCACCCTCAGGGTGAACTCGCAGCATCTGCAGCAGGACCACTGTGGCTTTGTGAAACTGCCCAAGGCTACCTGCAGGTAAGATCTCTTTAGAAGATCTACTACTACTTTTTAAAAATCTAATTTCTCCTGCAGTTGTCACACAAGACTGCAGCGACAGCACTAAGAATGAGGTCAGTGCACTGAAGCAGGATAGACTTCCTCTACATCTGCCCCCTATTCAAAACACAACCCCCACCAGTTCCTGGTTATCAGCATGCAAAGGTGAAACCGTCTGTTCCACCGCACTGCTGAGCAGCTCCTTCAAGCTGCCTAAAACCCACAGTGCTCCGATGGCGAGCTTCGAGCCAAAGAGAGGGAATCCGTGCAGAGAGCCGATTGTTCTCCCACCAAAAGTGAAGAGCATGAAGAAATGTGGCAATCGCCTCAAACTGTCCAAATCTGTGAACGAGTCACAAGCTGAGAGTCCAAGGACGGACAAAGTAGGGAAGGACACAAGTGATGCAAAGATTTAAATGATCAAAATAAATGAATAAAGGTTGATTAATGAGCCTCCAACTCACAGTTATTACATCACTCTTTTTCTGCAGAGCAACAAAATGTTAACCTTTGACTTAAGAAACGTTTCCTAACACGCAGCCAGGGCTTGTTGATCCGTTTCCTTTTAAAACGGGACCACACACTGTGCCGAATGTACCGAACCTTTCGCACAATACATCAGAAATAACAATCAGTCATTTCAGGTTTCATTTTAATGGTTATAAAAAGAAAAAAAGAAAAAAACTCAACATGTTTGTGGCACGACTGTACTTGGATAACGTTTCAAGTGTAACACACTTAAACCAAATTGTAAAACTTGGAATACATACACAGAAAATGTAAATAAATACAGCTTTCGACAAGGTTAACTCACAGTACAGGATGGGAATTAAATAAATCCCCTTTCAACACACTTTAAACACGGTCTTTCAAAGAAGTGCAAAGATGTAAGATTTAACAAGGAAGACACAAATTAAGACCCAAAAGGTGACCTTGTGGTTACAGTAGTGGAGGTCTCGCCTGTATTTCTACTGGGGTGTGCTCGGTTTCAGTCACTTCAAGTTAAAGATTTAAAAAAAAAAAAAAAAAGAAAAAATATCACTAGAAAAACATATTGTTGTTGGGGAGCACAACATTTTGTGTGGCTTCCACCCAATTTGCCCCTCCAGCCCTGAGTGTCCTGTATCGTGGCTCTGTAATTACTAATCACAAGACACTCTGGTCGAGGGACACACACAAACACGCTACACACTTGCACACGCGCGCACACACACTAGATTTCAGCCCAAAGAAGGTCTTTGTGTCTGAAGAATGTAAAAGTATTTGTAGTATATACAGTCATGGAAAAAATTATTAGACAACCCTTGTTTTCTTCAGTTTCTTGTTCATTTTAATACCTGGTACAACTAAAGGTACATTTGTTTGGACAAACATAACGATAACCACAAAGATTGCTCATAAGAGTTTTATTTAAGAGCTGATATCTTACCATTTTCCATGGTTTTCTTGATTATAACCTAAATCACTTAAGTTTTTACATCAATAACTATGGCGTTGTACTGCCAAAAACACTGCTTTTATGCATTCAGTGTTTTCTTTTCTGTCTGTTTTAGTCACATGATGACGTTTAGTGGTACCAGGTATTAAAATGAACAAGAAAGTGAAGAAAAAACAGGAAGCTTGGTCAGACTCTCTTCTGTCAAAGGTAAACATTTAAACACCAAACATCACAGCATTAATGTCCTCGTCCTCGTTCTTGGTTGTTGGTCTGCGGCTGCTGGGCCATCTTGAAGTCGGGTGATTTCACGACTCTGCATCAGACAGAGACATCTGACATGTAAAACCAACAAACCTGTTTCATACCTAAAACAGGAATCTACATTTTAGGGTCAAAATCAAGACTTCTTTTATTCATGTTTATGGTTTTTTTTTTTTTTTGGAACATTGCATAGTCTGAATTTTGTCCAAATTTGCTTAGGTGTCCACTCCTGTGAAGACAGGCCGCTGTCTTAATAATCCCGCCAACATAGAGACTTAATTCCAAGTTGTTTGGAAATGTTTCTATGACCTTTTCCAGATTTACATGTAGCAATAATTGCTTCTCTAATAGCATGTCTTATGTCTTTTCCCATGAGCATTATGCTCAGCAGCTAAAGAACGTCCTCGCCACTTTCTGGTCAACAGGTAAGAGACGATAATTCCTGTGAAAATTTGTGCAATATACTGGTGTACAACTTGCATCATGACATAGTGAACATACTTCTCCTAGAGATTCTCTACACTGATAAAATCTATCACTCTTGCCAAATAACTCAGATTAAAAGATGAAGGTCATGCCACAAGTTTATAAAGTCATCATGTGATCTGGACCGAAGCAAACGAACTACGGCGTGGGCAGAGTAGAAACAGCGAGTAAAAACCTACAGTGGTGTTTTTAACCAAGAAAAGTGACGCGTACGTGATATTAGAAGCTTCTGTCTTTGTGTAAAGCAGACACAAATATTACAAATCAACAAACTTGAACCAGGATATAAGCAGGAGATAAAGACTGAAACATTTCTATTTGCATGAGTGTAACATTTATGTTAACCTGTCCCAGTGGCAGCTAATGCACTTTTCTCCGGGGGGGGGCTACACCAAAATCCAAGAAGCAAATATAGTACGATATCGATATACGTACATTAATATCAATATATGTATATTAAAAAAATGCCTGTTTTTGTTTTTGCTGGGCTGAATAACATGTTATAATAAAATATAACATAACAAAATAGAATGAAACTTCTGCAATGTTCTCCTCTCAAAAGGCATTGCTTATAATGTCTGAACATGATGAGTTTTCTCTTTCCATTCTTGCTAGCGAAAATACACTCTCTTCCTGCGGACTCCTTCTGGCGCACTTTGACAGATGTGCCGCGAGCCGGTTGCTCTCTGCTGCCACCCTGTGGCTGACAGAGTGTGTACAGCAGCACCATTCAAATGAATGCTGAGGGCGCAGGTTATGTGCGCCCCACCAAACTTTTATCTCTTGTATTGAGAGGATCGAACTGCGCATGTACAACTTATAGCGAGAGTGAATGGACGAAAAAACTGCGCCCCAGACAGAAACATGTGACCTATCCGTGAATTTGGACATCATAAAACATATCTTAATGCATATTTTATTGTAGATTACACATATTACTCACTAACTCTATGATAATTAATTACCATACTCATTTTAAAACTATGCCTTTCGCCCGTAGACAGCTGGGATAGGCTCCAGCAGATCCCCGTGACCCTTCAAGGATGAAACGGGTATAGAAAATGGATGGATGGATTTTAAAACTATACAGTATATATTTCAAAGTAATTAAGTCTTCTTCACTTAAGTTCTTGGATGTGGGGAGAGGCGCCCTAGCGCCCTCTAATGACCAGCCGCCACTGACCTGTCCTGGCTTTTAGCTTGTCACAAGCAAACAAGTCAACATGGACACGGGTCTTACCGATGACTTCAGGTGCATCGTCGGGCAGGGAATCCGGGTTCATCATGTATTTGTTGCCAAAAATCTGCACCAGCTGGTCAAAAAACTTGCATTCCTGCTTCTCTCCCCTAAAAACAAGACACATAATTTCAAAATTTATGAGGAATGAAAGAGGCTGAAAATTCAAGTATAACTATCACAGTATGAGGTTTGAACGTGGTGAAAACATGGACCTAATGCCCCCCCCACCCATACAGTGAACAGGTGAGCTTACTGTCTGCCGTCTAGGAAGTGTCTGAAATTAGCCCTCAGCCTCTTTATCCTGGACTGGCACTGTTCAGGGGTGCGTGGGTAGCCATGGTTGGTCATGACCTGAGAGATCTGGACGTAGATGTGTTTGTTCTTGGTGCCGCCCTTCAAGTTCTGTTGGATATCCTCGCTTCCCCAGATGTCCAGAAGGGCCTCAGTCTCGTCATCACCCCAAGCAAGCTTGGAGCTGTCAGCCACCCACTGGTTACCTGAGGAGACTGGTACAAAAAGAAGTCCGCAGATTCAAAAACTTGATCCATGCAAAATGAAGCTTGGTAGCCAGAAAGAGAAGTGATATTCACACAATTATTAATTTTCTTTCTATTATTTTAGTAATTTTAGCATTTTACCAGCGCCATGTGCACTGATACCATCCTTATTTACACGATACAGGAATCCTCCAAACTGCTGGAATTTTACTTCGTTGAGTTTAGTTTCGCCCGTAGACGGCTGAGATAGGCTCCAGCAGATCCCCGTGACCCTTCAAGGATGAAACGGGTATAGATAATAGATGGATGGATGGAGTTTAGTTTCACCTTTCATTTGGCCCAGTTCAGGTTCACAGTCATCAGCTTCATCTGTGATCGTCGGGTCTACAACCGCGCCGTCCAGTTTCATCTCCTTTCTGAAGATTTTGTCCATCTCGTTGAAAAATTTAAATTCCCCCCTGAATTTGAAGAAAACCACAGTTAAAAGCAGATACGTAATATTTTCAGTTTGTGGCCTGTTGAGACCTTCAGACTGATAAAAATGCTCATGTAAAACATTAAATGAAACAGCAATGAAGACCTTTATGTCCTACAATCATTACTTATTTCTTTACAATATTAAACAGTTAATTTTGTTTGCACAATACTGTGTAATATAGCAGTTACTAACTGTAATAAGCTTGTTGTGCCTAAAAAACAACACTAATGATATACAGTGATCCCTTATATTTCGTGGTTAATGGTGACCCCCCCCCTGCGACAATCAAAATACATGAACGGGAGCCGGAGTCCCCTGAGCCTAAATAATGTGTTTAAAATATGTTTAAAAAGCGCAAAAAAGTAGCGAGGCACTGCAGCGAAACAAGACAAAGGCCCAACTGTGGTCTTTCCTCCACAGCCTCTGGTCTCTGAACTGTAGTAGAGAAACTGCTGGTATTGTGCTATTTTTGGCTTGTAATTAGCGGCTAACATGCTAACAACAACAAAAGAAACAGTCCAGTTTTCTCTGCATGGAACGAGCACTTTATTCTGGCACTGCAAGAACTTGTAACATCACACAGGTTGTATTGTTCGGCTCCTGTCGGTTAACAGAGAATGTAAATCTATACACGCTGGGCTGCTGTTGATGCTCACTACACTTTTCATCTAACCCTGTTTTCTTCTGCCATCCCACGACACACACACCATTACCCATAAGGGCACCTTCTTAAAGGGGCCAGGCTGGCTCACAGCATTTCTTCGCTGTGAGAGAACGTGCACAACATCCTGTGATGTTTCTGAGATTTTTTCTTGATTTTTTATTATATTACATATTTCTGAAAAATCCGCTAATAACTAAAACCGCGAAACTTAAAGCACAAATTGGCAAGGGATCACTGTAAATGATGAGAGTGTTAAGAACAAATCGCAGCTGTCGTCATCACTGACTTTTCATGGACGAAGCCATATTTGAGGCGCTTAACACGCGTGTAGCACTGCTCCGTGGTCCTTATAAATCCCCGTTCACCCATCTGCTCTGAGATGTACTCAAACACGTGGCGGTTTTTCAGGCAGCCCCTCAGGGTGAGCTGGACGTTGTCTTCGCCCCAGATCTCCAGCAGGGTGCGGGTCTCCAGGTCTGACCAGGGTGTTTTTCTGCTCATGTCGGTCAGGGGATGGCTGGTGGAGGGCTGCTCATCTAAAACAGGAAACAGGGGGCTTTATCATCGGGTCTTGAAATGTGTGGAAAGGTCTTTACCAACCAAAGTCATTGTATTAGGAACGTTGGAAGAAAATCCATTTAACAGCCGCTTCCCACACCTCCCAGAATCTTCTCACAATATTATGCTCTGAAATTGTTGAACAATTTTAAAAATTCTTTTTTCTTAACCGAACCCTGATTCTCTAATGGAAACCTAGTCAATGGGGTATTAATGTCCTTTTAATGTCACTTTTTGAGAGTGCTGCTGGCATCAAATTCTACGTTTGTTTGTTTTGTTTTTCTTATAAATACCATGAAGCTGGTCAGTGAAGACAGTGTCAACATTTTAGGTTTTTGGAGTATTCCAGTTTACAGAATATACAGAAGACTTCTCGACACTTCTGGAAAAGGTTTTTCATGCAGGTTTGTCTAAAAACTGTGTCAACGCGTAAATGGATTTGATCATATTCAGACTTACAGAGGACAGGATCACTGTCTATGAGGGGATCTAAGGTGGCATCGGCTGCAGCACTGTCCACATCAACGAACACTGAATTATCACCCAGCACTGGGGCGAGAAGGTTAAAGTATCGGAAAACCGACGGTCGACCTCCATTTCTGTAAAACACGAATCCACAGTTAGCAGGGAAGCAGCACACTGAAAGCACCCACCTAATAAATTACTTAGGCCTTTTATTTACCTCCGGCTGTTGCAGTATCGCCTGTACGTCTTCTTGAGCCTTTTGATCCTCGTCTGGCACTGCTCCGCTGACTTCAGGTAGCCCAGGGTGCCCATTTTCTCTGCTATCTCAGCGTATACGTGCCCATTACGGACGGAGGTCTTCAGGCTGTGCTGCACATCGTCTGCAGCCCACACTTCAATGAGAGCAACTGTCTCCTCTTCTGTCCACGGTGTGTTCACAACATCTGCAACTTCTGGACACAGACACAGGCCAAAAATACAGGTTTTTTTTTTTTGTGTTTTCTATATCTGGTAAAAACGTGTGAAAACTTGCTGATTGTACCTGGCTCTGGATCTGCTTGTTCCTCTCGTTCGTCGTACTCATCAATGGAAATGGCCTCCTCTCCCAGTATTTTTTCCAGCTGGTGGTAGAACTTATAATCTACTTTTCTTCCACGTCTATAAGGAGTGAAAAAAAAATGTAGCATGGGGACATTGTACCAAGTTCACATGAGACTGAAAAGAGGATAAACAGAGGAAAAGACAGAGTAATCTCACTTCTTCCTGTCGTAGCACTGCCGAAAGTTGGTCCTCAGTAACTTCACTTTCCAGCGGCACTGCTCGGCGGTTTTCGAGAAGCCAAGGTCTTGCATTCTCTCTGAGATGTCAGCATAAACATGCCCATTGTGGAAGACACCTCTCAGCGCCTTCTGGACATCATCCTCGCCCCAGATATCGATGAGCGCCAGGGTCTCTTCGTCTGACCACGTACTGGTTGCCGGTTTTTCTGGGGATACGCCGATTTCTTCATCTGTCGTCAGAGACACAACATCTCAGTGCCGTCACTGGTTTGGGTATGAATGGGCTTCTTATCTCAGCTGATTTAAAAAGGCTTTACACAGTACGTGTCATCTATGCGCAGTGCAACAGACACACTTTCTTAACCCAGTTTAACTACCGAAAACACTGGCTTCCATTTTTTAACATTTATCATTATTCTGATACTCTATGTAGAAATACCACTTCTGCCCATATACGATTACATCATACATGTTAATGTGCACATTATAAAGACTACGGCCACCGTACCAACAGTCAGGAAAGGCCGTCACCTAGAAGGAATTGGAAATGTTTTACCTCTTTCAGTTACTGATTCTCCGTTGGAGTCCTCTGATATTTCGATGGAGTCTGTGATAACAGTGGAGGATGTCGATGGCTGCTTATCGAGAATTTGCTCCAGCAGATCGTAGAATTTGAAGTCGACTCGATCCGTCCCAGATGAGCTGCGGGTATTAAAAGCCGTGTTGAGGAGCACCCGCGGGAAACGAGTTCAAAACCAACACGTGCATCTGTTGTTTTACCTCATGTTTTCTTTGCACTGCCGATAGTTGGCTTTGAGACGTTTGATCCTGGTGTGGCACTGCTCGGTGGTGCGAGAGTAGCCGTGAGCGCTGAGTTTCTCTGATATTTCTGTGAAGATGTGGCCGTTGTGTGGGTAGCGTCTCAGGCACTGCTGGACCTAAATATGGGTGAAATACAAGGTGAAGTGACAATATTTAGATTGAGTTTCCTCTCCAATGTATTTTTTTAAATGGCACAGCTGAACGAGGTGTACATTTTGAGAGATTCCTGGTTTCTGACAAATAACCGTTTTATGATTGTCAGGGTTTAAAGTAGGAAACACACAGAATAATAATGAGGAATGAAATGACATGCTTCATGTTATCCAGAGGAGATAAAAACAGAAATAAATGGAGAATTTTTGTGAGGTGATACTGCGCTTTACCTGTGCGTCTCCCCAGATCTCCAGTAGGATGATGGTCTCTTTGTCGGACCATGGTACTTTTTTCCGGTCCTCCTGAGCTCCAGAGGCAGACTCTGAGGGGACAGAACAGTATTTATACTTCGCTGTTACAGCTCTCACATGTATTCAGCATCTCTCAGAAATTCTTCTTCTTTTTCATCTTTTCCCTTCAGGGGTTGCTCCAGCAGATCGCCTGTTTCCATCTCACCCTGTCGTCTGCATTTTCCTCTGTCACACCAAGCAACTGAACGTTTTTTCAGCACATCCAGAAATCTCCTCTTTGTTCTTCTCCTTTTTCTCCAGCCTGACATTTTAATATCCGGCATCCTTCTACCAATCTATTCCCCATCCCTCCTCTTTATGTGTCCAAATCATCACCTCTCAGCAAATAAAAGTCTGTCTATAAACAATCCCATATTGTGCACTGCGAAACCTTGTTCTTGCATCTGGTGCTTCACTAAATTCTCAGACCAACAACTGGACTACTATCAACCAAACACATCCAAAACAGTCACAGCGGCGTAAAAAGAATGATGAATGACAGTTGTTGGTTTTGCAGTAAAAACCTGTTTATCGAGCGTGTTATTACCAATTCTGCTGCATCTCAAGATGCTCGTGTATGAGTCAGTGAATAAACCTGCTCTTACCCCATTGTGACTGGGCCATTACATGCTATATCAGTGGAAATGAGAGGGCTGCCAGAGTCATTTCGCTTTCAAGACCTGCTCCACAAAGAGGGGTTCATCAATGCTTTTATTTTGGATTCAAGCAGACACTGTTGTCCTGGAGTCTGCTGCACTTTCCTTTGTTTACTTTCAGAGACAGAGTGAGGAAGCCCTGTATCTGCTGCATTTCTGGAGTAAATGGAAATGCCATCCAAGATGTAGGTTTGTCTTTTTTTTTTTTTTCTTGTATTTTTTTTTCTTAAATGAAGCAAAAAATACAAAAGGGGTATTGTGTGTGACTGATTATGGTTTTTAGAAAGAAAATTTGAATCTGCCACAATTGTAATCAGCTTATCAAATAGAAAAAAAATCAGAAATCAAAACTGAACAGTTTTGTCTAAGCAAATATCTAACATCCACAGCAAAACCTAAAGGCCTTGTATTAAAACAAGGGTTTATTCAAAACAAACAGCTTCAGTTTGAGCATAATGCTACTGAATTTCTTGCAGAAAAACAAAGAAGTGACCACATGACTCTGTTACTTATTAATGTAAGACACTTTAAGTCAAAGACCTGACTTCAGAGGACCGCTGCTTGTCTTCAGATCACCGCTCTGATAGAAAAACACACCTGCTCGATCTCTGTAGAGAGGACCGACTGAATGACCTGGCACCATCTAAACATGACTACTTTGACTTTTAGAAGACCTCATCTTGTGAGACACTTTCATCCAAAATCCAATAAATAAACATGTAAAGCTGTTTTTAGGACTCCTGTCTCCTTTAAAGTCCCACATGTCTCAGAAGGCAGAAGTGTTTGATACTGTACCCATGTCCTGCTGACTGTAGGAAGGGAAGTCACTATCTTCAGCCTCCCCCGCTATTTCATCCACCACTGGCTGGAAGTTCTTCACTAAAATTCTTCCCAGCTCGTTGTAAAACTTGCACCTCACTTGCTCCATTCCTTTAAGGCTTCAAAACAGGAATAAGAGAGAAGTGAATGCATAACTACTTGGATGAATCACACTTTTTCCTTTCACCCTCTCCGACTGCAGGTGCACATACTTGTTATGGTAGCACTGCCTGAAGCTGGATTTCAGCCTTTTCAGCCTCGTCTGGCACTGCTCGGGTGTTCGGGAGAAGCCCTGGGCAGCCATTTTGTTGGAAATGATGGAAAAGATGTGTCCTGTTCTGTGCATCCCCCTCAGCTCCTGCTGCATCTTGTCGGCCCCCCATATACTGATGAGGGCCATCGTCTCCAAGTCTGTCCATGGGACACTTCTTGTTCCTTAAAAAAACAAAAAGCAAAACAGAAATACATTGTTTTGACTGTAATCTTTCATTTTCATCAAAAAAAAAAAATTCTTTCCTTAAAACGCATTCTTACACTTCATCTCATCACTTCACTTCAACACACTTGGTGAAACGGTGGTTGCTGTGAGAATGTATCGTTTTACCAATTTCTAGCTGGCCGGTCTGGCTCACGAACTGCAGGTCTTCGTCGCCGTCTTGGGACTCGTCTTCATCGATGACTCCCTCAACGTTGTAGGTGAACTCTGGAACAGTGGAGGGAGCGGAGGAGCCGAGGATCTGATCCAATTTTACATAAAATTTATTCTCAGTCCTCAGGTTCCCTCTGGTGGTGGATGAGGGAGATGAGGGAGAAGAGAACAGGGTTTGTTTTTAGGTTTTTCTTTTCCCCGGAGAATTTTCTCACGCTTGAGAGTTTCCAGGCAAATGTCAGCAACAGGAGAGAAACCTGTTTTCTTTCATGCTTACTTATTACTCTGGCGGAAGCTTTTTTTCAGCCGCTTGATCCTCGTCTGGCACTGCTCCACTGTTCTCATGTAGCCCCTCTCTGCCATCTTCTGTGCAAGTTGGGTGAATATGTGGCGGTTTTTTAGGCAGCCCTTCAAAGCGCGCTGCACAGAGTCCTTCCCCCAAATGTCGAGTAGATAGAGCGTCTCCTCTTCAGACCAGGGCACCTTTGAGTCCATTAAAACTGGAAAGGAACTTTCCTGAGAGTCTGAAATCAGACAGAGAGTCAGTTAAGGCTGTAATTAGAGACAACTCTAACTAAATATCAACTGAATGGTACATAAACGGCACCCACCTGTATAGTCTCCCCATATGGAGATTAGAGGTGATTCACCTGAATTCTCATCATCCACTGAGGAATCCCTGCAGAGTTTGAAAACATGGTCACGTAAATGTGGGGACTGAACGAAAAGAGAACGCAGTGATTATGTAAACATCTTGTTTTTAGTGTTTTCATGGTGGTGAACATGATGCGGACAGTTTAAGAAAAGAGTGGCTGTTATAATTACTTAAAGCTGTAGGAGACAAGCGGTGTTTTAATGAATTAAGCAGGGAATCAAAATCCCTGATTTAACAGAGGCCGTAAATGAAAAAGCAAAAGAAATTCTAAGTCATGTCACAGATAATTTTAATGTCTGAAGCAAATTTCCCATCAACTCCCCTCAGGTCTAAACTGTACATGATATATGGAGAAAACATGAGGATATAAATGAGTCCTAGCCCTTTGAGAACCATGAAATCACTCTTCTGAGTCTTTGAGTGCAACAAATGAACAAAACATTTCTGCTCATCTTACAAGAACGCCGAAGCCTCCATAGGCTGCTTTGCAGGAATGTCCACGCCTCCGCTCAGCTTCCTCTTCCTCTGACTCCGAGCTGCCCTCGAGCTTCGGTTGCTCTCGCTGGCCTCTGAGTCCGAGTCTGCAGTCTCATTAGATATAGTGAGGTCTATAGTTTCATCACATGGCTGTGTTAGGTTTTGTACTTTCCGCTCCTGAGAAATGGTTCCACCTCTAACCTGCCAACTACCTGCGTCCTTCATCTCCCTCGACCTTCGCCTGATCGTCTCGGAGCTCCTCCTGACAGGCCTCTCCAGGCTTCCCGTGGTCACGGGAGCGCCAAGGAGCCCCTTATGTTCTGGAGGGGTTGAGTCCGGGAGAGGAGGAGAGCAAGAGGCCGTGTCCATGGTGGCTCTGGTCCCAGGAGGCAACGACAGGGAGGACAGGATGCAGTCATCCATTGGCAGTAGTCTCGAATCTGCGGATGAGAATAAACATGGCTTGTTAAGAATGTTAATCCCTGAGAGAAATGCAGCAGTTAAAGTCATACAAACTCAAACCTTTGCTCTGAAATATTTCAAAAACAAAGCGCCTTGCAGTGGTGAAGATCTGATTCATAATAA
Organism: Hirundichthys speculiger; assembly: GCA_018398805.1. Lineage (NCBI taxonomy): Eukaryota > Metazoa > Chordata > Actinopteri > Beloniformes > Exocoetidae > Hirundichthys > Hirundichthys speculiger. Next base: position 3,291,449 of record JAGFBZ010000258.1, read on the forward strand.
AGGAAAGAGCATCACATTATGAAGCATATCTTTATTCCCTGCTGAAGTTTTGCCACAAGAAAGGAAACAATATTTTCCTAGCAGTCTGAGCGTGTTTTTTTTTATGACAGTGCTGGCTGCAAACGCCAGCTGACGGTACCTTTCTCCTCAAAATGGCCGGCACTTCTGTGGTATTCAAGTACAGCCTTCATGTCCTCTCGTGGGAAATAGGATTGTAAACAGTCGTCCAGGAATGTCGGGTCGTCTCTGAGCAAAACTGCCAACTGACAAGAGAGATCAAAATTTAATAATTATGACAAGGCTATTTTATTTTACATTTTAAAGACTGATTTAAAATCTTGACTGCGTATGTTTTGTGATTGCGATTAAGGGGGATTTGTTGCCGTGTTTTCCTCTAGTGGCCATCTGAGCTCCTTGAAAGCAGTTTTCTAGGTATGTTGTTGGCATTTATCACATTAGGGTTCATACGGTAACTAAGAATTAGAGTTATCACATGCTGCTTTAGCAAAATGTAAAGCAAATTATTAGCTTCTGACGGGGTAGTTAAGCACTGCGAGGTCAGGCTCAGAGAACATGCACCTGCGTGAAGTCTGGAACAGGCAGAAGCTCCTCCAGTCTTGATATGAACTCCCACACCAGCATCTCAAGTGCTGCGTCATACTTGGGGCCAAAATACACCGGGAAGACTTCCTTCGTGTGACAAAGAGAAACACACAGGTTAGAAGAGAGATGTATTTTGGAAGAGCTGCTGTCTAAAACTGTAAGTTCATGACTGCAGCATGCTGACTTTACTGATACATATCTAATATTCTTAATGACTCCACAGTAGGTATGCCACGATTTTTGAAAAATTGGTTTAAAACTATTTTTTAAAAAATACGATTTAAATTGATTTAATTAAGCCATGAATGGCCTCCAGGCCAGCAGAGAGTGCACTCGAGTTAAACTACGTTCTTGTTCAACATCTCTATATGCACCCCACCTTCATGTTGTACAGCGTTGCCACGTGTACGATAATTATCGTATTTGTATGATAATTTGGCCCTCTGTATGATCAATAATCCAAAAAAAGGCCAAATGTACGATAATTTGACTATTTCAAATTATTGCCGGCCGCAACTGTCTGCCGGAGAGTTTTTTTTTTTTTTTTTCCCCTGAAGGCATCTGTTCCCATGTGACATGTTTCCAGCCAATGGATGTTTGTCTCAGAACAACTAGCTAGAATCACTGTACAAAAGGAAAAAAAAAATCTTGATACTGTACTGATTTATTGAAAAGAGGGGAGTAGGCCTATTGTAAAAAAAAGAAAAAGAAAAAACAAAACCAGGATTTGACAGATTTGAGAGTTGATAAAACAGTTTCCACTTTCCAGTCATTTGTAAAAAAAAAAAAAAAAAAGAAAAAAGAAAAAGAGAACTGATACAATGATTTTGTCATTTGCTGTTAGTTCTACTGTATTGAAAAGAGTGTAAGAGAAAACACTACAGTATTGCTGAAAAGGAAAAGGCTGGATTTGTGTAAGAGAAATAATTAACATAAAAAAAAAAATCAATCAATCATTTGCCTGCAAATTAATTTTCGTGTTGTACATGATTCGAATCTTGATTCGAACTCTATCGTGAGTTGAGTGAATCGTGGCATGGCTACACCAGAGGTCCCCTGAGCATCCTGCAGTGGCACCAACACAGTGGTAATAGTTCACTTAAATGGAAATACAGTCTTTAAAAGAGACGGCAGTAGCAAACTTCAGTGCTGCTGTGTTCACTGCCACTCTGCTACCTTGAGAGAGATTGAAAAAGGAGGAAAAACAGAAAGAAAAAGCCTTGCTTTGTGTGCCGGTGTGTTTGTGCTGGAGTAGCTCCGTAGCAGACTGCTACAGAGCGTGGACCAGCTCAGGACACAGCTTCAGTGATATTAGTAGGAACACGTGCCTGGCTTTTTCCTCCTTCCCCGAACAGCAAGACGTCTCTTCCAGATGAGAAGCAGACAAAGACCGTGAGCTGAACCCAGGAAAATCATCTGTTGTCTATGTTTGGTACTACCTGAATAAATAAACGCAGCGAGAACACCCAGGCAAGGAAACTTTTCATCAAAGGATTCCTTAAAAAGTGACAGATTTACACTTTCTTGCTATAGCTTTTCTCCCCCTCGCAGAGACTGCATGCAGAAAAGATGGAATGATTACAGATCTACAAGCTCCAATACAAGATACAAAGTCCTTGTTTACCATCAGCTGTCAGGACAAAAGGCCCAGATAAAAATAACCAGGACTAAAATGATAGCTCTGTTAAATGTTTCCCCCACCTTCCTGAGATCCCTCCAGGACTCTGGGACTTTCTCACAATAAAACTGCCACCTCACACTATCTGATCCAACTTTGAACTGCAAACAGTCCCAAAGTAGCTGGTGAGAATCTTCTTGATGGAGATACCACTGTCTTCCTTTTCTGGTGTTACATTTTTCCTATCATCTTTTCTAATGTCGTTCATAGACATATGAGTTGTTATGAGACTGAAAAAATTAAAATCACATTATTTGTTGTTTGTTCCAAATGGAAGTGAAGGTAATCAAATGTTGTTGTAAGGCTACCTTTATCTCTAAAGCCCTCCCCACCCCCACAAAAAAAGACAGACATCATTTCCTGAGGTCTTGATGAAATGTCTGCATCATGCTTTATCAAAATACCACCAGGATAAAGTACAGAAGCACCCTTTTAAACAGCGTCTTTACACCTCCGCTCATAGCAGCTGGTTTGAGTGGAGTAGAGATGCCACTTCTGAGGTACAGCAAATTAAAAACGATGTGAAGTTGGGTACAGAAAAAGACTGGAAAGCTGGATCGTTTTACCCTGATCTGGATCTCTGATGTAATCTTACGCAGATTTTACAAGGTCAGGACTGCGTTTACGCTGGGAGTCAGTAATCACTTCGTACACACAAGTACACTGCCTGGCCAAAAAAAAAAGTCGCCACCTGGATTTAACTAAGCAAATAGGTCTGAGCCTTCCTATAGGATAATTACTGCATGAGTGATTATCTTTCAGCTGGCAACAAGTTATTTAACCCCAACTGTTGCAATGAGTTGCTTCTCATTTCCTAAACAACCATGTTGAAAGACTCATCTCATGATGGAAAAGATGTTAAGTCTGTTTGAGAAGGGTCAAATCATTGGCATGCATCAAGCACAGAAAACATCTAAGGAGATTGCAGAAACTACCAGAATTGGGTTAAGAACTGTCATTATTAAAAACTGGAAGGATAGTGGGGACCCATCGTCTTAGAGGAGGAAATGTGGCCGGAAAAAAATCCTCAATGATCGTGATCGGCGATCACTTAAACGTTTGGTGAGATGAAATCGAAGAAAAACAACAGTAGAACTCAGGGCTGTTTAATAGTGAAAGTAAGAGCATTTCCACACGCACAATGTGAAGGGAACTCAAGGGATTGGGACTGAACAGCTGTGTAGCCTTAAAACCACTAATCAGTGAGACTAACCAGAAAAAAAGGCTTCAATTTGCTAGGGAGCATAAAGACACTGGACTCTGAAGCAATGGAAGAAGGTCATGTGGTCTGATGAGTCCAGATTGACCCTGTTCCAGAGTGATGGGAGCATCAGGGTAAGAAGAGAGGCAGATGAAGTGATGCTCCCATCATGCCTAGTGCCTACTGTACCAGCCTGTGGGGGCAGTGTTCTGATCTGGGGTTGCTGCAGTTGGTCAGGTCCAGGTTCAGCAACAGTATGTGTTCAAAGAATGAGGTCAGCTGACTACTTGAATATACTGAATGACCAAGTTATTCCATTAATGGAGTTTTTTCTTCCCTGATGGCACGGGCATATTCCAAGATGATGATGCCAGGATTCATCAGGCTCAAATTGTGAAAGACTGGTTCAGGGAGCATGAGACATCCTTTTCACACATGGATTGGCCACCACAGAGTCCAGACCTGAACCCCATTGAGAATCTTTGGGATGTGCTGGATAAGGCTTTGAGCACCGGTCAGACTCTACCATCATCAATGCAAGATCTTGGGGAAAATTAATGCAACACTGGATGGAAATAAATCTTGTGACATTGCAGAAGCTTATCGAAACAATGCCACAGCGAATGCGTGCCATAATCAAAGCTAAAGGCGGTCCAAAGAAATATTAGAGTGTATGACCTTTTTTTTTTGGTGGTGATTTTCTTTTGGCCAGGCAGTGTATATGCTGGCCAAGGCCTTTTTTTTCCCTCCAACATTCCTACATTTTTGTTTTTAACATGGTTCCACATTCGTACTGGGCGCCTAATGATTCCGCTTAATTATTATATTCATAAAACATGCTTGAGAAAACTCCCGTGACGCAATGCTTTTCATGCTGAAAGGAGCCTTTAATAAAAAGGGAATTTGATGCAATTCAGATGGTCATCAATAATGCTCAGGCAAACTGTGGAATTTAAGCCGTAAAAAGGAGTAAAAGTCAGTAACGAAGGCATTCCCAGTACAATTACGCAACCAGTCCTTTTGACAGTCAGCGTGGTGCTGAAGCCAGTTTCCACAGCACATGTCAGAGACAAACCAAGATTCTTCAGAACGAGCAATCTTTTTTTTTTTTTTTATCTTGGAGCACAATCCAACCTCAGATTCCCGTTCTTGGCCAGCAGCAGCTGCTATTGTGGCCATCGCACATTAAGATGAGGCATGTTAAAAACTCTCAGATATTTTTTTCTTTTCAACACCCTCTTCAAGAGTGGTTGCTAAAAATTTATCTAAGTCGAAAAGCATCTGGTATTTCTCCCACAAAGAAGCAGCACAAAAAGGGGAAAGTCTTACTTGGAAAAAATATGTTCTCTCTGAGGGATCCTCCAGTAGTGAATGCACCAGCTCCACAAAGTTCACTTCAGACTCTTCCACCTGGTTGATAGTTATCTGTCGTTGAGAAAAAGCCAACTATGTTAAGCACTCTGACATAACCAAACGAAAGCAACGCATATATGACTAATCAAACCAGAGCGAAACAGCTGTGTGTTTTCCAGCTACAGTTTACTCACATGGTGATCCTTGGCAGTGCTCACGGGAGCTTTTATTCTGTCCAGATGTGGCTGAATGGTCTGCATGTCCGCTGGGTGCTCTCCTCGACACAGCTCCAGAACCAACTAATCACACACAACATTCACATGTATCACATTTATCACAGTCCCCGTCTGAACATACAAACAGACAAAAAAAAAACCAAAATGAAAATACTGAAAGATGATTTTATATGGAACAAGCACGAGTAGAGCGCCGCCTGTAGTAAGTACGGGCGACACTGAACAGCTTGAATGTTTTACTTCGAAGGTTGTGAGGTGGAGCCTTAAAAGTAACTTGCATGGATTATGAGTTAGTGGAAGCTACAAGACTAAGTCAGTCCAAGCTAGCAGAGAAAAAGCAGCAGGAGCAAAGGAGGAGAAGTGATTCGTTGGATTTTGCTCCAGCTGCAAAGATGCCTGTGACTCCAAGAAAAGAGTTTTTGCGAACTCAGTGAGTTCACAGAGCAACTATAGTGACTGACCAACATGTTCCAGCTTCAGATCCAAAAATATGGACCTGCAGTTAGCATTTACTGGACCGCTGTTTTACAAATCTGACCCCAAATTTGACTCATCACAAAATTTCATCCATTTAACCAGAGTAACAGCAAAACCACGCCAGTGCGCTGGTTAAGGGGTACAGATTTGTTTCCTTCTCTGGCCTGTTTTTGTTTGAAGTTCTCCCCCTGAAGCAGTAAATCTCTCCGTACATGACACCGTGGCCTGTTATCCAACCTACTGCCGGTTTCCACTGAAAACTGAGTACGAGCGGATGCTGCTTCTCATCTGAGAAGCCTACGAATCTCAGTCTGTGAGAATGAACAACCCTCGACAACATTAGCGTTCAGTCTTGAACAAGCTGCCAAACGAGTGAGAAGTGAGAACAAGGCTCAGCTACTGTTAGCATCACATTATCAGTTTCACGCTGTTGAAGGTGATACAAAGTGAAAACACAACCGCCCAGACACTTCCACTACTACGCAGCTGAATAATTTAGCTTCCTCTTCTTGAGACTCTGGTTCATACGTTTATGGCTGACTGAACCCAAAGTTGGTGCATGTGAGCAAAGCCAGATGAGCATCTTCGCAGATCCATTTTCATGGAGTCAGAAAAACAATGTGGTATCATATCCAGGCCACTAGGAGAGGTTTCAGTGGCAAAAAAGTCCAAATGTGCAGTTTTGAGAAACAGATTAGAGTTTTTAGGGGCTTAATAACTTCTTGGGTGGAACTTAAAGGTTTTTAAATATGCCAGACTTCATTTTTTGTGCTCTTGTGAAATAAATTACAAAATAATGTCATACGTGCGTTTACATGGGAAGTTTAATTCCTCTTTAATTCAGAATTAAAGTGAAATGATTAAAATGATTAAAAATTACCATGTAAACACCTAATTCTGAATGCAAATGTCCATTACGAATTAAACTTAATTCCGAAGTAATTGGCGGGTTTATTCTGATTTTAATTCCGAAAAGAATAATTCCGCGGTCATGTATACACTCATTCCGCTTTAAATTAATTCCCGTCTTTCTGCGCATGCTCGTTCTCTTGCCCGTCTGTCGCGATGACGCTTATATTCCGCGCTGGGCTTGTTTTCAAAACAAAGTTTCAAGATGGCAGCACGCCGTAAATGGTGATTAAGAGCAGAGACGATTTATTTAATAAATAGCTTGGAGGAACTGGAAATAATTAAAAGAACAAATGGCAGGAAACATAATAAATTGTGAGCTTTTCAAAGTTGTAGCGGCCAGGTTAAATGAAGGAGGTTTCGCAGATAGAGACGCCACCCTGGTCAAAAATAAGTGGAATGTTGTTCCGAGTAAGTTTGTTTTCTTCCGGTAGACGTAAAGACGTCCGCCCCCCCTATCCAATCATCAATCTAACCCTTCCCAACCCCCAGACCTTAAGTGGAATTGGATAAAGCCGAACAAACGTGTTTTCCATGTAAACCTTAATTTGGAATTACTATTTCCATGTAAACTTGAAGGAAAATAGTTTAATTCGGAATGATTTAGCTCGGAATAATTAATTCTGAATTATAATCAGGTGGGGGAAAAAAGGAAAACATACAGACGAATAAGTGATAAAATCAATAACAAACAAAAAAAGCAAAACAGTACTCAAGAAACTTGTTCTACACTTCACAAAAGCAAAGTATTCAAATGTGCCTGACCCTTGCCCTGAGTCCTAGAATGAGCTGAGCTCTCTGACTGTAGCTCATCAGCTCTGGAACCAGCTCTGTCACCATGGTAACAAACTCCTCCAGCTTCCCATAGTTATCCACAAGTCCCTGCTGTACAACCTGCCACACTGCAGCTGATAGGAGCTGCAAGGGTGGGGCCAGGAGCCGCAGATGACGCTTTGGAACATCATAACCTGAGATGGGGGAGAGACAAAAACAATCATTAAGTAAACACAATAATGCATCCGCATCTTCTTTAGCTATTCAGCAGATCATTGAGACAGAGTCACTGTGTGCATCAACTGTAAACGGCATTGCAAATTCTCACCCCTACCCACACGATGAGAAAAATCAAGAGAAAAGTGCAGGCAAAGAGAGACAGCGAAATTAATGTATTTCTAAATCATCGATGTAAAACAAACATATTCTAAGGCTGACTCGGTCTCCACATTACCTCCGCAGCACAGGAACAAACCACAGCACCCAAAGGACCTGGCACCAAGGTCCTGGTGCAGCATCCCAAGAGATCTTGACAGGTTAGAGCTATTTTAGCAACACAGGCACACTCATACAGTAACAGGGAGGTGGTGCAATAAAGGATATACTGCAATTCCTTTTCTGTTGGATTCTGAGCATAATGAAGAGTGAAGGCCCAGTAAGCCCCCTGCAGTTTGAGGATATATATTTTTACATGGAACGATATCATTCTGCTGAATACATTCAATGTTATGAAGATAACAGTTAAGGGACTAAAAGCAAAGCCAGCAGAGCTCCCAGCCTGCAGCCTCTGCTATCATTCATTGTTGACCGCATTAATGTACGCAGCTGATTTACAGTTCTAAGAAGGGAAAACTGAATCTGCAAAAATTGGCAGATCAAGACCTTCAAGAAAATCGGCAAAGCTATCTTTACCAAGAAAAAAAAAGCCAGCAGATCTTAGAAAGAAATTCTAAATCAGAGGAATTGAAATCAGCAGGTCAGACCTTTAAAAAAAACAAACAAACAAACAAAAAAAAAAACTTAAAAACTGGAATTAGCAAGTAAATTGCAGTTGCTGCACCCCAATGTTTTGCCCTGTACTTAATTCACTTGCAGAATTATTTTTTCTCTGCTATCAGATGGACTGCTCAAGGCCAGCTTTCTATACAATCAATTGCATGAAAGCACAGATATCACAACACAACGTTGTATATACACAATGAACATTTTTAACTATCCACCAACAGCGATGAAGAAAAAAAATGCTGCTCTTTTTGTTTTACGGCTCTTTAAAACTCTTTTTATTGCTTCTTTTTAGGAACATAAACAACAATATTGTTTTTGATCTCTCTTTTTTAACTTCTATATTTGCAACTATTATAGGTAAGATAGGCAGTCATTCATAGATCCAAATGATCTGGTTACATGTATTTAATCATGATAACCAAAAGAAATTCTGATAAAGGTTTTTTTGATGTTGTTGTTTTGAATAATATAGAAAAAAACAAACATCTTTATGATCCAATCCTTCATCCGAACACGACAAATCAAGTAGGACTATTGAAACAATAAAAACATAAAGGTCTGAAGTTGAATTTATTTACATGTTTTTAATCGGTGCTGTCAATCCTAAATCCCATCAATGTATTGCATCAGTATTGGCGCCCCAATACCGATACTGGATCGGATCGGTCCCATCTCTACTGAAATTATAAGAAAATGCCTCAAAGTGCTTGTTTTTAATGGGGTGTCAGTTCAGATTATTATGTCTTCATGACACAGTGGTGTAGTTTTTGCATTATTTCCTAAATTTTGTTGATAAAACAGAGAAATGAGATACCGCCTCTAAGAGTGCAGGCCATCAGTTGCAGTTGGTTTACTCTGAGTTCCATCCAGTGTATCACTTGTACTCAGCCTGACTCAGAAACATCCACCTGACGCCTGAAATGACTGTTAGCAGCACAGGATGCATAAGTGAACTCGTAGTGGCGCTGCGTAAAATAATGACGCGCCAGCGGTGCTCTCAGGTGCACTGACAGCAGCATCCATCAGACTCACCATATGAGTTATAGCTGATCTCTAAACTGCAGGCCGCATAGGCTGATGGATGTCTGGTAGATGTAACAGGGACAAATGAACGAGTAAAGCCCCGATCAGCTAAGAAAGCGCACGGCACAAATATTCAGCCAAAGCGCCGAATGACCGATGGAGCGATGGGGGGGATAGAAAAAAATAAAGCAACCACTACTTTTTAGCAGGATCATTAAGAATCAAGTTACAGAGCCACTGCAGGAGTATTAATGGAGAACAAAAGCGGTCAATTTCCGTTATCCCTGTTAAAGTCGCAGTAGCCCATCCGCAGCACAAAGATCCGGGATCATAAAACACTCGTATCGTGATTGTTTTTATCAGGATACACGCACCTCGGTTGCTTCCACTTTCAGTTCCGCGTTTAATTTCCATTTAGCAGCTGACGGGGGGGGAAAAAAAATATACGGCCAGATGTCGCCCTCGAGTTGTAGCTAACAGGAAGAAAAAATATATATAGACCTGTATGTAACCTTATCAATAAACTCTTCTAAATTTTAATAACCAAAACAAGCATAAGCGATCGCCAACCCACAAAACAGGAGTGCAATGTTGCAGGACGCATGGAAAAGCTCTCGGTTTCCTTCTCGCACAGGAAAGGGAGACAGAACAAAGGTTTCTGGTCTCATCCGCCTCAGTCCAGATCACGGCAAGCCCTCTTTCCTGGTTGGTTGACGAAGACCGGATCGACCAGGTGATTCCGGTGTTTACCGGCAGAGGGCGCGAGAGCGCCGTCAGAGCTGGCGTCTGTTTTCTGTTGGAGTCTGAAAAGGTGCAGGATGTGGAGAAGGAAAAAGGACTAATACACATAAACACGAGATGTAGTAAAATACAGAAGAATGAAAAAAGGGGTTCAAAGTGAAAATAAGCAGATATATCCCAGTTAAGACCTGAAATAAAAATTATTATCATACCTGATGCACTGATATACATTATATTTGCATCCTCAGGTTATAGGTCATCAAAGAACTTTTTGCAACATTTACTTTTATATTCTTACATTTAATGTTACAAGAAGAAAAACACATGATCCAAATATATCTCAAAGCTCTCTATAATCTTGAAATTCTCCTCTTGATTCTCAGAAATGCCACATATATTTTGTCTCTTCTTTTTTTTTTTTTATCTCTTTGAAGATTTTCTAACCTCAGTTGTTTTCAGACAAAAAAAAAAATGACTCGACCTATGTGTATAACATTTATCTGAATAAATTACTGATTTGTTGCAGCTTGCTGGTTTATACTTTTGTTGCTGGAGCCAAAAAAAAATGTATAAATATATAAATCAACGCGGTCTTTCTCAGCTGGTCCTTTAGATTTTTCTCACAAAACAGTTTCTGCTTAAAATGTTATTGAAATCTAAACAGTGGTCATTTTATTTTTCAAGCATTGGGACAGAGGGTCACTGAACAACTTGAAAAGTGTGAAAAATATGTTAATCATAATCAGTACCCCTCCATTTATTATCTATATCTGCTTCTCTTCCAGGGTCACCGGGGTCTGCTGAAGCCTACCCCAGCTAGCTTCAGGCAAAAGGCAGGGGTAGACGTGCAAACATCAAATTCCAAAAGCCTGGCATGAACAATAATGGTTTCCCTCTGACTCTTTTGGTCCTCATGCCATCCTCTTACTGCTTCACCATCATCTGGACCGTGTTTCACGCAATCCAAACTTGCACCATCATGTGAGAAGCTTGAAAAAGACCGTCTGGATTACTGACTACCAGAGAGGCGGACCAGAGTTTTTGCTTGCTTGTGTGCCTGAGCAGGTGGTGAGTGGCACAGGAACACTGTAGGGGATGGCACTCGCACAGCCTGTCTTCACCCCTTATGCATACTTCTACAGCTCTGCTGCAGAACAGGTCGTTACAAAAGGCCATTCCTTTCACCGCAACGCCTCAGACAATGACCATTTATGATGGCCGCGTTCTTCTTTTCTACATTCTGGTCCAAACGAAAATGACTATTTGCACATTGGGATTAGTGGAGCATTACTATGAAACATTGTAAAGCATCATGAGGGTCAGAATAATTTAAAAAGAACCATTGTTTAAGCCATGTGTAATTCAGGTCCCAAAGGAGGTATTAGAGCTCACGCTATAAGTAATATGAAAACATAAAGCCCATCAGAACAGCCTCAGTAGAGGATAATTGGCTCCTTATAGCCAAAATTTTCAGTGAGTAGGGAGAAACTTGCAAAAAATAATTACTCCCTTTAGCACTGGAAGAGAAATAATGTCATGTAACTCTTCATATGCAGCTAAACAACCTGTCCTGTACTGCCAGTACTGTAACACATGTCTTCAGTTTACTTCCTTTGCTTCTTTGATGATTTACCTGATGTTAGCAGCCTTGGAGCATTTGCATTTGATTTCACTCTTTTTTATAATCAGAGAACATGCTAAGACTGAACTCTACAGAAATGAGCGTAAAGAAAAGATGATTGTACAAACACAACGCTGAGCCAATGAGCAACAGCTAAAGGTCGGATTTGGTTAATATTTTGTTTAGGTATCTACCATACACGAATCATTCTGCGTGATTTAGTGGCGCTGAACATCTTTGAAAGGAGGTCAAGCAGGAAGCTGCTCTCCTCCATAAAATAAGTCCTACATCCTCCAGGAAACACAGAGCATAAGCAAATTGACAGCCCCAGCAGCTGCTGGAAAATGTTCCTTGGAAGGATTAAACCAAAGGTGAAGTGTGAGGGACAGAGTATTGTGGTAGCGATCCGGCGGCTGAACCCTGAGAGAATGTTGATTACAGAGCAGGGTGGTGAGCCAAAACATCCAAGTCTTCAACAGAAATGTTCAAACAAAGATAATCTGTCACTTGCATTGGCCAAGGCAGATTCAAAACAAAGGTACTTTGGATATTGCAGAATGACCTTAAGGGACTCAATCCATCCAATCCGTCTGTGACTGTGTTTAATTTTGAATTTGTAAAATCACAAAGTCATATAAATATGATCATTTTTGTAAATATATTTTTAATTCAAAGGTTTCATGTATCGTGACATCATGGAATAGCATATAGTTCTGACCAGGTCTTAAAATTAAATAAATGCAACAGCAGATGAAAAACAAGCACATGACATAGTTTCATTAATTATTGTACAAAAAGTAAGTAAAGTGAAGAAACTGTATGAGAAGAACTATACACAGCCAGTGGTCTGCTTTCAAACAGAAGCACCTTCAGTGGTAACAGGGCCGTAGCACCAAATTCTGGGCCCCTACAAAGGAGGTCCTGGTGGGCCCCCAACCCCCAATTAACTAATATATTCAATATATATTTTTTTCCCCCTTAGCTTCCCGTGGGCCCCCCTCTGCCATGGGCCCCCCCAAGGCTGTGTAACTTTTACCCCCTGTCCGACGGCCCTGAGTGGCAACAAACTGAATTGGAGATTATGTCCTCAGTTTCCACATTTTAGATGAGTTTTGGCACACTCTTCTTTACAAATTGACCTCAGTTCATTGAGGTTTGCCAGCAGAAGTTAATGAGCAGCTCTCTTAAGGTCCCATTACAGTATTTCAGTCAGTGTTGAGGTCTTACCACACCCTGGTTCATTACTTTTTCACTTTCTCTGTTGTAAATTTGCTCGTGTGCTTGGGCTCATTGTCCTTTTGCACAGTGTAATTTCAGTCCCAATCTGTCAAAGTGAAATGTTCATGATCTATTTGTAAGTTCTAATTCATAGTTAATGTTATACTTAAGATAATATATTTATACTATTCATAGCAGTTGTACTGTTTACATATTGCATTAAGTTTTTTTTCCCCATGGCTTCCTTAATATGTAGGAGCAGGGGCGCCGCTAGGGATTTTGGGCCTCATGAAAAGAATCTTTACCGGGCTCCTCAACACAGCGGCAAAATTTGTTGATGCTATTTTTGATCATCATTAGGGGCCTCTCTGGGCCCCCCTCAATCATGGGCCCCTATAATCCGTATCCTTTACCCCCCCCTTTTTGGCGCCCCAGTGTAGGAGTATGGGTTGTTCCTGCTCTTCTTCCTTCAGGTTTTCCCACAGTGTCACCCTCACCTCATTCTCAATTTGGTTGCAACGACTGTCCAGTGATGCGCTTGCCCAGGTTTTCCGTACCAATCAGGCTGATCCGTGTTCATGAAGATGCACTACTCTTCTGTCATTCTGCATCTCACTGTCTGTAACTGTCCTCCTTTCCACCCCCACCACATCTGAGCTGTCCAGGAGAGCACAGCCAAAGCCTCCATCAGCCATCTGTTAGCTCAGCTCCACCAGCAACACACACTCTGACTGTTATATAAATTTATAGATTCTATATACAGTATCTTCTTCTTCTGTTCCCTTCAGGGGTCACTACAGTGAATCATCTGCCTCTATCTAATCCTATCCTCTGTATCCTCTCCTCTCACACCAACTAACTTCATGTCCTCTTTCACTACATCCATAAATCTCCTCTTAAGTCTTCCTCGAGGCCTCCTGCCTGGCAGTTCCAGTCTCATCATCCTTCCACTGATATATTCACTATCCCTCCTCTGTATATGTCCAAACCATCTCAGACTGACCTCTCTGACTTTCTCCACCTGTTCCAACCTAACTGCACACATATATTCACCTCCTTTCCACACTCTCTGTTGCTCAGAACTGTTGACCCTAAGGACTTAAAATCCTCAACTTTCTCCATCTCTGCTCCCTGCAGCCTCACCATTCCACTTGGGTTCCTCTCATTCACACACATGTATTCTGTCTTGCTGTAGCTGACCTTCATTCTTCTCCTTTCCAGGATATATCGCTACTCTAGATTTTCCTTCACCTACTCCCTGCTCTCACAACAGATCACAGTGTCATCTGCAAACATCACAGTCCATGGAGGTTCTTGTCTAACCTCATCTGTCAGCCTGTCCATCACCAGAGCAAACAAGAAGGTGCTCAGAGCTGTTTCTTCATGCAATCCCACCTCCACCTTTAACTCTTCTGTCACACCTACAGCACATCTCACCTCTGTCTCACAGCTCTCATACATGTCCTGCACCACTCTAACATACTTCTCTGCTACTCCAGGCTTCCTCATACAAATTGTATGATACAATACGACACCTCCTCTCTTGGCACCCTGTCATATGGTTTCTCAAGGTCTATAAAGACACAATGCAGCTTCCTCTGGCTTTCTCTGTACTTCTCAATAAGCATCATCAAACCAAACCCATAGAACTCTTTTTTGGCATGAAACCATACTGCTGTTCAAAAATGGGAAACAAGTAAAAAGTTAAATTTAGTGATTTCAAAGTAAGAAGTTAATTTCCCACAAGTACGATAATGTGGACGACTAAGTCTAAATGCTCACTTCTGTCCTTTGTCTAGCTTTTACTACTCTTTCCTATAACTTCATTGTGAGGCTCACCAACTTAATTTTTCTGTAGCTGGCACAACTCTGCACGTCTCCCTTGTGCCTAAAAAATCAACACCAGCTCACTTCTCCATTCCTCAGGAATCCTCTCAGTTTCTACGATCTTGATTAAATGTCCTTGTCAAAAACTATTTTCACCTCTCCTACATACTTCCATACCTTCATCATAAGGACCAACTGTCTTTCCATTCTTCATCTCTTCAATGCCCTTCTCGCTTCAGCCTTACTAATCTTTACTGGCTCCACAACAGTAACCTCTCCTACTATTTGTTCTCTTTCATTTTCTACATACAGTATGCCAGTGATTTTCAACCCTGGTCCTCGAGGCACACTATCCAGCAGGTTTTAGATGTTTCTCCTTCTTCTTCACACCATGATACAAGTGACTGTGTCATCAACAGACTTGTTCAGACTTTGAGGACAACCTGATAATGACCATTAATTAAAATCAGGTGTGTTGAAGCTGGGAAATCTCTAAAACCTGCTGGATAGTGTGCCTCGAGGACCAGGGTTGAAAATCACTGCAGTATGCAACACTTTATCTTGACAGCCATACTTGTACACGTGAGGTCAGGACCACCACATTTCCAGTCAGAACAACATGGCCACCATCACACAGCACAATATACTGTTGAGTTACTACAACTTCTTTGTCAAGCCTAAGTCGTAGACTGTTTGATATTTTTCTTGCCATGTTTTTTTTTTCTGGGTCATTTTTTTTCCATCGGGAATTAGAGTAATTTCATTTTTGATGTATGTTATTGCTTAGCTATTGTGGTCCTAAGCTACTGGAGACCAATAATGTTTTGTTCAGTGCTTAGGTCACAAAACAGTGAATAGTAAATCAAATCAGCTCTGAAGCAAGAATCTTAACGTGCAAAGGGCACCTTCCGGTTCACGTAACTTTGCTTTTGCTACGTAAACACGTCTATACGTGAGAAGCTTCAAGGGCACCGACTGCGCATGTGCGCATAAGCCAAAATGGACCCAGATTTTGATGAAAAACTATGTGAGGAGGTCCGACGCTACCCACATCTGTACAATTCTTCTGTGAGTCATTTCAAAGATTTCGATATGTGCAATGGGTCTTGGAGAGAAATTGCAGAGAACCTGGGACGAGACGAACAGTTCTGTCGGCACAAGTGGAAGTTTCTAAGAGACAAATTTGTGAGGATAAAGAAGAAGCTGCATGAGAAAGGCGCCGCGGCAGACAACAATGCGTCTCTTCCCCGCATTTACTCTCTCCTGTGCTGGCTCTCGGACTACGTAAAGCACCGGGACAACGAGCCCAAATTTGTTTCTGTGCGTGGGGAAGACAACTCTTCCAAACGGACCCCCAGCGAACCAGGGCAAGGTATGACAAGTACCAGCGGTGCTCACAGATCTGAGCGTTGGTAAAAAGGAGACCTTAGAAACGTTGCATGGTTCGTAAAAGTTCTGCTTACAAGTTCAGTATTTTGTACTAAACCATACATTTGCATACGTCAAATAAAAATACACTGGGAAATACAATTTGAACAGTTAAGCTCATTCATGTCGCTGTTTATCTCTACTCTCAGGTCCTTTTCTGCCGCTGTCGTCCCTGCGGCTCCTGGTTCCTCCGCTGCGGCTGATGTCAGCCTGCATGTGGCAGGTCGCGCAGGACAGAAACGTGGACCAGTATGGAAAGCTGGTAGATTTCATCACACTAGTGACCGAGATGGTTCCCCATATTCTGAAGTACCAACAGAGGAGTCAGCTGGTCCTTGGTCTCAGAGCTAGGGTGAGGATCGTCACAGTTTTCTGCCACCACGTTTGAGAAAAAAAATCACAGTTTTCTGGAAACAAACTGGATTTTTATTTTCCAGTCATCAGTTTATACAGAGATGCCATCTAAACAGATCTCACTCAAACCAAATCCTGTCCAGTCTAATGTAGTCTTTCAACTTCCAAGGAGACAGTAATAAGTAATGCATCCTTTTTGTAGTCTTCAAACATTGCTTTTATTGTTGTAGACAAACAAATGTATAAATATGTGTGCTTTTTTTCCCAGCTCATTCTTGAATTGTTAAAGAATAACAAAGAGGATTCCAAAGATTTTCAAGATCATCTCACAAGTTTCAAGGAGATTAATGCAAATGATGTGTATGAAGAGGTGAGCAAGTTTACTATCTTATGCTTTTCATAAGATTGTCTATATTTGTTCCACACTAGTAATTTAGCTGTTGGGAAAGATATCCAACCTCAGTACACCACCACCTTTAATGTGGTGTGTCACATGGCCAATAAATGCTAACTGAGCATGCACACATGAGTGAAAATGGGCTTAAAAACACCACTGGAAGTAACCCGTGTTGCATATTGATCATTAATAGCTATCCTTCTGCACAGTATCAGTATTAAATGCAGGTACCATCTGATACCAATATCAATTTGCGGTTTGTCTTTGTCCTCACCTTTTATATATTAGCTCAGTTTGTTTGGAGCCTCAGCAGATATTTAAAAATAGATTTAAGTGTGAGTCAAGTCTTGTCATGCTGCAGAAAAGAGTCCTGTGTGCTTTAGAAGCTGTGTGTGTGTGTGTGTGTGTGTATATAAAATAAAACTTCTCCTTGGCTTCATGACAGGATCAAGGATGGAACAGTGGAGTTCTCAAAGACCACTTTTCTGGAGCTTATTCAAACATTGTTGAGAGATGAATCAGAAAAAGAAACTTTCTTTAAGGTGAGTTGATTTTTCCTTTCAATCTATGCAGAGCTGTCAGTTTCTAAAACCAAAAATCTTCTGTGTGTAATATACGTTTTGTCAGTGTTTGATATATGTGGTACATTTAATTATCAAAAGGAGGTGTTCCCAGTTCAATATGGAGCTCGTTTTGATACGGCGCTGCAGATTCTGGTGTGGGAGTTATTCTACCAGCTGGAGGAGTTTGTGCCGATACCCAGCTTCTCACAGGTACAAAGCAGCTTCACTGAGTCAATGTATTCAGATATTCTTCTTCACCAAATGTTCAGTTGTAGCTGTTCTCCTTCAGTGTCTGGTAAAAACTAAAATCACAGGAAAAAAAAAAGAATCGGAGAAATTGACCCTTCAGTATGCACCGCCCCCCCCTCCTGCTCCTCCCTCGTTACTGTTGCTAGGTCGGACACTCTTGCTGCTCCTGCGTTAAGGACTGTGTTATCTCGCTAAATTTCCAATGCATATCATCAGTATTAATATTATACTATATGGTGCTGGAGAATGTTTGGAGGGGGCATTTTTTATTCCCTTTCCCAAGCCAAAAAAACCTCCCACCCCACTCCCATAATATGATTTAGCAGCAGGGAGGGTGATGAGTGAAAACGTCTCTTTATTAGCAGTAGCTCTGGTCCACAGGTCTATCCCACACCAGAGCTATATTAGCATTAGCCTCAGATAAGACAGTCACAGTATTGTATTAAGATGATTAATACAGTGACATTAACATCACTAGCCTCACCTTATACCTAACAAAATAAATATCAAGGGCCATATATATTTGTAGATACCGAGGCAGACTTATTGCTGGCTAGCGAGCTCTGGTCCATAGTGGAGAAGTCACTGACACTATGAACCACCCAACCACTCATCATCCTCCCTGCTGCTAAGTCATATTATTACTTTTACTAAACAGCGGTTAAATCAGTTGTCTAATGAACAAAGCAAACTTACCTTGGAGCAAATGTAGGTGTGTTTTGTAACTTTCCCCACATTCATTTGCTTGTGTGGACGGACACATATCTGAACGCACAGCCTGCATTTTTCCAGTGTTTGTTTCGGTTTGGGAAAGGGAATAAAAATGCCCCCTCCAAACGTTCTGGACACCTTGAGTCACTGTTGCAGGTCCCCAGCAGCGATATTTCACCCTGGCGTTATTCTAGTATAATATTAACACTAATGATATGCATCGGAAATTTAGCGAGATAACACAGTCCTTAAAGGTGGAGTAGGTGTTGTTTGAAAAACGGTTCCAGCAATCCAACTCAAGTGAGATTTTGAAAATATACACTCCCTCCCTCCTCCCAAAGGCTCCGCCTCCTCCTCTTCAGCTCACCCCTCGAAACCACGCCTTCACATGATTCACGACTGCATGAACCATAGGGAGGGAGGGAGGGAGGGGTGATATTTGATGGACGTATTAGGCAGCCAATCAAAATAGTGATGATCACTTTTTTGATTGGTCAGAGTTTTTCTCTGATTATACCTTCTAGACTGGACCAAAATGTTTAGTTTTTTTTGCAAACATTTTATTTCAGTGGGTGCAATGGAAATGTGAAAAGGTTTTCAGGCAATATTGTAAAAAGTGTTGCAAAAAAACAACACCCACCCCACCTTTAATGCAGGAGCAGAAAGTTTGTCCGACCTAGCAACAGTAACTAGGGAGGGGGCGGTGCTTACCGAAAGGTCAATTAGCCAGGTCCTGAAAATTAAGGATTTATAACTCAGTTATTGGAAACTCTAAAGCGAGTGCACTTTCTGGCTAATAAGTTTGATCTACATACAGCAGATGATGAACATTAAAAAAAAAAAAAAAACAAATGGGGGGAGAACCTGATATAAGTGTATTTGTGCTGAAACCTTTCTCTCAGGTGTTCTCCATGTTTGACTTTTCTCACCTCGACTACAAGTTTCAGCAGTTTGTTGCTGATCAAGAAGATCTGAAGACAATTTTGCTGTACCAACAGGAGCACCAGAAGTTGCCCGAAAGTAAGCGTCAGTTCAGATCTAGTATTTTTATGAGGAAGCTCTCCTAATAGTTTTTACTTTTGATTTTGTGAACTGAAATGTCTTTTACTTCTCAGGTGAATTCTCCTTCATGTCAGATACTATCCTCTCTGTGCTTGCGTCTAAACAAACTTCAGCGGATTCTAAAGATCGTTTCGATCAAAAGAATGGACAAGAAAATGGCTGTAGCATCGAAGTCATCTGTGGCGATGATGAAGATGCAAACTGCAGCTCTGTTGACGCTAATGCAAACCCTCGAGAGGAAGACTACGGTCTGTCACCACTCACCTCTTCTCCATGTTCTGAAGGTACTGGACCATCTGATGACAGAATTGAGCATCTTTTCTTTTTCTTATATTGTTGTTTCGACTGTTGAGCAAAATTTCTCTCTAAATCTTCTGTTTCCTGTTAGCTGGTGAAGCTGCTCTCCAGTCACGCAGATGCTCGGAGAGTTCAGCAGGAGTGACCAAGCAGTTGGATCCGAGCGGCAACTACAAAGAAGAGAGCACGACCCAGTCCTCATCAGGGGGCAAAGCTCAAGCCCCCCCTTTATTCAATCAGGCAATAACGAACCACCAGAATATTCACGCTTCAGCGCATCCTTTCAAGTGCACTATTTGCCCTTTGACATATAAAAACTGTAAGAGCCTTTTAAATCATTTACTCAAACACCCGAATGTCCCCCCCTTTACTTGCAGTTACTGCAATAAGACATTTGATTGCAAGTCTTCATTTAGAGTTCATCTCCGACAGCATGTTGTAGACCGGCCGTATGCCTGTTCGTACTGTGACAGGAGGTTCTTTACAACGTCGGTCTTGAAGTCTCATGAGCGCACTCACACAGGTGAGCGCCCGTATGCCTGTCCCTTATGCAACAAGAAATTCATACAGCCATATACGTGCACTGTGCATCTCAGGACTCATATGAAAAATAAACCATACCTGTGCAGCACATGTGGCATGTCCTTCTGCAGCTCTAAGGAGCTGTTGGTGCACACGCGCACCCACACAGGGGAGCGGCCTTATCAGTGCGAGTTCTGCCAAAAGCGTTTTGCCAAATCTTCGAGCCTGGTGTTGCATCGGAGGACCCACACAGGAGAGAGGCCGTATTCGTGCTTGTATTGTGAGAAATCGTTCCACTGTGGCTCAGGCCTGAAGAAGCACATACGGACACACACGGGTGAGAAGCCTTATCGATGTTTAACATGCCACAAGGCGTTTTCTGAAAAGTCCAACCTGAAAATACACCTCAAAGTCCACAAAAACATCTAGCGTACAGTGAGCTAATGGGTGTAGGATGTGACGGACTGGTTTAATCCTACATCAGGACAAGTTGTTCCAGTGATCAGTGACCAGTGATCCTGTGTTGTCAAGGAACACAGGACTAAGATGTTTTTAAAATATGTTCCATATGTGAAGATGGACTTGGGATGCTCACATATACAATTCCATGCCTTCAAAAAAAAAAAAAAAAAAGTAAGAAACATCAAAGTTTTATACCAAAGTTATGGTATCCGTCAGAGTTTCCCAACTAGGAGTCTGATGTACTTCTCTACAGACTAAACCCTGTCCTGGTATTTTCCCTTTATTTTTTAATTTTGCTATTACTTGTTTCTGGCTCGTCAACTTTGAAGTGCGTATGAGTTGTTGCCTAACTTTTTGTGTAATTGCCAATCTTTTTGGGACCAGCAGCCCTTGTGGGAAACAAAGCCTGGCTCTCTTGAGGAGCAACGTCACGTCTGAGCCTGGTGAGAATTGGACAACTTGCCTTTGGGGTCGTGTTATAGAATGTAATCACTGAAACAGTAAATCATCTGTCGCTTTATTCTGTGATCGCAGTATTTTCTCAATTCCTCACACCGCATTTGTGACGGTGTGTCATAAAACCTGGAACTCTGATTACCATCCTGCTGTCTCAAGTAAAAAACAAAACGCCAAGTGCTGAATGCTAGTGTGTTAAGTAAGTTTGTCTCAAAAAGCCAGCTTACACTTAAAATATATAAGCTATTTTGTTCACCTCCAGATAATTAAATAAATAAATCAGTGTTTTTGAATAGTAAATTGTATGTTGAAAGCTTTCTAAAGAAGGCCCTGAAACCCTGAAGCAGGGTCTGTAGAAACCCTCCATCCACTTTCCACATGATTCAGTCACATTGTTGATGCAGCTGGTCCTGTAAATACAAGAGAACCAAAAAAAAAAAAGTCAAAGGTTCCTCTTCAGCACTGTGGCCAGGCATTATTATTATAGTTAATAATAATCTGGTTCAGGAGTTTGCCTTGGTAAAAGTTACCAATACTCTCCAAATGATCTCAGTGATGGTTTTGATGCTTTCAATCACATTATATTACGGAGATTTGGACGTTTTTATTGGGATTAAAGGGGCAGAATTAGTCTACGGTCATATGTCAGAGTTCAGCTATCAAAAGATTTGATTTTATGGTTTGATTGAAGGTTGTATATCCAATTATCTGAGGGCAAATGGTGAAGTTATCTCCCAGCAACTGATGTGGAGAAAGCTCAGTGGAATGAAACAAGCGCCTCCATCTGAGAAGAAAAGTAAAGCCTGTGAAAGTAGATATGACTCAGGTCAAACACACTCTTCCAGACTGAGACACGACAGTAAACATTTACATCAAACACAAAAACGCCAAACCTTTTCTGGTCATCACACAGCTGGACTGGTGCCAGGCTGGACTAGTCCTCCAAATGTACAACATTTTGACCAGCAGAGGGAGACAAACACCTTTTTATGCTGCAGAGAAACTCGGACAAACGCATCGACCAAAGGGACTCTAGGAAATTTACCCGACCTAACCATCACCAGTGGGTTCCCTCCTCTGAAGCAGAAACCAATAATTCATAACAGGCTCTCATAAATTTCAATGAGTTTCTAATTAAGAGGAGCCCAGAGTTGCTGTCTCTCAGGCATTTTTAACAGAACAGGGGTAATGCTGACAGATTCCTTATGGCACATTGCAGCAAATCACTTAATTATGAGAACAAGTAAACTTTCAGCTCTTAATGATTATTATTTTGGTTTTATTGGATAATTTCATCATCAACAGAGAAGGAAAAGGTTGCGGGAGAGCGTGTGATGAATGCTGCAAACGATAATAAATCACCTTGATCCACTTTCCTGACAAGTGTTTATCACTTTTCTCTGTTAAGAACTCCAGACTTTTTTGCTGAAAGAGAAAGTATTTTTCAAAAATCTGAAAAAAACCAGACACATCATCATCATGTTTCGTTTTATTAGTAATGTGCTCAGATAAGCTATAATTGAAATATTAAGACATTGTTAGATTTAGAGTTTCAGAAAAGTCAAGTTCACAGGAATCACATTCTTATTTCTATTATTTGCTGTTTGAATTCAAATGTTTTCCATTTTAGTTGTTCAATATTTGAAATTTCATGTGTTAATTCGTGCAAAATAGGCTTAAAGGAAACATTTTGAAGTAAAATCCCTTTCAGTGCGTGAGAACGCACAATTGGTTCGCTGAGCTAACATCCAACTAAAACCCTTGGTGTAACAACGCAGAGCTGCTGTTAGAAAAAGAAACTGGTGAACATGAATGAACTCCCTTCCCCATCGTCGCTTGTGGCAACTGCTAAATACTTTATGATTTATTAAGGTATTAAATGACATTTATCTGAACGCTCAGGCAAAACATCTGTTCTGATGCTGCTGGATCTGAGCTCGGCCTTTGATACTGTGGACCATCAAATCCTTCTGGACAGACTGGAAAACTGGGTGGGGTTATCAGGTCCAGTTGTCATTTGGTTCCGATCATATCTTGAAGACAGGAGCTTTGTTTGTTAACATGGGTGAAAGTAAATCCAGGCCAATTCCCATAAACCGTGGAGTCCCTCAAGGATCAGTTCTTGGATCGCTGTTATTCAATCTCTACATGCTTCAACTAGGTCAGATCACACATGACAACAGGGTTGTTTACCACAGCTATGCAGATGACACTCAGATTTACTCGGCTCTTTCACCAAATGACTCTGGTCCATTAGACTGATTCTGTCGGTGCTTTAAGCAAAATAATAGCTGGATGTAATCAAGCTTTCTTCAATTAAATCAAGACAAGACAAGACAGAAATAATTTTACTTGGTAACAAAATAGAACTAAAATAACTATAACAATATAGATATTAAGAGTCAGAGATCTGATGTCCAGAGCAGATTTAGAGAAGCTCATCCATGGCTTCATCTCCAGCAGACTTGACTACTCTAACACTCTTCTGTCTGGTCTTCAAAAAAAGACGATTAGACGGCCTCAGCTCATCCAGAACGTTGCTGCCAGAGTTCTAACAAGAACCAGGAAATCTGAGCACATTACTGCTGTTCTGAGATCCTGATGCTGGCTGCCAGTTACCTGCAGAATAGACTTTAAAATGTTGTTAGTTTACAAATCAATAAACAATATGAGGCCAGAATACGTTCCTGATCTTCCTGTAGAATATAAACCAAGCAGAGCTCTGAGATCTTCAGGAGGCAGTCAGCTGGTAGAACCTTGAGTTAGGACCAAACAGGATGAAAAGGTATTTAGCTACACAGATGGAATAAGCCTTCTTGTTTAAATGAAATGTGCCCCAACTGTACACATTTTTAAAGTTGATCTGAAAGCTCTGCTGTTTTCCTGTGCCTTTCTTTAGTCTTTCTATGCTGCTCCTGTTACTGCACTGTTTTTACTTTCTATATTCTCAGCTTCATTACTTTTTTCATCTAAAACATTTTGTTTTCATTTTATTATGTATTTTATTTGCATTCTTGTGCTTCTTTGATTAATGTCATATTCTTTTTTCTGTTCTTTTCATCTTAATGCCTTTGATTTGCCTTTGCGTGTGAAATATGCTATACACATAAACTTCCCTTATGGTACTTTGTGACATATCAGCACCTATGGGGCTAGCTCATACGTGGGCCTGGCAGCAGCCACCCACTGGTGTGTGAATGAATGTGTGAATGGATGAATGAGAGGCCAATTGTAAAGCACTTTGGGGGCTCCATGATGGAAAGCCCTATATAAGTGGAGTCCATTAAGCATCCAACACAGAGAGAGGATGCAGCTGAGACTCAACCCTCTAAAACTGGCTGCTGTAAACAAAGGTGCTGAATCCTTTGCAATATTTTTGATCAAACTACTCGTAACATTTTATTAAGACCTCTTTAAATTGTGCCAAACTGTGAAAAAAGGACACATGACTTTTTAAAGTTTTACCACATCACACCAGTTGCCTTTTGAAGCAGGATTGGTCCGCTGTTGCAGCGTTTGAAATCCTGTTCTCAAGTCCACATGTTGACGTAAGATTTTCAGCTCAAATAAGCCCGTTACTTTCATCAGATTCACTGAATTAAAAAAAAAAAAAGAAATCATCAATACTGCCAAAATCCACACATAAAACATTCTGCGCAGTAAATCTCAAACATCCTCCAGAGAGGGAGAAAAGTGATCAAAGGACCCTTTTAAGGGCCGGAAGACTTTAAATATACTCCATTAGAGGCTGTTTGGAGAAAAAAAATGTAAGTTTTGATATAATCCTTTTCTGCATACTATATGATCTTGAAAGGAAGACCAAACCAAACTCCTCTGTTGCTTTTGGGAATCTGGATTCAAGTAATATTTTTCTTTCTTGTTTTAAAGGCCAATATTTGAACCAAGCTGTCTTTACTGTACAGCTCTTGTGTGAAGTGTAACATTGAGGAGCAGTGGTGTAATAATGATTCCTTTGTGTGGTTAAGTTACAACAGTGAAAAAAAAAAAAAAAGGTCACAGACATCTCCATTCAGATGCCTCATGGATATTTGGGAGTATTTTTCTGATGAAGATAATTGAGTGAGATATCCCGCAAGGCCAATGGCTGGCTGCTGTAGAGGGACTTCCAGAGGTATTTTGTATGTGTGTGAGCACATGAGCTTTGACTTGGCAGGAGACACCGGACAGGTGGATGCTCAGCCAGCCAAAGTCCCGTTACTTGCTCAGAGGGCAGCACATGTGTGTATGTGTGTGTGTTTGTGTGTGTGGTAATTACTTTTTCTCCATGTGTGCGTGTTTGTGTGTGCGCGAAGGCGGGGGTG
Organism: Hirundichthys speculiger; assembly: GCA_018398805.1. Lineage (NCBI taxonomy): Eukaryota > Metazoa > Chordata > Actinopteri > Beloniformes > Exocoetidae > Hirundichthys > Hirundichthys speculiger. Next base: position 3,316,938 of record JAGFBZ010000258.1, read on the forward strand.
ATTAGAGACGGGTGGCGGGTGGAGGGCTTGTCAGAAGTTATCTTCACATCTCATCTCATCATAGGCAGTCTAGCGGATTCCCTCGATGGCTCAACAGCCCAGTGATGCTGTGCTGCTGTCAATCTGGACGTCAATGCCTGCAGAAATCGATGCCAATCTCCCCCGGTTTCTATTTTTAACTGAGGCTTAGCACCCGGGCCTTTGATAAGCATGCTGCATTCTTTTGGCTCTCCTCTTTGCCTCGGATGAGTAACCCCTCCTTCCAATCTCTTTCTCCTCTCTGCTGATGAGGGCTGATAAGAGACAAACGAGATGGAGCTCGAAGCACAGACCTGCCCGATATCTTAACAGAGGCTTTTCATGGTGGACAAAATGATTGGTAGCACCGCTACAAGTACAGGCGACAATATTATGGTCAAAAATATGAGGAGTGACCTCTTTTAGTTAATACATATCCACCACAAACAATGACAAAAGTACAGCAATGACAATGGGGTAAAAAACATCAAACTCCCCCTGAAAAAACAACGAACAAATGATGACTTTAGACATCAAATTAATTATTAGTTCTTTGCAGCTCAAAGAATGTATTTTGACTTAGGAGGGTGTGTTTGGAGCCGTTCAGTTTTCAGAGGGGTGAGTGTGTTTTTTTAACAGTTCAGTTTTGTTCTGGTGAAAGAGCTGATGGAGTGAGCAGATGTATCCAAAAACCTGAAGAATTACAAACTAGGTGAATTAGACAAAATAGTGATGCATCCAAACAGATCCAAGAATAAGTTAAATCAGTTACTTGGGCCCACCCATTTTTCAGGAAAAAAATGGGTGGGACTTTTACTCCTTCCTTTGGTCACTCTCACATCTGTTCTGTTCCACATTTTTTTTTTTGTTGTTTGTTGGCTATTCTGCTGTCCTGCAGCTCAGCGGTATGGCGCCATACAGCGGAGTCGCTGATTCATCATCTCCATTCCCCAAGAGCCTATCCTGTACTTTTTTTTTTTTTACCCATTCGCAATATAGCATCTTATATTTTTTTTGGAATTGCTATTGAATCTTTGGAATTGGCTATTGAACACTGATAGTCAGCCTTGATCATATTCAATCAAATCAGTGCTGCTCAGGGAACTTCAGCTGTGAAAAATGGATCTCTCCCTGGATCAGTGACAGCCAGTAAGTTTAAAAAAAAAAAATACAAATTCATAGGCTTGTGTCTAATCTTACAATATGACCACAGCAATCAATCATGTGACAAACGGGGTCTGGTTAAAGCCTGTGTGTTTGGCTGGCTAACATTAGCATCAGCTGTCTTACTTTAACAACACATAAGAAATAATTGTCCTACTGACTTCTTTACTATTCTCACCCACCAGAATGTGGTGCAGCAGATTTTTTTTTTGACACACTATGAATCACGCCATGTGGTGGAATTGGCAGGTAGAAATGCCAACAAACCCTGTTCTATGGAATACTTTTAGTTTAATAGTAACATAGATGTTTATTGTCGGTGGTAAAAGGGTTTTTAATACACAGATTGTTGGTGTTTTAGACTGGAACTGAGCAGGAAGGGCTCAGTTACATCAACTCGAAGAAGAACTGTGAAAAGGCATTTTAATGTCCTGTGTGGCTCAGTGTCAACTTTCTCTTGTTTTTTTCTTCTTTTCTTTCAATAAACGTTATCATCTGCTGGAGCAGAAACTACCCAAGACGTGATTAAGTGCAGTGCAAGACAAAATCTACCACCTGTCTGTTGTTTCTCCTCCTACACGGCTCAAACTTGCGTCGTGTGTCTCTTGTAGATTAACTCCCACCTCCTCTGCAGGCAATAATGTTTTGTCACTGTTCTGTGTATCCCACAAACAGAACTCCTGGAAAATTAATTCCCCCCTCATGAATTTGATTTCAGATGTTGCACATTAATAATCACCATCGCCCTGTGAGTTTCTACGTCGGCTGCCATCATGCTCTGACACGAGCGTATTTGTGCTGGGAGTAGTTGGAAATATATCACAGAGTAATTGTGCTGGACACAGCAGTTATGCCTGAGGAGGAAAAAGTACTTGGTGAGTGTTAAATATTTAGATTCAGCAGACAGATTTTTAGGAGCCCAACAGGCGGCTGTTGCTTTGATGGTACTTTTCTTTATCTTTTCCTTTACATCTCATTTCAATGTGATTACAGCTGATTATGTTCAGATCTTTCTTGTATTCATGCACAAAAGTGGAGGAGAGTGAGAGTGCTGCTTCTTCATTATTCGATGTGGCGGCAAACGTGGTTTGGCTTTAGTTTATTCAGTGACTCCTTATTGATTTTCGTAGGTGAAGGGAGGATAATCTCTCTTGTGAAGGTGAATCACGCTATCTGCACATGAAGAAATATCTTCCTCCTTCCAATCTTAAATTCACCTGGTATACACATTAGTTTTTGAATTAGGATGTGGTCATTTACTAAAATGTCTGCTAAAGTCTTGCAGAGAAAAAGACAAATTGTGCTGTTGGAGGTAGCTGCTAGGGGTGTGCCAAAATTGATTCGCATAAGAATCGCGATTCTCATTTGCTACGATTCAGAATCGAAATGAAATTACTCAAAATAATTAAATAAAATAAATTAAAAACAAACCTGAGCTGACCGTCCGTCTCCATTTTGTAACTATGCGGGACGTCCTGACGCCACCATGCAGCCAGTTGGAAAGCACCAAAACAAGACGAAACAACAAAGATGGGGTAAAAGGAGATCCATCCGGCCCCGTTATCGCTAAAGGCTAAAATTTGGCGTCATTTTGGTTTTTACCGAATGCCCGGAAACACCGAGCTGGACATGACGCACAGAGCGTGCAAGCCTTGCGAAACTAAAATCAAGTACTTCGGCAACACAACAAATGCGCGGGCTCATATTACGAAGAATCACCTGGAGATCTAAGACACGGAGCAGAGTCATCTGCAGATCAACGCACACTGCAGTGCTTCACGAAGCTCTCTGCCAGCTCTGAGCAGGCAAAAAATAAAAAATAACTCGGTCTATCGCCTGCTTCATCGCCAAAGACCTACGGCCTTACAGTGTTGTGGAGAACGAGGGGTTCATCTGCATGTTGCAGACAGCGGAGCCAAGGTTCGCCATAGCGTCCCATTAGTTTTTCACTGAGACAGCTGTGCCACAGCTTTACCAAGAGACTAAAAGAAAGGTGGCCAGTGCCCAAACCAAAACGACCAGAGTGGCACTAACGTGATGCATGGACTTTAAGAGCAACCCGGTCTTTTGTGACCTTCACCGCTCACTACACAACAGAAACGTAGCTGCTCGAATCCCATGTTTTGCAAACTTATTTCATAGCTAGCTACTTAGATTAGCAGTGAAGGACCACACACTGTTTTTGGTGAAGGCACTTTGCTCAGAATTTAAAAGGCAGCATGTTTAACTGCACTATTTTTTTTAATATAGAGGCACTTTTATTTTTGTTACTGAAGCAGTATGTGATATTGCTTTCATGTAACAGTTGCAACAATCCCAACTAAGCATGGATAAATGTTAAAACTTAATAAATGTGAAAAACACACTTTAATGTCCCCATTTGTCATTCAGTGTTGCAAAGCAGATGGTAGTAGATCATGATCAGATCAGAAATCATTATGAAAAAAATAGTTTTGAATCGAAAATCGATTTTGAATCGAATCGTGGCCCCAAAAATCAGAATCGAATTGAATCGTGAGATAGTAAAAGAGTCACACCTCTAGTAGCTGCACTGAATTCTGTGTGTAAAATTAACAGTTAAGGTCAGAACTTGATAGTCCAAGTCATCCATTCAGATTATTGCAGTTTCTGGCTTTTATTAGGCTTTGAGTTGGATAAATGAATAATGAGAATTCAAACCCTTAGTTTGAACAAGATTTACCTGGTTTTGTTAACCAAATCATCAGTCTGGACTAAGAGCCTTTGATCCCTTGCCACTTGGGTGTCCACCCAGTTCTGATCTCCCCATTTTAAAACATAACCAGGTGTAGAGGAAGAAGAACAAAAAAGCCTGGTGAGTGAAACTTGTGAGTTGTTTTGTCTGTGACTTTGATGCAGACACAGCAGCTGCTTTGAGCAGGCAGCTTGCTGGTTAGACAGCGCGTTATGTAACTGGGAGGTCACGGGTCTGACTTGTGTTACACTGACCAGATGTTCACAGACAGCTGTGTGATTTGCCATTGTACCCTTGAGCAAACTGTTCTGTAGTCATTCAAAATTAGAACGGTGTCCTAACAGCTAAAATATAATACATAATCAGTGTGAACCAGAAGTAAATAGATTCTAAAGCTTCACTGATCATTTCCACGAGCAGTGTTTTGTGGAGAATATCATTTTTTTCAGTGCCTGTGTATTTTGCCCTGAAATTGTTGGCAGATCTCGATTCAAACATTATCCCTCTAATTGGATGTTTTTGTGGATGCAGGATTCATCAGCCACAGGGTTTTTAATGTTGTTTGGGCAGCTGAGAGGTAATACAGCCAAGCCATTATCATATCATTAAAGAGTCCTAAACACTAAAATTGCAGCCAGAACGCTGACGCTACACTCTCATTAAGTGGACTCCAACAGGAGCTGTCTCGTGATGGTTTTCAGGGAGATGCTGAGAAAATTCTGTGGAACTCAGCACGCGTTGTCACAATGAGATGTCCACAGGTCACGCTGTGAGAAGCCTCCTTCTAAAATGCCACATGGATCTGTGAAAGCCACTAATCTTTTATCACTCAGAGGCTGCAAAACAAAGAATCTAAATGCTTCTCTTTTTTTTTGCCATGGTAGTGTTGAAGCACTGTGGATGGTATATGAAAATAAACAGCTATTGTTAACACATATTCAAGGTTGATAATTAAACTCATGGACAAATTTAACACCAACAAGGAAACATACTGTATCTACACAGCTACACTGTCCTAAAACTTATTGTAATGCTAAATGAATTTTGCATAAATATCCAGGGTGCCCAGGCGATGTACCCCTAAACTTTACCTTCACTGTCAATGTGATGCTGACTTTGACTGAAATGACTCCACAAGAACTGCCTAAATTGCTGAACCGTTTCACCTTTCTGTTTCAGATTGATTAAAAAAAAAAAAAAAATCCCTGTCTCCAAGTCTTAATTAGAAAGAAGACTAGAAAGTCACTAAAAGCTTTTGGACAATGGAAAGCCCAGCAGGCTTTGGAAAGAGTTTGATTTACGTGCTAAAGTTTAGCTCTGACAAAGACATGGGTGCAGTAGGTTATTCTCTGAAATCCCAACCCAAAGGGCAGGAAGAACTGGTGCCGCATTATTAAATCAAAGGTGCTTCTCCACATCTCACTGCACTTTCTTTGATAGGAACTGACAGAAGGGAAACACTGGGATATTCAAAAATTCAGATTATAATTTAACTCAGTAAATATACAAACTAGGAAACATGACAAAATGGTTGCTGCACCCATAATGAGTTTCAGGATTCCAGGGCTGACTTCCAATCTCATCGCCTGTCTGGACTTTTGTCTCCACCCAGGCTCAGTTTTTTAGGTGAGAAGCTCAATATGACTTAATTCTGGGTTCTTTACCCTGTTGGCAGAACGCATTTAATTTCTCTTCCTTCCGGTTGGAAACAAAAAAGCACTTAAACTCAATATAATGTCAGTATGGAATGGTGAATCATTTCTTTCACTATCTGCCTGAAAGGTTGGGTAGAATTTTTTTTTTTCTGGTTTCCTTTCTTTATTACTCGAAGTCCTCTACACACACACTGTCAAGAAACAATTAATTAAATGCTCTGAATGTTATAACAAAAAATATTAATCACCTCTGGAAGTGACAGGGCTCTAAAAATGCCATTCAATCATTGTGAGTGACCCAAGTGAAGTCACTGGATCGCTGGCTTGTCTCTTTCTCTGCAGTAAAGAGTCATGACTCATTTGTGTCTAAAGGTCATTTTAAAGTCTACATCATACTACTTTGACTCCCTACCAATACATTTAAATTTTTTTTTAACTGCATAGGTCCAGATGTTTAACAAATAGTAAATAACTCTCTTCGGTCAGGGCAGTTTCCCCAGTAATCAAACCTCTTAAAAAAAAAACAAAAAAAACAAACCTGAATGTTTTAGTAAAAAGCTACTATAGGTCCATATCAAACCTTCCATTTTTGGGGAAAGTCATTGAAAGAGTTGTTTTTGGCAAATTCATACATTAATGATGCAAAACAATCTTTTCTTTGTATTGCAGTCAGGATTTCAACCACATCACAGCACTGAAACTTAGGGGTGCACGATAACTATCAGGCCGATAACAGGAAATTATGACACGTCATTCCGATTAGTCCGATATCACGACAAATAGCCCCGATAACATATATATTTTTGTCAACACGGCAGTGCCTCGCTCCATCTGAGTCTTAAATGACCGGCAGTGAATGTTATGTTCAAGTTACGTTGGCATAATCAGAAAAACGATTTCTCAATCAGGAAAATCAAGAATACCCCCTCACGCCAGAAAACAACTTGTTAAGTCAGTCATAATTTTAGTAGTTGCTAACTTTAATCGATATTTATTATTATGTTACACATAAAAAGAAAAAAAAACATAGAAAAGGCCGAAAGAACGACTAGCAAATGAGGGAATGTCGGAATTTACATTACACCTTGAATGCAGCCTGCAGCACAGCGCTGATCACAACAAACATGGCGGCTGAAACTGAAACTCCACTTTTTCAGGTTCTAAACATAGCCGCGGGAACATATTCTCAGTTCAGTTCTGCCTGTCAGGGGTGAAAGAGTTTTGTAACACCACTGAGCAAGAGAGGAACAGGTATGATGACGTCTATCGTGTACCACTGAGCACATCTCAGATGCTCCGAACGCAAGGAGGGATATGCGCACAAGAAACTCCACAACAGTGTTCTGGACAACCTTCTCTGCCAGATACAGAACCGATTTAAAGATCAGGAACAATTAATGTTCCTGTCCCTCCTCGACCATCAGCAGTTTCAGAATATCGGAAATAAATTCCCACATAAAACCTTTTCCAGCTTGACACCAGAGCCACGGAGCTTTATTTGATGATCTGACCTGTTTAAAAACAGAAGTGACTGTGATGTAGGCCATGATGGACTTTAAAGGGAAATGTCCCAAAGATCTCCTCGTTTCCTCCACAGTAAACATCTGAATGAGATAATGCCACAGCTGTACAGACTGACGTGTCTGGCTGTGACTATTTCCACATCCACCGCAACTGCTGACCAGACATCCTCTGACCTCAAGAGAATAAAAACGTATGCAAGGAATACAGTGATGCGAAATCTCCAAATTACGCAGCGCCCTCTTCTTGTTTTATTGCTTTTTTTTTGTATTAGTGGCTTGTATGATTATAACGTCATGGTGGATTAAGTAGTTAAATCCGCGCTGGCCCAGGTACCTAATACACAACCCGCCACTGAATAATACTGTAATAAACATTAAACCAGACCACTAGAGGTTATAGTAAATTTTAAATATTTTAATTTTTGCTCCCACATTTTTTCTCCCTTGTTTCCAATGTTTTTTATTCCTTACATTTTGCATGTAAAGACTGTAACTTAATCTTCATATTACCACCTAGAAAACATCAAGAAATAAGGGTTTTCTGTCCAAACAATAAACAGAAGAACTTATTCATGCTTTAATTTTCAGCAGGTTAGATTGCTGTAATGGTGTGTTTGCAGGTCTTAACAAGAAATCAATCAGGCTGCTGCAGCTGGTTCAGAATGGCGCTGCCGGAGTCTTTACAAACACCAAGAAACTGGACCACATCACACCAGTCCTCAGATCTTTACACCGGCTTCCTGTGAGTCAAAGCATAGATTTTAAAATCTTACTATTGGTTTATAAAGCACTAAATGATCTTGGATCAAAGTACATGCAAGATTTATTGGTTCCCTATGAAGCATCCAGACCCCTCAGGTCATCAGGGACTGGTTTATTGAGTGTTCCCAGAACCAGAACCAAACAAAGTGAAGCAGCTTTCAGCTCCTCAGCTGTGGAAAACACTTCCTGAATGTCTGACGTCTGCTCAAACTGTTGCATTTAAATCAGGCCTGAAAACATTATTCTTTGTTTCAATATTTCATTATTCTTTCTCAGCGTACACAGAATCATTTTAATTTGTAACCTTTTATTCTTGTCTTTTACATGTTTTTATCCCTATCTTTTAAAACTTAACTGATTTGATTGCTTTTTAAATATCCTTTTATGTCTTTTTTCCTTTGTAAAGTACATCAAGTTGCCTTGTGTATGAATTGCGCTAGACAAATTAACTTGCCTTGTGTGGCTGTGAGGTGTGGCTTTGAAGGCAGGTCTGAAGGAAGAAGGTTTTATTTTTTAATTGTTTTAGAAAATCTCGCCAACTATTTCTGGTTCTGCAACTCCTTAACACCGTCTTCAAAAGAAGACTTAGCCTGACCACCCCTGACCATTCGCCTCACAAAAATTCTCTCGTGAAAGGACTGTAATACCACTATCAACCAAGAAACACAGGGCACCCCCTCCTCCCCACCCCCCTCTTGGACCCTCTGTCCTGGCAGAGCAGGACACAGAAGGATGTGCAGGAAGTTCAAAGAGCAACAGCACAGTTCAAAACAAAGATAAGATGCCATGATGCGTTCAGGGTCCCTGCTGTAGTAGAGCTGCTCTGAGAACGAGCTGGGATCCAGTCAGATTCCTGTATTAGTTGCTGTGTGAATCGATTTAATCTGTTAACTGTTCCATGTTCAACTCAGGAAAACACAAGGATGAAAGTAAACCCCATGAGGCTAGCTGTGCTTAATATCAGATCTCTGTCCAACAAGTCACTGTTAGTGAATGACTTCATCATCTCTCATCATTTAGATTTTCTTTTTCTGACAGAAACATGGCTGACAGAAAGTAAAGGTGACACTGTTCTGAATGAAGCAGCTCCTTCAGAGTTTAGTTATATTCATAAATGCAGAAATGGAGGAAAAGGAGGAGAAGCGCTCTTTTTAAAGATAAATTTCAGTGTAAAGAGATCTCATTTGGTGATTTTACCTCTTTTGAATATCTCAGTTTTATTTTGAGGGCCGTCTCTAAAATTCTGTTTTTAATAATCTATAGATCTCCAGGATATTGTACAGGTTTTATTGATGAATTTTCTGAATTACTGTCAGCCATCTCGATGGATTTTAGCCATTTTACCTTATCTGGGGATTTGAACATTCATATAGAGAAGAGATGTTTGATCTGGTGCAACACGTAAAAGAAGCTACACACTCTCAGAGTCACATTCTGGACCTGGTTATCTCTAAAGGTGTCGATATTTCCTCTGTGGTAGTTACTGACGTGGCCTTGTCTGACTATTTCTGAGTTTTGTTTGATTTACTGATTGCTCAGAATGTTAGAATGTCAGAATGTTCTCGGTAAAGAAGAGGTACACCGATGTTAAAACAAGTACTATGTTCATTGAAGGCATGGCTTTGTTGCCAATGATCAGTGCAGTCAGTTGATGGACTCCTGGATCACTTCAATTTAAAAGTCTTAAATGTGATGGATGCTGTTGCACCGATAAAGATCAAGAGCATCTTGACCAAACAAAAAACACCATGGAGAAATATCACAACGGTTTCAAACCTGAAAAGGGAATCTCGAAAAGCTGAACAAAAGTGGAGGAAAACAAAACTTCAGATTCACTATGAGTTGTACAAGCAAAGCCTGCGTAACTATAACAACGAGCTGAGCAAGGCCAGACAGCGACATTTATCTGAGATGATTAATAAGAATGTCAACAATCCTCGCACTCTGTTTGCCACGGTTGAAAAACGTATAAATCCTCCCATGCAGATAAACCCGGAGCTCCTTTCCACTGAGGAATGCAACCAATTTGCCAAATTTTTCACTGAAAAAATCAAAACAATTAGACAAAACATTAATGCCACACAGGCAAACAAGGTAAGTAATCTGTGTCTAAAATCTTTGATATTATGTCTCAATTTAATTTGGTTGATTTAAAAATCCTGAAAGAAGTAGTTTGTCATCTGAAATCAACAGCTTGCTCTCTGGACATAATACCATCTGACTTTTTAAAAACAGTTTTTACCTCAGTAGAAAGTGATGTTCTACAAATTGTCAACGGCTCACTGGCATCGGGTATTTTTCCCAAATCTCTAAATACAGCTGCCATTAAGCCACTCCTAAAAAATAGAACTCTAGGCGCCTCCATTATGGACAACTATAGACCTGTATCTAATCTCTCTTTCATATTTAATCAGTTTAAGGAGTTTCTGAATGAAAGTGGAAATCTGGGCAAATTTTAATCAGGCTTCCGACAGCATCACAGCACTGAAACTGTTCTGGTCAAAGTGTTAAATGACATTAGGTTGAATACTGATTCTGGGTTTTTATCAGTCCTGGTTCTGTTGGATCTCAGTGCTGCGTTTGATACTGTAGATCACAGAATCCTGTTGCACAGGCTGGAAACCCTCATTGGACTTTCTGGAGCGGTCCTTAACTGGTTCAGATCCTATTTTGAAGGCCGGAGTTAGGAGTTATATCGTTACGATTGGCAGCTATGAATCTGAGAGAGTGGCCATGACTTGTGGAGTCCCCCAGGGGTCAGTTCGTGGGCCTCTTCTATTCAGCTTGTACATGCTTCCTTTGGGTCAAATAATTCCGAACTTTAATATCAATTATCACAGTTATACAGATGATACACAACTTTATGTGTCTCTGACACCAGGTGACTGTGGCCCAATAGACTTACTGTGTCAGTGTCTGGAGCAGATAGACATCTGGATGAGGAAGAATTTTCTACAACTTAATGAGGACAAAACTGAGATTATTCTGTTTGGTGGCAAAGAGAAGAGGGTCAGCATTGCTCCTTATTAAAATATCTGGAGACTCGGGCTCTGAAAGCCACTGACCAAGTTTGTTACCTTGGAGAGTTGATAGACTTGGATCTGACTTTCAGGCAGCCACAGAACATCTTTCCAGAACATCAGCAGAATTAAAAGTTTTGTCTCCCAGAAAGATCAGGAGAAACTCATCCATGCGTTCATCTTCAGTAGACTGGATTACTGTAATATTCTTTTTACTGGACTTCCCAAAAAGAGCATTAAACAGCTTCAGCTCATCCAGAATGCTGCTGCTAGAAAAGATCTGAACACATCACACCAGTTTTAAAATCTTTACACTGGCTTCCAGTTAGTCAGAGAATAGATTACAAAATCCTACTGATCGTCTACATATCCCAGAATGGTTTAGTTCCAGAACCATCTGGACATCTGTGATATGTTCAGAGAGTATAAACCCAGAAGGGATCTAAGATCCAAGGACTTGGGTCAACTAGTCCAGACCCGAGTCCAGACTAAACATGGAGAAGCAGCATTTAGCTGTTATGCTGCAGACAAGTGGAACAAACTTCCAGTGGAGATTAAACTTTCATCAACTGTAGACACTTTTAAATCCAGGTTGAAAACATTTCTCTTTTCATTTGCCTATCCATGAAATCTGCACGGTATCTTTTACTTTGTTTAGCTTCTTTTAATCATTTTGACTTATTTAGGTATTTTATATCACCTTATTATGATTCATTCTATTCTATTGTTTTTTCTTTCTTTCTTTATGTTTCTAATGTTTTATGTAAAGCATTTGAACTGTCTTATACATGAAAATGTGCTATACAAATAAACTTGCTTGCTTGCTAATACCCCTCATATTCAAATCAATTTCCACTGATACAGAACATGTTGAACTCGTTGCAGATTTACCACAAAACTGACAATAGTCACGGTCCTACTCCAATGTCGGTCACTTTGGGTGTCTTTTGTTGACACCAGTGTAGTTGTTTCTCAGTCTGTCACATTTTTTTGTTTCCCTGAGTGGCTGTATGCATATTCAGTGGCGTTTAGAGACAGTTATTATCGTGTTTGTTGGTACTGCTCCCTGGAAATCAAAGTGGAATCCAGAATCCAGACTAATTCTTTGCATCAAAGAAGTATGTCTTGTCCAGAGAAATTAAAAAAAAAAAAAATGCATCGCAGAAGTCACAACACAAGTAGATGGAATTTCTATTATAGCTGGTGGTTTTGAGGAAAAAGAAATGTTTCAACCTAAATCCCACCAGCATTAAGATCCCCACACGTTGAAGAAATACCTCAGACTTCCCAGACAGATGTGTTTTTCCTTTCAACTCCCAGATGATTAAAGAGGACACAGAGGAACTGCATCTGTAATATCATCATGCAATCATGTGCTGTGTAATGATAAACTAATGCAATCTTGTCAGAACAAATTCATACCACTAATAGCTGTAATCTCATAAGCTTTCTTCTTACAAAACTGCTTTCTCCTACAGTGATTTCTTTTTTTTTTTTTAGGAACAACTGTCACATTTTACTGCCATTGCTGTTTTTCTATAAAACAAAAACAAACAAGGAACATAAAAAAAAGAAAAAAGAAAAAAAAACCCCTGCTGAATCTGTCTAAGTAGCTGCAGAATCTCCCTTGTTAAATCCACTGAGCCCATGAGCGGAGCTATTCATGAACACAGGGGGACATGTTGAATGTGGGTTTAAACCCAATTAAACAAATTCATTATGCAAAGGTTTATTAATCTCAAAATATGTAAAATGGATTTTTCTTCCAATTTTACTGAGGCCAAACTTCAGGACAAAATGTTACATTTTGTCCTTGTGCGAAAACATGTGGCGTTGTAGAAGCCTCCCTAATAGTGTGAGACTCATCCTACATATCTATACTTTGCAGGACTCATCTGTGTCAATATTCAGAAGACTTTGTGTTTTAATTACAAATTCCCTTTTGTGCACTCTCCCAAATTTCAGGGATTATCTAATTACTGCGTGTGCTTTAGACAAACAAGGGTCCTCTTTGCCTTTCACTAATTGGAATGAGAGTGGTGCCAGCACTCAAAGGAGAAGCCTATCACTGAAGATTATTGAGTAGGAAAGATGTGAAAGGAGAGCCACAGAGAGATAGAGGGAGAGAGAGAATAAAAGTAGAGTGTGTGGTCTGCCTTGGGCAGCTTGTGGATTTCCTCTGATTTCATCAGAAAAAGATGGCTGAGGCGATTCCCCCAGACAGCAGGCAGCTGCTGTGTGTAGGCGAGCTCTGCTGCCCAGAATCCCTGAGAAAAGAACGTCAATGAATCATCTGCATTAGAGTTGAACTTCAAGAATCTTTCAGCCTGCCTGATGTAAATCACTTTATGAATGCGTTTGTTTTTTTTATTTTTTTATGCAGCAATTTTGTGACTTGTAGTATCTCTAAAGGGAACATCTCTTCTCAATTTTTGTGTTTTGAGATTAAAAATATTTTGATATTTGATGTGACTCACAACTCAAAAACTCCAACATGATACAACCTTATTGTAGGACCTGACCAATATAGGCTTTTTTAGGACCAATGCTGATACCGATATCCCGATATCTGGCCCGATGAATTGTTTTGTATTGTTATGAAACATAAGCAGATTTCTCTCACTGCTGCTATTTACGACTCACTAAGACATAACAATGCAGTTTAAAAATACACTTGTTTTCACAGCAAATAGCACTTTAAACAGCAAAACGGCAAAAACGTAAATTTTGCCGCGCTCCAAACGCGTGCTGCCAGCCATTGTTGCAGACTGCCCTCTAATGGACACACTGTGCAACATCAGCGCTCATAACGTGGTTGAATGACGTTCATGTCGTCTCATCTTCCAGTTTTTAATTTTCTTTTTATCAACCATTATAATACAGACACAAATAAATCAGCAAATAACTAACATCTGGCGATAATATCGGCCCACCAGTACATCGGCTGGGTTTGTTTACTGAGTCGATCAAAATTTGAAGGGACCGTGACATCATGGTCCTGAATCAGAACAGAATTATCATGTTGCAAGTAAGCACCAATCTCAAAACTGACACAGCCCATGGAAGATGAAGAAGATTTCCTGGATTGTTCCACCCCCTTAAAACTGGCTGCTATGAGTGGAGCTATGAAGACGTGGTCAAAAGTAAGCTTTTGTTGTGTTATTTTGGCCCAAGCATGTCACAACAAAGGCTCAAAAGCTCACAGTTTTATTAGTGCCTCAGGAAATTGTGTAAAGATTTGAAGAAAGGAGGAATTATGACACAGAGGGACACATTAAGATGCCCTTATTGAGTTTTTTCTGGGTGCTTTTCTGTCTGGTAATCTTCCTAAACCAACCCTTTACTGAAACATGTATACGGCTAAATGCTTTATTATTAATATGCTTTGTCTTCATTGTTGTATTCCTGATGCTTACATGTTACACACATGAATCAACCTTGTACTGACTTTATGTATTAATTTTTTTTTTTTTTTGCCTAGTGAGATTTGAGTTAAACTGCTTACCTCATGAGAAAATACTCTTAAAACAGCATACTCAAGGTCTGATGTGTGTTCGCGTGATCGGGGCGTGCGCGTGTGTTCCATATTGAAAAACAACAGCTAAATATTACAAAAAAATAAAAATTGACAGACAAATGAAACAAGAGATATGCAGCAGGTTGAACTACTGAGATTCATTATTTATTGAGCAGCAGTGAGATTACAGTTGGGAATGTATGAAGCACAGAAGACAAAAGAGCATTATTTATTACGGGAAAATCAAAGTGCAGCCTGGGGGGGTGTGTAGATAAAGTAGAACAGCACTCATACTTTAGACCTACTGTACACAAACACACCACATTATTGCAACTGTCAGAGGAAAATCCCTCTATGCCAGTGTTGATGATTTTCATGTTTTTACCCAAACTTGAGTATTGTGTGACCTTGTATAGTTGAATTATAACTCTGACAGTCACGAAAACCATAATATGAAAAAATGCACATCTGTCAAAATGAAAATAAAGCTGTGCTGTCTTATTTCACCAATCATTTTGACATTTTGGAGATGCCAGTTTTGCAGCAGAGTCGGATCTTAGCGGTTGAACACAGCCTCGGGGGGCACGGAGGACAGCAGCAATCTATTCAAACCCAACCTCCACCTTCACATCCCTGTGCCGTTTTAAATAATGCACAATCTTTCCCACTGATGCCGTCGCCGTTGAATCCCACCTTTGGGTTCCCATGGACCCCCGCAGAGTAAAAATCGAATCCTTCCTCAGCCCTCAGTGTGTCTCTGCTGTTTGACTATTCTCTCAGACCGCCTCATGACTCAATAAAAAAGAAAAAAAAAAGAAAAAAAAATCCCATGTAGGAGTGGGAACCTGAAAAATAAATTAAACTGATAATGCAAGCAAAAGAAACTTCCCAGCCCTCCCGCTGAATATTAGATCATAACAGCTTACAGCCTTGAATAAATCATTAAACTCCACTAGATCTCATCTATTCCAGTTTCATCTTGAATTATTATCCATCTCATATCAGTGCTGAAGTGATGTCCCACAACTGCAAACATGTGTCAGATTCTTGTAATATCCACAAATTAATAATTCAGTCTTTGGTTTCAGCCTGTTTAAGCTTTATTTAGATTCTGTTCAGGCAAGAGGGCCAACAGCTTATTTCACAGCAAACACAAACACTGAGCTGACATTTAAACCCAAACCCCACAGCATCCAGATGGACCCACCAGCAGAGTAATTTGAATTTCTTGCTTAATTAGTTGACACCAGAGTTCAGCTCAGAAGGGAAGTTTCTGCTGGTATAAATACCATTATTGTGTGGGCAAAATTTGGACATAATTTAGGTGGAGAATGAGTTTTGCATCCAGCTGGGTTACGGTTTCTGGGCTTAAAGACTTGAAGGCATAGAATAATTCAATATGCAGACTTTTTGAACACTCCACAGAAAAATAACAGTAATGAATGTCCAAAAATCAAATATGAAAAGACTGTTGAATATGGATTTTTTTTTTTTTTTTTTGGATTAAAAACAGACAAGCAAATAAAAACAATCTTTCTGAAAACTAAAAGCACTGGTCTGGTAACACAGGCCACAGGCTTAGACAGAGAAACTTACTGACTTTGGAAAGCCCTTGACTTTTATTTTCCCTTGTTGCCACAATCAAGTTGATTTCTGTGGCTGTTAAGTGGAAGATCTCAACTACTCAGCTGATTACTGGGATGTGCAGAGCAGTTTATAGAAACTCAGTCTAAATTAAGAAACTGGTCATTATTACATCTGTGATATCCTGATGTTCAAGTTGCTTTTTTGCTTGGTCAAAAGTCTAACATTTTCAAATATTTGGTTTATCATCTTGGAAACTAATGACATTTTCATCCCAGCTATAGTTTGAAGTAGAAGATGTAGTGAACTAAAGTTAAAGTCTAATTCAAGGTTTCCACATCAGGGTTTGATGACTGATTTGGACTTCAGCTTCATTACAACTGAGATCTTGGGATTTATTTCAAGGAATAAAAATGACTCCTTCAGACAGAGGTTTCCACTTTCATTTTGGTCAGAAACCCCCCCTTGATAACTGGAATTAATCTAATGATTTACAAATAAAATAGACTCTTTTAACACAGCAGTTGTGTCTGCTGAGCAGGTCTGAGCTGCTGAAGACAGGAGGAAAAGAAGAAGTTCAGCTAACGTACAGAATGTCAATGAGGATTCCTCCAAGGTTGTGTAATTTATGCTCTGGAAGCAACCACTGGGAAACTATCAGAAGATAAAATGTAATTTATCTGTTTTCCTACTTTGTACTGCTCTTTCTACTCATTAATTCTTAATTGTGCTGCACCTCCACGGCTCGCCCTGCACTGTGTTTCACCCTCAGTCATTAAAGCAAGCATAAATGTTTTAGTGTTAAATGCAACGACCTTTCCTGGAGTTCAGCTTAAATAAAGTCAGTTTCAGAAGGTACAGTAAAGTCTGGGCATTACATATCTGAGCCTGGAAGGAGATAAGATGCTATAGGTACTTGACCGTTTAGAAATGTTCAGCACTGCAAACCCTCAAAGTAGCAAGAAGGGATTTGGGATTAAGAGTCCATATGTGGGTACTTTATGTAGAAGCTGGTGACGCTGTGGAGGCATGCAGGATCAGAGACTAAGGACTTATGGGAAAGTGCCTGTGGTCCAAGTGTGGACAGCAGGAATGCACAAAGGTCAATCCAATTTCCTGGTAATATATTACTGTTACATTGGTTCATGGTGCAAAAATCTGTAGTCTCACAAAAACTGCAAAATGATGACATTTTTCTGACTCCTTTCACTTTGTAAACGCATGGACACAGCTACGATGTTGCTACATCACTGCATCACTGTTAGGCTACTTGGTAACGCACATGTACCACATGTACCTGCGTTTATTACGCCCAGTGTCCTTGGCTGCATGATGATGGGAATGTTTTTGCATTCTTTTGTTTTTTCTAATCTATCTGTCCAACCCGCTCCAGCCGTACACTCCTTCACACTCTCTCAGGCCGGCAGATCAGTTATTGTCAGTCGCCCCAAAGACAGGGAGGGAGCTTCGAGGTGACCGCACTTTTTCAGTCGCCGCCCCGAAATTGTGGAATGAGTCACCTTTGCTTTTGCTTTTAATCATTTCAATTCAAAAATATAATACTGATCATTTTGGAAGCAACAGGGCACCTAAAAATGGCATCCAATCATTGTGAGTAACACATGCAAAGTCAACGCCTCTCTTATTTATTGATTTGTCCCCGGTGGCCACTCTGGGTATTACAACTAAAACTGTTGCCTCAAAGGACCCCCCCGCATCTTTAGAACAAAACTTTTAATAATTGTTAAGCTTTGTTAATCTTTTTTTGGACCTCAAAAAGTAGTAGATACTAAAGTATCTACTACTCTTAAGCATCACAGTCCCAATGAACAGCATAATAGTATTTTTGTCTCTTTAAAGTGAGTAACTAAAAAAAAAAATCCATATTTATTTTAGATCCCAAAATGTGACTTTATAATGTGAGAAATTATTTATCAGATTTTTTTTTTTTAAACAATGATCAGCTCATGTGTCGTTCATTACAGTTATATCTTCACCTTGCATCACAGTTGAATATATTCTGTACATTTTCAAACAAACCTGATGACCTACCTGTGAGATGTTTATTTTCTGTGGCGGCATCCTCTCTTTATGTTCTCTATTGAGAGAAGCTTCCAGGCCAAAGTTGTTTTTTTTTTTAAACTAAACCACCCCAGGGCAGAGGAATGAAGGGTTGAGTTTGAAATTCAGGACACATGCAGGCGGCATGCAGGTGTGAAAAGTAGGTCTGCCCACATCTGGTGCTTTGGTCAACTTGATTTGCTTATAAGTCCTCTACATTCTGCTTTATTGTCTTAAAACCAGTTCTTCAGTTACTATAAAAATCAAATTAGATGTGCATTTTCTGTTTTAACTCCTTCCTTCAGTGATCACTCTGTACCACGTCTGTGCTGTGTGTAGATGCTGGATAATGGGCAGGACACTGATGTGAGCATGGCAGCTGTCATATCCACAGGAAGCTCTCTGCGTGTGCTGGCCAGCGTGTTGAGCGCTCACCGCGTGTTTAGTGGCTTCTACTCCTACATGAACCCATCTACCATCACGTAGGAATAAAAAGCCATAAGACACAACAGCAATCTCACAGGAGGAAAGGAAAAGTGGGAAGGAGGAAAGAATGCTGGTAGCCATAAACGGAGGGAGCTCAGTTGGAAGGAAAAGAAGAGTGGAAACTGATC
Source organism: Hirundichthys speculiger (assembly GCA_018398805.1). Classification (NCBI taxonomy): domain Eukaryota; kingdom Metazoa; phylum Chordata; class Actinopteri; order Beloniformes; family Exocoetidae; genus Hirundichthys; species Hirundichthys speculiger. The sequence goes on from JAGFBZ010000258.1 coordinate 3,335,569, forward strand.
TTCGGGAAACAGGGAGTGGAGCTGAGGAGAAGGTGGATTTTGAAGAGCAAGGGTACAAGGAAAGGAGTGAGAAAAGGAGTCAGTCATGCTCCCTGTTTGTCTTTCTCCGTGTTTGATTATGTGTGTCTGCGCGGAGCAGATGAATCTGTACTGCAGGCATTACTAGGTTCAGGAAACTCCTCTGAGTGGAAGATATATTTGACATGCTGGAAGCAACTTGCTCTGATGAACCTAACCAAACCCCATCTGCTCCGTTTCCAAATACACAGCTCTGCAGGCAGCAGCGCATCTTTAAATCTGCCGTTTAAATGAAAGCTTGTGTTTCCTTAGATGCTTCGCAGATAAACATCTGCTCCTTAAAACTAGACTTGCTCATATTAAAGTGCGCTTGATAGTTTGTGTTCAGCGCCCTTCTGCACTAGAAAGCCAGTCACGCTTGCATGCCAGAGGGTTTACAGTACATGTGTGCACACACAAGTCAGGCACGTCCAGATAAATATGTATGACTCCACCGCGGTAGGTTTCCTGCCTTGTATGCTAATGATCTCATTCAAGTTTAATAACGCAACGTAGGTGCGCTGAGGGTGGGAAGGTGGAGGAGGGCTGACGCACAGACGAACAACACCATGAGATGAAGAATTGGCAATGTGGCTTTCTTTAGAAACGGTAAAGGCTGCAGCTGACAATAACGTCTATAATGTATGTGATTACACGCATATTAAAAGTTCACTAATGACGCAGTTTAAATTAGTTAATCAGTTGGATGTATGTAAAATAAAAGAAGCACATGGATGAGGCGACTGATGACCATTCATGGAAGGTAACTATGGTCTGATTTTACTGATTTTACTTTCATTGCAGGGTCCACTGCTTTATTTTTCCATTTCACTGCTATGGAGTAATAAATACGCCTGAAAACAATACTGATTATTTGTATATATGGAACAAGTCATGCTTGACCAAAGGATCTCCATATACCGTATCTTCATCTTAACAAGGCAAAACGTTTCAATGTCATTTGTTGCAAAACTGTAACACGCTCATTTTAGTTCTTTTACATTTGACATGTGATTCAAAATATATTAAATTTCATTTTGTTTCCTTTCCACAGTGACCGGCACAAAATTTTCATTGCATGTAAAGGTACAAACCAAACGCTAGATAACCAGGAGTTAACGAGTTATTCCTGAATGAATATGACTGGAAAGCCATATTTTTTTAAGGAACCGTTCAAGACAAAAACACAGTTTTTTATTTGTCACAGATGACATTTGGCTGTCTGGTTGTTTTTTCAACATGCAGGGTAATCCTAATGTGCAATTTTATGCCCTGTGTATACTGTACAGTTTTGGATTGTCACAAAAAACAGACAAAAGCTGACCATCGTGAAATACTAGTTGCAATATCTTTCATTGTAGGTCCAACCAAAGGTTGACAGATTATTTTCTGACAGTGTCAAAAATGTTAGGACTTTGTCTATTGACAAGCCAGTTAAAGCCACTGTATTGAGGAATATCACTTCTGACCACACAGGGACACGTAGATCTGCTGTGTTGGCAAAACAGCCTTTAACAATATTGTAATGATGAGTGGGGATGGTCTAACATGTTTTGTAATATCACTTTATCCCAGCAGAGACATGCTTTGGTCTGTCTCACAGCAGAGGCTGGCACATTAACTTTATTGTGATATGCTGCACACATGTGGTCAGAAGTGGTATTACTACATAGAGTGGCTTTAAAATGCAACATGAAATGACATATCAGTTAACGCCAGTTGCCTCTTCTCCCCGACCAGAACTGGGACCACATTCTCCTGCTTCGGCGTTTCTTTTTTGAAGTATTTATGCCACAAATAAAAGCTACTGCTAAGGTGCGGTTCAGTTCTTTGTTTTGCTTACTGTTTATCATTAACCCGTGCAGATGATGCTATTTCACATCTGTGGTGAACTTCATCATCGTACGGTCTACACACCACTGTTGACTGTGTATGCAGGATTGAGAAGAAGCAAGTTGTACAGTGTGAGGCTTAATGTTCTTATAGGATAGCAGATATCATGCAGTGTCTTAGAGCCTTTAGTCCAGTCTTCAAAAACTGGTTACACCTCTGGATGCATCTCCATGGCAACGTAGACAGTGTCGATGAAGCTTTCCAGTTGGGTGAATATTACCTGGCTGCCTTTCTGACAGCCACAATGTCCGGACATTTTTTAGTCTTGCTAATGAACCAATCCTTACTTAATGTTTCAGAAATTGGAACTTTTTTCTATTCGTTAATAATTCATAATTATCCATTCAGATCCATTCAGTAGCATTCATTTGGAAGTACTTAAATAATTTGATCTCTTCTTTTTTTTTTTGCAAATAATTAGTTACTTAATCAAATAACTAGCACTTAGTTCTTCATTTGTTCTTATATTTTACCTGCTAACCTGTCAAAATGTCATACCTTATTTTAAAATGCTCAGTTAGTAATTTGACTGCACCTGATATGAAAAGGAAGATTTAGGCTAATCAAGTTTTTTATCCCTGATAAGAGAGGCTTAAAAGATGAGTCATAGTTTAATGAATAGAGGAAAGTGTGATGAATGGTTTGAGCTGGTCTGTCTTTCGTCTGTACTTTGTGTTTGGTGAAACACTTGTCTCTGAAGAACGTGGACATCACTGCTGCAGCTTCGACTGTTGCGGATTTCTTCACCAACTCCTCAAGGGATCCTGCCACAAAAACCAATACAAAACAAAGGAAAAAAAATAAAAATAAAAAAGAAGCAAAAGAGAGAAGAGAGAGGAGATGTGAGAACTCTATTCCAAACAGCAAAATCCTTATAAAATGCACTACAGCAGGTTATTTAATGAGAAAACCCCACGGCTTCATTACTGAAGGCTCATTATAGGTAGCTTCAACAACAACGCACACCCTGAAAGACTCGTGAAGGAGTGTGCAGTTTCAGCTGCCAGTCTCAAAAAGCTGTCGGTCTTTAAAAAGAGCTTGTGCTGAAAAACTCTGAAGTGTAGCAGAGCTCACACTGTGATTTCACTTCCAGCTCCGAAACAAGCATTAACCACAAACCAATTACGTTGAGCAGCAACTACTTGTTGATGACCTGTGCAGTTTACTGTGCCTCATGAAAAGTTAATTGCGAGCACACCAAGATATCTCAGCACCTGCTACCACCGTCGCTGAGTTAAAGATGCTTGGAAATGGAGCATTAAGACCTTGAGGAACACTGGGAAAATTCCCCCTAATATGATATTATCCTCCTAATATTATTCCATTTTGACGAGAAGACGGAAAAGTTTTGCTTTTAATTTGTCATCTTAAAGGCTCCAGGAATTGTTTGGGACACTCCGCACAATGAGCAGTGACATCTTCATTGAAAAATGATTGATTGGGTTGCTGGGGAGAAGGGCCGTTTGAGAGACGGATCACTCAAACAGTCAAGCTGTAAAAGCCCAATAATATGATGAATGGTCTATTTACCCAACGTATGAGGAGAGACTTGCATGGAGATTAAACGTGCAGGTTGTGGACGTGTCCTGCTCGCTGAATAGATAGAAATTTGAATAATATGTCTGTGTTCTCTGTCAGGGAGCAAGGTGGAAATGAATTTAAGTTGCAAGTAATTTCACGAAGAATGCTGCTCGGCTCGTTTATCACTTGGGATTGTCTTACAGCAAGGTGAGAGAAAAATGGGTTTATTGATCATGATACATGCACTTCGCACCTATGTGGATGTCCACCTGCACAAATGACACAAATAAAGGCCGCTTATGAGTCTAAAGAAACACAAAAGTCTGGCTATTTATGATTAACTGCCTCTACTTTTTAAAAAAAACTTTTTTCTGTATGCTGAAATAAACTTTGAGCCACATTATCATTACACCAAAACCATTATTAGTTTCACATTGTTCTCCTTCACTAGAGGCCCTTATGCCACTATACCCATGTATCATATATGGACCATTTAACACTTACAAAAATGCACCAAGTGTATCTAAAGTTAAGCCACTAATCACTTAACTAAACAATGTCTCCGAGGATGGAGAGCATGGCTTGATAGAGTGACCCATTTCTTTACACACATCTATAATTGATGTGCAATAGATGTAGCAGCCTCAGATTAGATAAGGGCTTGGCTCTGATGGATATCCAGATATGCTTTCGTGGGGGGAACAGATGTAGAGTCGTGCATCAGAGAGGGATGGGGTTGCCTGCGATCGTTTCCACCCCGCAGCGAACAAAATAGCCCTCATATATCCCTGTAATCTGCATTAGCGCTGGAGCACAAGCCAGGAGACAGCGCAGAGGGGGATGAGTAATGGGGCTACCGCTGATTTGGCAGGCCTATATTACACCTCAAAACTGAGGCATGCCCAACTGGCGAGAATGTGAAATCAGGATATCACAAATGAGCATCACTCCTCCCTCGATCGCTTACTTTATCAGTCCATGTTAGACCCAAAAACATGTTTCAACTGTAGCCAACAACTGCCCACCTTTCCCCCTTTCTTTCCTGCTTTTAAAGATAATTTCCCAGCAACATGTCTGGCCTAAGTGACATTTAACCATCAGGAGGACTATTTAGTAACCTGACTGGCCATATCTATTCACTCTGTGAAAATTTTTCTCTTTTGAAATGGGTCTGAGACTCCTCGCGTTCACAGCCGCTCCCATGTGTACGAAATGTACCAAACCAATGGCGACATGGCGGGATCATCCGGCCAAGAGCCAGAATCTAAGCGCTGCTATTTAAAACAACCAAGATGTTTCTCTGATTGGTTTTATGTCCATCTAATGGCGTCCAGAAGCAGTGTCTTTGGCGTCTGTTGGTACTGCCCCATGGAAATTAAAGTGGAATCCAGAGGAATCAGGCTATTTTCTTTTGTATTGAAGACGACAATAATTAGGATGGCAGGTGAGGCTAGCTACTAAGAGAGTCATAAAAAATGCATGGTGGAGGCGCTGTCATGCTGGGGTGCTCCTTTGGTGCCTCTGGCATTAGAAGCACTAAATTTATCATAAATATTACTGAGATCAAAGAATTACCAAGACATTTTAGTTTGAAATGTGTCACCAAGTGTCATAAAAAAGGTTTCAGCATAATAGTGCACCAAAGCTTTCTTTTATATTAAGTCTATCGCTTCCATCTACTGTGTGATTTATGTTCTAAACTGACACAAATCTGACACAAACTGTTGCTAAAATAATTAACATCCTCAAACTGCACATTAGAAAAGCATCATGGACATTTGGAAATCTGAAAAAGTGGATTTTCCTTCGTATATATCTGAAGAAACTAGTGTCTCCTTCCTTGAGGTACTGTTTCTAATCATGACAGTAATTTATATCATAAAATACATTGTATCATGAAACCAAACAGCCAAGTTAATTCACTCCAAACCTGTTAAACGTTTGCCTCAGACACATAAAGAGATCTGCACTCAAGCATGATGTGAAGAGTCAGTAACTGTTTCTTTTTATTATTTCATTATGTAAAGGGCTTGTTGTCTGTTGTTAAAGACATAAGGAAAAAAACTATTGTATTTTCATGTATTTCTGTTGGTCAGTCTTTGTAGCAATGCCCCTTCTGACCTCGTGGGTGCTCACAGATCTGTTGTGCTAATGAGAGTCACTCACAAGACTGCGCTAATGAGAGGGGACGTCTTGTAATACTACTTTGGTCCTCTAGAGGCGCACCTTTTCAACTTTCTTGTTGTACGCTGCCCCGCAGAGTCTCTAAACGCTGAACTCACAGTTCAGGAGCATCAATAATTCTGACAAGGGCTTTACTTGTATTCTTACACTGCCCCGTTACTTTTATCAGCTCACACAGTAAAACTTGCCTAATTTCTGCACAAAACTCGGTCGATTGCGAGTTGAGTAATGACTTCATGTTGCTTTGGCATCATCTGTTGGTATAACAACCAAAAACCGGAGCCACAAACAGCTCTGTCTGACTGGTGAGAGCGTGAGGCCGCAGAGCATTCTGAGTCAGCTCTTATAAAAGCCGAGTAAAGTATTTTCAAGTCAACGTTTCTAAATGAGTGAGTAAATGAGTGAGCACCACCAAAGAGACAAACCCTGGCTGTAACTCAAACAGCAGAAATTGTTTTATCACAATTAAACCCTACAAAGTGAGGATAGAAAATGAAAGCATTTTCCCCAACAAAGAGCCTGGCATTAAACTCTTGTAATGGCTTGTAACCAGATATGCTTACTTGCCATGTTAAATTAAAGCATAGACATGAAATCCCTTGAGGCCAATCAAGTACTTATGTGTATTTTCTTCAGGGACACTAATGCACTGTGAACTGTGTGTTTGTGTGTGCGCCTGTTGTTCCTCTGTGTGCATGAATTTACTTTAATTTCCCCTCATAATTCATGGTATCCTGCATTAATAAATTGTGGGGAACTGTAGTGTTTTTTTTCTTTTTTGGCAATTAAAAATCTCATAAACAAAACACACAGCTGGAGGAAAAGAGGATTTTTACTTTGCACCGAATGGATATTTGTTTGTCAGGAACTGACAGATTTGCAAGAACAGAGATAACTCCATGGCACGACATTGGAAAAGGTGCAAAATCTTCTCGATCAGATAAATTCAAATCATTTTGTCAAAACTACCTGCATGTAAATCTGGAGTGATGTGCGGCAGGGCTGTCTGTACTCCAGCTCATCAGCTGTCTTCTAAAATGTTTATGATACTCTGAGCATTGTGACTGCTTTGCTTTTCACCGTCTGAGTAACAAAGATGCAAAGTTGGAATAATGAAAGAGCTGAGAATATGACTAGAAATGGCTCCAACCCAACGGGAAGAGAGGTGCTACCTCAAATAACAGCTCATGAAGATGAATAGCTGTGAAAGTGAGTCCATTTAAGTCCCTTACTGTGCTTTTGAAGTTTCAGTCACAAGGACTTTAGTTGGAGAACTTGCTACGGCAAGCAAGCTTCACTGAGCTTTACACACAACATATAGCAACTACAGGTCCCGAAGTCATTAACAGACCAGGACTTTCATTAGGCTATTGTTAAAGAGCGCATGTGTGAAATTCTCTCGTTAGTGACCTTTATCCTCCAGCTAATAGTTCTCAGTCTCTACTGCTGCAGTTTTCCCTCTGCAGGGGTATCACAGGGCTGCTCTTCCCATTTCACATGTCTCTACAATAAAAAGTGCTTGTGAAAGCGTTTTGTAAGCGAGTAGGAGATTAACTCCAGGCTCCCTGCAGTGTCGGACCGAGCAGGAGAGCTGAAAGGTGTTGTTAACACCATCAGATGTTTTTGTCCGTGGATGCATGTTGCACTTCTTTACAAGAGTGAAGAGCACAGTATTAAAGCATTAAAATGGCACGATGACATGCAGTCGGAAAATGTCCCTGAATAGTTGATTTTGGTGAATGATACTCCTCTCCACGGAGAAATGATTGCGTAGGTCATTCATGCGAGCTCTTATCACAACCTGTATTTGCTTTGTAAAATTAGGTGACATGGGGTGCATGTAAAATATCCTCTCGACTCGTCACCTCGGTAACCTTAACATCCGGTTACTGCGATGAGTGGATGCGGAGGCTGTGATAATTGACTTTTAAAATGTTTTATTCTGCTGCCGTGGCATGTTTATTGCTGGGTGCCTCTATGAGACCAGTTTAAGACGTAGTTCTGTCATCTTGACATCGCATTAATGCATGATGGTCCACACCTGAAGGTTTTATTGCTTCTAGTATTTTGCGTATTATTATTACTTTCTTTTTTTGTTTGTGCATTGTTTTTGGACAAACTGTAGAAATCCTTTAGTCATTTTCGTGACACGGTGCTCATGCTGGGTTATTGTGTGTCAGGTGAGCTGCTTCACTTTGTACTCGAGGGAGCTGTTTTCTGGATATTTTCTTGCATGAAGAAGAGCTTCAGTGTTGGAAATGTCACAGTGACCTGCGAGTCTGATAGATGCTTTTGAGGCCAATATTTGAAGTGTGCAGACTTCTGGTAGATTTTTGTCCAACAACTAACATTTTTTCAAACTAGAAAGGCATGTGTATAATTAAATTCTAAATGTATATATCATATATACAGAATATAAAGAATACAATTGTAAAGACCTGTGTATATTTATATATATATCATAATTTTCCTGCAGGGATAAATAAAGCATTATTGAATTGAATTGATTGAATTATATGTAATTTTAGAAACACTTAGGTGTCGTATCAAATGTAAGTGCAGTACTGCACTGCAGTAGGTCGAACTCATGTTCACATCACTTTTAAAGCCACATGATCCCCTACGTACACGTTACCGCACGGTATGTTTATGCAGTGCAGGTAAATGAAGGATTTATTATTATTATTATGATCTAGAAATCAAAACCATCTCCAAATCACAACAAATCACTCTTATCTACCCTGCCGTCCTCCTTCTGTGTTATATTACTCACTGAAGGTTTTTTTTTTTCCCCTTGTTGACTCCAAAGTGAGAACATTTTCATGAAGGCAATAAAATGCTCATCAGCAAAGACCTAAAATGATTTTTTAATATGATGACGTTTTAATGAGGACAGAAGGAGATGGCTGGTTTGGCTGATGGCAGTACCTCTTTATCAATGAGTGGCAGAAAGAACTAATAATGACTCCAGAACAGTCTGATCTCTCTCACGCACACAAAACACAGCACACATTGTTTTCTTTATAATTAAATGCAACTAAAATTCAAATAATAAAAAGCTATAAAGCTACTGCTTCCCACAGTGGGGGTTTGTGAATACTGCTTGTGACTTTTTTGCTACAGTTACATGCAAAAGTTTGGGTCCCTGTGGTCATTTTATTTCTGTCATCATTAAAGATAACCTGATTACCAAAAATAGAATTAAAGAAACTTTTTTTTCCATTTATTTTTGGCCTGTTATAGTTTCAACAAAAGCAAACAAAAATTAAACTGGCCTGAAACAAATGATTTGGGACCCTCTGTAATTCGTAGCATCTCTTTTGTAACTCTCTGACGAGCATCACAGCTTGTTGACGCTGCTTATACCTGGATAAGAGTCTTTCATGTTCGGTTTGGGGCACTTCATCCATTCTTCTGTCCAAAAGCTTCTTGATCCATGTGATTCTTGGGCTTCTTTTCATTATTCTTCTCATTTAATGTGCATCCATCCACTGACTTGTAGTCATGTTTGGGCTGCTGGGCTACGAGATCCATGGCAACAATTTCTGCCTGTGCTTCCTGAGGTTGTCCATTACGGACGTTAAGACGTGTGTTTCAGATCACTAGTCTGTCCTATCATCTTTTTATTTTCACGTTCTTTACAGACATTGTGACGTTTCCTTCCAGAAATTGCTGGTTTGATTTGTTCCCATACCACTGGCTAAAAAACATCATATATGGTTCTATGTAGTAACTTGGCCTACGGGCTACATACGGGACTTATGTTGCAGTTTATACTTGTTTGCAGTCGCTCTGTAATCACCATTGAATGCTATGTGGTGCTGTGGGTTCTTTTCTGCAGAGTTGGAGCTTGTAGTGCTGCAAACGCATTGATACATGCATTGTAATTCATGTGCCAGTGAAAAATCTTCCTCTGAAAGGATAAATGCGTTGGAGGGTAGAGTTTGGCCAGACTTGTCGTTACGCATGTCACCACACAGCTGACGTTTCCGGCAGACCGTCTTATTTAACGGTTAAAATGAACTCAGGCATCACAGCAGGTGACGTTAGCGACTGTCAGTGAGTGTGAGCACTGAACGTTGCAGCCGGCTGCAACGTTTAACGCTAAAAAAACAACAACAAAAAAAAAAAAAATCCAGATAGATGTCTACATGATGACTAAATATCCAGAAATCTCAGTATTCTTGTGCAGCCCTGAAACCAATGTTTGACCTGTGCAGAGTTTTACTGTACCTATGCTATTCTATTCTATTCTATGCTATTCTATTCTTTCTGCTTTGGGACTATCAATGATTTAAATTTCAAAGATTCATCAGTAAGAATATTTTTACATCTTTTAAATTTGCATCACATCACCTTAATGACGACAGTAAACTGTATCCCTAACAAGCCTGTCGAGACGATGTTCTTTCACTTTATTCTACCTGAAAATATACAAAACAATACAATAATCCAGATAAAAATGTTAAAAATAATGTTTCTTTTTGGAACTTCTTCCTTTTCTATTGAGTTTACTGCAACTACAACTACTGAACGCCACTGCACACACTTTCCTCTCGCTGTTCTACTCTGATGTCATTTCTTTCCTCATAGCGCGACATCATTGATTGGAATTTAATCTGAGGACTCTGCAGTATCGCAGCCTGAGAAAACCTGCCATATATGACTGCTGAGATTGATTGCACTGACAAAAGGTTGCGTTACTGGACTGTGGAGGTTATGATGAAATTACGGACCGAGCCAGACAGCGTTCAGCATCTGAAAAACACAAATCCTGAGAAGTCGTCTTTTATTAGATGGAAAAAAGAAAAAAAAAAGCTCTCTGTTTAACATGTATTAATCTCAGGTTTGTAATACTGCTTCTCATGTTTAAGGGAAATGACATGCCCTTTATGAAGATGACCTAAACAGAGAAACTGTAATATATCTTGGACATTAATGTCACAAAAGGTAAAAGTGTACATATTAGGGCCCAGATATGCTAAATTACTGTCTGTTTCTAATGTGACTTTCACTTGAAGCCTTGAACCTAATGAGTTGTCAAGCAGAAGTACAAGTGAATGCTTTGGTATTGTACTAAAGTTATGATAAGCACCAAATTAATGTCAGAATAATGTCACTCACGAAGATGCCTCTCTCATTACATCATATGAGTTTGCGATAAGACGTTGCTGCATATTCCTTAAAAAAGACTTTCGCTTTATCATCTAACTCTAGTTAGTGGTCAGACTCGTCTAATTCAGCTGCCCAAGGTCAGGATGAGAGGAGAGCCCCCGTGCCCACCAGACGCTGAAGAAAGAAAAAAAAAAGGACAGAAATTCTCTGCCTCCTTCCCCTTTCACCACACAAGGTCGTCTCAAGCTTGCTACGCCTCCACAATTAGCATGCAGCCGGTGGTGTGGCCTGTCTGGCGGCGAACACACACAAGCGACGGCGCTCTGCTCTCCTAATGAGATGCCAGTCAGCGAGGGTGCCCGCGGGGCTGTCAAAGTGAAAAAAAAAAAAAAAGTAAAATAAAATAAAAAAAAAAACCTCCTGGGGCATTCATGCACCATCTCATGGGTGGTAGAGGAGACGATTGTAATGTGCACAGGCGGCTAATCTTACATGACACACGCTATTTGGTGGTATGCCTCCATTCAGACGTTCTACCGTGACGGTACATGCAGTTTCAGTGTGCATCGGAAAGCTTTCTGGCCCTTAGATTACTGGTGTTTCAGCTGGACGTTTCTACAGCCATCTGTTTTTATTACGTCACCTTTGCTTCTGAAAGATCACTATGTTGGCATGGAGATTATTCTAAATATGGCAATACCCACAAGCCTTAGCTGCTGTTCTTTTGTGGCCTCTTGGGAGTTAACTTTTAATTACATCTTTTCTGATAATATAGATGTTATTCATTGCATCGAGATGAGAGGACACATCAGCAAAATGTTTTATTTTTTCCTACATTTTTTGATAAGAGTATTTTAATAAAGAAAATATTTCTTATTTTATGTAGTTTCTTCTCATATATCCTTTCTAGAACACTGCTGGACCAGGAAGATTTGAAGGCCCTGAACTCATTTGTGAGGCCTTTTGTCTGTCTGTGCCGATACTGGGCTTTTTAGAGGAAAACCATAAATGAGCTTTTGTTTCCAAGGTTTGTGTTCAGCATATGAAATATGGCATTAACGCAGATGTGAACTCAAGCTGCACAAAACATTTTTGTGTCTTCATTTTGGTCATTTAGTGAAGCGTAAACCAATCTGACTTGAGCGGGAGAAAGAAAAAACAGAACATATGTTTTAGGATTCCACAAATTTGCCCGGAGGGCCTTGTTTATAACAAAAAATATCTTCGATATTCGTGTATACGCTCCTACTGGAACAGCCTGCCAACTGTCTAATTAGAAATTTTATCTACAGTTATGATATCTGTGAATGCCAGCTGCTAATTACTTTGGTTATTAATAAATAAATGTAAATTATAATAGCATACAAGTAGTGGAGATGACGAGTAAAACTAAAATGTACAATATCAGTGCAAACTGATGGGCAAAGAAGTTTCTTTGGCCACTTAGTAAAAATGTATGGCTTGAATTATTGTTCGCATAATTGGGAGTTTCAGATCTTTTCACCCAACAAATATATCTAGAACAGACATCAGTGCAGCCCGTGGTGATAAAATATCCTGCACTACACCTGGTTAGGTTAGCTTTGACAGCACATTAATGGAGTTTCTATGTGGATGGAGCTGCTTATACAGAATTTACTGTTCCTTGACGCTTTATGAGGCATAAAAATCAGAGCACATCTTCCACGAGTGAGGAAGTTGTTACTGTTTCTGTACTCTTTAGTGGTGCTGAGAGCAAAAGGAATCTTTTAGGATGTGTATGATTATCTGTTTAAAAATGAAACCTTGTCACAATTATACACGCCGAGTAGCAGTCATTAAATGGCGCCGAACCATAATATGACAATTTTTGTTCCACTATGCAGAACTGAAATAAAAGTTTGATGTTGTGAATTTTATCGCAGTAGACGGAAAGGTTTTGTTTATAACTCCAATCTAGGTCTGGTCCCCTGGGTGGCTGTGAAAACACTGTGTACTACGTTTCGATTTAATTGCTGCATTTCTGCAGCAGACTGATGTAACAGGCTTTATGTGAATTTTTATTTAAGTGATGGGGTCTGTTTCCATCCTGTGAAAACACCGTGTGTTTGACTATCCATTTATCTGTCAAGAAAGACAAACATGCGGGATGAGCTGTACACCGCTCATCATACACGTCTTAAAACAGCCTGGGGCGGTTAAATGCGTAAAGATGCAACATGCCTCACAAAGCCTCGGTGCCTCCTAATGGTCCCCTGTTTGTAATGGCATCCGTATAGCACTGCTTGACGAGCTGCCAAAGGGGGCATTCTGTTATTGTGGAGCCAATCACCCACTAAGTATTTGCTGGCTCCCATTTCCTTCGTGCTAATGTGTGAGCCTCCCCAGTGCTGCAGCTAAATCGACTCTTTACGCCTGACTTGTCACCCTGCAGCGACGCACAGAGAATCTCAAAGATGCATCGTCGTGGGTCCACCACAATGCCTCTGTTGCTGTGGTTACGTGTATGAGGGAGGGATGTGGTTGGGTGGGTCATAATGCTTTAACTGCAATCTTAAATCATGGACAGTGATGGCTTTCAGTGATTAAGATGATGAAGCTGACATGACCTTTGCAAGGGTGTTGTTAGGCAGTGATTGCTCACTTTAATGTGTCTTTAGATCGGTGCGTGGGAGGAGCGTGTGTGCACTTGTAAACAGCTCCAATGACGGCCGGATTCAATGAAACTTCAAAGAAATCTTTCAAACACATAAATAAAAGGAATACCAAGATACACATTCATATAAATATGTAGAATTCTGATATGTAACCTGAATATATTTCAACAAATAAAAATGAAAAAAAACTTCTACAGATATTGTTACAGACTTAAACAATTAGGTATCTTTAAAATAACTAATAACGTTGTAGGTTTTTTTTTAATGGGTTTATACATGCAAATTTACCTAACCTTCCCAACCAGTTCAGATCTTAAAAAGATCTCTCTCTCTTTTTTTTTTTTATTTCTTAATTGCATTTGTTAAGTCTTAATTTTTTAATTGGGTCTGTGTTCTGGGTCACTGTCACCTCCCAGCAAGAGTCGGATCTTCGTTCATCTGGGTCTTTCTGTATAGATTTGGCATTTTCTCCCTGTGTCTGCATGGGTTTCCTCCAGCTACTCCGGTTTCCTCCCCCAGTCCAAAAACATGCTGTTTAGATTAACTGGTAATACTAAATACCCACCTAGGCTACATGTACATGAACTACAATCTAATCTAAGTTGTGGGAGAAAGTATAGGAATAATAGTAATAATAGAAGTAATTATTGGAATAATTCAGTCTACAAATAAATCAATCTAATAGATATGTTTGTGTGTGTGTGTAGGTGAGAAACTGTGATTGACAGGGAGAGAAAGTTGCTTTGCATTGTAAAAACACCTGGAGTGGTTCCCGACTAGAGAGGTGTGTTGTTGTTGTTGTAGCTTTTGTGTAATTTCTAGAAAATCTTCGTTCTATACATGTACGAACATTGGTTAACCCTGGATCCACACATGAAACATAGAACAAAGCAAAGCATCAACCAATCAAATTGCGGCTACACAGCCGGTGCTAGCTAATAAAATCTCACATGGGGGCAGGGATGTTTGAAAGCACAGGTTTACTTCTGAACCAAGAGGAAAGAAATTTGATTGGTTGTTGGTGTGATAAAGGCCCGTCAGAAACACTCACCATCAAGCGTTGCTGAGGCGCTGCTTTGTGAGGGGGTGTAAGTCTATGTAGCTCTCTGAGATGGCACTGTGCACGGCCGAACGCTGACTGGTCGAAAGTTTGCTTGGAGCGCAGGGGAGCCATCGACAACCAATTTGATCCCAAAGATGGAAAAAAAATCACCCAAAAACGATAAAGAATGAAGAAGCGCCGGTGACAAATAGAAACGATAGCCGCATCGACAAAGCAGATCTTTGTCCACTCTGATTTCACTCTTGTACAAGCTAAGAGAATATACAGGACCAGTGACGAGACACAAACAAAACCAAGAGTAGCTCACACTTCAGGTTGTTGTGCATATTTCTGAGACTGCTCCCGAGTGGCAACAACACGCTTTGTCATGCAGATGTGTATTTGTGTCTGGTTCTGGATGCTGAGCAGCTGCAGCATCATATCTCAGTCCCAACTGTGATGAAGAAATGAGGCGCTGGGAAATTTCACAATATAGCATTCACTTGAGACGCAGTGACATTTTGGAGGTTTAAGTTGTCTTAGATGGTGAAAAGTTTGCTTTTCTGGCAGCTTCAGAGTTGGTTGTAAGATTGGATTTAATGTCAAGATGAATAGTTTCCGATTATCTATTGACCCCAAATATTTCCAACCACAATGATGTTTCCGTTTAAGATTTAATATTTTTTCTAGATTTCACACTCAGGCAATTAAAATGCTATTATGTCTAGCTTGATGACATTTAGAAGGGAATTAATTTGAATCCATATAAATGACTGTCACAGATCTCAACAGGTAACTTCACATTTTACAAGAAAGTTTTTCTTTGTTTCCTTCTATTGTAGCATGATGCCTGAAAGATATTCCTTCTCAGTACGATACACTCACCAGCCACTTTAAGATCACCTTTGGAATCTAACACAATCCAATACAACAGCTCAACCATAAATTCTAATTTAATCATTGTTAAAGCTCAGACAGAATTGGAGAAATGATGAAATTTGGCTGCAAGGAACCGAAATGTAGAAGTGAAACAGTATTTTTCGAGCTTCAGGATTTTGGAAGGTTAGGTGTGAGAGTATACCTGTTTGACATTTTCAGATTCTTTAAAATGAAATCCATAGATGAAAGAGGTGTGTGTTCTCTTAAATGAAAGTACCATTGTTTTAAAGTGTGCTTGGTCTGCCTAAAAGGTTTGGGCAAAAGAAATCCTGTTGGGATTCTGGGAAACTGTGGTGTTCATTTGCACCATTTTATCCAATCAAACTATTAATCGGAGAATTCATGATCTCAGTGGGTCAAGAATTCCTAATTGAAACAATAATTATTTGTCTGCTGAAATAAAAGTCAAACCAAACTAGTTGGCACATTGATTTGGGAGGTTATATCTTTCCATATCCACATAGAAATACTTTATTGATCCCCGGGGGGAAATTCTGGGAATAATAATATAACATAATATGGTGTCTATAGTTTTTATGCAATTTATTTAATAAAGAAACTGATGACACTTTCACTGTCATTATGGATTTAACAAAAATTCAGCCAAAATGCAGAAGCAGTTTAGGCAAAACTAATTTCACATCACAATTCAGGTTCTACCTGAAGTAATTGTTTTGCGTGTAACTTATCTGTGTATTACATTGTTATGAAAGAATTTTAGACGACAGTTTTCTACATTGAGGTTTGCAGATGTTTGATCATAAACAGCTCACCTTTTCTTCTGTCTAACATTTGACTGAACAACACTGTAGAATAGTTCATGGTTCACTCGAAAACTAAAAGGTGCCCAGATCCTGTGCCTGCAAAACAAATCCAAATCATGACCCTTCCACCACTATGCTTGACTGTTGGTATGAAGGGTTTGTACTGTTTTGTCTGTTTTTTACCAAATGTGGCTCTGTATGTTATGGCCATCTCCATGTTTGTCTTGGCTTTTCTTGTGGTTTGTTCAGATGTAGCTTAGCAAACATAAGACATGCTGCCGGTCTTCCCCCTGGCATTCCCTCCAAACAGTTCATACTGGTGAAGTGTTCTGCTAAGTCTAATTTAGCATTTAAAATTTAACTGAGACATTTAGAGTCTGATATCTAATTTGTTTTCTTTGAGAATTGCATGGTTTGAGTTTGGGGTGAGCTTGCTGGGATATCCACTCCTGTGAAGAATGACAAATGTCTTGGATGTTTTCCAGTTGTGAATAATATTTCTAACTGTAGAAAATTGACTCTTCATTGATTAGAAATGGTATAATAACTCTTCCAAGAATCATGTGCAGCAACGACTGCTTCTTTAAGATCTTCACTGATGTCTTTACTTCTTAGCATTGTGTTAAAAAAAAACACCTGAATGCTCCAAAAACAGTCAGTGGCTTGTTTCATATGACAGTAATGCAACATTAAAAGAGTATGTTAATATGGTTCTGTGATGGTTAACTGTTGTGTCAGAAATCATTAATCAACTTTCGAGCATCTCATAGCGTAAGGATAGGTTGTAGAAATTTTCCTAGCCTAGAAGCAATGTCAGACTTGAAAGTCCACCTGTACAGTAAACAGAAAGGTGCCCCACTGTTAAGAGGGGTTAAAAGCAAAGCTATGAAAGTAAGAGGCAGATAAACCCATAAGGCAGTGAGTCCTCAAGAGGTCAGTACAGGAATGAGTAATGTTTGAAAGCAAGTCGAAGGCTAGAAAGCCCCGCCATAGTTTGCCCCCTGTTATCGGCCCACGCAGATGTGCCTCAGCCTTCGCTGCAGCGCTCCCATTCGCCACATTCATCACAGAACTGCACCTTGGGAGACTGAGACGATGGTGCAAGTGCCAAACCCACCATCTGCCGTCGTTTAGAAATAAATGACAGGCCCAAACCTAGTGGGAGCCAGTCTCGTTTGGCTGCCAGCATCGCTGCTGCGGTGACGGGTCCGCCCAACCTTCCCTTCTCCCTGAAATCGATGTGTGAGACCCCTGCCAGTCACTCCGTTGTCTGCCTTGGAGAGAGTGGATTTGGTCGAAGAAGCACAGCCCTTTACTCAGGGGAGCAGGCAGGTGGAACAGTGTGGTGAAGCCAGCTGTCTCCCCACTGATTACAGCAGCCAACATGGAGCGCAACTCATACTGGAGGTAGATACGAACAGCACACGGCTGAAGCTCAACTTTATTTGATTAGAGGTTTATTGATGATCTACCAATAGAGAAACTATCAGTTATAATGAGCTGGAAGTAATACAGGCGGTCTGTTCCTTGTATTTCAACACATCCATTCTGGTATTGCACATAAGTAATGTTTGTGGAGTTCGAAACAAAAATATGCAATTAAGCATCTCTCCCAAGGTGGCGATTATGGAAGAATTTGCCAAAGTAAATGGACAATTGGACTACTGTGCAAACAATAAATGAAGCCACAGGAATCATAAAACTAACACCCAGACATAACCCTCATTAGAGTGAAAAATTATAGTTCAGGGATCATTTGCTTATAGCACAAAAACTACTTCCCCTTGCTGTCTTTAACCTCATGTAGAGGGTGATTTCCTGTAGCTGTTGCTTGCCGACAGTGTGAACAAGCAGAGTACTGCTTCACTGAGTTCTCGTATGTGACAGCTAATATAAGTTTGGCCCCAGAACTGAGACGGGAGGTAGACTTTATTAATTTCATGGATTTGGAAATGAGCCGTGGTGATAAAGCTATCACTCTCTTATCTGGGGATGGTGGGGGCGTAATTAAGCTGATAGCCAGTGATGATGAGGAAGTGGTGTGAAAAAAAAAAAGCCTTGGGGGGATATGAGGGCGGAATCTGCAGGGCTCGTTTACCAGAGGGATGATGAGATTGGCATTTAATTGCCACCTTTTCTATTTTTAGGGTGGGAGGTTTTCTTATGAGGCTTCCACCAACGCTTTTCGCCTCCTTTTCTGTCTGGTCAAGGTGAGATTAGAGGATGCTCCATTGTCAGTTACGTCTAAGTGTTATATGGCAGGTTAGACCGAGTCCACCTCCCCCGCTTGGGTGGATATGTAGGAGATTGGGGTCAAGAGTGGGTGGATGGCAGTGTAATAGCGAAAAGATAGGAGGTTTGCTGGAAATGGCTAAGTTTCACCTCTTCAACTTAACCAAGATGCTTAAACTCTGGTAATTCTTTTGCAACAAATAACCTGTCTTACCAATCACTTTCTATTGATTCACCATGTTACGTTCTCTGAACATTTCAATCTTCTGAATCTTATTTCATGACTAACAAAGGACATTTCAACTCAAATACAGAATTGACTACAGCTATGAGTTTCAGTATTCTCTGAATGCTGAAAAAGTGATCTAAAATAAGAAATGCACGTCATCCCAATCAGGATCTGGGTGTTTAAACAGCGCTGCTCCTCACTTACAGTTACTGTCCAGGTAATGAGCAGAGGAGCAGAAGAGCTCATCAGAGGTTGCAAGAGTAATTGCAATTAACAGATCTAAGCAATGAAAGCTGCTGCCGTAAATTGTGGAATCAAAACAAACCACACAAGAACATCCTCACCACTTATTAATTAAACGTGTCTGCCACAGGAACAGAAAAACATCATCACAAGAAGAAGATGTGGCGTCTACCAGAATTCTGCGACGCTGCTGGGATTGTTTGCACTCGTGGTGAGTTTTACATGGTAAAAGTATTTATCATTCTTGCCAAATATTTCAGCTTGAGTGGCTGGACAGGGACGTTTTTATTCCATGGAGTCGTGGACAGAGCATGCCAAGACTCAACAGGATGTTGTTCACAACAGCCATAAAGAACTTTGATGCGCTAATCAGCCAAAGATATTGTACATGATTGTGACATAATACGATTCTTGGCTTTTGGTGCTGCTTTTGTTCTTTATGCTGTCTGGTCCGGAGGGTCACCTCAGAGTTCACCAGATGATTTGGATTAAGACATCCTCTTTCTCAAGGGCTCTTGGTCCAGCTGTTCTGGTCCTCACTTGAGTGGGATTGTTACATTCACACCAAATGAAACAAACCCCACCGTGCATTTGTAAAATCACCCTATTAGTGGCCCTCTACATGCAAACAGAGGTTGAGGTGACTAAAAAATGGACATTACTGAAAAAGTCTTTGGCTTTGTGCACTTTTTATCCTTCATATTATCCTTGTCACATTTTTGTGGCGGTCTGCATTAGAGTTGGAACTACAATATGTTGGGTGGCACAAATAAAAAACGAAGCTGCCTCCTTCTTGAGCTGTTGAGAGTTTGAGGAGTTTGCCTGCTCCTTCTGACTGCTGCAGCAGGAATGGAACATGGCAGCCCACTTCTCGCTTGAATGATTAAACCATATTGGCTTAATCCTAATTATTGATCAATTCAATGTTGGATTTGGTCCTCTCACAAGACAATAAAGGAAAAAAAAATGTCACCAGGTTTTAAATGTTACATCACCAGCATGAGTTGAACTAATTCCTGCAGGAGTGTGAAATGTATCAATTAAAGTTAGGATTCTAACTTTGTGGCTCCTCTGAGCATTTGGACAAAACAAACTACATCCTTGAATATGGTTACATTTCTTCTGAAATTATAATATCCACGAGTGCAGAAAACTTTGATAAGGTGACTTTAAATTACCTGTCCATGACTGCAAAATGGAAAAGCAAAGCTCAGAACTAATGAAGGCCTTTGTGTGAGACAGATGTGAGAATATTCCTCTGGTGCCCCGTGACACCCATGATACAATGTAAACATTCCTGCCTGCAGAAAGGGGCTGCAAATCGGCAAAGCCCTCTCCGTGAAAACCCTAATCCTCGCCCCTCCATCAGACACCGGAGAATAGAGCGTTATCACCCTGGTTGACGCACTCCTGTGTTTTCTCCTGGTATTCTTGAGGGGTTTATCACTCCTGCATTTCATTCCATTATCCCGAGTGCGCCGGGGCTGTCCTCGGAGCACAGGGAACGAGACAAGTTGTCAGGGTCGCGGAACAAAGAAGGAGCATGTTGAGCACCGGATTAGACTGGAGAGAAGAAATGTGGGGCTCCGGGTGGAGGGAAAGCAAGGGAAAAGGGATGCAGGAAAAGAGAGAACACGAGGGATGTGAAAACCGAACAAGGGAGCAAAGCAATGAAACAAACAGGTTCAGTTCTTTCTTCTGTGGCTATAATGTCAGTTCTCCCCCTGCTGTGCTTTTTCTTTATTCACCTGATGAAAGCCCTGCTCTGAATTAATAAAATGTTCTGTGTCCTTTTTCCAAAATAACTGCATTTTATATGGTAAACCCTGAGTAAAAAAAGTGCTATTTTTTCATTTTATTCATATGTGTGCAGAATGAAGAAGAGGATGTTGTGCAGAGGATAAATTTTGCCTTAAACGTGACTTACAGTTAATTAAAATTAAGCGTCAGTCAGTATTTCTTCCAGTTTTCAGATTTCACAGGCCTGATTTAACAGATAAGACTTTTACAATCTGTGTGTGCGACACACACAGACACACACAGGTGACACATCATCCCACAATATCTCCAAAACGCTTTAAGGCACAGACAAACGCATGCGGCAACCCCTAGATCCCACACTTCATTACACGTCCTGCCATCCCTGACTGGAGTAAATCGATGCAGAATAATAGCCAGTGCCCCCACCCCTCCGTCTCTCCCGCCATCCTTCCTCCCTCACCACCATCCATCCATTCATCTAGCTGTTTTTCTCATTCCCCTCTCTGTCCCTCTCCAACCCAATATCCTCAGATCATTGCCATCCACCAGCGCTACCATCTTCTCCCTAACCACCGGTCTACCCCTCTGTTCCCTCCATCTGTCCATCCCCTCTTTCCTCTCCATCTAACCTGTCTGTTTTCATCACTGCTGGAGATCGGTCTCCTTATCAGGCAAGGCGCCTGTAATGCCGCCGTCGTATATAACATGTCTGTTGTGATCACTGACAGCTTGGCCGTGCTGCATTGACAGTAACAAGGATAATAAGCTCATTTTGCATGCGGTTCTGTGTACTTCTGTCTGTCTTGGCTGCTTCCTATAATTTGGTTCTGCCACATCTCTGGGGAAGGCGGTGTTATTAGTCTGCTGAAGATTGTCTGGGGTGTTTAAAAATTCCATTTCGTTAAGGGTGTCAGCTTACGTGTAAGCAGAGAAGCTAGCCTCCGTTACACTTTGCAAAGGCGACGTCACCTTCATTTAACAAATCGAATTGATCGAGCGGCAAAGACGGGGAATAGCAGCCGCTGAAATGGTCAAAGTTTTAACTATTCCGGAATTTTTTTTATTGTGGTTAATGGTCCACTGCAGGCTTGTTGCATGGAATTAAAGACGTGATCCATTATTGCTAAAACCAACAAAATAACCTGCCGTGCTTGCTTTATTCACAGTCATGAGTTTGAGACACATTTAGCAACTTGGATTCAAGGATAAAGTGCAGCGATGCTACAATAAATTGAACCTCATCATTTTAAGGTTTCAACAAAAGGATGACAGCAGTATTATGGATTAAAAAGAATAAAAACAATGTGATTTCACTTCATTCATCTATCAGAGCAAGAAAGCATACCACATACCACCTCAGAAATACTGAATAATTTATAATTAAGCTTTAAACAAGGGCATGAGCTGTGATATGCAGGATATTTTGGAGACTAAACAAAGACAGTGGTTGGAAAGAAAAAGAAAGTTAGTTATGAAATATTCAAGGGTACTGTGATAAAGTGAGGCAGGAGCAATAGGAGGAGGACAGCTGGCTGAGAGAAATCGAAGATCAAAGACTGCGAACCGCCCCCGCAACAGTTCACACATTCAGGGAGCAAAACATTCCTGTGGCCAGGATCAAAACCGCTGCGCGCCAAATCTCACGGATTTGTAGAAGTTAGTGTTGGTGCACTGTGATGCACATCACAGAGGAGGGATGGAAAAAAAAAAAGTGACACGTTGGGAAAAGTTTGAGAAAGAGTAATCAAATGTCAGTGCCGCATTATTCAATCACTTTTGCTTTGTAATAATTATGTTGGTGGAATCTATGAACTGGTAAGTGATTATATGTGTTCTCACGTCTTTCTTGAATTGTTAGCATTTGAGCTGGTATACATGGTAATTAGTGGAGAGATTAGGCAAATGGCCTTCCCTAAGATGAGCATTTGCTTAATAATGCCAGCAGATGGATGTATCATAGTAGGAAAATAAATGCACAGGTGCCACTGTTGGTTTTTCTTATTCTATTTTATCCCAGTACATCGTACCAGCGTGACCTCCAGCACTTTATAAGTTAATGGAGCTAAAAAACAAGTGATAGCAGCTGGCCAAAAGGCTCAATGTCATCCTTTTCTGAGACGCGTGGTTGGGTTCAAACGCCATTAAAATGTCGGTTAGAAATTATGTCTACAAGTACTGTTTATACCAGTTCTTTATCTACCGCTGACACAACGCCTGAAATCAAAAGATCATTTGAATCTCACATTTCCACACAGTCTGAGGGAAGTTCGTGAAACAGCCATAAAACATTATCCGTTGCTTTGCGCTGTTGGTCTTCACTTTTGAGTTCATGAACAGTAAAACCAACGACACAGGAGTGTTTCTACCTGTGAAGACTGGCAAACGTTGGACACAGATGTTGGATGGAAAACGATGGATTAACATATTTAACCACCATTATTTTGACAATTCAATTCATTTTTTCTATGTTTACTTGCGCCCCGTGACCCTGCATAAGATTGAGCAGGCATAGGTAATGGCTGGATGTTTACCCGCCGTTTTTTTGGTCACTCAGTGGGATTAAATATTTGCTTTATTTTTAAAAACTGCTTGATTTGATCTTGAAGTTTTAGAAACTATCAGGACTTGTTCTATAATAGACAACAGAAACCTACAGCCCCATCTATAAGTAAATGATTCAGTCCCAATGGCTACATATAAAAACATAACTTTACTTTGAATATTGAAGAGTAACTTGGTTACAATCTGCAACTTCTCCACTAGATGTCACTAAATCTTGCACACGTCCTGTATTCCAGTGTGGTTGAACAGTTTTTTTGGTTTCTCATATTTGCCAACTCATGAATTGATTTAAAATTGACATTAAAGATGAACATTTCTCACATCAATCCCTGTTCTTGATCTCCAAGAGCTCCTGAATTAGTCACTGAAGTTAATTAAATGCTAAATGCTGGTTTCACTGGCCAGTATTCAACCGTATTTGTTGTTTGGCACTAAGCTTGTGGCTGAAAACAATAAAGTTTTTTCATTTTGCTGCTTATGAAAAATGCATTTTATTCAAATGGAACTGTGATAGTGATGGTGGTTTTGAAGCCACTTTTCCCCCCTGCAGGTTTGTTGGCACCTCTGCATGTTTTCATAAACTGGGAGACTCTGCAACTGTTAGATATTTTGTGTATCTCAATAATAACGGTCAGAACTGTATGACATGGTGCAAACATGAACATATTATGCTCATATCAGCTACATAGAGAAAAGTTAGTAAAGCCTGACAGCTGCTAC
This sequence comes from Hirundichthys speculiger, assembly GCA_018398805.1. Classification (NCBI taxonomy): domain Eukaryota; kingdom Metazoa; phylum Chordata; class Actinopteri; order Beloniformes; family Exocoetidae; genus Hirundichthys; species Hirundichthys speculiger. Next base: position 3,359,467 of record JAGFBZ010000258.1, read on the forward strand.
ATGGTTTCTTGTAAATCCGGACCTCCCTGTGATGAACTGATCGGATTATTTTACTCACAATAGAAAATCTCACTTGCACTGCATTACAGCAGTCACTCACTGATTTGCTGGCGCGATATCAGCTAGTCGAAATTTTAATTTAAGCACCAGCAGTAAAATGTTTACTCACTGGGTCCCTCTGGGTCTGTAGGCCTGAACTTAAACCATCTGTTCTCACTAGCAGCTCAAGAAATAACACTCCATCAGCTTCTGCGTGTTGTAGCCAGTTTTATGTGACACAGTCAGATCTGCCGAGATCCACAATATGGCCTTAGAAATATCACAGTCCCTACAATCAGTAACATGGATTTTATTTAAACCCAATTCTTATCTTTTTGGAAAAGAGAAGTTTTTAAGCAACATTTCCCATCAGCACATCATGTACTGTACCATCTCATTTACGACCCGAAGTCTGCAGCAACAGAGATTTCCAGCGCTTGCAGGTATCAGCTACCTCAAATCAGGAAGCATCTTATGTAATAAAGTGAGTGCTATTAGGTGCCTGGAGGAGGAGAAATATCTGAGATTACAGTAGGGATGTGTAAAAATAGCTGTCAGATAAGAACATTTATAACCCAAGGTGGACGGCAAGTATTAAACAACCCAAAGTTGAAATGTAAATGTTATTATTATTTGGACTGCAAAGTCTCAGTTGTTTTAAACAGATTTAAAAGCAATTTTAAAAAAAATGAAATGCTGTGATGGGAGCAGACTGAACAGCAGCAATGATAAAGCAACAACCTCTTAAACGTCCAACACAATCCACCTGCTTGTCCTTCGAAAAGAGACCAACCTGCAGGACACTTAGAATAAAATATTCATTTTCTTGCTCATTCATCATAAAAGCAAATATTCATTATAAAGGCAACCTGAGGCTCGGTCACACTGATTATAAGAAGAGGGATAGGAAGTAGATGGAACAGACGGAGGGTGAGGCAGAGCAAACACTGCGGCAGCAGCTGCTCTCTGCAGCACAACCATTAAGATGGGAGGAAGCCATCCTCCGAGGAGGAGACGCGTAATGAATGTGCACTGGTGGCGTGCATCAACATCTGCGCACCCAAAAGCCTCACCTTCTGGCACACGCGCCCACCTTTAACTGGGATCCCTTTGTTGAACCACACCCCGTTTCTTTCTTTCTTTTTTTTTTGGAGCTTTCATTCCGTTTGCCTGTAACCACTTTTTCTTGGGTAAAAGTGGCAGCAACACTGAAAAGGTGGCGGCAACTTAAAAGGTAAGAGACAGAAACAGACAGACCAATGACAAGGGGGGAGGAGGACGAGCATCCCTGTTCCCTGCCTCCTCCTCCTCCGTCGCCCTCAGCCCCCCCCCTCCACCCCCTTACAACTTTTCTTTGGGGGCTTCTTATAAACCAACTATCTATCTCCATTATGCCCCCGAAATTGCTATTTGTCGCTTTGCGGGGAAGAAATAATCAATATGTCTTGTGGGGGCAGCGAGCGCATTAGAGGAAGCAAATTGATGTATCTCGCCCCAGCGCTCTTCACCCAGCACACTGCACCACAGCTAATGGGAAGCCTAGCTGGCTGTCAGACAGGGAGCTGGCGTGTGTGTGTGCGCGTGAGCGCGCGGTTGTGTGTGTTGATGCACATGAGTGAATGAATGAGCGACTGGTCTGGGAATTTGTTCATGCAAAGTGAATGCCAGTAGTGTCTGAGTGTATTTGTGTGCTCGCATGTTTGTGTGTGCGCACAGGACTGCATGTGTGTGTGTGTGTGTGTGTGTGTGTGTCCACTGTCGACAGAGCCTTATCTCTTCCAGCCATCCGGTTTTAGGTCTTTGGGCTGTCAGAGGCAGATAGCGCTGTCACCACCGCAGCATCCCTTTTCCCCGAGAGCCTTGAAGGCTTTCTATACCGACTGACACTTCCAGAAAATCCCCACCTGATAAGTGCATTGCAGATGGACGTGACCTGCCCACCAGTCTATCTTCTCTGCCTTGCTTTTATTTCGTTACACCTCTCTATCGTTCTTGATCACAGACTAGAGAGAAGACATCCCTTTCCTGATTTTTAAAAGGACCCCCCCCCCCCCCCCCTCCCCTGCTAATTGCTGTTATCAATCCAGCAACTGGAAATTATCAAATCTGTTGCCACTTTATTGGACATTCTGTTCAAGCACACTTGAAAATCTGCATTAAGTCTCTGAATCACAGAAAAGCAGAGTGCAGTCCTGCTCCGAAATATCAAGTATTATTCAATTCACTGTTTTTCTCTGAAAGACAAACCTTCTGTATTTTATGAAATGTGGGGGACCGTGTCGAGGCTCTAAAGGCTGATTTCCAGCTTGGTTAAGGGATCTAGCTTGGATCTGTAGAAAGCACTTCAACTGTTTTAATGTTAGAAGCCAGTTCTGTCTCTATCAGTAGTTTTTCTTTTATAAATCCCATTTTCTGTTCTTTTAATTCTCCCTCACATCTCATTTGCCACAAAACTGAAATGTACAGGAAATTAATTCAGATTAAAGAATTACAAGGGGACTGAATTTCCTGCAGATCTTCAGATTGGATTTGTAGGAAATGGGGTCAAGAACTCCTTCTTAAAGAGAAATACTTTTCCATATGATGAGATGCAATATACCATGCACTTTATTGTCCCCTTTTGGAGATGAGAAAAAAATTGAGAATGAAAAATTACAGTATTGATGCTCTGACAATAGTGTAGGAATTATATTATATCTGGAAGAAAATTATAAAATGTTTTCTTTGTGTACTTTATTCACTTTCTTTAAATAAAATATTTATAAAGGTATTGTACCTCACTATAAGGGGTGCTTTCAGACTGAAAGAAATTACATAGGGCTAAATAGCTCTAAATAATGAAACAAAATCCATCCATCTTTATTTTTGCACTGCAGGACCTGCAGCTGCTCTTGGTCGATGTAGCTCCTTTGATAAGGTGTCTTTGGAGCTTCAACCTTGGAGAATAAGCTTTACTACGATAAGCCGAAACACGTGTAATGTAGCTGCACAGTGACTGGTTGAACTTGTGAATGCAGCACCAGAACTCACCATTTAATTAAAATGACTTAAACTTAAACACTGGCCGTGTAATGCCTGGTATACACTGCGTGATTCTGGGCTGTCGCAGACACAAGGTGACCATTGTGAAGGAATCATGACAGTATCTTTGTTCTTGCCTCCAAACTGGTGGTACTCTGTTCTGCAGTGACTGGTTTGATGGGGGGGTCTCTCAAAAAGTCTTGCGACCAGAGATTATCCCGGATCATTTTCTGATGGCGTCAGAAATCCTACAACTTCTTCTACTCACTTGAGAATTAAAGCCACCCTAGCAAAGCATGTCTTGTAATACCTCTTTGTTTCACTATGGATGCAGTTTGTTGGGTCTTAGGGCTTCTATGTGCTGCACGATTTCTGCAGTCGTAAAGAAGATTATAACGTCTCACACTGTACGACTGACTTAATCTTGGGTACAATGTCAAGAATAGTATGTGCAGACTGTATGATGAAGAGCCCTCTTAAATCGTAGGCTACGACTGATTCAGAGATGCGGACAGATGTAAACAAACATGTGGAAATAAGAGACCAACTTTGGATTCTTATTTTTCTTTGGAAATGAACTAGGTCACAATAATTCAGTGATTCCCAAAGTGTGGGCCGCGGCCCCCTGGTGGGCTGTCGCGGTACTGCAGGTGGGCCGTGAGAGGTCATTAAAATTAAACAAACATCTTTAAAATCCTCTTAACTTTTTAAAATAGGTTTTTAATTACTGTAAAATATTAACAACATGATTTAAAAACATTAAAAAGTAACAAAACAAACCACTTAAGTGTTATTCTACCATCATCTTAACTTAATATGACAAGTGTCACCTTATTTGTTGACCCCTCACATTAATATCGGAACATGGTTCCTTGTCCTGTATGTTGATCACAGTTGGTGGGCCGCGGAGATTTTTCACATTTTAAATTGGGCCTTGGTATTCTGAAGTTTGGGAACGGCTGCAGTAATTAATGTGACATTTCAAGTTGCATTTTAAGAAGTAAGTAGACAGAGTTGCAGGATTTCTGACTCTGTCAAAAGTTTATATCAGGTAGTCTTTGGTTGCAACACCAGTGAGACGGCTGTTGTCGAACCGCTCACATTGTAGGACGTAAGACAGCTGAATTTGACCAAACACTGAAGATACCCCCATGATTCTTTCACGATGTTGATCTTTTGTTGACAACTGCCCAAAATTGTGCAACATATAGGGAAGAAAAGGGCTCACTTATCAGATATGTGAAGAAGGAATCATAGTATGATTTTAACTTGTACCACCTGACCGCTTAATGTTACTGTGATGCAAATGCCATCAAATACAATCTATTTACATTATGTTGTCTTTTTGGGGAACTCCTTAATTTCCACAGGTCTCAAAGAGCTCTCAGGATGGTTTGGTCCAAATGCGTCTAAGGTTCAATCAGCTCTGGCAACTTCATGGCAATGCATGAACAAATGTTTCAGTTTTTCATCACACTCACCACGACTTTAAAAGGAATATTTTTTAACTGAAAGCATCTTTTGTGTCTGAACCACGTTTTACAATATGTCCTTGTGGAACTTTTTTTTCCTTTTTCTTTTTTGATAAAAAAACAACCGAAACTTGAAAAAATACTGTACTAGAACCATTAAAGGTAAAACTGAATCATTACTTTGCAACCATTTAGCACAAAAGTACAGAAACACGGAATCAAACCTGTCCGTTATTAATATTAATATTAATATATACATACACAGTTTCATTTTGATAATAACTCAGCACACAGACTGGTCTTGGATACACATGAGTTTCAGTTTTTTTTTTCAAACAACAATAATACCAGTTTCTAATCCTATAGAAGCTGCAGGTCTATTCACATTTGTCCTTCTCACAGTGTCAGTTTGTTTCTGAGGGCTTAAGAGATAAAAAAAAATATATATATATATATATATATATATGAAGGGTTTAAGTTGGATTCAAACCTCATGACGTGTGTCCCTGCCTGTCTTTCAAAGGTCTGCGATGAATGCAAAAGCACCAAACTGACACCACTGAGGGAGCAACGGAATAACATCACTGTCGCTGCATTTTAATATGACAAATAAATATGTAAATAGTGTGACTGATACTGTGAAACTCAGTGAATAAATTCGTCTTTCTGTCATTCGTTCTCTCTCACATACACACAAACCAGCACAGGCGCACACACAGAATCAATCTATGGCTGTGTCATTGAGAGTGCTCAGATGGCTGTGTGTCTCATCTCAGACACGGGACGGGGGGCGTCGCAACAGGATTCTCGATTATCCATTTATTCGCTGCAGAGGGCATCGGGGGCCTGTCAGTTCTCATTTACCCGGGCTGCACTCGCGCAGGACTTGAGCCGTGACCATAAACACATTTGATGTCCTTTTACCCCAGAAACGCAAATTGAAACTATTTTTTAAAAGTGACACTTTCGGTGTGATTTTCTCGAGCAAAACTCTATCATAATCCTGTATGATACGATTTTCCAAATTGTATTTGTTATTGTTAAAGAAGACGAAAAAGAAAAAAAAAAAAAACCCACTGCAACACCGAGTATACATGTCCGATGTGTTGTGGCAAACAATCTCTCAATACTTATTCTACACTACAGTAGTACTAATTAAATGGCACACGGCCCCAAGCTCAATAAATTCCTCCTGAAGATTTTGCAAAATTGCATCTGTTGGAGACTGTTCATTTATTGCTCTATGGAGTATTTACAGCACCAGTATTGACTGAAAATAAAGCATTTTCATTATACTAAAGGAATATGTCACCATGTGTCACAACAGCATGACTTATTGATGAAATTTTATTAGTTTGTGCACACCAGTGTGGCCAAGAAGTAGAAGATACAGCAAGTAGAATCAATAGTGAGTTTGGATAATATCATTAAAAGAATGTTAACACACAAATACAGACTAAGGTAGATGGCATTTGCGGAAACGGTGTCGTTTTGACTTCATTCGCTCAGCAACAACCAGAGTTTTTCTTTGGAGGCAACAACTTTGATTCCAAGTGATGTTACGCGGTTGTTTTTACTACACTGCTAACGTATCAACTGTTAGTCACACAGCGCCTCGACTGTTTCTTTGAATTTTCTTTGATGAGCTTTCTGTGTGGAGTTTGTAATTCTCCGTATCTGCTCGCGTTTCCTCCAGGTGTTTCTCCAGCAGTTCAAAGACATGCAGGTTGAGTTAATGGAACGCAAAACCCCCTGGGTGTGAAAAAACTTCTTTTCCTTTTTTTGTAAGTTTCTAACGATAATAAAGATGGTGTCATTATCTTTTTTAAAAAATATATGTCATATTATTCATAAAATAAAGTCTTTCTGTGCTTGAGAGCATGTATTTGAGTGTCTTAAGTCGCTACAAATCAAAAACTCTGTTGTCATTTCAACTATGTCCACCCGCGTGCAATTACGCCTGATTCCTATGATGCTGGCAAGATCAAAATCATATTTTTAAGTCACTGTAGATCCTCGTGTCAGCTCGTAAATGCGGTGAAAGTGAATGGCAAAACCCAAAACCTACCACAGTTGCACATATTTGCTTCGAGATTTGCTCTTCTAGCTCTCTATTTGTCGTTTCCTGATTTGCCAAGACACGGATGCCGATGCAGACTGGTGCAGAAATAGGCTTTGTTTTGGTCAGATTTCTCATTCAGTGAGCTGTTCGTATTTTCATGTTTCTGTGACATCACAGATTAGAGTCAAATTTTCACCCTGAAGTGTGTAGTACAAAGCTCTAACACCAGTTTCAAAGAGGAAGGAACTGGAGGTTAGTCTAGTCGCTGACTCCACCCTCTTAAACCAGCGACCAGGAATAGTTAGAATCTTAAAAAACAGAGCAGAAAAAGGAGCTTTTGCACTTTATCTCTGTTTTGTTTTGACCAAAACATGCCACAGACCTTTAGGAAATTCAAAATAGTTCCTCTTTAATGATGACGAGCCGGCGGGTGCCATGACAGAACTCAGACATCACTCACCATTTGAATTTGTAAATAATCCCCCATCCTACAAACCAGTGTGCACCTGGCTTCAGGGAGCACAATAAGTATACGAGTCTTTTTCTCAGGTGCAGAAAAGAAAAAAAAAGAAAAAAGGGCAGTAAGAAAATGAAATTTAAGAGGAGTCTTTGATTTGTGAAGAAAGATGAGAAGGGTCACTGTTTTTGGTAAGAGGAAGGTCTTGTAGAGACTGCCAGAGGGGAAAGGCTCCCAATACTAAATTGGTTAAGACAAAAACGTTTCTTCTGACTACTTGTAAATCAGGCAGGTGTTTAGGTCTTACAGTTCTGGACATGTGAAGATCTCTAGTTTGGTAAAAAAATGATATTCTGATACCAGACCGAATGACTAAAATGACCGTCTGTGACCTCGTAAGGGATTTATCCACACGAATATTCAGGTTGGCAATGTTGGGCAGCAAGTAACTGTGATGCCTGATGCAAATAACAAAATAAAGATGGCTACTTTCTGTGTTTGCTTACAGTCAGACTTTGGAAATAAATAAAAAAAAAGAGAGAAAGACAAAGAAAAAAAAGGATTGGTGCAAATACCCTCTTTGGAAAGCTGTAGGGAGCTCATGCAGTCGACCCAATAATAGCTGTGCTGTTCATCTCATTTCTTTGATAGTGCAAAGCGTGACGCATGGAGCCATTTTAATAGGAATACAGCTGGTTGAAATGAGCCAGAAATACAATTAAATGTTGTTATGTATATTTGATATGTCTTTGGATGGCAGTGAAAATAAATAATGAACATGGGTATTATTGAGGATCAAATTAAAAAGCAGTTTTCTTCCCCTGTGCCGTCTTTAGGTTCGGAGGTGAATGAAACCTAAATTGGTCAGAACTTCTCCATTCCTCTGGAAAATCTCAGCAGTTCCTCACGCCCCATAACACAGCGGCTTCGGAGAAATAATTCTGCTTCCAGCTGCATGTGACAAACAGAACAATTGTGCAGCACTGCAGGTTAATTCGTGGCTTTGATGGATGCTGTATCAAGGCTGTGCTGCAAGCACAGAAGAAACCGTGGCAATTAGAAAAGCCCTGTGTGTGAGAGTTGGCTGCTGCATGCACCACTGGGCATAAATGAGTCTAGCAGCCCAGGCAACATAGACAGGGCTTTTACACAACATCACAGACACGCCTAAGACTCCCATTGTGCCTTTCGCTAATCCATTTCCATCCTAACAAGCTGCTGCCTTCGAAACCAGCCATCCAACCACAAGCCTGTCCACCGTCTGCTGAGCTTGGTTCAGCTCCAGTATCTGATTTCAGCAGCCATTTTGAGATCTCTCTGTCAACACCAGTCCGTCTCGACTTTGAGAATCAGCTGTAATATTTTTTTTGCATGGAAGTAATGTGGTTGTTTAAATGCATTTTCTCAAAGTGGCTGGCTGTTTTTGGTTTGTGCGCCACGATTAATAGGATTGTACAGCTGCTGAGACGAGATCAGATTGGGTAGACAGCAGCTTTATTCTTTTATCTCCAGCCACAATGGAAGGCTGTCCTCTCCATCAACCTTTAAATTTCCGCATTTGGATCACTTCTGCAACCACCTGATATTAACAGCTTGCTTGGATCTCGGGGGACTCTATTTTTAATTTTTAATTTTTTTTTTTTTTTTTACCAACAAAACAATAAACAGAAGGAAACATTTGCACATTTATTTCCAATAAAGCAGCTGAGATGCCGCTAAGAAAATCAACAGTGCATTTTCTCTATTGAGCTGAAAGCTGTCGAGGCTCTCGAACAGCACTAATTATTGTCCTCGCAGCTGAGAATGTTTCCTCAGGTGAACGAGCTGAGTGGCCAACAAACAAGCGAAACTAATAAGAGTGGCTCAAGCCTTTAAGCGTTCGTCTGTTTTGAAGTATTCTCCGTTTTGACAGAAATCTCTGATGACATGGAGATTTGGCAGTTTTTATCTGTGACTTTTTGAGCCAAATCTGTGTAAATGTGTGTACCTCACAACCAAACATTTGTATTTGTCACCTTTTCTTTGATGGATTGTGCTGTTTTTATATTAATGCATACAACACCCTCATTATAAACCTGGAAGCTTTTCTTTGTTTGTACCAAGGCTACATATTTCCATATTTATGACATTTTATAAAGCTCTAAATGTGTTGAAATTACACACTTGCAGAAGTGATGTTTTACCTATTAATACCAATATATCATTTCAAAATGACCTTCTCATATGACATATGAGAGAATTATAAAGTTTGCAACTCGAAGCCTTGTAGGTGTATATACACTGTTACGTACTTTGCAGTTTGATCTCTCATCAAAATGATTTATACATTGTTATTCACAAAACCCACAACCTAGAGAAAAAGAGATGGAAAACTCTTCCATCCACTAACTTTCACTCATCCAGGTTTGAGTCATCGGGAGAGGAGAGAGGCCCAGACCTCCGTCACCTTCCAGCTCTTCTGGGAGGATATGGATCTGTTTCCTGACCAGCCGCTCCCGACCAACCAGGAGATGTAAGCTCTCCAGTCTGTCCTGGGTCTGCCTCTGGGCATGCAGGGGTAACCTACTCTCTTAATTTGGAAGAACAGTGGCTCTGCTCTTTCTCCTGGATGACTGAACATCTGGCATCTCTAAGGGAGAGTCTCATGACCCTGCAAAGCGGCTTGATTTCACATACTCGCTCTTTCCATCACTATTCATAATTCAAGATGGTATATAAGAGTAATATAAGAGTATAAAACAGCTCGCTCTTCATCACAACAGAGCTCACTACTATGACACTGCGCTGGTCCAACTTTGAATCTCCCGCTCCATTTTTGTCCTCATCTGCGAGCAAGACCAAGAGACTCTGAAATTCCTCCACTTGAGGCAACACCTCACTCCCGACCCAGAGAGGACATTCTAATGGTTTTCCAAATCCCATTCTAGTTCACTCTCCTAAAAATAAATAAATCAATAAAAATTGCATTCTCATTTGGGTAGTGTTAATTTCTGTGTGCAGCCTGGGATCATTTTTACCAACACGAACATGAACTTTAACATGAGTCCACATACACTCACTTTATTAGGTTCACCTGTCCAACTGCTTGTTAACGCAAATTTCTAATCAGCCAATCACATGGCAGCAACTTAATGTATTTAGGCATGTAGACATGGTCAAGATGATCTGCTGCAGTTCAAACCAGCGTCAGAATGGAGAAGAAAGGTGATTTAAGTGACTTTGAACATGTCATGGTTGTTGGTGCCAGACGGGCTGGTCTGAGTGTTTCAGAAACTGCTGATCTACTGGGATTTTCACCACAAACATCTCTAGAGTTTACAGAGTTGATGCCAGATGTCAGAGGAGAAGGACCAGTCTGGTTCGAGCTGATAGAAAGGCAACTGTAACTCAAATAACCAGTCGTTACAACTGAGGTATGAAGAAGAGCATCTCTGAACGTACAACACGTCCAACCTGGATGAGCTACAGAAGCAGAAGACCACAGTGGGTGCCACTCCTGTCAGCTAAGAACAGGAAACTGAGGCTACAATTCACACAGGCTCACCAAAACTGGACAATAGAAGACTGGAAAAACGTTGCCTGGTTTGATGAGTCTCGATTTCTGCTGTGACATTCAGATGCTAGGATGCTTTGGCGTCAACATCATGAAAGGATGGATCCATCCTGCCTTCTATCAATGGTTCAGGGTGGTGGTGGTGGTGTAATGGTGTGGGGGATATTTTTCTGACACACTTTGGGCCCATTGGTACCAACTGAGCATTGTGTCAATGCCACAGCCTACCTGAGTATTGTTTCTGACCATGTCCATCCCTTTATGACCACAGTGGACCATCTTCTGATGGATACTTCCAGCAGGATAACGCACCATGTCATAAAGCGCGAATCATCTCAGACTGGTTTCTTGAACATGACAATGAGTTCACTGGACTCAAATGGCCTCCACAGTCACCAGATCTCAATCCAACAGCTTTGGGATGTGGTGGAATGGGAGATTCACATCATGGATGTTCAGTCGACAAATCTGCAGCAACTGGTGATGCTGTCATGTCAATATGGACCAAACTCTCTGAAGAATGTTTTCAGTACCTTGTTAAATCTATGCCACGAAGGATTAGGGCAGTTCTGAAGGCAAAAGGGGGTCCAACCCGGTACTAGCAAGATGGACCTAATACAGTGGTACGCAGTGAGTGTATTTCTCTGCAGATATTACTTGGTTGTGCTGCAGCATAAACACCATTTAAAGATGCTCTGCGTCACCTCTAACATGCACACTAGTCAGTAACTGTCTGCTACCGTTTTTCAAAGCTTTTTTTCGAGCTTTGTGATCATTTTGTTCTAAAAAGTGAAAAGATGTGACAAACTGACATGAATAATTGAAAGTTTTAATGAAACCCTTGTTCTAAACAGATACCAGAGCATGAATGTTCTTTCTCCAACATATTGTTTCCTGAAACTCCACAGCTGCTCGTGTGTCTTTGAGCCCCTCTGTGTCAGTCTGTTCAAAGTAACGGCTTCTTGGCACAAAGGCAGACACAGTGAATATGAACAGAATAAACTCCAGACAATAAAAAGGCAGCACATCAATAACCACTCGCCTTGGCTTAGCAGGGGGGCTTATTGGTTTAATTCTCAGAGTACACCAAGATGGGAAACCACATCAGAACAAACAACTGAAGGGGATGTTTATGCGAGTAAGGATGTGCTTGAAATCCAATCCACCACATTTTTTAACACGTACAGCAGGCTTAGTGCAAATATTAACACTGCATCTATTGGGAAGCAATCTGGCGGTCACCATATTGCTGTTGTTGTATTTTTTTTTTTTTTGCACACAAGAGTCAGTAAACAGAGCTAAGCAGACCCTGAATGTTGCCTATGTTGCTCTGCTGCTCCAGGAAAGGTTGTACTGGTCCTGAGCAGTTATTTCAGCGGCATCCATCGGAGCTGCCGCCCTGTGCAGCACGCTGGAACAGAAACGCTGGCTGTGTGTTGTTTTAGCCGAATATATTGTTTTGTTGAGAGTCTTATCGCTTGAGCAGAACTGTGTTGGGGTTGGCACGCCATAGGAATTCAATTATTCCTTTGCGGGGGCTCATCACCTCTCCTTTTCAATTTCTGTAATCCCCTTTTAACAAAATTATTAAATTGGGCTGTTATTCCCTCAGCATTGTTAACATCTATTCCATGCATGTGTCCGTTTTCTATGCCCTCTTAATCCACTTCAGACCTGTGGGGAAGCCGGAGTCTCTCCCGGCTATCTCCGGGCAAGAGGAGGGATGGACGGATTTCCAGCCCATCACACAGATACAGCTAAAATAAGACAATAAGACAATAAGAGTATCATTCATACTCAGATTTATGCTTATGATAAATTAGGAATCACCAATCAGTCTAGAATGCATGTTTTTGAATTACGGAGGAAACTGGGGTACCTGGGAAAAAAGCCCATAAACTTATTATTTATTATTATTATTATTATTATAGTAGTAGTAGTAGTAGTAGTAGTATAGTAGTAGTATACCATTTTTCTTGCTATGTAATGTGTGTTAGTTGTAAATGTAACAGGACAAGTCTCATCCCTGCTCATAATGCAGGACAATCCTTGGTTTCCCCTCAGTGTAGGGGTGAGTATTGGCAAAGACCTCACAATACGATTTGTATCATGATACTTGAGTTGCGATGCGATATTATCACGATATCATGATATACTGCGATATTCTACCCAGTTAATATCAAAATTAAAAAGTAGAGATGTTCATCAGATGATATTGATCATTCAGAGGACAAATTGAGTCAAAACTATTTGCTTCTAAACAACCTATTTATTGTTCATTATTAGTGTTTTTGAAAAAAATTGCAAAAAATCGATATTAGGAGCTGAAAAATCGATATTATATTGGGTGACCGAAAATCGCGATATATTGCCAAATCGATTTTTTTTCACACCTCTACCTCAGTGACCTCAGCACCTGGGGGAACACTATAAAAAGGGACGGCGTTCTTCCTGTGTCTCCCGGGTTTTTGGATTTTCCTTTGCCAGAGTGCTCGTGGGTGTACGTGTTACTTATATTTTTGTTGGGACTCCTCACACCATTCAACCCATTTGCCTCCTGGTAAGCCTCAGCTTTGATCACGTTCCCTGTTCCTCCTCATTCCAGTGTATATGGTGCTTTTCATGGTTCATTTGTTTGGAGCAAGATTTGTTAATAAATCAACTCCCTTTTTGTTTTACTGGAAGCACGTCTCCTGTTCATGATCTGTACAGGTACTGTTAAGAACTGGGGGAAGTTTTCAGGGTGGCACTGTCGGGTTTTTTAAATTGGAGCTTAATCCACATTTCTGTCTTTCCAGCTGTTGTTGTTCCTACATTATATTCCCCCCAGTATTGCCACATTAAGAAAGAAAATATAAAACAAAACACAACTCTTCTGGGCTGTTGCTCCCGGTGATGTTAAATGTACTGAAAGTATTTTTCAGAATTTTTTTTTTTTAACGTTATGTAAATCACGTAATTTTATTCAACTGATTGCTAACAAAGTAGTCAGGGATGTCTAAGAAGCTGACGGCCAGCACCTGCCGTTAGGTGAGCCATGGACGCCGACGGCGTAGAGTCAGATTTGAACCACTTTAAGAAGGAAGGAAGTCTGGGAAAACAAACTCACCGTCTCACACTGCAGGTCAGTCTTCTACACTGCAACTGCTACTATACGGCTCAAACCACCTGTTGAGTGCTCCTTTAATATAAACCCTGTAAAGACTTCTGGAGAAGCCGTGGAGGGCAAATGCAGTGTGATGTCTCCGTGTGTGAACTTTCTAACAAAACTTGGAGGATTATCTGATACCTGTGGCAATGACACACTGGGATTGTTTGATCACAGTAGCCGGCGTTTCCACTGATGTAAAAGCCAAGGTTTTTAGTGAAAGACAGAGTCTGTTCCTCTTTCTTTCTTTTCTTTTTTTAAGAAGAGCACGGTCCATATTGATGTCAGTAGCGTGTGTGTGAACGCAGGTTGAGAAACAGCTTGTCCAACATGCATGTGTAATGACATGTTAAATAGCCATGCTCTGCTACATGTGCTAATTATCCTCATGGAGCGCCAGATTTTTTTTGTGAAAGCTATGACGTTGAAAGATGATTAAAGGACAGATGCCCCTGCAAAAAACCAAACCCTGGATTGGGGCTGTTATAACCCCAATTATAAGGCAGGAATAGCTGATTTTACTGAGGAAAATGTTTAAATATGTATTTTAAAGGTATGATGTTCAAATATGATGATGGTCAAATATTTGCTCTCCTTTGATCATAGTTTTGGTCTCATGTGAATTTAATTGTGCAATGCAAGCTTAAGCAACCAGACCGAACAATTTCGGACTGTTTGTTGATTCTGATAATTAAAAAATCTTTTTTTTTTCTGAACAAAAAAGAAAAGCAAACCAAACCCTCGGAGAATATTAGCATAGCACAGATGAAAAGGGCAGCGCTGGTCAAGCTGTACCTGGATTCCTGCCCCGCCGGTCGGATGACTTTCCTTCAGTGATAATTTGAGGCCTCTATCTTAGGCGAGAGCACTGACGTCTATTAGATCTATAAATCATGTTACTCGAGGGGTGGGAGGTTTAGGGAGGTGCAGCGAGAGCTCAGGGTCGTAAATCTCATTACCTGAGACTGCTGCCGAGCCCCGTGCTGCCTCATCCTGTCCTCAATCTCTCCCATTATCAGCTGACCTTGACCGCCAAGGTAGACACTTACACTCAATCAGGGCTGTGAGGGTGTGTGTGTGTGTGTGTGCATGTGTTAACCTGCCATATTTCTATCATGATATCTGGCACCCCGCCCAATTTAAACAAGGGACTGGAATGATTTTTTACTTTTTCATTTTTATTTTTTTTTCATTTTATGAAAATATCAATTTATTCTTGCTGCTGTCATCCTGCCATTGACTTGTTTAGATCGAGCTGTTCTGCTTGTCACTGCCTCTTCACATTTTAATTTCAATATTTTCACCGTGCTCTTTTCTGTTTCCTGCAGATGTGCGACGGCTGTTCCCCACACGAACTCAAAATTACATTCACGCGCCCGTCATTTGTGCAGTCGAACAGAACCCCTCCGGTGACTTTTGTCAAGAACCTTCATGTTTCAAATTGAGCCCATTGTGCCTGAAGTGATTAATTAAACTTTTCTTTTTCCTGATGTTAGCGAACAGATTGTTTGAGTCCTTTTGTTCGGGTCAGATGAGTCACTTCTGATGCTGCCGTAAAACAGCTATTAAACACACACCTGTTAGCACATCATGGTTCGTTTAAAATCTAACGATGTAATGTTGAAACACCGACCGGTGAGCAGGAAGCACCCGCGCTTTGACATCTGCCCATCTGTCAGGGAACGGAATATGAGTGGATTTTAGAGCATTTATCAACAACTAAAACATTGCAGGTTAATGGTATTTTTATGTCCTGTGTACGCCCTTTGAGGGATAAAACGTGGCCCACAGCAACACTCGCGGTGATACTGTGCAGATCTTTACTCTACTTCATGGGCTCTTTAGGTTTAGTATTAATGATCTCAAATTAAATTTCTTGTCATGATGGTTCTCAGATGACTTGGGGAATCTTTTGGAGACTGAAAACCTGCAACGCTAAGTACATCCGATCATACTTGGCTGTACAATATCTTAAGAGCAAGGGCCAGGAGAAACATCCAGTTTTCAAAGCTGAAACCACTGTGGATGAAGGGAAAGATGCGGTTTATCAAATGACCACTGAAAGAAGAATTATTCATCACCCAAAGACATTTGGTATATATTCTATTGGATTGTGTAAAATGTACCTCAAACAAGTTGAAGGGCTAATTCTACAGTTTAAAAATGATTCAGTTTTGCTGCCAATTCCACATTGTGAGATTTTCCCTCTTCATGAAACCTGCGAGTGGGTCCCAGCGCATTACTGCGCTGGTGCATTCGGGGGAGTCTGCAGGCCACATGCTCGATGCCACTCTCAAAAATACAAAAATCCCCAGTGACCTGCACTGAGAGGGTTTACAACGCGCCACCAAACCAAGAAGCATGACACACAGTTTTAATTGGCCGAACATCTGCAGAGCATCGATTAGGTACAGCGGCACTATCACTGATCTGAACACTCACCTGGTGAGACGTTAAGGTGCGGCGCCTCGGCTGCACAAGCAAGAACAAAAACAACACACAAGAGAAAGATAAGGAGACGGAAGACGTTTTACAAACACACCTCAGCTAACACAGCAAGGTCAGAAGATGATTATAAAGTATATTGCCCGAATTATTGCTAAAGATTTACAATGTCAGTGTGGTTGGGAGCGACTGCTTTAGTGACGTGATAATATTCCTACATTAGCGCCATGGTAAATGGCAGAAACTGCACATTATTTCACTGCCAATCTTTTTTTACTGTGTCAAAGTAAACAAAGCAAAACTGTAACTTTAAAATTTTTTTTCCTCTTCTGTGCTATAAAGTACCAAAAAATACTTGACTCTTCATGTCTCCATTTATTTATTTATTGAGATTTTATTGAGAATGGAAAATGAATATCTAAGTAAATCAATGTTGAGAAATATATCAGGCTACATGAAATTTAGGATGAAAACAAGCACGTTTAACAATAATTAAAGAATAGAAGTTACCGTTCGCCTCTACTGTGTCTACCTCCTACCAGACCCGCTGTTTAACAGGAATATTCCTGCACATTTACAGGATGTTTCATTGACTGGACACAGTCCTTTCCACCATCCACCATCATAAACATTATCCCAAATGCTCCAAGCTTAGTCGCACTGCCACCCACCCGACCGTATAATGTGGTGAGTTCACCCGTGAACAGTGGATGACAACACATGGTCTTTTCAGAAGTTCACTTTAGGGGGGCTTATTGTTAAAAAGATCACTTTTTGTCCGCTTGACAGCACACATTCGAGTTTCTAAAGTGACTACCATCTTAAAAACATAACACAACATAACACTTAGTTTGGGGCCACCAGGTCTGAATGTCATGAGCCATTAAGATCTGCAGGGACTCAGAGTAGAATTATCCAGCTTCTCCATTTTTATGTTTACCCACAACTTAAAATCATGCTGCATTCACTGCACACAAGTCACAAGCCCTTTGCTCTTGCTTTTTTTTTTTTTTTCTCGCTTGGCTGTATTTTCACCAGCAATTACACAGCTCATTTTATTTAGGAAGGAAAAGAGATAATGATGCACCGCAAGTACTTTGTTTAATACTTTGTTTTCAAAGTCAAACTTCTTGTTGCCATTTTTGCCCTCAGCCAGAGGCTGAAAGTTCCAAGTTCTCTTTCATCACTGAAAGCACTCTCAGCGGAGCCACCGTCACAGAAACAA
This sequence comes from Hirundichthys speculiger, assembly GCA_018398805.1. Taxonomy (NCBI): domain Eukaryota; kingdom Metazoa; phylum Chordata; class Actinopteri; order Beloniformes; family Exocoetidae; genus Hirundichthys; species Hirundichthys speculiger. The sequence continues at coordinate 3,376,889 of JAGFBZ010000258.1, forward strand.
ACAATGATGAGAATTGCCCAAATAAGCAACAGTTCTCAACCTTTGCTTCTAAAAATGTAAGAAATAAAAAACCAGCGAATGGACCAACAGTGAAGCCCAGGGTTAGACTAGCTGATATGTGCCGGATGAATTACTTCATGGTTTTTGACTGGTATCGTACACTCACTGGTTGGCCCTTAGTTTACTTCAATTTTTCCATCTACAGCATCTTATCAACCTGGGCCAGTTCAACACTCACTTTTGCACTGTACCCAAAAGAGGGATGAGTACCAACTGATACTAGCTGAACAGTTGCAGATGAGGCAAAGATAAATACTTCTGTCCATTTGGTGTGAATTAGCTCTCAGGCTAGTTACCATACTCTCTCTTATACAGTAATAATATACTTCAGGGGTATTGAGTGTGTCTTGTTTTCAAATTTACATTTGCATGAAGTGCAAAATTGTATGATGCATCTAAAATGAGGCGCACCGACCAGGAGGAGTGGAATTGAGTGGCTCATTTCACCGAGAGGGGCAGCATCCAATTTTCAAAGTTTAATGATCAAAATTGGGTCCAAAAGTGAGTCAGTTTCCACTGACCCCAGTGTTAAAAATGTCCAATTTTACAGAAGAAATAAACATCTCCATAGCTGGATCCATGACCAATGTAGCAGGGTTTATGTACCTCATAAGTAAACATTATATTAAACTTCACATTTAAATATGATTAGGAAAAGGTTTTATGAGTGACAGCTGCATTGTCTTTGCACCCAGCTGAACCACCTTCGCCCCCACAGCCTTCCGGGTTAGCAAGACAGACTGAGACCGTCTTAGATGGCCACCACATTTACTTGGCCTGGACTCTGACGTCTAGGTGGCTAAATGAGTGCAGTAGCTCCAGCAATCCTCCTTTCAGATGTTTCCTGTAGCGCTGTCTGAAATGAGGATGGTTGGATAGATTCACTCATAATGAATGTGAGGTAATGTTTGTTAGCATACAAGCCAAAATAGCTTGCTTATGGTAAGTGAGGTACGGTGGAGAAGTTCCAACCAATTGCCAAGCTTTGTTGTTTCACCCATTTGCTTGTTTTTGGATCAAGCAGGATTGGGCAGAATCAGCTCCTGCCAATATGACAGTGACCAGATCCCAGAGAGTTTGTCCAGTTCTTTTTATACGGTCTATGATTTGACTCTTAAACTCCGCCCCTGAATTTTAAAACTACTTACGGCAAAAATTAAATTCAAATTCATCATAATATTGAGTGCTTTTCATCAATATCAAATATCTACATAAAATATCCTGTCAAAATGTTGCTAAATATTTCTCAAAATACACTTTTTAGTATCGTACATTTTTATTGTGTTTTTTTTTTTAACTCACACTGCTTACTTTGGTAATACCGTTCTCTTGTAAGGATCCCAGGAAGGCTTAATGTCATGTTTCATTAAAAGTTTAAACCTTAATCCTGTTAACATAGCTTGGTTCTACAATCAGAACAGATGCAACAAGCACAGAGGGATGAGGATGGAGCGTAGCAGCCAATATTCACACATTTTACAGCGGTAATATTTCCTTTTGGCAGCTGCAGCAACATGAACTTGGCAAAAGTTGGAGAAACAACGATAAACTGCCTACAGGTCAAACAGGGTGAAATGTCTTTTTGTAGCGTAAATCAAGTCTGTGGCAGTGTTGTTGGTTTTTCTGCTGGCTGACTGCGATGTCCAACTGAGCTTCGACTAGCAGCACCAGTGAAACAGACATAATGAATGTTTGGCTTCCAAATAGAGCCCGACGCTGTTTCCAGCCTCCATATTTCTCAGACGTTGTCTGCTGTCCTTTTTCTTTCATTCCTCCCACTCCTCCCTTTTTTCTGCTTTATGTATTTTCTTCCATTTCTAGCATTGTTTCTGTACAAATCTGCCTCTCCTGTGTTCAAAACCTCTGATTCGAGCGCAAATGTTTTACAATTAACAAATCATTTCCAGTTAATTGCATCAGACACCCCGGGAACCAGACAGTATATTCATCAGTTGTGGTGTGCCAAAGAAACTGAAATAATTTGATGACTGACATAAAAATCAATTTTTAGAATTAGAGTTAATGAAATTAAAAGCAACCTTGTAAAGACGTAGCGAGGGTTCTGTCTGCAGCTTCCTCCTCCTTACATCATTTCTTCCAGTCTTATTCAGCTTCCCGCGTTGCATCTTAATGGGTTTTCTTGCCTGGAGCAAATTCAAGGCCAGAGCAAGAATCTGATGCATTACAGTATGTATATCTGTCTGGCTCAATAGCGGCATATATGACAGCACTCTAAGCTGTCACATAACCCCCAAACTGGCACCGTTCCACCCGTGTACTAGTGGGAAAGAAAATTCACCGTCAAGAATTTCACCACAGCAGCAAAGAGCAAGCTTGCCCGGAGGAAGGTCCTGAAAAGTACACCGTGTCTTCCCTGAGGCACGATTCATTGGGTGGTGACAGCTTCGGTCATGTTTGATAAGTGAGGATGTGCACAGCAGTGAATCCAGATATGCCACACTGCAATCGAGGACATGACCCGCGGCTTAAGAGTCTCTGTGTACTCGCCAGCACTAATAAGGAAGTGGGTTCTCAAGTCACTGCAAGTGGACTGGACTGTCTCAGTAGAGCTGATGGACATGATTTTTCCGCGTCTTCTCCCATTAGTGTGGGATTGCAGTTTCAGTGCAAGTGCGCAGAGGACCGCCACAGTCAACTGTAAGTTGGAGAGACTTCAGCGGATTCAAAAATGTCAACAAAGCATCATGTGATGCTGAGCATCACTCATGCTGATTAATAGATTCAGTTCCTGTCATGATGCAAGTTGGACACAACACAAAGACGGAGCCTGCAAACAGTCCCCAAAAGGAGCAGTGCTTTTTTTTTTCTTCTTAAATTTAAACCTTGGTAGGAGCCATTAAAAAAATGCTGCAGCAACTGTACAAGTTAGAAATCTGGACACATCTACTCATTCAAAATGGACGGGCTGGCGTGTTAAAACATTTGACTTGTATTTTACATCTCACACGGAGGCTCAAAAACTAAAATTAGTACCAGTTTGTTTGGTGAATAAAACTCAGAAGGTCATATTGCAATAACTCTGGTGTGCAGTAAGACGATACCAAGCCAGATGAGGTTCATGGTCACTCAAACTTTGCTGCAAATAAACGTGCAATAAGGAGACAACACTTATAGGCAGTGATGCCACTTAAGTCAGCTCTCGACAGCCAGACCATTTGGTGAGGGACTTGGAGACTGACTGACGCTTTGTGACCGGTGTAAACCCTGTTCTGACATTTAAATATTATTCAGTATTTACTAAGGAGAACTGCAGTGGCAAGCAGACACAGATTTTTGCTTGTTGTCCTCTTGTATATGGTCATTTTCTTTTTAGTTGTTTTCACTGGGAAAAAAAAAAGCATGTCTTAACTTTTTCACTGGAAAGATTTTACAGTTGCTGCAAAGAGGACACACTGTTGTTGCGCAACAGTGGTGGGAGGACAGAGGAAGAGAAGGAAGAGATTTATTTAGAACGAGAGAAGAAGATGTTATCGGACCGTACTACTGACTGCAAGGCCGTAGCTGAGTAGACAAAATGTAAAAATACTATCTGAAAGCTCTCAGTAGGAGTCAGATTTTCTGCTGTATCAAAAATGTTCCCAGCTCTCATATGATTGTTTGTGTTTTCAAGAATGCACCATAATATTGTATATGACATAATACAAGTATTTTAATGTTACCGGGTAACCAGGAAGCTTTAGCAAGTGAATATTTACATGCTGTTGTTTCTATAAACACTGGTTTTGTTGTTGTAAAATAAGATGACTATCTGTGTTTAAGATCAGAGGAGTTTTAGCGCTTGAACGGCTGAACTGAACGTTCCCTCAGTCCTTTGGTGACCGAAGGACCAGGGAAGTTTCTAAGATGGCTGTCAACTGGTGAGGTTTTTATAAGAGCTTTCTAGGCAGTGTTTCAAACTGCTAAATGTTTTGATGACCTTACACAATAAACAAAAGATCGACAAGATAATCAATCTTTAGTAACAGATATCCTCTTGCTGGTGGCTTCTATCAGCTCAGCAACGAGTCACAGCCCATTTAGCTTTGAAGCAGTCCTACTTTAATGACTCATTCTTAAATTATAGCTCGTACGTTACTTACTTGTCTATTGTGGATTTTTTTTTATAGCTAAAATGAATGTGATTGAAACACCACTGAAATAATAAAAACCCTTTCAGTCAGATCTGAAACTTCAGACCGCGTGAATCCTGTGAACAGTGATGCAACTGCTCAACCTAGAAAAGACTGAATAAGCTGCATAGTCAGAAACTTCGAGGCAGGTGGGAGTAGAATTTAAATTGCCAGATCTAATAATGACAAAATGAAGAGTCCTTTTCCGAAGAGTCACGAGAGTCCTTTTCCGCTCTCGTGACACTCTCAGGACCACCACATTGGTGGTTTGTTTTTCCTGTATCTGCTCCATCAGAGAGTAGCAGGGCTCATTAGTGCGAGGGGCTCCTGCTCGGTCCCCGGGCCCTGCAACCCACCCGGCCAACCTCCTGTAGCCCCTTGGGCTCTGAGCCACAAACACAACAAATCACTGAAACAAAAAATCCCTAATGCCTGAATCTTTACACTTCAAAAACACAATTATGCTAATGCCAGGAATCATTTGCCATTCCAACTCTGATTTAATGCGGCCTTTTAGTGGAGAAAGCTAATTAGAGGCTTTAATTAACATGTGCGACACAAACTGGAGAGAAGTGTGAAGGAGCCTGTCGATCACGGAGGAGCTCAGCGAGGGCGATGAAACAGCGAGAGCAAGAAAGGGAAGTCTGAAAGCGATGCAAATGAGGCGAGGGTGCGCCACGGGGAGGCACTGATCTCTGCCGTTACAACGGGCTCTGTAAATATCACCGTGACCCGTAGACAGAACGGAGTCATCTCATTAACACAGTTTGGAAGGTGTCACCAGAGCTCAGCCCACGAGGGTCAGCAATGACACGACGCAGCCCCAACTTCGAGAAGGCGCCGCCATTAAAACTGTGACAAAACACAGGGTTACGCTTCACCTCAGTCAGGATGTGCCCAGTACACAAGAAAGATTCACTTTAGCTCTGCGCTGATATGCTATATGCTACACGCTGCACAAAATTACCACATTTATATTCTTCACTGAGCCTGTACATGAAATAGCAACCTGCAGTCATCTCATTAGCAGACTGGAAGGTGAATGTTACATTATAGCCACAAAAAGGAAGCTCAGGGTATCCTCATCATTAATGGTTGACATAGATTCTCTTTGGCTTATTGCAGCGATGCAGTTTTCCCCCTGGAAATAAACTAGGCAGGAAAAGAAAAAACAGTAAAGTGAAAAAGAAGATAGGAGCTGAAAATGGAAAAGTTCAAGGAAATGAAGCTATTAACGTCTGAGCTTTTATCTTTTTTCACTTATTTGCAACACGCAATTCACTTTAATAACCAACTTGAAGATATTTCAGGGTTTTATTCATTTTTCATTTCTTATTTTACTGATTAAAGCACTTTTAACGTTTAAAGTGGCAGAGTTTTTCCGAGGGATTTTCATTAAAACATATTAAGGAGTGGGATGCAATTTTTAAACTTGATCTATGGAACAACAGTTCTGCTTACACTGTTTTCTCTTGATTAGTAGCTTATATATTGCTTGGAAAATGCCTCAGCAATTACTTTGTCGTTTTTACCGTAATATTCATGGAGTGGTTCAATTTACTTCAATACGTTTTTGCAGATTTAATCAAGTTGCTTTTCATTTTGATCACAGTTTGTAATTTCGGCAAAAAAGCCACAGTGTTGCTTGAATGATTCCATCTGGGCAACAATGCTCATTATGTGTCCCACAAAATTGTGTAATAGCGATATATTGCCTGAAATGGTTATTGTTCCTCCAGTCTTTGTGTCTCTGAAGACCGAAGTCATTTTGCTTCTACTTTGCTGAAGCTCTCAGTGTACTAGTCTGAATAAATGGATATAGTACCGCATGGGCACAAAAGGTTTGCTTTTGGAAGTGAATGCAGCAGTGGGGGACAGAAAAGAGGAGGAATGTGCAGCATCCCTCATGATTGCATGTATGCCGCTTTAAAAGTCACACAGAAAAGGAGTCCAGTCATCTCCTGGACAAATATTACAGTTTTTGAGTAGTGATCTTTTAGATTCATTGTTTTCAATTAGCCGATATTGGCTGCTTTAACCAAGACAGCAACTGATAAATGCATAAATAATATTAGTTTTCTTTTCTTCTCCAGTACAGCAGGTCCTGAACCTCGGTAATACAATCAGGGTTCACCATGGGATTCTGGTTATCTTGACACTCCAGCGGTGCTCACACGTCATAGTATCTGATATTTTCTGATAACGTTCTCCATCTTTTCAAGGATCTTAGTTATCAATATTTGAGTGGTGATGTAGAACAGTGAGACTCACCCGTAAGTTCGGGACAGCCAGTCTTGTCAGGTACATCATGTTCTCTTCCTCTGCAAGAAGCACAAAATTGACAGATGTTTTAGTGCCAGAGAGAAGCTGATGTCAGTCTCATCAAACTTTTTTGACATGTTTGAAATGGTCATCTTTGATTGAACACTTTGTGTCAGAACCCATGAAATCATTAGGCAGGTATAATTTAGGCTTTTGTCACATGTCTATTTCATTCATGGACGTCTAGAATGTACTGTCTCTCCAGCTTATTGGGGAACTAGAAGGACACTCAGAGAGACCAGTTCTCTGGCCAAGCTAACAGTAAGTTCCATTTGTATTTGGAAGTCGGAAATTCCGAGTTCCTAGTTGGACGTTTCAACTGGAAGGCCGCCTGAAGTCAGACACCCCACCTACCCCGACTTCAGAGTCCAACATGGCTTCTATTCACATCAGGAAAGTAAACATTCAGCTAATTTAGCTGTTTGTTCTGTCTTATTTTGGTTACATTAGGTCAGACATACACATTGTTTTGTTTTTTTTTTATCAGTAAAAATGTTACTACGCTGTTTGTTACTTGCTGAATCAGGTCAGGTGATTCGGAGGTCTGACTTACAAGCCTAATGGATTGCAAGCTAATACATAAGGATCTAGATTTGCACCAAAATGTTAAGATGTGAGTATTCCATATTCTTACCAAATTTCATGAAATTCACTTTTTTTTTCATGATTTTGACATTAAACAAACTGACCCTTACTGTGATGCTGCAGCTTTTAGTCTTTAACAAACAACAGGGTGCATGGTGATTAATTAGCAAAATTACCCACCAGAAATTCCATATTAGCGGGATAGGAGGGGTGCTAGTGGAAAAAAAAATGGCAGGATTTGTATTCTAGTTAATAGTTTTTGAAAAGGTCAATGTTAAATGTTAGATTTTTCACTAAGGGTCAACTCAGAGAACATAAATCACGTTACTCTTGGAACCTGTCAAATACTGGCAACAAAGTGCTAAAGTTCCACAATTTAATTTGAAATACACTCAATCACCACACCAACTGTATAAATTTAAAAACCATGTTTAAAGGGCTCCTGGTGCACAAGTGGATGCAAAAGTGTCCTGACAAAAGATGAGGGTTTTAGCGCAGCTATTCCCATTATACGTTCACAAACAAATCCTAAACAGTATGTATTCTCTTGATTTATACTTGATTTATGTTTCTACATTGCAACTACGCACATAGCCCATAGCCTGTGTTGTAGTTTGTGTTTATACTCGTTTGCTGTTCCTATCATTTTGTAATTATGCCACCAAACGCTAGATTTTGGTGTGGGTTGTTTTCTGCAGCACTGTAACCGGCAGTGCTGGGCTTCCTTCTGTTTGCTTCCTGTATGCACCATATATTATGAGAGTTGGAGCTGGTAAATGATGACCAATATTAACTTTTACTGATATTTAGCAAGCTATCTTTCTAGAGGAAGAATTAATTGTGGGAAATACATAGAAGGAAATACGGAGTTACTGTATTTGTAAGTGCAGTATCTGGTATGATGTTTTGAAAAGGCTACAGCAGAAGTCCTGGAGGTAGCTGTGGTTGGCATACAATGTTGGTTCAACGGAGAGGCGTAAATCATCTAAAGTAATATCAAAAACAAGAGCAAAGACTTTTTTCTTTCCATGTATAATATTAAGGACTACAGTTAATGTATCATCTGGAAGTTAAAAACCCTTGTTGCCTTTCTCCAAGAAACTTACAAAAAAGCTAATAAAATAGACTGATGAGGTTGCATCTGTGATTCATTCTGCTTTGTACCTGCTGGATTCACCACTATGTGTGATTTACTTATATACCCATAATGTGTTTTTTTTTTTAGTTTTTGTTTTCTGGCCCAGATGCCAAAAAAAAAAAGAACTAAGTAGAGATTTAGGTCACAGACTGAGGCCTGGTGTACTATAATGGATCACTCCAAACACGTGTGTTTGTCATAAGAAAAAAAAAAAAAGAGCAGTTTGTGCTTCCGTGCAAAGACAATGACATCTGTAATTTGACTGATGAGGTTTTAAATTAAGGTTGAATGTTCTTGCCTGTTTTAATGAAACATGAAGATCTCGTCAATCACTGTCCTGAGAGCTGCGTGAACGATTTGTGATAATGATGCAACGTCTGCTGGTTCACCGTTTTGTCACCGTGATTTGATATTCTCGCTGAAGCAGTGAAGCACACATCTGCATTCATAATAATTCAAACAAGGTGCTCTTGTTTAAAGACTCACCTGAATTAACAATGCAGCAGGGCTACATTCAAATTATGCACTTCACTTTCAAGGTCAGTGACTATTAAGTGGTTATAAAATATGTTCCTCACTAATATGATACAGTAGAAGCTGAGGACATGTAGAGGAGATCGCAGCTGTGGGAGTGCATGAGGTAATCGTGCTTTTTTTTTTTTCTCTCGTACATTTCTTCCTTCATGCTCCTCTGCGTTTATTTCAGTTATGGTTGTGCACAAAATGTGTTGTGTGTGCTCATTTCAAGTGTCTGAGTAGTAATCAATTCCCCGAAGAGTCATTTCCTCTGTAAAGGGCTCAGATGGTTTCATTTAAATGACTGTTTTAGGCCCATTTTATTCAATATTGATCTGAAATATATCCCACGGTAGAGCTGGCTCCACTTTCATCACTCACAACAGTAAAACAAGTACAGCTCCGATTACTAGTTGATTGATTGGGGAAGCCGAGCTAAATTGGCATCTGTTTTAATAATAGCTGTACCATTCAAGTAATTTTTCATGAAACCAAACATTTAACTTGCCGCTTTTCTTTGTCACATCACAGCTGATTAAATATATTTGAGTTTCCAAAAGATACCCGGGCAAATGAATACATTTCCAGCCATCTCCTTGATCTGTGGGAACCTTTCACGGTTGCTTCATTGATCAGATAATTTAACGTTGAAAAAGAATTACTAGTTGGATTTCTCCATGCAAATGTTTGAAAGATGAGGCCTCTGTCTAAGAAAGAGCAATAAGAACAGCAAATTCTCAGTGTCAGTAAACAGTATCTCACGCCGCTCATAAAGAAATCAATGTAATGCAGAAAAATGGAGCTGAAAAAAACTAATGGAAGTGTTGCTGAGGCTGGCATCAGAGGGGCCTTTATAGTGAACTTGATTAAAAGAAAATTGCTTTCAAGTGCTCTCAGCAGGCTGGGAGGTTGAGTGGGTGTGCTCTTGTGGGTTTCGGGGTGAGGAAACAAGATGAAGAAATGCTTTGAAACTGCCTGAGGACAAAGAGTGTGGAGGCACTGGTGACATGGTGGTGCAATACCACTGCTATTATCACTTCCAATGCATTTTCATTTACATGGCACATCAGTGACCAGTGAGATAAAATTCATCTCTTTTGAGAGTTCTTCATTATAAAAGGTCTTTTATGTTTATTGATAGACATTTGAAATAAGATTTAAAGTATCTGTCAATGCCGCTTCTTCAGAAACAGGTACATGTGTCAAAGACGTGTAATGGAGTAACAGAATTATAGTTTTCATCTGGTTAAGTATGCAGCAGAAGCATCAGAGGGAGGGTGTTTTAATTTTTAATTTGGACATTTTTTGTAATATATTCCCTTTTGAATTCAAAATGACATTAGGAGATCAAATACTGTCCCTGATTTCCATGAATCCTTCCACTAATTGACTTTTAAAGAGTGAAATAATTCAACTTCTCGGTTTTAAAGTAGTCTGACTTTGGTGAGAATCCTATTGGAAATCCATCACTGTGCAGGGTTAAACTTTTTTTTTCAGAACCACTATCCAGAAATCAAATTTGCATCTGATTTGATTTAAATGCATTTCTTCACCCCAGTGCTCATTAAAACAAATTGACAGTCTAGTCATGTATGAACCCGGCAGGATGAACCGCAGATGCAGCTGTCTGAACCGCGTGGCAGCGTTTCACTCACCACCGTGCAACTCTACGGTTTTCCCTCATCGTCAAACACGTGAAATAATGTGCAAACGGTGACGATGATTTAAAAATTCCCCCCCTCTGCATCTGCATTCAGTGATACCTGATCATCAGCTGAACTGATTTAATATGTGCGCTGTAGCACAGTAAAAACCAGATCAACTGACAGATCTGGCAGCAAATAGTGAATAATTTGAAGCGATTAATGGCTTCGCTGTCACAAACAAACAATGAGGTCATTCTTTATGTTGTCAGTGTTGATTCTTTATTTTATTCTGTCTTTGAATATCTAATTTTTCTTTTATAAACTGGTTAATTTGTCTGTAATTAGAACGCTTTCACTGTAGCTTTTTAAGTGTTGAGGTTAATATCTTTATAGTTAGTGCTGCTCTCATAGTTGTTCTGTCACTTCATTTCTACATTCAGTTGCTGATTAACTCAGATTATGATACCGACTGGGTCCAGATAACTCGCTGTGTCTGAAATCCCTGTCAGTCCTCTCTAGTCACTATATTTATGGGTTTTTTTGTAGAAGACACTGTTAGCTTAACTGATCATTGTGTCACTGCTGGCACAGCGATAAAAATGTAGCAGACTGCATTGTGGAATGCATGTCTTCTAAATAGACTATAAAAATTCTCACCGTATAATCAGACAGCATTACAAAATGGTGAATTTCCACTATAAAGCAGATAGAATGTGATTTCAGACACAGTCACTGGCAGCATGCACCCAGCCAGTTCATTCTGCATCTAGAGGGTCTTTATTACGCTCATCTGTGCCGTGTGAACGCCACGGAGAAGCAGCGATGCAACATTTTGTTCCGCGGCTCTTGGACCTCTGTACCGCCTTTGGAGGCTGTAATAGAGCGCTTTGTTAAAAGGCGTATCAGGGGCCTGAAACACTTGGCTTTTCCACTGTTAAAGTGAGCTGAGCAATACTGTGAGTGTCCCATGGGAACAACAAGGTAGAAACCTTTTTTTTTAATTTTTTTATTGGCCTTTTATTCAGTGCTCAGAGAAGAAAGCAGCCAGTGACTGGAGACATTGACTGACTGTGGATTGCAAAGTAGGAGAAGAAAGGGAATGTGTTCGGATTGCGGAAAACCGTCATGGTTTGTGAGAGCACACAGTGGAGAGGAACTATTTCGCCTTATTGAGATCACTGCGAATGAGCAGCTACAGAGCGGAGGCGGAATGACGAGGGGAATCTCCAGTGCGTCTTTGTACCGCCATCTCTGTGTGAAAGTGGCGTAACAAAGTCTATCGCAGGACGTCAGAAACTAGCGATTTGTCATCGCTGAAATAAAAACAAGGTTTGACTCAGTGATGGGCTCTAATGCTGTGAGCAGATATTAATCTAGGTCTTGAGTAAGAACAATGTTTTCTCCAATTTGTTGGTTCTTGCTCTTTGGTTTAGATACTAAAACTACTTGGATTGGGAAGACTTCTCAGGAGACCTAACGAGATGGAAGTTAAAACAAGAATACTTACCAGCATTTATGAGCGACGGACGAGCCTTATCAAGCACAGATTCAAATGACTTACCATTTGTTGTTACAAAAGTCAAACTACCTTAAAGACTTAAAACACTCAAAACCTACCAGTAAAAACTAAAATGCAATGAAAACCAATGAAACAAATAAGCACAGTTGAGGTGCAGGATGCTCACAAAAACAGACGAGACAAAAAAACGAAGAGGAAAAAATAATCACAGAATGCCTGAGCCAAGTGGAACCAGCTGCTTCGGCCAGACCGACATCCAGAAAAATGACAAAAGTTCTCAATTAAATCCTCTGCATTGTCACAGAAGCTGAGGTGTTGTCACCACCGCCGGGGGCAAGACTCGACACCCTCATAACCAAGACAAAAGAGGAGAAGCTTGCTCATTTCCGCGGTGCTTTCACATCATTCAACACACTACCTGCCTACACCAGTGAATGCTAAGAGGTTGTGGGGATTTCATGTATTTCTGTGAAAATAGGCCATCCCAGCCTGTACGGCCAGCGAAGGTAAACAGCAGCAAACAATGAGCTCCCATTTTCCGAAAATATCCAACTGTTCCTTTAAATGTTAAACATTTTTTTTCACTGGTTCATGTCTGTCCATTTGGGCCTGGAAGCAGGCCCAGCTTGCACTAAATGAAAGGGAAGCATTGACTCTGTTGCCAGTCGATTGCAGACATCATTAACTTTAAAGGATTCAGTCTATAAAATGTGAAGAATTTATATTCTAAACAGACTACAGCCTTTCTCTTAGTAAATCTCAGATCTTTTTTTAATTTTTTTTTTTTCCCCAGACTGAAGCTAAGTGAGGCACAGCTGACAGATACTTGTGCATCCGACAGAACATATAGCCCACAGACAGACACCGAGACAAGACGGGACACTTCAGTGACCACGCTCAGATGGGTGAAATCCCCTGGTCCCACAAACTCATACCACACGATCGATAGCCGCCGTGACAACAGCCCTTCTCGTCACAGGCTGGAGAACAAGCTGTTGTGAAGGTCTGAGAATGGAAGATAGGCCCCGGAGGGGAGGCTTGATTTACGACCGCAAGTCGAGATGGAAGCAGCGTCGCCCACAAGCCTTCGATGGCTTTCCTGCAACATCAGTCTCCCTCGCCCTATCTGCCTGCCTACCTTGCTACTTGTCCTCCTTCCAGTATCTCTTCCCCCTGCCTGCTGAAAGCAGAAAAGGGCTGAAATGACATGCCACCCTAAAGATAACTAGATAGTAAAATCCAAAATGTCATCGTTAGCTCTCCCCTCCCTTTTATTTTCTTTTTCTTTTTTAAGAGACTTAGCCAGAGGGAGAAGATTCTTGTCTGTGTTTAAACTGATAATGAAAGAGATGTAGCTAATTATAACATGCAGCTCACTGAAGGGAAACAAAGTGAGGACACTCGTGAGGTTAAGTGCGCTGCAAGAAAAAAAAAACAACCCCGCATTTAGAGATAATGCAGCATTTTGTGGGGATCATGTCACCTTAAGGCGATTGTCTACAACACTATGTGTTGCAGTAAGTTCTGGCGTCCTCCTCATTGTAATTGGTACAGTGTCAGCACATCTTGGACACTTACTGCAGTGGTGAGCATCCTTTTATTGTAAGGCAAAGACAGAAAAGAGGTGTTTGTGTATCAGCTTTGCATTTGTCAGCCTGTAGCTTCCTTCGGGGACTTTCTTGTGCAGAAAATGATTGCATCTTACTCGGCAAAAAAAGGCTGATGCTATCCTTTTTAATCGCCTCCCGGTCGAGAAATGTAGTTCTCAGTTTCTAGACTTGGCTGTTTGTAGTCGATGGAGTCTGTACACGTTGTAGGAAAGTGTCGTCATGCTGATGTGAGTCATAGTGCCAGCAGCCGCACTGAGAACGGCTCTAACATAAAGCCAAAGTTAAACACCTATTGTCAGTATAAATGAGATCTGTTGTGAACCTGTTCAGCTCTTGACCACATATTCTGGTGCTTTAAAAACCCCAAAGTCCTTCTGACAGGCAGTGGCACCCCCCACCCCCCCTTTAATCTGCAGTTGAGCGAGTGAAGACACCCTCTCGCATCCGTCTCTCTTGAGCTGTATCAATATTCATGGGTCTGCCGGGTACGTTTGTGCGATGGCTGTCTCATTAGCCTTTGATCCCCCTTGCGCGAGGGCCTGTCGGAGCGTTGCCGCGCCAACAACAGAGCAGCGTTTGAAGTGTAGAGAGAACAGCTGCTTGCATTGATCTCCATATACTTTCTTTGCCATCCATGCGCGCGTCCACGCATGCACAGATGCAGCCCACAGGCACATGAATACATCCATCTACTGTGAGTCTAGTCTTGCTTTGGTCTGGCTCATCACACTTATAACCAGTTTGTGACATGTAATGTGATGCAGAGGGCTTACACAGTTAATAGATTAAGTGATTAGTTAAGCAACATCAAATTAATGGGCAGTATTTCAAAGAACAGGTTGATGACATTCACGTAACAAACTGATCTCCTTTAACACCATAAAGAAACATTTTTCTGTTTTTATGTGTTTTTTTTTTTTGCTAATTGTTCAGTTGATTAACAAAGACTGTAATCACACATTAAAATTGCATTTATATAGCGTAATAAGCTTTTACTTTATGGATTATCAACAGGTATGCAAAACACGCACTACATTAAATGAAGAGAACATCACGTTACTCACTTAAATTTAATGATGGGGTCATTTTCTCTCACGTGAGAGCTGGAACAAAGCTGCAGAAATCTGTGATCATTACAGACAAACTGAGGCAGGGAATATTTTTGCTTCAGTGTCTTAGATTTGCTGTAAAACATAAGTTGAAGTAACCCAACGCAAAATGACTTCATACTGTTTGAAGCTCTGACACAATTTCTGTTACATCACAGTGTAAGACAGAGGTTCACGTCACACTCCGTCTGCTCAAAAAGCTACTTAACTGGAATGTTGAAACATTTTTTTTTAATCGTGCAACAACAAAAAAAAAAAAAAAGAGAGAGAGAGTCCAGTTTGCATGACATCATGACATCTGCACAAAGACCATCCCTGTGCTATCGCATTCAAAGAGGCTGCTCTGAAATGGGATCTGCTGCACATTAAGCGTAGTTTAAGATGAAGACTAGGAGCTTGTCTGGTCTCTCGCCCCCTCTGGGAATAGGTTAGCTGATCGATACCGCCAATGTGTGTGATAACATTAAACTGCCCTTAATGAGACTAATGAAGAGAGTGGCTGACAGATACTTGGGGAAGCTTGGGTCAGGAAACCAGCCTGTTAGCTGAAAAGAGAGATCGTTAGACAGAGCGTGATTTTGAATTATTGTCACTGTATAATTCAGGACTTTTGTTCAAATATGACTTCAAAATGATTAGTGTGACTTTTTTTTTTAAACCAGTATTGTAAAGAAAAAGATGGGAGTTAAGATTTGTGAGCGCGCATGTAGAATAGAATCAATAAGCTCCCTCTTTTTTTTTTTTTTTGTTTTAAATTTTTGATCAATTATGTGTTGGAAGAATGAGAAGAAATGGCATCAGTATCAAGTTTGTGAACAGATCAACACTTGTCCCCCGTCCTCTGTAACATCAGGTCACACTGTGCTGAGAAGGACGATGATTGCAGGAACATTACCAGTCTTCAAATGTCAAAGAAACTGCGTCTCAGCAGAATTGCTTCTGACATTTTGATAAATCACCTCCCATTTTGCTCCATCTTGTCACACACACACCACACACACACACACACACACACACAGATCATGTGTTTACACACACAGAGCAACCTGATGCTGAAAAGCCTTGTAGTTGGAAGGATCTTTGAGAACACACACTATAACCCCCCCCAGCATCTGACTGCTGCTCCACAGTCCTCAGATAGATGAGAGATGAAAGAGGGAGAAGCACTAAAGGAGACAGCGAGAGGTAACGTACCTCACAACAGGCGGCGTCAACTTCAGGAGCGGTGAGGCGGGACTGTCGACTTCTCTCTGTCTTCTGTCTTCTCCGGGATGGAGACTCAGGAGGAGACCTGCTCCTTCACTGCCTCCTCCCTGCATCTGGCTCGCTCTGCTACTGTCTCAGCTCCTCTCACTATCATACCTCCCTTCCTCCCCCCTGTTTTCCCCTCCCACTCCTATCCCTCTACTCCTCCCTCTTTTCTAACCTGCTCCCTCCTGTCTTTCTCCTCTCCTGCACCACCCTACTCCTCAAACTCAAGGCTGACAAAGAAAATCAAGGCTTTTATTGTTACTTTCAGCTCTTTACAAAGTGCGTTGGCTGTGAGCTGCAATTTCTTGAGTCTTTGTAATCCACAGTGAAGAAAATCCACTTTTTATAATACCTGAATATTTTTTTCAAGTCCACTCCAATTCTTCTTTATCCAACCACAATTTTTGAAATATTCATTTTTAAATGCAATCAACGATCCAAACCCAGTTATATATCATATAATATTACACGGGGAAAGAAAAGACACGCTTCTGAGGCAGTAACTGGAAAATGTTTGGCTTCTTTTTGCTTAAAATAGTGCTATTTATGTTTCATATTAGATTCACTTTGGTTTGTATTTCATTTCTTTAAAGGTGACAATGACACAAGAGACGTGGATGAAAAAAAGGGAAATGAATAGGGTGTATTGACTGTGAGGAGAACCTCTGTGGAGAGAAACTGCTCAGAAAAGTCGACTCACATACAAACAAAATAGGCACTTGTAGGACGGTGAGGTGCTTTGGATGAGTATACCACCCAGAGGTGCGTCTGCAGCTCCCATACCTGCAGCCCCTTACCTTTTTTATTTTCTTTTTATTTGCACTGACCAGCTCTGAGTCCTTTTCTCTCGCCGCCTCTTTCCCCATCGCTTCCATAGACGGCTCTCCACTGCCTCTGCCCCTGTTTCCATAGTGACACTTTCCCCGACTCTGGCTCGATATGGGTGGGGGTTGGGGGTGAGAGAGGGAACTGTGCGGGAGGTGGGGGTGGGGGCGCTGGAGGAATGGCCGAGACGAGAAAGATCTAAAAAAAAAAAAAAAAAAAAAAAAAAAAAAAAGAAATGTAAAAAAATATATAAAAACAGCAAAAGATCAAGAAGCAAGTTAAGAGAAAAAGAGGAATGTCAATAAGGACGATTTGTCAGCGGCAAACACTGTCCTCAGTCCAAGTCCATCCCTGCCTGATGTTTGTCTCAGATCAGGTGCTGCGGAAAGCCTCGGCATATGGCTAAAATAATTATCATGCTCATCAAACAACTGAGATAGCCACTTGTGCTTTGCAACAATGCTCCCACCAGAGCAGAAATGAATTATGGGAGGGGGTTGATCAATCTGAATTTTAATGCGAGTGCTGCTCAGCATGGGTTTGCTGCATGATACCAGGAGAGATGCTGTAAACGTCCTCGAACGCTGGAATACCATTATGCACAACATTCAGAGGCATTATAAAGCATCCTGCGTTAATATTTTATTTACACTGTCAGTGTGGTTTGGCAGTGCGAGCCTCACTGTTGGTGAGCCCATCACTCTTTTTGATGGATATCCAATAAATTATAACGGATCATTAATCTCACCAACTTTGGTGATCCAGGACTGTAACTTTTCCCAAAGTTCCACCATTTTCAGTTTTCAGTGGCTACAGATAGATCGCTACAGTATGAAATGTGGTGCACGTTGTCAGGGCAGAGAAGTATCTAAACATCCACCTTCTGTACAACAGAGGAGTAAAGTTTTGCTCCAGCGTCTTCCCCTGGTGACATCATTTCCAACCAGGCCTTGGCAGAGATGTGATATTTTGGTCCTCCTGTCAAAACAAAAGACCCCTTGACCTGGAACTCCCCCCAGTTGAATCAACCACTTCTTGCTTCATGTTTTCTCTCCTGAACAGCTGTCAGCTGCTGCGATGCCTACGCACCATTTTCAGAGGGAAAAAATGAAAAAAAAAACAAAGTTATTATTGAAATGATCAATCAGGAAACTTCAAAATGATGAGAGGGTGATTTTAAAACCTGTGCAGGACCAGGAAGTGGTCAGCTTCACTTTCAAGTGACCAGTTTATGAAAGGCACCTTTCACAGAGCTCGGCCTGCAGCTGCAAATGTTATCTTCCCATTAAATGGCCTTTATCAGTTGTTATCACTTCCAAAGATAAGGCTAATTAGTGCTCTTCTCCCCCTCCTCATGGGTTATCATTTTTTAGTACAGCCAGACAGTCTACATTCACGTCGGAGCGGTCGGCAAAAAGTTAATTGCTGAACTTTCACCCAAGAGATGAAGATCTGCTGTGTTATTGTTATGCCTCTTACTTTTTCTTAAGGGTTTGCACTTTCAGGCACTGTTAGATTCACGCAACAAAAGTACTAGGATGTTTTAGGGGGGGGGGGAAAAACAAAACAAGAAAAAGAAACAAAGCAAAACTGCAAGCTTAAGCTTTCATGTGGTCCCAGAAGATCATTCACGCTCAAATGGAAGAGGTGCAGAGAGCCGATGATCAAAATGGACGAGTGGCTGGAGGAGCCGCGGTTCAGCTGAACTGATGCTCGATCAGAGACGACCACAGATGACATCATCCAAATCATGTCATGTAACATAACCTCATACTTTTTTGGTTGAGTAATTAGCAGTGATTGTAAACAAGTACAATGTAAGAAGAATGTCCTTTTTTTGTGAATGTGCATCTGAGACCACATGATTAAAGCTGCTTGCTAGAGCTGGTGGTACGGATGCTAAAACACAGATGCATCCCTTCTTTTTGTTGTTTTTTTTACAGCCTCTGATGTCGAGAGTTGTCCTTATTGCTTGGACAAAAGCAGACAATGAATTCTCGGTATCTATTGTAGAACCAAGTGTTTACTCCGGAGGAAGCAGCGAGTGTCCCCGAGAGGAATAAGAGGGATTGTGGTCCTGCAGATCATCGCTTTGCGGCATTAATCACCATTGAATGGGATTACTGTCAGCTGCCATCCCTCCCGTGTGATCAACGAGCAGCAGCTATATGACTTGTGAATCATCTAATTCTGTATTGATCCCTGAGCCGCGGTGTTACTCCCTGCCCCCCCACCCCCCACCCCCTTCCTGCAGGAAGGTCAGGAGGCAGGGTCAGCGGCTCCTGGACCCAGTGCAGATTTAGAGTCGTGATTAAAAAGACACCTCTGCAGCGAGGACACTGAGGGTTATGGGGATCCGACGTGAGCCTTCACGGCTTACTTGGTCCCGTCTGTTGCAACAACTTCTGCTGTAGTTTTCCTCAAAGAAAATTCACACTTTGACATCATGAGAAAATAAATTGCTTCTTTATATCACATAGAGTGATAAGACACAGATTTCTGTCCGAATCCTATCAGTTTAGACATGTTTGTGAATCAGCGCTTACATCCACTCAGTGATTCTTTTTTTTTTTTCTACCTGCGCTGTCTTGTCTTTTGTCACTTTTACATATTCAGAGAGAGAAAATTGCACATCCTTCCTGACTGTGAAAAATAAATTAGATGTTAGACTTCCTCCTGTCCACCATGTTGTCACCATCCCTATTATCCAATTTGGTGATAGCCCTGCCTATAAGACTGCCACCTTGCCAAGCACAAACTTGTCGGAAAGATTTATGTCTCACTAACTCTAAATTCCAATCTCAGTCTGTTAGTTATCCCCTGCTTTAGTTTAGTTGGCAGGATGATTGACAGGCGGCTGATGGGGGGAGCTGTGGATTTGTGTGCCCTGAAGTCAGATTCTGCAGGGATTCGACCAATTACTGCTCAAGGGCATCAAGACAAGGCGCAGAGGGATGACGCCGGTGCAGGTTGTACTCTAACTCCTAACAGCGTTGGTGCACACCACACGGTACAGTAAGATGCAGAAACAGAACAGCGGATATTCAGCAGACACCTGGCGGGTTAGGTTTCTTGTTATTTGAAGAAAAAGACAGCTTTGCAAAAATCCAGTTGCAGAAAGAAAGGAGGAAGCGTAAAGGTGAACGATATATGGATGGATTACTTCTCCTTAAATGTGGGGAATTCTTTTTGTCAGTTTTCCTCTCGATAGCAAGATCTGGAAGTGGATCTCACAAGTTTTTTTTTGTCAGCTCATACTTCATGACATGCAAGATTCCAGGAAAAATAGGAAAAGTTGAGTATTTGTGTAAGAGAAAACCTTTTGAATGAAATAAACTCAGTAAAGCAAACATGTATTCATCATTTGTATGAACTATTTTCATTCACGTAGATGGCGACTCGTGATGATTCTTAGTAAAAAAAAGACTTCAAATGCTTTCTTGATAATAAAACATTTTGTATTATTAGGCATGTGTAGAGATATTAAGGGTGACGAACATCACTTTAACCCTCCCAATCCACAGATTCAGAGGCTACAGGTGAAGCTGGAGAGGAGGTGGGATTTCATGAACGGGAGCAAGCTTGGCGCGTGCTCCTTAAACACACCTATAAACAAGATGGAGCAGTTGGAAAGAACCACGCAGAGAGGTAAGAGTGAGCATAAAACATTGCTCTAGATGCCTACCTGAACTAGCTCACGAGGGGTAGCCTCATTCTCCTTGTTCCAAAACTGATAAATCCCCAAAAAGTATTAGCTTTACACATTAGACATGCAGCCAGGATTTTTTTCCCTAATTTTTGTAGAACAACTAATTTCTTTTTCAAAGTCCTGCCTGTTGATCCATGGCATTTTGGGTTGGGATTCAGGCTGTGGTAGGTGAGGGTGATGTAGTTTCAAGCCGTGGGCTCCTAGGGTAAGTAGTACATCATTTCATTAACAAGCTTTAGACTTGACCTTCTTGTTTTTCATGAAGCAGCACTGGAGCAGCTATTGGCCTTATTTGTAACAGGAAATAAACTTTGATATCTAAACTCAGCACAGTTCCCCATTTAGCACACAACAACTTACTGGATTTGCATCTAAGTTTTATAATTCTACTGTGCAGTTGTCAATTTGGTTATTAGAGGTAGAGTAAAGGGGTTACCAGATGATGCCATGTCTGTTAATATTTGAAAAAATATATACCTGCAAAATGTCCTGTGTTCCCCAAGTAAACACACATCACAGTAAACTCCCCCAAGCCTCTGCCCCTCTCCCCCATCTCATGTTCATGAGTACAAACACTCTCGCAGTTGGTGATTGGCTGAGTCAATGTTTATTATAGGATGGGGAGCCACCCCCATTGTGTTTGTTTCCAGTTTATGGAGCCAAGGTTCTGAATGAAGACTTATTTGTTTTGTTTTGTTTTTGTGCTTGTGTATACCCACAAGATGGGCAGGGAGCAGATGGTGAGAAGATATTCACTGAATGTGACAAGAAGTGCCCTGGATTAGATTGCTTGTAGAATCACTTACCCTACCTTTAAGAGGCATGTTTAAAAAAAAAATTACCAGCCCATAAAACATATTTATGATCTCTGATTATATCTCTGAATGTGATACAAAAAAGTTATCCTCATGTCCCGTTTCTGAAGTCTTTCCTTGGTGAACTAAGCAGTTTTCTGTGAATGTGCTGTCAAAGAAAGCAGCACAGCGATATATATTTAGGAAAGTCTTTGCTGTGGAAGCATGGACGTCTGTGCGGCATTAAAAAGGAAACAGCATGTGCCACCTTGAAAAACTGCACGGTGTTGCACACTGAGACCAAGGGCAAGCCGCGGTACATAAACATTTGAGTTGTGGACAGATCAGTTTTAAATTATTTGAAACTGAAAAAAGACAAAAGAATGAAATAGAATTTTAATCGATATTTTTTTTAATTAAAATCTGTGATGTTGTGGACTGCATGCACACGTGTGTGTGTGTGTGTGTGTGTTTAAGAGAGCGTGAAGAAACCATACAGAGGGAGAGCAGACCAACTTGTAAATGATGTCTTTCATCTCTTGACTTCAGATGTGGCAGTCATCCACTTCCATTATGCAGCGGGATGAAGTGGGACACACATGACAGATTGTAGGACAGGAGAGTGAGAACAAAGGAAGCCAAGAAAGGTGTGCTACCACACACACACACACACACACACACACACAGAGAGTCAAGTTCTTGGTCGTGTGGGATGTGTCATAATTACAGAAATGTTAAGGAAGTACCCCTCTTACTTTAACTTCCTCTGTAAGATAACAGGATGGATCATCTCAGGGATGCCTGGCTGTAGAGAATGGATGAGCTGCACACTTGGCTCCCTCAACAAACAACACTGCGTCGCCCTCGAGGAAACCACTTAAACCCCAAATCGCTCCAGTGGAGCTACTCAGAGACCAACAGCAGCAGACTGTGGCCACACTGAGCGAATGTCTGCAAGAATTTAAAGCAGAAGGCAGCAGCAAAACCCATTCTAGGATATTTTCAAAGAAAACCCAGTGTAGGCATAACCGAGAGGAATGGCAATTCACTTAAGCCGAAGCTACGAAGTGGGAAAATAAAAGTCCCTTAGGGAAATTAAAGTTGGATAAAACAGGATATTCCCATAGTACAGTTAAACAGACAGCCATGTTCAACTTGTATATCTGAGACCTCAGTGAACAACCTGCCACTCTCTGCTAGTAGATCCTGCTCTTGTGTCTTCAGTGATGTCTTGGATGGACGTCCACTGGAATCATCATCAGTTGTTCACCATTTTCACACTCCCACTTATCACTAAACTCCTATAAGACAGAGGTAATGGTGTTTTTATTCACTCAGAAAAAGGTTTTCTATCAGGAACCTGTTCTACAGGTTCCTGTGATTTGTTCAGGTGAAGTTCTGTCAAAGTACAATATTCACTCAGTAAAAGGTTATCTATCTGTTCTACAGGTTCCTGTGATTTGTTCAGGTGAAGTTCTCTCCAAGTACAACATTCATGTGGTAATCATGTTATAAGACGTATTGTTCTTTGGATTTCTACAGTAAGAACAGACAATGTGTCTGTCACAGAGCTGCTCATCAGGGTGCAGGGGTTGCAAATAAAACCAAAATGTCTCTCTCACACCACATGCACCTCGTCTGTCCATTGTTTTCTATGGGAACCTCCATGATCGCAGACGTTGTCATGAAACTCCTCCTTCCAGCGGTGTTTTGAAGCGTTATGTACCTTGCGTGTGTTGGATTTTTCAGCTCATGCAAATCAAGGGGGATTTCAAAGAGAGCATAAATGCTGTGCAAGCATGCACAATTTAAAAGCAGGCTTTAAAAAAAACAAAAGCTTCTTTCAGTTGCTTTGGTGTAATGAAATTGAAGAATCAACCAGTTTAAAGTTGAAACTAGTCAGTTCATCTGCTTCATGAATTCAATAGTTAAAGGTGATGCAGAACAAATATTCTCTCCCATGGCAGCAACACGCTGGTATTAGCAACGTTAGCGTCGAGCTAACCCATCCATAAAGAACATAAAGAGTCTTCTATGCGTTGAACACCAGGGACATGTTCTGTATATCTTACAAATTTAAGAGGGCAACCAAACCAGGTGTCTGTGTAGACATCGGAGACATCGCCAGGGAGACTGTAATTCATTTCCTCACGCCAAAACCCTACTGGAAATAAATCAGTTCAGCTGCAGTGTGATGACAAAAACTAGAACTCACTTTGACTAGTTGTAATGGAAGATCACAACTCGGACAGTTTTATTGTAGTTTAGAACGACTAAGAGACACCGTGCTGTTTAAGATGACACAAGCAGATGAGTTTTTTGTTTTTTTTTTTTGCTGAAAGTGCTCCTGTGACTGGTTTTGAATGTGGGTTTTGGAGAGGAAGCTGTTCTCTTCTCTCAACAGCTCTTATCGCAATCTTTTGCTGGAACGTAGTTCCGGGTTATTCTGGCCTATTTTCTCCTCTGGTCATAGATCAGATAAAGCACTTATGTGCTCTGATACCGCCAGTGTTCTCAATGCTTTATTATTTACCCGACTTCTGACTTGGATCTTTTGTCTTGATAAACTCGTGACATTATAACTTCTTTTTTTCAGCTTGACTTAAAGAAAACAACAAAAAAACAAAACAAAACTAAAGTCGACGATCAAAAGGAGGATGAAAAGGACAGTAATATTGATGTTAATGTGTTCATGCCTGACAACCAATTCATCTTCAGTAAAGAATGAGATGATAAAAGGAACTGACGTTCAGAGGACTTTCTGTCCTCTTGATATAGATGAATAGATGTATTTGAATATCTAAACATAGAGTCACTGGCATTACATCGTCTCTAACTGTATAAAAATTGCTCTACCTCTCTCTTGTTTTTTTGTATATTTATTGTATCACCATCTGTAGGTGGCTAGGCAGGTTAAGATGCTTCTTATCAGCTCTGTTTTTTTAAATACTTAAACCCATCTGAACACTTAATATTTGGATATGAAGCTTCTTCATAACAGTTCATTATATAGCTCTGGAACCTACTACCAACATCCAGCATATAATGAAAATAAAACCAATCTATGGCAGTAACAGTGGGAAAAAAATTCAGTTTTCTGGTTGCTTGTTTTACTTTGTTTTATGAAAGACCTCATTTCCTAAGACTGCGTCTACTCCCCCCATTGTGTCATCTGAGCTGAAAACACAATTAGAGAAACCTGTGGCGCTGTAGCGATCAACAGAGGAGCAGAACGACAGTATTAAATAAGTTTAACGGACATTTTCTTGAGGACAGAGAGAGAGGAGAAAGAGGGGAGGGAGGTGGGGGTATTCAGCAGCGAAACTGATCTTAATGAGAGCTGCATGCAGAGGAGGAAGCAGCACTCTTCACCTTACATACCAAGACCTTGGCTGCTGAGACAGCTTCATTAAGTCCACCACGCTATGGACTGTCACTCCTGAAAACGGCCAAGGCGGCCAAAGGAATGGGAAACAACAACACAGTAATAACGTTGACATTTACAATAGGCGTCGGGTATCATATCCAATTTCTCCCTGCACACTCTTAATTCCTTTTTAATTGCTTTTCCGTGTTGGTTCCGGGATAAGGCTGTCTCTCTTCATTTATGAAAATGGAGAGACGAGGACAGGCGCTTGTGTGTGTGCACGGACAGCTGATGTGTAGGTGTGAGTGAATGAGGGGCTCGGGGTATCGAATACTAAAAGGGGGTAATGCAGGAAGAGCTTAGATAACTGTTAGCCGTCTCCAACAAATAAAATACTTTTTTTTAAAAAAAGAACTTTGATTAAAACTGCAAATCTGACTTAATTTTATGAAAATAACTTTAGAATTAAATGATTAGCATATAGGCTGCATGATTAATTATCCTCCAGCATGCTACTGAATTAATATGGAGAGATATTTCAGGCAGATCCTTTAAAGGTGAATCGTGGATACGAAAGAACCAAGTTACAAAATACATCTTTTAATATATTTTCAGAGCTGAGCCAATGAGACTTAATAATATGCATAACTCAATATAATTGGGCCAGCCAGGATCTAGCAGTGAATTCAAAGTAGCTGCGGCCATGAAAATGAGGTAAAACTTCACCTTTTGGGGAAAATATGGCTTATTTGGAAACAGAAGCAGCAACAGCAGCATCCGAGTACATCCTCTTCAGTTTATTTATTAAAATTTCTTGTTCATTTGTGTCAGCAGGTTTAATTGTCAAATGGGGAATTATGTTCCAGCTGGTTAAACTGAACTATGCAACAAACCCGCTCGTCCATTTCAGTTTCACATTAATATTCACAACACTGTTGCCCAACCTTATCAGATAAAGGACAAAGACTGATTATTTTATGCAAACTTTTATTTATTGTGTAAAGGTAATATCAAAATGGTCTATATTAACTAATATCAGGATTTCCTAATCTTAACCAAGCCGGTTTGGCGCCTAAACCTA
This sequence comes from Hirundichthys speculiger, assembly GCA_018398805.1. Taxonomy (NCBI): domain Eukaryota; kingdom Metazoa; phylum Chordata; class Actinopteri; order Beloniformes; family Exocoetidae; genus Hirundichthys; species Hirundichthys speculiger. The sequence continues at coordinate 3,402,551 of JAGFBZ010000258.1, forward strand.
AACCTCCATCCAACAACTTCCACTTATCCAGGTTTGGGTGACGGGGGCAGCAGTCAAAGCAAGGAGGCCCAGACCTCTCTCTCCCGGGCCACCTAGTCCAGTTCTTCCAGGGAATACGGAGGCGTTTCCAAGTCAGCCGAGAGATGTAATCTCTCCAGTGTGTTCTGGGTCTGACTCAGGGCTTCTACTCAGTTGGACATATCCAAAACACATCCCCCATGAAGAGATCCATGACGGATCCAGTCCACCCAAATCATCTCAAGTGGCTCTTCTCAATGTGGAAGAGTGGTGGCTCCCGATTAGCCGAGCGTCTGGCCCTCTCTCTAAGGGAGAGTCCAGCCACCATATGGAGGAAACTCAGTTCAGCTGTTTGTATCCAGGAAATCATTATTTTGGTTCGTGACCATAGGTGAGGGTCAGAACGTATATCGACTGGTAAACAAACAGCAGATCTCAGTCCACATCACTGCAGACGCCACAACGAGCTAAAAAGTCTAAGAATAATGATTTCCATTCTTCCCATTCTGGCTGAAACTCAGTAGCTCTGACCAATCAGTGTCCTGTGCTGGCAACCGTCGCAGGATTTTACATGTGATAGCCAACATTCAACAATCCGAGACTTGCTCTGGTGGTCGTGCTTAATTGATCTGATTAGTTAAAAATTGGTTGAGGTAGACAGTAATCAACAGATGCTCCGTCCAGTTACGTGCCAAGTATTTTCTTGAAACTTGCTCCCCTTTTCCAAAATCTCACAGGGGAAGATTGCCAGATGGTTCTATAAGGCAGAAATCTGACTGGTCGGGTTGGGTTCCACACACACTGGGTTCAAAAGTAAACAAATAAATAAATAAAAATATCCATCCCACTCAGATGGGAGTGAACTCAAACAAAAATAGTCTCACATAGGATTTGAACTTGAGCCACTTGGTAAAAGTCAGTCACCGGATTAATGTCATCATCCATCCCAACCATCTAATGTGGACTTTTGGGCAGAATTTCAAGGCAACACAAATATGTTATTTCTAAATCTGTCCTGAATTTCATTTTCAGGACTTCAAAGCTTCATAAATATTTAAAGCTCTTACCTGGAGGTCATTTATCACTCTCATCGCAATGATACCCAAAAGTCTACATTTTGGCAGCTATCTTCCAATAGAATTAGAGGTTTTTCCAGACTGCAGACAGTATCAAAATGTTAACTTTTTCATCTACTAATCACAGTTGTAACTTGAACGTTTCTCATGTCACAGCGTCATTTCTGTGGTGGTGGAAGATTAAATGCCCTTTTGTAAGAATTTTTTTTTTTTTTTTTTTTTGGGGGGGGGGGGGGGGGGGGGGGGGTTAAAGTAGATGTTCAACCCCAGTCGCTCATGTTGACCATGCACTCGTGTCGAGAAATTATAATTCAACACATTTGTAATGTAAAAGTGAAAAAGAAAGTGGAGGGGGGAAGAGTGATGGGAACACCAATATTAAAGCTCTCCTTCTCCTTGGACTAAATTTTGTAGGAAATGTGGCATGAAGAATGCCACGGTTTTGTTCTGCGCTTTCTAAAGTCTGAAAAGTAAACAACATCAATCAAGCATCAGGTCCATCAGACTGGTGACTGACGGATGGCACAGCCCACTGCACCACATAACCTGGCAGCCCTGGAGTTACTTTTATCCAGCAGAGTGTGTGGTGGTTAATCAAAGCCTATAATTTCCATAATTCATGGATGCCCATCTGTTTGCCACCTACTCTCATGCCCAGTGCAGAATAAACAAATTCAGGAGAGGGGCCAAGGGGCTATTTAATGACAGCATCAACCATGGCTTACACACACAGTAGAGGACACACACACACACACACACACCACACTCACACAACATAGTCTAATCAATCTTCTAGCGTGAACTATAATTCATTCTAAACACAATTGCTTAATCCATTTATGATGCAATATTTGTTTCATAATTTACACACTGAGGTAAACCAATTAGGTTTCGTGTGAGTGTAGTCATCCTGATCATATTGTACCTTTAGAAAGCTCATGAAAAACTCTGATCTCCATTCCCCCCCCCATTATCTCGTCGGACTTTGGCATTGTTCAAGTTTTCTTCTGATAAAATTAAACTACTTTGGTGTTATTGCTTGTTGTGTTTCTCTGATTGAGCAGAGAGGTAGACACAGAAGTTGAAACTACAAGTGGGTTTGACGCATGAAATCTGGATGATTTCCATACTGACAAACATTTTCAAGGTAAAGCTCATAAAACACAGTATTTGAAGATTTGCTGGACTGATAAGACCATGGCCTTCCCTCATTGTTCAAAAATATTAAAGAATGCTTTTTTTTTTTAACTTGGAGAGAACTTATTAATAGTATATAATAGTAAAATGACCTATTGGGTGAAAAAAAAAATGAGAGCAGAGGAAAAAGTAGATCAATATTGCAATCTTAGTCTGTCAATATTTTGACAGACTAAGCTCTAGAAGTTTTTTTGTATAGGAAATGCAGTTTAATCTTTAGCTCTGCGGCCTTGTTGGCTGCTTTTACAAACTGTCTGATGTAATTACAGCTGTTGATTATGGCATTTATATCACATATAGAGTAGTGATCCATGATTCATTTTCTCAGTGTTTCCATTTAAAACCATTTGTAGAAATGGTTTAAATAAGAGTAAACGTTTCATTCCCTAAAGGGATGTACAAATTTCAAGTTATAGGTGATGCACGAAAGAATAGCAATTAAAAAAAAGCAGATGATGGCATTTTTTTGAACGACATAACACAATTGTAATTAAAGAACACTTTTCTGAAGTTACAACATGTATGGCTTCAAATCTTCAAGTGTCATCTGGTGTGAAAGGGTCACAGATGAAATCAGAGCCCCCCTGACCTATCTGTTGAGCTCCATTTAAAGTATTAAAGATTGAATACACAGGGGAGACTGAGGGACGAATTACTTTTTCCCACTAAAAACACTGGGATGATAACTTCTCCAGTTCTCCAAAACTTGAAATAAATCTGAAATTGGGTCTTTTCTGAGAAACTTTTATATCAGTCAGTCTTCCTCCTAAAGTTCTCCAAAACAAAGTGGGCTGCATGGCAAGAGAGAGGGGGAGTGACTGACAGCTGGCTGACCTCTGAAGCACAGGTAAGCTGCTGAGGCTTCGCTTCCTGCAAATCAGAAACATATTGCAAATGGACTTGTTTTGTTTTTCCTATTTTCATTGCAATTTTGAATTAACAGAGGGTCATCTGTGCTTTTATATGATGTCAATTACTGCAAGTCGCTCATACGTTTACAATTCAATCAGAGAGCAAAAGCTACTTTTTTTGTTGCGAGACTGAGAAGTAAACCTTAATTAGGTACCAGAAGAAAAAGGAAAAATGTTTTTCAGTGGTACCAGCAAGACTACAAGTAGTGTTTTTTATTTGGGGAATAATAGTGGACGACGGCTCAGACGGATTCTGATCCGTTTCTTTTTTTCTGTCCATTCATTACTACTCAGACAATGTAGCCAACCGCCCCAGGGCCCCAGTCCTGCAGGGGCCCCATAAGCCCCAGGTTTACTGTGTGTCAGCTGGGTCTTTGGTAACAAACTGCTAAATCCTATTCTCTGGCCTGAGTGCAGTTGTTCTGACATAAACTACAGGCATGGCAGTCCTGACAGGTTTTTTATTTTCTTTTCACATTTAGGTTGTTTTCATGGTGCGGTGCTTCAGACAGAACTGAGTTACTTCTTTCATTATTTTAACCTTTAAAAACAATAATAAAACAGTAAGCATGTAAATAATACATTAAACTATGTCACTCCCAACAGTTTCACATGCTGCTCGTCATCCCAAAGAAAGCTTCAGGAGTTTACTTGTTTGCTAACTAGCATGCTAACCAGTAGGCAGTTCATTTCTGTGATATGTCAAGAAATCCATCACGTAAATGATTATGTGGTATAAATGACAGCGGGAGAAAGAACTAGGGACCCACTCAATGTTAGTTTAATTACACAGCTAGCTAGTGCTAATAAAATCTGCTAGCAAGAGTAATTTAAACCATGACAGCTGTTCATGCAGGAATGGTTATTTAAGAAATAAATAAATAAAAGATAACGAGCTAATAATTCTCGTTGGAGAGGTGCAGTTGTCAGTGTGTCTTTGGTTCAAATTTAAAGATATTGTACATTTACCAGTTTGCCCCCCCCCCCCCCCCCCCCCCCAGGGGCTCTGAAGCAAACTCAACTCAAAACAAATAATTGTACGACAGCTTATTGTATAGCAGTTTATTGATTTCCGGCAATTTTTCAAATACTTTCAATCACCTATTCATACATTTAACATTATTCTTTAATTTGATTTTTAACTCATTAGATGGTACCTGAACCCAAAGAGGAAAACTGGATAAACTCTGGTCAGATAAAAAAATACAGTAGGTGACTTTGTAGGTATACAGTACAAAATTATAACATTTTGAATATACCGCATTTCTTTAGAGTTAATGGAAGTCAATGATGTTAAAAACAAAGTTCGAGTATGTCGAATGATATTTACAGTGAAGTGTTGATGTAAACACTTTGAGGGATGTTTCAAGGACAGACAAACCCACGGCTTCAATGACACTCCAGATTGTGCCTCTCGTGTACACTCTGGTGTCTCTCACACATTAAATGAGCCGCAAAAAAGGGCGAACCAACTCAAACAAGCACGTTTTTAGCCACATCTCCTTCACTGCAGAATGATTACCTCAGTTGTATTTGTTGTGTTGTGTGTTGATCCTTGAATACAACTTGTCAAACTGTTGAAGTCCCCATGAGCGTGAACATTCGATTCAACTTGTCGAAGGGCTCGAGACAATGAGAAGAGCATTTATCCATAATTACTTTGTATCCATTCTTGTCTGGGTAATTCTGTTTCTTGAAATATCCCTGAGCCACAGCATTTCTGAAATAGCTTTCAAAACCTCTTGATGGCTGTTTCCATAATGGCACCATCATCTCATTTGTATGCGCACTTTCAAAGAAAAGCCCCACCGACGACACAACAGAAGCAAATTATTGGCATTGCCTTTAAACTTGAAGCAGGAGGAGTGGACTCAATCAGTAATGAGGGTTAACTTGTCATGTTTTGATGAAACAAACCTCTTTTACATTCACAACTGTTAGTTTTGCTCAAATGAAATAAAAAAAAGGCATGACAATAATGAGGTTTTGCCGTTTTCCTACAAAGCTTGTCCATCATTATGAGTCAACAAGGCAAAAATGGACAAAACAAATCCTCGGTGTCCACTAATTGGGAGTCCAAATAAACAAAGTACACATTAGCATCCGCACACAGTCTTATAGCCGGCACTCTGCATATATCAGACCTCAATCTACTGCAAAAGTAGCCCATAGATTGATGCGATATGTAGATATCTACTATTCTTTTCTAAGTAAGGCATGCCATTATTCAGAAGTTTCCGTGAGCGAGGGTTCTGATTCCTTTGTCATAGCCTCTGTGTAAAAATTGGGTTTGTTACCATGTCAATGACACTGCAATCCTCTGCCACCGTAAATTTACAAAAGGGCATCCACAAGTTGTGATATGAATGTTTTCAGTTACCTACTGAGCAAGATGAGGGTGGAACTCACTTTGTTATGTATTCACAGCACAGACACGAGCGTCTTCACAACAGCTTGAATAATAAGATTTCCAGCTTGTCAAATGAAGTAATTGCATAGCCTGTTTTTATCACGCCGAAGAAAAAGACTACTGCAGGGAAAATTGTGGATGAGTAGGAAAGATTTAGAGCTGCACAAACTGAAACAGCTCTGACACAAGACAAGGGCCTCTTTTGAATACTAAACTGAAGCGGGAGATCGTGTTGAAACACTGCAGTGAAATAGCAAGTTAAGGGACAGTTGCCTCTACTTATTTACAATTTTCCAGCAGAAACAGAAAAATTCTGTTTTCACTTGCGCCGCTCACCGCTCCACATCAGCTCTACTGAGACTGAGAACATAAAATAATGCTTCATTGAATGCAAAATTAGCACACACCACCAAGCAGGATGACCCATCACCATTCTTAATGATTTCACCATTAAGAGGCCGACGCAGCAACCTTTTCTCCTCACTGGCTACTGATACTGGTGAGTTATTGTGCAAGACGGATCATATAAAGCCACTTAAATATAAAATATGGTTTCATAAGCAAGACATGCTGGACCTCATCTTTGGTTTGGGAAAAAAAAGATATTTGTTGATATTTTCTTCAGATTTAAAAGCACATCTGTTGCATTTTAATCCAGTTTGGGTTTGTCATATTAGGCTAATGGTGTCTGAATTTCACTCATTTTTGCGTCAATAATTTTCTTCTCTGGGATAGAGCTAATCCATCTGGCACCTGATGGCAACAGCCCACAAAGAAATATGCAGTTACTATTTGACCTAGGCTGGAGTACATATTTAAAAAAAAAAAAAAAAAGAAAGAAAAAAAAAAAACTCAGTACATTCATTCAACTATTTGCCACCCTAAACTACCTTTGGTTCATATGAGACATCTTTTATTTGCTAAAATGGTTTTTCAAAATAATGACAATATTAGTGGCACCTTTACACTCTGAAATCTAAAGTGCTGAGTGTTTGTTACAAAATAATACATAGTTGTACATGATCAAGGAGTGACTTTCACAGTCTGCTTTCTCTCGCCTGAATTATATATGCTTTGTCGCCACCTCGTGGTCACACGTGACACTGCATTTTGATCAGAGATTTACAGCTCAGCCTTGAAGGCCTTTGACATTTTGACATTTCAGTTACTTCAATGGCCCATTAAATGTACTTCAAACTCTACACTCAGATAGGTGGGGTTTTTCATAGCTGTCCAAGCATAAAAATAGGAGAATAATTTATTTCCCATTCAAATCAATACAAAACTCTAAACTCATGTGTAGGAAAAAAAATAGAATTGACCCAATGTTGAGTTATAATGACATCACTTATGACTAGAATCACACCTAAGCATTTTATCAAATTTATATGCCGCATAGTGTTCAAAAGCTACCTTGAGATTTGTTTTAGTATTATACTTATTGATGTCTGGTTGTAGAACACCAGAGTAAGGCAGTCAGATATGGCTATGGTTACAGGACAGGTGTGGCGTCTGTGCATGCTCATGCATCTATTATTTTTTGTGTATTTAAGTCAAAAAGTCCTGAAATACTCTCATCATGTACACCACATAAAGTCTGTCTGGAGCAGCTGCCAAAGAGCAGTTCTGCTTCTAGTTCTTCTTTTGTTTTAAATCTATTTCTCTCTGGGTTTTTTTTGTTTTGTTTTGTTTTGTTTTTTTAATAGTTTTTCAGGGTAACGCTCACTCAGCTGTCAGAGTTCAGACAGCATGTTAAATGTTAGTATGAAATTGGAGGCTGACCTGAGATCACCTGGGATCTCAGTCCAGATGAAGGCTGTGCAGATAAGATACAAGACAGATGCAAGTTGTGTTTTGATTTTTTTTTTTGTTTTTTTGTCACACCTTTTTTGCAAACTGGAGGCGTCTCTCCAGCGCAAAGCTAAAATCCATTCATACAGTTTATGGAGTCATTCCTTGGCCTTTCCAGACTGAGAGTCGGTAAGATCAGGCCGCCTGACAGAACAGTTTGGGCTCAAACGTAGATGCCTTCCGGGTTGAGGCTGGAGGAAACAGTGCTCTGCAGAGTGCGAAGGTCGCTGGGTAAGAGCCGGGAAGAGCCAAGTCGTTTCAGAGAGCCACACTCCACCTCTGCTGTGAAAATAAAGGTTTGAAAATAAAGGTGATAAGGTTAAGTAACTGGTCAAACGCATTGCCACAAAGTTGCTCCTTTTGACTATTTAAGAAAACGCTTAATTTGTGGAATTATGAGTTTAAACAACAAAATTCTTCTTTTGACAAAAATGTTGATTGGACTCCTTGTCAAACTTCAGTGGCATTTCAGAGATGCTAGTAATGCATGTAGTGGTTCACCACAGTCCTGCTTCAACCGACTGTCTAATGTGTCGTTTCTGAGGACGACCACAAGGTGGCTCTGTGTTCATACTCTTCTCACAATACATAAGCCAAAATGAGCTAATGAGCTATGAAATTAAACTTTTAAACAAGCTGATGATATGTACAAGTCAGAAACTCTGTTGTATGAACTCGTGTGTCTGGCTGTGATTATACCGTCGTTCTCTCCTGTGGGTTGAGCCGGCAGAACAGTGACCTTGGTACCAGTCTGCTGAATGAACTGCTGCAGGTTGACCTGTCGGAGCTCCTTTGTCAGCTGCTCCAGAGCCTGCTCCTTCTCCTGTGACGGAAAACACACCATGACAACTAAATGAGGCCTGTGCCTGGGCTGATATAAGGAGTGGGAATTGAACAATACACTCAACGACCTTGCAAAGGCTCATGGCTGCTTTAGTGCGGTGATTCCACTGAAGGCTGCTTCGTGAGCACATGATTTTATTTGCAGCGCTCTCATTTCCTTCTTCATTCTGTCATCTTTAACTGAGGGGGAATTAATATATGAAAAAGCAGAGGGGGATCATGCACTGCTGAAGATCCCTCCAATCACAACTTGGATGAGACTATGAAGGAAAACTAAGATGGTTATGCAACTTCAGGGAAGGGATTTCATACTCTAATCAGCCAAAGAATGCTGTCAATCCCCACCCTTCCAGTTCTCATTACCTCATGTGTTCATTTCCAGACCATAATGAACCGGGCCTGAACACAGAACTTCAGATCATACTGGGATGCACAGTAGCAACGTTCCACTTCACATCGCTGCAAGCTGGAAATAACACTCTTTTGCTGCCCACAACTCAAGGAAATAGATTTCAATGGTTTCCCTCACATGCAGAGGACTGACTTCTCACACACAGAACCAAACTTATCCGAGTTTATTTGAATATTTTACACATTTTCTAAAACCTCTTCATCTTTTAACGGTATTTCTGAGCACCATATTTTAACCAGTATGCCAGGATTGAGCTGTAAATTCCTGACAATTTTGAGGCTGTGGCATCAGAAAAAAGAAAAAAAGAAAGATAAATTAAAACAGTAGAATGAGAGCTGACCTGTAATCTCTTGCCTGACTGGCACAGTGAGCGCTCCAACGCCCTGCAGCTGCTCTCCAGCCGTGCTGTTAGTTGGCTTTGCATTTCCAGCTCTGCCCTAACTTTTTCCAGCTGGACTTGCACCTGAAAGCCAGAGTGAAAGCAAACACTTGAAGGAGAAACAAGGGAAACTTAACTTAAGGCAACATTTTCTTATGACAGCGAGGATCAGTGACTGCAGGGGTCTGTATGTTTGGAAAACTAACATAAACTGAGATTACCTCCTCCTCCTTGACCCTCTGGTGGAGCTCGGCCTCCTGCTGCAGTCGCTCCTGCTCCAGGCCTGTCTCCATGCTCTAAATAATGTAATATCACAAAAAAAAAATCAAGAGTAGCCACAGCAAGGCTGTGCCAGACAGACAAAACCAAAAGTTTAATTCCAAAGTTTATAAAGCCAGTAAAACAGCAGAGCTTACCTGAATGCGGGCCAAGTACTCTGAAAGCTTGGCCTCGCAGTCACGCACACGTCCCTGCAGCTCCGCTAGCTGCTGCCGCAGCTGCCGCTCGCTCTCCTGCTCGATCTGCAGCTCGTTCTGCCAGAATTCCTCCTCCTCCATCTCGGCATCGTTCCTCCTCACCTGCTGCTCCAAAAGCAGCAGCTCATCCTCCAAGTTTCCTTCCCGCTAAGAGAAACGTAATTGGGGTTGTTGAATTTCAGGATGACGCGGGGATGAGAAAGTGTAAAGAGCAGATGATCTGAGATTCTCTCGGAGCAGCCGCGCTGACAGCTGCGCTTCGACTCACTTCACTGGCCTCGCCAGCGGCGTCCTCCCAGTCTCGCAGCTCATCCTCGCAGCCCAGCAGACGGCTCTCCAGGGCCTGGAGTTTGTCTCTCTGCAGCTGCACCAGCCGGCTCAGCTCTCTGGCCGGACTCCCAGGTACAGATGCTGTTCCACCCCCTCCAACTCTGCTCAGGTTCAGGCTCACGCCGCGCTGCTGGGGCTGTTTGGCTGAGAGTAGGGATGGGGGCGCAGGTGGATTGAATTAAAAATGTTAAATCATAAAATGGTGTAAGGAAGGAAAATGAGCGGAAGTCCGAGTGAATGTGCTGCGTGTGAATCAGACAGACTACCTTCGGTGTCTTTGCTTTTCCCGAATATTTCCCGCAGACCCCGAGCACCCCCCGTGAAGGTCAGAGACTTGCGTTTGGGCTCCCGTCGTTTGAGCGAGCGGTCTGCCCCTGGTGGGCGGAGCTTGGCCAGAGGCGGGAGGCTCTGGCGGTAGAGCCCCCGTTCGGGGACACGAGCCAGCCCCTCAGATGTGGGTCGCTCGCTGACCGACGGGCCGGTCCGCTGGAGGATGAGCTGCACGTCGCTGGCGTACTGACCCCACTTGTTGAGGGACACCACGGGGTTTTCATGCGGTGCCAGGTGACGTTCCGTCTCCCGCCATTTCTCAATCAAAGTGTATCTGCCGGTGCGTCCTGGGACAGAAACAAGAACTCGGGTTCACCACAAGCAATAAATCATTTCTGTGAACCAGATTACATGCAGCTGAGTGTTTTAAGGTAACTATTTAGTTCGGACTTTGCATCAAGTTTTAACTTATTTAGAAAATAATGTCTAATATTATAAAGATCCAAAAAAAAGTCAGGACTAGAGGTCTTCACGGGTCCACTTTCATGGACCCGAACCCGAATGGACCTGTGAAAATTCCATCCGAAACCAACCCAACTATTATCATAAGTCCGGGGGTCCGAACCCGAATGGACCCGCAATATTTGGACCTGGAACCGACCCGACCCGAGTCTTTAGTTTCCGACTACGAACCGAACCGAGTAACCCGAATAGAACCGAGAAAATACAGCCCATAGTTGCTCATGTTAAAGTTGTCCTAGCGTTGAATAAAACTTGATTTTCTTACCTAAAGTAGTCTTCTTCTACCCGGTTCAGTTGCTACATAGGCTACAACAATAAATCCACGTCGTTATTTTCTTTGCGGATACAGATGCTATTGGTAGCAACTGCTAACGCTAATATCCTACACTGGTCAGGACGTGTCGTGAACATATTCTCTCATCCAACGTTATCATGTTGGCGATCCATTGTGCTTTACAGCTGCCGGGCAAACCGCTAATAACACGCTACGGCAACACGATTGTTTCATGACAAACACGCCACGTTAATTAATAATCATTTAACTGCCTTGAGTCCTGACATTGTCTGCCACCACCAATATCTTTACCTCTCTCGAGTAAACGCGGACCCAGCCTGTCAGAGAGCACCAACGGGAGCCAAAGACTAGCTGTACCGATTCCGACCCGAACCCAGAGTCACGTCTTTCTGAATGGACCTGAGACCCGATTCGGTCAGGTTGGGTCGGGTCGGGTCGGAACCTCGGGTTTTCGGGTTGTCGGGTTGTTCTGAAGACCTCTAGACAGGACACTAGCCTTAAATACTTAATTTTATTTTTCTACTTTTTTACAGCAGGATGTTTGTTTATTAGCCTACATAGTTAACAGGTGGAAACTCAGCATTTTTTATACGTTATACATTTTCAATTTTTAAAAAATTCATTATTTTAATTAACGTTCTTTAGCTCAACTCTGACCAAACAACCCTGGTAGCGATCACAAGCTCCTGGAAGAAACCCACATGATCATTGTGACTCCAGCTTTGGGCAGCAAAGCTTTGACTTAAACTTCTTGGTTTCCAAGCAAGAGACTTGACTTTTAAAGTTTTGAGATCAAAAAGGTCACTGCAAAGCCTGATTTACACATGATACAACCACTTTGGTGTCCATTTGGGATCCTTTTCTTCCATCCACTGCAGGCAATCAATCTGGCAGCAAAGCAGTCCTAGAGCATGATGCTACCACCACCACGATTAGCACAATGTTCTGGAGATTTAATTCCTCACTTTTGCGTACCTGTGGTCATCGTGGCTCAACAGCTCGATCTTTGTCTTGTCCGACCATAAAATGTTCTTCAAAAAAAAGGGATATTGTGTCCCCATCAGGTCAGCTGCAAACAACAGCCGAGTTGAACAGAGTCGAGTTTGGAACAAAGCCTTCTTTTGTATAGGTGGCCTCTCAGTCCATGATGTGGATGTCTGTAGATGGAGACACTGGAGTTCCAGCAGCTTCCAGTTCTATCTCACTTGTGCCTCAGTGGTTTGGTCCTGCATTGTTCCCGACCACCCAAGCCAAAGTCCCCTCAGCCTTTAATGACAGTTTGAGTCCTTCTCCAGACCCTGGCTACACTCTCAACAACTTTCACGTCATTGCGTGAAACAGGGATCTCAGAATCAAAAAAAAAAAAAAGTTTAGCATTCTCCTGATGTGTAGGTTTACAATCCTCTGTTTCAGGGCTGCACAAAAAGTCCGTTTACTTTTCAGCTTTTATGTATAATTCTTTTTACGCTGGTTCAGAGAAACCACCAGCAGTGAACACAAACAGCAAATTAATAATCTAAATGGGTTAAGGACATTTGAAAATCTCTGTATAATCCTGACTTTCTATTGATTCCAAAACACCCTGAATAAATTAAGACCCGTGCAGCAGATTTTTGATTTTTTTGTCTATTAAATGTTGCAGACATTCTGCCCCAGAAAAAGATTACAGTCAAAGAAATCCCTGAAAGCCCAATATTGAAGTCCATGACAAGGAGTGTATATACAACTCCAGCCAGAACTCCAATACAAGATGCAAAAGTTTAAAATGCTAAGCAACCAAGGCAGATACAAGCAGCATCAAAAAGAAGAAGATTATTCTATTGAATTCTTTTACAACTTTTTCCACTGGCAGATTCAAAGAGCTCCACCAGCAACGTTGGCTGAAAGAGCTTTTCTGTGGGAAAATTCAAAGGAACAAGCAGCGATTGTGTTGGCCAAAAGGTTCAATGGTTCACGGTTTTCTGTGTGTGTCTGTTCACTCCTGCATTCTTGTCCATGCACATATAGATAAGAACCACAACACCAGCTGCTTCACCTCCATCTTGCACGGTGAGGATGCTTATAAAAAGAGGCGCATTCATCACTGCAGCCATTTACATTAAAGTGCCCCGGACTGAACAAAAGGTGCATCGGGGACAAAGGACGGTGGACGCTGTAATTCTTGCTGCGCTGTCACTCTGAAAGACACACGTTGTAACTCTGTCCATCTATAGAGTTAGTGGGAATTCAAGTAATAAATCTGTCCTTCAAAATAGGAAACATGTCTCACTATGAAGGAATCATTGTCTCCAATGAATGCGCACATAAACAGTTGGCACAAACAGAGGCAGAGAGTGAGCTTATTTGTGTGCAACTGCACAGCACATGTCAATAAACCAAAGACTGCAATATGAGTCACCCATTTCATGGAGCCCATTATGGTGAAAATCTTTATGCCCTCAAGTCACATTTCATTTTTTAATGTAATTTATCACCTCAAGTCACTCAGGCAGCCTCGCCAGTATTGGACACAGAGTACCCCTGTGGGATCAAGCTTAAACAAAATATGATCTACACCACATTTTTAAGAGTTGTGTACTATTTTTGCAGTCTGTTTTTTTTCCATTATATTTGAAACAACATTGCCTTTTTTACCCATTTTCTTCCACTAGTGTACTGAGGGTGAAATACTTTGCCTTTATATCCTAACAAGTATCTTTGAACTTACCGATGGCTTGTGCCAAAGCAATGACCACTTCCTGACACGTGGTGAACTCTGTAACTCCGCACACAATGCGCTGCACTCCGTCCACCCATACTTTCAGCTCCATGGCCTTCATCCAGAGGCCTTTATTCCTCCACACCACAAGGGGGAGCTATTCGTGTTCTGGTTTCCATCCTTAAAGGTAAAAAAAAAAAAAAAGACAGAGAAAACAATGTTCAATCCAGCTGTTTGAGATGTGGCATAACATTCACCAACATTTACCTTTTAAGCTCAACTACACTTTAAAATGGATTATAATGGACAGGGAATCTTTAAGTCACTCTATGTAGCAATACCACTTCTGACCACATGGGGTATATAGATCTGCTGGTTCAGCTGGGTCTCTCTGTGAGGAGTTTGTTTGTTCTCCCTGGTGCTCTGGTTTCCTCCCACAGTCTAAAAACATGTTTAGACTAACTGGTAATATTGAATCCTGCCCAGGCTTTATTTACATTAATTATAATGGAATTTGATTTATCGGAGTAATCATAGAAGTAACAGAAGTAATTATAGGAATGATTTGGTCTAATAAATAAATCGATCTAATAAAAGTGTGCGTGTGTGTGTGGCAGTGAGAAAGCTGCTTGCGTTGAGCCGACCTTGAGTGGTCCCTGGACTAGAAAAGCATCATATAAGCGTGTTGTTGTCATTGTTGAAAAAGGAACCACTAACAATACAATCCAAATGAGTGGGGACACCCCAGCACGTTTTTCAAAACCACTTTGTCCCACAAGAGGGGCACTTTGTTGTATCTTCAGCCGGGGGTAGATACATGGACTTTCTTGTGATGTGCTGCCCTCATGTGGTCAAAGTGGTATTGCTACACAGAGTAATTAAACGCTACTTCTACCCCCAACTATGCTGCTTTATTTGTATTATTTTCATTGTTTTTTGTTGAGGACAAAGGCTTGAAAACCCTTGCTTCCATACATGTCTTCTCTGTCCTTCAGCTGACTTGTTTATGAACACAGGTTTAAAAGCATGCTGTTAGTCCTCCACAAAGGCAACCATTCAATCAGAAATGGTGGGAATAAAGCAAGACAGGATTTTCCCTGCAGCATCCAAGTTCCTCCCTGCACCTAAAATGAATTTCTGAATAACAGAACATAAGAAGCACTGCCCATAATGGATTAAATAATGATGGGAACCCAGACCTATAGAAATAAAGAGGCTCATAGCTGTTTTTAATCATTAACCTTTGTCTGTTTAATGTATTAAACTGTGTGTTGGCTCAAAGCAGCTAGTACGCACAACATTCTCCAGGCATGAGGAGATGAATTACAACCTGGGCTGCAAAGACTTTAGATAGCTTGCTTGATTAACTCAAGGTTTTGGTACTTATCCCCACATATTATAAATATTTACAAACCCAGGATTTTTTTTTTTTTTTTTAATGGTCTCACGCAAAAACACTTTTCCATACTCTACATATCTCCTCTCTTTAAGCACCAGTTTTCCATGAACTGGCTCTTAAAACAACTCACAGTTCACCACCAGCTAAACACAACAGGGGCTAATAATTTATCCCCTGTAAATACAGGTAGAATTAACTTCGCGTCAATTTGCTTTCACTGATTTCCTGATTGTCCTGACGAGCACACCTCTACACTGCAGTGTGCTACAGCATGGACGGAAACAGCTAACACTTGTCCTCTAGAAGCAGTTTCATGTAATGTTGCTGATAAAAGTGCTGCAAGTGCGCCCTTGTGGCGCAGCAAGTGTGACCACGCAAGAAAACTCCTCCAATATACGTTTCATTTGCTGCCGTTCAGTGCTGGAAGACATACGTGCACGCAGAATGAGAGCCATTTTGAAAGCGCTGACACAAGCACCTCAGCAGTGAGGTAGTCATTACGAACCTGGCAAGGCCTCAAAAGCAGCCAGAGCAACAGAACAGTGAGGGAGCAGGTGCCTAATGCACAGCTTGGCAACCCTGGTGGGTGGCTGTGCTCCCCGTCACCTGAACGGTCCATCAGCTCAGCTCTGATCCCTCTCTTCTGTTCCATATCGCTTGCTGTGGAATTGAGTCACCTTCCATCTTCATCACAGCTGGAATGGGACCTCCCATCCCTCCTGCAGTTTAACTACCAGCACCCCTCAACGGTTCACCCTATCCAGACTGCATTATGTTGCACACTCATCTGCGCTGAAGGCATCTGGTAGGGGTAAGACCTGTGCTTTGCTTTAAGGTAGGATGATTTGAATTCAGGTGCCTGTTAGTCCAATAAATGACTCTGTTTGCATGAAAGGAGCTCAGTGGGATCCGACACAGAAAAGGAGACTTTTGCAGTTACAAAGCACTTTGCAGAGTTGTTGCCTCGTTCACACACTCTCACTAAACAGTGATGGAGCTGTCATGCATCGCGCTGGCCTCGCCATCGGCAGCCACTTTGGGTTCAGTGGCTTTCCCAAGGACACTCTGGCATGTGGAGGGGCCGAGAGACTGAACTGCCAACTCTGCAATTAATGCAAAAGCTGCTCCACCACCTGAGCCACAGCCGTCCGCGGTGGAAGCTTAGAGGGACAGATGGATAAACTAATCAAAGCAGGTGGTTCATGTATAAAGATCAGGCCAGGAGACATGCTGTGATTGCTTAAGTGTTATCTCATCAACAAGAAGGCAACCTTCGAGAATTAACTGATGGAAACAGCTCACAAAGACGTCTGTGACATGGTTTTATAACAGATGTGCAAATGTGCCTCAAATCTAACTGAATGCTTGTTATGATGAGTGATGCTGAGATCACTGAGTAGCAACAAGACGCCAAAAACTTGTGAATGTCGTTTTCTATCCGTGCGTCTACGTAACTGCGTTTGGATCCACACATTATCGATGAGGACGTCTAGTCCGTGTGAGAACTGATACCGAAGACATTTGCTTCTCTGTGATACAATTAACTATGCAGACAGCGAAATGAGCAACAGGAAATTCAGATCCTGATCAGGACTGTGTTGACAGGGAGACGATTCTGGTGTCTGGCGAGACTTTAATCAGCAATGTTTGTCGACTAAGGTGAAGGACGGAGGATTACGCTGCTAGAGGCTGTGATTTGGTGCTTTTCGGACTGTTGATGATCATATATTTCCTCGGTTTAATGACTGGCTGAGGGAGTTCTCTGGTCATCTCTTTCACAAAGGAAGCCTTTATATTGAATTAAAAGATCATTCATATATTCAGAGTCCAGCTGGATCCCATCAATGGAACCAAAGGTGGGAAAGGAACTAATTACATTTACTAGCTTTATAGTAAAATGTTTTTTGTGTACTTGTAGTTTTTAAAACTCCACCAATTTGTTTGAGTTTTCCCCCATCAAGTGCATTCTTCTCTTAAAAAAAAAAAAAAAATCAATTAGCAATTGTTCAAATGCTTTTGGTCAGAAATTCTACTTCATACTTGTCAATTTGGGTGGACAGTGTGGATTTACTTTCTTTTTTTAATAAAAAAAATATCATAATAATACAATTTACTGAAGGTATGTAGGATAATTCCATTAGATGAGTGTAACTGATGTGTATTTAAACTATCCAAACATGCGCAGATATCAGAAAATGTGATGGTTGTCAGCTGCAGTGACCACTGTGCAATGCTTTTATCACAGACCCTTGTTTGTAATATAATGATATTTTCACATTGCTGCGTTGGCACTTCTGAGTCGTCCTTCCACTGCAGCTCCTTGACTCAAAGGCTGACATATGCTAATAGATGTTTGCTCTCATCAGAAGCAGCACAGGGGCAGGCAGCTGCGTAGCGGCAGATGTTCAGGTGTTTTACTGCCTCAACAAGCAGGCCTATAGGCTCTATAGCTTTGATCCTGTATGGTAGAACTGTCTGAATAACTCGGATACTGTCAGCGGGTGACTCCGAAGGAAATCAGTCTTGAATCTATGAGCCGAAGTGCACGGGTAATAAGAGTCCCTGACCTGGAAACCTTAAGGTCAGGGCACAATGCCACGAGCTGAATTCTCTGGCCAACTACTCCACCGCTGAAGTCTGTTTCCTGGAGGAAATGAGCTTCGATTTTCATTGCACTGCTGGTAAGTTGCAGCACTCCAATCACTATGGAGACCATTGCTACGCCTCAGCCACCGCTACCAGTCACTCTCTGCAGCCTCTGCCAATGCTGCTCTGAATTTTCATCATACCATTTCCACTTTCTCACTGCTCATGTCTCTGATCTAAATTAAAGTTACTTTGATGCTCCCTCAGCCAGTGTGCGAATAAATAAAACATACAGGCGAGTGTACACAAATGAGAACGCTGAAACACGGGTTTCTGTTCTGGGATGCTTCATTGTAAATGCATACTTCCATATTTAGAGAGCTCAGTGAGCCGAGTCCACACGGTTAGTCAGAACCGGTGGGAAAGGTGCTGTGATTGTTGGAATTTCCTTTTCCATTAGTCATTGGTTTACTAAAGCCAGAGTCAGAGCTCCACATTCCAACATCACGCAGTAATCCATTCACACGGGATCCACTTCTGTAGTTCAGACACACCCACCCACACACACACAAACCCAGTAAAGTGTGACACTGCTGTCGCTACATATCAAATTAAGTAGAATTATTTTCAAATTGCTTTTTTAAATGTTAAATTGTAATTGTTAGTCTGCATGTTCTTTATTGCCATAATGGTATTAATATTTGATGGTTTACTTTAAACCTTTGTGACTAGACTTTTCTCGCTCAGAGCATGAATTGTAATGATTCTAGTTATGCTTTGAAGATATGGTTTGTGGGTCCCCCCCCCCCATTTCCTTCAGTCTGATTTACAGATTTTTTCAGAACAATTAGAGCAAGCTGGATATTCTTCAAGTTCTTAAAGGGGACATATTAGTACTCTCAATAGGTTTTTCTTTTTGGCATAACTGTGTCTGAAATAACCAAAAAAAAAAAAAAAAAAAAAAAAAAAAAAAAATGGACAACTCTTGGCAGAGCCTGAGCCTGAAAACATCTCGTTCAGTAGGATGTACAGATTAGCAGGGTTCTGTGACATCACAGACCCAGCTCTAAACGAATTTGCCTCCCTATCTTTTCCTCCACCCAGCTTTACATCATGCAGTATTTGTTGCTCCTCTGGAGTGGAGAGCTGTCGGAAAATATAAAAGATGCAAACACCCCAAAACAGAGGGGTGGAGTCAAGTGGCTGACTCCACCCCCTAAACCCTGCTGCTATGAACACTGCTTTAAAAACATGTTGAAAAGGAAGCCGTGGGTACTCGACTATGGCATTTCGACAAAAGAAAAACTATTAGATATTGGTTTTTTTTTACTTCTAGCTTCCAGTATTGTTTTTACCAACATTTTTATGTGTTGCTCCAGCATGGAGCGGAACAGTAACAGAGGCACGCTTCTGAGCAATAAGAAAAAGGCCTACAGAGATGTAATGTCTTCCACGCGAGGCACATGAGGACTCATTTTGGGCACATTACAATAAAAATTGATGCGGAGAGGAAAGGTTTATATCATCAGTCCAAATCCCTTCTGTCAGGCTACTTTTGTCGGAGCCGTTTGGTTTCAGACATGAGGAATATTGTGCTGTCTGGGCTGTAAACCACGGAGCTAATCTTAGTTGTGACTTCAGTCTGCCTCCCCTGAAGTTTCATTCTCTGGATGCCACAGGAAGGCAGAGTCAGGGAGGAGACGCAGTGTGACAGCTTGAAATTCCTTATTAGACTGTCCTCAGACATGGAGTGTGACTCTTGAGACAAATGAGAAACAAAATGCCACTCAAAGCTCCTTTAATATCCCAGAAAGGAGCAATAAAAGTTGTTTTAAAAAAAAAGTCTTAGAACTGAAATATGGAAAAAGAAAGCAATTTATTTCACATGGAGTTCAAATCAGTGTTGGAATGAGAATACAAACTGAACAGGTAATTTCCTACAATGTCCACCTTATTTAATTGCTTCATTAAGTTTGATTACGTTTAGAAAACTCATCGATTAGTTCTGAATGCCTCACAGTTTCCATTTCTCCGGTTGACAGCCAACAACAAACAGTACTGTTGCTTTTCCAATTCTCATTTCTGCAAAATATAATGAGTAGATGGGACTTTTCCCAACTTATAGCAGTAGTGAGCAATTCAACACAATGATGCAATCAGGGGCCAATTTTTAAGGCAGCAGCGGTGGCGGCGGTGGGGGGGGGTCCCACTGAAATGTGTGGCGCACAAACAAAAGAGCATGCTGTAATGTGTGTGTGAGCCCACATGGCAAGCAGCATGACTGGATGCAAACAATCCCTCACTATGGCAACGCAGCTCTGCCTTTGTCCGAGCTTTATACACAGATGACTGGGCTGATTGGAGGGCACGGTCTGGGGAAGGAGACCAAACAATCAGCAACAATTAAGAAGCAACCCATGCTTTCCTGTTGCTTCCTCTTCGTCTCCTGTGAATGTGGGCTACAAGAAAACATGGAGGTGTGCACTGCTGCAGGCTTTCTAACACTCAGGATAAATTTGGATCCTGTGGAAACTAGTTGGACTCCAGCTGGAGAGGCTGTATATTAACACCTACACTGCAATTCTTTGTTTACAACATGGCAAATGTCTTTGACACATTTTCAAAGTTACATCAAAATGCAAATTCTTACAAGGATACAGATAAAAATGAATCCAGAAACATGCAGATATTCCTCGTTTCAAAGGTGTCAGTATTTCTACTTGTCTGAATGACCGTTTTCAGACTTTGTTTCTACTTAACGCTTACATATAAGTTGCCAAACTAGAAGTAAAATTTTGAATCCTGCTCACAGGCACTTTGATCTCAGATTGTAGCTAAACCTCAATTCCAAAAAAGTTGGGACGTTGTGTAAAACTTAAATAAAAACAGAATGAAATTAATTCCAAATCTCATAAATCCATAATTTATTCTTAATAGAACATAAAGAACATATCAGATGTTGAAACAGACATTTTAACATTTCCAGGAAAAAATTTGCTCATTTTGACTTTGTTAGCAGCTCCGTGAGGCTGCACTCGTATCTAAACTGGTCCTTTGAGCTACAGTGATCCCTCGCCAATTCGCGCTTTAAGTTCCGCGGGTTTAGTTATTCGTGGATTTTTTTCAGAAATATATAATATTTTTTTTAAAAATCAAGAAAAATTTGCAGACACATCACAGGATGTTGTGCGCGTTCTCTCGCAGCACAGAAATGTTGTGAGCCAGCCTGGCCCCTTTAAGAAGGTGCCCTTATGGGTAATGGTGTGGCCTTATGGGTAATGTAGTGTGTGTGTCGTGGGACGGCAGAATGAAAACAGGGTTAGATGAAAGAGCGGTTTCTTTACTACGGTTCGGAGATCAGAGGCTGTGAAGGTAACAGAAAGACCACAGTAGAGCCTTTGTCTTGTTTCGCTGCAGTGCCTCGCTACTTTTTTGTGGTTTTTAAACATATTTTAAACACATTATTTTGGCTCGGGGGGCTCCGGCTCCAGTTCGTGATTTTCTTCCCGGTCCCTATTAACCGCAAAAAATAAGGGATCACTGTAAACACCAGCCAACCTGCTTTATGGTACTTCATTTTTAAAGGAAAACTGCAACATTTTAGGATTAGTTTGTTCATTCGCTGTCAATCCCAGAGCTTGTTAAGCAAGTATAAACTCTTCTCTTCTCTGGTCATTCAACACCCCCCGCTAGCTTAGCTTAGCATAGCATACTAGCTGGAAGTGGACTGCTACACGTGGCCTAAGTGACAAATTAAACTTGCCAATAACTCCAAAATGTAATAATTTACACGTCGTGACTTGTACAGTTAACTCTTGCAGAAGTTAAATGAATGATGTAAAATGAGACGCAACAATCTTATAAACAGATACATATGAGGAAGTCTGTTTTATTGGCGCACCACTGCTTGGGCGCAGTGATTAAGAGTTTAATAAGCTATATAGGAGAGTACAATAAACTTTATGAATCCTGCATTGTGATGACTATTATAATCACTTTATTAGGACCACTTGGTGTGGGGAATTTTCTTTGAGTGTATTTTATCACACTGGACTGTAGGATGTATTAAAGCTGGAGAATCTTCTAGAACTCACCATTCAGAACCCACCATCAATGGTAGCACCTGGTCCCATTCGCCCCAGCAGAGACATTCAGTGTCGACCAGCATCAGGATGTCAAACTATATTTACACCACAACGCTGAAGTTAGCTTGTCATGCACAGCTGCCCGTTCTGCAGAGGCTAAACCAAGTCACCACGGTCTCCTTCTTTCTAGTACATCTTTCACAAACAGAATAAGGGTTTCACAAGTCAAACATCATCTATTCTTTACTGTTTGAAAGATAATTCAATCCAAGTTTCGGACGAACTGGAAGTGACAAATCGCAAACTAACTTCAGCATTCTGGTGTAAATGTGAAGCTTGCTGTCCGGAGGTTGGATGTGTTTCCTGCGGCGACTGGGACCAGGTTCTGCTATTGATGGCAAGGCTCAAAATATCTCAAGAAGAAGACGGTGAACAAGCTCTCTGTCACAAGAACGGAAGACTTTTATTAGACCTCCTGCATCCCAGAATGATCAAATATACTAGAAAAAACACCCCATGCCAAGTGGACCTAATTACTAGTAAGTGATTATGATAGTCATCATCACAAAGCATGATTCACAAAGTTTATTATACTCTATTATATAGGCTATTAAACTCTGATCATTTGTAACAGCGCTACTGCAGGTGATCACAGCACTCAAGCACTGGTGCTTTACCAAATGTGCCTCTATACAAAAGTGATGCGCGAAACTAACAATTTAAACGGATACCAGTTACTGATAATTAACTGCTTATGCTGCATGACTGATGCATTGATGTGATAACTGACAAATTCGTATTTTTATTTTTAACTTTTATATCAAATTCTTGAGTTGACAGCAAATTGAGAAAATTCCCAAAGTGCATCCCTTTGAGTTATTAAAGTGACATTTAAAGCATTACGAACTATTAAGCCTTATAAAATCACTTAAAAATAGAAAGTCTGCATATAAAACATTCTTTTTTGAAAATGTCCTCATTCCCAACTTGATTCCAGCGGCCTCGTCTATAAACAACACTTTAAAAACAACTCTGGGATTCCCGTTTTTTAACATTAAATAATGTCACAGAAGTGTTTACAACCACTGTTTGAAGTGTCCCAACGTCCTCATGTGTCTTCTTTTTTCAGTTTTTGTAGCATTACACAGTTGTTAGTATTATATTCACCACAGTGGCCTTTTGAAACCCACAGTCAAGACTGCATACAAAATGAGCCCAAAAAAAAAAAGAACTCCCACATCTGATATGTTGCATTGTTTAATAAGTTAATGAGAGGCTTATATAATATTATAATGCAGGGCTTAAATCATTTGTAGATCACTGCATTCTGTTCTAAATTACAACTTAGATGACACATCATTGATCTAAAGCAGTTTTATGGAAATCAGTTCAACACGAGAGCAGACATCTCTCTCAGAACCATGTTTGCAAACCTCACGGTGACGTCAAAGTAAAAGTCAAAGGATTACTGAAGTTGGGAGGATTAATCCCCTGGAGACTCGGGCTGTTTGTACATAATTTTATGCCGATCTGTCTTATTGCTTTTCGAGGTGCCGCAAAATGACATTGTCATCTCTGCAGTCATGCCATTATAGGAGGGCTAAAATAGCAACAGGAAATGCTCATGTCAGCAGGTATTTCAGATACAAGACGGAAATTAAATTACATTTTGACCCTTGTCCTTTGACAAGATGTCACTCTCCTTGATGGAGTGTCCTAGGAGCTCAGTGGCCCCCGCTTATACATTAATACACCCGTGACTTTGTGCTTTGGTTTTGGCATACAGCCGTCTTATTATGCAGTAGTATCCTACTCATCCTCCCTGCTTGACACCATAAAACCACTACGTTATACGAAAAAATACTCATCCTCCAAAAAGCACATTTCATCCTGCGGTGCTTGCATTTTCTACCACTGCCTCAGATTTTGTCCAACATTGCTGTCTGCGAGTCGCAGCTTTGCACTTTTGTGGACGGCTTCTACGTCACCCTTAACAGCTGCAGAGTGACGTGGCTGCCGGTTTAGAGAAAGCCTGAATAAGCCAAGTGAAAAGCTTCAGGAAGTAATCAAGCTGGAAAGCGCTGCATTCAGGTACTGTCAGTCATCCATTCTGCCGTGTACAATGCAAGACTTCACCGTGCAGAAACAAGCATGCACATGCACGACTTGATAGACACTCTAATTCAAGAGGGAGCATCGTTGGTAGGGGTTGGTCACTTTTTTTTCTTTTTTTTTAACAATGGGGTTATTATTTTTAAACTGCTGCTCAAGAAAAAAAGAAAAACAAACATTAAAAGAAAGAAAAATCACCACCTTGCAGTCTTAAAAGTTAAAACTAGTCAGGTTGGTGGAGACAATAAGCCTGTAAAGCTGGCAGCTTATCTGACCACATGGTGGTGTGAGGGGGGGGGGCCTGCTGAAAAGTAAACTGGACTGGATTTACTACCTTAAGTCTGTTAAGAGTTTCCATTGCAGCAGCACAAACTTGATCCTGCAGACAAATGTCTTCATGGAATGATGTGGACACGAGATTAAAAATGCAAAATGAAGTTAATCATTTGGACGAGCGCACATTCAGCCTGAAGCTC
This sequence comes from Hirundichthys speculiger, assembly GCA_018398805.1. NCBI lineage: Eukaryota > Metazoa > Chordata > Actinopteri > Beloniformes > Exocoetidae > Hirundichthys > Hirundichthys speculiger. The sequence continues at coordinate 3,426,897 of JAGFBZ010000258.1, forward strand.
AAGAACCTGGATGATTCATGATTCAGTTTGACAAAACGTATTACTTTGCAAGGACTTGCAATGATGAGGATTTGTAGTTTTGCTTCGTGTCATGATTGCAAACCGAATATGTTTGGGTTTGGAAACTTTGAACTGACAGTTTATGAAACAAACAAACAAACAAACAAAAAATAATAATTTGCAGGTCCAGTGGCAAAATGATTGGCAGGTTCTTCGAGATTGGCACCGAAACACCACAGTATTTCTGAGAAGTTGTCGAGGCGCACACACATTTCCATGTGCGTGAAACGATCTTTACATTTCTGCTGGACCATTATAGAGACACCTGCTATGTGTTTAAAGACAAAATGAAAGAAATACCACGTATCTGGACAAACGCAGAACCCCAGATGACCCACATGTGCACAAATGTAGACCAGGGAGCAGCAGTTCACTGGTGCTGGAGAAAGATGAACCTTGTGCTCCAACTTCACAGTAGCTGTGAATGGTTTGTCGTTGCTTATATCGCATGTATCTGGAGGACCTTCCTGCAGCTGAAAGGCGAAGTTAAAGAAACTCTTGATGAAAGCCACTGCTGAGTGAGCGCTCATGGCTCCAGCTCTAATAAGAGATTCATCATTGCAGGGCTCAGCAGATCCACTCACTTCCTGCTGCCTCATAGATCTGGTATGTTCTGTCCAGAACACAAACAGTGTGTAAACCTACACTTATCTGATCTCTGGACTCGTGCATTGTAAATTTGTGACGTTTGTGGAGTATTATTACTGAGGAGGGATGATCATGAATAAATCTGCTGAAGTTATGCAACAGCTGATTGCTTATATCAGCTCCTCTACATCACAGTCATGCATGACTTAACTCTTGAGTGTGAAATAAACATCTAATGTAACATAGCTTACAGACACGTTTGAACAGAAAGAGCTTTTGAACCTGACGCATTCAAGGTCCACCAGCTCCGGAAATCTCAACCACGTACCTCTGTTCAGCCGCAGCTCAGTATTTGTGGGAGCATCTATAAACTCTCCTGGTCCTCTCTGAACCTTCACTGTCTCGCTTGAATAGAACCCAGCCCTTTCACGGGGTTTGTAAGCACGGGCCAGTCCTTAATCCGAGCCGAGCCGCGCCAGCAGAGTTAACGTCCCCGCTGCGACGGAACCGTGCGGATGTAAACACGAGTCCGGCGGGTCACCGGACATCCGACAGGAGGCTGAACACGTCCGCTGCTCCGCCTGGAGAGCCCGCAGTTCTGCCCGTCAGTGTGGCAGGGACCTCACTTGTAAATTACGTCGAAACAGAACTGGGACACCGCAAGGCATGATGGACCAGTTTAAAGCTGCAATGCCCTGGCAACGCACGTGGACCGAGACGCGTCAGATCTACGCAGATTTGTTTGATGTGAAGCGCGAGAAGACGTGTGGTGATACACGTGTCTTCATTTACACAAAAATCACAGACACATCTCCCTCTCGTACCTTCACCCTATGTTTTTGTTTTTTTTTGTTTTTTTTTTCCCGTTTGCCCAAGAAAACCATGGTCAAGTCAAAATGATGATTTTGCTTCCACATGGACAAAAACAAATCTTTATTTGGGTAAATTGAGATAAATTAAGCACAGAATGTAAGGAAATATGTGTTTAGTAATTTTTTTTCTTTCTTGTAAAAATGCTTCTTGGAAATAAATGTCAAGTAGTTGGAAAACATTTGTAAAGAACATGCATTTGTGGAATGAGCAGGGCTGAGTATGTGGGTTGCACACATGAAAGATTTGCCAATTCTTCTCTGCCAGAGCTGGTAACACTGGCACCTGATTGTCCTGAACATGTGAATAAAGTCCAGATACTGGCCTACGGCACCTGGATAAGGTCAAAGTGAGGAGGAGATGCAGAGAACAGTTTAGTGATCGTGGACCCATAAGGTAACATCTTTTGGTGGAGGCAGCGTCTCCATCACTGGAAAAAACAAGGTTTGCCATCACTGGAGGCAATCTCAATGCAGAGAGATGTCGAGATGAAATTCTGCAGCCAGAGGCAATCCCATATCTCCACAGTCTGGAACCAAACTATCCTCTAAGATGACAACACTCACCCACAGAACGGGGTTTATCAGAGACTATCAGAGAGACCATCTGAAAATCACAAGTGTGCCTACTGTGCAACCAAAAAACATTTAGTCATTTGAAATATTAATATCATTAATTAATTAATGTTATTAATCTTATATATTCAGGGGTTAAAGCAAAAAAAAGACCTGAACTTTACAGTCAGGCAGGATAAAATTTGATTCACATTCATTCAGTTGGGGGTTTATGACAAAGAGCATCAATTCTGAATATTATGCACCATTTGCGCTATTTATTTTGTAAAAAGATAAAGTGCAACAGTGAACTGTAAATAATACTGGATGTTTATATGGCAGCATTTCCATTATTCATATAGTCAAAAGAAATAATGGTAAATTAAATTCTAGGAAATTAATAGAAAATATATCAATAAAATATCTATACAATTGACAACCAAAACATTAAACTATTTTTTTCCTTTTTTCTTTAAACTCTGTTCTTGTTTCATGTGTGTTCAAATAGCTGACATGTTGATTAGAAATCAACAGTTTTGTCAGAGCTATTTTTTTTTTTTTTTTTTGCATAAATTTACCAGAGTTTGGGAGAGTTTAAACGACAAATCGTGCTCTGCGATGAACATGCACACTCCTATTTTCAATTTCCACACATGGTCAGTCATTGATGCTGGTACATTAGCTGTGGTGGTTGCTCCCGGTAACCGTGTTGTGTGTTGTAGAGTCCAAACAGCTATGAGCGGCTCTGATTTGTGACATGGTGGCACTTCTTTATAGCGAGTTGCATATTCGAGCTTTCTCAAGCACAAAGAGCAGAAGCAACCTGCTTCTCTTAACTTCTGACACCAGCTACCAAGAGGCTAATCATCTTTCCCTCTCTCTTCTATCCACGCCCAGTGCCATTTTTTTTTTAAATCCTTGATCAGTTAGGAGGGCATCTTCCTCAGGATTCATAACTTTACTTTCCATCCTACTTTCCAACGATACATGTCTCTGCTCAGAAAATCAAGCATCTATACAACACAGGACTTCGTTGAAGCACATTTTTCCAAAACCCACCCACCCCACCCCACCCCTCGGCCAAATGCCAGAATACTTTAAGCCTTGTGTACTGAAATATTGGAAATGTTATACCGTTGGTCAATGTATAATTGACCAACTATAATATTGTAATTATAAAACACCCACAGAATGTGGAAGCGAAGCAAACCCGACCCTCAGCCAGACTCAAACTTGGACCACCACCAGATCTCTTGTCAGAACCACCACACGAAGGAAGGAAGGAAGCTGAGGAGGGAGCCCAGAGACAGCAGCAGGAGCAGTTCCAGCGGTTTGTGGCTGAGACCTTGGCCTTGACCCTGACCGAGTTGGTTGAGCTAATGCGCCCTCCATGGGAGCGCACCCGCACTCCACTCTCCAACATGGTGAAGACAGCGCTCCCAGAACATAGGGGTGAACATCACAAGCAAAACTGAATAAAAAAAAATTCTGATGTTAGTTCAGTGGTGTAATGGTATCCCAACAACTGTCTACATACCTAGAAATGCTGATCAACAATCATTTGGTTCACTCTTGCTGTCTTGAACGACTGGGCGATCATCCTGCTGGTCAGGGTCGATTTCCTGCTTCACAGGTAGACGCCTCTCTGGGCCTCTGTAGGTCTACAAGTGGAGTAAATTGTAACTGCATCTGAACTTCAAGTGGAATACAGTAATTCCTTGCCAATTCACAGTTTAAGTTCCGCGGTTTTAGTTATTCGTGGATTTTTCAGAAATATATAGTATAATTTGAAAAAATTTTAAAAATCGCGGAAACATCACAGGATGTTGTGCGTGTTCTCTCACAGTGAAGAAATGCTGTGAGCCAGCCTGGCCCCTTTAAGAAGGTAAATGCATGTTCTTTACAAATGTGGCATAATTTCAAGGGGAAATAAACAGACTTTCCAGCTGTCTAAAATTTATTGCCAAGAAGCATTGGTGCAACAAAGAAATATTCTACCAAACATACATTTCCTTACTTTTTGTGCTTAGTTCATTTATACCACTAATGTGTTCAATTAAAACAAGGAAACGTATGGCTAGGCCAACATTATTAGGCCTCTGATAATTAATAATCAAGTGTAGCTGTTGTGACTTACAGTTAACCATACTTTATAATTTCTAAGTTGACACATGTGTCTTGAGGGAACTTGGTCCATTCTTCCATGTAAAGTTGTTCCAGCTCGATCAAAGTGCACGGCTGCATTAAGATCTGGGCTCTGAGAAGGCCGCTGCAGGATTGTGATTTTGGTGTCCTAGAAAAGGTTTTGGATTAATTAAGATGCTCATTTTGAGCCATTGTCTGGCTGGAAGACTCTGTGGTAGCCTAAAGCCTGGACAAGCAGCAGATTTCTTTACATCAGAATATCAACATAATGCTATTTGCACCCACACAAATGCTAATGTGCCTGTAGCAGCAAAACTGTTCCACAGCATGATGACCTCACCACCATGTTTTCCTGTGGAAACTGTTCTTTTTTCCCTTTAGGTTAAAGGACTCTTCCTTTCCCAAACAAGCACAGCATCAATGTGACTCAACAGCTATTTCTGTTTTAATCAAGATGTGTTCATACTGTTTATTTTCTGAAGCTTGTCCCTCACACACGGAGAGCAAGGTAAACAACTCTAAACTCCTCATTTGTCTATTGCAGGACTGGGCAATAAAGCTGATTCTGATTAGCAGCAGAAATAAGCCTATTTACAGCTTTGTTAAAAAAAAAAAAACAAAACAGTTTTAGTCTTCATGGCTAGATTTCAAATCCACGGGGAGTAAACTTTCACCGAAGTGCATCTTGAATAAACCTATGGATGACATCACAAGAGGTTTGTCCAGTTTCTCTTATATTCTTGAAAAATACTAAGGGTTGAAAGAAGTACAAAAGAGGGGGGAAATGAAGACAACACTGGTGCCACTGTTGATATTTAAAATACTTGAATCGTGTGGGGTGACTACACAACTACAACCAACAAACAATGCTCCTTTTGGTCACTGACACATGGAAAAACACAATTTCAAGAAAACAAGACTAGAGACTTGCTATAATACTAAAAATACTTGATCTTTCAGAATGCCAAGACTTGGAAACGACTGCATGGGAGTACGCCCCAACTCATGCAAGACACTATGATTTTCTTCTGGCTGTGACCTTTATGTCACTTCTAACATTGTCAGCTGTAAGATCAGCATAAAGTACTGCACAGACCCATCCCAAGCTCCCAGGCTTCTGGGAGAGGACTTAACTTGAAGAGGCTTCTTAAGGCGTCGCTCTCTTAAAGCCCACTTAAACTTTACTGGCCCGCTACTGGGCGGTTACTGAGATTAAAACTTGCATTTCATCTGCTCCCTGCTTGGGGTCACAACAGTGAAGTGATCCACACGTCAAGTTTGGCATAAGTTTTACGCCAGAAGCTCTTCCTGATGCAACCAGGACTTGAACCTGGGACCTCCCAATAGGCAGCCTACAGCACGACCAAAAACTTTAAAACTGCTGCGTTGACCAGTTTTGTTCATCATTGAAAATGGAATTTTAAATCCATCTTTACATATTTGGGCTAAAACTCAATCAAGAACATAGAACTTTGCTGTATCCCAAAGATAAAGGGTTTCACTTGCACACTATATGATGAAATAATAGAACTGCTCCTTCATTCATGAGCTGTACAAAGGAATTTATATGCACAGAGACCATATATAAAAGCTGGGTGCAGCCATTATGATGTCCTCAAGTTTGACATTTTGATATCTGCCATCTTGTTATTTCTTTCTTCCGTTATGAAGTGGACTAGATTGGCAGATTATCATCAATAACTTCACCTTTAAATTGGTTTTGTTCTGTCAGTTCGGTGTATACCTACTGCAGAACTAAGGCAATGCACAGAATTGTGGGTTCATTTCATGTGTCACATCATGAAAAGACCACATACAGTACTTCAGTGCAAACATACTTCATATATTAACATCATTTCTTCATGTTCCCCAAAATGCATCTTGATCTAATTGGCATGCATGGAAATGTTTTACTTCTACTGAAACACTCTTCTGTGGGTTTGAGCTTTTATAGGAAGAATCAAAGAGGATCTTCAGCAACTCTGCTGCTAACTGTTCTAATTGAAAAAGCTGTATTTTTTTATTGCTCTTTTCATTTAATATCCATCTGCAATAATTGCAGTCTCTGTTAATCCTAATCTTCATTGCTTTATTGTACAATTAAGCCTTAAGAGTTTCACGGAGCCACTTTGTTTGCATAGCCGTAGTCATAAATGTAATTAATCCCATGATGTGGTTACTTTCCACGGCTGTTTGAAAGTTTAATCTCTGACATTTGTTCTGGTGCCGTATGCCTCCAACCCAATTAGAATCAAAGTCTACAACTAATACCCAACATATGGTTCAGATGAAGTGACAATTATACCACAAGTGATCGATGGTGTCTTGCTGGCAGGAGTGACAGCAGCTGAAAGATGCTTTTGGCATCTAAAGCCTCAGACGTTAATACAAGATGTAGCCAGACTGCTGCTGCTCGTGTCAAGTCTCATGACTTTGTTAATCAAACGGGTAAAATATCTCCCAGTGTGACTCTGCACTTTTGAGAATTGGATAGAATATCTCAGCTTGGGCGAAATCTCAGTTCGGCTAGTTGGCTCCATTGCCAGGAACGGCCCTGCTAAAAGGGCTTTCAGGAAGCTCTACGGGGCTGAAAAATGTTCCTGTTGTAGAATAGGAGTGTTGGGTGGATCGATCTAAATATCGATAATATCGATACCAATGTTGGTATTGATATTGAGCAATACCAGTGTAATTAGATTGATACAGTTTCAGTTTCTCTTCTGTATTAACTGCTGCGGTTTTCATTAAAGAGGTGATCTGGCTCTGTGTGCTGCTCCTATTAAAGCGCAGACCTCCTCCCTGCTCTTGTGTTTGGATGTTGTAGGGTCACGTGACTCAGTGGTAGCAGGCAAACAAACAAGCAAGCAAGTAGGCTCAGCCAGCAGTACACACAAGCGGTACAGAGACGGAGCAGAGAATGGGCAGAAAGTGAGAGGAGTGCCATGTGACTGCATTTTCAGGCTGACAATGAAACAACGGCAACCTGTATAATTTGTGAAAAGGCTGTAAGATACAGTGGTAACACAACAATTTTATTCCAGTTTATGAAAAACCACGAGAAAGAAAACACAGAGCTACAAAAACGGAGGATAATAGTGTTTTATATTTACCTACAAACTTTGCTCAAATTCTGTCCTGGGTTTTGACTAATTGATACTCCAAATGGGGAAAAAAAGTCACAAAAACACTTAAGGCCATTGAAATCCATTCAGATTTAGCAATTTGTTTATGCATCGACCTTAATTATAAAAAGTATCGGTGTTGGCGATATTGGCGCTGTGTTCACTTGGTATCGGATCGATGTCCAATCTTGTAGTATCGCACACCCCCAATCAGCATTGCCAGGTGGGAAATGTAGGATTATCGTACCAGAGACTCAAAATTATCGTATTTTGAGGGAAATTATTGTACATCTGTTATAACCAAAATAACAAGCCCAATGATGCGCTATAGTCAAGTATAATCACTCTAGTGTTAAATAGCGTCCCACAGGCACTCACAGCTTCGTGGCATCAGTACGGAATGGGTTAATGGCACCACATCAGCCCCAACTTACAAGTAAGACTAATGTGTCCTCCAAAAACAAATAAGAGGTAGAAACTAAGAGCCAAATTATGAGGCCTGGAGGCGATTTTGGAGACTATTTTTTTCCCTTAGTTTTTCTCTTCTGCTTAAAGTCTGTTTAAATCTTGCTCGCTCGACTTTCCTGATATGGTCCTGACTGTGAACGTCTTGTGGGGCGGGCGCAGCTGACCTTTCAGCCTATCATTCTTCTGAAACAAACACTCGGCGCTCACGCTTAGCAAAGTGCGATTGGCTGGAAACATGTCACACGGGAACAGATGCCTTCAGGTTTCACAAAAAAAAAACCACACTCTCTGGCAAACAGTTGCGGCAGGCAATAATTTGAAATAGTCAAATTATCGTACATTTGGCCTTTTTTTGGATTATTGATCGTACATCGTACAGAGGTCCAAATTATCGTACAAATACGATAATTATCGTACACCTGGCAACGCTGCCCCCAATTCAGAGTGGGGTGGTGGTGGGTTGACTCGCTGATTGGGTACGCTTTGGGCAGGAGATGATGTCATTCAGCATCTAACGTCTGCTTTGCGTACAAGTCATGTTTTCTGATTCAACGCCACCATCGTGTATTTTACAAACGGCAAACAGAAACTCTATAGTGATCTCTATCACTCCACAATCTTATTTTTCCACGTCATTTTAGTTTGTTTTCCTTCTTTATTTCTTCATTTTTGCCGACGTCGGCTTCTTTTCTTTTTTTGGCGGTTGACAAGCAACGGAAACGGTGCACTACCGCCACCATGTGTCTTGAAATGGTAGTTTACATGCAACTGGCTGAATCACCGTAAATGGAAACACGATGGCTGAAAAAGACTGAGGAGGAGGTCGGAACCTTTCTTTTTTCCAAAAGAAAAGGAGATCTTGGCTGCACCAAGTCTCGGCATACTCAGCAATTTAATCAAACTAAATTAAAAGCAACTCTTTAGCTTCCAAGCCACACCAGACTCTATTTTATTTATGGCATTTTAAATATCCTTGAGTTTGTATCTGAGATGATTACCAAGTTTCTGTACTGACAGCATCTCCATTTTTAGACTGCTGCCATTGATCTTCTGCTCTTTCTTATGTCCATGTGGCTGCCATTTGTTCAAAATCACATTATAAAATCATCTTATTTGTCCCACACTCCAAACATTCTTTCTCAAAGCAGCTCCTATTCATCAGTCACACCACCTCCTTGACCCCACTCAGACCTGAGCAAACCTACAGGCATTCTCACGCTACTCACTTCTCACGCTGCCTGTCTTATCATGGCATTCATCCTTGTTGACTTGTCCGATGTGTTTGGTACAACCAGTACTTCTTGTTCCAGGGTTGTAGAAATCACTGCATGGGATTCAACTTCTCCCGATCTAAAGTCACATCTGAGTCCTCAACTATAAACCCTGTGTGCTCAAGAGAACAGACATCACCATTACCCCAAAGATATCTGAGTCAATATGAGAAAGAAAACAGGGAAAGGAGCTTGAAAAAATCAAGCCGGATCATTGTCTAGCCATAGATTAAGGAGAGCTGAAAGATTTTCTTTCCTTGAACTACAAGGGAATGGGGTGCATTCACACTTGACAGATCACGTTTGATCAAAGCAACTCTGGTGCAGTAGCCTTGTTTGTGCGGTTCATTTGAACCTGTGTGAACTCTGCCATCCACACATTGGTCAGCACCAAACAAGCGGACTGAGACCATTTGGAAAGGTGGGTCTCTTCCAGGTCTTCTGGGATCACTGAGGCACTTTCTATTTCAAGAGGACAGGAGGAGAGGACAGTTTGAACGTTAGATGAACCACTTTTTTCTAGGTACCTGACTGCAAGTCTTTAGAGGCTCAAGGATATAGTGACTGTCACTTGAGTAAGTAAAGTAAATACAAAAACCATAAAATATGTCTACACATAAAGGTTTGACCTTAAGATCATGAGGTCACAGGTAATAAAATACATGAAACAGCTTCAGCACCATCTTACACAGGGAGCAGTCATCTTGGTTTCTAAGCTTGAAATGAGGTGGGACCTCCTGATTCTGTTTCAGATACGTGCTGGGATCTCCCAGTGTCCAAAGGCCAAACATACATTGAATCTGTTTCATTCCACAAGAAAGCACTTTTGGAAATCATCAGCAGTTCTAACTGTTAAGCCGATTTTTGTGAAGCTTGATTTGACAAAACTCAACACGGAAGACTAGATGTCAAGACCAAGTGCTGCATTTTGAGCCAACAACTGTCCCAGGATTTTACTACAGAGTGCGTGTTGCAGTCAGTGAAATCTGTGTTTTGTCAAGTTACCTGTAAAACCTTTGCCTTATACAAATCATTTTTGTGCCCGTTCCCACTGGTACCAAGGTTGAGACATGTCTACATATTTAGTCAAAAGTGGATTATCAGCCTCAGCAGAGGTCAGTGCTCTCCAAGTGCCCCTCTAGTTCTTCTTTGGCTTTGTTCGGACTGTCTGCACGTCAACTTGTTAAGTAAATCAGATCTTTTGGACAGACAGTCCTGGAATGTTATTTATAAGGGAATCAGATTAACTTGTTTGTCAAGACGTCACATATTCCTTTGGTAACATGTTAGGAGTCAGGTGGGTAGAAATGCCTGCTATGGGGTTTTTCCAAAGATGGAATACTTTCAGCTTTGGTTGTACAAAACCTTCCTCTAAAGTGTTTTCATATTGTCCTTCACAGGCCTTTAGGAAAAGCAGTATCACACCAGTTCTGATGAATGATGATCCAGATTTGCAATCCAGTTTTAACTTCCAGAGACTCAGAAATGGGATTTCTCATCACGTCTAGATGGGGTTTCATTCAGAAATGCTCACATTTCATGTGTTTGTGCTGCTTCCTTCCCTTTCACTCTTTTTTTTGTTCTTAGCCATGCTTGTTATCCGGTTGATTCAACATTAAAGGGACATTAGACTCCATGTTCCCAGACTTTTTGGCTTGTGACCACTTGAGATTAGGTTAATGCGTGCATGTCACTACTTTCACACGGGTGTCTCCGCCTCTTGTGACTGGCTCTGATAAAACTTTTGAATATCCTTTAAATACCCCAGTTTTACCATGAAAATAAATTAGAATATTCCAAAACATCAACTTTATCAGTGTCTTTCTGTTGTATCTTTGTTCTTTTATTTCATCTGTTCAGTTTTTTTGATCATTTTTAGCTTCAGGTCAGGTCTTATTATTATTTTTGTCCAATCTTGTGGCTGCATGGGGTTGTGAAAGACTTTCTTTTATTGGGGTCTCTCCCCAGCTGGTACAGCCTTTGTTCCATTTTCATAATAGTCATCCTCTCTGAATGAGAGCGTGCACACAAAAACAATCACCCAGCTCATGTCCTCCTTTGTTCACGCAGCCTGAGGAGCTTTAAAAACTACTCACAGCTGGAAGTAATACCTCCTAACGAGTATCCAGCGCCCGCAGCAGAGCTCGTTACTGAAGGTGAAAACTAACATCAAGTTTTAAACCCTTTAAAAGTCTGCTGTTTAAAACAGAGAATAATTTGTTGCACTGCATGCAGCCGCTATGTTGTGAACGGCTGCATTTATATCTGACATTCAGCTGCTGTTCATGAGATGAACTATATTATTGTGCTGTGATGTTCCTCTAAAGATTACCAGTTTTAACTTTGATGAACCCTGATTCTTAACAATACAATCAACATTTTGAAATCTTGATTTCTGCTGTGTTTGTCACCATGTTGCCTTTACCATGTAGTTCAGACCGTGAAGGTGAAATCTCAGAGAGAACGTCATGTGACTACAAACTCTGCATTCTCTGTCTTCATAGAACAGATGTGGCTTTGGGCTGCAGCACTGGCTACTTTTAAGAGTCTTTTGATGTGTATTTACAAAGTGTTTTGGACTTAAAAACCTTGCACACTGGCACGGATAGACAGTGAGACAACTTCAAAGACATGCACTTGGCCCCCTACCTGTCCTACTCAGGTGCAAAACTCTCAGACTGCAGGAGTCAAATGAGTTCAAACCGCATTGATGTTGCAGCTGCTTCGTGTCTCCGACTGTTCATCTTGCAGATGTTTTGCATCATTTGGCATCACTGCGTGTGATCATTTTGTGGCCCAGTTTTGGCTCTTCTCCTTTTCTGTTCATTTTATTAAACTTTGTCAAGGTCGGATCATTTTGTGTCTTGATGACAGTTATGTCATCTTGTGGTCGTATTGTATCTCTTTGCATCTAAAACTACATCAGACTGAGGTCATTTTAGCGTAATGTGTTAGCTGATGTTGTATCATGCTGGTCATTTTGTTGACTATTTTTTTATTTTTAATTTTTTTTTTTTTGGTCTGGTTGCTGTTGGGGCTGGTTATGGATCAGTTGGTTTCCCTCCAATTGGGCCACGTGTCTCAGTGTCATTAGGCAGGACTCTAAATTACTGTCCTGTGACTATGAACACCGCTATATTGAGAGAATATATATATATCAGAGGCGGCTGGCCCATAGGGGGCGCTGGGGCGCCGCCCCACCAGCTGTGGAGGGGAAAAATATTTATTCTATTTTATTTTTATTTATTTTTTTGATCAGCATCAGATTTAATAATAGTATGTGTGTGCCTACATGCGATTTAAATAATTTAAACAACATTTCCACCAACTGACACTCATTAAACAGTGAATTTCCACCGACCTACAGTGCGTCATTCTCTCACGGGGCGCTCGGCAAAGCGCCCCTGACCTGCAGCCAAATAGCCAATCCGGTTATGGTTGCTAGGTAAAAATGATTGATAATTGGCCTATCAACGTCACCAAATTTAATGCCGATGGGGCGCTGGAAATGTCGCCCCAACAGCTACGTAAAATGCGTGAAGGTTTATGAGCTAGAGCTACGTGAAGGGCCAGCGGTAGTTTTATTTCGTAGAGCGACTCCCAGACTCTGTCCTACGTCGGGAGAAAAAAAATACGGCAACGAGGAAGAGAGATGGCGACAACTGGAGTTCAAGAGCAGCTTCCACCTAATTCGGTGAAATCATTATTAATGTTCCCTTTTGTGAGACGGACGACGGAGAAAAACTTCTCGTTAAGGAGCTGGGACCCGACAAGCCTGAAATTAACATTTTCCAGTAAACGAAGGAGAAAGGTAAATCATACAAACTGAGTTTTTGTCAGAGTTGTTTAAACCCTGAGACGTGGCTGGCAGGTTGTGGAGCAGCTAATGCACTTTTCTGTTTCCCCTGTATCCTCTTCAGAAGTGACAGATGTGATTGGACTTGGACAAAGACTGGACTAACTGACTTAAAGCACCTCTGAACGGTTCAAGAAACACGAGAGATCCAAAGTTCACATGGAAAACTGCGTAAAGCTAGCTGTGCTCGGAAAGATTAGCATAGCAACGCAGCCAGATGATGGGCACCACATTACTGAAAGAAGGCACAATGAAGAGGTAGATAAAAACCGTAATATTGTGTCCAAGATAATCAATGGTGTTAAATTTTGTGGTGCTTTTGAATAAGCAATGTGGGGACATAATGTCAGCTAGTCCTGGTACCGAGGTACATTGATGGACCCAACAATATACAGGAGCGGTTCTATTGATTCATCAAGCTACCCAACAGCTGTGCGGATTCAACAGCTGGTGTCTTATTGAAGAGGCTGCACAGCATCCTTCCGGAGGGACAATTTATCCCTTGATTGTATAGTATTTGATAACATAAAGTCTAATATAGCTGTAAATTGTTACTTCTTATTTGAAACTGGAAACTGAAATTAAATTATTATTGTGGACCTGTTGTCATTTTCCGACTGTTCATTTTATGCCTATGCTAGATAGGCAGGAAAAATGTTGGCACACCAGCCCCACCAAGATTTTTTTTCACCAGCCGCCACTGATATATATATATATATATATATATATATATACATATATATATATATATATATATATATATATATATATATATATATTAGGGCTGGGCAAGTTAACGTGTTATTATCGCGTTAACGCATTAATTTATTAACGCCGACATTTATTTTATCGCGCCTTAACGCAAGTTGCTCATGTGCTTTTGTTTTGAAAAGTCTGTTACCGGCTGCTGCGGAACCGGAAGACAATAGGCAGGTAAAGCTAAAACAGACATGGAGAACGGTAAAAATCAGTGTACTTTACAGTTCGGGTAGCAACTCAGGTAGTAATATGTTAACAATTCTGTTTTTTTAAAAAAAAAATTCTGGTCTGCAACAAAATTTTGGCGTCATTCCTCCATGTTACATCAGATCTGCTCCATGTGTTAACTGCCCTGCTGTTCTCTTACTGGTTACTGCAGTGCGGCTCCATCTAGTGGCACAGATGTGTTATGACAGCAGAAAGTCTAGTCCTTGATTATAAAACAAAGCCATTTCTGGGTCACGTAAACCAGACAATAAAATATTTAAAAGAAATTCAGTCCAGTGGCCTCTTAGCTAAAACTGAAATATAAAAAAACAGGCATTTTTTTTGTGTTAGATTAAAAAATGGAGAAAAAAAAATCATTTTAATTTTTTGAATTTTTGATTGACAATCGAAAATGGAAAAAAACAAATGATACACAGATAATTACGGATTGGTAAAGTTACTGAACTTTAACGTGCACATTTTCATTTTAAAATTCTCCCAGGCGGAGGATTTGACAGAAACAAGGTTATTTGTAACAACTGCCAAGTTGAACTCCCCGTTAAAAGTTTCTGCTGTTACCTCAGAAATTGCCTGTTTTAATGTTCTGATTGTGCTGAGCCACAATCATTTTGTTGGATTTTGTTTTTTGACTTTTTAAAAAAAAAATTTTTAAAAACAGGATGACAATTAATGCCGTGGCAGTGGCAATAAGCTTAATTTTATTTTACATTTTTTTAAGATGAGATTTACACTAAATATGTGTTACTGACAAGTGCTGATGTTAAAGTGTTTGAACAACAAATGTTATGGCACTTTAGTTCATATGGCAGCAGAACATTTCAATAAAAGTGCATTTTACACTACTTTTGAATTCATTATTTGATTTAGCATATACAATGCGATTAATTGTGATTAATCAGGGAAAATAATGCGATTAATCGCAATTAAAAATTTTAATCGTTCCCCAGCCCTAATATATATATATATTTATGTCTGCTTGCTGTTGGGGCTGGTTATGGATTCAGGCAGGACTCTGAATTATAGTCCTGTGAGTATGAACACCGCTATACTGAGAGTGAATATACTGTATAACAGAAGTGCTGTACTACGACAGTGATTTTTAGAACCTGGATAAGATTAAAAAGGTGCTATATAAGGACAAGTTTATTTACTTTGTGCCACAGTTTATGTTTTTTACAATTTCCATCTCGTTTTGGTCTTTTTTTTTTTTTACCTTTAGATTTTTTTGGTGGTTGTATTGTGTGTTTCCAGTCATTTTTGCATTGCTTTGTTTTATTTTCTTCCCTATTTTAATCTGTCCATGTTATCCTGTGGCTGTTTTGCATTTGTAGACTGGTAAAACCAGTCTGAAAAAGAAACGCCTGGTATTTTCAACATCATGGATGAAATAAAACCTTTTTTTCTTCCCAGATAGCCAAAACAGGTCACGAACAAAAACCTAACTCTGAAAAGAGCTTCATTCCACACTCTATTATTATTCATGGTTTAGTTTTACGGTATTTTTGTAACCCTAGCAACTGCACCCTGGTCACTCATGCTGTTTGGAAAAACAGAAGCAGCTGAATATCGATTAGGAGAGTTTACTAAAAAAAAACCCTAACCTCTAACCTCTGACCCTAGGATTTATTTTTGAGGTGTTTCAGATTACATCGCTGGACTTTCGAGCATCTCTAAAAGATGAAGAGAGGTAAAATATGCTTTAAAATCATCAGATGCCATTTGTAACCAGCTCATGTTTTATAAGTCATGAAGATGTTTAAATTCAAGTCTGTTTAAACATCAAATCCATTCAGGAAACTAATTATCAGTGCAGGTATTCTTGTTTGAAACAGTCTGCATCAGTGGACCTGTATCAAGCTACGAAGTATCTTTGATGATGAACTGCAGATGTTCAAATAAATGAATGTGAGGATAGTAGTTAAAAATCTGTGAGAGTATCAAACCTTTTATCCTCACGGAGGGGGGGATGAGGCCGCACATTTCCTGCAATCAATGACAATATACCAGTGAGACGCCTCCTTTGAATTCATAACAGAATTCATTGACATTTTTGTTCAAACAGAAAGCTAAAAACATTTGAAACAGATATTTCATTTCTTTGTTCATCTTACTTTCATGGGGGTGATTTTGAGACCACATCCTGGTTATTTTACACCTCGACTTATTCTACTTGTTGGCGCATTATGTTACATTACTGCCACTAATTTCTGTTTATGGTTCTTTCACATCTCTTCATAGCTTTTTTAAAATCTCATTTTAGTATTTTCACATCTCTTTGTGGCTCCTTTTTCATTTTCTTTGTTACTTTTCTCATGTTTTCATGCCTCTTCCTAAGATATATTTTTAGGATGACTCCTCGGGTCCCTGGGACTGTGACTGACGGGCCCCTCAGTAATCTGTGCAGACTCGGTGTTCTCAGTAGCAGAGTCTGTCCCCTTTCTTTGACAGTAAATAGCTGAACTTCATTTCAGAGATTCTTAAGGTCTGACTGCATTAGGGCGTTTTTACTCCCAGGAAACCATACAGTTCAGAAGATGGATTCTCTTCGTTTAATAGCTTCGGTTTGGATTTCATATATTCTTGAAGGATCATGTCAACAGGGAACAATCTGATCTGAGTGACATCTCTGACAATGGCCTCTCTGTAAAGTAAAAACTCTCTTCTCCTTTGCTCGTTTCACTCTGTTCCAGATCTGTGAAGGAGTTCTTTCTCTCCTTGTGTGATAAACATGTTTCGTCATATTACGTGCCAACTCCAGCATGCCCCGCTTCACTGCTCTGCTCCAGTAGCAAACAAACCCACTCTCATGTTTCTCCACACCTGCTACCACTGGCTATGTTGGGTATTTTGGGGCATATATAATTTCTGTGGTGGTCTAAAAATATTCTTTAAGCTTCTACGAGTAATTTATCGTAGAATGTTGAAGCCGAACTGTGAATTTTTATTTTCCAGAATAAGCCCATGATGTTTCATGTGTCTGGTAACCTATTTGTTGCAACAAGGTGATGCTTTTCTTGTGAAATAAGAAACTGGACCGATTCTTGGAGCAGCCTCAGCCGCAGAGAAACAGGGAACCTATTGTTCAAGGATTTGGCTGCTAATTTGTCTTTTTCCTCCCTCGGCCAAAATCAGGGCATGAAAATTGTGGCCTTCGTCACCAAAATAGCTTACAAAATGAGCGAAATAGAGATTATTGAGTGGGGGAGTGCAGAAGTGCAGAGATTAGTGCCTGAAAACAGAAAGAATAAGAGTTTAGACTGCGGGCGAAGGGATGTTGAAACACAGAGGATAAAGATTTCATGAATATGAAAGACGTCCTCAGAGGACTAGACCACTTCAGGACAGTTTTATACACCGAAACAGGTTCTCTTCTCTTCCTGAGCAGCAGCTGCTGTGAGGCTTTTAATGCGACACCACTGCCCTCTGTAGGATATACTGATGCATGTGAATTATGATGTTTGGTCTTGTTAATAGATTTACACACGGAAATGAATGATATGAAACGCACTTTCAATCTGGTCCTCCGTGTGTTTAATGGAACTAATTGCAAATCAGGTAAATGCAAATGGGTTCGGTCTTCAACGTGCTTTTTCTCTGGCACCGTGTCACTTCCGGTCTTTCATGCTTGTAGAGGGACATTGAGTCTTTTTCCACAACATGTCTTGTAGAAACCCCTCAGATAAAGGAGAAAATCACCGGCACAAAGCTGTAATTGCTTTGTGGGACACTGTTAATTTGATTCAGAAGACTTGAGCACTTCCTGAAATTCAGTGAGCCGTTTCTACATTTCCCAGCTGACGTGAAGTTCATTAGACAAAGTGGATCTCTAGGGGAGTTTGACTGTTTAAAAAAATAAAAAAAATAAAAAAAATGCCTTACTCACACCATAGGTGAGTTTAGTAAAAGGATTCATCTCAGTTGTTTCTTCCTCCCTTGTATTTAATCACATGGCCTTTTGCTTTCCAGTCCTATTAAACAGCATCAGTATTTGGTTTAACAACAATAACAACTCTGTCCTTGAGCAGCCGTGTCCCTGCGACCTCCCTCCTTCAGCTGTGCTGCAGTGCAGCTCCTCCTGCCAGCTCCTGCTTGCTTCAGGGCCTCAGTGTCATTCAGAGGTCTGACAAATGAACACAGAAGCTAAACACAGATGCCATGTACACAGGTTATTTGCAAGCAGTTGAGACACTTTTTATAGTCGGTTTATATGTTTTTTTCCTTCCCCTGATAAAAATAAATACAATTAAAATCTAAGTTCTTCTATGCAAATTTACGAGGTTCGTAGGGTCATATTTATTGTGATAAAACATCTGAATTCTGACATTTTAGTCAAATATTTTCTTTAAATTCTGAACTCCTATTGGGCAGCGAGGCACAAAGTGGCCTCACAGAAAGCTCAAAGTAGATACTTTGGAAACCCTTTCTCCCGCTTTCTTCATATTTTCTGTCATCCTGGTCTATGCAGCTCCCCCCCACCCCCTTCCCCTTCCTATTTCGTGACCATTTTCTGTGACCCTTTAGGAATTCAAAGAAGTTTACTTAATGAATATACTTCCTGCTCGAAGGGCAGGGAACAACTCTAAAACAAAAAAGGAAAATATGGTTAACTGTATGTTGTGCAAAGACTATGACTGTATGAAGACCTTTATTTACACTGCTTACACTGCCTCAGATTCAGCAGCAGCACAGCGACTCAGTAATGGAACCCAGCAGGGCCACCAGGAGAGGCAGAGCTTACATTGGCCTGGAGCAGGCCTCTAGAAGGGAAATGTCCAGGCACTTAGAAGTTAAAAAAAAAGAAGAGAAAAACTTGGAAATCAACATGTGAAAAGGCTAAACTGTCCACAAAGATGACTTCAGAATGTATGAACCTCATTATGTGTGTCCTGGCACTGCCAAACATGACATTTTTACATTATTCAAAGGTGAATAAATGATGGGAAAAACATAATGGGTCCCCTTTTAAATACTTCCACAAAACATCATGAACATTAGAAGTTAATTCAAAACTGTGTATTCGTTCTGACAACTTGTAAAACACAAATATCTCATGTAATTTGGTTTCAAAATAACATGAATGTAATTCACAAACTCAGTTGTGGATATGCAAATGGTTTTTATTGCAGTTATCTTCAATCATTATTGTAGTGCTTAATAACATGTAACAGTTCCCACCAGGGGCAGAAAAAGAATTATTAAAACTTAAAGTACTTACAGTGCCTCGCGAAATTATTTGGCCCCCTTGAACTTTTGAACCTTTTGCCACATTTCAGGCTTCAAACATAAAGATATAAAGTTTTAATTTTTTGTCAAGAATCAACAACAAGTGGGACACAATCGTGAAGTGGAACGAAATTTTTTGGATATTTTAACTTTTTTAAATAAAAAACTGAAAAGTGGGGCGTGCGGTATTATTCGGCTCTCTTGCATTAATACTTTGTAGCGCCACCTTTTGCTGCAATTACAGCTGCAAGTCTCTTGGGGTTTGTCTCTATCAGTTTAACACATCCAGAGACTAAATTCTTGTCCATTCTTCCTGTAAAACAGCTGGAGCTCAGTGAGGTTGGATGGAGAGCGTTTGTGAACAGCAGTCTTCAGCTCTTTCCACAGATTCTCGATTAGATTCATGTCTGGACTTTGACTTGGCCGTTCTAACACCTGGATACGTTTATTTGTGAACCGTTCCATTGTAGATTTGCCTTTATGTTTTGGATCATTGTCCTGTTGGAAGATAAATCTCCGTCCCAGTCTCAGGTCTTTTGCAGACTCCAACAGGTTTTCTTCCAGAATGGTCCTGTATTTGGCTCCATCTTCCCATCAGTGTTAACCACCTTAACTGTCCCTGCTGAAGAAAAGCAGGCCCAGACCATGATGCTGCCACCACCATGTTTGACAGTAGGGATGGTGTGTTCAGGGTGATCAGCTGTGTTGCTTTTACTCCAAACATATCGTTTTGCATTGTGGCCAAAAAGTTCAATTTTGGTTTCATCTGACCAGAGCTCCTTCTTCCACATGTTTGGTGCGTCTCCCAGGTGCCTCGTGGCAAACTTTAAACAAGACTTTATGGATATCTTTGAGAAATAACTTTCTTCTTGCCACTCTTCCATAAAGGCCAGATTTGTTCAGTGTAGGACTGATTGTTGTCCTCTGGACAGACTCTCCCACCTCAGCTGTAGATCAGTTCATCCAGAGTGATCATGGGCCTCTTGGCTGCATCTCTGATCAGTCTTCTCCTTGTTCCAGATGAAAGTTTAGAGGGACGGTCGGGTCTTGGTAAATTTGCAGTGGTCTGATATTCCTTCCATTTCACTATGATTGCTTGCTCAGTGCTCCTTGAGATGTTTAAAGCTTGGAAAATCTTTTTGTATCCAAATCCAGCTTTAAACTTCTCCACAACAGTATCTGGGACCTGTCTGGTGTGTTCCTTGGTCTTCATGATGCTCTCTGAGCTTTAAACAGAACCCTGAGACTATCACAGAGCAGGAGCATTTATACGGAGACTTGATTACACACAGGTGGATTCTATTGATCATCATCAGTCATTCAGGACAACATTGGATCATTCAGAGATCCTCACTGAACTTCTGGAGTCAGTTTGCTGCTCTGAAAGTAAAGGGGTTGAATAATATTGCACGCCCCACTTTTCAGTTTTTTATCTATTAAAAAAGTTTAAAATATCCAATAAATTTCATTCCACTTCACGATTGTGTCCCACTTGTTGATGATTCTTGACAAAAAATTAAAAATGTATATCTTTATGTTTGAAGCCTGAAATGTGGCAAAAGGTTGAAAAGTTCAAGGGGGCCGAATACTTTCGCAAGGCACTGTACAACTTTATTCATGACCAGTGCTAAATGGACTTGGAGTTTCTGTAAATTTCTGTTCAGCTTAAGATCCTGTAGCAGTGGCCAAAATTATGATGCATTTCATGAAGAATGTTAACAAAAGTGCTTCCCATAAAGTGAGTAATGCTTGTTGTTACAACATCCATTTCCTCAGTTTTCATAAAGCAGTTTCATGTCATCTAAATGACACACTGGTCCTAAAGCTAACATTTAAAACCAAAAACATGAATTATAAAAATAGCATTTCATTCTTTAAAACACATTCACTGTTTTGTGTGCACTAAAAAGAAAAGAACTCTTATCTATACATCAACTTTTTTTCCTGACACAATTAAAATGCCTGAAGTGTTTTTGGATCTGTGAGCCACACGTCACGCTTTCAGCTTTGCTGTCGTCGCATTGATGAAATGGGATTTCTTGAAGCCGCGCTGTTGAAAGAGATGGAAGTGATTACACACTGCATTTCTGTTGCATTTAAGCTCAAAAGCGCCCTCTAGTGGTAAAGAAAACAGTAGCAGGCATAAAAGAGACAACAACCAGACATATTTGTGGATTTTAAATAAAAAACAAAAATAATAATTGAAAATGTACACACAATTTTGTGAAAAAAAAAAAAAATTTTTTTTAATAATGTAAAATGCAACTACCTATTAAATCCTGAATGTGTTTATTAGTTTGAACATTAAGCTGAATGATTTCCAATGTCTTCATTAACAGACATCATTGTATTTAGAAAAAATAAATGTAAAATTTGATTCCAGCAACACAATGATCCGTCATATAATTTGAACAATTGAAGCACACTTTCTCAATCTCTTTGAATCTTTTATTTTCACAACACAGTGCTCTGTAGATTGTAGATAGGTGAAATACCTGTTATCTGTAATATTACACCAAGAAAAGAGTTCAAAATGAGTTTGGCACAAAGAGATGAGACATGACCCATACTTGCTCTGAAAGACAAAGCCTATGGTGGATGCTGATGAACTGTTTCTTGTGTATCCCATAATTTTTTCCTCTTTCTCCTTTCCCCCAACGTCTTTTGTGTGTTGCAGGCATCGAAGTCTTTGTTACTATTCTATTAAGTTGGTCTGTAAATCATTTCCTTTGTAGCTGAGTCAGTTAAATGACGGTTCAAAGGATGAAGCAAAGTACAGATTTATAGATTTAAGGCAGGAGACTAAAAAGGCACATAAATGGATTGCCATGTAACGGCATTGATGGTATGAATATATAATCTGCAACATGCTTAAGTAACAAAATATAACAACTTTAATTACGTTAAGCAAAACTGGAATCATTAAAAAAAAAACAAAAAAAAACTTGTTTTTAAGGTCCAAACATAAAGTAATCTGTAACAATGTATGAGTCACGTAATAACTAACAGCTAATTGCTTCCTCTTAATAAATACAAGTGAAAAGAAGAAAACAGACTTAAGTAAAATGTAAAATGACTCACCCTCTTCAGGTCTCCATGGAGATCAGTGTATTTCCATATTGTACGCAGCAGAACACATGCTGCCTCACCTGCTTGGCTCTGGACAAAACTAGGAGACACAAATTGGTTTTAAATAGTTTTTAAAAAAAACACTTAGTTTACACTTAGAGTACTGACACAGGTGGAAAATAACTACGTAATAAGAGATATTCCACTGACTGACCCGTTGTACATGTAGCTGATGTTGATGATCTTCGGGATCGCTCCGTGGATGATGATGGCTTTGACGTTCTTCACGTCACTCTGGCTCAGGTTAAACAGGATTTCACACAGAGATGTTGTCACTTCACTGGGCAGGTTGGTGTGGCCAGTGCTGTCCACATCCTCCTCCTCATCATCAGGTAGCATCTTTACCACCTCAGGCAACACCTGGCTCACTGCAGGAGGAGGGAAAAAAAATCTAATGAAAGATCAGATTTATCATGATTCAAAGTGTTTGGTTTTAAGAATGCAAGACTGAAAGTCAAATGGAAGAAAAATAAGACAGCTGGCTACTTAAAAAAAAAAAAAAAAAAGTGACAGTATCTTCAAGTGTGAATGTGAAGTTACCGATAGCTGGGTGCAGTTCCTTGTGGCGAGAGAGGTTTTTACCAGGAATACAGCCGTTCTCTTAACCTGTCCATCTCCCTCCTCTAAAACCTTTTTGATTTGCTGAAGTCCGTTTTCCCGCTGTGCTATAGTGAAAGCGATGGCATCAGTCATCTATTTAAAAAAAAAAAACAAAAAAAAAACAAAAAAAAACAATAGGTCAGCATTTTCATTTGATTTGCAAGTTTAAAGCCACTGTATGTAGCAATACCACTTTGGGCCACATGGGGGCTTATAGATCTACTGTGTTGTCAAGATTAGTTAAATGTGTGGGAACAGTCCCGCGTGTATTTTGATATCACTTTTTCCGCAAAAGAGGTGCACTTTGTTGTGTGTTGTTGCCAGGAGCTGACACATGAGATTTTTGTAACATGCTGCCCCCATATGACCAGAAGAGGTATTGCTAAAGAGTGGCTTTGTCACAAGACAAGAAAAGGGTTTTGAGATGTCAAATGAGACCAAAATGTTTATGACTGGCTGAACAAAACTTAGGTGCTTGTTTTCAATTTGGAAATTTTTTTTTTTTTTTTAAATAAATCCCTGTACATATAAAAAAAAAAAAAAACCAGAAAGAAACAGAAGCAATGCTTCATTAGTCTTTACTTCCACTAACGAGCATGTACATTCATTGTAACAAGTGAGGAATTATGAGACACATATTATCTCCCTTTTTAGGCCTCGCAGTTCTGAGGCCTAAATAAAATGTCTGTGATATCCTTTGGTCAAAATCCCAAATTACAGCAAAGACTGCAAGATGTGAAGTTGGGTGGAGATAACAGTGGGGGCAGCTGGTTATTTTTTACTTTGATCTGGGTTTGTGAGCTCACAGAACCCTGCAAAACTGAACGGCTCACTGGATGAGACATTTTCATGCACATGCAGCCCCATACATCAAGAACAGGCTGTGCTATATCAGAATTGTGGAGAAGAATTATTTTCCTCTCTTTGCAGTCAGCAACTGTAAAAAAGGCTCTCCCTCCTTACCGCTCCATTTCCTCCAGTGATGTTCAGCAGCGCCCCGACGGCAGCCTCCCGCGTGAACTCCCGTGTGCTGCAGGCCACCAGTGACAGGTACATTCGGAACGTGATGGGGCTCCACAGCCACTCTTTACCAAAAGGGTTGGCCTTCTCCTCCAGCAGGGGGTGCTGTTGCTTCAGCTCCTGCAAAGACAGACACTGCTCGGACCAGGGGGTTCACACTGACAACAGGGAGCAGCTGCTGATAAAAAACGCCATTCTTTATGGACATTTAGGTTTCATTTATCCAGAAAGCACAGGTTAAACATCTGCTTTGCTGGACCATCATTGGGGAACTCAACAGCTTAAAGACTTTGAATACAGACTGTGAGTGAGGCCTCATGACACCCCATCACTCTTGTGGCTTAACCCTTGAATTTCAGAAGTGAGACAAAAGCAAATCTTTTCTTTGGAATTTTTGTGAAAAGCTGAACTGTGGTTGTTAAATATCTTTTTTTAAAAGAATAGATAACAACTTAGCGGAAACAACATTTCTTTGGATACTTCTTACCCCTAATGTAATATCAAGATTTTATGTAGAACTCAAGAATATTTCCCTCAGTTATTCAACCACATGGACATGTTTTGTATTGTCAAAGAGGATTACTGTCTAAAACGAGGATTACCTTTGTGATGTTGGCACTGCGAGGAGAAAAACAGCTAAGAGATGTCTCCTTGTGAGCCAAGTTTTGTTGGGACTCTCTCAGAGTCTGCTTGTTGTACCCCGGAAGCTCAATCCGATAAGTCAGGTTGTGCAGGATGCAGACACAGTTCTCCGTGGACTTCAGAGATGAAGAGAGATGACGATGCAGAACATATTAATGTAAACAAGAAAAAACAAGTTAATAAAAAAATATACCTTTTGTAACTGAACTCGATCTTATTTTTCTTTTTTTTAATAATTGATTTTTTTTTTTTTAAGTGAGCAGAAGCCGAATTTCCTGCTTGTGCGCAACCACACACCGATGATTGAATGGTTGTGCAACAGTCTGTGATGGTGAGCATTTCCTCTGGAATGCTTATCATTTTGATTTTACCTTGTCATCAGTCTTACGGTTGGCTACGGTTCCTCTGATGTAGTAGATCAGAGAGTCAATGAGATTCTCACAATCCCTCATCCCTTCCCTGATGTCTGGGCCAGCAGAGCTCAGATTACTACAAAGAAATGCAGTGAAAATAATCATTGTACTGGGACGTGCGAGTCAAATGCCAGCAGTTATTGGAGGAGGGTTCAGACTGCAGAAGACCTCCGCAGGAAAAATACATATAATTTGCATTCGAAATCCACACAAATGGCAGCAATGTGTAAACATAGCTATTTGCTGGGAGCCGAGAAGGTTTTGGAATATAATAAGGTAAACTTGATAGCATTGCGCCTGTGAGGGCAGAACGATTTCAGTTCGGCAGAGCGGAGAGATGAGAGAGCTTACTGAATAATTCAGTCTTTCACTCTTTTCATCTGTCTTCAGTTGCCAAAGGGCCAGTGTGTCTCATATCTCCAGCTTTGTAAACACACACAAGATCTGTTTCTAAACAAGTAAAATGCAACTAAATGATTCCCAATCTTAAGCTATAAAGATCAACAAACTTCACCAGAAATCTAACTATAAATCATATTTTCACAGAAGTACAGTTCAAAAATGTCAGTTCTTTTCCAATAGAAGCATGTGTGAGTTTACCAGGATTAGTAACTTAACCTTAATCAGAACTTCAATCAACCTCCATTTTTCACATTAAGTGACAGAACTTAGTAAGCAATAATCTATTTATGTTTGTCAAGCAAAGTATGTAAGTTTGAAGAAATTCTGTATCTAGTCTGAGGTCGTTATGAAACGTTAGCTGGATTCAGTCCATTCTATAATGACGCACTGCTAAAAACCTCAAAGTGCATGAATAAAATACCTACCGCAGGCAGCCTGTGGTGTTGTAGAAAGAATCATCATCGGCAAACAGCTCGTCTTTTGGGTTCTCGCCTTCAGAAATGCCAGAGGTGGGCACCAGGACTGACTTGGTGAGGATACGTGTGGCCTCTCTGGGGAAATGCTGCTTCAAAACATCATGAGAGGAAAGGTTCCACAACAGACCTGGAAATGAAGTAAAAATAATTGTATTATTTAAAATGTTGTTTATCTTGCTCTTGATGTATCTGAAACCAATTTAGACATTTAATTTTAGTTTAAGGGGTTTTTTTTGTCCATCTTTCTGACATAAAAAAACCAATATTTAAGTTACATGAAAGTCCAGGGACTTCAGCATGGGCGTCATGTAAATCTTGCCTGCCTCCAGAATCTATTGTTATCTAATTTAATAAACTCTTCCTTTCATCACTAAAACCTTCCATAAGCTGCAACACAAGCCCATATCATGATCAATCCGCACTCATGCTTCACAGTAAGGAAGGCCCACTCCTCACCAAGTTTACCTTTACTGGGACCAAATTTCCATTTTTACTCTCACTGGTCCACAATAATTAATTCCAAAATGTGTCAGCCTTGTTAACATAATCATCTGTAAATTTCTAGCATTTCTTTTTTGTATTGAAGGTGCAGGAAAATCTCATCTTCTGAATCTTCACAGATTGTGCTACATCTTCTTTAGGATCTTTCAAAATGAGACAGAGCCTCTGACTGACTTGTTAAGCAACACTTCTGAATTATACTGTCACTTTACTGGAGAAAACCCACTGGTGAACTTTCCAGGGTTTAACTAGCTCTCTCTCTATGACAGCTTTATTTATTTATTATTTTCAGATAAATTTTACACCAATGAGTAAAATCTTGCAAATCTTCCAACAGACTCCAGACAGATCATTAACCACGTAGCATTAACGATTCACAACAGCAAACAATTTCTTTCAGTGATGTCTCGCATTAAATAAATATCAAGAAGATTCCTTAACTTCTTTTCCAACAGAAAACCCATAAATATACAGAAACAAAAACCAGTGTCATGACTAACTTTTTAAGTCAAAATGCAGCCATACGGGCTGTATGAGGTCAGAGCAACCACATGTACCGTATCACCGTGACTTTTTAGTACCGTACCGTACCGAAAACGTGACTTTGAACAAACTGACCTGTAAGTTGGCGTCTGGTCTCCACATCATGGCTCTCTGCAAGTGTCCTTAAAATGAGCGCCAAACCGTCATTGTCCTTCACTTCCATCTTATTTTCACTGCTCTGGTAGACGACGTTACGCAGGGCCCCAGCAGTAACACGCTGCACCTCCTCGCTGTCATTGTTGAGGAGCTGCAGGAGCTTTTCAACCCCATGTAGATAGTACACCTGAAACCAGAAGGAGATGACTTACAGCCCAACAGACTGACCAATGAGGGCATGATGTCCACCAAGACCGACTGAAACAGTCTCATTCTAATTTCCTTAGATCCAACACCAGAATAACCATATTTTGATTCCTTTTTAAAATAATCCTACAACATGCAACATACCATCCTTTTGGCATCAGCCTTCTGGAAACACTGATTTTGGATGTAGTTGGCTGCACAGACCAGCATTTCCTCGTTGTCCTGGGTCAAAAGGTTCACAGCCCTCTCCAGCGTCATCTCTGGAGGCTTGTTGCCCAACTTCCTGTGTGAGAAGACACAAATGATTCATGCAGAACAGGACCCTTCAGGGGTATAATAGGAATTCACTAGATGTACCGAGTAAACACAGATCTTACAATGATGCGACATTCTGGCTCTGTATCTGCTGAATGGGGAGCTCTGCTTCCACTGGTCTCTCCGTGTCCACCCTTGCAGCATCTACAGGAGGTGTATATGACTTATGTCTCAGGGATTTCTGTCCACCCCTCCTGACCTCAGCCATCCAGGATGAACCTTCCATCAGGCTGGGTTGATCCAAACCTCATATTCCTGTGTCCTGAATGAGTCAGTTTCTCCTGCCCGAAAATATCTTGTCTGTAACTCCACGGAGAACCGAACTCAAGATCTGGCTGACGTGCTGGAGTCATAAATGCATCTTGTGGTCCTGCAGTCTGTCTGACTGATCTCCACCTGAAGCTCCCGGGTGTAGATGTGGATGCGTACCTCCGTGTACCATACGTTGCCTCTGACAAAGCGTAGCGTCTAAATGGATCTGACCCAGAAGAGAAGTCCAGTGTAGTTCCCACTGTGTGTGAATGGACAGGTCCCGGGATGGTGTGCATCCCACGGGAATATGTACTGTAATCAATGTGACTGTGGGATAACTTTGGGTTTGATGGTGGTGACATTTCCACCCTCCTGGATGGTCTTCGCACATGGTTTTCTGAGATGGAGTTAGTGAATGCCAATCCATTTACCTGCAGAACAAATAGTACAAAAAATAGCACTGCAATGACACATTGTGACCCCTTTTTCTGCTCTCTCTCCTTTAAGTCTTTAAATGTTAACAGCAGATTAACTATATAAAAGGCCATTTATGACAATTCTCATTAATTTCAATGGTAGCCCATGAATTTATAAATGCATATCTGCATAAAACTTTGTAGTTTTAACTCTTTGTACACACAAAAACAGAAATGTACATACAGTGATCCCTCGCCAATTTAAGCTTTAAGTTCAGCGGTTTTAGTTATTCGCGGATTTTTTTCAGAAATATAAAATATTAAAAAAAAATTTTTTAAAAATCAAGAAAAAATTGCGGAAACATCACAGGATGTTGTGCGCGTTCTCTCGCAGCAAAGAAATGTTGTGAGCCGGCCTGGCCCCTTTAAGAAGGGGGCAAGCTGGGTAATGGGTAATGGTGTGGCCTTATGGGTAATGTAGTGTGTGTGTCGTGGGATGGCAGAATGAAAATGAGGTTAGATGAAAGAGCAGTTTCTTTACTACGGTTCAGAGACCAGAGGCTGTGAAGGTAACAGAGAGACCACAGTTGAGCCTTTGTCTTGTTTTGCTTCAGTGCCTCGCTACTTTTTTGTGGTTTTTAAACATATTTTAAACACATTACTTAGGCTCGGGGGGGTTCCGGCTCCAGTTCGCGGATTTGGATTCTCGCGGGGGGGCGCTGGTCCCCATTAACCGTGAAAAATAAGGGATCACTGTATATCCTGTATGCCTATAAGTATATTTTTAATCAGATGCAGACCTCCAATGACCAATCTGCATATAAAAGTCCTGGCTGTACTAAATAGGTTTGACTGTGAAAGTAGCAACAAAGAGGAAGTGCATATTTATTACCTCCACCAAGGTTATGTTTTTGCCGGCGTCTGTCTGTCTGTCTGTGTGTGTGTACAAGATAACTCAAAAAGTTATGGATGGATTTTGATTAAATTTTCAGGAGTTGTCAGAAATGTGAAAAGGAAGAACTGATTTCATTTTGGGTGTGATCCGGAAGAAATTCTGGATTCTGGATCACTTTCAAATTTTCGATAACATTGCGGTCAATGGGCCCGAAATTTTTGTTTCTCAATATTTCCGTTAATTATTGCCCTAAACTCATGAAATTTGACTCAGGGATTGACAATGGGAACCTCTATCAAATTTCAAAGGCTGATCCGGATCTGATCCAGAACGCGGATTTTAATAAATAAATCAATAAAAACAAGTTAGATGAAACTAAATCAGACAAAAATTCATGGCAGATTTTGAGTGAAATTGTCCTTTTCTGTTTTAAATTAAAGGCAGGATAAGCAATTTCTAACCCAGAACACTTAAGTGAATATCTCCTCAGCATCCGCTAGCTGCCCATCTTATGATTAAGAAAAACTCAGTCTTCATACACAATCCTGGCTCTGTAAACTGGAAACAAACACAGTGGGGGGGAAACCTGCCCCCCCGAACCATAACAAACGTTGTTCCAGAAGGAGAAAGGGAGGTGATAGCTTTCTGTTCTGTTTTGCTAATGTTTTGTTTAAAATATTAACAGAGGTCCATAAATCACTTCACATTCTTCTTCTATATATACCAGACTGTGTGTGGGGAAGTGTGTGCGCTTGGTTGTTAAAGGTATGAATCATTTACACACCTGGCTCCTGAACACTTCTACAAAACCACACTATTGTAATAGCAGCAGTATGTGCTCTGACATTATATTGTTGGGGGAACCAAAGAAAAAGAAAAAAGGATGAAAAATTAATAATCAAATAGTAAAGCAAATTCTGTTGTATTAAGTTTCAGGAACCACACCCCTTCCACTCTGTTCACTAATACAATGATTCGTTTGATTGAGTACGAAGTATCTGATCGGGTAGAAAACAAAACAGCATGAAAAGAGCACAGACACTCCCATTTGGATAAATGCAAATGATTGAGTACGACATGGAAAGATGTGAAGCTACAAGTCAAAGTAGCTCATTCCCATGATGAACAAAACGGTACCTCAGATCATCTTTAACTCAAAGAAAGGGTCAACACAAAAATGTTTCAGAGACAATGAAAAGAGTGAAAATTTAAAATTGTTTGTTTTGTTTTTTTACCGGATTGTTTGTGAGTGTTCATGCATGCGTGAGTAAAAGCATAGTTGTAAAAGAATGCTTCACCTTTGGATTTAACAAGATTCCATCTGTAGAATCAAAGCTCCTCCATGTATTTTTCTGTAACTGGACTCCACCTGAAACAAATCCAAGACGTGTTATTACAGTATTTCAGCACTGAATTTAAACACCAGGCAACGCTTCCTCGTGTCCCTGATGACTTATAAGAGATCTGTACACACTGTGCTGCGTGCACCTGTGCATCCTGCAAGCCAAATGTTAAGCTTAATGGCATGCAACCGACTGACTGATAAGAAGAGGAGATGAAATGATGTGAAATAAAATAAAATCACACAAATGTTAGCAAATGCTAATATTTAACAGAGTTGTAACAGTAGTAGACATGTTTCTAGAGGCACGCTAAAAACAATACTATTATCCCTTTAAGTCTTTTTCTATTCTTTACATTCTCATTCTGGCCATAATTCTCAACTACTACTATAAAATAGTTTGTCATTATTCAAGCAAAAGAAAAATATATCTACAATCCCAATTCCCATCAGAACATAAAGAACATATCGGATGTTAAAACTGAGACATTTTGCCATTTCATGGAAAATATTAACTCTTGACTCTGATGGCAGCAGTACATTTTAAAAAGTTAGAACAGGGCCCACTTCCAGAAACCAGCGTCTGTGAGTAAAATTCACTAATGCAAGTTAAGGCTGTATCGTGCAAAGAAGAAGCCATATGTGAACAGAATCCAGAAACGACGCCTTCTTCTGAGGGCCAACGCTCCTCTACAATGGAAAGCTGTTATGTGGTCAGGTGAATCAGCATTTTAAATTCTTTTGGAAACCATGGACGCCGTATCCTGCTGACTAAAAAGGAGAGGGACCATCCAGCTTGTTATCAGTGGACAGTTTAAAAGCCTGCATCTCTGACGGTATGGGGTTGCATTAGAGCCCATGGTGTGGTCAGTTTACACGTGTGGAAAAGGCTCCATCAATGCTGAAGAGTACATAAAGGTTTAGAGCAACATATGCTCCCATCCAGACAACGTCTCTTCCAGGAGACAATGCTAAACCACATACTAAACCTACAGCAGGGCTTTGCAGGAGCAGAGTCCAGCCTGCAGTCCAGACCTTTCACCGCCAGAAAACATTTTGTGCATCATAAAGTGACAAATCTGGCAACAAAAAGTCCAGTACTGCTGAGCAGCTAGAATCCTGCATCAGACAAGAATGGGACAACATTCCTCTCCTAAAACTCCAGTAACTGGTCTCCCCAGTTTAGTATATCAGATAACAGACAGATTTGTCAGAATCATCAGATTAGTTTGTTAATAATAACTAGTGTCTATCTTCATTATGACATAATCACTAAGATTATATGACTTCTAACATGCATTTTGAACATAATGTGGTGCAGCAATTTTACTTCATTTAACTTCTTTCATCTTCCTACAGTGTATTCGAACATGGTGCTTCACCTTGTTTAAATGCAAAAAATAAGTTTACTAATCCCATGCCTGAGTCATGACATGTAATGACTGGCTTAATAAATGTCCAGCTCAGTCAATATGGTCCTCTATCTATTTACTCCACACTACAAAGGAAGTAAAGTAAGTTTTATCTATCACATCCTCATAGATGAAACTACAGGAACCTGTTGGACAAGGGACCCACAGTGCTGCATGCATTCAACTAACAAAAAAAAGCCTGTGTTTATTCTAAAAAGCTTAACTGCAGACCTCCAGGAGACTACAGATCCAATGAGGGTCACCGAGGGCGTTGGAAGATAATGAACAGAAGGGCAGGGTGGGAAAGAGAAAATATTTTTGTACAGCTAATGTTTGCTTATTTTCCCAGAACAATCCTAGATGGTATTTACCAGAGGGGGGGAGATGTGTGCCACCCTCATAATTACCAGTAGGCACACAACCAACTAAGTAAAATGATCCCTTCAGGTGGGAACATCAGGAGAAGCCCGGCATGCACCTGGCTGTGCTTCACTGTGTTAATTGTCCCTTTATTTATATTATTAAAATAGAGAAGGAACTTTTTAAAAACGAACTTTACCATTTGAGAGACTCTTCTTCGTCGCCCTTCGTCTCAGCGTGAGCTGAACTTGCTGCTGGACTCGGAGGCTCCGGTCGTCTGAGTCCAGTCTCGTCGAGGACCTCGGAGTCGGCTCGGCCGGTAGAGCCAGACTGGTGTCCTCCTGCACGAGGACGTCGCGCGCGGGCAGCGACGACTTCAGAAACGTCTCTTCCATGGTGGAAAAACACGAGCACAGCGAGGAACTATGCCGTTTTCATTTAACCCGATAAGTCCTGTCTCTGGGTGTGCGGCCGGTCCTCCTTTGTTGGAGTAAACTCAGGTGGTTTACCGCATTGGCAGTGACGGGGCGGGGCTACCGACGCACCTGAGGTGTCACGTGTCACCGCTGGTATCGGTTCAACAGTTGTTATAAATCGCAGCTGCAGCACTACATTGATGCCATTACACATTTTAATGTGGATGTAGTTTTTTTTTTTATCCACCTGTTTGCACCCTGAGAGGAAAATATCGCAGTGCTAAATTTCAATCTTTTTTTTTTTTTTTGTAAAGAAACAAAAATGAAAATACAGAATTTGTTACATATTTAAAAGCCTGGCATAAAGAAAAAAAAATACAATTAAAAACATGGCCATGACATATTTAATGCAAAACACAGTGAAGCTAAAGAAATGTGAGCCAACTTAAATAACTTGCTTCAACTGACAACAAGCAAATTAATTAAATACATCCAACATAAGACAATAAGTAGCAAGCATAGATTACAATATTTTATGTTAATTTAAATTGGATGAACATTTCTCTTTGGCCTTTTCAGTTTTGTGCACTTGCCAGTAAAGCAACAAGTAGAACCTGAAGATAATGATTCAACACCCCATTCACTGAAAGGGATATTATCTTTAAACAAAATCTCTTTTGAATCCTTCATCTGTTTTTAGTCAAATGAAGTTTGATTTATCTCTTTATTCCCACTGAGAAACACTGGAGATCAGACATCCAGCGTGGCCCCATGTGATACTGAAGCAGAAAGCCTTTAAAGTCTATTCTGTGGGTAACTGGTAGCTGTTGTGAAGATTTAAGATCAGGACTGACACGCTCAGTGTTTCTGGTTCTTGCTGGAACTCGCCTGTATAATTTGAAGCAGTCTGAAATACCTGCTACAGAAGTGGAGATGAAAGCAGGGATGAGATTATCTAAAACGTGGACACGAGAGCTGACTCTTCATGCTTGTTTGTGATTATCAAAAGCTGATAGAGTTATAGTCTTGATGTGTTTTCTGAACTGTTGATTAAAACTAAAAGATTTCTAATTTGGGTTTTCATCCTGATGCCTCAGCCAGTCATTTTTGCACTTTCCTTTTTGTTGCCAAATACAATTATTTCTGTTTCATCTGTAACAGTAGCATGGAAAAATTCCCCTATAAGGACCTGGGACGTTCCTGCCGATGGCCAGGCAGTTCAATGAAGTTTGATTTCATCCATCTATTTGCCTTATATAATCTCTTTATTTCCATTGTTTCTGGTTTGCAGGAACATAAAAAGCTGCTGATCGCAGCTTTATATAAGCCTGGCCAGCTATAACCATTCACTTGTAAAAAAAAATGTATCTTGTAAAAAAATGTTAATTCTTTTGATCCTATTTGCTTGTTGGGTAAGTTTGTCCACAACATTGCATCACTTTTAATCATTTCACATATTAGCTGTTAAATAATAAACAATAAGCAAAGCAAACATTTGTTAGTTAACAAGCTTGAGAGGTGCATGTAAAAAGTCCAGACTTTAACCTGACTGAGACCTTAAGAAACATGTACATGAATTAAACTACATGAAATTGAAATAATATTGTCAGGAAGAGTTATGTGTAAGATGTACAGAAGGTGCCATGCAGTGGTGTGTTTTAAAGAAAAGAGCTACAGTATTGTTGGTCTTACATAAGCTGTGACCAGACTTTTTAAAAATACTTTACCGATGCAACTTTTCCAGTCAATAACCATCAAACACTGTTGATAAAGAGTTTTGACTTTTGACGTTTGTCCAGCAGGCATTTGATGACATGCCCAACCTCAATTTTATTTTCCAGATAATGTGTTTACTCATGTTACTCCCAAACAGAGCCGGATTATCACGTTGTTTTGATAAAATGCACATATAGTTTGGGAATTTCAACCTTAGTGTTATGTATTATACCCCAAAGTTGGAATTTCACAGGACATGTCATGTGATGCTGTGCACGTCTTCCTAAAAAGATCAAGAAACTGCACTGCAGTATTTATAATAGCTGTAACAACTGGGTGGTGGCATGTTTTGGCATCTTTTTTTTTTAATCCTAGATTCCTTTAACAGGTTTACCTTATAATAATCTATTGTTCTTTTCTTTTTCTATTATCTTGCCTCACAGAGGCCTCGTTGGCTTTAAATTGGACATATATTTTAATGCTAGAAGTCACGAAAATGTGTCTTTCAGTGAACCGTTCAGATTTGCAGGGTTCTGTGACATCACAGGCCCAGATCAGGGTATAAATATCCAGCAGCACCTTCTTCCTCCCCTCCAGAGTTCACATCACGCTCATCTATTTTACATCTGAAGGGCAGCACAAAGCTGTAACTGATCTCAAAAGGAAGGAAGGCGGTGGAGTGGACTGTCTGGCCCTTCAAACTAGATGCTATTAACAAAGCAGTGCAGACATGGTTGAAAGGGGAGTTTTTGCAATGTACCTCTGTGGTACTTTGAACAAAACATGTCACAGACATTTCATTAAGACTCCAGGTAATTGCTTCAACATTTCAAAAAAAGGTAATAATATATATCCACTTCGAGTAAATGAATATTCCACAATCATCACAGTAAGATGTTTCCCCTTTAATGCAACCTTTTTAAAGAAAACAATCTTTCAAATCCATATCACATTCACATTCAACTTGGCTTTGCATAATATCACAATAAATGGTGACAAATCTTTCATTTGCTTTGATTAAAATGTTCCCAGAAGGAAAATAAAACCAGTCATCATTCAAATGCATTTCAGCAAGTAAAGAGAATGTGGTTTAGGTGGAGCTGCAAAACATCCAGATTAACAGGTTTAAATTCAATTTAGGATTCAATTGTAGTCTGAAACATATTAATAATTACATTACAAGTGGATTTTAAAACATTATGGGGTAAAGGCTAAGTGCTTGACCATTATTAGAAAAAAATCAGGATGCATCTCTACAAACACACTATTTTTTTCCCATAGTAGAAATAATCATGTTCTGAAATAACTGTTAAAGTTTAATTATTGACCCGTGGATCAAGAATTATTCCCCCTGCACTCAATTTTTGAAATTTGGCACATAACTTTTCAAGTTGATAAACCAGTAACACACCCATCCGCACCAGTCAACCAAGGCTGAGACTTAATGACAGGTAAACTAGAGAGTCAAAGGTGGTTTCACTGCAGATAAGAGCAGCAACAGTCTTCCTTATGAACAGTGATGTAATGCTGACTGACCTGTGGGCTTTCTCGCCAGTGTATAAGAAAATTAATTCACACTAATTTACTTATATATTTTTTTGTCTCCAAATACCCCCCCCCCCCCCCCCCCCCCCCCCCCCCCCCCCCCAAAAAAAAAAAAACAAACCCTTCAGATCTTTAGTATCATGTCTAAAACTGCATATTTTTCTGGAATACTGTTTCAAATAAAAACCCGTCTCACCATTCATATCGCTGTACCTAGTTGGCAATAAGACAAGTTTGTTAGTGAAATACTTTTAATGATTTTTTAAAAACTTCTACTTTTTTTTTTTTTTTTTTTAGCCATTTCTCAAAAATGTCTTAACCTTACGTTTAAGGTCTCAGGTTATCTTACTTTCATTCTGTGCTGTCAGGCATTTTAATAAGACTACATTTAACAGGGCAACTCGGTCTGAAATGCAGCTCCTTGATGATGCGTTCCTTCCCATCATCTCATCACAAAACGTCACATCCTGTCCTGTGGCACATTGTCATATAAACAAATACCTCACACGGTACATACTCAGCAGGAGCTGTCCTTTTCCACCATATGTACATCATTTAAAAAATATAGAAAATATCAAGAGAAAATGTACAGGTTCATTCAGGTTTAAAACCTCACTGCTATTTACAAACCTATGTGTAGTGTACTAGTTGTCATTCAGCTGTCAAAAACGATGGATCTTAAAACCACTCAATGTAGCAGGACCACTTCTGACACTTCTGTGTTGAGGAAAGAGCCACTGACAGGACTGACCGGCACTTCTGGTGAAGCCGCTGTCATAATCTGCCCCACATGCGGTCAGAAGTGGCGTCACTACATAGGGTGGCTTTAAGTGTGACATTTAACAGTTAGCATGAGCCATTTTTCTTTGGATTTGTTTTTTTAATTTACCTAAAAATTTGGGTGGTGGTGTTGACAAACACATATTTGCATTGTAAGACTGCATTTGATTTACTGAAACTTGACTGGCTGAAGCCACGATGAGTGACTTTTCAAACTGTGAGCGATAGCACCAGTTGAATTTTGTCCACAGAAGCTATAATGGCTATTTTTCACTGTTCTCCACCACCTCCAGATTAAAACTTTAAGAGATTAATGAGAAAAAAATCATTAAGCAGCAGATTCATTTTCTGTAGCCTTAGATCTAATCTGCTGGAAGATCGTTCTGGAAAATACGTCATTAGTGGACAGATCTGACATAACGCCTTAAACATCTGGAGACATGATTAAAAATAGAAAAAAAATACCATTCATTTAAGGTAAACTTTAAGATTTTTTATGATAAACTCTGAGGAGTTCTGCAGCATAATACCAAAGGCAAACACTGTTGAAGGGAAAGCTGTGATACAAAGTGGTGCCTAGACGTTTGTTGGGTCATCAGAGCCAGCTGTAAGCAGCGGTGCTGCGTCAAAAACAGGTCACAACACATAACAATCATATCCAGTTTTCAGTTTACTGAGGTAGAAGGTCATTGACAGCGTTTAACTTGGGACTTTTGCCCACAATTAACTGCTTAAAATAGTCCTGTCTTTATTTTAGGTCATGTCAATTCAGCACAGCCATTTATTTTAAACAATAATGTTGTGAACTTGATACCAATTTGGGTAAATGAATGAAAAATTTTGGTAATTAATCTTTAGGTGGTGAAAAAAAAGAAAGTCCAGCTTTTGAAATGCTTGGGCGTTCATGTCTAATACATTTACTGGTACCATTATAGATGATAGTTGTTTTTTTTTTTTGACATCATTACATGTGGAAACATTCAACACACTGATGTGCTTTGGAGCCACTTACTCTTCACTTTTTGGGTGTCGGGTAAAGGTAAAAATGTCCATTAGTGAAATAAAACAACCTAAATACAACATTCATACAAAATTCCTGTAAGGCATTCCTTCACCGATCACACAAGCAGAGTCTGCAACTTCTTCTTCACGAACTGCAGCTTGTCAGCAAAGAAAAATGTCCATAGTGAGCCATATTCATATGTGAGCTTAACAAGCTTCTCCCGCTCAGTCTTTCACAATGTTCTGTCAATGGCTTTGGTCAGTCTTGCAGCTATGATTAGAAATTTTAAATATAGGTGAACCACGACTCTGAGAAGTCAACAGATTCATGCAAGAGACTGTACAGACTTGGAGTAAACTGTCAGAGTCTGACGGGCGGGAGGCCGAGGTGCAGTCCTATCTGCAGGACGAGCCCAGGATGCTGCCTGTCGATGGCGCCGTGGTGTTTGCGCTGTAATGGGGGTAGATGTCGTTTGATGGCGGGCTCGGGAGGATGGCGTTCCCGTTGGTGGGAGAGCAGCTGAGTTGGAGCCTCCGCAGGTACTCGGCGTGTACAGGTTTGTGGCTCTGCAGCACTTTGATGGCCTCTTCCACGGTGAACCACTCCCGCTTACGGCCTGCAGAGGGAGACAGAGGACACATGTGAGTTCGAGGATGTTTTCATACATTTCCCAATAGTTTCAAAATTCAAGCTTTATTGTCAAAAAGATGCAATAATTCACAGCACATATGTTCACATAGTACATATACAGAAAAATACACATGTACCAATATACATTTCCATGTATAAATAGAAACATGGGATACATGTGTCCATAATTGTGACACCTACACTAAAATGACATAGGAGATACTATAAATGCCATTTCCAGAGAGTGCTGGAACCAGCCCCTGTATCACGCAGACAGAGGATGTTCACATCATAAAGTAAGGCTAATACTGGCATCTACAGCACTGACAGCTGCAATATACTACAGCTAAGTGGCAGCGCAGCCAAGATCAGCGTCCTTGATTTATGTTCACCTGTTGTCACTGCATGCCAATACAGTATCCAAGCAGCATACTAGCCTCCTAATAAAGAAATAGGGTATATCTTGCTGAGCAGTGCAAACAGAGACGCACACATGCACACAGCTGCTGCAAACATCAATAAGAAGAAGAAAAGGGGAGGCTGTACCAATGTTGACTGAGTCTTCCCAGTCCTCCAGTGTCTCCGTGACGGTCAGCACATACACGTACGTTCGGTGCTTTCGATCTTGGTTTTGCTGCAGGGATCAGAAAAAGAGGCAATCACAGTCACAGTCACATTTAATGACTAAATTCATGAAACATTCAGGGAATTTAAGATGCAAATATCATGTTTTTGTGCATTTCTTTTCGCTTTCTTATACACGTCCTGAAAAGCTTACCTCAAATACACCAAGCAGACGTCCCAGCTTGCCCTTCACACCAGCCTGGGGAATGATTAAGAATACTTATTTAATTTGTTTTCCTGAAACCATAAATTGCACGTGCTTGTATTTTGAGTAGCTGGTCAACAAATATTAGTCAGATACAAATGGAGCATGAAAGCAATAAAAAAGGCAGCATTTAAACCCATTTGTGTTCTGCGTCAAAGCAAGACTTTTAGCCTGCTTCTATGTGCCGAGCTGAGCTCTAATCTACCAGGTTTACCTTTGACATTTAACCATCCAAAACCCCCAAAATATCCTGACTGAAATTTCTGTCTAATAATAATTGCCTGAGATATTTTTCTTCTATATGCAGGCTTCACTAATCTGTTCTCTCACAGACGAAGTTATTCATACACAACCATACAAATCTTTTAAGTGGACTTTACACACCGTAGATAACATAATTAGAGTCATTTCATCATTTGCACTGCCTCATTACCTGGAAAAGTACCATTACAGGGCAACAGTTTCATAAGTCTCATTTTCAAAATCAGATAACACTTGGCAGGACTTGAATTACAGTGAAGACATAAGGCATCTCTCCTTTCCTCATGTCAGTCTGTCCAGTGATGCCTCGGGCAATCAAGGCTACCGGGATCGGTGAATGTGCAGGAATCCAGCAAGAGCCAAGTTTAGACCACTGACGTTGCCGAGAACATGTAATTCTCAACCAGCGTGGCCTCTGAAATGCCATCAGAACCCTCGGTTACCCAGTTACAGGCAGCGTGACCCCTCAAAAATGTCACCCTGAAGCACGCACACTGCTTCAAGCCTGTAGAGTCCATGTCTGGTCATTTCAGTACCCCTCTTTTAACCGCCAACAAACGCACGCAGTGCTGCGAGAGCGTCTAGATTGTGTATAAGAGAAGGTCTGCTTAACAAAAGACTCACGCGCCATTTCAGTCTGAAATTAAAACAAGTAGTCCTGACGCCTGTAGCCAGGTTTCTATAACATTTCTGCAGTTCGAGCACAAATATTAGTAAAAATGGAGTTTGTTGAACACCGAGACATTTCCATGAAGACACCATTTACTTGCTACTTTAAGTAGATGCTGTAGTTTCTGCCCGGCACACTGCTTTGATTTTTTCTATTTTTTTTATGATAACTTCAAACAAGTCCACGGATTAGTTCACCTCTTCAAACACCTCTCGCACAGCGGCACCACAGGGCTCCTCCTCGGGCTCCATCCCTCCTCCAGGAACGATCCATTGATCAGGGTGCCGACTGCTGCTGACCAGCAGAACCTGCCAAAGGAAAAACAAGCTTTGAAAATACAAATTGAAAGGATTTTCTTTTTTCTCTCCTTCTGATTTACTGTGCGATGATTATAAGTGACTTCGAAGCCTGTCTGGCAACACACAGAGAGGTTTTTGCTTTGAAAATTTTCAGTTGCCAACATCTGTCACCTGTCCTTATAGTCCGGCAATCAATCAAAATCAAAGCAGTATCAACATGCTTCCAACACAACTCGTCTTTGCCAAACACGGTGTTGTGCATCCAGCATGAGCCGATAACATTCTGTCATGCTTCCCTCTAACCCGCTTGCAGGGATTTGAATTACACTACAGTTGCAATGTAAACTGATACACACAGATCGGATGCACCTGCATACGTGGCTTCTTAGCACCATCCGGATTTGCAATCAAAACAGACGCCAGGACACCTGCCACAGACACCAACAGCATGACACAGTTCAATCTTCAATAACATACATGTCTATGACAGGGCATCCACAATGCGTCGACTACAGGAGGAGGGTCGCGGTGAGGGGGGGGGGCGTAAAACTGCCCCTAAAAGTGGCAGCTTTCAGGTGAAATTAACCGAGTGATTGCGTGGATGCGCGTATGTCGGGCAGCTTGCGGCACAGATGGTGACATTCACCTGCACCGTGCAGCCGATCACCAGTAATCTGCCGCGGGAGTCAGGCTGTCACTTAATCCAAACTCAGCTTTCGCATAGCTTCCCTTACACTCTCTAATGGGATTGTGGCTGCGGCTACAGGAGGCCTTCAGATCAGGCTCCTCTGAAGGCTCGAACCAGGGCTGAAAGCCAAGCCGATTGCGAGTCACGGTGGCTGCCGCCTTCCTCACGTGCCGCAGTCACCTAACTCCTGCCCCTGCTGATACAAACACAGCTGACGGGGAGGGGGAGGGGGGGGGGGGGGGGGGGACACCAACTATGAAAATGGGGATTAAATGTGTGCATGTTCAGTAAGTTAATTGTAAAGGTCAAACATAGCCCAGCGGGACGTGTTTATCGTGTATGACAGGTGTACGCATTTATCTACTAAACATGAAATTACAGATGTTACAGGAAGAGATTCTACTTAACATGAAATTACAGATGTTACAGGAAGAGATTCTACTTAACATGAAATTACAGATGTTACAGGAAGAGATTCTTCCACTGAGAGATCAAACTGGACCAAAGATGAACGCGACGTCTTTTAGGCAAAGTTCACACTGACTGAAAATGTGCCAAGTTGAGCCTCATCACTTCTTTCATTGAACTCTGACGGGCAACGTGGCCCGAAGGTCTTCGCGCTATGGAAATGGAAAAAAAAAAAGGTAAAGAATTGTTTTCTATTAAGGATCAGTGATTTCAGTTGTCCCCCTTTTAACCATGAATGCCCACTGCCAGGAGTATTATTTTATTGTATTTTTTCAGGATGGTGAAAAGTTTGCAGCTGAAACGGTTTGCTTCTGTGACTTGGTATGATGTAAAATACACGCATGTATTGCTTTTTCTTCTGGATGTGAGATCTCAGAGCGCTGCAGTCTAGCTGTGAGTGTCTGTGCGCTGAACTGCAGCCAGCAGGGCTTAAAGGGAGATCACCGATGTGGACGTGTCCTAAGCCGACAGGGTGGGATGTATACAAAACAAAAGCTGCATTGCTTCCGGGGGCAGCAAGGACAAAAGAGATTTCTGCTCTGCTTGCTCCATTTTTATCTCTTGGTTGTTGCCACAGAGGGACTCTTATTCATCCCGACTCAGAATACAGCCGCAAATGTTTCAGCTTTGTTTCGGTTCACTTTGGAAGACAGAATAATGAATCGACTTGTGGCAAACTCTATTCGATTCAGTAACTTCTTCACAAGTACCTCTAAGATGTATGGAGCAAGAAGCTTCATGAGACTCAGCAGGTTAGCATGGTGCCCTGCTAAAGGACACATCTGGAAGAAGAAACGTTAAATGGATAAATCATTTTTAAAAACTCCGAATGCTACTGTATCTCCCTGTAGGTCAGTACGACCAAAGATTTTGAGGTTTATTAGAACAACCTTTCAATACTTTGTTTTTTCACCAATCTTACATAGCTGTTCTGTGTAAAACACGGCAGATTCAAACTAGGGATGCACATGGTTAACCGTTTAACCGTTAACCGATAACAGTAACTCTAGCCGATCAATACTAACGGTCAATTTTGTTTTTAAGCTACGTAATTCAATCAACTCATGGGGGCGTGTCGACAGGTGCAACAGGCCTCTGATTGGTCAATTCTACATCCACATAGAAAAGAGCGCGTCATCGAAAAAATGAGGAAGTACCCACATCTGTACGATTCTCGTTCTCCAAACTACAAAGACAGCACATATTCTAGTAATTCATGGAGGGACATTGCGATGAATGTGGGTCTGGATACGGCCGAGACGGTGAGGAAGTGGAAAAACACAAGAGAT
The DNA here is from genome assembly GCA_018398805.1 of Hirundichthys speculiger. Lineage (NCBI taxonomy): Eukaryota > Metazoa > Chordata > Actinopteri > Beloniformes > Exocoetidae > Hirundichthys > Hirundichthys speculiger. The sequence goes on from JAGFBZ010000258.1 coordinate 3,469,656, forward strand.
AAGTTTAGTAAGTTAAGCTAGTTCGTGATTGTCGCTCTTGCGTTGTGGCGTGGAATAACATAGCGGAGAACGCGCTAGTATAACTCAGAAGTGACGGCAGCATCTCTGCAACAAGCTGACGGCGACACATTGCCGTGAGAGTATACACGGGGAAGTGTCCGCATGCGTCCACGACAACGCGCGCAACATCGCGGCAGCCAACCCTCCCGGACTTATCGGTTACAGTTATTAATCGCTAAAGGGCGTCGGTTAACGGTCATAAAAAAAATCAAAAATGTGCATCCCTAGATGTAATATATTAATCTTTACCTACAAGCAATGTGCTTCAGGTTTTTAGGGTTGCCGTAAATAAACTTCTACTTACAAAAACGGTCTTTTATCCATGATTGATAGCCAACGACACACCTCTATCCAATCTGCCTTTTATTTCTAAAGATCTTGATAAGAAACTTGTTGCGACGTAATAGACCAGTTGCAAAGAAATGAAATGTTTGAAGAGTTTCAGTCAGGAGTTAGATCCAGTCGTAATAAAGAAACAGTACTGATGGGTCACCAGTGATCTCTGCCCTCAAACAGGGTATATGTATACTCAAACTCAGTGCTGCATTTAATACTATTTATTACAACATGCTTTTACTGAAGTTGTAATGTTTTATCAGGACTAAAGGAATCACATTAGCTTGGTTTAAGTCATATTTATCTCACAGATTCCAGTCTGCTCATGTGAATGGATAACCTCCCTTATACGCCACCACTTTTTAATGTAGATAAGACCAGTAAGCTAGATGGACAACAAACATATCTTTATGACATGAGGCTCTGCTGTTTTGTTTTGGGTTTTTTTGCCTCATTACATGCTCCTTTAAAAGCTCCTTGGTAACCATGGAGTTATAGTATATAACTGTGAATCCATCAAATAAGTGCCCATATAGCTTTTCACGGACAGATGAAACATCACTGCCTCACACTAGAGAGCCAACAGTTTAAAGCAGGCACAAGGACCAAAACAAAATAACTCACATCATGATGAGAGGTAGGTCAACAGTCAGCTGACAGGAAACTCTGAGCACAGAAACTCCACTTGTATTTTTGAAAAAGGGTCAAGATGAAGGAGAACCCTCAGACCATCACTGCAGTGCTTAACAGAGACAGTTCACTTGCAAACCAAACAAATGTCAGACTATTTGGCCAGAAAAAATATAAAATAATGAAATAAAAAAAAAAAAAATCTAATTTTCAAAAGTATATCAGTTTCATCAATTATATCACTTTTTTTTTTAAGGCACAACTTGGTGTTAACCACATTTTCTAATCAATTAGAGAGGAATTGCTTTAACTGTCACGAGGAGTGAATATTGTAGAAAAACATTCATATCTACACTAGTATTAATACAGGTTTACATGGCCTCACAAAATGATACTATTTACAAAGAGGTGGCAATCGTGACTCTAATTAAGTGAAGGAATCAGAATGCATGATAGTTGCAGTTAAAATACAGAACCCTTTTATTTTTCACATTTTGCAAACAACTTGAAAAAATATATTTTGTAAAAAAAAAAATCAACATTAACAACACAATGTAAACAATGTTCTAAAGTTGTAGCTACAACTTTAGCTCGGCAACATTTGTGATTATTGTAGTTTGTTGGACGTCGTCTTTTTTAAATTCAAAGACCTTCCACACGACAGACACGGCTAATCATTTAGGGAAGAAGTTCCTCAGTCTCATGTTGCCGTTCTGGAGCTTCCACTTCGGGACTTTCACTGTCCCGAACTAGTAGCGTGTTGTGCCTCCAGTGCAACTGCAAAACAGTCCCATGTCAAACAATGTTCTGCGGCACTTTCATTCCGCCGTGCAGCGTTCCCAACGTTGTGTACGCTACAGTACATACTCACCGGTATTATGGTATGTAAAAAATTCATATCATAAGAAAAATAAACACCGGTATTCGGTATGAACCGGTATACCACCCAGCACTAATTCAAAGTACACAAAAATAATTGAACACACTATCATCTGAAACACTATGACGCTAGACTGACAGCACTCTGTCATGACCTCAAACTGGGCCAACGGGCAAGAATATTCTGGAGGTCATGAACGCCTCCTCCTCCTCTTTCCCCAAGTAGAAACACGGTCAAATAAAGAAGGACGCAAATACCAGGCAGGGTGACAAGAAGAAAGACATGCACATGTGCACAGACAGAATGAGTAGTGCTGAAACAGTAATAACCGTTTACCAAAGAGTGTTTGGCCTAAATCTGCATGTTCTTCGGACCTGTTGGGCCACATCCATCCCTCGTGTCAAAACCATCTCATGACAACTGGCCCACATCTGGCCCACACAGCATATGTCAAAGCGAAAGTAAATCCCTGCTCATGACCTCTGGGCCAGGTCTGCCCCAGTGCTGAAACTAAACCCTAAAGGTCAAAACTAGTCCAGTTTACACCCAATCGTGTGTGCTACTGCTACCAGTGAACGGCTTCATGATGAAGCTCCCTATAACACTGAGAACCTCCACCTGCCATTTCTGGGATGATAATATTTACAGCCTGCTGCTGCACTTTCATCTTTGAGCTTCTGGTCTGTAATCTGACGTTAGAGGTAAATCTTTTGTCTCGCTCAGAAGTCCCCCTTTCTGTGTTCACACTTGGGGTGATTTTGTGTGCGTGTGTGTCTGGACTTAACAGCTGGGTAGACTACAGTCCAGTGTATCTGTATCTGATGTAGACATTTGTGTCCAAACACGCAGAACCACCAGACATTATATCAAAAACTCCAAGGCTTTCCTGTACGAGTGAAAACAACTCAAAGAAATGTTCCAGTGTGTGTAGGTCCTCTACAACCCCTGAAGAAAACACTCAGATGCTAAATGATCTTCTATTCAACACTAAGCCACTGCTGATATACTACAGACCGTGCATGTGCACCGAGAAGCACCTGTGACATCACCAGATGAGACTAATCCAAGACAATGAGCTAAAAGTCACCTAGGGCCAGATTTACTATGGCTGTCTGCCTAAAGCAAACAAATGGTTATGATTTAATATCCAAGAATAATTTGTAAACAAAAAAAAAATTTCTCTTCCTTGCAGGCTTTGGTCATTACTGAAATGAGTGGGTTGTACTTTCATTTGTTAGTAAATCTGCTTGGAAAAATCTTAACTGGATTAACCAAAAGTGGTAATTTGCTGTTAATTTGTCCATTTAGACAAATAACATTATATCACACAAAGATCTGCAATAAATTATTAACAAAAATAACAAGGAGAGAAGCTTTAAAGCCACTTAAGAAGCACAATTTGACTGGATTATTGTGGCGCAGCCACGTGAGAAAGTTATGGAGCAATTGCTTCACATGTTTACCGTCTGCACACCCACAGATTTCTGGCTTTCACTGTGTGACATGTTTAAACAAACTTCTGTTCAAATACTTGCTAAAAACCAAAATCAAAAACAAACAGAAGAACACTTAAGTATATTAAATACCAGCCCCTCCACATTACCAGCTTCTGATGGTCCCCTTGCTGGTTTGCTCAGTTTCTGCTTACAGAGTATCGTGTCCTGAGGGCTCTGCTTTCTCATTTCCCTCTCCAAAACAAAAACAGCTGAGCAGCAAACACAGCTCCCATTGAACAACAGCTTGGTGTCCTGTGTCTGAGAAGAAATATTGTGTTTGTGTGTGGAGTCAAGTGCTTAAGGAAAGGAGATATCACAAAGCCTGATATGCCTTTAAAATGTCATCTTCTTGCAACTCGATAATAAAACCATCACATTGAATCTCTCCCGTTAAATAGTGGCATGTTTGTGATTCCTTCAGGAGACACTGCCTGTCAAAACCTGAACGTCCTGAGGGTGGTGGTCACACACTTCTGTTGTCAAAATATGCTCTGAATGCTTTGTCGTGTATTCACTAGTCAGGAAAGGCAGGTAAGAGGGTGAAAAGATGATACACAAGTGCTGAGAATTGTTGGGTAAGAGCGCAGGTGGAAACTGTACTCCTGATCATAATAACTATAAAGCGCGCATGTGACAACGGAGAACGCCGAGGTCACTTTACGATATGATTAAAACTCAAATGTAATGATGGCAGAGCTTTTGCAAATGTGTAAGTGAGCAGATGTGATGTGTGGAAGCATGTGCATTTTCAGCCAAACACTGCAGAGCCGTAGCAGTGGCAGCAGACGGAGCTGTTTTTACTGTATATTGTGCAATAACTTGTTTATGCTATAGCTAAAGCTACATTTAGAAAGTTAAGAATATGAAGGATAGCCCTGACTCATGAATATGAGTTTGATTTGCAAGGGAAAAAGAATTAAAGGAGGAAAAAACAACATGCAATAGGATGATAAAGACAACAAATGTGCTTTTCCTCTGTTCAATACAGCTTTTTTTTTTTTTTACTAAAAGAGTTTCAAGTTTTACACTAAACCAGTGTAAGTTCTTACACTAATCAGATCATCTCATGCTTTTTTTAATCACTGATTTGTCATCTGTTCTTCATGCGGGTCACTGGGTGTATTGGACTTTTTTCTGTTTTAGACACATGTCATAACATCCAAACAGAAAAGTTACCGCTTTTAGTCTCCATGTTGTCCCTAAAGGTTTTGAACCGCGACTTTGAACAAAACACTTTTGTCTTTAATGTTTTGCATCTGCTGTCACAGAACACCCTGAAGGGTTGTAAGATCCAGTCTATAAACAGCATCGCATATCATCGGGGAAAGTCTTTGAAAGAGACAGTAAGCAGCCGTCACTCTATTATTTATACACTAAAGGTCCCTTTAAAGACTCCTCGACACGATGACTACGCAGCTGCGCGCGCGAGGCCGGCGGGATGCAGCAGTGTCGCGAAGAGTCGCGGCTTGGTCACTGATGCAAATGCTCTCGATGCTTTGTTTGACAAAGTGATGAGACATTTAAGAAACGCACTTAGAAACAATTATACGCTTTAGAATGTAACGTGTTAGATAAGGCGCCTCGCCCCCTGTTTCGTTACCTCAAGCAAGCTAGCGAAAGACCAACAGGATGTTGAACACATTTAGCTTCAAAATAAAAGCACGACTTTTACCCAGCGGGGCGATTTCAGCGGACGTCGAGGTTTTGTGTTTTATTCTGAAAGGAATGTCGGCTCCCCGTTTGTTGCCAAGTGTCGGTTCCTTGACATGAGCGCCTTTTTCTCTTTTCTCTACGTGCTTCTCAAACTAGCCCAAACTGGATGGCTCAGGGCGCATCAGCAACAGTAGCAACAGTACAGAGTCAAAGCCAAAACAGTTGCCCCGACAGAGAGACAAACAAGAGTGCAGCTAGAACTAGAAGCCAAAGCTGGTGTATATAATTCAGGAATAATGTCTGTTTTATTCTTCAGCACCCCCTGAGTTCCCTGAATGACCGGGAGCGGATAGTTGGGGCATGACTAGGCCATAAAGTCCAAGCACAATCGCTGCTTGTCGTTCGGTGACACATAATGTTACACTGTGGGGTATCCTACCTCTTCTTCACGTTCATTCTTGAAGCACAAACATGCTGCTCTTTTCTTAAAACCCTCACAGTCGTATGTCCTGGTCTGGTTCGGCTTGAGCTTCATCGTGGATTCAGTTTAATTCAGCCTCCCTCACGACGGAACCGGCGAAACGGTTTTTCGTTTTTCTGTAAATCCTCCGGTGAGTTAACGGCAGAACCGCTGCATCGTTGCTGGTCTCTGCATCCAAGGTCCGAGACCGTCTGTCATCAGCGGGGGGACGGGGGTTGCTGGAGAGACTCCGTCAGATCGTCCTGGACTTGGGCTCGTCCTCGTAAATGTGGTGTCTCCAGACGACACAAGCAACACTCTGGAAGTTATCTGTGCTCTCCAGCCGGAGACAAGTGTGTGCAATCCCGACGGAAGAGGTCTTATGAAGACAACTGTATGAAACCTCACAGTCCTCCTTTGGATCAATATGCGCATGGCCGCTGACTCAATGAACCGGAGTTTTACATGGACAGATTAGAGCTGAAGCAGGGCTGAGCTTATTGGCTGAGCTTGTCTAAGTGGGCGGGGCTATTCTTCTTGCTCAAAACAGTGATGAAGAGCGCTGAAATGCTTGTTCAGAGTGTTCAGTCCGGATGAAGAAGTCCAAATGTCCACTGAGAACTGTTGTCTCTGAATATTTTCTATACATCTTTTTTCCTCCTCGTGGATGTCTCGGAACTGTGTCCACACTCCGATATATTTCTTTCTCTCTGCTTGTCTTTATTTTATTATTTGTTTTTAATATTGTAATTATTAAGTATAGTGAGTTCACATGCTACAAAGATAACTTCCCCAGTTACTGCAAACTCAGAATTTACATGAAAATTCATAACATGATCTCGTCGTCTTCGAAGCCTTGATGCCTTGGTGCTATGCATACATTTTAAAGGGGACATACTGGGACATATTATGCTTTTTTTTTTTTTTTTTTTTAAAAAAAAGGTCTTTGAATATATTTGGATTCCTGATATAACTACCAGCTCAAAAACTTTAAGGTATCATAACCCTTTCGCTTGGGTGCTGGGTAAATTCAGATCTGCAGGGTACTATGACATCACAGAACCAGATGAGATTAATTCCCACCGGGGGGCCTCCAGAGTCATTTTTCATCACCGGATCGTTCACGCATCTCCATTACCAGCCAACTGCTTTCAGGAACCTCTATGGGGCTGAAAAAACATTTCTGTGGTAGGATAGGTACTCAGAGCAGCTATGAAAAACTTCTGGATGGGGGTGGTGGTGGTGTTGACTCTCTGATTGGGTATGCTGTGGGCTGGAGATGATGTCACTCAGCCACCTAATGTCCGCTTCACATACGAGTCGTCTTTTCTCATTCCACGCTACCATTATGTATTATACAAACGCCAAACAGCAATTCTACAATCATCTTTCACTCCTCCAATCTTTATCTAATTTTAGTTTGTTTTTCTTCTTAAATTTCTTCATTTTTTTTTTGCTGACGTCTTCTTCTTTTAGTTTTTGGCAGTTGAAAAACAGCGAAAGCAGTGCACTACCGCCACCATATGGTTTGGAATGGTAGTTTACGTGCAACTGTCCCTGTCACCAAAAGCGGAGACACGACTGCTGAAGGGACTGAGGAGGTCGGCCCCGCTAAAATTCCTCCTAGTTTGACCCTGGAACTCCCTCTAGTGGAAACGCACCTTTTATGTCACACCTGCATTTGCTGAAAATTGGAAGTGGGCGGTGCAAAGCTGTATGACTGATTTCAATAAAAAGGCACACCCCAACTTGACTGACAACAAATAATAGCCACCCGCACACATTTATCATGATACAGTCTCCCTGAGTGCTTTATTGGACTTTTATGAGCGTTTTCATGTGGAGCCATACAAGTTCCACGTTTTGTGCAATCATTTATAATGATGCATTCTCTCTCCTATTTGTTTAGGATAATTTACATGTTACATGGAATTTTTTTTCTGTCTGTTCAAGGTGACTGCTTTGGCTTCTTATTTGCAGCACTTCTTAGTTGATGTCTTTTTTTTATTTTGGTGGAAACAAGATCAAGATCACGTGGTATATAGTTTGTCTGGTGTGTTGGGAAATCAGTCAGCGACTCTCTGACTTCACTGGATTTTATATCAAAGCTGAGGTCATTTTCTGACCTCTTAACAGCATCATTTCACAGAAGTTAAGGAGGGTAAAAAGGGGGGTTGTTTTTACGTAATAATTTAAGTACATAGGAGTAAATCTTTTGTATTATTATTTTGGAAAACGCAGAGTCAGAGATATATGTTGCAACACAGTCTTTTTTCCCTTTTGCACCACTCCCACTAATTCCTTCCTCCTAGAGTCAAATCTGAATCAGATCATATCTTGTAAAGATTTCATGTTGGGAAAGGCCTCATGTCAAGCTCATATAGTGTTGTATGAATGAATCACAATCATCCGTTCATACTATCAGAAGGTGGGGTTTTAAAAACTGCAGCTGCACTCTAAGTAGCTTAGACATCAACTGATAAAAAGTAGACATTGTTACCCTGATGTCATTAAAATCACAGTAGATAGTCATGTTATACTTTGAATGCTGCCGTTGACACATTCTAGTTGAAGAGTGGGAGAATCCATTTCCAGGTGCTGTAGCACTCCTCTTTGCACATAATTCACCTTTGACCTGCAGCCGGTGCAGAACTCACATGCTGAGACTCTGCAGATAACAGCGAAGAAAAAGTAACCTCCAGAAGACAAAGACTGATTCAATTATGTGATTGATCAAAGTGGAGGACAGATGTAACAGTCATCACATTTCTGAAGGTAATCAGGCGATTCTTTGTCTTATCTGGCAGCTTTTTATTGAGTAAATTCATCACTTTGTTCCAATCTGAAACATTAACCACGTTTTTGATATGTACTACAATGAAATCTGGAACATACAGGTCCAGAAGTGTTTGGGCAGTGACGAGGTTTAGATGATTTTTCCTTTATACACCCCTCACAATGGATGTGAAATAAAACAATCAAGATTGTTTGATTTCAGCTCTAATTCAAGAGGTTTTTCAATGAAGGACTCCCAGTCATCTTAAACAAAGTACCTCCATTTTTAGAAGCTCAAAGTATTTGGACAATAATATTTGACAGCTGAATGAAAATCTCTGGAACGACTTTCCACGCTGGAGAGGTTCTGCCAGGACTTCACTGCAGCCATCTTCTGTTGCTGCTTGCTTGTGGGCCTTTCTAATTTTAGTCTTGTCTTCAGTAACTGGAAAAACATCCTCTGCTGGCTTGAGATCTGGCGACTGACTTGGTCACTTCCATTTCCTTGCCTTTAAAAAAGTCTTGAGTTGCTTTCACAGTGTGTTTGGCGTCTTCATCTGCTGTGAAACACCGGCGTGTCAGTTTTGTAGCATTTGGCTGAATGTGAGCAGAGAAAAGCCTTATGAACCTCAGAATTCATCTTGTTATTTCTGTCAGCAGTCACATCATCCACATCATCTATTGGCAGCCATACAAGCCCATGCCATAACACTGCCACCGCCATGTTTGACACATAATGTGGTGTATTTTGGATCATGAACAGTTGATTTCCTTCTCCATATTTGTCATTTTGTGCCATTCTGGTTGTTAATCTTGAATGTATATTTTGAGAATGATTCACCTACCTTCTCCAGAACATTCTTGACTTTGCTGAAGTTGTGAAGGGGTTTCTCTTCACCAAGGAAAGGATTCTGTGATCGTCAACTTTACTTGTTTTCTGTGGTTTTTCAGGCCATTTCAAGATGTTGCAGGGCTCACCAGAGTTTTGTTTTTAAGAATGTACCCTACAATTGCTTTGTCCACACCTGGGATTTTTGTTATGTCTCTCATAGACTTATGGGATTTTTTCTTCAAGCCTAATGATGGCCTCCTTCACTCTCTTTGAGATTATCTCCAACCAAACAACACCTCAATACCTCACATCAACATTTTATCTGCTTCATTTTTCTTAAAGTAATGACCACAGCTGGCCCCTTGACTTATTTTTTTCAGTCAACTGTCCAAATATGTTTACCACTGAAAATGCCTTTCTACTCTAAGGCCACTGTAGTGGTGTATAAAGGTAAAATCATGAAAAATCTATCACTGCTAAACCTCTGGACCTAACCATTTATATACACGGTCCTGAGTTTTCCTTTAAAGCCACCTCCCAGACTGGTTGAGGTTTTGCTTTTCCAACTAAATAAAAAATAATCTAAACAAATTAACGATGAGCTATTTGATTTTGAGCCCGTCCGTGGGCATGTCAGCATCCACAGAATGTAATTTCACTTTCTCTTCCCTAATGTGACCAGAAATCCTCTGACTTGCTGGTTTTCAGCTCGCAGAGCTAACCCATGAGCTCACTCATGTCATGGGACTAACTCTCAACCCAATAACCCAGTTCCTGAGACATCCCAGTGGCACACATATCTTGGATTTTCTCTCCGGATAAGCGAACCACACTTGTCCTCTTTAATCGCTTGGGGGGCTTTAAGCCTTGGGGTTACCTCGTAACCAGAAGTCAAACAGCATCATCATCTTATTTTAGCACTTTATACCAGTTGAACGTTGATGTGATTCCTTGATTTATAACTGCAGTTCACTTTTCATATGATCAGGTGACAAACAAAGCATCTGACGGAGAATGACCTGATGTCATGATGGCTGTTTTAGGTGAATGAAAACATTGTGGAGAACAGCTGGTTCACTGATGATTAGAACATCATCAGCACAGTCTGGATTATTGTTAGCGGGGTTTGGGAATCACATATGATTTATATTTGCTCCCGAATATAACAACTGATGTTATGACAACCCAAGGGCATCAGTCACCTCAGAGAAATATAAACCTGTCATTCTATAAAGGAAGTGGTTTATCATTAATATCTCACACAGTAAAAGGAGGTAATGGAGAGGTGTTCTTTCAGCCAAGCTGTGAGGGGAATACAGTGGAGAGCTTCAGTTTCTTCCGGCTCTTGCTGAGACAGATGGAGGGACGAAAAGAGCCATAATTGAACGTCTGCCTCCCTCTGTCCTCTCTTTATCACCAACGTCAGTAGACATCTGCTTTCTGACATCATCGTGGACTCAATCACTATATAAAGCTCAATAAAAACACAAAAGGTACACATGGATGCGTGGAACAGACATTTATAACAATGAAGCGGTCGAGTGTAAACATGCACACATGCAGACGTCCAAACTCTCACACATGGAATCTAATCTGCTTGTTCATTTGTCTGTGATCCACTCAGAGTTTGCAGCCAAATGCGATTATGCTTATAAAATCCTGAGCTGATTAGCTCACCCATAAGTCTCTTCTTTGACCTCAGCACTGAGGTTTCAGACATGAGCAATGTGAGAGAAAGGCTACTTGCCAGACAGGAAAAATCATAGCCGCAAGTCTGAAATGTCTTCTACCAGAAGATATAAAAGTGTTCATATCAACACAAGGGCTGTGAGTCAAGATTTATCTTCTCCTAAATTTAGTTAATGAATAGTCACCGTGCATTACATATCAGTCTAATTTAGGATCTGGATATCTGTTTTCCTCCGTGGTCTCCACTATTAGATGTTTGAGGGTTAGAAATGAAGCTTAAGCAAAGTCATCCTTCCCTTGTAAATCCAGCATTACAAGCAAACATGGGGTGGTTGTTTGCAGTTTCTGAGGTGAGTGTTCTCAGGGGACGAAAGTCACCTGGTGACAAACTGAGCTCCTGAAGGCCGGCCAAGGCTGCTGAGATGGATGAGAGCTGCTGTCAGTTGTTGAATATAGAGCCCGTGTTTCCTCCTCAGATGGATCTGTGCCGTCCATGAATCTCTTTTTTTCACTGCGGGTTGCAACTCAGAATCTGTCTCCTGTAGCATGCTAGCTTCAGTTGAAGCGCTGTCTTTACGTCCCATTCAGCTACGTCTCGCCATCGTGAGGACTCCCAGATGAGCAGGATCAGAACGCTGACAGACAGTATTACAGATAATTGTTTAATGTTTGTGCAAGTTAACTTCAACCTTTGGTTGACATCTGTCAACTCTGCAGGGGTGTGGCGCGTTCATTTATGCACCTCATTATGTAAAGCTAAGCATTTAAGTATAATTGGGAGAGTGTTTTTTTGAGTGACAGCTGCGTTGCAGTCTGTGGTGTTAATGGCGAGCTGTCATCTCTTTAGCTACTTAGCGCTTAGCATTTTCAGTGAACTTGACATCTGAACTGTGAATTAAGGGAGAACAACCAGTCTTATTTTAAAGACAATCTGGCTTGTTAATTATACCAGCAGACCGCTTCAACTGGCTCTGGGCTGGTCCCAAAGGGTCCAGAGGCGAAGGCCGCTGACTGGCCCTGAGGAGTTGGCAGGGAGGCGGGCCAGCAGCCGTGGGCCAAGATGGTGTCCGAATCAACCTTCTGGCAGGTGTGACTGCTACAGATCAACCATCATAGGTTACGGGAGCTAAAATAGGTTGCTTGTGAGTTAGGGGTGCCACCTGACCGCCGGGTTTGTTGGTGCCACCATACTGGCCATTTTTGGATTAACTGGGTTTTGTTGGAGTCAGGTCCTGCGTATATGGTATGGTATGGTATGGTGTCAAACCGCTTCTTCAGAAAACCTGTGGGTTTGTTCAGGTCCTTTTACAGAGACCAACATGTGAAACTAAAACAGAAAGCAAAACGCAACAAAGTGCAAAATGGCAAAATGTTTTAAAAAAAAAAAAAAAAAAACAGGAAATAAAGCCAAAGTTGTCAAATCACAAAACAGAAAAAATAACAAGAGCTGACAGTCTCAACAAAGAATGACATCAAAACTCATAAACCACATAATGAGGAAAGCATCTTTTTATATCAGGATGTGTTAACGGCTGAATGAAAGGGTAAAGAGCATCATTAATAGAACGGTTTCTAAAAATTACAATGTTAGAACAGACTAAGGTTGAAACTGAATGGATAAAAAGGAAAAGACAACACCAGTGCTTTTTTCATTACATGCTCCAATTCACATTAGTAGCTCTCCGACAGTTGATATGAGAGTGTTTACAGGACTCAAAACCAACAACGGAAAATGACGATAACGTGTTTGTGAGGACTGTGGGACACAATGGGTGCCTGTTGGTGCATTTTAAAGTCTGTCATTATAGGTTAGGATAATGTAACCTCAGAGTGAATAAACAGCATTCAGGATGACTTTCTCAAAACAGACGGGACAGACGGGGCTGTTTGGGTCTTCTGCTCTTCCCAGAAGATTAACAAGAAAAAAGACAATACACATAACATGCAAAATAATACATGTGCAAACACTTTTTGTTGATGTAAATGGGAGCTTCACAAGGAAAACAAAACTCAACGCTGTAATGTGATTGTTAAGTGCTGCTGATAAACTGATACCTCTCTCTTCTTTGAGGTAGAACAAAAACACTGGCACACTATAATCATACAACAATTACTCTTAAGGAACCATAAACAAAGCCTGACAGTGATAGTGTGTTTGACTGTGGGAAAGTGGAACCCAAATAAGTGGCTTCAAAATCATAATGTGAGAATGACAAGGCCTGTAGTAGATAAAAAACAAAAAACACTCTTCTGTTGTTTGAGCAAAATAAGTTTTTAGGAATTTCCTGGAAATTTAAACTGTTTATCATTAGGCGGCGCTCATTTAAACTATTGTCATTGACCCAGAGGTGCAAAACACAGCTACACTGGACAAAACACAGCATTTAAAAACAGTTTCCTGAAATGCTGTTGTAGCTTCATATATTTCTGCTTATTCTCTGTGGCCCAATTATACTGTCAGTTAGCATATGGTTGCTTTAAATACGCTGGATCGTGGTACTACCTAGACCATAACATTTCAAGTTTAACCAGTTTGTATCAACCATCTAATTATGCTCTTAGTCTGGATTGTGCTTGAATCATAATTACTGGCGTGCACCGACACTTAAAGACGCATTTAAGACCGACTAACAAGACATGAAATAACATTCCAGCAGACTTAATAAGCTGCTGAAATCTGTCCCCTTAATGCACCTTAACAAAAAGGTTAATGCTTATAAGAAAATACAACATGAACATAATCATTAGGCTCAAAACCTCCATGTGTGTTTCTTTGTTTCCACATTGTGTAAAGATCCTGATGTTGTGCTATAAATTTGTTGGTCCTCATTTGGGACCACGCAGGCAGCGCCCTGCATGCCTGCACAGGCCTAAATGAGAGTAAATACTAACAAAAAAATGAGTGTGTGTAGTGAGATGCATGTCTCCATGTATTAAATAAACTGTGCTCTTTTTTATAAAGAGCCTAAAAAGGCTGAAGCAAACAAACAGGAAAAGAGACCTCAAGTGCTCGTGCTGGTGGAAATGAGGACACAGAAACTGAGATGCAGGTTAAGCTGTGTTCGGGTACAAATTGGGAGGTCAAAAGTGCTGAGACATTTTTTCCGACACTTTCTAAAAAGAACAGATGCCCACAAGAAGCTAGTCAGTGTTTGCTTGGGTTGCCTTTCAAGAGCAGAAAAAAGCACTAAGGACCTATTTAGGTAGGCAACTACATGCTCTCAAACACATTATTTCACACACAAATCAACAAAATATACAGTTTTAACAGTTATGCAGTTAAAAAGGTGGCAAAAAGGGATTTCCACTTGTCGTCGACTGTGCACGGCCCCATGTTGCTGTGACGTCAAATCACCCAACTCGGTCTGTATGGATCTCGAAGGAGTTTCCAAGCTAAAATCCAAGCTAAAGTTCAGTGGTCGTGTTATTGCACTTTCTAAGTTGAAGGTCACTTTTCCCCAGTTCCAACTGCAGTCGATTACAGCGTTAAACCAAAGGCGCTAGCTGCAACGCAATGTAGTTTAAGAGGTCATGTGATTTTCCTACACCGAGGATTAATGTTGGGTTAAATCCTAAACCTGCGCAACTGCCCAACTGATAGAGAGATGTGTTTTCAATTTTCTACAGTGTTTTTGTTAAAAATGTGCTTTGCACATTTTTACTGACTTGTACTCTTCTTTCACCCAGAGACTAACCACAGTAGACACCATGGGCCCGATCTTCTGTCAGATCTCATAAAGCTGCTATCAAGGGATAGCGGGTAGCGGGAGTTGCGTTCCTGTTCCCGTTCCCCCACAAAGAACGCAATCTTCCACCTTCCTAAACCCGCTATCCCACCTGCGCTACCCACTATATTATGCATAGGAGTGGTTAGGGCGTTCCACCTGTTAAACCAATCAGTGTGTCAGTAGCCATTGCCTTTAAGAGCAGGTTGCGCTACCCGCAAACCGCTACCTGCAAATCGCTATGGAGCGTCTTTTCATCCAGATCGGAGCAGCTCTCATTTGCAGCTCGTCTGGGACTCTACTGTAGAGCTTCCTCCTCTTTCTTCCTCCTCCTCCTCTGCACTGATATATACATAAAAATATTTTTCTACAGACAATTCCTATTGGCTACCTAATAGTCCCAGATAGTCGGTGCGCTCCCAGTAAACACGCTCTGCTCATCTATGGTTTAACTGGCGAGCAAACCGTTTAAGACGATCTCTGCCATTTTCTCAGGGGTTCAACTGAGGCCAAATCACGCTTTTTATATAAGAGTTAATTCGAGAAATAGAGCCGTTTGTATATGTCCACATGTGACCAGGTGGACGCACATTGATGTCATTTGGATGCGCTCTTGTACGTGCCGACATGCAGATTGCGGGTAGCGGGTGGTCTGACCACCTGCTACCCGCAACCCTAAACCCGCGATCGTAAGATACTGAGTTTGCGGAAAAGGCAAAAGACACGCCCATTGCCACACCTACAAAGTGAGTAAATGAGTCGGCATGATGGGTAGCGGCTTTAGCAAGCGGAAGATTGTATTAGCGGTAAACGGAGGTTCCTATACCTGCAATTTGCGGGTAGCGGCTAGTAGGTAGCGGCTAGTGGCAAGTGTACGATCGGAGCCCATATATCTAACATGTAAATGGTAAAGCTTACAGACACAAAACGTGCCAGTAACATATTCAGTTTACAGCTTGACATGGTACCGACATGCTGCCAACTTAATTTTTTTTTAAACATTCTTTTTTAATTGTTCTGGTCTGGCAAGTCATAGGTCATCTAAGAAAAAGCCCGCTACTAATAAGCTGAAAGGAAGCACATCAGTACCTGCTGTTGCAGAACTGGGCATACTTTGATCATTAAACCAATTCCTCAATGTTCCATATATAAGAAGCAGGCCTTGTAGAGCTGTAACTGTAGCTCAACTTAACTGTTCATGTAAATGTACTGACTGAGGCACAGAAACAGGGGTTTAAAAGCTCTTTAAGGGTTAAAAAATATCGAAGGTGTTTTATTCTGGATATCTAAAAAGATATTCCAGGTGCATATAGTTAAGAACCAGAAGAAAATGTGTCAAATATAAAGAAAGAATTCCACAGAGACACAAAAAGTACTAATAATGCACATCCTTGCATGCGTGCAAACAGACACGCATACGCACACATGCACAAAAACAGTGAAAGCCTTTGATAAGACATGATGGCAAATAAACAATAAGCTAATATGGGGTTCAGTCATGACAGATCAGACAGGCCTTGCTTTGTTTTTCCCTCACAACTGCAAAACATGAACTAAATGAGGTGACACTGAATGTAGTAAAGACGCCCACCACCCACCACTGAGTTGCTGTACTGTTGTTCAAACAGTAACATTTGCTTTATTTCCTGAACTTCCCTCATGAGGGCTAAACAACCAAGCCTGTCATAACAAGCATTTGGTGCTATCAAAAAACAGGATGTCAGTTCGGGCTCGTCGCCTCATCTCATGATGCCCTCAGTAGTCACTTAACAAAGGCGTGATTCTGTGAGCGGGCTGACAATACTCGCTTGTGCATAGAAATCAAACATTGTTCCTTAAATCTTCCTCATTTGTACATGTACGTAAGTATTTTCAATACTGATTTGCAAGTAGATATGGTGAACTTAATGTACGTATATACAGTATATGATGAGAACAGCACCTGTTTTGAGTAAACTTCAAGTTAGTAGTGCTGATGGAGTGCTGATGGAATAGCTTTAACTCTAAAAAGTTGGTTGCTTTCCTTGACATCAGCTGATTGGTTCTGGCAGAATTCAGAGCTCTACTGCAGTTCCTTGATAGAAAAATGAGTGACTTGCATTTATCGTGCTTTCGTTTATGGACAGATGCCCACACAATTTCCTGGTCACTGTTTCAGGATTCAGAATTCATTGTTCTGTCAGTGATGGGAAGCTGGTCAGTTTATGACTTGTGAGGGTGTCAGGATTGGGTATAAAAGGAGTTGCCGCCAAAAGATTAGTTGTTCCAGAAAAATTAAGCTAAAAAAAAATTATTTCTCAAGGAAAAATTGCATATTGACAGTGCATAATCTTTGGAAAGATTAACCAGAAACCAATGGGCACAAAGCGATGCAAGGAATACATGACCTTCAGGTCTTCAGGCAGTGTGTATGAGAAGCCACCATGTTACCATGATCAGTTTGATGATCCTCATGATATCATCTATTTTATAAAGTCCACCAGTCCCTCCTGCAGCAAAACACCCCCCACAACATGATGCTGCCACCTCCGTACTTCACAGTTGGGATAATAATGTCCTCTGGCATGCAAACTTCCACCTTTTTCCTCCAAATGTAACGAAGTTCATTATGGCCAAATATTTTAATTATAGTTTCATCAGACCAAAATTAAGGTGTTTTGCTCTTTGTTTTGTGGTTGATATGCACATTACGCACCAAAGCTTGTTCACCTGTGGGACACAGAGCCCAACTCCTTCCCGACCAGTATGATGACCGGACATTCCCATGGTGTTTATACTCTGAGCGGAAGAACGTGGCACCTTCAGGCATCTGGGAAGTGTATGCAAGGACGAACCAGACTGGTAGAGGTCCAAAATTATCTACCTGATATCTTGGCTGATTTCTTTTGAATTTTCCATGAAGAAAGCAGTGTGTTGAACCATCCCACTGCTGGATTGAAGGTCATCCAGGAAGTATGTTTTGTTGCAGTTCTTCTACTGACCACTAGTGCTTGATCCAAAACGGACCAAATCCCCACTGACTCCCATGTTAAAATGAACATCTTTACAGCAGAATTAAACATATTTACAGCCTGGTACAAAAGTTGGTTTTGCTTTCTGTTATTAGTTTTGATATCCATGTTAACTGTACGGGGGAAGTTCATTTTTTTTCTACCGCATCAGATAAATTTAAGTAATAAAGCTGACCAATCAGATTGTGGGATGTCATTTGAGGTTACTTGATGGATTGCTAGCCTTGGCTCTTTTGTTAGCTTAAATCATAACAGTCATTGCTGTTTTGATTTTATCTTTCACCGTGGGGTCCTCTCGGTCCACAGTGGAGCTCCACGACTGGCCTCAGCCTCTGTCTCGGCTTCTGCAGCGGCCGACTCCAGACTGTTGAAAACCTCCAGCAGTATGTTCACTTGTGCTGAGACCCAGCAGCACTTCTTTAGTTCCAGTAGAAACACTTACAATGAGGATGTTTGGGCAAAATTAAAAGAATATTAATGACCATCCTGGGTTAGCAGAAGCTAACCCAGCTAAGAACAGCTAACTGATGGATGTATTCCAGCCTGTTTGTCAGCATGGCTGGTGCCGTCTCTCTGCAACATGGTGTTGGGCTTCAAATACTCTCTGGACAAACCTATGGGTCATGTGACTGGATGCTGGGTCCAGTATTTACAGTCAGGTGTGCCTCTAATTAACTCCAATGTTGTCAATTAACCTTCTAAAGCCATGACATCATCATCTGGGCTTCCCCAAATTGATTAAAGGCATAGTCATCTTCTAACTTTGAAGAAAGAAATTAAGAATTTTCTTTAAAAAAAAAAAACAAACTCTAATTTTCTGACATTTAGCATATAGAAGTAATTTTGACAATCCTAACAGATGAAAAGTTTAGTCTAATTTAATGAAAGACAGAAAAAAAGGTTATGTGTCTTTTGTGTAGTATATGAAAACTTTCAGCTGTTTTCGTAAAGGTGTCATTGATATGAGGTTGTATTTTTATAGTTTGGAAACAAATCTAGAAGTCAAGGTCTGTTGTTTTTCTAACAGACAATACTAGATATTATTCTCCACAACCTTCAGTCAGACACAGAGTGTGTGTGTTTCACTGGCCTGCCTACAGCCTCAAACTGAAAACTGTATGAGGGGTCACAAAGGGGACAATCAGACAGCCACAAACATCTGAGCAGTTGAAATCTTTTATGGAGCAAGAATAGACAAAACTTCCTAGAAAACTTCATTTTCATAATGTGATTCTTTTTATCCACCTTCAGGGTTTATTTGAAAATACAAATATTCTTTGAGGTCATAATTCTACAGGCTCAGACATCTTTAGGCAACACTGAAACTTTTCAGCCAACGCATGGTTACCCCCTGCACAGATACAATATAATTCATGATGAAGAAATGTCCCCTGGCTCTAACGGATAATCTTCTAACAGAACCCATGCAGCCTAAATTAAAATCATTAAATTGCTCCTGCCCAAGTCACTGGCATCTCCTGGGAATAAAGATTAATCGGAAAAAAAAAAAAAAACATTAGTCATACTCCCTTCCCGTTGTCTGGTTGTTTTAACATCTGACAGTTACTGTAAGTACACTCCATCCTGGCATGACGTGACAATTCACACTGCAGCAAAAATCCTCCCTGTCTGTCTTTTTTTCTGTAAGTCAAGAGTCTTTTCCACATCCCTTCCCTGAGGTGTGGCGCTGTTTTATGAATGAGTCGTTATGCAAGAAAAAGTGACCTGAATACAGACAGGCAGACGGAGAGAGGGAGTGACGAGAGGGAGGACTGAAAGTGCTGTATGCCTGCGAGTGACATCATCCTGTTGTGAAAAGACAATACAGTTCTTTTTTTGTGTCTGTTTGTTTGCAGCTACAATACAACTGTTGGTACTATTCACATTCTACTATAAGTACATATTGTATTTGCTGGAGTATAATCATGCAAAAGCTGAAGATTTACTGGTGTTTATCAGGATGGTCAAGGTGTAATTTTCACGATGACGTAATGATAACCAGCAGTGACTCTGTTATCGTCACATCTTTACCAGATGGTGCAACCGCCAAGGAAGCAGGGTTTAGAGCGATGCTCTAAGTAATTCGTAGTTCAACCTTGCATCAAACCAATTTTATTTATTTATTTATTTATTTTAGTTGAGGCTCATTATTAAGAGAAAAGGTGAATTAATGAGAACCTGGAAAAAGATTAAAAGCTTTGTTCCAAACTTAAATAGTCAAGGATAGGAGGTAGCACAAGATGTGCTTTCTCTCAGAAAGAAAGGAAAAAAGATGCTTTCTGAGTGCTCTGACTCATCCTACCGTCCACTGACGCGCATCTTTGGTTGATAGCTGATACTAAATTGAGTCTGAGTCTGTACTGTTGTTGGCCTATTTGTCTCTTTTTGACGAATGTACTTGACTGATGGAAGCTGAAACAGGATCCAACCCTCCCCACAACCCCGAACAGGATGAGGCAGGTATAAACAAGCAAAGGGATTGATGGACGGCATTCATGTACCACCCAGGACAGCCTGTGATCACTTTTATTGATTTCCTTTTGGGACAAGTTCACTTTAAAATAAACTGGTAACAGAGTGGTAGCCAGAAATCCAGGCGACCAAGACCTGCAGATTGTTGCAGAAGATGAATGATCCAAAAACAACGGTGGATACAGTACAGTTGTTTTTTTCTTAAACTAAAATCTAAGTTGCTGTATAACAAATTAAAGCATTACACTAATTACTGAAAAAATGTATGGGTGGCAATAACATAAAAAAAGAAATTATTAATGAGCAATGAGATAAACAAGAACAAAGAGGTGACTGATGATGGTGATTTTAACTGTTGCGTTTGGACATTTCACATCATGTTTTTATGTACATAAAAATTATTCTTTGTTCTTAGTATTTTATTGCAGCACAGCCCCTTTGTCCAAGACAAGGTTCTTCTACAGGAGACAAATAAAGAAACCTTGAATCTGACCTTGACACCAAGAACCAAATGCTTGAAATAGTTTCTGTTTGTCATTTTGTGACCTTTTACAGATGCAAACACTGCCAGAGGTTTCCTAATCGAACTGAAAACACCATCTAAAATATAAGAAAAGAAAACACTAAATTCAAGGTGGGCGGGTCCAAGAAGCAAGATATTTTTACTGAACAATAAATGTTGTTTCCACTTTAGATCTGCCAGACATTCAAGGGGACGATTTTACGTCAAATTACCAAAAAACACACTTACTACAGCACAGTAACAAGTAAAAGACAACTGAAAATTAGAATATAATTCTTAATTCTAGGTTGCTGAAAAATGAAGACCCAGGAACATGTAACGTAAAAAAAAAAAAAAAACAATAAAATAAATAAATAAACATAGAATTAAATAAAAGAAAATTGATACATTAAAAATAAATAAATAAATAACCCAAAATAAAAAATAACAGATTTAAAGAAAATAAATAAAAAATAAAAATGTAATTAAAAATAAAAGATATTTATAAAAATGAATAAAAAGAAACCAAATAAAACAAAACAGCATCAAATAAATCTTGGTGCATGGACAGATATTTAACTAGAATGTAGTCATTTTCACCAAGAATAGGGTTTATTTCTTTTATTTTACCTAGTATTTGCAATATAATAATAGTATTATATTGATAATAATAACAAAATTCTCAATTCTCGGGCCCTGAAAAAAAAATGTATACCCACAAACGAAAATAAACCCAAAAATGCAAGTGGGCATTACTTAATCTAATCATGTTTATGTGGTTACTTGAAAGAATACTTGAAAGAGAAAGTTAAAAGCTCGTATTTTGAGTATTGTTGCTTGTTTTAACAGTACATTGTTCAATTTAAGGTTTCCTAGCTAATTAAGACATAGTAGACACATTCATGATAAGTCTTCATGAAAAAACGTGCAGTCAATAAGCAATTAAAACAAGATAATCTCATATTTCCAGATCCATGTTTAAATCTTGACAAGAACAAAACAGTTTGCAGCATAATTTAAACAAACATTAAGGCTACAGATGTTGGCATTCAAAATTCTATTTTATTCAGGAATTCACTCCTCAACAACCATTTCTAGAAGTTTCTTTACTCCATTCTCTCCTACAGACCAATAAAGGACGTGTCTCTGAGCGGCAGCAACTCATCAGCGTGACAAAGACTCAATAACACCCAGGCTTCAGTCCACTGATTGAAAATTACTGACCAGCAGTTGTGAAATCACCCAAACAATGGATTGATTTCATTCAGAGTAGCGAAATGAAATTTCCATCAAAGACTTCAGTCTAAACATCGACTTACACGGAGAGAATCAGTGTTAGTGATCTGAAGAAGATCAAATGTTCTAAACATCAGTAACTTCAACCTGGTATTCCAGTAATCGATAGTCTGCGTTGATCTAATCTTTCCATGGCAACAGTCTTGTGTGCAGACAGCTGCCTATCAACACACTGTCTGACAGGCTATTGATCGCCATCGTCAGCATTAGCACGACCCCCACAGATACAGCAACATGATACTTGCTGTTTGCTTACATGCTGGAAAGTGGTTATCGTGCCCCAGATAGATTCCATGAATGGACATTGTTAATCATTTACACTGAACGCTGCTGGGTGACGCTGCCACCAGGCCCCTAACGTATATATGTACAGCAGATTTCTGTGAGTGGAGGTCAGCGTTGTGCTGGGATCATCTCCAGTAAGTGATCAGTGACAAACAATCTCAGGCCTCATTACCAGCAGCACCAATATTATGATTTCCTATGTTTTTAGACCCGTCTACAATGTTATAACGATGAACCATCATCTAACACGTGATCAGAGGCTCAAAAAATGAGTCCTACGTATGGATGTTATAGCAGAGCCTTTTACGAAAGGTTATAAGATCTTTACGAGATCGCTGGCTCCGTCTTACATATCAGAGAGCAGAATCTCCCCATAAATTCATGGTGTCCAGAGAGTCCATTCCCAGAAAAACTGGATTAACCAGAAGACGCTTGAAACATGGGTGGGGGCGAGGCCACAGGACTGTTGGCTTGAGCTAGAATCTGAATCCCCCGGCTTCCACAGGTGTTTCTTCTTGTAATTACAGGTGTCCATCAAACTAAAATAATTACAGTCCATTGCAGTCATGCTAGGTGCAGAGCTGCTCCAGAGGTAAAGGCCAAAAAAAGGTGGCTGAACATTAGCAAAACATAGATACTCCGGGGACACTGCGTGAAAAGGAAAAAAATCCAGAAAATGCATCATAAAAGTCGACGCCTTTGCTAAATGACTAAACACACCTTCCGCCACAACAGTTTATGAGTGTTGAACCGCTGACCTCCATGCAGCAGACACAAAGATCAACGCCCATCCCACACAATGCTTCCCTGTATTTTGACTTTTCTACTTTGTATTTAATCACAAATGGTTAGGGTTTGGAATTAAAATTACATTGTAAGGGTTACAAAAGTATGCATGGTCAGAGCTTGCAAAACGTCAATATTCGTGGATCGCAGTCATGTCGAGTGGACGCAACCCACAAAACAACAGCCAACTCCCAATCTCTGACCAGGAATTGTGAAACACAAACATTCTGGAGATGTGGACTAACTGTTGTACATTACGTGGCGATAACTGACTCCCGTTTCAAGTCACATGGAGGGGTAATACATGCTTTAACATGCACAGAAACACATACCCGCATGTGCATTTGTTATCAACAAAAGCAAGCCTTTAAACGAAAGCATGACGCGCATCCCTGAGACATGTTGTGACCATGTCACGAGCACAAAAATGAAAAGAGAGCCGGGCTCTAGAGACTGAGCACATCAGAGGGTGAACGTTGGGGATTTCAGCGCTTCATTTCTGAAGAAAAAAACTAGAAGATCACAGCCTGCAGTATTATTCCACTGCAGCTGTCTTGCATAACCCTAAAACTCCTGAAATATTGAAAGACTGAGAAAGGGCCTGAGGTCGTTTTGGGTACCTGCTGCAGCTGAAAGGAGGGATTCCCTTTTGGCTGCTTGCTGACTTTTGTTCTTACGCATGAGAGGATAATGAGGGTGGTTATATAACATGAGGAGGGTTGAGGTGATAAGGTTCTGACTGCAGTACCCTCGCATCTGCAGTGGGACAGAAGGGAGGAGGAAGAAGAGAGAGGCTGGAGAGAGAGAATAAAGAGCACTGAGGCAGAAAAAGGGAAAATTAAAGGGAGATGGGAAAAGTAAAAGGAGCAAATGTGTCAGGAAGGGGAAAGAAGATGGATAGAAGGACAGGTGAAGGTCAAAGGTTAAACTGAAAGGAATAGACAAGGGGATGATGGAAGCCAACATGAAACCGTCACGTTTCACAACACTCCCTCGTACTCCACGTCGGCATTGCAGTAACTGCCTCTGACATGCAGCAGTCAAAACAGGATGTCTGCCCTCACCTGTTGGCTCAACATCACCAGCAAGTGACGGGTGGGGGGGTGTCACCTGCGGTCAGCAGTCACAGTGAGAAACGATCCGGCGTGTCGGAGGGGCACGGCTATGTTTAGACCGGTGGCTCCATGACCTCTGAGGCAACAGTCACCGAGCAGTTGCGGCGCATCATTGTCATGTGCTCACTTGTAATTTACACTGTGTTTATGTGCAAAAAAAAAGAGGCCCGGGGTTTGATTTATGATTATTTTCAGCACTCCTGCTGCAAACGCTGCTGGTTGTAGCCAACATAGTAAGCCCCTCAAGCTTACTATCGTAAGGTACACTGTAAAAAAAAATTGTAATATAACAGAATTTTACTGCCTATTTTACAGATTTTTTTCTGTATTTTTAAAATACCATTGAATTTACAAAAATAGACTGTGATTTTACATGTCAAATGTAAAATAACATTAAATCACAATCTGTGAAAACACACATTATTTCTGTTCTTTTACATTTAACATGTTAATTTGTGTCACCCTGAGTTAAGTCTGTCTGTGTTTGAATGAGTACCTGTGAGTTTGTTTAATAAAGTGTGTAAAACAAATCTTGTGCTGTGCAAAAACAGGAAGTTGACAAAATACTCCTTTTGCTAGTGCCATGGCTCTGTCAGGTGATGCAGATCAGGCTCCACTACAATGCAAAGGCTACAGACCTTAAAGTATTAGCAATTTTATACCCATTATCTAATTTTTTCAACAGTCTTTTGACATGTTTTGAAAGATGAATCATATTAGTTTTTGTGTCATATGCTGTTATATTATATCAAACACAAATTATTATACAACTTCTTTACATAAAATAATGTCATTGAAACCAATTAATAACAGAACATTTCTGTAAATTTAAGCATTATTATTTATAATACAGCATTTACTTACCATATTTCTAGGTAATTAAATTTTTTTTAAATGTGAAAATGTTTCTAATTAAATGTTAAAAACAACCTGAAAATAAGGCAAAATCTTGTTAAAATTACAACTACAAACTGTATTTAAATTATGGGAAAAAAAATGTATTTTTATGAGAAAGTAATTTTCTGTTATTTCACGGTATTTTTCTGGCACCCCAGCTGATGGAAAATTACCATTTTTTTATGATTTTTTTTTTTTTTTTACAGTGTATGGTTGTGTAAACTTAGAGCCAGACTTCATACGATTTAGGATATATATTTCTACTCCAAAATCTAATCTCTGGCACTTCATTTTGAGACGTGAGAATGAAGGGTATTCGTGGGAAAATAGCAGGAAGGTCCTGGTTGCAGTTCTGCATTTGAAAGCCTCTAAGCAGAAGTGAAAAGTATTCATTAGTTTTGACAAGCATCTCTGGCCCAGTAATGGTTTAAAGGAAAAATCTATTAATCTGAAGTGACTCACCTCCTCTAAATTATTATTATTATTATTATGCTGTCTAATATTGAAAAATCTGTTAACCTGTCCCTCAAGGTTAACTATAAAACATGATCCAGATGCAACTGGAGCCTGGAGTAAACAGAAAAAAATGGCCTTCAGTTTAAGTCGGTGGAGGTGCACCGGTGTTGCACCACCATGTTTCAAGGGTACGAGAAATAAAGCTGCAAAGGTCCAATATAATAACTGCAAATGCAAAAACATTTACTTGTTGTAAATAGTGTTTTTCTCCTGCTCATGAGTATGAATCACTGACCGACGACTCCAAAATATCACTTTGCTGCTCTGCAACAACAAAGCCTGTCCAGAAAGACACTGGTTAATGTTTTGTCGGATATTACAGATACCGAGGGAGGAATCTTTTCCTGCCCTCAAAGAAAGGCTGCATACCAGCCTGAATGACTCACTGTTGCCATACGAACGTGATCGTAAAACGCCATGAATATTGTGAAACCTGAGGAAACAAAAAAAAAAAATAAAAAAAAAAACAGGTCACCAGGACAGGTGACCCCTGAAGCCAATAAAGAGAAATGTGTTGCTCAAGCATGGCTTTTTTCCGCAACAAGTGTCTTAACTGGGCGAATACATGTGATTTTTATAACTCAGGTGAAACGAAAGAGAAGTGAGTGTGAAGGTAAACAAAGACAAGTCTCGGTGCTTCCAGCTCTCAGCGGTGCTCGCACTGCCCCCTTCTGGACACATCTGGAAATAACACTGAGGGTCTCGCGACTGATTTTAAATAGCAGCCGTTAAAAGTTTACACCGACCGCAGGAAAAGAGTGAAAACAGCTGCATTAGACGAGCTGAGGTATTACTACTCAACACTCACCAAAGGAGAAACCTGCAATGAAGGGCTATAACAGTTTGAATTTTATGAGAAAATTAATCTGTGCCTGTGTTTAACCTTTATTTCATACTAAATGGCGAAGCTGGAGTTACACTGAATAGATGTCATTAAAATATTTTACTTTAATAAGCATCTGACTTTGTTTTAGCTTTAAAGTATGAACATTTGAATTTGGTCGAGTTTGAATAGTGGATATTTTAAAATCTGATCAGTTTCAACTTGATGGTTTGTACTTGATAGATGCATTTTCTCTCTGGGTTTGTGACTAAAAGATGACCTTTAACACTGCCAATGAAATATTTTTCCAATAATAATCTGAGAGTGGCACAAGAGCTTTCATTCCGACTGAACAGAACATCAGTCAGTTTTACAAGCCATTTCCTTTTCCTCCCAGCCAGCATCTGGGGCCATGTGGGGCCCATCTGGGCTAAAAATGGGCTTCGTACTGTGAATTTGGGCTTGAAATGGGCAAATGGCATGGGTCCCACATGGTTTCAGTGTTATGTGAACTCAAATGGGAGGCCCATGTGGGCCCAATACAAATGGGCTAAAAGGGCCAAAAATGTGCTTCATATAGTTTCAGACGTGCTCATTACCATATGATCGACGTCCAGGACAGCGGCCCTCCAGGACTGGAGTGTGACAGCCTTGATATAAATGAACCAGCCGGGCCCCACCTAAAAACCTGGTGGAATCCACATGTGCAAACAGAGGCGAGGCCACCATGGACCCTGGTTGCAAACTCAGTGGAGACCACTGCAGCGCACTGTTAACTCATATGGGACTCGCATGTTAGTTCCAGCTGGGTTGTTAAATGTTTGAAACTATGAAACAAGCGAGAGAGAGAGAGAGAAAGTTACTGTAATACTTTTTAAACAATTCACTTATCTAACCATCTTCCTTTCCTTTCTGGTTTTCTTTAAACACTGACCAACAAACATTTTTATGAATCAAGTTGACAGTAATGGTGTGCAGCATCTTGACCCGAGGAGCTGGCATTACTGTTATGCAGTGCATGTCCTTTTGTCACCACACAAACGTTTGTGCACTCCTTTTTGTACAGGACTGCAGATAAAGATTTTGTTTTCTTAAACATGCACAGGTCACTTTCTTTCCAATACACCTGTTGTAAAACAAAAAAGGAAAAAGTGGCATAGGCATTTCAAAGTAGTAAAACTGGTAAATATCCCTCAAAATTATAAAGGCTAAAAATCTGTATACACTCAACATCTATCCTTTTATGCATGGTCTTTTTTTTTTTTTTTGTTCCAAGAAAAAGTGAAAAGTAAGAAAGTGAAAAAGTGAAAAGTAAAAGTTTAGTTCACTGCTCCCCGTCCAGGTCCTTCAATGTATGCAAGATGCCAATTTCGCCCTCTGCTGGACAAGCGTGGTATCGCTAGCTGTCAGCTTTAAAAGACAAATCCACACAACAAAACAGAGACTCCTCTTACTTACTCAACTCAGTTTATTTACAGAGAGTTTGAAGAGCCATGTATGCAAATGTACTGAAATTACGACAGAATCTTTTTACTTTCAGATCTCTTTAACGTTTTGTTGTATTTGCTTCAAAAATCCAGTGGTGGGTTTCATTTTAGTTCACTTTCACGTCCCTCGGGGGAAGCGGTAAAAGTGGC
Organism: Hirundichthys speculiger; assembly: GCA_018398805.1. Lineage (NCBI taxonomy): Eukaryota > Metazoa > Chordata > Actinopteri > Beloniformes > Exocoetidae > Hirundichthys > Hirundichthys speculiger. Next base: position 3,497,532 of record JAGFBZ010000258.1, read on the forward strand.
CGGGTTTTGAGCCATGCTCCATCTTTCAGACTTGAATAGTGATGTAGTAATTAGAAATAGTTAATATTTCTAAAGTGAAGATGGGGAAGCAAACAAAACCTATGAAACGCTAAACCTGGATTAATCCAAGATGGCTCAACAAAAATATTCCTGCACGATGTGTCAGTACTTCCTTCAGTCCAAAAACAGTATGATCATGGAGGGTCTAAGATATGCAGCAATGAACCTTTTGAGTGTGACCCAACCATCAGTTCAGTATCTTCTAAAAGGAAAGTTTCAGGGTTTTTTTTCTCTTTATAATTCAAATTTCAGAGGTTCTCGCCAGCCAATACAGAATTCATTAGGGCCCTGATAGGATCTTCAAGTTTCAGTATTTTATTTGTAACATCACTTTCTACTGCTACCACAGTGACCCGATTTCCCCTTCTGAAATCAATTAAATGCACTTGCAATTCATCACATCAATATGACAGAAAGAGCAAAAGCATTATTGACCAACTCAGGAAAAACCTAGTGATGACAAAAACCTAAACTTTCCCTTTAGAGAGGGAAGGAAAAAAAAAACAAAGAGCACCCAAGACACCCTGACTCATGACCTAACACCCATGATGAAACAAGTTTGAAGAGTCCCGATATCAGTTTGGTTCTGGCTCTTTTAAATGGAGTAACACTGAAGATAAAAGAAAACAGGCAACATATATAGCATGGACAAACGGTCAATGAAATAAAAGCAAATGATCTTCCCACATGCTTAAAAATATCCATTTTCAATACATTTAAACGCAAACACCCCTTTTCAGACTGTGTCCAGCCGCTGTTCTGAATGTGTTGGTAATGCCTTTTTAAGCATGTTGAAGCACTCTGTGCACCCTCCCCAAGACTCAAGAAAATGAATGCAACAAAGATGACATGCAGCTCAATGCTAAAACCTGCTAACCTGGCAGATTTAACACGGCATTTAACCAGCAGATTTTGGATTGAATGGCTCTCTTAACTGCTGTCTAATTGTACAACAATCGGCCTTTTGTATCCCAAAGCCAAAACTAAAATGTTACTCAATATTGTGATACAATGGCTTCGACGTGGACGACAAATTAACATCTCTTCCTGTAATTTTGAAAAGTTAGCTGTGGATGTAAACATCTTCATATTGAACCTCCCTCAGTGTTCCAGCGATTGAAATGGTTGTTTCCGCCCTCCTGAAGAGTCTGTAGCAACAGTTAATGTCTAGAAGGGTTCAAGAAAGTGGTTCCTGTGTGGAATTATGCTAATAACAGCACCTTTCCTGAACTCAGTGTTCAGTCCTCCGTGTGCTCCTTGGAGGATGCTGAACTACTGTAGCTGCAACATAAACAGTGTTGTGATGTGCTGGTATACATGGAGTGGAAACCAACCTTTTTGTTGAATGTAAGCTCTTTACCTCATTCAAAAAAAACGTGTTCCCTAATGAGCAAAGACAAACCTCACTTACATTTCGCCTCATAACCGTTGGGGGGGGGGGAGAGAAGAGAGCTGTACTCGATGTGCTGAAATAACATAAAAAGTCATTTCTCACAAAAAGACATACGCATGTGTTGACAAATAATGCATGTGTTAAAAGAAGGACAGCTTTAATGCATGAACAGTTTGCAAACGTACCAGTATGTGCCTAGCTCAGGACAACATATTGCATGTGATTTTTAAGACTGTAAAGGGGAGGGTGTCATTCTCTGTCCATGCGTTTAAATAGCAATGAAGGAGGGGGGAAAAAAACAGAAGAAAGAAAAAAAAAAAAGTGGGGGGCTATCACACATTTAACGCGTCAGAGAGGAAAATAAGTCACCCGCAGGTCTGCAGCAGTAAATCTCGTCATTTCTCTCAAATAGATTTGGACTTATAATCTTTTTTTTTTCTCTCTTTTTTTTCGTGTCCGTTAAATTCAAATGTTGACAGAATAGGAGTACATTTTTGTGGATCACATTCAGATGCCTCTTCCCTCTTCTTCTATACTTCAGTGTTGCTCGCGTAGAGCCTGGTCCATGTTCGGGCTGGGGGGGGCACAAAGACAGGAGAGTTGTGTTGAGAGCGACGTACGTGGACTGTACAAGACTATAAACGGCTGAGTATGAACATGCACAACTGATTGAACACTGATAGAAGGAAACAAGTAAAAGGCTCTGGATTTCCAAAGATATCATTAAAATAGTCAGTAAATCAGCGAAACAGAAAACCAGTGGCACAAAGCAGTAAATATCTGTGAGGATGGATCAGTATGAGCCTCAGCGGTCTTCTTTAGTTCAAAGTAGTTGCAGCGCTGCAGTCAAGTGGTTAAACATTGGTTTCCTCCGACATATCTACATATAAGTTAATTGACATTTTCTCAATCAAAACACTGCTTAACTGTCAACGACGATGAACGATGAAGTCTCCGACATGTGCAGTGTTTAATGGGAGTAAAATTGAAACTGCATGTTTGATCAGTCTGGTTTAACTGGGCATCTTGGGGATATCTAACACTAAATCAGTGAACTGTTGATTGCAGCTGAGGATTTTAAATCCTCACGGCACAAAAAAAAAAAAAAAAAGCATATATATATACATTTTAAAGGGTCTGCTAAATTTTTCCTGTCACCATTAACATATATGTGGAAAGCTGTTAACACCCGTGATTCCTTTCACAAGCCTGCATCAACATCTAGGAAATGAGGTTTGATTGCCTGAAAAAGCTTGTTCTTATACCAAGTCAATAGTACATAGAGTGACAAGAGTCACATTTTCTTTCATGCCCCCGCATTTGCTTATTGTTCTGATTTTTTTAAGAGTGAGTCAGCTGTTTGTCAATCCACTTTCCACTCTCATTTCCTGCAACTTCATAAAACGCACAAGAGTCTATCACGCTGTGTAACAACAGTATTTAACACGCTGTGTCCTCACAAAAACATCATTCAGAAAATGCTCCGATCTTGTCCAAGCCTTCTGTGACGTCTTTATGGCAGCCAGACACACATTTTTAAGAGACGTTACCCCAAATGATCTGCTAAAGGATGTTGCTGATGTTGGCTCTAGATGCAGCTGGAGGTAATGACGGGTTTTCCTGCAAGATCACGGTCAAGGTCGCCAACATGTAACTGGTAAATCGGTCTCCCTCATATCGCTAATGTTGGATAAATACTTAGATTTTGCTGTTCAGCCTATTGTTTATTATAAACTGACACTTTTTCCACAGTACTCTATTAATATCGATACAACAGCTGCTTTCAAGGACAACAACAGTGATTAGAAGTTGAACATCCCTCAACACTTAGATTGGCATACAAACAAAGACAAACTTCAATTTCTTTTCACAAGGCAACTGAGAAAGTTCTCCTTAAACAGTGGATTTTTGTCAAACTATACGTGCACCAGTGTGACACCAGCCAAGCAGTGAAAGTGGAGACCACACACCCCGAGCGGCATCGCCCTTCAACTGCTGCTGAACCTTCAGCTACACGTCTTTTCCTGCTGAGTTATTTGATTATGTGTCTGCGTTTCCAGTCAGATTTCATTCCTGCTGCTGTCTCTGCATCAGTGTCGACGGCAGGGCTGTTATTTGTCAGCTGTTATTCTTCTCAAGCTGGACACAAAACGTTGCTGAGAAAGTGACAGCAAACCTTTGGATCAGTTGCCACGTGGGTGGAATTACAGAGACATTTATTGCCATCTGTAAAAACATTTCTCATACTGAAACCTGTAAAAGCCCACGACAGTGCTGATATAATTTGGAACAGTCTATTCAGAGTGAGGCTGTTCTTAAATCCAGCTTTTGTAGTTTTTTTTTTAAACTGGTAAATGTGCATTAATAGTTCTAGTTCTGGACTGCTGATAATGCTGATAAGAACGATCTGAATGTTGCAACACCTGACACCGGTGTAACTGGTTCAGGCTCATTACAGGGACTGCTGTCATCATGCGCTTTCTTTTTCTCTTCAAAGATGAGACAGCAGCACTGAACAGCATCACGCACAGCTGCTACCAGCATGTGTGGACAGACACCAATCTTGACTTTAAAACTCTTTGTCGCAAAGTATGAAAGTCTACAAATCGGGGGGGACAGAAAAATGATCCTCACCTGTCTCGATGGCATGGCTTTCATTTTTCTTCCACTGCTCTGCAACATCGTTTGCCAGGGGATCGTCTGGGTTGGGGGCACTTAATAATGCCTGGATAGATAGCAACACTGTGCGGATCTGCAGGGCTGGAGACCACTTATCTGTCGGGGTTCAGGAGAGGAGAAACAAACGTGAGATTTAAAGCCAAATATGTACACAGAATTTAAAGAAAAATCGAATTGCGTTCCAAGCAGCTGCAACATACTGGTGATTGATATATTTCTATCAGAAAACAGGAATTAGTGAGAGATCCAACTTTTACCAAGGCTAACCAGTTATGGACAACGAAAGTGGCAAATCTAATGAACCAGTGGAATAAAATGTTCTTCAATACAAGTAAGTGTGACTCCAAACAACAGACGGGTGCATTTCCTCTCTGTCGCTTTTCCCCAAAACAAACATTCATCTAAAAACGTGACATAATTGTTGCCATCACATGTGCCTTAAGAAGCTTTGTGTCTCCTGCTAACATAAACATCTGACTTTCAGCCATTTCTAAAAATAATTTATTTTTCCAGATCTGCTTTTTGGCTCTGATAAGAAGGTAACTAGTGATCTCGGTGTGTATTAATGCAGGAAACTAACTGATGGGAGCAGTACAGGTAACCTTAAACATAAATATGCAAAAGGAGACAGAACTTTAACAAACTATGACATAGTTAGATTACACACAAGTTTGACCATAGCTTCTTAAAACATGTTAAGACTGAATGTTGGGGCTAGGACTGTTTAACATTTTCTCACCCATTCTCATTTAAGGGATTTTAGGATGCATCTGAAATCAGGGCTTCCTGACAGCACCACTGTGTGTTTAAGACAAGCAAAAGCAGAGCCTGACTTTAACACCATAATGTTATAAATAGGTCTACTATAGTGCATTTAGCCTGCTACGAGCCAAGCATATCAGCTAACTGTGTATCACATAACTGACTCCCTAACTATTCTGCCTTCGTTACAGAATTGCATCTTCTCTGGATGCCAGATTTGCAGAACTTGAACTGCCTACTTCAACTGCGGGAAAGAAAAAAAAAAAGAGAGAGAGAAATGACCAAGAACTAGATTAAATTCATGAATGGCAAAGTTGAAACACGGCAACTGAGATGCTGCAGGAGCAACACACCAGCTCAGTTTTATACTTGGCTGAGGGAAGGGCCGAGCTGATGACTGTTACAGCCACACGCTGATCAAGAGCTGAGGATCGCCACCGTCACCCGTGTTATTTTTCACCTGGTAGTTTTACAAACCTTCACTGATGACAGCAAAGATGGACAAATAAAAGGGAAAGGGGGAAAAAGCGACAACTAAGCGAGGACACAAGACAAAGAAACTGAGGAACGAGTTTACTTGCTGCCAAACCCAGAGTTTTCTTGTTCGTGCCTCTGATACCCCCCACTAACCCAGCTTAGAATAGTCGCTACAAGTGGATTGATACGCCAAGACCAAGTGACAAAATACTTCCTAATAACTCCAACACGTTCTTATTTACATGCTGTGACTTGTACATTCACCTTAAGAATTAAGAACTTTACAAAATGAGAACCTAATTTTAAAATAAACAATTTTATAAACGGATGTGTGTGAGGAACTATATTCTGGTGAAGCACCACTACCTGACTGCAGTGGCTGCTGGCAGCGACTGTTATGCACAATCAGAATACACAACAGACTCTGTGAGTCATGTATGGACAAGTGTCCATGAGAGAGACTTTTTTCCGTTTATCTTAATACAACAGGATGTATTACAGCTGAAACTTCCTCCGTGGCTGTGACTGTTTCTTCCTTATGTCAAGCCTTGCCATCGATGGCAGCACCTGGTTATATACACAGGAGCAAAGATATTAAATTCCTTGTTGCATCTCATTTTAGTCATCTCCACAGAAGCTAAATGTACAAGTTACAACATGTAAATAAGAACATTTGAGTTCATAAAGTGGTTGCTTGTAGAGATGACGGCCAGTGAAGCATGAACGCTACCTAGCAGTTCATCACTGTAAGAGACCTGTCTGTTATATCTGCTCCGTCACGAGACAAAAGCATTTCTGTTCCAGTTACTTGATTAATCAATGGAATAATTAAAATTTTATTAATAAAATGATCTATAGCTGCAGCCCTAAATAAGACGTGCCTGCTGTGTGACAGTACGATGCACAATTTAACGATGTTACCGCCGTAATCCACAGCTGGAAGGAAGCCAAAATGTTTAAAATCTGCTCATTTCCATTTTCATATCCGAGCAGTTTAGTTGTTTAAAAAAATAAAAACAAACAAAACAACAACAAAGCTCATCCTGCTTTAGTTAGTGGGATTTTTGTTTTTTTAAGCTGGCCTGAGATCTGTCATCCCGTGTTGTCAGCAGACAGCACCGGTCATTATCCTATAATTTAATTTAAAAAAATGTATTCTTAATTTTTTCCCCCATTTATGTTTGATTGAAACTAAAGGTAGTACATCATGTGTTGTATGGATTGCACTTCCAAACCAAAAAAAAAAAAAAAATCCTACTTGGCTATTCTGTTAGATGAGGTTTTAGTCGCTACTATATCCTCCCAATATATTCACTTAAGCAAGTTTAATAAGGCTGGTATTTCCTAAAGTAACAGAAATACTCACTTTTCCATCAGAACCTATATCTTTTGGATATCACATACAAATAATAGCTGAGTTTGCGCTGTTTACTGTAACTTGAATTGTTTGATGCCCTTCGTTTTCACAAAGCAAGACAATGTGATGCTCATGTTGGTGTGATTCAACAACACTTATAAACATAAACGCATGCAGGCTGAAGAGGTGACATGACTTTTTTTACCTTTCAAAATGTCTAAACATATTCTTCCCAGTTTGTCAACATTGGGGTGATAGATTTTGGTCATGAATCGCACTTTGGGAGCTGCCATGGGATACTCTTCTGGAAGAAATAGTTCAAGTTTAAATGTGCCTCCTTCAAAAGGAGAGTCTTGAGGCCCTGCAATGACCACATGGAAGTAGCGTGCGTTCCCTTCATCAGGCGTAGCCGTGATCCCTGGAACTGGCTCTGCCATCAACCGCTGTGTCTCCTGAGTGTGGTCAGAATGAGAAAACACAAGACAACAGTTGGCATCTCTGAATTAGGAGAAAAAAAAAGTGCTGGAAGAAGACGTTTGTGGGTGTCAGCAAATTACAGATTACAGACACTGATGATGTACACTTTCACCCACAAAACTTCTATGATGACATTCCACAAGCTGCAGTTTAACACAATGAAAGCACTTCTCACACACTTGGCAGTGCCTTACTTTGATTAGAAAGCAAATCATTTCTTAGAAAGCTTAACTGGCAAGATGTTTAGTAAAACTTGTTAATTCGAGACAAAACTGCCACTTGTACAATTTATAATCTGTCTTTTAAGTCTGACAATATTTCACTGATTGTTTGTTTATAAAAACGGGGAGAGAAAGTAAAAGAAAATGACTAGTTTGTCACAACGCCATAGGCAAGCCCTTCCAATGACCAAAACTGTAATTAATCTTACTCATAGATGCAATGGATGGTTTATATGTCCTTTTCTGTCCATTTTAGGACACTTTTACTTTTACGTTGGCACCACGAGCACCTTAATCATCACTTTTCCCCCCGCTGCTTCCTTCAAGTTACTCAGCTCTCTCATTTCATTTGGCTCCAAACCAAAATGAGCCTACAGCAGTGCAGGTGTCTCTGGCTGTGCAACGAAATCAATAACGTTAACGCCGACGGATGCTCATCAAAATGCAGGTGGCCGAATACAAGTGGTTAAGCACCTCGGGATGAAAAGCTGGCACTGTTAAGTCAAAGCAGAAGGAGCGGGCCCAAAACGTGGAAAAACAAGCCAATAAATTCTAATGAATGAATGACATTTCTGTTGGTTTCATTTAGCTGCGCAGACGAATATATGCAGTTTTAATAAATTATTCAAAATCACCACTGTCTGTTGCCATAATTACAGATCGCTATAGATGAACTACAACTGGTTTAATTTGTCTAAATAAATAAATAAAATTTATAAATATCCTAGATTTATTACTCTTTAGACAAAGTCACGAGTCTGTACCAAGTAGAATCACAAGTTATTTACTGGACAACATTGTCACATTTCTTTAAATTTTTATTTTAGAATCATTTACAAAATTACAGTTAAACAGAATTCTTTCGTTTAACTGATGTGTAACAAATGCAGTCGAAAGCAAATCTGAACGCATATCAGTACTAATGTGCGACAGTGGTTAACATCGAGTAAAGGGAAATCAAAACGAGGAAGTGGAACAATCCCTTCATATCTTTACGAACAAGCAGGTGCACTGACACATCTGTAATAAACGGGAGGAACACTGGACTTAATTGTTGCTCGATTAAAAGTTTCGCTTCGTTGTATAAATAAAAGCAAATATTAGTTGCGAATGGAAAAAAAAAAATAAAACACAGCTTTCCAGAAATGAAGCTGGGGTGTGCGTCACTGTGTCAGCGCAGCGTTACAAGCTGTGAAAAACCTGCTAAACCTGAGGCTCGATGTGGCGGAAAAGGCTGATCGCGCCCACTGCTGGGCCTGGCCCGGAGAGGGAACCGCTGCCAGACCAGCCTCACCGTACAGCAGCCAGTTTCTGTGAAGATAAATTCTAAAGCATCTGCCTCGCCAACGGTATTTTTACGTCCCAGGACCACAAGGGCAGCTTTTCATTATTAAAAAAAAAAAAAAAAAAAAAAAAAAAAAAAAAGCGCCGTGCATGTGTATGCAGCAGTTCAGCTACCGCCGCTAGCCTAGCAAGAACAGCGAACCCATTCATATGCAAACCGAGACGAACTGGTCTAATTAGCCGATCCCGTGCGAGAAATAATGGGAGGCGGCGCTCCGATAACGGCGAACTCCATGAAAACAACAAATCGGCTCATTTACGACTCGAACCGCGGACGGAGCAGAAGGGAGTAAACGGAAGTGACAAACAAAACACTTGCAGACAAGCGGGCTAGCTCGGTACCTGGAGGAGCTAACCTGAGCTAGCAAGCGAGATGGTGGCAGCTGAACGTTCCCGTTATCACCAAACAATCCCTACAACACGCACGGACGGGCTCATTCACACGTATATTCACTCTCCCGGGTCAGGGGTACCTTTATAATCCTACGAGGCAAACCGGCCATCTTGTGTTAGCGCTGATATTTTTAGCCGTTGACTCGCCTTCTCTTCGGGGTGGACTGAACCGTCGGGGCGGGGACGGATAACTCACTCTTCCGGTGGTTTCAGATGACGTCATCAAGTATGCTGGCGTCAATTATGAAAATATAAATATCTCGATCTTTTTGTTGTGTTTTACATATCTTATTTAACCTTGAAATTACTGTGTTCAGAGTTCCGGAGATTAGGGTCTCTTTTCTCCTCAAAACCTGATCAACGTTTTCTCTTCTTTCCAAACTCAAGAGCCTTTCCTTTTAATATTTAAAAACGTTTGATTCTGCTTTTTTTTTTATTTGAGTTATACTTTTATTTCTATTCTATTTTCCTTTTTTCTTAACACTGTAACGCATCTTTGAGTATGTTTAAATAGTGCGAGTAAATACTGCTCATTTTGTTACAATGCAATGTTTTGCTGGGACGATTATGCATGATGGCATTCGCACGAATGTGATTTTGGCACCTGCCACGTACCGTAAACATTTGTAACTTCCCCAAATAATTTTTTGGGAAGTCACAAACAACACAAAGAGTCTGGGTTGTTCATTTGGTCTCCAGGCCGCCCAGATATCAATCTGATGGATCCTGATGGTATCTCTGAGACCCTAACCCACAATACATAGGGCAATAGTGCTCAAACGGTTATAGATCTGTTTAATATCACCTATGCTTTAAAAAAAATGTTTACTAATCACATACAGTTTTTGTAATTAGTCTCCTGTACACTTACAAGCAGACCACTGCATAGTCAACTGTATGAAATATAATCCATCAGAATTGAATGCCCTCCTCACTTCAGCCTGACTAACCTTTGCTACCTCCTGGTCCACAACAGTTACCTCTTCTACTTTTCGTTCTCCTTCATTTTCCTCATCCATCAACTCTTCAAAGTACTCTTTATCTTCCTGTCACAGTTCTGTCATCCTATCCTTAATCACTCTTGCCTGTTGCACATCCTTCCCATGTTTTTCTCCTCCTCACCAACCTGTATAAGTCAGTCTCTCCCTCCTTACATCCAACCTTGGTCTTTGCCATCTGTAGCTTCACCTTACACTGCATCTCCCAGTACTCCTGTCTACAGTCCTGTGTCCCACTTCAACCAACAGTATCCCAATTCCCATCAGTACCCTGTAGGTCAACGGCGCTGATGGTGGTCGTTGTTAAACCCCGGCCTCAACCAATTCAGTGTGGGGTGTGGTTTTATGTCGGATGCCCTTTCTGACACAACCCTCTGCATTTATCCGGGTTTGGAACTGGTTCACAAAAGGCACTGGCTTGTGACCTTCTGAGCTTACCCATACAGTTATTTAATAAAAATAAATAAATAAAAAAAAGAAGTAAATATCCTTTATAGCTGTTGGTCATGACATGGTTAATTGAGCACATTTTTTGAGGCCATTCAATTCCAAAACACAGCTTGAATTTGTTTCTACTTTTTTACATTAAAACATCTTATGAATAATTCAGAGAACCAGTGCCAATGCATTATTACATTTATATTTGAAGGCTTTAAAATAATAAGTGGTGAATTTAAACTATTTAAAATTGAAAGTAATTATTCCACTGTAGCTAGAAAGAAAAACACTGACAGACTTGATTATATTTAACATTTTATTAAACATTATTGAGACAAGACAAAACACCATTTGTAGAGTACCAACTTTGACTCTAACTATCTGTCCTTTGGGGGGTTCTTTTTGATGCGCCTCCTGTGATACCTGTGGACAGTAAAAATTAACAATCATCAAAATTTGCACGCAACAAGCAAAAAAAAAAAACAAAAACAAAAAATCCTTAAAGTTTGAAACTGATATAATCCTGGTAGGCCAGTACTGTCAAGCTGATTTCCATTACAGCTAAATCAGTGTGGCAAAAGACAGCTGGGAGAACAACTGAAGTACCTAACATGTCAACTTGACAGAAAAAAAAAAAAAAAAAAAAAAGTTATCTAATTTCAGACCTCCAGCCAGGCACCAGTGACTCTTGTCTGTTGGCTAAAACAATTACATAGTTGAACAGTACAACTAATCCTTACCAGTTTCACTATTTTTGGGAAAAATACAGGTTCTGCTACAGAGACACTGAAACCATCAGCTAAAGGCCAACGCAACACTGGGCAGTGATCAATAATATGTAAACATGAGAAATCTTCTACAAAAAAAAAAAATAATAAAGTTTTAAAATGCCAACTTCTCCCTTGAAAGTTCGCTTTAAAGTGACGGTATTATGCTTGTACTGTGTTTTCTTAACTATCTACATTATTATTCAATTGTTGCAGTAACTGTTAATAAGTCTCTTCAAAGAGTCATTACAGATGGTTCTAGCTGTGGGCAGGAAGGATCTCCAGCAGCGCTCTGTGTGTAGCAGTGAATCTGAATAAGCCTTTGACTGGAGACTCTCTGTTGCTGAATTGCTCCATTGTGAAGAGGATGCTCAGTGTTGTCCATCATGTTTTTCATTTCATGAAGTCTTCGCACAACCGGCTTTAGAGGCCTCAGAACAGAGCCAGCCTTCTTTATCAGTTTGTTCAGTTTCTTTAAGTCACTGGCTCTGATGCTGCTCCCCAACAGATGAGATTGAACTCTCCACAACAGACTTACAGAAGATATGCAACATCTCGCTGCAAACAGTAAAGGATTTAAGCTAGTTCAAGTAGTAAAGTCTGCTCTGTTCCTTCTTGGAGACAGCACTGTTGCTGTGTCTCCAGTCTGTTGTCCAGGTGAACACTGGTATTCATACTCCTGATATTATCATCAGTTATTATCTTAGATGCGACAAGAGGCTCAAAAGATGAAGTAAATGTATATTGCAGTTTTCTTATGTATAAAATAAGTTTTTAGGGTGCTAACAATGCTTCCTTTTGGAGTGTTTTTTTTTTTTTTCCTTTTCTCAGATCAGCTTGCTATAAATTGTAAAACGCAGAATTTCCTTGTATGGTCATATTCTCCAGGCAATGCATCCCCACAACAGCAGGCGCTTCAGCAGTTATATTACAAGTGAAAATTAATGCATGCACAGCGAATAACAAGTGTGTTTTCATCCCTGTGGTGCTTCTGTTAGAACTTCTTACTAAGCATTTTGCTTTTGATTCCAAGATCAAATGCACTTTTGGTTTGAAGGGAAAGTTAGCCGAGCATAGCTGGACATAGTTTGTTTTCTGGGTCCCGCAGTAGAATAATTAGTTTTTTTGCAACACGTCTAAAAAAAAAAAAAAAAACAAAAAAACAGCAGGGTACTGACCGGATCGACAGAAAGACTAAAGCTGAAAGTTGGTGTTCCAGTGTTACAAGCAACTGAACCACAAGTGATGAGTAACCTGTCTGTTGTGATGGCAACTGACGTGTGCGTGTGACATTTAAGTTCAAATATTTTACCATATTTTCTGGACTATAAAGCGCACCTGAATATAAGCCCATTAAAATATAAACGAAATATATATATTGTCACATATAAGCCGCCGGTATCCAGGCTGAGAAATAAGATATTTACATCGAAGATTTTGTACCATAAGTGTTTATTCATATACCTGAACTGATTGTTTCTGAACAGTGCCTGTAACACGGCACTAAAAGTCCTGATTAAACAAAACAGAAAAGTCATGGTTTTATTCATTTTCCTCCTGTACACTAAGCAACCAAGTTGCTTTATTTTTCCTCCTCCTGTGTACTGAAACCAACCTACACAGCAAAGACATCTGGAACGGACCTGCGAGATGGACCCGTATCGGGGTCCACTTGCACTCAGTGCCGGATCTGCTTTAGAGCCAGATCGCGGACCTGCTGGCTCCACATCTGCGATTAAAACCTTACCTCTGCGGCGGGTCTGCTCAGAACCCGGAAATCCGCTGGGGAACCAACAAACTGACTGGACAAACTGATAAATCCAGGTGTGTCTGAGTAGCTACAATGGTCAGACACATCTGGATTAATCAGTTTGTCCAATAATAATAATAATAATAATAATAATAATAATAATAATAATAATAATAAGTATTGATGCTCACAAAATTAATGTAGACTAGCATAGCCAACATAGGCTATTTAACAAAAACAGAATAGCTTTTAACTACTTGGTTTGTTTTTTGGTTTTTGCACTTCCTGCTAGAGCGCCCCCTGAGGGCTGAAGAAAAATTCATAGAAAACCCCGCATCTCTGTATAAGCCTCATGGTTTAAAGCGTGGGACAAAAGTAGCGGCTTATAGTCCGGAAAATACGGTAGGTACAGTGACCACAATTGCCGATTCTCACACTTTTATGTTCTGTCTCAGGTTAGTAAGGGGAAAAAAAAAAAAAAAAAAAAAGAAAATAGCTCTTCCCACCAATCAAAACACTAGAGCCAAATCTGCTTGTTTTCAGGAAGAGCTTCTCTGTTCTTCAGTAATTAAGGGCTGATGGAGTTGTGCTGCATGCAAACATACTCTAGAGGTACCAAATATTAAACTTACAGTAAATGACTGGAGATGAGCATATAATGGGAACTTTGAAAACTTTTGTCAATGTGTGTGTTATGCGAGTACTCACTGTCCTACTGGATAAAACCGATGTTTAGTGGTGAAAAACATCTTGCCGAGCTCCTCTATAGTAGGTCCTGCTTTGTCCCTGAGCACCTCCTTGTTGAGGTGGGCTTTTAAAACCTGATCGTGGGTCTCTACTGTGTTTGTCAAGGGGTCTGGTCGTTCCATAGGCTGTGAAAATTTACCAAAATGATTAACTTCAATCCAATACAATAATACAGTTTCTAATTATACAATATTCTCTAGAAGTTCTGCAGGTATTCCCATCACTTGGCATCTAGTAAACATATGCATGTTTATAAATGCTATGACTCGAAGTATGATGCTTATTTTTTTTTTAAGTACCATGTGATATCACCTTGTGAAAATCTTTCTTAACATTAAAACAAACATATAGTTTATTCCAAAAACATACATCTTTAGTAATAAATTGTCTACTTTAGGACAGTGGCACTCCAAAAAACAAACAATATTTAGTAAAACTAACTGCTCATTAATTAGATCATCTGACATAGGCTCATTAAATAATAATAATAAAAAACAAAGATATTTATAAACCTAGAGTGCAACTTTTTACCTGGGTGAGCTCATAAGGAACATCGACAGTGGGGTGGTAGCACACTATGGTTTTTCCATCTGAAGTCACACCAATCTCCACTTGACTAAATCCAAGAGATTGTAAAATTAGTGTCCACAACAGAGTCCTGCCATTCTAACAATGTACTGGAGAAAGCACTGGATACTATTCAGACTGAATATAATACTGCAGCAAGTCAAATCTACAAACATTTAAAGTGCTGCAATCTCACAAAGACTGTTTCACATTTTGTCATGTACATATATTTTCAAAATAAACAGTCTAAACGCTACTTCTTGAGCACTTATGATACATGACTAGAAAAGGTGCTCTAACGCTCACAACACTGCATACATTCAGCACAATGATCAAATCAAAGCACAATCTGCAATTCATTATCTTATGATGTCACCCTAATTACTCAGTTTCTCTCTTGTGTTCTGTCATCCAGTAGAAAGCTGTTTAGAAAAAAAGCTTAACATTTTTGACAACAACAGACTCAGTAAAATGGATGTTAAGTGCTTCAGAATTCAGTTATTATCTCACCAGTTGGGAGCATCCACGCTGGACTTCTGTCGAACAGACACCAAACAAGCTGCAACAGAAAAGCACACGAGTTTCATACACATGCTCTATTATATATAGTTTCACAATTATAACTTTTAAAAGCACGACAATACGATAAACATCAAGTGACATTTATGAAACGTTTCCTGGAGTTTAACGGGATAATACTAATAACAACAGCGTTACGTCACTGAGTAACAGGGTCTTCAACTTCTCAACTTCTCATATTAATGTATTCATTAATATACTCCTTTTTCCAATAAATGTGTACACTTTATCAGTAAACATTTTGACGATAAAAGCTAAAAACATAATGAACATATGACCGTCAAGGTTAGCCTCCCGCGAGCGTTAACTACCATTTTAACAATTACAACCGATGGCACCAGCCATATTAACGTTACCTATATTTTATATAAAATACAGCCACAGAACTTACGTGTCACATATTGCAGTCCAGCACCACTGGAGAGTCTCGTTAACAAACCGCCCAGTTTGCAAAGATGACCCGACGCCATGCTCGGTTATTTTGTAGGAAGCGCCCGTATTATAGCTCCGACTCTGTACTCCGACCGAGCACCATTGGTTCCGCTTCACATTCATCACTTCTATACCAGTCAGGAGCGAGTTTTTTTTTTTTTTTTTTAATCTTCTGTCCTGCCAGATTCAGTGTTTGTGAACAAGTTACGAGTAAATCATATATTAAGACCAGCTGCGCCCTTATAAGTGTTTAATTGTAACACTGACATCCTGGCATGCACAGCCTGTTGGTCTTTATCTGACTTAAAGGGTTTGTAATTTTAAATGCAACATAGTTGTGGTTTCCTTTTTTTGTTATAAACCATGACACTGATTTTCTATTTTTTATAATTTTAGTGGAAAAAAAAGTTTTGATTCTTTTCTTGTACTGAAACATTGAACTATACTCCACATATAATAAAAATGTGTCATCACCTTTGTAGAACTTACCCTGTTTCAAATTACTTTCTTTTGACTGACTTCAACAAAACCATCACTACCTCACTTCTTATTGGAAAAATTACAGAAAGGACTGGGCAAACATGTAGGGGTTCTTAACCAACATAAAAAACAGAACCAACTTTTTTTAATGGCATACTGGATGTTTTATTAAATATATAGGACACAAGTCTGTTTTTTATTATAGTGACCAGTTTTTTCTTTTTCCACCAGGAGTTACTGTATTTGAAAACATTTCAGAATACATATGTATGAAACATCAATATGTAATTCAGTTTATTGTATGTTTATTCTATGTGAAAATAATCTTAATATCATTTCCCATTTGTCATGTACAGAGAAAAGCAAACTGGTATAGATCTCTAAGTAATATAAACAAGTTCAATATGCCAATACAAATATTAGAATCTCTGCCCCCACCTAAAAGCCAGACAATAATTTGGAAATATACGTATTTCTTTTCTTAACACATCTTTAAAGTTCACAAAGAAGTGATATTGTGTTGAGAGAAAAGATGGACTTCTCCGGCAGGTTTTCTCGTATGTTGGCTACATGGAATCAATTAGTCCTCTCATTAACCAGTCTTAAACAGTTAGGCACAGCGGGAATGCTCAATGAGTTTCCATGGTAACCCAGTCTGTTTACAAGTTACTCTTGCCCCACGGCATTACTGGGAGACTTCCATGTCTGCTGTGGCTGCTGACGTGGATGACTGGGATCCAGCATTTACCACTAACCGCTCTCGACTGCCGAACACTTCAGCAACTAAAAGAAGAGATTCAAAATGACAGCAGAGCATGATTAAAAATGCAATATCAGACCTCATAAATAAAGGTCAGACACTTTCATTATCTTAACACAGAGAAATCAATACACTTCCCAGCCTGTGATCAGCAAATGGGAATCGACCGGTTCATTTTTTTATATAAAAGAAAAAAAAGTTCAGCTTTAACTCTACCTGCTGCAACGTCACTTATATCCCAAACCCGCAAGCCATCTCTCTGTCCCCCAAAGGCATAGACGAAGGGAAGGTCAGGGCAACACGAAGCACAGAACAAGACACCCTGTTCACAGGTGGAAAAATGAGTTAACTTCATGACTTTAACATACCTCCAAAACAAACGTCTGAGTGATGGAAGGCTACATGCCGATGTAACTTCATACCATTTTCATATCTCGAGAGTGCACCAGGTTGGGTTTGTTCCCTAAAATGTCCCAAATTTTAACATGTTTATCAGCTGATGATGTAACGAGGCATCCTTTAATCTGGCTACTGAGGTCCAAACCTGTGGGAATTTCAAAGTAAAACATATGAAGCAAATTTATAATCTGGATGACCTGGATATAATAAACTGTATTTTCAAATAAGACAAAAATCTGAAAAACCCTCCTACCAACCTGACACTTCTTCATCGTGTGCTCGCAATGTGAATACAGGTTTATCTGAGCGTGCATCGAGACAGTAGACAAAGCCATCTTCTGTGCTGGCCTAAAAAACAGACAAAAAAAGCTGAGTTGGACACAAAGCACGTGGAAGGAAAGGTAGAGGAACAGATCAACTGTTTGTTGCACAATGACAGTCCAACGACTGGATTCATAATTGCTGTTTACTATAAAGCAGCTTTGTGCAAAGGCTACTATTTACTTTGCTAAGGCTGACATGTCACATTAAAATCAGTAACATTCAATAAGAGAGAAATGAGAAGGTTTCTAATAACCTCTTAAGTCCTCAGCAAAGAGTCATTATTTTCCTCTGGAAGACATTATTACTGAACTGCATAAAATGTCACATATGTTGTCCAACATTTTGTCATCACTTCATGGCATCACCATGAAACACATTTGCATCACGCCTGTCTGGAGGTTTTTTTAAGCACACTTTAAACAGTGGATAAAGGTCGACTTGATGCATTGCTGCTCAGCGCTGACGTATGTGACGCGTTATAATACTGGAAGCATTGCATGTCAGCAAACTTGTCTGAGGCTGGCACTGGCAAACGTCTTTATGTCACATGACAATGCAACCTCACAGGAGTGAGGCGGCTGCAGTCGGGACAGTCAGGCACTGCAGCAGCTCTCCTCCAGCTGTAAAGGCCAAGAACCTTCTCTGTGATGAAAAATCACTTGGCCTCAGATACATTTTTATACTCAGATCTACAGATGCATTATCTTCGATCTCTAACTCTCTCTAATGGGATGTAATCATAGACTGTATGAAAAGAACTGGACACAACCCCTGTGATGTCACCTGTAGGTTTTCTGATAAATCAGTTCGAAGCCTTTCTCTTTTTTTTTCTGGCCTCTGGAAGGTGACATATTGACAGATTATTCCAGTCCTGGTTAATCCATAAAGTGATCAATTTGGTAGAATGAATGAGCTCAGCAACTGGCTTCACCTCAGTCACCATAAGATAGCAATTTTAGTTAAGCCAGGATGCTATTTAGCATTAATTTACATTGATTCTGATCAATTATATCCTAATTTCTGATGTTGCTATTGAAACAACATTAGAAACTGTTACTGCTGATCCAATCAAGCTTCACCGGGACCCATGACTAGCCAGCATTTGGCTAATTGACTGCGGCCTCATCAGTCAAATCAAATCAATTCAAATCCAATCAAATATACTTTATTGATCCCCCAAGGGGGAAATTGAGGTTTGGGTCTGATAGGGGAGAGTAGTTTGTCTGGAAGATCTGATCCATTCGGGCTTATTTCTTGTTCCGGCAGCACATCAACACCGAACACTGCTGTTTTCACTTTAAACAGGAAGTTTAGTTACACCTCTATCCCTCATTCTTTTTCTCCTTTTAAATTAGCTTCTTTTTACAAACTGTTATTTGTTAATTCAAAGCAAGTATACCTATTCTAGAAGATTCTCAAAACATAAAAAAAAGGTGTTTTAAAATCCACCTAGGTATTTTAAATACATACCAGGAAGTTGCAGGGTGAAAAATGGTTCCAGACGAGACGCTCCACTTGGCCACTGAACCTCCATGTCCGATGGCTGCTGTCTGGACTACGGCAGTCATAGAGGACAGTGGTTCTGAGGGAAAAAAAGAAACATTTTAACCCAATGTTAATGTCAAGTTTTGTTACAGTCTGTTGTCTTGGATCTTACGTGACACGTACTTGTCGTATGATCCTGATATCAAAGTCTGTGCCTCAAACGGATGGAATGCCAATGTCTGCACCTAAAAGGCAAAGGATTCTTGTTTTACAGAGCGAACATCTGTCCGTTCTGAGGTTATAATATTCAAAAAGTATTGTATTAAGATTTTTAATTCTCACTGAATACCTTATCAGTGTGGCCGGCGCAGAGTTGTAGCTGGTTTGCCTTGAGTCAGATCCCATAAGATGACTGTGTCATCTGCAGATCCACTGGCCAACACGTTCCTGAGTGACACAGAGTACATTAATGGTACCATTTAAACAAAAAAAAAAGGAAGGTATTCCTTTAATTTGGTGCACTGCTGTACTGAAACTGACCTGACCAGTTTGTTCCAGGATAAATCCAGAACTGCATCTGTGTGGCCCTCAACAGGTTCTGCTCCTGCACCCTGCCATACACAAAAACAGACAGTAATGTATTCAGGACATTTAACAGCAGGAAATAAAGAGCAAGACAATAACATTTATTCATGTTTTGAAATCAATAACAAGTAATGGTCATCAAGTCGTTGCCAAATTAACTGCATAATCTTTACTGGACTGTGCAGTTTTGTACCTTCTTGCTTTTTTTTTTCTTCTTGGATGCCTTTTTGCTTCCGAGGGAGAAGACGGGCTCTAAACAGTCCACCACATCCAGGTCCCACACGTCTATCTGAGGAGTCATGTTGCCCACGGCAACATAGTTAGCTGCAACCAGGACACATGGAGGACATGAAATCAGACTGAGACCCAATTATAATGGTAATGCGTCTCTCTGCGTATCAGAGGTTCAACAGCGACTCCAGTCGTCCTTACCTGGACCTTCTTCAGGGTTTGGATCAAAGTTTAGCCACTCCACACACAGAGGATAAGCTGGCAGCAGAATATCATGATGGACATACATGGAGTCCTCCTCAGAGTTGTAAACTGTGAAGTAAGTAATCAATTACTGAATTGTTCATTTCTACATCAAAGATTACTAATGTGTTTGCAAAAGGAAATAATAGTCGATATATTTTTAGTTAATTTCTTTCTTTTTTTTTTTTTTTTTACATTTTATGCATTTGGATTGGATTATAAGGTAGATAAGTTGTCTTCCCTTTTCAAAATAAAAAAAGCCACATGGGTAATACAATGACATGAAAAAACACTTTTACCACATGAAAAAAAGAAACTAAAAAAGACCCCAAGTACTTCACAGCATTTCACAGCATATATAGTTGATGCAGTATTTCTTGCACTAAAAGGTGTTCATTCATACTGGAATCATACAAAAACCAGACAAGACAGGCACAAGTGTGCATTCTTGTCATTATAAAATTAATAACCTTTCATGTAAACCTAAAATTTAACTGAAATGGTTCCATACTTCACCCTAAAGTGGACTGTATGAAATGTATATTTATACAGGCAAGCTGTATAAAACATTTTTGTTCCTAATACCCTCAAATGAACCCAGACCAGTATTCTGCTCAACTGAAATTATGCCACAGCAGCTCACCTGGCCAAAAGACAATTTCCAGGGAAATGCTTTAATAAAGGTTGTAAACTGAACTCAGTCCTCTTAAAGTGGACCACAAAGTGAACCAACAAAAAAAGTTGCCTTTACATTGTGGGCTCATTTGACAAAGGACAATTCTCTTTCTGGACTGTTGAAAGGAGCCACTAGTGTGAACAGTAGGAAGATTCTTCACATCCATATTGGACCAGAGAGAGAACTGGGTACTTCTTCAAAAGTCTTTTAGAGCTATACAAATATGTTTGTGTGGTTACACAAAACTCTCTCTCTTTTCTCAAGACTACGTCACATATAAAACCATTCACCATAAATCTCTAAATTGCAGCAGTCCTTATCCGTTTTCCCTGCCATGATGAGGTTGTCGGTAGATTTGAGTTGGAAGTCTTCTCGTTCATACTGGTCCTAGAGGGAACAAAACCACACGCATTTTATTTTTCAGATTATACATTGACCTAAATAAACTTGTCCACATGCCTTTTCTTTTTTTTATTGCAGTGGTGAACAAATTAATATACTTAAAGTGACACAAAGTAACATTTTCAATATTTTAGCTCAGTGGTTCCCTGTATAGGTGTGGATGTTAAGTCACTTTTACAACACTGTCCAAGTTTTATTCTTGTTCGGTCTCTTTTATTTTTGTCTACTGTAAGTCTGTAGGTCTGTGAGTTAGCTTCATCATTGTTGATGTGAGATGGTGCTGTACATTGATACAAAGTTACTGCAGGAAATGACCAGGATGGGAGTCCAACATTTGAATGGTTTTTATAGAGCAACAACAGAGTCTTTCATATCATGTCGTTTTATCAGCTGATTTGTTCATTCAAAAGGGAAATTATCTGGGGCCTGTCACCAGAAGTATCCCTTACATTTTTGGTGTACAGAAAAGCTGAAATCACAGCTACACTATTTTTTGAACTTCAACCAGCTCTTTGTTCTCTTGGACAAATTGATCAATCCAGGTGTGTCTGACCATTGCTGTGAGGTCAGACACACCTGGATTAATCAGTTTGTCAATTAATGGCACAAAGGAAACAAAGCAGCTGGCTGAAGTTCAGGAAGTAGGTCAGCTGTGCATAAAGCCACATTGACATAATGTGAACGTTCATTATAACCTAAATGAAAACACAAAATGGGTATATTGGAAGAGATTTGAATATTTTTTGTTCATTTCACATTGCTCTTATTTACATTTGATTTTCATTCCACACATTGTTTTTATTTCATATTGCTCTTCTTTCAGTTTTTCATCTCATTTCACGTGACTTTTCTTTACACTTTTAATGACTTGTTGTACTCATTTGTTGCAGACTTTGCATTCTTTATGACTGTTTTGGAAGGAGTGTATTTGTGGACTGGTCCAGAGTAGTTTATTTTACATGAGAGAGGAGCGCAAACCTATTCTCTGCAACAATCTTTTTTTCTTCGCGCGCTGTCATTCATCGGATGTAACACACTAACCTCGCAACATCTACCACCTACAGTACCTGTAGTGGGCTACTGCTGTGGCAGTTATCGCGAGGCAAGTGACAGATTTCAGATTGGGAATGTTTTTGTGTGTTTGTTTTTACTCTACGCAGTATTATTATTTTTTAATAATGCAGGTGAAAATACGGGAGATTTATGGGAAAATACTAATACGGGAGGACAGTGGGAGAGAAGAGTAAAATACGGGACTTTCCTGGCCAAAAAGGGATACTTGACAGGTACGGTTCCGACATATTGCACCCTGAATACAAGTGATTGAACTCAGGCAGAAGGTACACATAATCATAATTGTTATAAACGTTCATTCACTCCTCCCTTACTTAAGCTCATTAATGAGCAAATGGAAGATGACCAGAAACACAAGACATCCTACAGGTACTGTTACTGCAGTTCAACTTATTCACTTGATGATGTTGTGTTCTAGTTGCATGCAGGGATGTATAAACGTATTTAGAGACAGTTTGAATTGATTTATGGTCAATTTGCACATTTTTAATGTTAAGGCTCTTTGCACATTTCTAATTCCCGCTGGATGTGTTTCTTTTTATGGATCTTTTTAGTTGGTGCATTTCTTATGGATCCTCTTTAGATTTAGTATCTGGTTTTCTGTGTGTATAACAATTTTTCTTCTGTTCAGGTAAGATTAATCTGCAAAAAAAACTGCACTATGACTTCCATTTTCTTTTGCCAGATGTAGGGGCGGGAGCCCACAAGAACATAATAAAACTTCCTCAATGACAGAATACTTTTCAAATGAAACAGTGAAATTGTTTATAATCCCAAATTAAAGATATTTATAGCAGGTATTAGGTGGTACTTGCAAAAGAAAGTGCTCTAAATGTGTTCAACTGATTCTGGAGGATGACTCACTGTATCTTTGATGGTGATGTAAGGATCTTCCTCATTGGAGCTGAACACTGTGAGCCCAGCCAGGCTGTCGCCAAGATTACTGGTCTCTGAATTGTAAGAACGACAAACACAATAGCAAAAGGTCAGTTTCTATAGCACTTTCTGGAAATTGAACTTACGATGCACATTGTAATAAAAAAGAAATAACTATTGCACACTAACACTCCATTCCTCACCTGCATCCTCTTCGTCATATTTATCCAGGCCGTACTCCGCTAGCTCATCGTCCTCTTCTTCTCCTTTGTTGTTTTCATCATTTGGAACTTCAGCAGCATCATCCATTTCATGACTGGGATTCTGGTCGGGAGGCAAACCCTCATCCTCCTCTTCTTCATCCTCAGCTGCCAGGTCCCTGAATTAAAAAGATAAAATAACACCAAGGAAACTACAAACACATGAGATAAAACATTTTGATTGCGTGCAGGTGAAGGCGCAGGTAATAATGAATGTACACCTCACTGTTTGAGAATATTAACAAAATAGCAAAAACACTAAAACATGTTCAACAATTCCTTTTGCAACTTACCCCAACTCTTGTTTGGCCTCAGTAATGATGCGCTGCAGCTCCTCTTGATTCAATTCCACCTTAGAGGAATTTAATCATGGACAACAGTGAGTATCAGTAAAGTGAGACGATGTTTGACAGAAATTAACTTCTAAAGTCTTTTATTTTCAAGAAGCGTCCTTGAAATATTGGCACCAGCTGCATGGTAGACACATATGCGTATTAAAGCTGTAAGTAGAGTAATTACACGGTGTGTCACATATTAATGAACAGTTTCTATGCTGACAAGACTGATGATTATGATTAACTCCAAAGGAAACGATAAAAGTATCTCTAATCAGTTTGAAACTGACATGTTGACAGATTAGCCGTTGGGCGGCTAACGTCAGCTAGCTGTTTACGTTACTCACTTTGTCGGGATTTTGCTTGGCAACGCCACGTCTCACCCACCCGACACATGTGATCTGGGAGCTCATTCTGGAGAACCCGGGTGGTTTATGGATAAGGAATAGTAATATGTCCAAACGTGATTTTTCTACCCCCCCTTTTTTTGGTCAAACTACTGCTCCTCAGATTTCACGTGTACGCTTGAGGTCCTGAGCCGCGTGTGGATGTTGTATATGGGGTAATCTAAACCTTGCCTGATCAAAATTCCATACTACTATAAAGAACCAATTTCACTCATTGACTCCAAGTTAACATTAAAAAGTAAAGGACACGTACACCTTTTATAAAAGTTGACACTGTGTACAAAAGCTGCTTTTCAACATGTTTTTACGGCTCTGTTCACAGAAGCCAGTTAAAGGGGGCGGAGTCACACACTTGACCCAATCCACCCCCTTTTCCATGGGGTGTGCCATTTTTAAAATGGGTTTAACAGCTTTGCACTGCTCACTTAAAGGTGGGGTGGGTGTTGTTTTTTTGCAACACTTTTTACAATATTGCCTGAAAACCTTTTCACATTTCCATTGCACCCACTGAAATAAAATGTTTGCAAAAAAAACTAAACATTTTGGTCCAGTCTAGAAGGTATAATCAGAGAAAAACTCTGACCAATCAAAAAAGTGATCATCACTATTTTGATTGGCTGCCTAATACGTCCATCAAATATCACCCCTCATTCCCTCCCTCCCTATGGTTCATGTAGTCGTGAATCATGTGAAGGCGTGGTTTCGAGGGGTGAGCTGAAGAGGAGGAGGCGGAGCCTTTGGGAGGAGGGAGGGAGTGTATATTTTCAAAATCTCACTTGAGTTGGATTGCTGGAACCGTTTTTCAAACAACACCTACTCCACCTTTAAGTGGTACAACAAATGTAGCATACTGTGAAGTTTGGTGGAGATAATAATGGAGAGGTTGGATATTTCTACTGTCATCTGGCTCTGTGATGTCACAAAACCATGCAAACCTGAACAGTTTGCTAAAGGACAGATTTTCAGACTCAGATAACCCCAAACTGTGTTCAGTTTTCAATTTGTTCGTAACATCAGATCAATGTTCAAATGAATACTCTCATGCACAAAATAATAACAATAATAATATATATTTATATACATTTTTGTGCCCCCTTTAAATTAATAACCATAAATAATACATTACTTCATTAAAAATAATGCCTTTCGTTCTTAATTTTTATTATTGGATTTTTGGTTTGCGTTTTGTCTATTTTTTCAAATATTTTGTTCATCTTGCAAAATTTCCCTTTTATCACATTTCTAAGACTGTCGTTTATTGTAAAAACTTGTAGATATTTTTGTAGATATATCTATTTTGTTTATATTTTTCAGCATACAGTTTTGTTCAAATATATATGTTAATATTTAGTAAATCCAGACATAATCAAATTATTTTGGTGAAGTGTATTTTGGTAATTTATGGTATAATCATCGAAACTTGATGGAATGTTGATATTTCAACTACTGAAATGTTCATACATATTTTTGTACTTATTTATGAAGAAATTTGCTTGATCACACGTTCTTATGGATTGTGGGTATCAAAGATGGCGCCTCTGTACCAGTAACTAGTACAGTGAAGAATCACTTGCTGTTTGAAACATCACAACAACTAATAAAACCCTGCGGGGAAACCAAACTGATTTCAAGCTCATTACTGAGTGATCAATTTGATTAGAGCTAGAATAAAAGATGAGGCAAACTAGGGAACCTTCTGATACAAGGTCCGATAAGATGAAGAGGCCAACAAAATGACTAAGACGTGACAGTAAATACCATATAAAATACTGGAAAGTCTTTAGTATGTGGGCAGACATATCACAAACAAAATAAACCTAAAAAAAAGTAATAATATAAATCCAAAAGCAGTACAGATATGCATCAAATGCTCCTGATAAATGATGCTTCTGTACATGGTGGATGTCGTACCATCGTTAAGGACAAAGTATTCATACAGCTTTGGTCATCGTACAGTTGCACAGGAAACAGTGACTTACATTATCTGTAATCACAGAATATAACACA
Source organism: Hirundichthys speculiger (assembly GCA_018398805.1). Classification (NCBI taxonomy): domain Eukaryota; kingdom Metazoa; phylum Chordata; class Actinopteri; order Beloniformes; family Exocoetidae; genus Hirundichthys; species Hirundichthys speculiger. The sequence goes on from JAGFBZ010000258.1 coordinate 3,523,517, forward strand.
CAGTTCAGTGGTCATGTATAAAACATTTCAATACAAAAGAACAGCGCAACAGTGCTGAGCACAACGTACAAGCAGAGAAATTATTCTCTCAACAGACTAATCACTCCACACGACCTTAACCATAATACAAATTAAACAGCTTTTGATATGATGAAATGTATTCCTGTATATTTGCACATTTGTATTCATTAAAACTGCACAACCAATACTGTGTTTTTGAAACATCATGTATGCTTCTTCCTCAACAAATATGAAGTTGAATTGTCTTCAAAATGTATTTGGCTACATGAGAACAGCTTAAATAATGTGCAGCACAGTTCTTTAGCTGTTCAACTCATAATTTATTTTTTGTCAAGTGTGGAAGCAAAAACAGCGCTCTTTATTATAATTGCACTGCGCTCAAAAGTGGTGCAGATTTGTCTCAGAGATTGCTATCTGAATGACTCCACGTTTAACCAGACCCCTCAGACAGCCGCTGAGAAAAACTAATCAAGATTAAATAAACTTAAATGCACAAGTGGACATTGTATTTGGAGACATAAGAGCCTTCACAGTGAACGGAGCTGATCTGAGATCCTCGCTTTCCTTTGTTTTACCATCCAACTTATCCATTTGAATAAAATGTAGACATTCAGATTCCTCTCAACACCCTCGTCTGAGGTTTTACAAATAAAATCATTAGTGAAAAAAACTAAAATGATCATGATGGTTGTTTATCTACATCAGGCCCTGCGATGGACTGGCAACCTGTCCAGGGTGGACCCCTGCCTTTCACCTGAAGAGAGCTGGGATAGAAAGAAGGTGCCAGAAAAACATTTTTAATCAGTTGTTTCACCAGATTCTGAACGTAACTTTACACTGTTTCATCTGATGCAAACAAAGAGAAAGCTTATTCAAACTATTCCAATAAAATAACACTTTTCTGCAGTCGCAGAGGGCTTTTTCGTGCCCAACACGAACCAGAGGAAGTCCTGTGCACGAACATCGTGGTAACAAATAAAGACAAGAGTGCAGTGGCTTCTCCCTTCTGTGTCTTGAAACGCCTCAAGAAACAAGTTTTCTTTCAGATTCAAAAAGAAAGAAAAAAATTCTTTAAAAAAAAAAAATAGAAAAAGAGTCTGATGTCGTCCTCCATGTTTTTCTTTTAGAAATCCATGTCCAGCTCCTCCTTGTCATCACTTGACTCTAGGTGGGTAAAAATCTCTTCTGCAGCTGGTATCAAGCGTTTGGTCACCAGCTTCAGGTTGGTCTCATGGAGGATAACTTGGGTCAAGTACTTCTCTCGCTTGATTTGTTCTTTGACGGTGTATGGGACATCTGGGATCAGGTTGGACAGGATGAACTTGGTAAAGTAAACAATGTGCTGGGAGGAAAGGGAAGAGGAAGACACCAACATTAAAAGCTTCAAATAGCTGAATCACGCCTTTGTGTGTGTATGCGAATGACCTCATGTTTATATTTTTGTCCGCACCCACCTCCACAACGATTATAAAAGCCATCTTGGCAGCGATCACATGCCAGTAGTGCATGTTGTGCTCGTACTGTCTGGGGTGCCCCGGAGGAAACCGAAAATCTCGATACCTGGAAGACAAATTTTTACTTTCAAAAAGTACACTTTTACAAGATTTGCAACAGAGCTTTAGTTTTTCTACAGAGCGATGGCTCGTCTACGCAGCCTCTTTTGATTTTGATCAGAGCGCTGGAATTGACCATAGCAGTGTGCTGCAGTCTATCCCCCATGCTGTTTGAGGACATCGTGCATTCGTAACGCCATTGTTCAAAACCTCGGCTCATCCTGATCCCAAGCAAGTTTAGTAGAGCTGACTGAGGTAGCCATGGCATGAAATTAACAGCATTAACCTCTATTATCTATCAACTATTTCATCAGTTTCCCCATGATCACATAAAGAAACATAGCTGTTCTGATAGAAAACACGTTGATGCATGTTATATATTTCAATGACCTGAAACTAAACTATTTTTTTTGTTAGGGTTATCTGATAAAATCTGTTGTTGTCACACAGCCTCAGTGAGTGATGCTGCACATAGAGGCACTGTGCACTTTTGGCATTTGCTGCTGTAGGTTTGAACTTGGACAGGATGCTGAACCCCACAGTGGCCCGTGAAATGCCCCCCAATGTCGGTAATGTAGAAACAAAGTTCCACATGCTATAGAGCGCATATGAAATAAGAAGCCCTGTGAGAGCGTGTTTGTATAAAACAGGAGACAAACTGTAAAGTGCTTTGTTCAATCTAGACAGTGTTATAAGGGAGGTACGTAAGTGCAGACTATTAACTATTCACTTTCTTTTCTCAAATCCACAACAGACTGTCTTGTTTCATGGGGATGTTATTTTTGTATTGTTTTTTTAAATTATTATTTCTTTGAGGCTGTGAAAATATGGTATGGAAGTCTTTTTTTTTGTCTTGAAAAGGCTTTAGCAGTATGACAGAACATGAAAGCCGTATTGGCTATTTACTGCCAAGTCTCTTTTTTTGACAAGTCACCGATATGGCATCTTTATCACAGAATGTCATGTTGTTTTGCAATCTATGATACAGTATCCCTTGTCTCCCACTAAATATACTCAGGGAATATATCAACAATATGTCTGTTTAGAGAAGTCCTTTAGCAGCACGATTCAGTATAAAAGATAAAATATTAATGAAGCTACAATACAAGAAAGAAAACACTGTTGTCTTTCCAACACAAGGAAAACATAAGCACATGGTTAAACAATTTTACCTGCAGATGGTGAAGTTGACAGGTTCAGCAAAACTCTCAGACAAATTCTTGAAATCGCTGATCCTGAATATAGACAAGGAACTGTTGATGTAGCCCTGCATTGTGTGATCCGCGTGATCTCCATATGGGTACACGGAGAAAGACCAGTAGTAGACGAGCCGTGGGATCATGTCAGATGTAAAAGCAATGATCATGGCCTGTTGAGAGACCAGGACAGCAGCTAAGTGTCATGTTATGTTCAACTCAATAGAATTTGCTTACAAAGATACAACTGGAGTTAGAAAGAAATCTGAACCCCAACTTACATTTGTTGCAACAGCCAAAATGGCAATGCCTTGAAGAATGGGCTGCCAGGCTCCGATATCTTGGGCTTTTTCTGGCACAATGCGTCGAAACTGAGTCGTGATTTTCCAAGCATCCACCCGAATCTCAAACAGATTATTGATCAGAGCCAGGACTGGAGCGAGGGGGAAGGAGGCCACGAACAGGGTCACAAAGCCAAACTGAATGACTGGAAAGGATGAAGCAGAGACATGCTGTCAGCACAGGTCACGATTCCATGACACCAGGTGAAGGACGTCATTCCTCAAGTTCAGTTGCAACACCTACTTGCTACATTGTAATTTACCAATTTATAATTTACTGCTTTGGAAATGCATAAGTACACAGCCTGTGCAACTGGCTCCAGGACCAAGACTTTTTTTTTTTTTTTTTTTTTGTGCATCTTACCCATCTCAAGATATTCATAAAACAGTCCCAGTTGAGAACTGGACTGGAGCCGGTAATCCTGCTCCCAGCGAGGTGTCTCCTCTGAGGCTGTGCGGGTGCAGTGGCGGGAAATCAGATTCTTCACCCACCTGTGTCAGCGTGACAATGAAAAAACTGATGAAACATGCAGCCGTTAGCCTGGCAACTTTGAGATCAGGAAAACAGCTCAATTATTTACGCTAGTCGTTCTTTGCACAATGTTTTACATTCGACAAGAAAAGAGCTCTTGACAACTTACGGTAGCAAGACCTCTTGGATGTTGTTCCAGATGGCTTTTCCACCCATGATGACGGTGAGCTGAGTGGTCAGCTCAATAAGACAACCGCCAGGATCACACTGCAGTAGCAAGACACACAAGAGTCAGGTATAAAAATTAGGTATTTAAATATGTCGCAGCTATACTAGATGGTCTGACAGTACCTCCTCGTTCCGGTATTTCCCTAGAAGATAAACGGGATCTCCAGGGTGACCAACTGCTTTCCCTTTTACAAAGGCAATGTAGAAACAGGAGGAGTAATAGTTGACAAACTGAAAGAGGAACATCTTCAGTGTCAAGCTGTTTTCGTACTCCGTCCTGGTCCGTGGGAGCTCTGTTATTATATCCGAGATAAAAGGTTTGAGGATGAAACCAGATTCTACTCAGGAGAGGACAAAAGTACAGGCACAGTATAAACTCACCAAAATCTGTGATCCAGATGGCGACCCGCTCATAGAGAATATTGAGGATCATAATTGTAACAAAGCTAAGGATAGAGGCTGTGACAGAGGTGGCCATCTGAGGAGTCACATACTCCTTTATTGGCTCCAAATTCTTCAAATCCACGTCACTTCTGAGTTTAACTGAGAAAGTGAAGAAGACAGCCAGGCGGTACACAATGATGGCCACGATGGAAGCCAGGATCAACATAATCTAAAGGAGAAAATGCATTTGAGAACATTAATCTATGTCTTTTTTCCCTCCTCATATTGATAAAGACTTGCCTCCTCTCCACTTCCAGGTGTGGTTAAAACAAAGCTACTGTAAGCATTTTGTCTATTCTGATAAGCAATTGTGCAAAATCAGAGTGAAAATTACAATCATACATTACCCAGAATAAGACGGTCCCAATTCCTATTGAAATCCGAAAACACCGCCCACAGGCTGTGTATGGTACTTTCTCTCTCACCTAAAATATTAAAATAACACTTGAACACACTGAACACTTGCAAAACATTACACTTTTTTTTTTCTTACATTATTTCTAAATAAACTAAGCACAAAAATAAGGAAATCTTTGTTCGGTAGATTATGCCAAATAGCTTTTAATTGCTGTTGAATCTTATTTGGTGAATTGGATGGTTGAAGTGTGAAGAAGCAAGACATATTGGCAATTAAACAGTTGATATTCATTTAACAAACAGGAGCCTCTGTAGCTTGTGGAAGAACCGTACACAGCCTCACAACATCCTGGCACTTCCTCCTCATTCTGCTCACCAGTCTGGTCCAGCCTGCTGTGGGATGGCATCCCATCCTTCAACCAGCAAGTTTCAGAATTTCATCTCCACATCTCTCTGCAGTGAGGTTGCCTTATCTTTACAATAAATTAATAATAATAATCCTTACTTTTTGTGCTTAGTTTAGAAGAAAAAGAAGAAGCTGTTTTTGACTCTAGCACTAAAGAATGAACCAGTTTTCTACAAGCTACAAAATAAGCCTTAAAAACGTGCGCCTGCTTTACCCCGGTGACAGGGTTTTTCCTCTCATAGATACATTTGGCTTCATATTCTGGACGAGGTGGCTCCTCCTGCTCCAGAAACTCCACGGTGTCCCATTCGTACTCCAACTCCGCCTGATAGCGCTTCCAAAACTCCAGGAACAAAGTAACTACAGGAAAAGAGCCAGGATGGAAAAAACAAGCTGTGCTATTACGAGAGAGAAGGAAGCAGAACAGTACTACCTGTCTCTTCCGCCATTCACAATTTATGGAAACTGAACTGAAAAAAAAGACTGTTGTTTTTGTTTTGTTTTTTTGCCTTTAACCTGACCATAGTTGGTGATAAACACATCTGGAATGTTAGCTTGGGCCTCAATGTTGAATGGTTTGAAACTGTAACTTACCCCAGACTGACATGAAAACCGCAAACACCAAAGTTCCAAAATGATCAAATATGCACAGCTTCTAAAAAAGAGAAACAAAAATGTGGACGTGTAAAACACACGACGGTATTACTGACTGAAACAGCCTTCACACAAATAGCGATGCAAAACTGTTTGTTGAGGTCAAAGAAAAAGCACATTTGAGGTTATTGCAGAAATAAATTCAAGCTCACTTTTGAAGTGTCACAGGTGCTGTTTAACGTCCAGTAGTTGCAGAGGTCGCACTGTGGACACATGACCAAGCTTTCCTCCGATCTCAGGGTCGCACACTTCTTTGCTGGAATAAGTTTCAACCCAGAGTAGATGTGATTAAAAAAAGGGATATAATTCCCCCTTGTAGCTAAAATGTAACCACTAAGACTTTAATTGCATAAACTTCATTCATTTGCGGTACCTCCAGGTGCTTGTTTCTTGAGTCTTATATCCATAAATGAAGCAGCCTAGACCCACAACAGCAGCTGCAGCCAGCATGATTGTGTAGAAGCCCAGCCAGGCAAAGTAAATGCCGATCTTCTCTCCATAATACTTCCTGTAGGAGGGAATTAAAAGAAGAAGAGAAATACAGCTTGAACACAGGAGAGACAACAGCAACACAACACTTTCTGTGCGACTTTATTGGTAACACATTTTTGTGAGGAGGACATTAAACTGTTCATACTTCCTGCAGGGTGACATGGGAGTTTGTCGAACAAGGCCACATCTGCTTTGTGGACTTGGAAAAGGCATGCCCCTCGGGGTATTCTGGGAGTACTGGGGTTCTGGCTCTGTTGCTACAAGCCATTCTCACTCCTTTTGTAAAGGAGTGAGAGTTTACTGGGAGTAAGTTGGATCTGCTCCAGGTAGGGGTTGGACTCCAGGACTGTTCATAATCTTCAAGAAGAGGTTTCACTAGGCGCAGCCAGGAGGCGGTGAAGGGGTTCTGGTTTAATGGTGTCAGAATTTCACCTCTGCTTTTTGAGGATAATGTGTTCTTGTTGGCGTCATGAAGCGAGGATCTTCAGTTCTCACTGGAGCGGTTCGCAGCTGAGTCTGAAGCAGCTAGAATGACACATACGCTCTGGAAGTGTTGTCTGCATTCTTGTTGTTTACATACTTTGAATGAGGTGTTGTCAAGCGTTCCCAAACTGAAATTGACGTCATTTGGTCGACAGCGAGCCACTGGCTCTGTCATTGGTTCAGACATTGCTGGTATGATTTTAGCAACTTCGCGCTTAATAGCTAAATGAGGCTAAATAATTTTAAAGAGAATATGTTTTCTTGTGCTTGTGTGCATTGTACTGCCAGGCCACCGTGACAGGCTGCTGTTGTTTTGGGAGGATCTGAGTACGAGGGAAGGAGCTTAGCTTAGCCATGCTGAGCACAGTTCCAACTGGAAGTGTCCTGAAATGATATTCCGGGAGCAGCTCGGCTCAGACATGTACCGGCCGACGTAACGAGCTGCTGGCTGAGAGCTCGCTCTGCCCAGAGCCAGGAGTACCTTCAGCTGACTTGGACAACAGCTGGCAGTGCCGCTATGGAGCCGAACTGCTTACGGAAAATCCTTTCAGGACTCTTTGAAGTGATATTACATAGGGTCCTGGCCTGGTCCTTCTGCGGTTAAGCCCATCGTGGACTGCAGCTTCTGTTCCCCGAGGCACCATTGTTAACATCGACTGTTGTATGCAGTTGATGAGTTTGACTGCTTGTGAACGGATGAGCAGTTTTAGGAGTCAATGAACCCTCTGTTCCATAGATGATGCCTGTGACCCTGTGAACTATTTTTGACAGTAGGTCAGTTGTATCTTCATATTCATAATAAGGAAATCACAACCATAAAGTTCTACTTCCTATTCATCATCTTTTCAGGTTGTAACTATCTGAATTGTATTTGCACAGACAAAATACAAGTCAAAATATAAAATCAACATTTTATATATGATTTTACTCATTAGAATTAATTTTTTTTTTAATTAGCAATTTTTTATTTGCAACTTTATGCACATTTTTAGATGAATATGCGTGAATGCTAACTTGTACACGCACATTGTTTTTGAAAGCTGTCTTACTCCATAAGCCAGTCAATGAAATCATACACAGTGGATGAACTGTTTCAAAACACCCTTGCTTGAGTAGCGAACAGGAGAAATACTGATTGGCTATTCATTGCATGACAAAGATAATTAAGAAACCACCTGTAGTGAAAGGTTGTCACAGCGCTGTTGTTTGAGCCCCTGGTGAGAATCAGCGCCTACAAATCAGGACTAAGTATGGTTCTTAGTTGGAAAAGGGTGGAAACCCCTCTCAGGACTGGGAGTGAAACGCTGCCAGGAGTTAAAGTATCTCAGGAGCTTGTTCACGAGTGAGGGAAGAATGGAGCAGGAGATTGGTGCAGCCTCTGGAGAAGTGCTGACTGTGTATAGGCTATGGTGTGATGAAGACAGAGCTGAGCCAATCTGATCCTATCCTCACCTATGGTTACTAATTGTAGGTAGTGAGCAGAAGAATGAGACTGAGAGTACAAGCGGCTGACATGAGCTTCTGATGCAAGGTGGCTGGACTCTCCTTTAGAGATAGGGTGATCTGGATCTGGAAAAGTACAAGTTAATGGATGGACATGAAACTGTTTGCGCACCTTATGAGGTCCAGCGGCTGCATCTTGTAGAAGCTCTTGGGATGAGCCCATTCTTTATAGAGGAGAAATCTCTCACTGGGACAGCCCTCTTCTTCAGACTTTACATTGAACCTGGACTTTAATCCCAAAAAGAGAAGCATTGAACATAAAAGAGCAGCCTTTCTGTGCTGTAAATTAGTGACGCAAATACACTACAGTGTAGGGATGCACGATAACTATCGGGCCGATAACAGGAAATGATGACGTCATTCCGATAAGTCCGATATCACGAGGAATAGCCCCGATAACATTTTTTTTTTTTTTGGTCAACACGGCAGTGCCTAGCTCCCTCCGAGTGTTGAATGACAGTGAATGTTATGTTCAAGTAATGTCGGCATAATCAGAAAAACGATTTCTCAGTCAGGAAAATCAAGAATACCCCCTTATGCCAGAAAACAACTTTTTAAGTCGTTCAGAATTTTGGTAGTTGCTAACTTGAATCGATATTCGCAGTATTTACACATAAAAAAGAAAAAAAATAGAAAAGGATGAAAGAACGACTAGCAAACGAGGGAACGTCAGAATTTACGTTACACCTTGAATGCAGCATGCAGCACAGCCTGCTGATGACAACAAATATGGAAAAAAATAGTTTGGTGGTTATTTGTGACGAATGCACCAAGTGAATTCCACGAGGAGGGAAGCACAAGCACAAGCGTAAATACGTCAAACCCGATCAGCCAACTACAGTATAACAATCGCTTCCATAGAGTTTTGAAATCACACTAACTTGAGCTAATTCTAACGTACGCAAGCCAGGAGCAGTCTCCTCTCCCTCATCTCTCTCATCTAAAGCTTCCATGAGATAAAAAAAAAAAAAAACTACTGAACCTCATTTACTATAATTAAAGGTATTAATTTAAATGGAACCACAAGTCAAAATCCTTTAAATGTAAATCCTTTTCAGTTTGTAATTTTGATGCGTTATTTTCATCAGTTCAAGGTGCCTTTATTTTTTTTTATATCAGTAAGTAATGCAGCTTATTTAAGTTTATGTGAGATATCAAATAGGTTTGTTTGATAGCTTTAAGAAAATGTATGAGAGGCTTGCCAATAGTTTTTCAATTAAAAAAATAAATATCTGTTCATTTAAAGAGTCCAAACTATTTTTGATTTTGTTCCTAGTATTGATGTAATGATCTTAGATGTGTGTTGTCGGTTATCGGTATCGGACTTTAGGAGCTGAAAGTTATCGGTTATAGGTATCGGTTTTAAAAAACTGTTATCGTGCATCCCTACTACAGTGTGAAACAAGCTAGAAAAAGCAGAAAACCTACATCATGAAGAGGATAGGCAGCTTTGTACACTCCACCATCCAGCAGTTTGGTGAGGCCAAACTTCTTGACTTTCCCTCGGACTTCATAGGGGGCTCTCTTCAGGATGTAATACGCCTGAGTGAAAGGAGAAGCACTTCAAAGTTATCTCCATGGTATGCGATTGGTAAGCTTTTCCTAAGCGTTTTTAACATATTAAACTTGAAATTCATAAATGTATTGGGGAAAAGATGTTTGTATGCCAACAAATGTTTTTAGATGAACTCCATCCCCTAAGAGAAGAAGAACCTGTGGGCATCTTGAGCTGATTGCAACAAAATGTAACAACTTACCATCCTGCTCCTCATGGATGGAGTAAAGAAGAGATCTTTGTTCTTAATATAGAAAAAGTCCAGGCGCTCTTTCTCAAAGGGCGCAGTGAAGAAGTCAGCCTCCTTTTGGATCAAGTCTTCGTTGGGATAGAAGTGCTTGGTGATGCAGGATAAAAAGCGCCACATGGAGGGGCGGGAGCTGAGGTCGTAGGGCTCAATGGGAAGCTTGATGTGCAGGACCTCGGCGTAGGTGCACAGCACATCCCACGGCATGTGAACTTTGACAAATATGAGCTTCTCATCGACAACCTGCAGAACACGAAAAGTGTTTAAGTTTAAACAGAAGAGACTGGAGGAGAAGCAACAGCAAGAAAGGCCTTCCACTTACAGAAGGAGTGGCTTCCAACTCCATACCCATCTTCATCAGGCTGGCCTCAAAGTGCTCTCGTCGTCTCTATGGACAAGAAAACAGAAAACATCTGATTCTCTTCTTTGACTGCTAGCAAAATTCTGTATGGGAAATAAATGATCTTGCACTCTATGTAAACTTTAACTTGTAAAGTTCTAGAAAGCTCTTTATGGTGTGTTTTTAATTCATCCCCACATACCAACACACTCACACTGCAGTGCTTCCATTGCATAATCATTTTATGTACAGAAGTGCTTTTTTTTTTCAACAACAAACACATTTGGGGGCAATGCAGGGTTCAGTGTACTGTCCAAGGACACTTTGACAGATGAACGGACTAGGGACTGATCCATGTCAAGCTTCTGGGTAGAGGACTAGCACTTCTGCTGATCCACAGCTGCAGTAGAGTCACACCTGTCACACCTCCAAACTGTAGTTACTTTAGGCGGTTCCAGTGAAGGGTGGAGGTGCCTCGTCAACACCCACACTTCCTGTTGCCAATCAGCAACAGAACACAGAGCTCCAAACCAAACTATGATGAACAAAACTCTGAGATTACTTCTGTTTTCAACAATAACAAGTCCAGCATAGCGGCGAGCTGTCCTTCCCGTAAAAGGCTATAAAAATTCCTACCTAATCACATACTTAGTCCAACGACTAAAATAAAATCTATCACCCCAGAGTTTGTGCGAGATTTTATTTTATAGCTGCATGAAACATGCTTTGTTGTCAATTGCACAATAATTAGCACCCAGTTTGTGTAAGAGACGGTTGGCTCAAGATTGCAAAGTTACTTAAGCTGTTTTTTTTTTTTTGACAGGAGAGACGGGACACCAGATGAGCCAGACAACCTGTTTCCTGAAAGTTATCAAATATTCCTTCAAATGATAAATAAAACTGTTAATCTAACATTAAAAAGCATCTTAACAACCTTTATGTCAGCAAATGTTAACATCATTGTTCTCAGTTTACTGCTAACACTTCAGAGTCCACTGCCTTTCTATCAATAACACATGAATTATTTACTCTATAAATAACTCATCATGAATGCTACGAGCTAGAGGAGCAACTACACAAGCTCTTGATTATAGTAAATAATCAAACGCTGGACTGCAGTGCCATAAAATGCAACATTAAGTAATGAATAAGTAGGAAATTAGGATTAACAAGGATATACTATCCTGAGTATTCAATTTTAAACAAACATTTAAAAAAATCCAGTTTGTTTATTTAGCTAATAACATCTTTCCAACAGTTGGAACAGAAACAGGTTGTGAAATTTCTGTTTGTCCAAGTTTGGCTGTGAGAAAACAAAATAAAGGAGTGTCTGGTGGAGCAGCACAGCTCACCCTCCTCTGGATTTAATTTAGCTTGGGATGAGCATGAACGAGGAATTGCATCATTTGTGGTTGACCTGCTGTGAAGAAGCGTAAGCCCTGTTGAGTGGCTGCACCAGCCAGGATTTCTGAGGACCTGCCTGAAACTGGTGGGTCAGCTTCAACGGAACTGAGTTTATTGAGTCATTAAGAAGGACATGTTTTCTGTCAACACTCACACACATATACACACACACACATATATATCATCGCTTAATTAACAATGAATGACCATCTCCGCTTATTTCAAAATCTTTGTTTTGAATTGCAGTACTCTAAAGTGTGTAGATTTTCATTTTGCCAAATAATGCATTGCACAGTGTTGGAAACCTACAGTGAAAGACAACAGTGGTAACAAACACACCTACGTATGCCCGTCCACATCCCAGTCTCATTTATATTTTTCTTTCTTTGATCACACACCAATGCAGCCATTTAATTGCAATGAATGATGACATTAGAAAAAGTTCACGTTTAGAAATGGAGACTTATCGCCGATACGACATTAATTTTCTTCCCAAAGTTTTGCTGGCTCAAGTGAAGGAATGATGCTTTTAAATTTCTGCGTTGAGTGTTTCAGGTTTCTGCAGTAATTAATCTTCCACACTGAAGCCAAAGACAGTCACCCTGCTGCAAACAAAAACTCCTTCAACAAATAAGCAGGAGTAAATACAGTTTGTATAAGTAATACAACATTTGCACTTAGAGGATATTTCCTCGAAAGTACTCATGAGTAGTTTAATATTTCACTGACTACAATAACTAACTACAATATTTTTTCTTTTTAGTTTACAACTGTCATTTTACAGTTTACAGGACAGCTATGAACTCTACTGCCAAATTGAGGGAATTAATTTGCAAAAAAAGTTTAATTTATTTTCATTGTTGTAATCTCAAGATCTTTGACAGTGCTCTAAGTGTGTGGTAATTATGTTGTAATTCATTTACAACAGGGCCATTTTCATTATCCATACAGTTAGAGATTAAATGTTACATCATGCACTTTACTGAACAAACCAGGTGAAAAAGTCACAAAAACTTAAGAAACTTACTTTGCGTCTTTGGAACATGTGCCTCTTCTCAAACTCTTTCTTATCCTCATCTTCATACACCAGGATGAAATCAATCTTCCTCACACCATCGTTGAAGAATAAGGAGTCGGGTTTGCCGTTAAACTCTACCTGAGGGCAGAAGCATGGATCAACGGGTAAGTCTACAGGCTGAAACTCGTACTCCTCTTCCTCCATAATGTCATATATTCTGAACAAGCCTCCCAACATGAGAGGAAGGTCAGTCTGTGGACGGTCTGAGCAGAGAAACTGCTAAACACTGTCCTTGACGGGTTGTTTTCATCTGTGACGTGGAGCATGAAGGGAAATGGAAAGAGTCAACAAATATTACAATGCCTGCCTGTCATGTCCCTCCCTCCCTCCCTCCCACTTTTCATCTAATAAGACTTGTGACACTGCTTAGCATCAGTGAAGCTCTGAGAAACATTTATTGCTACTTTTGAGAGCTGTGGCTCATGTTAGAGTAACATAATTGTCTGTTCAACTAAGTATTTATTAGTAAGAACAAGAAGGCAAGGTAAGGCAAAACAAATTTATTTATATAGCACATTTCGTCTACACGACAATTCAATGTGCTTTATATACATTACATACATTACAAGCATTACATAAAACATAAAGCATTAAACAAACTATTCCACGTAGGTTCTCCAGTACGACAGCTAATCTGCGTAGGCTCACTAGTACAACAACTAATCTGTTTAGGTTCTCCAGTATGACAACTAATCTGCATAGGTTCACTAGTACGACAGTTAATCCATGTAGGCTCTCTGGTATGACAGCTAATCTGCATAGGTTCACTAGTACAACAACTAATCTGCATAGGTTCTCCAGTACAACAGCTAATCTGCATAGGTTCTCCAGTACGACATCTAATCTGCATAGGTTCACTACTACGACATCTAATCTGCATAGGTTCACTAGTACAACAGTTAATCAATGTAGGTTCTCCAGTATGACAGCTAATCTGTGTAGGTTCACTAGTACGACAACTAATCTGCGTAGGTTCTCCAGTATGACAGCTAATCTGCGTAGGTTCACTAGTACAACAACTAATCTGCGTAGGTTCACTAGTACGACAGCTAATCTGCATAGGTTCACTAGTACAACAACTAATCTGCATAGGTTCTCCAGTACGACAGCTAATCTGCATAGGTTCTCCAGTACGACAGCTAATCTGCGTAGGTTCTCCAGTACGACAGCTAATCTGCATAGGTTCACTATTATGACAACTAATCTGCATAGGTTCACTACTACGACATCTAATCTGCATAGGTTCACTACTACGACATCTAATCTGCATAGGTTCACTAGTACAACAGTTAATCCATGTAGGTTCTCCAGTATGACAGCTAATCTGTGTAGGTTCACTAGTACGACAACTAATCTGCGTAGGTTCTCCAGTATGACAGCTAATCTGCGTAGGTTCACTAGTACAACAACTAATCTGCGTAGGTTCACTAGTACGACAGCTAATCTGCGTAGGTTCACTAGTACAACAACTAATCTGCGTAGGTTCACTAGTACGACAGCTAATCTGCATAGGTTCACTAGTACAACAACTAATCTGCATAGGTTCTCCAGTACGACAGCTAATCTGTATAGGTTCTCCAGTACGACAGCTAATCTGCGTAGGTTCTCCAGTACGACAGCTAATCTGCATAGGTTCACTACTATGACAACTAATCTGCATAGGTTCACTACTACGACATCTAATCTGCATAGGTTCACTAGTACAACACTTAATCCATGTAGGTTCTCCAGTATGACAGCTAATCTGTGTAGGTTCACTAGTACGACAACTAATCTGCGTAGGTTCTCCAGTATGACAGCTAATCTGCGTAGGTTCACTAGTACAACAACTAATCTGCGTAGGTTCACTAGTACGACAGCTAATCTGCATAGGTTCTCTAGTACAACAACTAATCTGCATAGGTTCTCCAGTACGACAGCTAATCTGCGTAGGTTCTCCAGTACGACAGCTAATCTGCATAGGTTCACTACTACGACAATTATTCTGCATAGGTTCACTAGTACGACAACTAATTTGCATAGGTTCACTACTACGACAACTAATCTGCATGTGTTCACTAGTACGACAGTTAATCCATGTAGGCTCTCTGGTATGACAGCTAATCTGCATAGGTTCACTAGTATGACAGCTAATCTGCATAGGTTCTCTCGTACGACAACTAATCTGCGTAGGTTCTCCAGTACGACAGCTAATCCAATAGGTTCACTAGTACAACAACTACTTTGTTTGACCTTGGTAGTGTCCTGATGCATTGTTCGCAGGTGTTGTGGGGAAGGGGAGGGTTAGTGGGGGCAGAGCGTGGCATAACATTTCAGGAGAAGTTGATATAACTGGCCTTCCAAGGCCGGTAAAGGGTAGCCAATTCAGATAATAGCAATTGTTTTGGGTCAGGTTTGGTGGCTCCAGCAGATACCAGGAACAACAGCTGAGATCTCTGTCCAGAAGAACACATTACTGGGAACAGCTAAGACCCTGACAGAACCCTCAGGCTCCTAGGCCTCTGGTAGAGGAGCTGAGCTGAGTGAGGAGAAGAATTAAATATATCAACAGATGGCAGTGACTTACCAGGTAGACCTTGGTTACTTTTGCCCCTTCTTCAATAGAATGATATGTAGGTAAAAACTCCTGAGGGTACACTGTGAAAAAAAAAGCCCATAAATACAAATGAGGATGCAAACATGATAACATGGCAGCCACAAGCCAGATAGATATTTCTCTAGCCTAACGATGGCAAACTGAGTTATGACATAATCACATTCTGCTAACTGGAGGGACGTCTGGAGAAAATACTGCAGAACAAAAAAATCATTTTCTTAAATTAAATTTTGAAGAGTAGCAGTACATGAGGATTTGTAAGATTCTCAAATGTGTTTTGAGTTCTGTTTGTTTCATATAGTATAAATCCAAGATATTTTATGTTTTTTCTGGTCTGCTTCATTTCACTTATCAATATAAATCTATTCTTGAATGTGAGGCCTGCAACACAGCAAGTCAATTTACAGAAACAAAAGGAAAATATAGAGAAACATAAACAATCAATAATAAATATACAACAAGAATGAAATGGTTAAAAATAATGGTCCTCAAAGAAATCTTGAAAAGTGTTTGCATATTTCACCGATTACAGTACATTCTTATCTTCCCTATATTTGCATTGCAAGCTAGACAGATCCAAAATGCAAAAAAGGGCATAACTAATACAACGGTTTACTGTTCATTATTCCTGTGGTTTTTCTGACATCTTTCCTTTACATGATGGCTGTCTCCCCTTCCTAAAACAGATTTGCCGTGGAAGTGAAGCTGACTGACCATACATGCTTTTTTATACCCACACCATGCTTCTTCATCACAGCCACATCTGCATTCTTATCTGGAAGCTGATGAGCTTTTAACCCCTTTACACAATTTCCCTCTCAACGCGATGTACCGTTATTTCTTTTTGGAAGTAGAAAAATACCATCAACAGCTTGTTATCTACTGCAGTGTATCTTCAAATACTGAACACAAAAGTATTCACAACACTGACCAAGTGAACTAACAGAAAAGAAAAATAACGTGGAAAACACTGTGTGCTCAATTACATAATTCATAACTTGTGCTGTAAAAGCCTTTTTTTTTTTTTAAAATAAAACAAATGACATGACTTCTAATATGGAAAGTCTTGTAATCTTGCCATGGAAAGTGGAACACTAACTGAGGACAGATGTTGTTTTCAAAACACTGGCCATAGTAACATGACGAGAAACTCACTGATGAAACACTACTTCTTCCCTTACCTTCGACATAAACACTGAAATCTAACACAGATTTTTATACTGCAAGGTGAGATTGCATATTAGACAACAACAACAACAATCCAAGGTCTGCTATTAGATTGTAAGGAGTGTATAGTTTTTCTCAGAAACCAAAATAATGTGACTTGAAACAGTTTTGCTTTAGAACATAATACCTGTTTGCAGAGAAATAACAGTTAATGTTAGTCCGGGGGGGAATAGGCCTATGCCAGAAATAAAATTACTAATTACTACTGATGAGACTCAAAAATGTCATTCTAATTAATTGATTAATTAATTAATTACGTTGAAAGCTGAGGCCACGCAAGTGTCTCTTATAGACAGACTGGAAATACTTTTCTTAACAAAATCACAGGGCATTTTGTTAAAAATCTGTTATAAAGGGGGCGGCATGGCATTTCCAGGAACACAATCAGCTGAAGGATCTGGCTTGTGTGAAGAATGTCAAATGTGCTCATTTCTGTGCAGTTAGGGCCTTTTCTCATGGCAACTGATAAAGTCCAAGAAGACCATTATATTGTTGTAGCAATAGAGACGGATTCAAGGTGGCCTATAAATGGAGGAATCCTTCCCATCGGTACAAACACATTTTTAGCTGTTTATATTTTCACACCTGCTTCAAAGCCAGAGCTCCTTATGTTCAACAGTTACAGGATTAAGTCACAGTTTCGCTTTGTACTGTCAGGAATTTAAAAAATCCAGATTGTCTACAAATGTAATCACTCACAGGAACGTCTTAGAGACGCAATGTTCGTGTTTGCTGGATGACTGTGAAGGTTCTGCTTTTAAACTAACCGCATTCAGTACCGACCACACTAACGGTTGCTTTTCTAGATGCAGCTGGTGGGAATAAATCAATGTTGAGTTCCTACTTTATAACATACATTTTTAAATCAACAACACATATTTTACGTTTTCAATGTAAAAGTCATGAAATTATAATAATTTATCTGAGAGGTGAACTGCAGACGGTTAAAAAAAACAAACTGGATGAAACAAAACTTTCTCTTCAGCTGAAATCCGGGCAACGACTGGAGTGTATCTCAACGATTTCACAGACAGTATCATGTGTTAAGTGTAATAAAACCCAGACAACACCGAAGCTCAGACACAATGTGCACACAAACTTTTTTTTTTTTTTTTTTTTTTTTTAAATAAGACTCTTGCGAAAGATAAAAGCTGTGTTCTCACCGACTTCCTCGTCTAACATGCCCAACTCTGCATCACCAAAATCTTGGGTTTCGGACACGGAGTCCATCTCGAGGATGTCGTTGTCGCTCATCGTCCTTGTCAGGAAGGAATCCAGTCACATCAAAGCAAAAAAAATAAACTATATATATATTTATATTGTACTGTACAGTCCGCCGTATGCTAGTGGTTTTGAAGCGGAACGCCGCCCCCCCACCCCGAACATTCCATCTGTATGTCACAATAAAGTTTGAGACACAGTTAAGTCAAGTTGAGGCTTGAGGAAAAGAATATCATGCGGGTGGGGTTTTAGTCGGAGAGGAGGAGGAGGAGGAGGAGGGCGTTAGGGGGGTTTCTATGTTCATGCTTCCCCGCTGAATATGACAACTAAACAACGCCCACTGTAACAACGTTCACTACATGTGGTTTAGCTAGCTCTTATTAAACACGGTATACTATAACTTCATATAATGAGAGAAGGGAAAACAATCACTTATAATTCCAACCTGTTGTTTATTTAACGTCAAATTAATTACTAATGTTAGTTTCGACGTCATACATATAACACTGGATAAACATAACCGTTCAACAACCGTGATAAGGGGGCCATGTTAGTTTCTTTACGTCAAATACATTAGGTGAATATATCTGGTAGATGTTGAGCCTGGAGAGGACACCACAGCTGAAGTTATTCAACAGATTTCTCTCACAGCAGCTGTGTAACTGACACAGAGAGGGAAACAAAAACTTGATGTAACCATTGATATTCGGTGTCCCATTTTATCAAAGAGAAAAACGCATGTATATGGTTATGTGAAAGGTCAGTGCTGAACCAATATTTTACTTGTTTATTTGTGTTCATTTGTTTCTCCATGGTAATAACGTGGGTGTTTCCAACCTATAATTAGTCAATTGGAATACAGGAGCAACCACTTGAGACTAGGGCTGTAGCGATACATTAATCTCACAATGCGATACGATACGATATATTTGGCTCACGATACGATATATATCGATATTCATCTTACAATACATTTACATCATTTTCCGAAAGATTTTAACAGGACAAAGTGATTTTGGTGTGTCCCAATGACTTTATTTAAATTAATTGAACTGAAAGCATCAATAACACATTATATAGCTGACAGGCAGCTTGCAAATGCTGGACAAAATTAATAAAAGACAATAGGATAAGTGGGGCTCCATCACGTTCACCATGCGCCTAAAGCTGGCGTTTTCCACTGCTGAATACGGTCTCAAATCCTGACAAATAAAGTAGGCAATGGACTCCGTAATTTTCTGCGACCTAGGTGAAGTAGATGGAAAACTTGTGGCAACAACTGCCGTCACTGTCAAGCGTGGTTTGTTTCGGATCGCACCGCAACTTGGGCTCGCTCTCAGTTAGCATTACCTTGTCCGGGTGGTGACGTTTCAGGTGGGCTTGCAGGTTGGTGGTATTTCCAGAGTACAGTCCTACTTGAGACCACTTGTTTCACATTGATTTGGTCAGAAGCAAATCAACTGTCAGGTTCTCACACTTGCAGTTCCACTCTGTCACTTGACCAGCCTTGCTTTAGACCTGGTTAGAGGCACCCAGAGTCAGAGAAAGAAACTGAAAGAGACCAAGGGACGAAAAGTTGTTTCCTTTTTTTCCTTTCTTCCATTTGTTTTACAGTTATTGTTGTGTATTGACAGTGTTTAGTACAGTCAGTCGGGCACATACATTCATATTCAATGTAGCATTCACCGTAGTTGCTTGTAACGGCTTGGCCGAGGGAGCCAAGAACCATGGAGAATCATTTCAGGACTCTTCCAAGTGGAATTATGCTGGTCAGTCATCCTGGCCGTGGGCCTTTACACTGGGACCTCCTCTCTCAAATGTTGTTTTGGTGGTTACCTGATTGACTTCAGCCTGGATGTGGGGACGTTGGTGGTTGTGATGCACCAATCTGACTTCTTTAATCTTGGAGCCAATATCAGTGCCTGAGGTTTGAGTATGGATCAATAAAGATACCAGTCTCTGATCATTGTTGAATTAATGTGCTGTATACTTCACTTTGTGGAAAAGACTAAAGGCGTCAGGCCTGACTTAAACAATTCTTTCCAAACAAAACAAAAAGACAAAATACATGTAACAAAAGACACAGCTATGAATGTAATGAACTACAATTTTTTTGTTAGAGAAAATAAAGAACTGTGCCCCACCCATCAATAAATAATTATGGACCAGCATTTTAAATAAATAGATATATTCCAAAAAACCTAGAAGAAATTTTTGTCACTTTTGGCTCAGTGGGCCCTCATAAATTGGGAGGTTTAGTCGTGTTTGATCTCTTTTCTCCTTTGTCATTGTGTTCTTAAATCTCCTGATCTCCTCTGCCACTTTGTCCGCTGTGGCTCTGTGAGCTGGTTTCATCGCTGTTAATATGTGACAGGGCACCATAAATTGATGCACAGTTATTACAACAGACAACTGGGATAGGAGCCCAAAGCTAAAACTAAGCAAATATTCCTTGAAATGAAACTGAATCTGATATTTTAGCAGGAAAACAGTCCTCTGTGGTGCTTTAAATAAATTAAATGTAGCAGCTGAACCCGAACATCCATAAAAACCAAAATCTATATACGTCACCCTTTAGCAACAAATGTGAAATGGACGGATCAGCTCACGGATCTATTTAATTTTATGATAACTGATCCACATGTATTGTCTATATTTGGACTGATATCTAATCCCAATAACAGATAGATGCAGATGTATTTTTCTTAGTAATTTATGACTTTATTCAAAGTCAGAGGTTTACATACACTACGATTACTATGCCCTTAACCAATATAGGAAAGCCAAGATGATGATGCCATGGCTTTGGAGGTTTCTGATAGGTTCACTACCAAGATTTGAGTTAATTGGAGGCACATCAGTGGGTGTGTTTTGAGGTACAGCTGAAACTCACTGCTTCTTTGTGTGACATCATGGGAAAATCAAAAGAAATTAGCCAAGACATCGGGAAGAAAATTAGTGGACCTCCACAAGTCTGGTTTATCCTTGTGTACAATTTCCAGATGCCTGAAGGTGTCAGGTTTTTCCATTTAAACAATTATACACAAGTATAAACACAATGGGAATGTCCAACCATCATACCCATCGGGAAGGAGACGGGTTCTGTGTCCAAGAGATGAATGTGCTTTAGAGTGAAATGTGCATATCAACCCAGAATAGAAACAAAACATCTTGTCAAGATGCTGACTAAGGCTGGTAAAAGGGTGTCATTATCCACATTGAAACAAGTCCTGTACCGACATGGGCTGAAACAACACTCAGCAAGGAAGAAGACATTACTCCAAAAGCAACATTTTAAAAAAGCCAGGATAAAGTTAGACAAAGACCTTAATTTTTGGCAACAAGTCCTGTGGTCTGATAAAACTAAAATCGAACTGTTTAGCCACAATGACCATTGTTACATTGTTACATTAGGAGGAAACAGGTGGGAGCTTGCAAGATTGAGAACACCATCCCAACTGTGAAGTACGGGGGTGGCAGCATCATGTTGTGGGGGTGTTTTGCTGCAGGAGGGACTGGTGCACTTCATAAAATAGATGGCATCGTGAGAAAAGAACATTATGAAGAAACATTGCAGCAACATCTCAAGACAACTGCCAGGAAGTTGAAGCTTCACTGCAAATGGGTCTTCAAAATGGGCAATAACTCTATGCATCCCACCAAATTAGATACAAAGTGACTTAAAGACACCTATTAAGGACAACATCTCTCATTATTGTGGCATTTAGCAAAGAGAAAAAAGTGGTAATCTTAGCTAACTTTAAACAGCAAGAGTTTAAAAATTATCTATGTATTTTCCTATTTACTTTCGTTATTTTGGTCCTCCATATATTGAGACTTTATTTCTTTTAATCTTAACCCGCTCATGCGCTTGAATCTCCATTTATTTCTCTCGTAAACGCTTCAATGCTGCAGAACGTGTTTAGGGCTCGGAACTATTTCAGCGCTTCGGGGAAACATCGAGTGAACACCGCCGAATCCACTTCCGCTAACAACAAATCTGCTAGCTTGTATTAGCCTGGAGTGTATTGTTTGTGCAAACCATCTCCAAGTGTTGTAAAAACTGTTAGGTGACCCTTGTATGGTTTTGGGTTTACTTAGAATATATATTGCTCAATATTCTGTAGTCTTTAGGATGTATATTCGCTTTTATCGCTGACCATAAGCATAAATCGTAGAATAACAGATTTGGCCAGTGCTAGCTGAGACATGTTGCTGTAGCAGGTCGTCTGACGTGAGCTCCTGATGAATCTGAGTTGGTCATAAACATGTCCCGAGGTTGACTGTCGGTCAGATAAAAGTATAGATTTTAAGACTATTTGAAGCAGAGCAGTCTGCGCTTTCCAGTCTATTAATGTTGTTTCCCGACCATTCTCTGCTGCCGGGGTTCCTCTACGGGTAAGTTGACATATCGCTAACCAACAAGTAGTATTTACTTTTTATATAACACTAGATACGACAAAAGATTATTTAAAGTATGATGGTTCATAATGTATTGCAGAAATAGATTAAATCTCAGTGCGACAATTGGTTCCTTGTTATTGTTTTTTACTTGTAGCACCACATTTAGCTGTTATTGCATGATTTTGACAGGTTTATGTAACGCCTCAGCTTTGTTATTTGTACAAAGTTGCCTAGATTTTCAACAGAAATCTAATATTTATGACCGTAGAGTTGGAACAAGTCTTCTCCAACTCATCCGAAATATTTTCAAATGGGGATACTCTGGACCTAATGTGTGATGGTCCCAGAACCACTTTCCCACAATATGAGCCTGATGAGTCCTGGCACTGCCATCCTGCATCAAGCCTAAGTCATAAGCGAAATAAAACAAAATATACTGATTGGAAGTCACAAAAATGTATAAAGAGGGTGTCGTCAGATGTAATTTCTGTGGCAAATGTTGCTGAACCTCAGCTTGTAAAGTGATTGTAGTGATGGCAGGAACTAAACATGATGGGTGCATCCTCTGCTCTTCTTAATACGATTTGCTCATTATGAAACAGAATAAATCTGGACTCATGAGACTATAAGACCTTTCTCCATTGCTCGAAACTCCAATCTTTATGATTCCTTGCAAATTGAAATTTTTTTTTTTAAGTTGGCCTCATTGATAATTGTTTTTTTAAAGGCCACATAACCATTTAGTTGAGTTTTCTTTGCTTTGTGTGGGTGAAAATGCTCTTACTTTCATTAAACATTGCTGTTGAGTTTCTATTGGATACATTGGATTTCACCAAACATTTAAGTGAGGTTTATGGAATATTTACATTTTCTTTGTCCATTATCATAGATCGCAGAAAGATGCATCAGATTTCAGTTTACAGTGAACTTCAACAGAAATCAGGGAAGCGCAGAGTTACTGAATTCTTCTGTGATTCTTCCAGATCAGCACACATTGCCGTTTTGCAAAATGAAGATGTTCTCAGTGGCACACAAGACCGTCTTTGTAGTGGACCACTGTCCCTACATGGCAGAGTCCAGTCGTCAGCAGGTGGAGTGTGACGTGCTGACAAAGAGCCGAGCACAGGGTGTTATTCCTTTGGCCCCTGTGTCTAAGTCTTTGTGGACGTGCGCTGTGGAGTGCTCCATGGAGTACTGCCGGATCCTCTACGATGTTTATCCAAAAGACAAACTGGTAAGTGTCTTTGTCGTTATTATTATTTAATTCAGGCAACAGTGTTTAACACCACTGGTTTTGTTGTGGTAATGATGAGTACATTAGTGCATAACAATGCAGCTGGTATTCTTTCGTTTATAGGTAAATTATATTGTGAGCGATTCAGAGTTCCACATTTTGAATAGCTGGAGACAAGAAGATCAGAGCACCCATGAGGTAATCAGTTGCTTTTTTAACCCTCTCAGACAACTGAATATCTTAACGGTGTAAACTACACTGGTGGCACTTTTGTTCTGCTTCAATAACATCTCCCATTGCAGCTCATGTCAGCTCTGGCAGCTGTTGGGCCACCAAATCCACGTGAGGATCCAGAGTGCTGCAGCATTTTGCATGGCCTAGTTGCTGCAGTGGAGTCGTTATGTCAGATCACAGAGCTGCAGCATGAGAAGCGCACCGCTTTAATGGACACAGCAGAGAGAGTTGCTAATAGAGGCCGAATCATCTGCTTAACCAATGCAAAAAGGTAAACGACAGAAAAATGAAGCTGCAAAACGATCCTGTGGGTACTTATTAATTCGGTGTGTCAAAAGCATTGGCGGGGTGAATATGTGGAAACCAGGACTTCACAATATGGAGAAGCAGTTTACAGAAAGTGTCTTAAAAGTTAATGTAGTGCATGCTGTTCGTCTGAGATTGCATTAATCTAATTTTAGGACCTTGTTATGACAAGGTTTTTTTTTTCTCCTATCAAGTCCCAAAAAGGAAAACCTTTATCCAAAGGACATCATCCATCTTGTTCTCTTTCTGTGTTTTCTTTATATGACAGTGATACTCATGTGCGCATGCTGGAAGACTGCATCCAGGAAACCATTTTAGAACAAAACAAGCTGGCAGCAGGCTCAGACAGGTCAGTGGGTGGCAGCCATGAAGAAATGCATCTCTGACTTAAATGTAAATCACAATATAATTTGACACTTGCTTCTTTGGTTGTTGCATCATTTTTATGGGTTTTTAGGCTGATGGCAATCCAGCAGTGTGAGCTGGTCCTCGTCCATATCTACCCACAGGGTGAGGACACACTGGTGTCTGATCGGCCCAAGAAAGACGTGAGTGAGGAGCTCAGTGCAAACGTGACACGTAGCACCGGTTTTAACCCACAGTGCTTCCAACAGCATCGTGCTCCATCTGTAATTGTTCACGGCGCCCGTCTCTTGTGCCTCAGATCTCTCCCCTGCTCACCAGCGAGGTTCACAGTGTTCGGGCTGGGAGGCACCTGGCCTCCAAACTCAACATTTTGGTCCAGCAGCACTTTGACTTGGCCTCCACCACCATAACAAACATCCCAATGAAGGTAAAGAACTGCTTCTTCATAGCTTGTGTATGGTCTTACCCATCCCTCATCACATAGACTTTCAGGTGCTTTTTTCCCGCTAATAAAAAGTCATGTTCAGAATACGTTGCACAACTCACTTTTTTATTTTAAAGCTTACGTTTATGTTATTTTCCCTATTTACATCATACTACTCGATTTTCTTGCTCAATCTTTTTAAGTGTGAGACCTTTCGTTTCCATAATAATTCATGAAACTCTGCGGCTTCATGTTTTTGTTCATCTCATCTGCATGTTGATAAGACTGTGAACCTGCTGCTGGTTTCATGCTGTATTTTCTGTTTTGCTAGCCCACATTAAATGTTTGCGAACAGGTTAGTACTCTGATCACACACATATCAAACTGAAGAATGGGCAGAGTTTCCATCGTGTAGCGTGTATAATCTGAGCTCTACTGTTGCAAACACTCTTAGATCATCATTGAAGTGATTTTGATGTGACAGTTGAGCGACAGACCTGCCCGTGAAGGTCAAGAAGAGGATGGGCAACGCTGGTCTGTGAGTGCAGGGTTCATTGGAAAACAAACTTCTAATTGACTTTTTCTGTTTTTGCATTTTAGTATCACCTGATAATCTTACAAAACAAATTCACAGATGGAAAAAAATTAAAATTAAAAAGAAAACTAGGCAATGTGAATGTCTGAGACCAGCCTTGCCACCTCTGAGTTATTAAATACTCCTAATGTCTGTTTGGAGAGCATACCTTCAAAGTTGTCCAAACCTACCCTGATCTCTGTCCACAGCCCCCTTAAGCCCCCTCCTCCTCTTCCTCCTTCTCTTCTTCCTCTGACAAACATTTTCCATATAGTGTCTCACTGTGGTCCATCGTCCTGTCTTGACAATTACTTTTCAAATGTTACCATCCCTTAATTGTCCAAGCTAGATTCATCCTTAAAGCTACTTTTCTATCATCACTCTCCAAGTGTGCACAGTTGACAGAATGAAAACAGATGTGGTTGCCAGACCTCCATTTCCTGTTTAAGTCAGAAATTTATGTATAGTTTCTGTTAACGTTGTCAAACAACTGTGAAAGCTGCATATCAAAGACTGGGAACACTGGTCTCTGAGTCAGTGAGTAAGCCAAAATCTCCTTTTACTTTATCCAAACCTTTTTACCCCTTAAAACATAAAATCATTAGTGGTATTTTATTTTTTGTAATTTTTATTTTTGTCTTCTCACACATCAGCGTGTTTGAGGCAGTGTATGTTGGTCGAGTCACTCCGTGCTGACACGTTTTTGTTTTTGTCATTGGACAGGAAGAGCAGCATGCCAACACGTCAGCTAATTATGATGTGGAGCTCCTGCATCACAGAGACGCTCATCTGGAGTTCTTTAAAAGTGGTGGGTGCTTAGGTTCAGCATTTAGGAGCTTCATTTCCAGTTGTATAAAACAGTGCTCAAAGTAGGTTTCATTGTTTACTTTATCCATCTATGAAAACAGCTGAGATTCTTTCACGTCTTTGATTTAATGCCCAACACTGTTTCCAAAACAGCTGACAACCTGTGCACAATGTGGCAAAAAAAGAAATCATCAATAATCAATAATTTTCAAGAAATGTAATCATTTTAATTAAGAGAAATGTTAAAGCTCCTCTCTCATTCATCACAACCTTTTTTCAACAACACTCAGTGAGCAATATACTACTGAGGAGAGTTTTGATGTGAAATATTTTTACTTCATAGGACTTCAGTTACTCCAGTTTTGTTGGCTTCTTTTGTCAATATTCTCCAAATGTTACCATGCAGCTCTGTAACAACTCTGTTACTCAGGGTTGTAAGCCAGCGAGCACAACAAGAGCAATATGAGTTTCCAGATTTTTATTATTTGGATTTCTCCTGTGGATGTGGTGGCAGCGGTCCTGGCCTGCCGGAGCCAGAACGCTACTGCATAAAAAGAGGGACCTTGATTAGCCGTACAGCACAGGTGTGTGTTTGTCCCTGTTTGCTGCTGTTACTTGTGCCACTGCGTCACTTCCCCCCCTGCAGCCAAGCAGAGACTACACCCCGCCACCACAGAGCCACTTTAACACTTGCATTGTTTGAATATGTTCTCATGCTGTTGCAGAACATGCAGAAGGTGCTTTAGCATTGTTCTTCTGAACTATTACGTACTACTGTGTGCACTACTGCACCTCTAAAATATCTTGGATGCTGACTT
This sequence comes from Hirundichthys speculiger, assembly GCA_018398805.1. NCBI lineage: Eukaryota > Metazoa > Chordata > Actinopteri > Beloniformes > Exocoetidae > Hirundichthys > Hirundichthys speculiger. The sequence continues at coordinate 3,550,502 of JAGFBZ010000258.1, forward strand.
TTGGGTTTAATGCTAATAACAAGCTGAATGGTCTTTCTTTGCTCAGGTCCTAAGGGACAACACAAACTGTGGAGTTTGTATTCTCTGTAGTTGTTTTTGGAAACATTACTGGAGAACGGTCTGGATGTAATGAAATGTACGAGCACTCATCTCATCTTTGGTCTGCTTCTGTGCTGTGCAGGAGACTTGCATATGGCCGGCACCAGCACTCGAGAGAACGGCCTTAAAGAGACGGTGACGCTGAAATGGTGCACTCCAAGAACCAACAGCATAGGTGGGCACTCACTGTCATTTCAAGTACTTACTTGTCAGTTTTTCAGCAGATATTTTTTTCAGGATGTTTTTCAAAGAATGTTTACTTCATTTACACCAGGTTATTTAATGCGTTTTTCACAATTTGAATATGAAGTTTTGTCATTTATGTTCAGTTTTTCATTGTTAATGTTAGCAAATTCTTGTTTGAATCTTTTGAAGTGGTTGTAATTTAAAATGTAAAACCACGATCCACATATCGATGAAGGAGGCGTTCTTGATGTAGCATGCAGTAATACCGCGCATGGTCAAAAAGATAACATGATGAATATGTTTTTATCTTCCTCACTGCAGAGCTCCATTACTGCACAGGAGCCTATCGCATCTCCCCCACAGACGTAAACAGCCGTCCCTCATCGTGTTTGACAAACTTTCTTCTTAATGGTAAGATGGACCCACCCTTTCTTCATCCTCTTGTTTTTTTTTTTTTTTTGATCTGCAGACAAATTTTTTTTGACGTTACTGATTTCCTCTCATGTGGACCGCAGGTCGATCAGTGCTGCTGGAGCAGCCGAGGAAGTCGGGGTCAAAGGTGATCAGTCACATGCTCAGCAGCCATGGAGGAGAGATCTTCTTGCATGTGCTCAACAGCAACCGCTCCACCTTGGAGGACCCGCCCTCCATCAGTGAGGGCTGCGGGGGTCGAGTGACAGACTACAGAATCACCGTATGTTCATTTTGCAGCAGCCGAGTTTAAATATGGTACAGAATTATTCTGATTGCAATTTATTTTTTCTCTTTCTTTAAGGATTTTGGTGAATTTATGAGGGAGAACCGGCTGACTCCTGTTTCAGAGTCTTCCCATAATCCCTCAGGGAAGCTACCAGCTGAGAGGGCCAAAGCTCAGTTGGAACGTCATACTAGATACTGGCCAATGATCATCTCCCAGACTACCATCTTCAACATGCAGGCCGTGAGCACCATCCACACACTACGTCTTATCATCCAAGTAGACTTGGAAAAAAGTTCGATGTCTGCACATTTCCGCAGCTGTGTATTTTCGTTTCCTCCAATAGGTGGTTCCACTGGCTAACCTGATCGTGAAAGAGACTCTCACCGAGGAGGACGTTCTGACCTGCCAGAAAACTGTCTACAACCTGGTCGACATGGAGAGGAAGAATGACCCACTTCCCATTTCGACAGTGGGATCCAGAGGGAAAGGCCCAAAGAGGTATAACACCTTTGTCAGAAACTTCACATCCACAATCCTTTGCTTCCCACCAGAAAAGAGCACCAGCCTCATTTATTCAGCAGTTAGCTGGAGTTGATAACATTTTCTGTTCTTTCAAGGGATGAACAGTACCGTATTATGTGGAATGAGCTGGAAACGCTTGTGAAGACTCACGCCGGCGCCACAGACAGACACCAGCGAGTTCTGGATTGCATCATTGCCTGCCGCAGCAAACCCCCAGAGGAGGAGGAGAGGAAGAAGAGAGGGAGGAAGAGAGAAGAAAGGGAGGACAGGTCAGAAAAGAATGGCAACAAAGAGACAGAAGACAAAAGCTGGCAGGACTCTGAGAGGTCAGTAGGGCCTGTTTGATCATTGTTCCACACCTTCATGAATGCGGGTGTCATGACGCTCTTTGACATGATTACAAGAGTCTTGCACTGATATTAATGTTTTCTCATGTTTCTCTGCTCAAGACTGAAGGGTTTGCTGGAGAAGGAAGATCATGAGGCCGAGGTGATCAAGGATTCCCCGGATTCACCGGAGCCACTCAACAAGAAGCCTCGGCTGATCACGGAGGAGGTCCAGCCTACAGAACGAGCAAAAGGTTCCTGCAGTCCTCTTCCATCCGTTCAGGATAGAAATGTATTGAGAAGTTATAAACAAAAGCTTCCAAATGATCACAGAGGTCATGCTGCCTGAGTTTTTTTTTTTTATAACATCAGGTAATGACGTTCAGTTTATGAAACTGACTCGATTCAGAGCGTGAAAGACCTTCTTATAAAACTTAAGTGTTTTAGGCTTCAAGGACTGAATTTAAGACTTTATATATGGAACATATGGAAGGGAAACCAGTATGAATCAAAACATGAATATACATTCCTATCACTCATGTAACATCTTGGCATTATGTAACAATAATACTCATAATAACCTCAAGGTTCTCATTTGAAACTCAAAGGCTCTTCTGTGTCTGCAGGTCCTGTCTCGCTTCCTCACCATGTGGACCAATCGGATCACCGCAGCCAATTCCAGGAAGCACCAAGAGTTTGTCGGAAGAGCGAGTTCTGTCAACAACAAGTTTGAGTTGTACCAGCATCTCAAAGATGAGAATGGGTGGGTTATTAAAAGGAGAGAGTGAAAAAAAGGTAATAGTTCCCTTTATGGGTCTAACGCTTTTCTCAATCTACTTCGCAGGATGGATGTTCATGAAAATGGAAAGGCCTCCAGATGATTTCTTCACAGATCCATTGGGTCAGCTTTTCTGAAGATTGAGGACCACAGTGTTTTTCAGATCTGGGAGTTATCTGATACGTTCACATCAGTACATCAGATAATATGGACGGTGAACTCTTAACAAGAGATTTATAATTTTTTTATTGACAATTTTGTAGATATGCTGCCTACATATTGTATAACGCAATAAACGTGTTCTGTAGAAAACATTGCTGTTGGACTTTGTACAACTTACACTGAATGTGATTAAACTGACTAAAAACCCATTCTTTGTCAATGCAGTGCTTCGGTTTTCCTAACTTTGTAACGTGAGAAGAGTTTCAGATCATATTTTCTTCTGTGGCTGTCCACACAGTAGTAACGAAACAGATTGACTTTTGCTTGCTCATTACTTTCTTGAGCATCTTAGTTGCCTCGGCCTGATGGCAAACAAATAATCTCATGTCGAAATAAAAAGATGGACTACTTCACATGGAAGATTCAGGGAGCCCGTAATATATCAAAATAAAAATAGAAAATATTTCTTAAATACATGTAGAGTCGAAATAAGAGAAATAGTAACTGGTACCTTGGTAATGGGCTACATATTTGTGTCACTAATTTATGAACATCTTTTATGAGAGTTGCAATCTTCAATCAAACAGAAATGTATTCATTCAGTGGAATTGCAGCCAATGTGATGATTGTCTTATTCATTTAAGCAAAATTGACAAGTGAATGTAAGAACTTTAATATTCCAGGGAAATGCATGAGAGGTGAATAGCAGAAAGATACTTTCATGTCTCATTAAAGACAGTGTTGACCGCTACTGATCTTCTGAAACACTGAGGTGCTTTTTATTGCTGGAGCCACAGATTTTTCACATAATGGTTATAAAGGCTCGTGTAGCGCTTCTGGCCAGTAGAGGGAGCACTGGAATAAAAATAAATTACACAGGTATGCCTCCAACATTAGTATGGAGACTCATGATGCTGAAAATGCTTTTCACTTAGAGATCTGGGCTGATGGATTTATAATGGATACCGTTACATTAAAACATGTGCTAGTAATTAGTGTGGGGAAAAATGTGTGAAACCTCTTACTAGAAAAGATGCGACTTTGAACATGGAAAAGATTTCAAAGGGTCGGAAAAATGAAAGCTCGTGTAGGCGTGCGCTGACAAAGCCTGGACATTTCCTAAACTTAGTCTATCTTCTTTGATTTAGCAAAAATCAAGCAGCAACATCAGGAGGTGTGAAAGATCTCTGCCATGGTGATATTAGAGATGATAGTTTTACAGTGTTCCATGAAAACTAGATTTGAGGTATCAGGTGTCTCATCCTGCTGAGGTATCACATCCTGACTCATCCCAGATGGAGCTGGGAGCAGATTATGGATTGCATCAGAGTGCTGAATTACTTTCAACAGCTTGGTCATTAAATACAGGGATACATGTGGAAACATAAGTAGATGGGATTTGTTTGACTATGGCACGACCTGTACCGACTTTGAACTAGGGCTTAGTAGAGCAACATCTTATTTGATTTTCTGTTAGGAGTGAGTGAGATTTACAAATCTGTGACGGCTTCGTTAATGAAATGAAAAATGAGATGAAAAATACTAATGATGATTAATGATGTTCTGCCTTCCAGAAGCTGTCTTGCATAAACCGGGAAAACTGTACCAAATCAAAATCTGCACATATTATGATGGCATGGTTCCACAGGAAGAGTCTTGGTCCTAAACCGTCCCACATTATGATACTAAAAACTAGGGGTGAGGAGTGGCAAGGACCACGCAATATGATATGTATCATGATACTTGGGTCACAATACAATATTATCACGATATTGCGATATATTATGATATTCTACCCAGTTAATATCAAAATTAAAAGTAGAGATGAAAAATCAAGTTGCTGTATATGTTCATCAGATGATATTGATCATTCAGAGGACAAATGGAGTCAAAACTATTTGCTCCAAAACAACCTATTTATTGTTAATTATTAGTGTTTTTGCACATTTAAATTTTAAGCAATTTAAATGTGAAAATTAAATGATTTTCCTAAAAAAATCGATATTAGAAGCTGAAAAATCGATATTATATTGGGCGGCCGAAAATCACGATATATTGCCAAATCGATTTTTTTACACACCCCTACTAAAAACTATATTTTAAGTACGATAGCCATATATTCAAAATACCCCATAGTCTTATTTCTCTGTTTTACTATAGCTGGTTCTTCACTGGTTCTTCACTGTTGTGAAGAAGCTTCTAACTTTTGAAAAATGCAACATAAATAAAACCATGGGCGAGGCCAACCCTTTTTTAGGGGTGCTTCAGCACCCCTAAAACCTGGAGTAAGAAATGTTGTTATTCTAAAATTTTAGTTCGCATTTGACAGGCTTAGATAATGTCCAAAACTTAATCCATAGTTTGTGGTTTAAGTTTATATTTTAAGAATGAAAATGAAAACGACCCCGCCTAATGGTATCGTCCTCTTCTCACTAACGTTACTTGTGGGTTGTGGTGGGGCTCATTGGGTGCTCAGCACCCCTCAAGCTCTGACCCTAGAATCGCCCCTGAATAAAACTGTGTATTTTGACATGTAATCCACAACATGACTCACAGCCGCAGCTCATTCCTGTGTGATCCATGCCCATCACTTTCCTCTGACTTTGATAGCGCCATATGTTCTCCCATTCATTCACGCATAAAACTGAGACTGTCATTATAACATATGATGTGCATGACTAAATGTCCAGAACAATACCGGGCAGTCATATAGGGGTGAACAACAACAGACGTACCCTGTGTGCTCACTGTGGGACGACTGTCTGAGTCAGTGTGGTTGGCTCTGGTGGGGTCAGTCCGGTGGGGGGTTTCCTGGTGGGGTTGCAGGGTCAGACGGGTGATCATCTGTGGGTGCCTTTGCATGAAATGACACTGAGACCAGGGCAAAGTGAGGGGTCAGTGGTCTGAATAAAATATCTGAGGCATACAAAAAAATCCTGTGGTCCAGTATCAAACTGCTCGTGTCTATTCAGCTGATAGGAGTTTTCATCCTCGAGGCTTGTTGCTCACCTTGTTCTCCCAGTACTAGTGCTAAATCAGATTATTGTTCCTCTTAGTGGCATCTTGTATCTGGGAAAATCCACCTTTCCCAGCGAAACCAAGCTGATCAGGATGCATATGTGCTCAGACATGGCACTCACCAAACTGATAAGAGTCTACAATACCAGATGCACTGCTGCTATGTCAATCAACAACATCTCACCAGTCACAGTTTGGAGCTGAGCTACTGGAGAGGAAAAAAAAGAACAACACTCATCAACCTTATGTCAAAGGACTCTTATAAGGTCGTAAGGTCATAACATCTTGCACTGTACGATTGGGTACAATGTCCAGAATAGTATAAGACTGTATGTTGGTCAACCTTCTTCTATCATACTCAAACTGATGCAGAGATGCAGGACAGATGTAGAACTGTGTAATCTGCATGTGCTGACAGTAAACAAATGTGAAAATGAACTGTTAGGGAGAAGAGACCAACTTTCGATTCTTATTTTTCTTTGGAAAGAAAATCTAATCCGCTTGGTTGCAATGAATTTCAAATTGCAATTTACGTGGCGAGCAGGTACATGGTAGTAGTATTTCTGACACAGTCAGACATCAGGTAATCTTTGGTTGTAAGACCAGCGTGTCGGCCGTCATCAATCTGCTCACATTGTAGGACCTAGGACAGCCGATTTTGAAACAAAGATATTCCCATGATTCTTTCACAACATTGATCTTTCGTCTGCGACAGCCAAAGATCATGCAGCGTATAGGAGCCCTGAGGAGAGTCTGTCTTCAGTATGTTGTGGGTAGAAATGACAGAAGGCCTCTTAGGTTTAAACATATCCAGTGGCAGACAATAACCGACTATCTGAAACAGCTGGTGACCTTTGAACGGGATAGGGATGAATAATTTGGGTCACAGGGGCAGCAGTCTAAGCAGGAATCCCCAGACCTCCCTCTTTCTGTCTTCCTCCTCTGACACAGCAACACATGACATGGCATCAGCCCAGCTCAGTGTGGAGGAAACAGATATTAACTACAGGAAAATACAATGTGAAAAGAAGGAAAGAAATTGCTCTGATAATCAGGATCATGTTTAATGCAGGGTCTCATTAGGATCAACAGATTTAAAACAGTAGTTGTGTTTTACATGTTGCTTTCTAATATCTGAGTGGATGTACTACATGTCATACAGCAACAATGTGGAGCAGAGGTCAAGGCAAAGGTACTTTTCAATGTCAAATTACTTTAGTGCCAATAAAAATTCCCAGACATTACAGTTATTTGATTATTTTTCAAATAAGTAGGAAAAGACATACATGTAAATTTTGGGTTTAATTTACATTGAAATGACTTTATGCTTCTTTCTGAATAAGGAATAGATGCCGAATCTTTCTTCTTCTTCTTTTTTTTTTTTTTTTTTTTTTTTTTAATAGTTGTGCATGTTTAAAAGAAAATATAAACTAAGTGCTGCTCAACTGTAATATCTATGCTGTTGTTAACTGAAAAAGGCTGAGTTTTGGAATGAAAGATTTTCATGGTTTGGTGGAAAAAAAAAACTTGTCTTTAAACTCAAGTCAAACATGTATACAATAGTAGAGTTGATATTACCAGCCATAACTAGATTCATTAAAACCCAAAAACCAACAGTTTAAAATGTTTCCAACCAGGAAGCCATACAATTATCTTATATTAAATCATGTGTTTGAACATGCAATTTAAAAGTGTCCTCCTGCCTGAATATTCTTCCACACTTCAAACACTGAAAAGACTTCTTGTTTGAGTGGATCTTCAGGTGCTTTTTCTGCGCTCGCAAAGTTGGAAAAGACTTTGGACACAATGAGCACCTGTAAGGGCTCTCGCCTGTGTGTTGCCGTGTGTGAACCGTCAGATGGCACTTCGCTATGAAACCTTTCCCACAATGTTTGCACTTGTAAGGCCTCTCTCCTGTGTGGTAGCGCATGTGCAGCTTGAGCTCTCCAGAGGAGAGGAAAGTCTTCCCACATTCTGTGCACAGGTAGTTCTTTTCCCCTCTGTGCATGCGCATGTGCCTCGTCAGGTGCTGGATTGAAGTCTTTCCGCAGATGTGACACTTGTAGGGGCGTTCGCCTGTGTGTATACGGAGGTGCAACTCCAGGTTAGAGGAAGACCGGAATCCTTGGCCACAGTGCGAACATAAATATGGAGTCTCACCCGTGTGAATTCGATGGTGCACAATCAGGGAAGCTCTGGAGAGGTACTTCTTGTCACACTTGTCGCATTGGTAAGGTGGACCGTGTGCGTCAATATGGCTGTTAGGAGCTTCTGCATCCTGAAAGAGATCCGTGCAATATTCACCAGTGTCTGTTGTGCCCCTCAACTCAGTAAAGCACATTTGAGGGTCGTCTTTCTGAGGGAAACTGTCTTTATCGAACTCTTCAAAAGGGCTGGATTCCTGGATCAGATGCTCTTGTCTAATGTGCTGAAGAAGTCCTGACACCTGGCTGTCTGAATAGGAGCACATGGAGCAGTGATGCTGTCGTAAAGGCACAGGACTTAAACCTGGAAAAGGTGAGATGAAGAGCACATACTTGTAGGGATATGCTACTAAAAATAAATGTTTTTAATACATGCGTTAATTAGAATGACAGTGTACGTTTCTCAATGAATCAATTGCATAGTTTTTTCCTCTCCCATCAGTTCTAATATTTCTGAAAAACATTTAAGACTGAAATTTGCTGGAAAACAGAATAATCTAAAACTGGGTGCATACTTAAGCCATCGCTCTGGTCATCTTTCACATCACTGCATCCTGTCCCAGAGTCCTCTGGAGTCAGTTCATCCATTTGGTCCGTCTCAAGTCGTTCATCATCTTTGCTAAAATCAAACTGTGCGTCTTCATTACAAGTAGAGGCTTTCTGTTTCTCTGAGACAAGTTGTTTTGAGTTTTCTTTGGGATAAAGGGACAGCGTAGGCAAAAACATATTCTGAGCTTGAGAGGAGCCTATGAGAAAAATAAACATTCAAATGATCAACAGCCTCTACGAGCCTTTAATTTCACATGGCATCTGTAAACTTCAGCATTTTTCTGGTGAGGTACTGGAGACTCTTTTGTGAATGTGTGTTAAATAACTTCAAAAACACAAAGAAAGAAACCAAATCGAGTGCCACAGGACTCACTAGACTCGATGTCAAACACCTGAACTGTTCAGGTTTTGGTGGGGAATCTTTTTGATGCTACTAAAGGTCAAGACATTTTAAGTTGATCCCACAACTGTGGTATCTAATAAAAATATATTTTCCTCTTAGGGCGCACACGTCTTTGTTCAAATCACACAGAGGGTTAAAAAAAAAAACCCAACAAAAACAGATGAGCTGATTCTATTTCTTTTCTTAAACATTGTAGTGAATTACTTACAATTATTTGTGCATCTTGATTGCTCTGCATGGAAGCGCAGCAACGCTTTCAGCTGTTCTGGTTGCAAAACCAGTCGCCCACATTCTTCCATGACTGAGGGAGCAGTGCCGAGCCATTTTAGCAGTCTATAAAGGGCATGAAAAACACAACTTTGACTTCCAAGACAACTAAAGGACTATTTTATCAACTTATTTTTTTATTCAGTATCTTGCAAAGCAAAATTGCAAACATGAGACTTGACACAAATGTATACTTTTCTCATAAAAGGATACATTTACTTTGCAAACTGACATGCAAGACTAGGTAACTTACATAAGCATAATATTCAACTATATAATACAATTCACCTGTTTTATATCAGGGATGGGTAACTGATTATCCAATCTAGAGATGAATGTCCAGACTAATCTTTTCAGTGTGACTTCATATTGTTGGCCATAGTGAACGGGGAAGACTTCCTGGATGAAGAAAAAAAAATATTTTTTTCCTCTCATCAACACAAATTACTGTCACCAACTTAACATTTACTTACAAAAGTACTAAACAAACTTAAACTGAAAGTTAGTCATGATACAAGAGTCCAAAAAAAGTTAAAATCACAATGACCCTTTGCAGAGTATCTCACCTTGAAAAACCTCTTCCTTTCCACAGAGTCTTCCAGTAAAGTATGAATAACGTCCACAAAGTTTGACTTTGAATTTTCCAACTCCTCCAACTCCTATCGATTCATGGCAAAAACAAACATGAAAGGAAATACGTTAGTCTGAATAATAATCAAACCAAATGACATGATGAGTACAGGATAATACAAGTGGAAACCAGTAGGATAATCTGCAGCTCAGTTCAGCCTTTGGCTGCTTGTAATGTAGTATTGACAGGCTCACCTTCTGATCAGAACCAGAGCTTATCGTCAGGTCCTGAATGATGCTTAGGTGGGGCTGCACGTTCAGCAGGTCAGCTGTGCTCTCACTGCGGCACAACTCCAGCACGAGCTGTAAAAAGACAGTTATAAGTTCTTACTAATACATTCTGGTTGTATTACACTTTGCTATGGTCAGTATAATTATCCTTCTAACTGTGCTGTTACTTGTTAACGTTGTAATTTCTAAACAGTAGGCTCTTACTCTCGCCCTCAGTCTGAGCAGGAGCTGCACTCTCTCTCTGGGTGTCAGCAGCTCTGGAGCCAACTTTGTGACCAACTTCACCAACTCCTCCACTTTTCTGTAATGTGACACGTTACACACTGAACCACCTGCCAGGCAAAGGCACACATCAGACGCAGGGTTGGAACCAGGAGGCACAACGAGGAGACGGATAAGCTGCAACCTGCAAGTGAGACAGGAAAGGTGGAAATAGCAATCAAAATTACAACACTACACTAATACGTACACACATATATAAATAAGTGTATTCAGTTGACTCCAAAACAAGAAACAAGAACCATTTTAAGTCCTGCTAAAGCAGGATAAATCATTTAGGGGGGTAGGAGTTGTAAGATACTGAGGTGGAAGAACCATTTCTCTGACCTTTCATTGGTTCAGGCGGATCTTGCTGTGATGTCTGCAGAGCTACAGAATCGGATTCTTCAACTTCAGCTGGTAGTCGTGTTTCTACCTTTGGCTTATTGTGACCAAGAACTTCATCCATGATGAAAAACCATCTGCTTTTTTGCTCTTTGGAGTCTTCCTGTCGTTGAACCCTTTTGTACTCTTGTTCGAGGAGACTTATTTTCGCCCTGCACTGACTGGTGGTCTTATCAAAACCTTGAGTGGCGAGATCGGAGCTGAGACGAGCGTACACCCTCTCATTTTCCTGAGCTGAACTCAGCTGCTCCTGGATACTCTCCTCTGCCCATTGTGTGAGAAGCACAATGACTTCATCTGATGTCCAAACAGGTTGCGAGGAGTCTACCGAAAACAAAACAGCAAAGGGCAAGGCATTAACATATAACAACATCCAAGATTTAGCTGAATGTCTCATTAAGCTTAAAATGCACAGACTCACCTTCAGGTGATTGAGGTGCTGTGGGGACAAATGATGAATCCACTTCTTTGGAGGGCTCTCCATCAGGATGAAGGACACTTTCCATGATAGAAAACCAGTCACCTTTATCTCCCCCATGTGGATGTGCCCGTCCAATTGTTTCGTATTCCTCTTTAAGCTTATTCACTTTAACATAGCACTGCTGTGGAGTCTTGTAAAATCCCACCAAAGCTAGTTCATTGCTGAGGTATGTGAAAATGTGACTGTTGGCCTCCGAGATGAGAAGCTGCTTCTGGATGTTTGGTTGTGCCCACAGAGTTACGAGCACTTGAACTTCATCAGGAAGCCAGTAGGTTTCATCTGCATAAGTGTCTGAAAATATAAAGACAGGGAGAATGAGTTTAAGAGGGAAAAAAAACAAAACAAAACAAAACATTAATGCAGACTAGATATTAATGCCTAGCTGTTCACTTCATGGCAAACCTTTTTAAACCACTCTAATTGATAGAAATTCCCCGCCTGACTTCCGGTTGGAAGACCATCACGATGGGACAGCTCCAGGTTGAAGCAGAGTGATTTCACATTTTATGGAAAAGTGATACAGAAAACCAGTTAACTCAGAGACCCAATCCACAAATTGAAAGGGAACAGCCCAGCTTGATGAATCTACCCTATTTAATGATACCCGATGTAAAACAGTATCCTATATACAAATATCAAAACTTTAACAGCTGCTAGGCCTTGTTATTCAGCAATAAATAAGCATAAGGTTTACTGTTATTACTGTAAAAGGTTACAGTAATAATTCTCCAATATGAATTTAACAGTTTTTTTTCTTTTAATTTAATTTCTACTTACCATCAGTGTCCACATCCAGCACAACTGACTGAGAGCATTCTGCTGACGAAGATTCTCCCATTTCTGAACATCTGGATGCTGCAGGCTGGGAACTGAGGACTTCATCCATAATCTCAAACCATGCAGTCCTGCTGACACCCATGTGTTGATTGTTCTTGATTCTCCTGTAGTCCTGCTTCAGTTTTTTGATTTTCTCCTTGCACTTCTGTGGTGTTTTGTTAAATCCAAGCGTTGCCAGTTTGGCACTCAGGCAATTATAGACAACATTGTTTCTCACATTGCGGCGGAGCTCTTGCTGAATGGCTGGATTTGCCCAATGAGCCAACAATGCATGGACCTCCTTTTTGGACCAGCTACATGTATGTTCATCTGTCAAAGAATAAGAGGACGACAGTAGATGACATCCATAAAAAAGAAACTTCCTGGAGGTGATGCTTTGACCACTGGCTGGTGTTTATTTCTGCCCCCATGAACCTCAGACGTGTACAGACAACACATTAATATCAGTGTATCATTCGTTCATTTTATATCCGATTTAGAATCCAAAATCGTTAAATGAATAATGACGTGTTATTTCATTACTCGTTTACAAATCAAAAATCGAAAGACAAATAATGGGCTATTTTTCGCTGTTTTCGATTTTGTTCCTAAAGTAAAAAATAGAATGAGAAAATGGGATTACAGGACTGAATTTGTTTTTAATATTTGATTGGTCTGGTTTACGTGACCTACAGCCCACCGAAACCTTAAATCACAACTGTGATAAACATACAGGACAAGGAACCATGAGCCGATATTAATGTAAGGGCACAACAAATAAGGTGACACAAATCGAGGATTTAAAACACATTTGTTAAATTTCAATGAACTCTCACGGCTCACCTGCAGTACCACGACAGCCCACCAGAGGGCCGCGGCCCACACTTTGAGCATCACTGCTCTACAGTATATTAAAAATATGAGGAAAAACTTGCTGCCAAATGGTCTTTATTTTAAGACAAAAACAGGTACTTCAGGTGCAAATGTTTTTTACCCCCCATTTCAATATTTCAACCCCCCCCCAGAAGTCGGGACGCTCCTCTGGCTCTGTGCGACTGCAGCTTCATCTTCCTGCTTGTTTTAAACGTTTGATGACGCAATTGTTAGCATGACAGAAGCGAGGTGGCAGTGGCAAAGTTTGTCACTGCTCCTTCTATGTTTAATGGTATGTGGCATAAAATTTGACAGCCCATGGGAAAGCTTTCAAAGTCAAGATCTGATAATCTAAACTGTCATATGAGCCATCATATGACACCATACACGCCACATTACCCACGCACAACACGCAGAAAACTTGATCACCTTACCATCACCCCAACTATCATAATCACAACTCACTGTCTGCCAAATTTGGCTAAATGTGGCTCCCTCACACTTTATCTTCCTCTTCAAATTTAAGTTGAAGGATCTTCATTTCAGATAAGATCAGATCAGGGGAGATTTGCATTCCAAGCATGACAGGAGAGCAGGAAGCAGTATATCACTCCACAGGGTGACTACTATCATTTCGATAAAAACCAAATTTAAACTGGTCATTGTTTCTGCTTTTTACTTTCTTTATATAGACAGACACATTTTGTACTTACATTTTCTCCTCCTCAAATGGCTAGGTGACAACAAGAGTGGTGTTTGAGCTTCAGTGGAGGCCATTGTGTTGCTTGTAGAAGGAGCATCACAGTCTACTATATTAATTAAGTAGAAATCTGATTCTCTTTGGTTATTGGTGGGACCAAGTGTAGGGTCAGACATGGTGTCGGTTTCAATCATGTTTGTTGTAATGGATGAATCTGCAAGAAAAGTAAACATTGCTTGGCTTTACTTATTCAGTTATTTAAGGGTATTGTTCTTGAAAACTTACCTGAAATATTGGCTGCGGTTACATGATGTTTTTTAATTCGGAATTAAAATTAGGAATTAAATAATTCCGAATTAAACTATTTTCCTTCGAGTTTACGTGGAAATAGTAATTCCAAATTAAAGTTTACATGGAAAACATGTTAGTTCAGCTTTATCCAATTCCGCTTTAGGTCTGGGGGTTGGGAAGGGTTCTGATTGGATAGGGTGGGCGGACGTCTTTACATCTACCGGAAGAAAACAAACTTAGCTAACTGGTTAGCAACAACATTCCACTTATTTTTGACCTGGGTGGCGTCTCTATCTGCGAAACCTCCTTCATTTAACCTGGCCGCTTTGAAAAGCTCACAATTTTTATGTTTCCTGCCATCTGTTCTTTTAATTATTTCCAGTTCCTCCAAGCTATTTATTAAATAAATCGTCTCTGCTCTTGAACACCGTTTACTGCGTGCTGTCGGAATATAAGCGTCATCGCGACAGACGGGCAAGAGAACGAGCATGCGCAGAAAGACGGGAATTAATTTAAAGAGGAATGAGTGTATACATGACCGCGGAATTACTTAATGCGGAATTAAAATGGGAATAAACCAGCCACTTACTTCGGAATTAAGTTAATTCGGAATTGACATTTTCATATGGAATTAAGTGTTTACATGGTAACTTTTATTCGGCTTTAACTTTAATTCTGAATTAAAGAGGAATTAAACTTCCCATGTAAATGCACTCATTATGAATTAAAATAATTACAGTACATTTCCACTTACCATCAGTGTCCACATCCAGCACAACTGACTGAGTGCATTCTCCTGAGGAGGACTCTGCCGTTTCTAAATGTCTGGATGCTGCAGGCTGGGAACTGAGAACCTCATCAATAATCTCAAACCACGCGGTCCTGCTCACACCGACTTGTTGGCTGTTCTTGATTCTCCTGTAGTCCTGCTTCAGTTTTTTGATTTTCTCCTTGCACTTCTGTGGTGTTTTATCAAATCCAAGTGATGCCAGTTTGGTACTCAGGCAATTGTAAACAACATTATTTCTCACATTGCGGGTCAGCTCTTGCTGAATGGCTGGATTTGCCCAATGAGCCAACAATGCGTGGACCTCTTTATTGGACCAGCTACATGTGGGCTTATCTGTGAAAACAAAAGAGGACAGTCAAGTCATGACAGAATTTACATACATAAAAATCTGTCTTGACATTAAAAACTGTAGTGAGTATATGTTAAAATTTGTTTGTATTTTTTTTACATCTTTTTTTAGTGATGGGGTAAAACTCAAAAGCCAAGTTCATATAGAGAGCAACGCAGTGCTCTGTAAGGTGTCATCAGAAGTTCCCAGCATACACCAGTAAAAAGCAGAAACTGCAGTACATGGTACCATTCCTCTTTGAAAATAGGAAGGAAGTACAAAGTCTGGTGCAAATCAACTCAACCTCAGTCTGAATGTAAGGAAAACCAAGGAAATTAAACCCGCCTCAGCAACAACCAAGAGAAAGAGTGTGTCACAGGCTTCAAATATTTGGTACTGATGGTGAATGAAGGACTGTCCAGGCACACCAACACAACCTCTAACATCAACAAGACCAAAGAGTGCCTCTGAGGAAGAAGACCCTGTCACCGAAACTGAATGTGAACTTTGTGCCAAATGTTCAAAGTGTACTGATGACATACTCTGCGGAAATGTAGTTTTTCGACCGTACAAACGGCACAGGAAATCATCTGAGTCCCACTGCCATACATGATCACCACTGTTATGTCCCGCTGCCTGCAACAAGCACACCAGATCACTGCAGACTCAAACTCAAACTTTGTTTGAATGGTAATTTTTTTTATACAACTATTGCAAAACAAAGTGCTTTAAAGAATTAAAACAAAAGCAACAGCCCAGACCCACAGAGGACTGTTCAGATCCAGCCCGTCATCTCTTCCAATGGCTACCAAGAGTAAAAAGATTTATCTATTTGAGCAAAGACCAGTAGGTTGACAAACAGCTTCTTCCTCCAGGCCACAAGACTCCTCATGACGCCAGATTAAATCTTATCAATATTTCTTGAATACATTTATTCATTTTAAGTGCTTTATGGAGCTGCTCTGTTGTCTCATTCTTTTAATAAATATGACAATAAAGTACTTTGAGTCTTAATTTAAATTTGACCGGCGTTACATTTAAAGAAGTCAGAATCAAAAAAGCAGACTTTACTCCAACTCTTTACTAAGAAAAAGAAATGAGAAAGAAAACATGCCGCATTTTGACTGTCTGACCGTGAACAAAGAGCCTTGCATGATGTTTGTATACATTCTATAGTACACGTGTCCCTTAAAAAGACCATATACACATATACATTGCCTTGCTACACTGTAGTGCCTTTGAAGAGACTGTTGTCTAAACTTTCATATTAAAACACACCGTCTTCTGGACTGAGGTAACCCTGTTCATAAGGTTTTGTTTTTGCCCGTATCTGATTTTTTTCACAGCTGTCTTAACAGCTCAAATGAGCTGAAAAACAGTTTTTTCACATCAGACCTGGGTCACTTTCCTATGTGGTCCTAAATCAGATATGCATCTTATGTTTTCCAAAGAGGTTTCAGTGCATACCATCAGATCACATTTCATCTGTCTTTGACATTACTGTTATGAGACCGATGTCACAACTCTGTGTTGACAGGAGCATCTTATTATAATTTCATAATTTGTTCGCTGCCACTGCACAAAAACTTCAAAGATGAACCATACTGGCTCACTGCTGCTGTATCAACGTTTACTTCTGTACACCCGATGTACTGCGTTTGATGTCACTTCACCTTTCAGCACATGCAGCTCACTTCAAAGCAGTAGCCAGTTCACTGGGAGTCTGATATCAGTCACAAAACACACTAATGTGAACAGCAACACACACACAATACAGGTATTTGAAAAAGAAAAAAAAAAAAAAAAATCTATATTGAGTATTAAGACCTGCTGTGAGAATGTAGCCAGACACATCCAGTTGCAAGTTTCCTGTTCAGAAGGCACTACTTAAGTCCTTCTCCAAATGTCCTGTGCACCTTTACCCCTGGTCAATAAAGAGCAATCAGAAACATGGTGTGTATTGATATACTGCTATCTTTGCTCCTAATAAGGTTGGAACACCTCAAATTTAGAGCCTAACTAACCAGACCAAAGGATCTGACCACTCAAAGGATCATCGTTGATGACGCGACTGTTATCATTCATTCTCTCCAAAACGTGCTGCTTGAGCTTATGTTTTATGTCTCAGGGTTCTGTTGAATTCATGAGGCTAAACAAGAGCATTGTTGCGTATATTATTAGCGGCGGCTCAGCTCGCCTCGGGGCGACGTAGGCCGGATTCCTGTAGCTACGCAAAAACGTCCATCATAGACGCACAACAAATACAACACCATTTGGGACAAATACAGAACGCGAAGTCTAAACGGCGCCAAATAACGAATAGTTATTTAAACTAGATCACAGAAACTTACCGGCAGACTCCACCAGCCTTCCTGGCGGAAAAGCAGCCGCATCGGCGGCTCCCTCTCTACCTAGGCTCGCCAGTTTGTGGCCGTAGATGGCGTCCATTATATCAAACCACTTCCAGAATTTTTGGTCTACGCCGCCCCTGGTGTTATGCTCTTTAATTCTGTACTCGAACTTGAGCTTCTTGCATTTATTCCTGCACTGCTCGGCCGTCCGCCGGAAGCCCTCCGCAGCCATCCTCTCAGAGACCACTCTGAACACTTTCTCGTTGCGCGCCGCGCCATCAAGTTCCATCTGCACCTTTCTTTCTCCGATGATCCTGAGGAAGGTGTGCACCTCCAGGTTCGTCCAGTGATCATGGCTACGCCCTGTCATTGCGCTAGGAAAACAAGCAACCTCGAGGTCTTAGTAATCAACAGTGTTATTAGAAAATGGCGCGTCTTGTGGTTTCTAACCATGTCGCACGGAAGTGACGATCCTTTGTTGACCAATCAACGGATTGCATTGTTTCTAGCTCCACCCCCAATAGTACTACAGGTTTTGATACCCAAACAGTAGAATAATACACGTGCTGGTCTCGTTATTCATAATATCCTTTACAACTTCAAGATGCCATTCTTTACGTATTGCCACATAAGAAAATAAAGCTTTTACTCAGTTCCTGCAGCGTATAATCTTGTGTCCAATTTTATCTGTTATAGCAAAAATACACTCGTCACAAAATGTAAGGGATACGTGGCTGAAATAAATTTCCAAACACACGTACAATGCACCATAACCTTTACAGGTGAACTTGAAATGACTGCACATGTTCTCCAACAAGGTGACCAACAGTAAAAAATCACAAGTGTCTGATTCATGAGTTGACCACTAAATATGCTGGTTCAATGACAATTTGCATTTAAACAGTTCTCTTTATCAAGCCGTTCACGTTTTGACATCATTTGACCAAGACAACATCCAACAGTCAATCAGGACCAGGGTTGACCACCCCTGATTTACAGGATAAAATACACTCAGGTTTACTTCTGTTGTAGCCACAATTCGATGTACTGTATGTTCAATCACGCAGTGTCACATGCAGTGGATTTAATGATCTACGCATTCCACGTCATCCAGGGGACTTGTATTAACCCTATAAGACAACAAAAATCCTACAGTGTGAGCTCAGCTTTAGTTTTAGCAGCTTGAGTCTGAAAATGAGCAATTAAATGAACTGTTCAGATCTATATGGTACTGTGACATCACAGATCCAGATCAGAGTAGAACTGTCCAGCTGGCCTCTCTTTTCGTCCATCCAACTGGACCTCATGCAATATTTACTGTTCATCTGATAGTCGTTAGTCATTTCAAGATGTAGACCTCATTGCTAATGTGAAAAAAACTGGGTGTTATAAACAGAGCTGTACAGATGTGGTTAAAAAGGAGCTGTAATACAGTAACTTTAGTATTTTGACTGCAGACAGATATTTAAATTAATACCTCAGGAAACTGTCCTTTTTTTTTTAACCAAAAAAAAAGGACATAATATGTCCCCTTTAAACCTCGATGATCTGGCTTTGCAGCTTTGCTCCTAAATAGAAAGGTGGGTGGGGATCTGTCATGATGCTCCTATACTTCTGCCAATGTAAATGCCATCTTACTAAAAGTTTACAACTTTTTGTGCCACACATCCCAATCACCCTCACTTTTTCTACTTCTCCTCAATTGAATTCAAGCGTAACAGTCACCATTTTGACACAGCAGGAGAGATTCAGACCAAGACTTCCAAGCAGCATCCCAGGCATAACAAAAGCTCTCTGAGCAGTCTGTGTCACCGTCTTGCCTTTTATATTTTATTCAAACACTGTCTCAGAACTTCTTTATCACACCTTGTGCTCACCTTTCTTCCTCCCCACATGGCTGGGTGACAACATGACTGATGTTTCCACTGTACTGGAAGTCCCTATGGTGCTTGTAGAAGGAACTTCACCCTACTGTAGATTGATGGAGCAGAAGTCTGGTCCCTGAGAGTTTTCCGTGGGGCGAAGCTTTGGGAAAGATGAAGTGAAAGTTTTGGGAATTGGTGTTGTAGTGTGTAGACCTAAAAAAGGAAAGAAAAAAAATGGCTAAACGCGCAATTATTATTACGTGCATTATGTGCAAGTTGCTGATAAAACACATAAAACGCACCTGTTTCCACATCTGAAATTATGAGCTCCAGTATCTGACGGCTCCAGCGGGTCTGTCCCTCAATATTGAGTCTACAGCGTCGTACCATCTGAAGGCTTTTCCAGCAACTTCACCGCTGTTACACTCCAGTTTAAGTTCACAGCCGCTATAACAGACAGCTGAAGTGGAGTGTTTTCAATGTTTTTCTTTTCAAAATGGCGCCCCGTGTTCTCGTCGCTTGAACGACGTAATTTTATCTGAGCCAGTGGGAAGACGGGGAGCGTTATTTCATCGCGTTGCCTGGATATTGTGGTAAAACATCTGACTGTGATGCCCTAAGAAAATGTTTCTGAAAATGAATTTTCAGAATCAGTCAAAAAGAGTTGGATGGACTGAAAAACCATAGATATTACTTCACTAATACTGATATATATGATTCTACATGGAAGTCTAATGTATCCTTGGGTGATAATGGCATTTATTGTCATCATTGTTGTCCATGTCTTTTTTTTTCTTCAAAAGTACCTGAGCAACACACATTGACACCCACTTATTTTCCAGGGACACTCCTTGCTGCTGCAGTTTAACCACATTGTGTCTTGTTGCTCAGATCTGCTCCATGACCTGTGACCTGAAACCATCGTTCCACAACCTCAGCGTTGTAGCATCGGCCCATACCATACCTAACTTAGCACGGACAGGCTAAGGTAGGTATGGTATGAAAAGAATGAAAACAGTTACTTTACCAATTTCTTTTGTCTTCTTTTTTTTTTTTTTTTTATTAGTATTTATTAAAAGCCTGAAAAACAAAGAAAATGTCCCAAATATGTACATTACTGACTGGATTAGATACATGGTTGCTCACATCGATAAGTAAACGTGATCCACTGCAAATTATACATTTGCAAAACTTTAAATTGTTATGATAAACTTGTCAGTGTTTTTTTGTAATAATTCACCATTAAAGAAATAAAATTGTCTAAAAGATAAGTGAAACAAAAGTAAACAAAAACTAGGTGATCTAAGTTGTACTATTTACAGTTCAGCGTTGCATAAAAAGTAGAGTGGTTAAAGTAGTACTGAATCCCTACAATTTCCACAAGTACGCATGAACAAAATGTTTTTTTCTATAGACACTACAGTATTTTATTACACAGCATGAAAATTATCCTACACTCACATGCTTTGAAATACTTGTACTGTTTATATGATGGTTATGTTACATTTTGGCTATATTAATGTGACCATTTTGATAAACATAATATTCAAGTGATTCTAAATGCATCGGTGCCTTTCTAAAGAAATAGACCACCAATACTTAACTTACCAGGAAATAATTACAAATGCTTTGTGATTGTATTTTTCTCAAAAAAAAAACAAAACAAACAAAAAAAAACCAACAACTACATCTTTGGGTAACATTATTACCCAAACGTCTTGTCACATATTTGTATTAATATAAAAGAAATAGCACCTAAACCACATGATTACCCAATATTGACCACAGGGTAGCAAGTCAGACTGAAAATCATACAGCTGCATGTTCGCTGGGTCTCTTGAGTAGTATCTGTCCAGAGTGACCTATTTTAGTATCATAAGTAATAAATATCAACCTTGAAAATACTGAATATGCCCTTTTTTCCCTTCCAAAACACTTCTATGATTAATAGTCATCACTGCCCTCTTCTTCTTCATCATACTTCCTCTTGAGGGAGTGCTTCTTGTGCTTCCCCCTGTGCCTCCGTTTAGCAGCAAAATCAGGGTTTGCTTCCCTTGTATGCAACTGCTCATGTTTCTTAAGAAGGCCGGGGACGGAGAAGCCTTTCCCGCACGTGTCACACGTCCAAGGCTTTTTGCACGTGTGAGTCCTTTTGTGGACAGTCAGATGAGATGCCAGCTTGTAGGTTTTTCCACAGACATCACAACTAAAGGGGCGCTCATTAGTGTGCAACCTGATGTGGACCTTCAGATTCCCGACTTGAGTGAAGGTCTTTTCACATATAGTGCACCTGTAGGGTCTTTCTCTGGTGTGGATCCTCAGGTGCACCCTCAGGCAGTACTTACTGGAGAACTTCTTTTGGCACACAGGACATGGGATCTTTGCTTTGGGAATATGGTCTTGCTGGTGCCTCTTCAGGTCAGACAAGTAAACAAAGGTCTTTCCACACTGGGAGCAGAGATATTGGCGGTCACCGATGTGGTAGCCCATGTGTCTCTTCAACAAGCTGGGGACGAGGAACCTCTTCCCGCAACGCTCGCACATGTGGGGACGATCTCTGGTGTGCCAGCGCTCGTGGTTCGACAGCTTGAAAGCTGTTGGGAAGGTTTTGTTGCAGTGCTTGCAGGGGAACGTCATCTGGCTCGTGTGACACTCCATGTGCCTTTTGAAGTATGTGGACTGTGTGAATCCCTTGTTGCAGATGTTACAGTAGTAGGGCTTCTGGCCGCTGTGGGCAAGTATGTGTTTTGTCAAACTCTGCAGTTTTGTGAAACACTTGCCACACTGGCCACAGGCATAAGGACGTTCTGTGCTGTGAGTTTTCAGGTGGTTGTTGAGGAACCCCTGCGTTCGGAAACTTTTGTTGCACGCTGTGCACAGGAAAGGCTTCTCGCCTGTATGAATGCGCTCGTGGTCTATCAGCTTTGACTGATACGGGAAGCTTTTGTTGCATACACTACAAGTAAATCTGTCACTCAAGTGCCTGAATTGTTTTTTTCTTCTTATGCTTGGCCTGATGTCATCTCCATCACTCAATCTGCCTGGAGGAAGTGGTGGCAAGGCTGGGAGAGACATGGAGTTAGAGGCGATCCGTGACACCCACTGATGTAATGTGACTCGCTGAGTCTGCGGCTTTTGGCCATCCTTAGTGACCACAGTGCTTGCACTCTGTGTCATGGAGGCAGCTTTGATTGGCACCTGAACTACCCGGAAAGGGATTGATTTCAAGGGAACTTGCTGTGGTTGCTGTTTCTCTGCTGGTGGCTGTGCTCCATCATCACCACTACTTTGAGGGGTTGTGGCAGACTCTTGTTGAGTGGAACTCTTCTCCTGCACATCGTTGCCCCCCTGAGCTGTTTTTGTAACATCCACTTCCTTTTCAGTGCTGCTGGCAGCTGGTTTATGACTTAATGGCCCCTCTTGCTGAAGTCTAACAGCAGGCGCTGCTGGAGAGTCAGAGTCATCTGAAATACTGCCAATGTCTTCAATGTCACTGAAAGAACCAGTGTTTTTCTCATTGTAAGTAGCCTCCTGTCGCTTTGGAGACTGTTGTCGTGGTGGTGGCGGCGGTGGTGGGGTGGTGGCGGCGGGGGTTCCACTGGTTTGGGCAGGAAGGCAAGAGAAGAGAGGACACAGTCGCCCACCGAAGTAGAGACGGTGGCTGCACAAAAAGGAGAGGTTATATTTGTCCGTATTTGTCAACTTACAAAGATCAATAAGTTTAGTCACTTAGACATCTGTCTTATGTTTATCCACCTTGTTCACAAAATAATATTTTGGTTAAAATGTTTTACTTAGTATTACTTAGTGCACATTTCATCACATTTAGAAACAGCATCAAATATACCTTTAACACCTAGGAGTCCTTTGGCCTGCTGGTGTAGAAGGAGAGTCTTCAGGTCTCCTGGGTCAGGAATGAATCCTCTACATGAGTCCAGAACAGAGGGCTCCGATGAGATCATGGCACCCAGCTAAGGCAAAGGTAAATGGAAATAATTAATCCATTTTCAGTCTTAAATCCAGTTTCTAAAAACCTCAAAAGATAAATATTTAAGTCTACTGTATTATGAAAAATGTCTTAAAGCAGGGGTGTCAAACTGATCCGTGAAAGGGCCGTGTGGGTGCAGGTTTTTGTTCCAACCATGCAAAAACACAGCTGACTTGTTTCATTCAATCAACTGAACTGGTTAAGACCTTTAGTGAAGACAACTAGTTGATTGACTAAAACAAGTCAGCTGTGCTGTTGCATGGTTGGAACAAAACCCTGCAGCCACACGGCCCTTTAATGGATCAGTTTCACACCTGTGTCTTAAATTGAAGTCCTGAATATGGATGTTATCAATATACGAGATTTTAACATTGTAATGTATTTAAAGTCTCTTTAATTTTTTTTTACCTGCACAGTAAAACTTGATTTGTCTAGAGCAGGGGTTCCCAAACTTTTCAACCCGCGACCCCCAAAATAACGGCGCCAGAGACTGGCGACCCCCACTATCCCCGGATGTGACTGAAAAAATAAAATGTGCGCACAGGCCATACGCACAAACACGGGCTTAACGACAACACAAAAGAACAGAGCAGCCTGTTATGATTTTACATATAGAAATTTACTGTTTGATAAAAGCAGAATACCTCAGTCAAAATAATATCTATGTAACATGAGTGCACAGTATTACTGTCATGTGCAAACTTAACTTTAACATTACTTTAATGGTTAATGGTATTAAAGCATCCGCTTTGTGATGTTTACCGTGGAGCCGTAACCTGACACCTGCAAATGATGCTATGTTAATCTGTCTTAATCACCTCAGGAAGAAAATGTGTAGTTTTATTTTAATTTTAACTACCATGTTTCATAATTTTTACAACTATGGCTGAATTTTTCTGTATTTTTTTTTTTTTTTTTTTAATTTATTAGATTTATATATATAATATATATATATATATATATATATATATATATATATATATAAATCTATATATATATATATATAAAAAAGATTTATGGAAATCATTTCGCGACCCACCCCACGGCCTCCCACGACCCCCCGGGGGGTCCCGACCCCCACTTTGGGAACCACTGGTCTAGAGATATGAAACTACCCAACTTGACAATCTGTTACAGTAATTACAAGTAAATTATTACAGAAATTATACCAAAGCTGCTAACTTTAGAGCTGTAAAACAAGGTAAAAAAAAAAAAAAAAAAAAAAAAAAAAAAAAAAAAAAAAAAATCCAGGAGGCCAGTTAATCCTGATCAACCAGTATCAGACACTTGGTGAGTCCTCTGTCTACATACATAATATGCAAATACCTGTGACAAGTTGGGAACAGGAAGAAGTTGCTCCAGCTTGCATACCTAGTCCTGCGATTAGTGCCTGCAACGCCGTGTCAAACTTAGTGCCGTAATGAACAGGAAACACCTCCTAAAAAGAGAAATTATTCATTTAAGTAAGATGCAAATGTAAAATTGCAGACATTTTTATTAAAATAGATACATTTTAAGGTTTTATTATCTGCACAAGCACAACTTTTTCCATATAGCCCAATAGTGTTTTCCACACAATGGTCATATATTCAGAGGTTCCTAAGGTACATTTTGACCCATTCACATGATCCTAATTATACTTTTACTGACTTTACTGGCTTCTTTTACTGCTGAACTGTGTGCAATTCATACATTCAATGTATTAGAAATGATGCAATGACCGCACGTCTCCTTTTAATGCATAGACACATTCGAATCAACATGGGACCATGTGTGGAAGGAAGGCTCGCTGGGTTACACTGTTGCCACCTGATTGTTTGTTTGTTTGCTGCAAAATTTGAGTCCCTTTTTTTTCCCCGCAACACTTTCTTCCCCATAAAGCATTCAAAATTAGCTGAGATTTGTTGAATGGCAATGATGTAGCTCTCTGCAACGATATCTAAAATCTAATAAGTTTAGACAAATGTGGATACCTGGAAGAAGCGTTTCCTCTCAGCTGGGTTTTTAAGGAGATTTTGGACCAACACCAAGAAGTTCGTCTGCGATTTGTCCACTTCTACGTCCTTCTACAATAACAGAAATGGGAAAAAGTTAAGGCTGTTGTAAGCTGTTATAAACACAAAGCTGACAACACTCCATGTTTCTTCTTTTTTCCCCAATAAGTGAAAATTTGCAGGCATACCCCTGAAGATGTGGAAACTTTCAGCTTATTTATAAGTGTCTGAATAGCCTTGGAATCTGGTGGGCCATCTTGGTGAAGAAGGTCCAAGATGATCTACGGTAAAGGAAGGAAATTCATTGGCAAAATAATCTAAACCATAATATATAAGTATTATTACAATTTTTTTGAGCATTTATTTCAATATAGAAAAACCTTAAAGAAAACAAGGGAAGGTGTTTGTTTTATCTCTGTTTAGCCCAAACCACAGTTTTAATAGCTTCTTGGATAAAACATTATACCCACCCTGGCTCTCAACCCCAAGATTAGCTGAGCAGTCTGCTTAAAACTCAGGAGCTCAGGAACTGTCTGTGTCACCATGGTCACAAACTCCTCCACTTTCCCAAAATGCTTCACATTTTTCTGCCGTATGACCTGCCATAAGTATGAATACGTCAGCTGCAGAGGAGAAGTCATCAGGCTGAGGGAGGCTAGAGGAAGGCCACCTCGAGCACCTGAAAGCAGAGCCATAAAACACACATTTACAAGGATTAATAATGGCATAGTTACAGCATGCCTATTGCATAATGAGGCTAGTCCAACAGTCATATTACTAATGAAGAACATAAATACAGTGTCCTATTAGTGTGACAGAAGGCCAATTTTAAAACTTATTTAATTCAGTTTAGTTTTTTCCTGATGAAACATTCCCTATAATGTCTGAAAAACACAATTTAATTAAGACTGACAGGGTTTTCTGGACATGCTGCAATGATCAATTTAGACCTACAATAGGTCAAGAAATGAGCAATGTAACTGCCACACCAAATGTAATGCAATCATTTTGTAAAACAGCATCAGCTTTTCTTCACATCTACCAAATCAAAGAGATCTCTGTGTCTTTGTTCTAGTTACACAACCTTAAACTCTTTGAGTTATCTTAACAATGGAATAAATCATAAAAGATAATGAAAGGACCAACATAACTTGTGGGACATGAAAAACTTGCGTTGCCACAGCTACATGTGTGGGGATGAGATGAGAAGTAAACCTAATTCTGACTATCAACTTTTATTTAGACCACGAAACACACAAATGTCTAGTTCTTAATGTCAAAACAATTAGAAATTGACACGCACAGATGTCACAGAAGTTACCTCAAAAATATGATGGAAACGATGACTGAATCCCACACAACAGAATGAGAGTGAGGTCCTTTCACTTCTTGATGAAATCAATTATTTATGAAAGGACCCTAATACTTTTCTGTGTATGTGTATTGATTTTAGACATAACCACTTCATCTTTACTTTAATGAACTCAAAAAGTAGGGCGAAAAACCACACAAACAATATCAATTAGGGATGGGCAGATTGATACCGAAATATTAATGTTTCAATTCTGACGGTTCGTTTTTAAGGATCAATCCCCATGTAAAAAAAAAAACAAAACAAAAAAAAAAAGAAAAAAAAAAACAGTATCAGGTAATGCTTGAACATCTAAATTCATTTCACATTATTATTATTATTTTTTTTTATATTTCATTTGAATAGGAACTACTTATTCCTTCCACTTACTCTGTTTTGAACAATGTCTGCAAGAAAGCACACAGAAGCAAATGTCCTCTACAAATGTTGCAATTTCTCTACTCCTCAGTGAGCAAATCTTTGTTTCTGTCAGTCATGTGCCCATTAACGGTTCATAATTTTTGTTTGAATGTTGAAGAATAAACTGTGTTTGATCTGATTTTTGAATTTCCCCCTTGGGGGATCAATAAAATATATATTTGATTTGATTTTTTTTCATGGATTACATAATATCTTAAAAATAAGATTTTTGTGCATTTTTGGTGGAACTTCAGCATTAAAAAAAAAACAAGTAATGCATGTTATTATATTGGAATACTTGATTTTTTTTTTACTTCACAGTGGGTTGTCAGGTATAGCCAGCAGCTGCCAAAGGAGGCGCTGTTGTGCAACTACACGCTCCACGGGCTGCAGATATGCTGCAGACGGTTTGAGAAAGTGCACGTTTGCGTGTGCATGTGCCGGGATGGAGAAATTGAGCGCCAGTTTGCTTCAGTGTTTAGATCCCAACTTTAGCTAATAGCCAGTCCGTTACGTAATTGTTTCTCGAAGTTATCTCAGTCAATGATGCATCGTGCAACAATCGATACGCGCACTCGGAGGCGGATGATTTAATCTGAAATTTAACAAGCATCGCTAAGCTCATAAACCAGCATACTTCTTTCCATCGCCTTCAAATTCCAGATCATACACATATATATTCACAGAGACTTGTGTTTGGGGACATAGTATTTGTGTACTGATGCGAGTGGATGGATGGATGGCATGTCGTTTTATTTCCTTCCCTCCATTCTCGGCGGCAGCTACTGTTAGCTCGCCGACGTTAGCTTAGCAACTTACCTGTTGTAGTGGACCGTCTATCCATACTGAGCTCAGGGTGCGGGGGAAGTTCAACAGATAACGAACCGACTGCTCCAGACAGGCTGCGAGCGCAGCGGTATACCCTTAAATTCAACGTTTAAAAGTATTAAAACCGTCTTATCTTGGGCGTCAAGCCAGGAAGAATAATGGCGACCGCTAAGTAGCGGCTTTCCAAAACAAAAGTCTGACAACTTCCGCCGGATGTTCCTATTCAATATAAAAGCATCGCCTATTAAATCTGTTGTAGATGAACAAGATCTAAAGTAAAAATGCTTTCCTGATTCTTAATATCAGTAGAAGGGCTAATGCGAATTCTTCCAATTACCAAATCCTTTTAATTACCAAATTCTACATGAGCAGTCTTTTGAGCCCCCCCCCCCCATTAATTAATTATTAAACTAACTTAATTAATTAACTTTCCACAGGTGGTAGTGCATCTCCTTAACCAGGATGTGGAACAATTACCATGTATTACATTTGTGCCCAGAGATATTCTCAAAATATTAAAATGAAAAAAGTCTTAAAATATCATATCCTGTAGAAATATGCATTATATCTATAGTGTATACTCTTAATTAAAATTATGTAAAGAATAGACCATATCTTGTGTGCTTTGAAATATTTTTATATTGTTGACAATGACTATATACATACAACACCGATAAAACACTTGCTCATTTGTAGCCACTGATGTATTTTTTTTCTAAGAAAACAGAATGGGTGTGAATTTTTGCCATGTTATGAAAGTAGAAGAATGATGTTTAGTCAAAGCCGGGCAGAATACATGTGCGTGAATAAAGGGGATTTAGGTGGAACAGGGAGCAGAGATAAAGAAGGTGGAGGATTTTAAATACTTAAGGTTAAACACTCCAGTGCAATGGAGGGTGTGGAAAAGAGGTGAAGAAGCATGTGAAAGCAGCTTGAAATGGGTGGAGAAAAGTATCAGGTGTGATGTGTGATAAAAAAGAGTATCAGGAAGAATGAAAGGAAAGGTGCAGAAGAAGGTGCACATGTTAGGTGTTTTGGAAAGTCAGGCCAGACTGAGGAGGTTTGGACATGTACAAAGGAGGAGGCCTTGAAGATCCAAGAGGAGATTAATGGATGTAGTGAAAGAGGATATGAAATTAGTTGGTGTGAGAAGAGGATGCAGAGGATAGGGTTAGCTGGAGGTGACCCCTGAAGGGACCAGCTGAAAGGAAAAGATGTTCACTGAACCCAATAGAAGAGTACCACTCAGTTCAACAGAAGAGTTCTGTAATTAATACAGGCACCACAATGCAGCAGATTCACTTATACAAACAATTCAGATAACTGCAGAGAAGAGAAAACAAAAAAACATTCATATGGGGGGGCTGACAAATATGTTCTAGTTATTGGTACAAATGTGATCACTAACTGTGGTGTGATTTGTTTTGGTAATTCAGTCTTTTAGTGTGTTTTTCTTGTGAGTTTTGTCTTGCCCCTGTACATTCACAACATGAATGGCTCTGTCGTTTGCAACAACACAACTGTAGGAGGTGAAAGAGGTTCATCTTGTCACAAAATAACTTAAATAACTCACATACGAATGTACATTGTCACAAAATACAAAAATGAAAGTTATACAAGTTCTCCATCAAAACAATAAACACAAATAATTTTATAGTCACATTTAAAACTGGAAAATTATTTCAATAAAGATACATCCATATTTCATTGCTTTGTCTTGGAAATAAATCATTTAAATCCAGAAAACTGTTATTGAATGCTAACCAGCCTCTGCAGAAGAGGCTAGATAGCCTGCGGTCTGCAGAGATTCTTTGCTTGTTGATTCATAGGGATCTGTCGACATCAGTTGTGTGTGTAACTGGCATTTCCTCCTGCCTACGGCCTCTTCTTTTGTGACGAGAACAAGCCCTCCTTATGCCTCTCACTGAGCTCATCCGTCCATCCTTCTATCTGTCCATATCTCCCTCACTTTCCCTCATCCTGTCTGTCCTGTGTCTTGCTCCCAGTCTCTGACACATGCAGCACAAGGGCGCTCACTCTCGGGGAGTCATGTTCTCATGACTGACTCTGACTCTGTGAGGCATGAAAAAATTCTCACTGTAACATGACTGACTCTGATCTGAATGAGCACCAATAGATCACTGAGCAACAGCTTTGAAACACAATGACTGGATTCAAAGTGCCTCTGGCAACGGCTATCTGTCATCTGCTCAGATCTTTGATTCACAAAGTGGGACACTTGTGGAACTTTTCAGCGTGTTGTTTGTGACAAGCAAGGTCCACAATTTGTGACAGATCACAGATCAAAACAACGTCAGCAACAAGTACAAGAGAAGTGGCATTAATCCTTTCATTGGTTTCACTGCAGACAGTATTGATAGGAATGTTGCTCCATGCATGAATTGCTAATGCAACTCAGTTGAAGTTTTGAGTTCAGGAGCAGGTTGGAATTCAGTGTGTCGACTGTTGAGTGTGTAACAATGAATGTAGTGTGTCTGTAACAACCGTGACACGGCCAATAAGTCGATGACCACAGTCCCACTTCTAAATAAGAAAAAGTTCTCCAAACAGTATGTTATCACCAAGATTACAGGCTCCAGTGATTTCTTTTTTTTTTTTTTTGGATTGTTGCTCCAAACTGAAAAACACAAAAAAAAACCTTCAAAGAAACCAGGATGACAAGAAGGATTTAGACTTCACAGAATAAGCCCACCAATGGATGTTGTTCACCAGCCAAAATTAGATAATATATTTACTTCACTGTATTTTGGCAGGTTGTCATCTATTAAGTACAGAGGTCTTGCTTCCTTTGAAGAGCCGAGGGAATTTTGTGGCTTGCCGTCCTTTACAGAAGCTCAGTTTTCTCTCATCCAGTCCCTGGTGTGCATGAACGTGGATGATTTTAAAGCAGGAGAGCGTGAGACCACACTCATTTATTCATCAAGCCCCTTCCGGTGACAGAACAACCTGGAGAGGGAGTCGTTATCTTGCTGACCAATTTTCACTCTTTTAATAAGGCTTCACCCACTTTCATGTTCAGCAGTCGCCTCCTCTGCTGGCTGAGCGTCAGCGGCGTGGGTGAGTGTTTGAAGTGGGATGGAGATAGACAGAGTTGGGATCATGTCAGGAGTTTCCATTTGGCTATTTACAGTGTTGCACACGAGGAGACGCCTTCCTGACTTTACCTAACAGAAAAAAAAACCCAAAGCAAAACAAGACATGAAAATCAAAGAGACTTAACAATGTTCCTCTGTACATTTGTCATGCAAAAATAAATGGTGAATATCCTGAAAGAAGCATCTAAATATTTAATGAGCAGCTATTTGCTATCCTTCCTGGAAGCGCTCACTAAATGAGAGCACATAAAATCAGGGCGTACTTTATTAGACTCACCCACAAAGACCAACAGACACAGAGTCATGATAGTTGATGGACATTTAACACGAAAAACATTTGTTTTAGAGTAAGTTCT
Organism: Hirundichthys speculiger; assembly: GCA_018398805.1. NCBI lineage: Eukaryota > Metazoa > Chordata > Actinopteri > Beloniformes > Exocoetidae > Hirundichthys > Hirundichthys speculiger. Next base: position 3,581,788 of record JAGFBZ010000258.1, read on the forward strand.
GGGACTTAATCAGAAAAAAGGATCATCCTCTCTAAACCATGAAGTGACAAGATAATTAGGGATTCTTGGAGGGAGAAAAAAAAAAGTTTCATTATATCATTGCAGCGTTTATTGCTTGTTGATCTTTTAATCTGCAGAAAAATTAACAAAAAAGGTTGTTACCTCATAGGCAAAACAGTGTTAGCAGCTAATGCCAATGTTAGTTTGCTAAAAGGAAGTGGCCAAACTAGCATGCTACGCAGAGATTTATTGTGATATTTCAAAATAATAAGGGTTACCACTATCTCTATGAGGAGATATAAAAGTCTGAAATATAACAAGACTGACATATGTGCAGCGCTAATGCAAAAAATGTTCAGCATGTATTATTTTTATTATTTTTTTAAATGTTAGCTTTTTCCAGTAACAACTATGATTTTGCCAAAAGTTGGCAAAAGTTACAGTGACTTATTTAAACAAATACATTTTTAAAAATGGTGAAACCACAAAAAAATGTTTAAATTGAAATTTTGTAATTTCATGCTATTTCAATTTTTAAAAAGATGGGACTAAGGTATGTAAACACTTGGGTTACAGCTTGTGTTTTGAAAAAAGAAAATAAAAACTTGCAAAAGGATTTTGGGAACTGAAGGGATCAAGTTTTTATTTTGAAAACCAAACAGCTTTTGATTTAGTTTGGTTTAAAATTTCAACAATAGTCTCATTTTTATAATAAATTACTCGCTTTTTCAATTCTAAGATTTTAAGTATCAGATGAATAACAGTACAGGACATATACATTTTATTTATTTAACAAATAACTCACCCAACATGCTGAAGCAGTGTGTGAAAGACTAAGTGCACCCTCAATGTGGGAATTAAGCAGTAAGTTGTAGCCAGGTGCTGCTGATCAAATGTTATTAACTGATCGTCACCAGGTGTGAGCACCTCTATAAAAGCAGACGTTTTGTCAGTTTGCTGACAAATATCCCAAGGAGGAAAGACATCAGCAGCTCTCTTAAAGAACCTTTTGTTGCTCTCCATCAATCAGGGAAAAGTAAAAACATGACATTTCCATCATTTAACAGGACAAAAGATTATTCACAAGTGGAAAGCTTTCAAGTAAGTTACCCATCTTCATCTGCACCAGCAGGTGCACCTGAAGGTCAGGGTGTGTAATGATCAGAGAAATTCCAAGAAACCCGAGAACTACATCTAGATGCTTTTTCATGTTAAATGTTACATTTTATTTCAGTACAATGAGAAAAAGTATGTACAAGTATGCCTTGTATGTTAGAGTTACCAGGAGAAAGCTCCTTCTCTCTCCACAACACTGCAGCACAGCTTAGGTTTACAAGGTGTCATCTGAACAAATCAGAAGACAATGTGCTTTGGTCAGAGCAGGTTCAAGTAAAGATGCTGAAAGATAATGTACTGAATTATCCACTGTCAATCACCGTGGTGGAGAAGTGAGGATTTAGGGATTATTTTGCAGCCACCGTTCCAGGGCACCTTTTAGCTCTTTTTGTGTATGGGGAGAAGTTTGTGGCCCTTTTTGTGATACCAGAGTATCGTAGAATGTGAGACCATCTGTCTGAGAACTAAAGCTTGGCCGAAGCTGAGTCATGCGACAGGACAACGATCCAAAGCGCGCCAGCAAATCTTCAACAGAAGGGCTGAAAAAGTTTGTGTCACAAAAGATGACACTTTAATATGTTATGTGCCGTTATTCATCTGAGGTTTTAGTTAGCCGATTTTAAGACCTGTTGGGAAACGCTATATTTCAAAAAAAAAAAAAAAAAGAAAAATGTCCTGACATTAAAACCTACAATTGGCTATAAATGGGATCACAGAGGGTTAAACTGTAAACCTTTTCTCTTACCTGCCACACGATGAGAACAACACAAGCTGTGAATGGAATAACCACCAAAACCAAAGAAATTCTTGCTGACCAGCCGTGTCCACGACTCTCTTCTTGACCCTCTGCAAGAAGACATTTATTGGAAATGTTGCTGACTATAGTTACACATTAGAAATATGATAGGTGGCTTCTTGATCTATACTTGTATGACTCTCCACAGGCATATATCCCTGATCTTAAAATCAATACACGTCCTCTGAATTGCTTCAGGTTTGGAGGCATCCATAAAAGCAAAACAAAAATTGTGTATTAATGATGTACCTGTTGTTTGCCGATGATTAAGGCATGGTGGTGGCTTGCATGAGAAGCTGGATGATCCTTGAGCAGCATTGTGTAATACATCTCTAATATAGTCAAAGTAAAGACCAGACAGCAAGCTCCTTTCCTGATAGTGGCACTGGAAGACCTGCATTGCTGCTTCCTGAGGGAATTCAGCCAACAAATCACTGAAATAACTCAATTTTGCAATTAAATGTGCCAAACAGTCACTGAATGTCCAAATGTTGCATGCCTTTTGACTAAAACTGATCTACAATATCCACCACAGCTGTGTCTCTCTCTACCCAAAGGCTTAACTTTAACAATACACTTACTGAAACATTATACATCACCCCACAAACGTAACCAATCAAATAAGCCTAAGAGCATACAGGAAGTGAAGGTGCCCATTACTCACCAGTTCCTCGTGGTCGAAGGTAAAGCGTAAACTCTTTAGCATTGCAATAAAGACAATTATGTTATCTTTGTTGGAGGAGACAGCGCCAAACATGGTGGCCAGCTTTCGAAGACTTTGCTCCAAAGGATAGATGTTTAAAACCACCCAGCATGTGCCAGCCTGCGATGTCAGTACACAAACAGACGAGCTTTTATTCAACTTGACATCAAGAGTTCCTCATTTGCTAATTGATTGTTTCACACTTACCACTTCTTTGGGAATGTAACTAACAGGTATCTCATAATCAGAGGGGATATTCTGCTTCTACAGTAGGAACGATGACAAAAGAAGGATTTTTGTAGAACAGCAACAGACAAGAGACAATTAATGATCACCTCAAAAGAACAGGGTATCTGTATCAAACCTAGAGCAACTCAGAAGTCTCACCAATACTGACAGCTTGCTCACATCGTCAGTTATTGGCGTTCCAAATTTTCCACAGCAGAGATTCAGACTTGACAGCAGACCCAAGAGGAAACAAGATGCTTTCAAGATCTGAAAAGAAATTATAGAAAAATCATTTGCCCTATATGAGGCACAGCACACCGTAATTTAACAATACACTTAAGGGGGAAGCTTCCATCTTCGATTTTTTATTACTGAGCGTTAATTCACCATAAATCTGATTTACAATAATTCAATTAAATGGATTCACAGATGAAACAGGAGCAATGCAACCACAATGATGCTACACTATCTCATTTAAGGTTACCATAATTGCTTTATTGCATAGGACAACACAATCACGTTCCTCCCCCAGGTGCTGGAATGGAGTCTTATGTCTTCCTGTACAGGAAGGACTGCAACAAAAAACCCCCTGCATGTCTTGTTTTCTGGATATGAATTACTATGTTAATCCAAAAGAGAAATACAGTTGAATAACCCATCAGGAGAACAGTAAATGGTTTAACATTTTAATACGCCAAATACTTGTATGCATAACGGTGGTGATAATTATTTAAACAGAAAATGCTGCAGAAGTGAGTCTAGCTCTTCAAATGTAAACATTTTCAAATTTGACCTGAAACTGAATATATTTCAGATTTTAAATTGTACAGTTAGGCTAAGTGGAGTCTTTTGCATAACGTTCACTCTTGTTTTAATGTAGGTATTCAAATGAAATATTCAGCAAATTATTCATCAGGATAAAATATAAGAAATAACTATTAGTTGCAGTCCAATTCCTTTCAAAAAAAAAAACCCTTTCAAAATTATGTTTTGTCTCCTCATTATCAGTTCCTTTCACTACCTCCGTTTAAAGTGCAATAGCAGCATCATATGGAGCAGTTACTGTGAAGCTCTTAACACATTAAAATGCTCCAAGAGGAAGCATTCTTCATATTGATTACTCCTGGTTTTTGACTCAGAAGTGCACTGTACGGTGCAGAAATTAAATGTTTAAATGTGTCCTTTTTTTGTGTGTTTAGATAAAACTGGTTAGTTTTTATCAACAGTGAACAGGGATATGCATGCATCTGTCATTACTGCACCTTTGTGATTAATCTGGAATTATACCACCTCATTTCAAGTAAAGAGCTGACAGGTTATGTGAAAATTATATAAATTCTCAAACCAAGCAAGTGAAAATTTAGAGTAAAAATGCAAAAAGAAAAAGTACTTACTTTTTTCCTCATATGGAGCAAGAGTGTAAGATCTCCTAGATCCAGTTCATGAAAGTCAGTGCTTTCAGATGAAAGAGAGCGCTCATCTTTATACGCGTTGGAATGCATGTAATGTCCAAACGTGTAGTGAAACTTGAGGATGGGCCAGCCGTCTGCTTTCACTGCAGACGAACTGGTGGGGTCTTTTGACGTGGTGGAGAGGCCGCCTACAAGCTGAGTCATTATGTCACACACTGACGCTGTCTGAGACTTTTCCATAAACTCCCACGCATCAATTTGGTCATCAGGAGAAGTGGGTGCTTGTTCGCTTGAGAGAATATTTTGCTCGAAACATGTCAGAGTTATTCCCCAAGCTGTTGTTTGTAAATGTGAAATTAAAATGATGAGGGGTAATTCAGATTTTCAGCAATGTTCTTTCTTGTTTTATTTAATAACTTTTAGTTAATATCATTTATTTTATTTTCTCTTTTTTGGTTTATGCTTTTTGCTTTTAAGTTATTGAATTTTTCAGTGTGTAGATGTGCAGACGCTTTGTTGCATAATTTACTCATGATACTAACTGATTAAGTGAACCCATTTAAAGCCATTATCCATAATTGATTTCCATTACCCAATCAATAGCAGTCACAAGGGATAGATTGAGGAAATGAAGAAAAGCAGATGAGTTAGAAAACCAGACTTTGCATTTCCTGAGGAAAGTACAGTTTGGAAGCTTTCACTCTTGTTTGTTCCTTCCAGGTCTGTGTGGGTTTTCCCTGAGGGTTTTGTTTCCTCTCACAAGACAAAAAAAAAATAGAAAATCTGTTAGTTTACCTGGTAATTTTGAATTAACTGAGACCATGGCTGCTTTTCAACAATCGTCATACCAGTTCAGGGTGTATCCAGTCAGTCAGTGGAGTTGATGGATCAATGAAAGGATGGAGGGATGGCTCAATGTGAAAAAAATGGACCTGGAGAATGTGAAAGTTTTAATAGCTATGTCATTAATTATTATATGAATATATATGTAAATAAGTTGTTAATGAGCTAATATTACCTAGCCATGCTGAACTTAAAAAAAAAAAAATATATATATTTTTTGAAGTTGGTTTGTAATTGAGAGTCGTTGGTGTCTCACCTGCAGGGAGGAATTCTGATTGGGAAGCTAGGCTAATGGCGGTTCAAAATGAGGGACATAGGGGAAAAAATAGGGGCTACGCCAACTACTGTTTAAACCCATTTTACCTGGGTTTTGAAGACACAAGTCTTTTTGGGCTAGTGGCGTCCTCCAGGCAAAGTAGACAGGATTACCACTTGTCTTGCCATCAGTGATGATCTCTTCATTCCCAAATGACAGGAGCAAAAGCCTGGAACTTCTTGAGGTTCAGCATGTCGATGTTCTTCCCTGTTTTGTCCTTTGATGTTAGATGTCAGTCCCTTCTGAATCAGTAGGAGTTCTGTATAGTTTTTTTTTATTCATTCCAAAACTGAAAGCTATCGTATCTTCCAAAAGCTCCAAATGCAGCAGTATCAACCAGTTCCAACTGGTGCTGCCACCTAGTGGATACTATTTTCACGGCACTTGGGTAGCCCCGGGTGGCATGACCCTGTCACTCACGTTTCACTTTGACTGACAGAGCAACACACACGCACAATATTTATGGTTGACTTTATATTTAGTTTCGTTTAAAGAAAATGATACTTTTCAGTCCCACTGTGCTTCCCCTAAATAGACAGACATGATCAGCAAATCCACAGCAGCTGTGCCAGTCAGTCTCTTTTTATGCTGTTCCCTATGCCAATGCTGCACATCTCCCCTGCAGCTGAGTAGGAAGCACACCCCTATTCTTCATCACCTACGTCTCAAACCTCATGAATATCTTGACAGTTTAAGCTTATATAGGGCTTGGGAATGCCTGTTGTATTGTGGGGCGTTATGGCAATATTGATAGCTATGGAAGCGGATAGTTAAACAAACCAAGAGAAGATGAGTCAAAAGAAGCCAAAAAGTAAGAAAACATGGAAAGATCTTGTGTTTACCTTCACAAGTGAGCATCTGAAGCAACACGGCATTATTTGGAGAAGATGGAGCGTCTTCATGGCTTAGATCCAAACGAGACATCGAAGATTGCACCGCTTATCCGTCTGACATGTTTTCTTATGTTTTTGCAGTGTGAGAGCATGTACGGCTGAGAAGTTTGTAGGTTGCAAATTTCATGACTCAAAATGTACAAAAGAATGGACGCAGGACTTACAAATCTTTAAGTTGACTTGCTCTTCTGACACTATTAGAACAAAGGTGTGCAAGGGTCAAACATGCCTTCGTCTGTGTGTGTATTCAGCATTCAAGTCTTTCACAATGTGACAACATAATCGAATGTGTGAACAAAACACTCGTAGCAAAAAGGATGACAAATCAGATGTACAGATAACTACATTTCAGTCCTTTTAATTACAACAATGTCATGCAGAAGGGCTTCAAGTAATCATGGCGAACAGGCCCGATGAAATACAATGCATTGCTTCACATGTTCTGTATTTACTTAGAGGATAAAGTTATCCCTTTGTGTCTTGTTAAATTATGGCTATGTCAAGCATTTCTGCACTTAACCACTCAACAGTTTATAACCAACATGTTTCTTTTAAGTCACACCCTTCCAATTTACAGTCTTCATTTTATTAGCAGTAACAGTAACAGGATGCATTCTATGCGCCTGAAATGACAAAAGGAGTGTTAAAATATCAAAGTTTTATTTTCCAGTCAAATTCTTTCCATCGCTGACTATTGATTCCTTTGTGGCTGCCAACACAGAGATATTGCTTCTGCTGTTGAATGAGTGTATCTTTAAGTACATGAAGCAAGACATTTGCCATGATTCATCATGTCAGTTATTCCTCACATCCATTTTTACAAAAAAATATCAAAAACATCTATTAAATTTGTGAAACTTTTGGTTTCTCTCACCAAAAATGGAAGCGAAAATGTGAATTATTATTAAGGTACTTTCAGGTGCAAAAGTCCTCCACTTTATCCTTTGGTTTTCTGTGTAAGATAATAATAAAAGTCATATGATTGTTAGGGGATATTAGATGTCAGTATTAGGTAAATGCCATTATTTATTTGAGAAGAATTAAGACAAAAAAAATCATGTGGGTTGTGTGAAGTACCTTCTTACTTCTTTCATAGGATTTAAGAGGTTTACGTTGCAGCCAGGTGCTGCAAATCATCAGCCCTTAAAGAATTGATCATAAGGAGGTGTGACCCCTGTAAAAGCATATGTTTTGGCAGTTTGCTAGTTGAGAGCATTCAGGTGTGTGTTAACACAATACCATCAGGGAAAGACATAAACAACGGCCTTAGAGAAGCAAATGTTGCAGAAAATCAATCTCAAGTGGGGATTAAAACAATTTGGCATTCACTGTTCTTCACTGAGGACAATTATTCACAAATGGAAAGCATTCAAGACAGTTGCCTCTCTCCAGGAGTGGACATCCCAGTTTATGTCAAAGTCAGAACATGCAAATCTCAGAGAAGTACAGCAAAAACCAAAAAGCTCAGAGACTCCGAAGGCCTCAAATGAACATGTTAAAGATTAAATCCTATAACATAACAGCACAATTAGAAGAGAAATAAACAAGTACAGTTTGTTTTTATGGGCTGCCAGGAGAAAGCCTCTTCTGTCTAGAACATGTAAGCACAGCTGATGTTCGCAAAACTTTGTTTGAACAAACCACAAAACTTCGGTAACAAAAACCAATGCACAGATGAAACCGAAGTTTGTTTGGCTTTTATGCCCAATGCCATGTTTGGTGAAAAATAAAGCAGAAACACATCATACTCACTGTCACGCACAGCAGTGACGGGGAGATGACTTGTTGTTTTGCAGCCACAGGACCTGGAGCCTTTGCTGTCGCTGAGTTGACCATGAACTCTTCTTTATACCAGAGTACTCCAGAGGGAGATGTGAGGCCATCTGTCTCACAGCTATAGATCGGTCAATGCTGGATCATGCAACAGGACAGTGATCCAAGGCTCACCAGCAAATCTCATCAGAACTGTTGAAAAGTAAGAAAATTGAGATTTTCTTTGTCTTCATCAAAGTCCAGAGCTCAACCTGATTGAAATGCTGTTGCAGGAACTCAAGAGAGCTGTGCATGAGCAAATACTCGAAAAACATCAATGAACTAAAACAATTATATAAAGAATGATGGGTCATATTCCTCTACAATGATGTGAGAGACTGAAAGGAAAAAGCCATTTCACATGACTGTTGCTTAAGGTGGATCTACAAACTATTGAATCATGGGGCACTTAGTAGTGCCAGTATGAATTTTTTTCTTTCTTTTTGTTAAATATAACTGGACATTATTTGTTGGTCAGAAGATTTGATGATATTTTTACAGACAAACAAACAAAACATGGGATTAAAAAAGTGAGTAAAAGAATTTGCACATGACTGTAACTATTGAGGGAATATTGCAGGACCAATGCAAAGAGCACTAAGAATTTTGGGCCCATGATGCACTGCAAATCAAGCCTGGTATGCATTCAGTATGTATCTGAATATCAGTGTGTCTGCTGGGCAAGTGAATCGGCGACGGACACAGTCTGAGCTGATTCAGGTCATCTAAATCTGGCCATTTCTAAAAATAAACCAGTGAGCTTATAACGACGCAAAACAAAAACACACAGGCTTTCTGATAGAAAGCTCAGGGGCGCTTCCTCAGATCACCAGGTGAGGCTTTGATAACACTAACATATAATGTAACTGAATTCTTTGGTATCATTTCATATATGACACATTTATACTAACATACTCATACTGGTGGCATTTCCAGCATGTACTGTGGTGACAGTGTGACCCTTAAACTACTTACATGACCACAGTTGACAACTAAACTCAGACGAGACAGATTTGATTATAACATGTTGAAATTTCTCCACAAATGTTCCTTATGGTTTGTGCAAAGCAATCAAGACAAGACCAGTGTTTACAGAAGAACCCACATTAACCTTCTTAAGTCGTTTTCTTTTTTTTGTTCCTACATGTAGAAATGGATGACTTTGAACAGGAAGGCATAGATGAAGAACTGATTGAGTTTGCCATTCGAGAGAGCATTCAAGATGCCTACAAGCTGTCATGTTCAGTACAAAGAAACAAGTAATTTCATTCAAACAAATCTAAAAGTAATCAGCTCCAGCTCTTTGATGGAGCTTTATTGTTGTGTTTCTGCCTTTAAAGCTTTCTTGCCCAATAGGAAAGGACCAAACAGTGAAGATTTTATAAAGATTATTGCAGCCATTCACGAAGGTAAGACTCCTAATTATTAATATGCATGTGTGCACGATCAAACAGTTACTTATCTAGCAAAGTTGTGGAAGTAAGAGGCAGCTTTAAGTACATGTTGCAGATGAATGTCACAAATGTTTCGTCATGTGTCCTGTATGGATCTGAACCTCCACAGGTGATGTGGATGCTCTGCAGGCGCTGTCATGTTCCCTGTCAGCCTTCAGAGAGAGAGACAGCAGGGGATGGCAGCCTCTGCATGCAGCTGCTGCACAGCCGCAGCAGAAGATCCTGCAACTGGTGCTGCAGGGTGAGACTTCAGACCAGAAATGTGATAAAGCCCTTTGGGTCGATGCAGTTCAGACTTTCTAAACATACTCTGGTTTTTCCTGCAGCCCTGACTGACACGACCCTGGAGGAACCGACGGAGGACGGAGACACGGCTCTGACTCTGGCGGTGGAGGCCGGTCGGGTGGAGAACGTCAAGACGCTGCTGCAGCACGGAGCTTCACCGCACAACACCAACAACAGAAATGAGTCGCCTCTGCTCATTGGTAGCGCAAGCACACCCCAACACGGTCAACGCTTGTAGTCTTTCCTTCACGTGCTTCTCCAAGGTAGTGGTTAGTGGTTGAATCGGACCGATTGAGGCAAACCTCGACACAGTTTGCTGTGTTCTGATGGCAGCTCATTAAAACTGACTGGACTACAGCTCAGTACTGGCTGCCAGGTTTGTGTAACTTTAATGTCTATAGATTTAGGCCAGTTTGAGCAGAGAGTTGGAAACTGATATGCATTCAACCTGAACGTGGACCATGTGACATATGTGTCACAATACAGTTTACTTTCAGGAACTGGATATGGGATAGTGTTCCTGGGTCACCTCTGGGAGTGATTACTTTTTTTCTGGCCTGTTTCATTTGGGCCTCACAGGGAGCTACATGAGTTATGTCCTGTTCACAGCATATTCCTCAATGGAAGTTTCTCAGTTACAACACTGGTTTGTTTTTCACCTTAAAAACATGGCCTTTTGGTAAACATATTACTAAAGTAAGTCATTACTTCAAAAAGTCTCGCTTTGGCTGTTATCTGTCAGGAATTATTGAAAAAAAAAACCACATGTGCTTGAGAGCACGTTTGTGTCTGAGGTGACCACACACTCCAAAACACCTGTAAATCACAACCTTTCACCTTGTTTGGGGTCACCTGAGTCTGATCCGGGGGTTACTGTGACATCACAGACCCAGATGACAACTTCACGTCATGTTGCCCTTGCTGTACCTTGTAACTGGGTACTGAAAAGCTGTACTACTGGTTTTAGATAAGGCACACTCCATGGATGCAGCCGCTAGGAACAGAGCTGTCTTATGGAAAAAAAGGGTCAAATATGGCGATTTTCCTTTTCAAAACTGCATCATGTATAGTAACTAGAACACCACCATAAAAGCAACTATGCTGTGGCACAAGCAGAAGCTGGTCACGTGACCACTTTGACCACCTTCCTCTGTTGTAGCAGATGGAATTATGGGATGTAGTTGCAAGGTTTCCCTGGAAGTAGCAAACCAACTGGGCCTGTCTCGCATACTACAGACTGTTCAGTTGTTTGCAAACTACATACTACTATGCTTTGGCAAAATCTTTACGCAAATGGTCTCCTTTAAAGATTGTCTTTGGTTGCCAAACAACATTTAAGATGACTTTGTTCTTCTCTGTATATTTAAAAAAAACAAAACAAAACATGAAGCACTTTAGCCACTAATCATTGTTAATGTTGACTTCACGATAAGACTGCATTTAATCTATCACGAGTAACTTCAAGGTGCTTCCCCACTTCACTGCTGAAAGATAAGCAGTGACTAAAACAGGCCTCAACTCTGACGACGTTCAGATCCAGGCTGAAAACAGTTCTGTTTAGCTGTGCATATGACAACTGAAAGGACTTTATCTGCACTTTTCATTTTTAATTTAATTCATTAAGGATTTTATCTGCACTCTTCATTTATAAGTCATTTTTAATGCAATTCATTAATTATTATTTTTATGTTTCTGTGATTTATGGAATGATTTTATTTGCCTTCTTGTGATTTTATATATCTGTAAAGCACTTTGAATTGCCTTGTGGACGAATTGTGCTCTACAAATAAACTTGCCTTGTCTCGCTCTACTTGGTAATCGAACGCTCTGACATAGTTGAACAGTATTTACTTTGATTGGGTAGCGCCCTTGCATTGGACTCCTACATTTGGATAAAGCTGTATCAACGTAAACTTTAAGACCTGCTGCCAGGAAAAAAAACTGAAAATGAACGTGATCGGTGCAGTGTGATCAGTCTGTTGAGTGCAGTGGACACTGGCCTGGAGCTAACGCTCACCAGTGTTGATTGTTCTGTTTTTGTCTTTAACCCAGTGTATTTTAAGTCTTTTATGTTGAGCAGCTTTTCACTGTCATATCTTGTATTTTTTGCATTTCGTAGCAGTGAGAAAGAGTTCATACGACATGGTTTTATCCCTCATCATGGGCGGTGCCTTTGTGGAGCAGGTGTGTCTCACCAAGTGGACAGCCACCCATGAAGCTGCAAAGGTGAACAGCGCGGCTTTAATGGTCACTAGAACATCAGAGGGTTAGGAGTCTAACTGTCTACATCTTCTTTATTTACTTTATTCCTACCCCCTGGGCCAGGTTGGCTGTCCAGCTATCCTGATGCTGCTGCTTCGACATGGAGCCAAGGTAACAGCCAGAGATGGTCATGGCGTGACGCCCCTGGGGATTGCAGCTGAACATGGAAACACTGAAGCTTTGGACATCCTCATACAGAATGGTAAAGCAATAAAACACAACCGTTTACCATTTTATCCTCCTTGTGTGCATATTGTGGAACACCGCACGATAATTTCTTTACTTGTCAGAGTGTGTTTTTTTTTTCTTCTTTTAAGGTGGTGATGTGAATGCCCAAGCCACCAATGGAGACACAGTCCTGTATGATGCATCTGGGTCCGGAAACCTGGACTGCATCAAACTGCTTTTGCAGCATGGAGCCAACCCAAATGTAGCCAGCTACGCCTGTCAACTGCCCATCCACAGAGCTGCATATGAAGGGCACATACTGTGAGGATCCTGGATGTTCTGAAGCTGTGTGATGCATACTGACATAAAAAAATAGGATGCACTGGATATGGCATTATCCTCAGGTCATAATAGCCTCATTTAAACTCCAACCCCCAAAATAAAGAAAATGCTCCATAGAAATCAAAATAATTTTCCTCAACTTTTTGCATCCAAAGTGAACAAACAACAGAGTAACCATGCCTCCCTCCCTCCACCGCTCAGTTCTGGACCATTTTCTCTCATCTCCACAAAGAGCCTTCTTTCTACCAGTGTTTTGCAGATCAGTCTCTAAATGACAGTGTAACCCAAACCACAATCTAATGAGCGATTTGCCCTGATCTGTTTAGTGTTTTTCACCATCTCTGTTTCCCTCTCTTCCTGTTTTTCTCCCACTCTCTCTCTCCCCAGAGCTCTCAGGACTCTCATCCCCGTCACCACAAAGAGAGCAATTCGTCTCTCAGGCCAGAGCCCGGTCCACTCTGCAGCCGACGGGGGGCAGGCTGAATGTCTGGAGCTACTTATCCAGAAAGGTTTTAATGTCAACGCCCTGCTAGATACACACATCTCTGGTAGGGCTCAAACAGATGCACAAATACAAGCGTGTTTACCACAGAAGCAGCATTCTGCAATTATTTGGGAACTTAGATTTCAACTGACGTGGTTCTGCGTATGGAAGCTCATAATGCTTCAAATGTTTACACCACTGCCTGTACACAGTGGTGTACAGACCAGCAAGCCCTTTCCTAAAAATCATCTGGATTGTAGAATGTGTTTCTCAGAAAACCTGTATGTATGGTTCACATATATGGAAATTACTCATTACATGTGCATGAATGCATCCCCATACTGTCTGAGATGCTAACCCTGACTTTTGCATTGTGTTTTGATAACAAGCCAGATGTTCCCTCTTCTCATTCATGATTCTTAAAAGAATTTCAAATTTTGATTAACCACACCGCAGGACAGTTTCCTACTTCACCTTAGGCCATCTTAAAGGCAGGGTAAGCAAGCCAGAAGACTTTTTGTCATGTTCAGGAAATACCTTCTCACCCTCCGCTTCCTGTCTTTCTCATTAGAACACAAAATCCTGGTCTTCGTTCACAGGAAACCTGGTGTTCATAAGCCTGAAACAAACAGAATGGAGGCTGGCTGACCCACAAAGCAGAACAAACATTGCTCCAGTCAAACACAGACAGGGCAAGGTTTGTGTTTATGTACATGGAGTTGGGGAAGGGGGGAGAGGATTGGGAGAAGCCATGATGAGGTGAAGGGGAGAGAGGAGCTCGCTCTCGTGCATTGTTCTTGTTTTGTTTCAAATGTGAACAGATGTAATGCCATCCATAATTCCTTACCCTAACCCAGATTGGTTTTAGAGGTGGATTCTGGATTACTTTTTTTTTTTTGCATGGTAGAATTTTCACTTGGCTTTATGACAGTGGTTTTTCTAAAGTGTTGCAAATTGTCATAATTTTTTTATAATTTACAACAGTTACTTTTTTTGGTAACAGTAGTACTAGAGCATAAAAGTATGAAAATACACTGTGCAAAAGTCTCCCCCCATCTTTTTGTTTTATCAGAGTTGTAATGACCATTCCTTTTTAATTTTTCAGTCTGTTTATTTAGATAGAAACAGAAACAGTGACACATTCATAGAACAATTAATTGGTTGATTATTGGCCATATTCAATACTCAACATTGTCCATAGAAAAAAATACCCATACCAGTTCACATCAAGACAATGTGTACCAGCCCAACTACAAACAGGTTGTGGTGCTGTGCAAAATTTAAATGAAAACAAAATATACAAAATAATTTCAAGTCTCATAACTCTAACATAAAGAACATAACAGATGTTGAAACCGAGACATTTGAACTCATTTGGACTGCAGGCAGGCCAGTCCAGCACCTGGACTCTTCTGCTGCAAAGCCCTGCTGCTGTGATGGATGCAGTATGTGGTTTAGCGTTGTCTCCTGAAAGAGACGTTGTCTGGATAGGAGCATATGTTGCTCTAAAACCTCTATGTACTCTTCAGCATTGATGGTACCTTTCCAGATGTGTAAACTGCCCACACCATAGACACTAACCCCCATACCATCAGACCCTAACCCTAACCACTTTTGAGGTGTCCACTGATAACAAGCTAGATGGTCCCTCTCCTCTTTAGTCAGCAGGACACGGTATCCATGGTTTCCAAAAAAAGAATTTCAAATTCCTGCGATGGACTGGTGACCTGTCCAGGGTGGACCCCTGCCTTTTCCCTGAAGAGAGCTGTGATAGGCTCCAGCAGATCCCCTTGACCCTGCATAGGATTAAGTGGGTATAGATAATGGATGGATGGATGGAATTTCAAATTCTGACTTCATAACAGTTTTTCATTTTTATCTCAGACCATTTTGGAAGAGCTTTGGCCCAGAGAAGACGGCCTTGTTTCTACATCGTGTTCACATATGGCTTGTTCTTTGGATGATACAGCTTTAACTTGCGTTAGTGGATTGTACAGTGAACTGTGTTCACAGACGATGGTTTCTGGAAGTGTTCCTGAGCCCATGCAGTAATGGCCAGTAGAAAATCACGCCTGTTTTTAATGCAGTGCCACCTGATGGGGTGAAGATGACACGCATCCAGAGTAGACTTTCAGCTTTGGCACACTAATTCTATGTCTGTTATGTACTGTAGATGGTGGGATCTTCAAAGTCTTTTTCCTGAAATTGTTACACAATTTTTATATTCAGTTTGACACAGATTGGTAACCCTCTGCCAATCTCTACATCTGAGAGACTGTCTCTCTGAAATGATCTTTTTATATCCAGTTAAACTAATTAGTTGTCCAATGCGCCTCCATTGGTTTTTGATTTGACCCAGTTACTTTTCCAGCCTTTTGTTACCCTGTTCCAACTTTTTTGCGATGTGTTGCTCCCATCAAAGTCAAAATGAGCTTATATTTTCTGTGAAATGGTAAAATGTTAGTAGGTCCTTGAGTGCAACACTATTGACAACTTTTGGGTTACTGCTTGTGATTACACAGTGTAGCAAAAGTTGGTTTAAACCAGAGAGTAATGAATGATTGCTCAGTGTGACGTTTATTACTCATCTTGTGTCAAGTTTGAGGCAGAATGGAGGACCCAGGCGCAGGAGTTAAAAAAAAAAAAAAGTATTTATTTAACAAAAAACAAAACCAAACGTCCAAGAAAACCAAAATCCACAAAAGTAATCCAAAAGGGGAAAAAAGACTAAATTCAAATCAACCCCCCCCCAAAAAAAATCCACAAAAGTACTTCAGGACGTGAGACAACGCAACAAAAAACAAACTGGCATAGAAACCCATGGACATGAAGTCAACGGACCAGCACAGACAGGGGAGATGACAAGACTTAAATACACAGGTCAACAAACGAGAGGCAGGTGCAGACAATCAGGATAACAAGAGGGAAGGAAGCAAAACTGAAAACAACGGAGATAAGACAGACCTTCAAAGTAAAACAGGTCACACAAAAGACACGGATTGACGCCAACTTAACACGGAACATAAAAGAAACCAAAATGACTGTCATGGCCGCCCCAGACCATGACATCTTGTAGATCTGTTTGAGATGCATGTGACGTTGCAGAGTAACAACTGACAAAAAATGGCTTGCCGTGTAGGGTAAATATGTACATAACAGGCTAAAATCACTTCCACAATTTCTTACTTTTGGAGAGGTCACAAAATGTAAATGTATTTTTTACGTTCCATGGTTCCAAATAACTTCAAGGAGCTTCTCAACTGTCTTTTTGTAAATCTCAAAGAGAACTATGGGGACCTCAGGAAGACTCCTCTGTACTTTGCTGTCTCCAACGGTGACGTGACTTGCTCTGAGATGTTGCTGACAGCCGGAGCAAGAACCGACCTGGACCCTCTGAGATGCATTTTGGTGGCTGTACGTGCTGAGAGGTGGGCGGCGTGCGCTTGAATACGCTTGATCGGACTGAAGGGTTGCACTGAAATAATCAGAGGCTGTTGTGTCCAGGTATGAGCTGGTGCAGCTGCTGCTGTCCTATGGAGCGGAGGTAAACTGTTATTTCAGAGTGATCAGCAACACGGTGTTCCCCACTGCCCTCCAGTACTGCCTCAGAGACAGCGTCATGTTGCGACTGCTGCTCAACAGCGGATATCACGCTCACAAGCACGTATAGCTACTATAAAATAATGAGGAATATGCTACCAAGGTCCATGCTTGTTCTAAGAGAAGTCAAAATTAAGATAAAAACAATGCCATGCTTATGTGTAAAATGTATACTCTTATCTCTGGTAGGTGTTTTCAGTGTAACCATGGTGACAGTGAGGAAATGGATAGTTCCTGGACTGACCCCCGCAGCCAAGTTTACGAGATTTACAGTCAACCCAAAGTCATCTCAGTAAGAGTCGACCCAGGTAGACGAAATGATTATTCAGACTGTAAATGAGCCAGTAACTGATCACTTTCCCGATCATCTTTCAGTTCTGTGAGTTTGAGTCGGTGTCGTGGATGGCACACCTGGTAGGCAGCGTTGTGAAGATGCTTTTGGACTACGTCAACCGTGTCAGGATCTGCTCGAACCTCAGACACCTCCTAGAGAGGACGCCGCAGTGGGAGGAGATTTCTGCCGTACTGAGTAAAAACGCAAACATGCTGCCCAGTAGGGACAGGGGTAGAAAGGACAAATGTTGATATTATTTTTACTTACTGGGATTTTATGTGCTTGCTTGTTTGCAGGCAAGCCACGCCCCCTGCAGCACCTGTGTCGACTGGTAATCAGAGGTCATATGAGCATCAGGATGCTGAATAACCCCTGAAGCAATGGCTGCTGTTCCTTTCCCTCCCAGGCTGACGAGCTACCTGACATACAGAGAGTTTGACCTGTACAGTCAGCTCTCATCTACGTAAAACACAAACCTATTAATACCTGGAGAAGTACTGATATAAACCGACCACCCCTAAATACTCATTACGCACTAATGTAGTACATTTTGCTTCATCTGTACAAAACAGTAATGCTTCTGAGTTGCTGTGTAGCTACTGTTCTCTTTGTATTTGCATGAATTTATATTCTCTCCTATTCAACATTGGAAATGTGCCACTAATGCAACTGAAAAATGCATGTATTCCATATCAAATAGGTACTTCACAAACCCCTCAACACCCACGCAGTTGTTTTCACTTCTTAAAAATGAGATCACCATGAAGGGGAGTGAAGGGGAGAAGTTTGGCCAGCCAGGAATGAAAACTAAACTTCAGATAGTAAGTTTCAGTGTAGCCAGCAACAGAATTTAACAGAGAAGTCTAGTAACTGCAGTTTGTACGAAACCTAATCAGGCTGATGCTGCTGTGTTGTTGTTTTCTCCTCATGCAGTTTTTACTGTTTATTTGTTATTAAGTCAATGTGAGGTTTGAAATTTAAAAGTAACAATATATATCTAAATAGAACATGAATTGCGCTGTTATTTTGTAATAAATGAGCATTGAAAATGTTATGTAAAACTTACGCAACACATGTGTTTTGGATATATTTGCGCCTACATATTACATGTAAAGCAGCTAAGTGCTTCAACAATCACTTGCAAAATCTAAATTACAGGACGAACTTGTTAGTGAACAGAATGTTGACTTCTTTAAATGTGTTGACAGCTTTAAGTGCATAATGGGGCAGTTTTTATTGAGTTCTCTGCACCAAGAAAAATCATTACTAGAACAACATTTCCAAAAGAAGTTGGTAGTCTGTGTGAAATCTAAATAAAAAAAACGGTGTGATAATTTACAGATCTCACAAATCCATATCTCATTTGCAATAGAACATAGAAAAAAATATAAGATGTTTAAAGTGAGGGAATGTACCATCTTAAAAGAAACATATGGCAATTTTGAATTTGGTGGCAACACAAAAGATTGGAGCAGAGTCACGATTATCACTCTTCTTTTAACAACAATCAGCATTCATCTGAGAACTGAGGAAACCAGCTATTGGAGATTTAGAAGATAAAAGTTGTCCCATTCTTGTCTGACACGATTATTAGCAGAGCTGCTAAACAGTCCTGGGTCTTTTTTGGCGTAATTTCTGTGTAATGATGCACCAAAGGTCTTGACTGCAGGAAATGCAAAGGACAAGACCAAGAATCTTTTTCTTTCCACCTTGTCCCAAGCTTACAGATATTGTTCCAGAATCCTCAGAATCTTTCAAAAATAGTTTTTATGTGCTGGGAGTAATGAGATTTTCAGAACATTTTACACTGAAGAACATTATTTTGAAACTGTTTTGCAATTTTTAGATGTGTTTTTTCACATATTTGTGAACCTATCCCATCTTCCCTTCTGACTGCCTCTACCTCTCTCAGCTCTTTTTTTTTACCCAGTCATGTCACTGGCCTATTTTTAATGAGCCTAATTAGTTGCAGGACTTTTCTTCAGGTGTTTCGTTTTGTACCATTTACTTTTCATCTACTTTCCTGCCCATGGCCCAATTTTTTGTGATAAGTTACAACCATAAAGTAAAAAATTAGTCTCACGAAGTGGTAAAAAGTCTCACTTTCAGCATTGGATGTTTTATCTGTTTTATTGGGGAAAATATGGGTTTATAAGATTTTGCAGTCTGTTTTATTTACATTTACACTATGTCCCTATGTCTTCAGGCATGTGGCTGCTCTGTCAGTGGTCGATCCTCAGGGCTTTATGAGTAACAGGGCCGTTTCTCTTTCTTCTATTAAGATCAGTCGGCCCCCACCGCTAATTTTCTCATTAATGCCCACTGGTGATGCAGTTAACAATATCAGGTCGCTGTCTTTTTTAAAACAACACATGAAACACAATTGAACATGAAGGTGAAAAGGGATTGTATCTATATTTATTAATATTTAGATATGTTGAATAGATGTAATCATCCAAAATCCAAAGAAAGAAAATTACTCACTTAATTATATTATATTATTTTATTGTAGAATTATCATGCATAATTATATAATATCAGGCCATTTATATTGAGGATGGGCCCCAAGTACGACCTTGGACTGTGAATCACAGATCTCATCTTGATACTCCTTCCATGTTTGCCATCACAAAGTCTGATATGATACGATTTTGATTCAATTCGATTCAGGAGCTTGCGATTAATATGAGATGATATCATATGTTGATTGAACACAACCGTTTCCATTCTCATCAAACCGCAATAAAAAAATGTTGAAATTAAATAATTTTTACATTTTTATTTCTGTTTTTTTTAACTAGCCAGTTAAATGAAAAACAATTCATTCTTTTAATAAAAATAGACCTAAAAGTCATCTTGATAACACGTATTTGCCATTAAATGTATTGATATCTGATCGATCTTGTTGTTTTGCTGCCAAACTATTGGCTCATTCATGATTACGTTGATATATTGAAGTTGATCGATGTATCATTAAAACCCCAATACAATTATCGGCTGGGATATGGACCAAATGAAAAAACACCTGTTGAAGTAGCATCAAATTTTTTTTACCATCTGTTTTTTATCTGAATACTTTACTGAATAACTATCTCTTTTAGAATAAAATCTTCATAGAAATCTTCTGATGAATAATATAAAGTAGATCATTCATAGTTTATGTTGCCATGTCTGTTGGATTACACATAATGTTTCAAGGCTAAAGTTAAGAAGAACCTTTTTGTTTTTGTCCTGTTATAATAATAAAATAATCCAAAAATATATGAGAGTCACTGAGGCACACATTATCAACTTGTTTATGTTTAAGATGAGATTGTTTCCACACCACGCCCCAAAGCAGTCCTGTCAGTTCTCTGTTTTCGTGGTCCACCACTGGCACACCCCGCAGAGGTAGAGTCGTCTATTTCTGTGTATGACTGGACTGGACATCTGCGGTGTCCAGGGTAAAGAGGTGAGGGTACAGTCCCCTGTGGTGCTTCTGGCCACCTGCTCAGACACACAACCCTTCAGTCTCACAAACTGTGGTCTGTTTGCTAAGTGGGCAGTATTACAGGTGATTATTGATCACCTGAGACAAGAACTGGTTTGCTGAAAAAGGCACATGATGGCATCTTCATATAACCCCGGATAGATTCATTCAACATTTGTGTCAAACTGTTAAATCAAAATGTCAAGCTTGAGTGTAATACTCCAAATCTACTCAAAGTAGAACCTATGAATCAGAGAAATGGCACCTTGTTGCCTCATTGTGGTACTGGAAGAAAAGTCAGAGGATCCATAAGGTAAACTGGGATTCTTAGGTTTATATATACTCCTTTGTATTACAGGAGTTTCACAACTATCTGGATAGAAGGAAGATGCCTTTTTGCTGATGATAATATAGAGACACACTATCTCTGTTTGTCTTTCTTGTTCTGTGTATCTCTTCTGTCCAGTTAGTCTTTTTTGGCCATGACCAAACCCACCCAGTTGAGGTGACAGGCTACTACGTTGACAAGCCACGCGGCCTCTGAGCTCAGAGGCTTTTTGTAGCTCTGCCTCTCAGGGCAGTGACTCCCAAAAAAAGACGCTGCATCATAGGACCTGCGCTTTGGTACGTTCCCCTCTGATCCCTCTCTTAAGGCCTAAACAGCAGCTGTGGAGATTAGAGAGGAGAGGACATGGACACACACGCATAGTCTCTCTTCCATAAATTTGGTTGACGAAGACAAATCCAGTTTAGACTGGAGTGGCTTCTCGGTAGTCGTCTTTGACTGGATTCGGTTTGTACCAAAATCTTCCCTTGGCCCAGGACAAACTCATCTGAACTCTGATTTTCCAATGACCTCTTACATCACTTGGTCTCCAGCCTCATGGTGGACTGCATCTTCAGTTGGAACGTCTTAATTTTGGGATCCACACCAACTTATACGCTCAAGATTTGGTGTTTCTGTAGTAGCTGACTTCTTACTGGTTTGTGCTTATCAGACTTTGGAGATGAGTTATTTTGGTTATCGTCGAGAGCTGAGTAAGTACGAAGATGTTGACGAGGACGAGCTTTTGGCTTCACTCAGTCCAGAGGAGCTGGCTGAGTTGGAAAAAGAGCTGTCAGACATTGACCCTGATGCCAACGTTCCCATAGGACTAAGACAAAGAGATCAGACGGATAAGACCCCAACGGGCACTTTCAGCAGGGAGGCCCTGATGAAATACTGGGAAAATGAGACACGAAAACTGCTGGAGGATGAGATAGGAGGAGGAAGCCCCAAACTGGTGAGTAATAAAGTTTAATCACATTTATTTGTCATTTATAGCATGTGCTAGAGATGCTACTGTGTTTGAAGTTGTATCAGATGGAATTCACTGCAGATCAGATAAGTTTCAAAGAAAACTAATTTTAATAAAATCACTCAGAGAATAATATTATTGAAACACAGGATGAAGAGCAAGAAGGGGAGTGTTTGACACAAGGAAACAGTGAAGAGGAGGATGAAAAAGATGATGAAAGTGAAAAAGAACTGAAAAATTATACAAAAACAAATGAGAAAGTAGAGGAGGAAGAGGAGAGCAGTGATGAGGAAGAAGAAGAAGAAGAAGAGGAAAGTGAGGAAGAAGAGGAACCTGTAACAGAGGAGGAAGATGATGAAGAGGAGCAGAAACAAGATAGCAAATCGAAATCTGAAGCCTTAAAAGAAGCACGGCTCCTGCCAGCGATGGCCAACAAACCAGAGCAACTAAAACCTCAGTGGGTGGAGCCCATGAGGCTGACTCCTCCCATTCCACCTATCGACCCAAATATGAGTGGAAACCCAACTATTGTGGATGATGTTCTGCAGCGAGCCCTCAGCGATGACCCTGAACTCACTGAGATAAATCTGAACAACATTGATGACATCTCACAGGTACTCCAACTTCCTCTACATTCCTACATCTCACAAGCTTATGATAGATGGAGTCTTAGCATCGGTAAAAACAGGTCCGGTGAGCATCTGCTGAGACCAGTTTCTAGTTGAAGAAGGATGCACACCTTAGAGCCGCTTTTGTTGTTATATTAAATAAATATTTATTTGAAAGAGAAGTGGTAAAGAACTTATCTAAAGTGATATTGCAACTAATTTAAAGAAGAAATTTATAATTATTCAAACCCTAATATAGCAGCAGACAACATTTTTTTTAAGAAAATTGTGTGTTGTAATCAAAGCTTCTCTGTTCTTTTTTATAGTTTTGCAACAGTTTTATTAGTGCTTGTTAATGTTGCGTTCCAACATAATTTAGTCATGGAATAAAATCAGCTTGTGGTTTGGCTTTTGGAACATCACCTTAGGAACCTTTGGTCTTACCAAAGGTATTATACAAAATCAGGAGGCCCCAGATCATTTCAAGCTCTAAAGACTGCTGTGCCCTTAGTAAACAGTGTTGAGGCTCTACTTTTAGATGTTCTTTAAGACCAAAGTATATTTCCATCTCCTTACAGAAGACAATAAGGTCGATGCAGAGATATTCTTATGCCTTGTCTCCATTTAATTCTGTGCAATCATGTGATATGTCTAGAAGAACATTCCTTTCTGTGTTTTTCTAAGAATTATATGGATATTATATGCTAGCATCCAGTGCTAACAAGCATAGCGCAAATAACTAGAAGACAATTAAAAAGCAAACTCTTTTCAGTTGTCTGATTATATTGTGAAATTACAAGTGTCGGCCAATTAAAAACTGGAGAACAAAGCCTGATTCATGCTTCTATGTCACAACTACGCACGTAACCTGCACGTAACAGTGACAGGCGTCGCTGCTGTTCATGCTTGTCTGTTGTCGTTTGTGTTGCTCAGACAGCAGTGGAGCAAATAAAACATATCCTGCATGAGTTGGAGCTGATAAATGTTGAACCTCTTTCTATCTTTCCAACCGACTTGAAAACAATGACAAAGAAGTAGTCGTGGAATAAAGAAGAATAAGAAGAAACAGCTGCTTTTTTTTTAAAATAGGTGCACGTCAGGGTGCAGTGTAGCTTACCCCTATGCTGTAGACACGCCGTCGGTTTGAGGATGAAGCATACACCAGGTTTAAAGTTCCTCTCTCATTGCAACGATGAGTTGGCGTTAGCAAAGTTAGCACTAGCATCGAGCTGCCCTATCCAAAAGAACTGTGCTTTCTTGTGTTTTTCTGTATTTCATACTGATTGATGGAGGAGAAGTGGAAACAAGGCATTGTGGGTTTTTTTTTGTGCAACAATTTACTGCTGATGATAATAAACTTGAAAGCTACCTTGGGTTTTGCTAACATCAGTTACACTGTATTGTAGTCAATGAAAACATGTCATTCATGGCTGCTTACTGAGTTGAGCCTATTTAACCTGGGATATGATGTCATTTTCTCATTTCTGGTTTATTTTTCATTGACTTTTGGAACAGAGTGTTATTCTGCTTTCTATTTACCTCAGAAGTTAGAAGTGAGAATAAAATCACAACTTTGTTGAGCATGTTCTAGTTGCAAAATCAGAAATAACTTGGACGCCTCAAGAAAGTGACAAAAGCTTTTTTATAAATCATCTACACTATGAACCTTTCCAAATGTCAGATTAGCTGTTGCCGCTGCTATCCATTAGCCCTACTAACGCTGCATCGCTGAACGCTGTATGTAGCTCATAAAGTAGAGCAACACGTCCGCTGATAAAAACTGAACAGTTACATGTGTTACGATGGACTTAATATAAGTAAAATAAGTCACGTCTACTATAAACTATAATGAGATTAGTGTTGCTGATTAGAGTAGCAGCGCTGTTGGATTCTAAAGCCAGGGAAGATAAGGTTTCTCTGAGTTTCTGAGTTGGAATTTTGATCTCGGGGCAAATCTATTGAAACCTTACATCAGGACTTCAAGTACAAAGTGAAAATACTATGAGTTCCTGCGTGTGGGCAAAAATTCAGTGTTTCCTGAAGCAAAATAAAACAAGTTCTTTGGCAAACACCCCTGCTACCAAGAGAGCAGTAGCATCAGTGTACATACTGCACAAATGCAACATTCAGTTCACTTCAACTCAACATTATTTATACAGCTTCTATTACAATCCAAATTGTCTCTAGGTACTTTTCAGACCCAAAGGATGACCCCCAAGCAAACGCAAGAGTTTGCTATGTTCCATCTTCAATGTCTCTTGAAAAGCATCATAAATATAGAACTTTATGGGCCAACTAAAAACATCCTCAGGACTAACTCAGAAGCAACAACTTTAACTACTCCAAAGGCTGAATTCGCTGGTTAGAAGGTCTAAAGGCCTATTAGAAGTGAAAAACCTGCATATATTGACTCCACTTGATCCATGATTTTACCAACTAAAAAAAGTAAATTAAATGCAAGCTAATGTGACTCTGGTGGTCTTTTTTTTTTTTTTTTTTTTTTTTTACCAGTGTCCAGTAAAATCAACCTGGAAATTCTGGTTCTGAAAACTGTAGATGATCACGAAATTAAACTTAAATAATTCTGAATATTGTGTTACATTCACCTGATTAATGCATCTTGACGTATTAGAGAGCAAACAGGTACTAGCAGCTCATACCAAGAACATGACATCAGGCATGTGATTGATTTGTTCTTTTTCCGTAACAAAAAAAAAACCTCCTTCCTGTTTGTGTGTTCGCTGTAAATAGTAACAGAGACTTTCAACAAGTCTCCATAAACCACTATTTGCTTGGCCAACTGGCTCGGTTTGGTAAAGGGAGCAGAGGTTTCTAGCTTCCTCCTTTAAAACTGTTGAGTAATGTTTCATTCTATAGCAACCTATTTTTAGAACGAGACATCTTGCCATGGTTATGTAAGGAAACACATTTAGTACAAACAACTCCTGCAGTGACTAAATGGAACAAAATGTGCACTCAATTAACAGCTTTAAGAGGGTTCTTTTATCTCTGGGCATAATTATGTTTACTTATCTTGCCTTTTATTTTACATATTGAGTGAACCTTTTATCAGCATATTCTGAACTGAATGAAGTGTTCAGTGTCCTCACCGATGCTTTGACATCTATGTGGAGGCGGATGTGGACTGTCAAGTAAAGAGAATAATTTTACCTTTAAGGCTCTTTGTTTCAAGTTTTAA
This sequence comes from Hirundichthys speculiger, assembly GCA_018398805.1. Taxonomy (NCBI): domain Eukaryota; kingdom Metazoa; phylum Chordata; class Actinopteri; order Beloniformes; family Exocoetidae; genus Hirundichthys; species Hirundichthys speculiger. The sequence continues at coordinate 3,607,410 of JAGFBZ010000258.1, forward strand.
AAAGTATGGTGAAAGTTGTCATATTAATTTTGATATTTAATTTACTTCCCAGGAAACTCTCATCCGATTCGCTGAAGCCCTGAGAACCAACACACATGTGCGGGTCTTCAGCCTCGCAAACACACGGGCTGATGACCCCGTGGCTCTGGCCATTGCTAAGATGTTGAAGGAGAATTCTTCCATCGTCAGTCTGAACATTGAGTCCAACTATGTGACTGGGAAGGGTGTGATGGCCTTGGTTCAAGCACTTCCAGGGAACTACACGCTGACTGAGCTTCGGTTCCACAACCAGAGACACATGTGCGGAGGACAGGTCAGTTTCAACCATCAAACCTCTCTGTGGTGCTCTTACGCCGCCATTATAGTAAAGCTTTAATTACAACCAACTCCCACAGGTAGAAATGGAGATGGTGAAGATTCTGAGGGAAAACTACACTTTGATCAAACTGGGATACCAGTTCAACCTCCCTGGTCCCAGAATGAGCATGACAGGGATCCTCACCAGGAACCAGGACCGGCAGAGGCAGAAACGGCTGCAAGAGCAGCGGCAGCAGCAAGGCCAACAGGGGGCGCAAGATGGAGCTGTTAATCCTCGAACCTCCGCACTGGTTGGTGGCTTTGCTTTGTCTAGCTGGAGCATTTCACCACTAACCAGCAGTGGCACTCTAATACTTTTACAAATAATTATTCTAATTATTACTCTAATTATTAACTAACCAAGAAATGTTGATAGAAGTTTGTTAATTAAGAAACAAGTTATTCATAATCTGAGAACTACTGACCTCTACTACCTATCAGTGACCTATCAGTTCAGTTCATTTACGTACCACAAGCTCATTTCATGAGGTCCATTTCAATCCAATTATAACCCTATTCAGTTTATCTTATTATATTTACATTCATATCATTTAAGTTTTTTAAAGGCAGCCTAGCTAAAGAAACCGACAAATTGGATCAAATCTTGAAACCAGTCCATTGTCCTGAGAATGCACATGTTGAGAGTGGGGAGATGTAGCTACCTTTTAACTGGAAGAGACCACCAGCACCATCTGACTTTATGGGGAACTCAACTGGTAATGGGGTGAAAAGACAGAACAGAGAGGCCAACGAACATTAAGGCTTCTAGGCAATAGTTGGAGAGGTCCTCACGGTGTGTTTATGCAGCCTCCTGTGAATACACAATCCTAGGTAATTATTAAATAGCCCTTTAATACTTAACCAATCAATAACCCTTTTGTATTTGTAATATTCACTCAGAATGTAGCTTTTTCTGCGTATTCATATGTTTATTATGGTCTATTTGTCTGTCTTTCTCTGTAGAGAGGAACCCCTAGTTCATCACCTTACAACTCACCTTGGTCCTCACCTAAACTGCCCCGAAACGACCTGGGTAGAAAGCAGACTCCCCCAGCGCCACCGCCTCCTCCTCCACCCCCGCCTCCTCCTCCCCCACCTCCACCTCCACCGCCACCTCTACCACAGCGGGAAGAGAAGAAGAAGCCCACAAGGATGATTGCAGAGGTCATCAAGGCGCATGAAGCCAGCAGCAAAAAGCCGGTCAAAACAAAAGGGAAGAAGGGGAAGAAGGGGAAGCAGAAGCAGCCGGGGAACGACGGGACGAGCAGCATCCTGAAGGAGCTCAAGAGCACCCTGAGGCCCGTGTTGGTGGAGAGGAGAGGGGAGGAGGGCAGCAGGCCTTCCACGCCAATGAGGTCAGCCCACGATCAGCTGATGGAGTCCATCCGGGGCAGCAGCATGCGCAACCTGAGACGGGTGAGGAATGGCTTTTACCTGGAAATGAATGAAAGATTTGGGCTCTATCATTAAGAAACACAGAGAAGAAACACAAGCAGACAGCGCTTCATGTACAACTGCAGAATCTCTCCAAAGGCAATCTGGACAAGTAGAGAGTTTAATTTAGACGTAGATGACGCAGAGTCAATGGTGTCTGAGTCATCTCTGTGGCTGATGTGGTATGTTCTGTCTCGAGACTGTGGTTTGCAGGGAAAGGTCTGTTTGCCACCAGCCTACATTGAGGTATGATCACAGTGCTTTCACAGCCAGAAAAGGACGGAGAATGTGGCCAATAATAAGGTCAGCCAGGATACTCGAGCGTTGTACTTTCACCTTGTAGAGGATCACAACTGATAGGAGAAAAAAAAGCAATACAAAACAAGGATGAGACAAATAATAACACTAAAAAGAAACATTGTGGGAAGTTAAGGCTTTGTTTATGCTGTTATTTTGAATGCTTATCTCTATCAGGAAGTGCAGAGATAAGTACTACCCTTCTTGCCGCTGTAACACAGCTCATTATATTGTTGTGGAAAATCATCTCTGCCCTCTGATAACACCGTCCCCCCACCATAGCTGTTAAATTCCAACCACTCAGTGCAGGTATTTATAGCGACTGCTCAGTGGAGCTTAGATAAGGACAGACTTGACAGATTACCACGTTTGCATAGCTGGAAACAGGCTGATTGGTTTCATGTTAGATGTCATAAATTAGCTTCATGATGCTACGTGGACTCCATTCTTCTCGTTCCCACTTTTAAGTGCTATTTACATCTAACATGTCCTTGTAATTTTCCAGGTTGAACTCCCACATCATCTACGATAATACACGCAGAAATGAAAGATATCAACGGATGGCGGAGGAATGGCCAAGAGCGAAAGAAGCGTGAACAGTGAATTTGTGGATTTTTCTGAGGAGCCAAAAAGGAATTCTTACTCCTAGACAAAGAAAATATACTGGAAATTTGCACTGCAATAATAGATTTACATTTTTAATCATATATATGATTTTTTTAAGTGTTTATTCATACTAAAAAAAAATGGCATTTGTCTTTTAATTTTGAAATGAGTTGATTGCCATGTTTACTGCTAAGTTTTATAAACCTCTGTTGTCTTTATGATTGTAAATACGTTCTGTTGTTGGCTGAACTTTGCGCCCGGTTCTAAATATAACCATTTGCTGTTTACAAAATGACTTGTCAGTTTCTTTATCTATGTGTACTGGACGAGTTTCACTGGAGAACAAGTAGTATAGGAAGCACACATTATTTATAATTTCATAAATCAGTGAGTCAGCTTACTGGTAAAGCGCCACGTATGTATAACTCCCACAACACACCCACCCCAGTTAGCATGTCTTGATGTTGGGCTCTTGCACACTTTGAATAACTCATAACTCAAAGGAGAGAATAAAATCTCACTGTAACTTCAAAAAGATTGTCAGTATCAAGGACCGAGCTTCAGGTTATGAAAGAGATCACAACTCGACAAGCAACTTTATTGAAGAAAAAAAAACCTTTATCTTATAAAAACCTCAAAAGACACATTTCAGTCCAATGACCTCAGTTTCTTTTAAACAGCCCGAAGTACATTAACGTGTAGTTTGGACATCTAAAACATTACATCATAAATTGCTTGATGAAGTGACATTTTGTCCATTATTGAAAAGTTCTGAAGACAACAGTGTTATTTTCTCCCTGCCAAGGAGGTTATGTTTTTGCTTATGTTTTTATGTGTCTGTTTGTCTGTCTGTGTTCAAGATAACTCAAAAAGTTATGGATGGATTTTGATGAAAATTTCAGGTGTCAGAAATGTGAAAAATGAAGAACTGATTTCATTTTGGGTGTGATTCGAAAGAAATCCTGGATTCTGGATCACTTTCAAATTTTCGATAACATTGCGGTCAATGGGGCCAAAAATTTTGTTTCTCAATATTTCCATTAATTATTGCCTAAAACACATGAAATTTGACTCAGGGATTGACAATGGAAACCTCTATCAAATTTCAAAGGCTGATCCGGAACTAATCCAGAAGGAGGATTTTATTGCAATCTGTAAATCGCTATATGGGGGAATCGTTACGCTTGGTGAAGGTCTGCGCTCTCTGAGTGTTTTCTTAGTTTCCTCTGTTTTTCTCAAATAATTTTTCCATTTGCATATTTCATACAACAATCAGTTTCTCTCCCATATGGCTCCTTAGCAATGAGTATGGCACTAAAGCATCAAACTGTAACAAGCTCTTTTTCTTGGCACTGAACACTAGAAGGATGTTTTGTAGATCTATTCAATATTGATTTATGGACTACTTGGTGTACAGACAGGAGATGATGAACCAGGCAGAGAGAAGTGGAAAAGACAAAGAGTATAGAACAGGAGGGAGCAGATGAGGTGACAACTGGTGGAACTAAAAGATGTGAGCTGCTAATGTCAGTCATCTTTATCCTGGTCTTGCTTTGTCTTAGTAGGGTTCTCCTTCTTCTAAATTTACAGTGCAGCTGTTCAAAGATGACAGTCAGTCTCAAGGGTGCTGTTTGTAAGGTATCTACAATGATCGCTAAGGCCAACTATTTCTGAAACCATATCTGGAGTTATGTAGTTCCACATTAAAGGCATGTCATTAATATCAGACTTAAAAATTATATCAAAATCTCATTTAGAAATCGTCAACTAAGTCATCATGTCCTGTAATGCACTCTTGAAAGCCTGGACTCCTTTAAAAAGCGTGCACGATGATGTGTTTAGAAGCTTGTGTAAAGATTCAAAATTCAAGGTTCAATCATGGATCTGCCCATAAATAAATCACTATTTTAGACAAGTGTTGAACAAAGCTGGCCTTTCAGTGTAGCCATTAAAGTTAAAAATAAACAACCGCAATACTCTCTGCCAAAAACAATAAGCTGAATGAATAAATATAATCAGTAAGTATAATCAACAAGTGGATAAAAAAAAGAAGATGGACATTTATTGTTATGCACATTATAAGAATTTATAGGTTAAAATTTGAAAAAAAAAAGAAGAAAAGAAAACATGAAATTCACCAAAAGTGTTTTTCAGTCAGTGGAGACTATTAAACCCTCCCCGAACGCTAACCCTGAAAACTGGTCTACTCAATGGCATTCCAAAACACAGCAGCTCAGTCTGTACAATGCATTCCTTTAGCTAAGTGTCCCATGTCTACAACTTCCTCTGTACAATCACAGCACTTTGTCACATCTGTTACAGTGTCAAGAAGGGGATCCGTCTTTAATATTCATCTATGAAAGGCAGACTTCCTGTGAATGTGCACTCCGAGCGTCACTGCGTCTCCCTCATATGGAAATCCAGATATTCTCAGGAAATGCAGCTGTTTTATTGCTCCATAAAGAAGTTTAACACTATTCACTGAACCACACACAGAAAAAGGTCAAGTAGGTAATAACTCGCAGCATCCCTGAGTCTCCTAAGATCACCAGCCACTGATTGAGTCCCTCAACTTGTGCATTTTCTATTATTGTTTGAATCCTGTGGATATTATATTGTACAACTTATCAATTCCAATAAGTCCAATTCCACTCTGGTCATCTGACCCATAGCTGACCCATGACCCAAATTTTAGATTACATTTGAACTTTTTGTATGCATATATTTACCTCTGCCAAGGAGGTTATGTTTTTGCTGGCGTTTATCTGTCTGTTTGTTTGTCTATCTGTGTACAAGATAACTCAAAAGGTTATAAATGGATTTTGATGAAATTTCCAGGAGTTGTCAGAAATGTGGACAGGAAGAACTGATTTCATTTTGGGTGTGATCCGGAAGAAATCCTGGATTCTGGATCATTTTCAAATTTTCGATAACATTGCGGTAAATGGGGCCAAAAAACAGCACAGCACAATGATTGCCCATTGTTGTCTTTATTTTGGCTTTTAATTCAAGATGCATTTGTGGATGTTGTAATTTGTCTTCAGTTACAGCAGCAAGTTTTTCTGAGCACATGCAATTATTCTTGCAACAGTATCTCAACTGTTTTGAATGCTGAAGGACCAGCGATCAAAGGGACCCCTCCTTAACTTTTCATCCGTGTGTTGCATTCAGTTCACCTCTTGGGCCAGAACTCAGAATGACATCGCACTCGAGTTGACCACATTCTGGTAGCAAAATTAGAAAATTAACCTTTTGAAACATCTGATGAGGTTTCTCTAAATATCTGAGTTGGAATTCTGACCTCAGGGGTTGTTATAGTTGAAAATTTCAGACCTAAACTCAAAAATTCCAACTTTTGATATATGATGTGAGGTGTCCAATGTGGTGCCTTTTTCTTAAAGTAATGTACAATGTAATTTTTTTTTTAAATCGAGTCCAACTTCTTTTAAAAATTGTTGGCATAAAATACAAATCACACACACACACTCCACCACGACCACCAACAAAAAAAGCAATTGTGCAGTACAGATTATAAAATGCAATTATCTGCATTAATGAGCTTCACTCCTACATTACAGCAGGTGAAAACCTTTTTGATGTTGCAGTGCTGCTGCTTATATAAAAGCTTTTGCTTTCCTGCCAGTGAGATAGTCTCTATGGAAGCACTGTACTGCCACACTTGCAGAAAGTGCCATACTTACTCGAATTCCCTTCATAAGCATAAAAATAAAGGACCTGGCACAGAATTGTCTTGGTCATTAGAGGCAGTCTTTGCAGAGTCTTCTAAAAATATTCACAGGTAAGTTATTAGTTCCTTTTGTTTAGCTTTTCGTGGACTTTGTTTTTTCTCGTTCAGAAAGGAAGACTTTGAAACTGTAGCTGAGTGTTTCTATTTATAGATAATAAAAAAAGAAAAGAAAGAACAAAGAACAGTCGGGGATGTCATACCACATATTTGCTTCTGAGAATTAAGGGTCGTAAATTTCTTCATCTGCCACCCAGTTGTCACTTGTAACTGCTGACTGCATCAAATCATGGCAGCGAGACATACAGTAATCCTTTATTCAGTTATTGCCAGATTTCCCCAGTTAACAAGCCCAACGTGCCCTCATAAAAAACAAACAAAAAACAAAAGAAAAACATAATTTTGTGTCAACATTAATCATAACAAGATATCAAAGTAAAAAAAAAAAAAAAATCGAAAATACTCATTTTTGTGAAGATCAACGTTTTATTGGAGTGTACAATATAATGAGTTCATTATATGGCCAGCCTCAATGACACTTTGTTTCCATAACATTCTTTTTACCCGAGTTATTTAGAGGCTAATGCCAGCAAAAACATGGCAAAAGTTTCTCAATGTTTGACAAAAGAGGTATTTTCTAACAAGCAAGTTGCTTTTATTCCTCTGAAAGACACATTTCTTTTTGTTAACTGGCAAACAAGGGAAAAAAAAACATGATTTAAAGACATTTTAATACCAGTTTCCCACAGCTTGAATTTACAGGGAATTTTCCTTAACACAAAAATACAGTATGTTAGCAATATCATTATGAACTGTTGTGGACAGAAGGGCTGAAGATAAAGTTTTAAAGGGTTAGCTGCTAAGTGCTACTCACCTTTTAGCATTAAAACAAAAGTAGTGCTATTGTTAAAGGCTTTTTTGCTTTCAAGTCTGGAACAGATACAGCCCATTAGGCTAAGTCACCATTATTGATTATCTTAACTTTGGGTTAACCAAGTAAAACAGGTGAAATTTCATTAATTTGATCTGACTCATTAATTTAGCTTGAGCCTGTCATTGAGCCAACATGGCTGCCAGCAGAAATCCTGAAAACCTCAACTATTGAAAAGAGAAAATCGTCTTGCAGTTAAAAGCTATGCTGCTCATATCTGGAAATATTTAGCAAAGATGTTTCCGCTATTTAAACAAAAGAAAAAATTCCCTGTTAGCTTCTTTTCAAAGCTTATTTCAACCTTACTACAACCTAACATTGTTTACCATTTTGTTCAACTGTTGGCTGTGTACTTTGAACAAGACAAATACACTTGCTAGTTTGGTCTCTTTTTGTGTGTGTTATTGAAACACTAGTTCCAGATACTTGTGTTTTCAGTGCCATGTGTTTGCATGTCTTTCAACAATAGTCTTGAGTTTCATTAAACTTGGAGAGGTGAAGCAGGGTGAACAATGTCTGTGCTAATCAAAAAATGTTACTTTAAAACAGCCAACTGACCCCCCCGGAAGAATTTAGAAAAGTGTTTGGAGCCTGGCTGGCTGGTTTTTACTAAACTGGTACATTTCACACACCATATCAGTGATCTTTTACTTCCATTATAGCAGCACAAAGGAACGTTCACAATTGTTAGCACAGTGAGTTCCCCTATAGGTGTGGCGGTTAATTTGCTTTTACAACGCTGTTCTAGTAAGAGGCCAAACGAGGGTAATTCTTGGTCACTTTCATTTTGTCTTCTGCCATGGCCCCATGTCCCCTGTAGCTTTGTGAGCTACATTATTGTTGTGTGAGAGTGATGTAAGCATATCATAGCTGTCACAAGAGGCGACCATCACGGCAGTCAAGTTACTTTGGCTGGTCTTTGCCAACAGCACGGATGAGAGATCATGACAGCTAAATGGCATTTCTTAAATGCAGGTAAAATATTCTTTCAAGTGAAATTAAAACTGATGTAGCCTTAAAGAAGTTCTTTGTCCTGCTTTAAAATTTCAGTCATTTAACGTCGTAATATGGAATTTCAAAGTTGTTTTTTGCAATACTGTCTCTTAAATACAAAAAACAGGTTTAATAAAACCAATTTCAACACATTTATTTTTTGTAAGGCTTAACCATTATCTATATATTTAGTACAACTTCTCATGCCTCCAGTTCCTAATGTAAGACCTCAAATGACAAACAATAACACATTGATGTGTTAGAAGAACGTCATGAATCTAATATTTCTTGACATAGTGTGTTATATTCAATGTTGACCGTATGAGGGAGTTTCTGTACAGTAACTTAGCGTGGAGCCATTAGAAGCATCAGGTGTGTAAAACTAAAATGTCTTTATTCCTCAAGCTTTACATGATGAATGAGCTGATTACAACAAACAGGCATTCGTTAATACTCTGCTTGCTACTTAAAAAGAAAAAAAAAAAAAAGAGAAACAGAAATATAAATCACAAATTCAACTGAATCTGTAGTGTGACAGTGGCCAAAAACAAAACGAGTAAAAAAAAAAACAGGGAGGCGGCCATAACACTGTGGGCTACCTCTGTTACTGTATGTAGTGTGATATGTTAACGGTTCATATCCAAGTGTATTCGGTCTCATTATTTAAAGCATATGCACGTTTCATAATGACGCAGACCGGAAAATGTCACATATTCATGCAGCGAGTCTCCACTTTCAATCTGTGCAAAAATATAACAAGACTCAAACTCTGGAGCAAATTTACAGTCCACAGCAAATGAAGCTAAATATTCCAAAAAGAGCATTTTCTTTTTTGTTTTAAGAAAATATGAGTGCTAAACTAGGATCATTTGAATACGTAAAAATAAACTACAGAGCAGTTGGGTAAGAAAATAGTTAATTTTTTTTCCCCTCCTAACAATGATACAATTGAGCAAAAGGTGGCCATTTGTCTTGCTGTCTTGTAAGCCCCCTCATTAATCACTGACCAATATATCAAAGAAAAAAATGAAAAGACATTCAAATTTTCAAAAGAAATTGAAAATTGCACATTAAACAGGGGACTGGGAATGTGGGAGAGCAACAGAGAGGGACAGTGTGGAATGGGAGGCAGCTGATATCAAAGGTGGATGAATCACATGGAGCTGATCGACACTTGGTGACAGACAAGGAGGTGAAAGATGCAGAGCAAGGGGTGAAAAAAAAGGAAAAAAGATTATTATTAGAATGAACAAAGACTGTTAAAATGAGAGTTGCTATCAAGAACAGAGACGTAGCTGACAGATAAGAAACAACCTAAGATGAGAATGACAAACATTTACAGATTAAATGAGGTATTGCACAGATTAATTAAAAAAAGAAAAAAAAAAGCATAAAGGCAACAAAAATATACAGCAAACTGATAGAACATTTACATTTATAATCTTGAAATCAACAATTTCTTTTTAGGACAAGAACAATTTTTAGTGTCATGATCATCAAGGGTTTGGAGAGGGGGAAAAAATTGCTAGTCATCCCATTCATCGTCATCCTCAAAGTCTTCATCTTCGTCATCATCATCATCCTCATCTGTGGAGAGGGAATAAATGAAAATAAAAATAAAATACTTAAACAATTTCTACAAGGATAATTCAAGCAGCAGAACTGTTTGACGTTTGTCTATTATGTAGGAATTTCTATGGCCAAAGTTCAATAAAGAGAGAAAATATATTCAACCTGGAGATAAAATGTAATAATGATGCTCAAAACGCAGGAGAAATTGTTCAAAGATTAGCTTAATTTTGTACATCAAGTGTCATCTCAAACACAGTTCATGGTGGAGTGTGTGTGCAGCTGGGTCAAACTTAATTTTAATAGGGTTTCTTCTACAGCACGGCATTAATGTTTTTCAATTTTTTTCAAAAATGTTTGAGTGAGCGCCATCAACAGGTGGATGTACACTCTTATCAGCACAAAACATTCTTTAAAAATAACGCATATATTTCAGTTTTAAGTAAACATGATTTAACATGACTCCAAAGTAGTTTACATATTGAGTATTAATAAGATGGCAATTTTATCTAAAATTTAACACATAATATCTTTCAGTATTAATTCAATTAAAAATGTTATACACATTTCCTGTGGGACTATCACGGATGATGATGAAACTGAGTCAGGTGTAAGGACCAATAGGTTTTCAACATCCACAAGTCTGCAAAGGTCTGTGTGGTGAAAATTTCATTTCATTTTGTTGAATAAATTTAATGGCAAGTGTTTCACAGATTTAAATGTTTCATTATTGCATACTAGAGAAGGCAAATAACATTACAATCATTCGTTTATAGGTAGTGGAAGACATTAAATGATGAATTTTTGTGTACCTGAAGAGTGAATAGCCTTGCTCCTTTTCTGCATCACCTCCATAAGAGCTCCGACGATGCCTGCTGAGGGAGCTGGGGTTGCAGGTGCTGGCTCTGCATTATCATCCCTCTGTAAAGATGAGCAATGATCAGCACAGTTGAAGCACTCAGACCAAATGCTGGTGAGGGACATTAGGTGTGTAATGTACTCACAGATTTAAGCTGGATTCCTTGTCGGATTTGGTCCAGAAGTGCGTCCCGCCCTGTGCTGGACACCGGCCTCTCTTTCTGCTCCACCTTCTTCAGCTGGGTTCCCTCTCTGATCTGATTCAGCAGTGCCGACTTGCCCCCGAGAGCGGAGCTGTCCCCTCCATTAGCCTCTGTGGAGGGCAGAGGAGCAGGGGGCGGGGGACCTGGAGGTGGGGGGGGAGGAGGAGGTGGTGGAGGCGGTGCACCGGTACTGGATGGAACTGCGGATGAGGGGGGAGGAGGAGGTGGAGGTGGGGCCACGGGTATAGAGGCGTGAGCTGGTGGAGGGGGAGGCGGGAGAGAGCCTCGGCTGGGTGGAGGAGGTGGTGGAGCAGACATGCCCACTCGGGATGGAGGGGGAGGTGGGGGCGCAGAGACCGGAGCTCTGGAGGGGGGAGGAGGTGGCGGGGCACCCCGCCCACCGCGGGCAGGAGGAGGGGGAGGAGGGGCTGAGCTGTGGTGCGGTGGTGGAGGTGGAGGAGGGCCGCCTCTGGATGGAGGTGGTGGAGGAGCTGAGGAAGGAAAGGAAATGTAACATTAGAGATGCCACCTGTCTCAAATAACATTTTTGGCAGTTCACAATGGAGCCTTGAAAAAAAGATTTGATTTCAGATGTGTTTTATATCCTATTGTCTTTATTAGTTCCATTAAGAAACAGCTGAGAGATCTGAATGATCATTCCAAAATGCTTGTCAGTTCTTCTAATCCTGCTTGTGCCAAGCCATGCAATTAAAAAGTTACGCTACAGGGGGCAGCCTCACCTGTAACACATGTTAATTATGCTAGAAAGACCAAGTTAAATTGAAATAACACATTAACAAGTTCCGGCTGCACCTAAAACCCCCTTCCAAATTTGTAAAAACCAAGACTTAAAATAAACATGCTTTTCAAGTCCACGTTTCTGTTGCTCTTAAGACAAAATGCCAGTAACAAGAGCGTCAATTCACGTGCAGAGGATTTAAAATACGATGGATTGTGACAAGGCTTTTCATAAGTCTTGGAAGGGAGATTCACAGCAAATACAGCGCTTAAAGAAGCATCACTGCACAAGTTATTCCAGGAAATGAAAGAAAACTGCCCAACATGACAGAACAGCCTGGGACGTCTCTAGCTGGCTCAGAGCCAGGCGATGAAAGGACAACTCAAGTATTACAAGGGCGATACAGCAAACAGTTAACTACTGAAGTATCTGAAAAGATTTGACACAGGTTGAATTCATAGTTTGGTTCTACATGCACTGTGATGAACTGTCACAGCAGGACATGCATAGAAACCTACCACTCCACCTGGGCGGACCTGGGGATAAAATAGGTTGTCTTTAATTGACAATCAGATCATTAAACACATTTTCACACATCCCAAAATCCCGAAAAATTATGCGTTTGTCACATTCAACAGAAGAGATTCTTAAATATATAGTAGTTACAATTATATAGTCCATACTGAAGCCAGATAATTAGCACCTTCCCCTTTTATTATAATCTTTTTGGTGGTAAACACTGAACACTGACTGCCTTACCTTGTCTTCGTAGCTCATTTTTGACGGCCTCCACGCCTCCTTTCTTCTCAATGAAGTCGTAGATCACCTTGGAGGTCTCCTTATCCTTCAGCTGAGCCTCGGAGATGCCACACATATCAAACAAGTTCTTCAGCTCAGGGTCCAAGTTATTCAACTGCAGGAAATATAAAAAAAAACCAAAAACATTGCATTTGATATGAACAAGAAGCAAAAAATATATATGATATAAAGGATGCAGAACAGTTACATTGATCATCCTTTATAAATATAGTATCCAATGAAAGCTATTATTATAATTATTGATTTAAAAAAATAATTTAAAATTATGAATTTAAAATTGTATTCTTGTGACTGAATTGTAACAAACCATCAACTGGGTTCTTCAAGTCAAACAATCCGAGCCTCCTTAATACTGCCAAAACTGTTACAATTTTCAGTTCTTTCGTGATGTGCCGTGTACAAATCCCTTCCCATACTTGATTCTACTTCTTTTAAATTGTATTTATGTGCTGGACCTCAACAGCCAATTATATGGCTGAGTTTGGACCTAATAGGACTACTCAGGCATGTGGGGGAGAAAAAAAAAAAAAAGAAAAAAAAAAAAGGATAAACCGGTCTGAGGTTGGTTTTTAGCAGCATGTTTGAACAAATCAAGTGATCTGATCAGAAGTTGAATGTGAATAGTATCCTCACACACTCTCTCTTTTTTAACCATGTCCTACAAATCGGCTGCTATGCTGCCACCTTGTGGTGGGGTTTTGAATAAAAGTGACCAGGACTGTTGATCAATTATTAGACTCCCACTTTCAGCTGTATTTTTCTCCTCCATACCATGTAAAAGGAGAAAACCTGAGCACACTACACATAATAACCCGCATTGGTGTCTAAATTTCCAGAATCTATTTGAATATTTGTGTTGTACAAGATAATCCTGATGTCCTGAAACAGTTTTTTTCCACCATGACATCCGTTTTAGTCTAAACTAACACGATCAAAGTTTAGTTTTGAAGCTTCCTGAAGAAAATCAGGTAAACTTGGATTAGCCTCTTAAAAATAGGGCCGGCAAGAAGTTCATTTCTTTTACTGAAAGAAATTTCCTTATAAAGGGTGGAAAATAAGAGGTTCAAATAGAGCTGTTAACACTATAAAACCTGTTTCCTGAATTTACTTCTTTGTGCCAAGGGATGAGCAAGCTCTGATTGACTGACGTCACTTGTTAAGATCGATCCAGGGCCTTAAAAGCATTAAGCACCCAAAACTAAATTCATGTGGGCTTCATTTTTTCATTTGCAGACTGAATAAGCCTTCTGACCTGCATGATCTCCAATCCAGCATCCAGAATCCAGCATTATCACTTATTATGCTATTTGGGAATGAGGCCGTGGATTATGCAGACGCAGGTTCATTCTATTCCCTCCAAAATCTTCTTGTGCAACGCTCCCTCTGACTTGGGCACGCAGCTCGGCTTAATAATCCGAAGCTGATATTAAATTTTAGAATATCTGTGCGAATAAAGGATGCCTGACTGTCAGATGGATGAGCCAAGTTTTAAGAAGGCATCGACGTCATGTAGTTTAATTTGTGCAGATGCACGGAGACAAACAAGTCAGAGGAACATGATGGTTACGGGAATGCTGCTTACATCAAAGCCTGTGTTTGGGTCCCATCCCACATGCCCAATGTGCCTGTAAGAAAAGCAAAAGAGAAAGGATGAGTTATGACAGGAGAGGACACAAAGACATGAAGTCAGTCATCTGTTTACTGTAAACTTGAGGAGAACAAAAGCTTCCAACCCTGATGACCCATGGAGATGTCTACACGAAAGCCCTTTTCAGACACGTACACTTAATTTAATCTGATGTCACCTGGATGTGTCATATTCACATCTGAACAAGCGCCCCTTCGAGCTTTTATGTAACAAATCGCCACATTAATCTTATTTGATCAGACCTGGGAATAAACACACATCACTTGTTTGAATTCACATCACTGTTATGTTTGTGCAAATGTCCATTTGGCATCTGATCTGCTTGTCAAAGGAATTCCACAGATTGCATAATTAAATACAGAGCTGTCATTACATAAATAGAGTGCTTTCCAAGCTTTAATGCCCCCCTCCCCTCCCCTTTTTATGATTTATGACGTACAGGGCCTGTGTTTTTTTCAGTGTTTGAGCCAAATGTCCTGAAATAAACTGCAGAATGTTTTATTAGTGCAACTTTTCTTTGTGACACACAAAGTGGTCGGCAATGAGGTGGTGGAGAACGCAAACTCAGGTGAAGGAAAACATTCTTGTGGAGTCAATGACGCTGGTTAGTGCAAGTTTAATTAAAAAAAAAGCATGAAGCTAGAGTCCTTGGTCAGCAAGCAGTTGTCACAATGTTTCCATGACCCCCAGCTCACTGTCAGTAGGTTGTAAAGAACTACAGCATGATGACAGCTGAAAATTGTTGACTTTTTTTTCAATATTTCTAACAAGCACATATTTGATCCTCTTTGAAAAGAGTTTCTACTGACAAAAGGGGATAAACATACTGAAATTAAACATTAAATCCATCATACAAGTCACCCTGCGATGGGCTGGTGACTTGTCTGTGGTGTACACCTGCATTTCACACACAGAAAGGTGACACAGGCCCCAGCAGACCCCCATGACCCTGAATAGGAATAGGTGGGTGTATATAATGGATGGAGAGATAAAATAAGTCATGCGATTAAAAAAAAAAAAAAGTAAGCAAGCATAAGCATATTTATCTGGCCTTCCAGTTTAGATGCCAGTCATTAGAATCTATTCAGGAGGCGACAAGTGAGCCACATCTGGTTTAACTCAGTAATCTTGGATCTGCTGTTCTCACTGCTATTTTAGGTGACTGATGTCACTATGTTAAGAACTAAAGTGCTTACTAAGGCTTTTCAGGAAGAGGAAAAAAAATGTGTAGTTGAAGTCTGCATGAGACTGGAAAGAGATTTAAAAAGAACTCTAGGGTCAGCAAAAAAAAAAAAAAAAAAAATCTACAAAAGCCTTTAGATTTCAAAAAACAACAACCCAATTCAATACCCCAGCAAAAAGAGCCAGCTAACTGAGCAAGAAAGGCATCTCCAAGGAACCTCCGCAATCAGAACCAGACATAATCTTTACTTTGAAAATACAGGTAAAGATAAGAGCTTTTGTAGTACTGAATGGCAGACTGACAAATCAACATGTTTCTGTGATGTCTGGGGTTGGAGTGGGCAGCTGGCATCAACTGATTCAACTACAAAATCTACAACATATCAAAGATTTATGCAACGATGCAAGGTTGTCTCACAATAAAGTGAAGATGAACGAGAAGCGAATCCTTCAGGAGGACTGCCCTCTTAAAAACACATTCATAATGGAACATCTCAAAAAGAAGAAATAGACAATTGTGAAGTGTTTCTAACTCACTGGAAGTTGCTGGGTGTGCCGATGTCCGCCTTGGTCAACCTCTTCTTCTTCCCTTTGCTCTTTTTCTCCCTCCTGGGGAAGGATGAGTGCACAATGTTGTTCATCTGAGAGTTGTTGTGATAACGCTGAACGCTGTTGATCTCCGGGTTTTTGATGTCAACAGTGGCCATGGGCAACGTAGGTCCTGGAAAGTGACAAAGTACCAGAGTTACATTTCAGATATCCGCACATGCTATTGTGTGCAATTTTATTCAGGGAGTCACAGCAATAAAATCTTGACTTCAGATGAAAATCCATGAATAGGGATTTTCAGGATCGGCTGTGTCCATTTGATGATGTAGCAGATCTCCCCCCCATTGACACCCAGACCACATTTTAGGGAGCAGAAAAACATAATTTTCCCAAAATATACTGATTTGTACAAATTGTACTGAATACAATATTTTGTCTTTTAGTCTAAGAGACAATGCACAAAATTATAGGGTGAACTTACAAAAACGCAATAAACCAACATGAAATTGACAACACAAAATACTGTAAAATCATTGTGGAGCAACAGCTCTTACAGTCTACATTTAAAAGGTAATAATGAGAAATACTGATTTTCTTACTTATGATAATATAAAGAAAATTAATTAGTATTGTTTTTCTCTTCTTTCTGCCCGAGAACTAAACTGGACTGGGTGTAGGCAATGCAGAGTTCCCTACAAGTAAACATGCGGAGGATCCAGCAGTAACGGTATCTCTGATGCACCATGCAGCCAAATGCTGAGTTTGAACAGAGCAGTTCCAGAGCCGTCGTCTGAATTTAAAATTCTGTTAAACTGGACACCTTCAAAGCACATTTTTAAAGTCTGACACAGTTTGACAGCTGTCTTATTTCAATACAAGAGCTCTAATCAGACACACACACACCTTTTATACTCTCTCTATATGGACCTTTGGGAGTTTGGATGGGTGAAGATGATGCTGAGCGATTGCGTCGCCTTCTCATCCTGTCCCAAATACACCCACCGTCTCCTGCTCCGCAGGTGCTCACACCGACATCAAGAAGCATTTTACCGACTAAGTTGCAAGCTCGCTCTTCTGTACAAATGGAAAGCCGAGCAGCACGGTCGGAGAGAGATGGGTACAGTTCATCCTGAGGGAGAACCAGGCAGTGTAAAGACGAAAGGCAGCATGGGCCCAGACCCCCCCCTCCTGCTGCTCTTCCTCCACCACCCTCACAACTTCGATCTTCAGAGGGACTTGAAAGAAAGGTGGTGCAGAACATCATTGTCGCCCGACAGCGTGGCATGACAAACATGAGAACGGGGGTCGATCCTGTCTGTGAATGCTGTGGAGAACACATCTAACAAAGGATCTTGACCATAGCGGAGACAAAAAAAAAAAAAATCCACTTGTCTTGTTTAAGAAATGAGTCCAATCTTTTCAGGAAAAAGGGTGGACCGGTTTATAAAAACTTAAAAGCCAAGATGGTCTTCTTTGATTTCCAAAACATCAACAGAAAGAGAATAGTCTCCAAACTTGTAATTGTCTTGAGTCTTAATTCACCAGCTGAGAAGGCAGACGTCCAGCACTGCCATTGGAAGAGACTACAGTCTATATTCAGTCAGACAGCAACCAAAGTTTATCCACTCTCTTCTTCTGTGCTGTTAAGACTAAAATGACTTCAGTTGGCTTGCTATGATCATTTCTCCACCCACCAATAAGCACAACTAACTCCTCCCTTCTATTGCAAAACACAAACATATCTAATCCCAGAAAATCATTCTGGATTTAGCGCTGACCTTTACGTAACCATTAAAAGCCATCCATGTCATAATCCCGTATTAATCTCCGAGGTTTCTGAATCATGTCAAATCAGTGGGGTGAAAGAGTGAGAAAATGCTAGGAAAAGGAGGAAAATCGAGACAGATTAAATAAAGAGCACAGGGGTGGTGGCAGATGAGGACACTGACGAGCTGGAAAAGACAGCAGGACAGACGGAAAGAACCAGAACAGAGATGTCAGCGACAGACATGATGGAGTGATAGGAAATAAGACCAGGACAGATGGAGGAGGAGAGGGAAAGTCCTGTGAGAGGACTGAAGGAGAATGACTTTCTTTGAAAAGAGACCAATTTCTACATCAAGATTAACTCATTTTGAGACCGCAACCTTGCACAACACATCCAACATTGAAACTGGAGTAACAGTTATATATCACTGCATGATTTGGTACAAGTATGTGGAAACTCACTGCTTTAAGAAAAGGCCAATTCCAAGAAAAGTTTGGACACTACAATGTCAATAAAACAGAATGTTCTGGAGGAGGAATCTATCCCATTCTGGTCTGATACAGGATCCAGACTGTTCAGTGGTCCTGGATCATTGTCCTATTTATCGTTTCAAGATGAGCCAAGTGTTCTACTACACAGTCATGGTTAAAGTCATAGATATCATTTGTGGTTTAGCACCATCTTGCTGAAAGATGCAAAGCTTGCCTGAAAAGACATCTGACTGGTATGTTGGTCAAAATATGCATTTTCCACTCAGCATTGGTGTCTCCTGTCCAGTCCATAGGTACTAATGCAGCTCCACAGCATCAGAAATGTGGACTTCTGAACTGAGCGCACATGCCAGATGTTCCCTCCCCTCTTCAACCCAGAGGATGCAGCACACATGGCTTCCAAAAAGAATGTAAAATTCTGATTTGCCTGACCACAGGACAATTTTCCACTATTTTAAATTAGTTTAGTTGAGAGAAAACAGCCACATTTCTGGATCATGTTCACATATTTTTTGCATGTAAACGGCATATCCAACTGTGTCCTTAGACACTGATTTACAGGAGTGTTCCTCAGCCAGAGAGATTTCAGTTCCAGAACCATGCCTGTAATATAATTCAGGGCCTGAAGATCACAGACATCTAATATTGATTTTCTGCCTTGCTCATGAAACAACGGGATGTTTCTGGTTTCTCTAACTTTTAATTGTTTCATATTTCATAGATGCGGTCTTCTGCAGATTGGTGAGTCTTCCCTCTTCACTTCTGTGAGACTTTCCCTCTCTAACATGCTCTTTTTATATCCAGTCATGTCATTTATCTGTTGCCAATGAGACATTAGTTTCAAGATGCTACTCCAGGTGTTTCTTTTCGATACAACTTACTTTTTGCACAGCTTCCCAACTTTATTTCAAAATTGGAGCTGTAAACTATAAAGACCAATATTCAAAAATTAGAATTCTTGGCCAGAAATAAAAATCACTTATTTATCAAAGTTGGTGTCTCACTTAGACTTACAGGATTCTCATGTCATTTACTGCATGACATGCGAGACAAAAGAAAATTTCATCATGTCCAATATCATCAAGACTTCAGAAATCTGAACATGAGCAATAATAAATCCTCAAATATTATACAACTATTACATCTACATGGCTGCATACATAAATAGAAATAAAAACAAAAACATATTCACACATGTATTCCATCTGTTTAGTAATCGGACACTAATGTGCAGCACAATTTCAGTCTAAAGAACAAGACTGCGCTATAAAGCATCATCAGATCTTGAAAAATTACAATGTAACTGTACTATAATACTTTGATTTCTTGTGATCCCACTTTCAATACTGAAAAAATTATCAGTTTCAGCTCTACTGTAACTCCTGGCCCAATACTCTGCCACGTATACTACAAGTGTACATCGTGTACACTTGTAGTATACACAGTAAGAAGCTCAAACTTACACTTTTGTTTGCCTTTTTGAGCTGATCCTGGAACTGTTTCATCACAAGTTTTTCCACTTATGAACTGCTCCTTCCTTTTCCTTTGTGTTATGCAATTTAAATGTCCAAACTAAAAATTTTATCTTGTTATTGTTTTTGGCAGTTGTTGATCTATTACATAATATACACTGCATCAGTTTTTTTTGTGTTAATTTCTCTACTTGAAAACTAGAGAAAACAAACAAATAAACAAAAAAAAAAACGCAGATTGTTGGCATTTCTGACCTCAAATATGAAATGCAAGCCTTAAAGTTTCCACAATGAAAGAGGAAAGAAACAACCCGTGCCGCCCTGAACTATCCTGAAATTCCATCCCTTTGACATAATGAGAACATTTTGACACACACATACACACCCTCACACAGGTCTAACTCTAATTTCACACTTCTGATCATTTCTGAAGGAAACAGTGGAAAAACATACCATTTGGAAGGTCGCGTCTCTTCTCTGTGAACACACACAAATTATATCATTAAAACCCTGTGCTGAGCAGGGAGCTGTGTTAATGAATTGAGTGTCAGAGAGCAGGATGCTCAGAGAGGGGAGAGTTTATTTGTATTTTTAGCGCAGGAGTCGGCAGGATTGTACATGTGCAGCACAGAATGGAGTTATTCAGAGAAATAATTCCAAGCAAAGTGTCCTGTTAGCGTGTTTGAACGTTAATCACATGTCACAGCTTCATTTGTGTCCACACAGACAGTCAAACTTTCCAGTAACACAATACAATTACTGCCTTTACTTATTGTTAATTCAGAGGGGATACTTAGAAGAACTAAACACAAACACGCACTCAGTTCAAAACACCGGTTTTCCAGCGGTCGAGGGGTTAAATAGAAGGTAGAATTGGCTGTTGAATGAACAGCAAAGAAGGAAAAAAGATGACAGAGTGATCACTTTCACAGGTCCAGAAATGACCCGCTTTAAAGGAAGAAGAGACGGACGGACGGTCTTCATCAAGCACAAGATGATAAAAGAATGTGTCAGTAAGACGTTTAAGGAGGAATCTGTGTGGCTGTGGCTGAACAATGTTGTCAATGCTATGTTCAGTCTGTGAGTTTTTCCTTCAAGAGATAAGACAGATTATTGAGACCAAGGTTTTGCAATATTTCAATGATGCTTTATAATACCAAAGTCTACCTGTTGGTGCGGAAGCAGAGCCATGTAAGGGCGAACACAGAACCAAAAGAGAAGCAATTGTGAACACTATTTATGCGTTCTATTACTTAATAAAGAAGAATACAGATGCTAACTGTCCAATTAAATATAAGTGAAAATAATGATCTGATAAGAGATAAGGACGCAAATTAATTTATTCTGCACTTTTTAATCTGAAATTGTAGAGCACCCCCTTCAGTCTCACTGATTAATAATGATAGTGTGATATTAAGGGGGGGATCCTCCCTTCAGTGGTAAAATGGCTGTGAAAACACTAGTTTCTTTATTAAAGATATCCATCTTTGTTGAGCTCTTAGTGTAGTCCAGTATTCAAACTACTCTACTCCTGACTGAATTTAAAAGGCCTGGTAGATTTGAAAATGGTTTTGCTCATATGTTAGCGAGAGTTTAAACTGGAAAAGATGACAGTAGATCAGAAGAAGAATAAAAGCTGAGTCAGTAAACAGACCTGGGCAAAAAAATAAAAAAGTTCCCAGCCATTAATAAAAGAACAGTTTAAATAACTCTGGAGTCCAAACCACATCTCAGATGGCCTGTTCCTAATGCATCATGTTATTTAATCTTTTTTGCCCATTTCTGTGTAGCTGAAATGACAATTTCAAAAATGACAAGATTAGAAACTGATTTTGATCATAATCCCCCACTACTCAGACAATTTCAAGCAAAAAGCTCTTAGTGATTTTTTTATTTTTTTTTTAAAATATGTTATGTCAATGTCATGACATGATTTGACTTGAAATTAGCTCAAATAAGATTGTTTGTAACAAAGGATACAGTCACGTGAAAAAGAAATTATACTCTGAATGCTAAGGTTTTATGTATCAACAAAAAAAAGGGTCTTTACAACGTGTTAGATTTAGGTCAACACAACCTCAGGCGAACAATGTGATGCATTACACCATGTTCCTTAATTTAACAAAAACCACTGAAAATGCAGAAGCTGTATGTAATGTCAGTACAGCCAATGACTCAGTCTTATAGAGCTGCCTTTAGCAGCAACCTCAAGTAACAATTTTCTGTATAACATTGTCCTTTATCATCTTCAGCCAACCTCTCTGACTGTCAGATTGCTTCACATTTGACTCGAGAATAATTATATATGGAGAAGTCTACGATAAACTCAATAACTGCAAAGCCTTCCAAGCAAGACTGTCCTCTTGCAGTCTTTTTTCTAATTGGGCTGTCATGAACTCTGCCATTTAAACTGCTAACTGAGGCCTGGAGAGCTCAAGCTTTTTTAAACAATTTTCTGAGCACTGTAAAGTCTGACCTTCAGGTAAACTTACTGCCATGTCAATTTCTGGTCCTGAATGTACTTCACCCAGAGAGTCTTTGACATTATAGAGAACGGAATTTCATATCGTTTGGAAATGGCCCTCGAAGCCTTCCTGGATTTGCTTTGATAAGATTATTGCTGATGTCTTTCCTCCTAGGCCTTGTGTAACCAACACCAGAATGCTCCAGAGTAGCAAAGTGCCAAAACCTCTGCTTCAGTAGAGGTGCTCACACTTGGTGATGACCAAGTAATCAAGTGCATTTGATAAAAGGCATCTGGCTGCAACTTTGCAACTTTGCAACTCAGACTATAAGACTTTCTGAGTCAGCCACTCAGACTTGCGTCATGCCATTCCTGTCTTCATGCTTAAATTATGATTCCCCAGCAGCTCTAGATATTTGGGATGCTAAATATCCATTGTGTATTAGCGATATCTCTGAAGAAGTTGGTTTCTGAGTTGCTGACGGGTGACCACCGACGGCTTACCGATTTTCCCCTGACCCTTCTGCAAGCTTGGCGACTTTCAAATTGGGCTTAAAAAAATTAAATCACATGTTATCAAAGTGACCGTGCCCTCTTTATGACAGTAGAAACTTTGAGCTTTCAAATAGCTCCTGTATTCTGGCTCCATTTTTGTTAAAAGAAAAACAAAACAGCGCAATACAACATGTGTTGTTCTTCATCTGAGGTTGTGTTGACAAACTTTTAAAGACATAATAAATCCAGATTGTTATTTTTAATTTTGTCCTGATACTTGAAACATTAAGATTTGAACAGGCGTTCTCTTATTTTCACATGACTGTAAGGAGTTGCAAATCTTGTCACTTTTTTCTGCAGGTTAGATCAGTAGGGAGGTTTTGCGGATAAATCAGCTACAGCAGTAAGTTGGTACCGGTTTTCCTCTGTCTTCTACCCAACAGTTCTGTCACGGTGCTACGGAAACGCTTGGTCTCCTCCTCGCTGGCAAAGTTCAGACCAACTTGGCACGTCTGTCAACAAACATACACAAACCACAACATTTGATGCAAATCAAACTTGTACTTCATATCAAGCCTCAACACTCTTAACTTACAATCTCTTGTGACACATAAAAGCTTTAGACACTGTAGTGCTGCTGCGTTCCATTAAAGGAAACAACTCTGTAATGACCTAACTGGCAAACGCTCACACTTGCTTTTAGTGACAGTTTTACTACCGAATCTCCAAGCTTGATTTTATTAACGGTGTTCTAACTGATGTAAACATATTTTCACAAACATGCCAACAAATGAGGAACCAAAGCATATTGCTTATTCCTTTGAGGAGGCACAATTTGAAAGCAAGAGGCCCATTACAAAAAAGTTAATGGAGGTGAAAAAAGATTAAACGAACGTTAGTGTGCAAGTGACTAAACACTTCTTGTGCTATTAAAGATGAATCTTTGAGAAATCTGGAAATTTAAATTTGATTTCTCAGGGATTAAACTAGTGTTAGAACAACTGGAAGATTTAAATGACCTGTCTGATTGTAACAACGTGATTGTATTTTCTTAAAAAGGCAAAAACTGATACAATTCCCTTTCTAACCTCTTAGAGATGTACCTTCATGGGTAAAAGCCAACATCTTTTTTTTTTTAAAATAAGCATATCTCTGACTTGTTTACTGACAAAAAAGGAGGATGATCAAGTAAAAGTAAAAAAAAAAAAAGTGCAGAAATATGGAAAGACAACAACTCACATCTCCAGCAAACGTGATAAAGTAAGGTCTTGGGAGGTGCATGTTAAAGTTGTTGTACAGCTCCTGTTCAAACAGCATCTTGCCATCCTGAAGAAAACAGACAGACAGCTCTTTTAACAATAAATTAGATACTGTACAGTCAGTCAACAAATACAGTTTCATGATGCTACTGGTTTAAGTTGAATTGAATAGTTGAATATAATTATTTTGATTAACTAATAGCTTCACTTGTGTAACAAAAACACACATACATACACACACAATATACTATATATATATATATATATATATATATATATATATATATATATATATATATATATATATATATATATATATATATATATATATATATATATATATACACACATACACACACACAGTCATGTAGCACTTATTAGAGGGATAAACCACACTATGTGCCTACCCTGAGGTCAAAGACCCTGATGAAGTAGGACCGTTGGGGGTTGTCTTTAACCAAACAGGCCACCCCGCAGCATCTCTTGTTCCAGCTGGCGTTCCTATCTGCTATGAACACCTGAACCACTGCTGAGCACAATGTCTGGAAGGAGGAAGAGAAAAAAAAAAAAAAAAGGGGGGGGGGGTTAGTGAGCATTATGGTTAATAAGCAGTCTTAGTCATGTGTAATCAGATTGAATTACATGCTTCATGCACCAGAAAATAACAATAAGAAACAATATCAGAATATTAACATCATGTCCACAAATATCTATTAAAGCTGATATCTTCACTCGTTTTACTGATGGAGATTGGCTTCTAGGTGTTTGATCTTTTGAACATTTAAATCCATAAAACCGATGATTACAAAATTCAAGCTCTACCAGCTGTAATGTCTGAAAAACAGCAGGGAGCAGCAAGTTATTGCTTAGGGTGAAATGCAGCAAAATGAAACAAAAAAAATAAACAACTTTTTCATGTTCACCGAATCTTAATTGCGATTAGGATCTTTTCCTTTATATAATTTATTGTCTCCTCGTTAAAAAAAAAAAAAAAACAGCACAAGATTGTGAAAGGATACCCAAAACTCCTAGGGCCTGATTTACTAAAGGTTTGCGTGCGTAAAAACGTGTGCAAACTTGACATCACCCGCAAACCAATGCGCAAGCTGATTTACTAACAGCGTGCAAAGAGGACTGCGCCTCTCAAATCAGCAAAATAGCACACGCTGTTCATTTAGTACTTTTGCCCTGATGAATAAACAATATGGGGCGTACCCGCCAGAAAGCGCTAAATACTGGGAGGGGAAAATGCAAATAGGTCCATTTACCACACGCAATGAGATTTACCAACCCTGAAAGTAATTGCGGGGATTGTGATTGCGTCTGTATTTAGTACGTTCGAAAGGAAGGTGCTATTCTGTCCAGCATTACGCACCGATGGCTGCTGTTATTGTGGCAAGGAGGCACGGACATCGCCAAAATCAAAGAATACGCAGAGAGAGAGAGTCTTTCGGACTCGTGTAAATTTGTTTGCACATGCAAAAGGAGAAATATTTTATTTGAATGTTAAATCGAGTATTATTCAGCAAAAGGTTGCCACAGGAGGCACCAGGGTTTCCGTTGTCCGGTAATTGCTGGACTTTGTCTGGTAAAATATGCGGAAGTCCGGGATTTTATAATCTCTCCGGTCAAAATGTCCGGTGAAAATACTCCTCCCAAGCACAATTTCAGTTGTAATAAAATGGGTTATTTCCACATCATTTTATGAAAAACGCCTCGGGATTCTCCCAGAGGAGCTGGTGGAAGCGGCTGGGGGATCTGGACCTCTGAAGCTGCTGGCCGCGCGACCCGACTTCGGATAAGCGGAAGCTAATGGATGGATGGATGGATGGATGGATGGATTTTATGAAAAAACATATACTTCTTTTACGAATGAGTAATGTGTGAGGACGAGTCGGCTCCAGCCACAGCTCCACTCATTGATGCCACAGGTGCGCGCAGAGACGCATCTCCGTAATGACAGCGCTCCGCGGTTATGGAGGCTTGAACTTCTCAACGGCCACTTAACCACCTGTCTGTCTTGTTTGCCGAAGTTTAATTAAAGGCCACTTTTTCTTTAGTTCTTTGCCTTATATCTTGCCACCTTCTTTTAACCTCATCTGCCGTTCTTTTTGTCTTACCAACTGCATTTATTCTATCGCAGATTTTCTCCCATATTGCGTTTCTTTTGGTAATGTTTAAATTTCTTTGCTTTAGTTCATGAATGTGTTTATTTGCCTCTTCCACTAATATCTCTAACTCCAACTCGTCAAATTTCATTTTGCGCTTGCGTCTATCCTGCTTTCCATCCAGACTCTCCATGGCGCAAACCTTAAGACACGCAACACCTCATTTAAATACTGCGGTTTGCACCCGTTATCAATTGCGCGAGCATTCTTAGTTGATCACCCGCAAAACACACAACAACAGCACGCGCAAACTTTTTCAGTGCACACGCAATTTAGTACTCTTTATTTAGGATCTTAGTAAATCAGGCCCCTAATGTGTTTGAAGGGAGAGAGATGAGCCTGGTAGGAGGAGCTATCATCAAGGTTGCACAGGTATGTCCTCTATGGAATACTGGAGACATAAAGGGGGTCTGCTAAAATAAAGCCACTTTGGAAATAGAACTGAAAATACGAGGGGTGCACGATAACTATCAGGCCGATGAAAGGAAATTATGACGTCATTCCGATAAGTCCGATATCACAGCGAATAGCCCTGATAACATATATATTTTTGTCAACACGACAGTGCCTCGCTCCCTCTGAGCCTTGAATGACCGGCAGGGAATGTTATGTTCAAGTTACATCGGCATAATCAGAAAAACGATTCCCCAATAAGGAAAATCAAGAATACCCACTCATTATTAGCCTTTATTTAACCAGGTTAGTCCCATTGAGATCAAAGACCTCTTTCTCAAGGGAGACCTGGCCAAGAGGGCAGCAGCAAAGTTACATTAAAACAACAAACAGCACATAAAATCTACAACATCAAAACTTGCTCATATAAAACATGTGCACACAGATAAGGTAGACTGCAATGATCTCACCAGACCTTTAAACTCATTCAATGTAACAAGGGCTTTAAGTTGAAGTTCAGATTGTATTTTATTCCAAGCATTAGGTGCCGAAAACCTAAATGATTTCTTGCCCAGTTCAGTTTGTACTTTGGGGACAACAAATTGCAGAATATCCACAGATCAGAGATTGTGACTTCCTTGTTTCCTTGCTAAAAGACAAGACAAATAGGACATCAACTTTGAATTGATATTCACAGTATTTCCGCACGTTACACATAAAAAAAAGAAAAAAATAGAAAAGGCTGAAAGAACGACAAGCAAACGAGGGAACATGGGAATTGACGTTACACCTTGAATGCAGCATGCAGCACAGCGTGCTGATCACAACAAACATGGCGGCGATGGTATGGAACTTCGTTAAAATTTCAGAAGAAGATAGTTTGGTGGTTATTTGCAACGAATGCGCCAAGTGAATTCCACGAGGAAGGAAACACAAGCACAAGCGTAAATACGTAAAACCCGATCAGCCAACTACAGTATAACAATCGCTTCCATGGAGTTTTGAAATCGCGCTAACGAGAGCTAATGCTAAAATGTGCAGGCCAGCAGCTAGTCTCCCCTCCCCTCTCCCTCATCTAAAGCTTCCATGAGGTAAAAAAAAAAAAAAAATACTGAATCTCCTTTAATTAAAGGTATTAATGTAACTGGAACCACAAGCCAAAATCCTTTTAAATGTAAATCTTTTTCAGTTAGTAATTCTGATGCATGTATTTCCATCAGTTCAAGGAGCCTTTATTATTTTTAATAAGTAATGCACTTTATTTAAGTTAATGTGAGATATCAAATATGTTTGTTTGATAGCTTTACAAAAATGTTTGAGAGACTTGCCAGTAGTTTCTCATTGGAAAAAATAAATATCTGTTCATTTAAAGAGTCAAAACTATTTTTGATTTTGTTCATAGTATTGATGTAATGATCTTAGGTATATGCGTGTGTGTTGTCGGTTATCGGCATCGGCCTTTAGGAGCTGAACGTTATCGGTATCGGTTATAAAAAAAACAGTCATCGTGCATTCCTAGAAAATACGCATATTACTTTACAAGCCAACCCAGACTTCTATATTGTCCCCTTATGGATGGTTTGACCACAAGTAAACCCAAAATGACATTGACAGACTGTGCATAAAAGATGGGTGTAGGTTTCAAACATTGGTAATTTTATGCCATCTTGTTTTTCTGAAATGGGAAGTTCCCAGCAAAGTATGGATGAGACTCAATAGAGTGGAATCTGCACGCTGCCATGAGACAGCAATTTGTCAATGACAAGGCAGTCCTTACCTGACTGCTTAATCATCTCTTGGCTCTAAAAGGGACCATAACTTACTAAATTTACAAGACTTGAAGCTTGTGCTTAAGACCATAAACTCATGTTTACCAAAGAAACTGAAAAATACAGTAACTTTAGTCACAGACATTTATTAGAAAATAACACATTTAGTTTGTGACCACAGGACTGTTAGAGTGCTTGTTCAAGGGTCTTGCATGCTGGCTTTTTCAGACCAAGAGGTCATGCCCACCTTTGACTCTTGTGTGAAGCACACGTCAAAACTGGATCCCATTTTCTTTTAACAGTGACTGAAAATGTCTTCTATAATGGTGCGACTCAAATCCACAATGGCATATGGCATTTGCAGCAACAAGCTGTGTGCTCTCATGCTCATGCTGTGTGTGGTAATGAAGCAAAAAATATATAATTTAAATAAAAAAATAAGACAGAAATCATCACCTTTTCTGACACAAATCTCAAACTGGTATTCACATGTTTACCAATTTGAGTCATCATCATTTAGGCAGCAATCTCTTTAAAAAGCTATTTCTGAATAAGCCAAATTCTTTGAGGTTTTCAGCATTTTTAAACACTTTCCTAAATACGAGTTCAACAAGCACATGTGCTGTGTGAAAATATGACACCACAAACTACCAGATGTAGTGAGAACAGCGCAGCTGCAAATAAACTACAAATCTGCTTAAAAGCAGTACAGACAGCTACAGGAAGAGATTCATGCCTTTTACTGAATCAAAGCAGTTTTATTATCAACAGCAAATATATTATTTAAATAAGAAAACAACCTTATACTATCTGCAAGCTGTTTCACAGTGGAGAACGTGACTGATGGTGTCCTCAAACACATTAAGAATTATTGATGCAAATGGAGAAGTGGGTAATCTCTGATGATGCATTAAAACATTGCACACATCTGATCTCACATCTAAGGCTTAGCCTACACATGCTCTCAATGCTTGCGTTAATGTCTCCAAAAACTGGAAAAGTTAAAATAAGAAGGCATCTCAGTGCACCTCTTTCACAGCATCTGCTACGTTGCTTAATGTTATTTAAGACCATACTAAATAAATAACAGAAACTTAAACAGAAGCAATAACAGTAATACAGTTATTCTAAAGTCTATCCAAATAACCTTTAATTGCACTGTTAAACCACCTTCATGTGGTATTTTTTTTCTGATTAAGCTACAGTGTTAACAGCATAGATGGCAAAGCCTGTCAGTTTGAGACTATACAGTGTTACACACACACACACACACGAACACACCTCTGGCACACACAGAGACAAGATCACAAGGCCAGCTTAGACCCCTGTGGCTTTAACATGTTGCTCTAGGGGTTTGCTCTCACTGGGGGGGTCCAGGTTCACCAACTACTAAGACTCATATGAAAGCAAGATTCATCATGGGCGGAAATGCCTGGTGCTGCTTTAACGCCATTTTAACTAAACTCAGTTCCAGGAATTAATGCACACTTCAACATAAGATAGAATACATGTCCCTTGGACTGTACATTGTAGTTTCATGTGAATGAGATATTGCAGTAAATGGGCATGCACAGGCAGAATTAAGAAAAAAGAAAAAAAAACAAACAAACAAGAAGTTACCTGTTCACTCTTCTTACAAAACAAAAGTGGATTTTCCAGGTGTTTCTTAACATCCTAGATGTTTTCAGACAAGTTTTTGAAAGTCAATTATACCACATCAGGAGAAATTCCCAGAAGTGTCCCAACTCAAAATACTGACACCAGCAGCAACAAGCAGTGCTTGCTTTACGTATAAATAAATGCAGCAATTTCAAGGATTGTGTTTGAGTGTAATTCAGTCTGATACAGTCCAAAGTTCGTTTTCTCTCAGACCTGAACGCATAATTTCTTTCTTTCTTTTTTTTTTTTTAAAGAAGCACTTTATTGGTAAAGAAACTTTGAGCAAGGAATCAAAAATTAAATTCAAATCTTTAACAGGCTCCTTTAATTCATAAAGTCTAGTTTGGTTGCATTTGACCGCCAGAAACCAACTCCACCAGAACAGTTAACACTAAACGTGACCACTCTTGATTTTTAAGAAATATGCAAAACAAATAATAAGAATTGTGTTTTTGTGATGCAGTTTTGTTGCAACATGATGGTGTTGAGGCTTTGAGACTCTGTAACTTCATCTGCCTGTGGAGCTCTGATCGCTCCTGACAGGGCCAAAGGCTGCAGGAAGTGAAGCTCTGTCTATGATGTCATCAAAGCCCGACAAAAACATTTGCTCACCCACCCAAGAACAAATAGTCTCTCTTGTGTATTTGTTCTAAAACCCATTTTCCACTTCCATCTGTAATGACCTCAAGATATAAACACTAACCAGAACCAACTCTGGACAGTTAAACATTTTTCAGCATTCACTTTGACTTAAAAGGACTAAACTTTGCACTTCGACTTTAAGCACTAACAGCAACTAACATTTATTTTAAAGGCTTCCACGACTGAGGGCGTCACCTTGAGTGTTTTCCACGTGGACTGGGTGGATAAACCCAGAAATAAAAAATGATGGGGACCAAACATTTATCACTTATCTTTAACTGATTGCATATGTGGAATTTAACAATGAAATGAAAAGACAAAACACCAACTTGTTTCAACATGAAACACTCAGTGCTGAAGATATTATAAAGAAAACAGTGTTGATTATTTTTTGCCTGTGTGGCCCAAACATTTTCAGGGGAGACTCATTTTCTGACTTGTCCACTAGGCTTGGGCGGTATCCAAATTTTGATACCGTCAAACTTCCCTCACATTTTACCGGGGTATACGGTATTCCCGCGACTATTAAGGCGAACAAACACCACCGGCGGACGCCGCCATTATGTGCGCCGCCGCGGGGCTTTAAGCCTGAAAAAAAAAAAAAGGCGAGTTTACCTCGAAACAGCAGTTCAGTGCTTCAATATAATGTTGGCTCAACTACAGTTGTTATTTATTTGTGTATTTCTTGCTTTTCACTGTAGTTTTAACTGTTCCCTTCTCTGCTCCAGCTCCTCTCTCTGCCTGCAACACAGCCGAGGTGTGTGTTTGCTGAGACGCGCTTTATAGTAAAGTGTCTGATGCCCGACGTTTCACTTCCTATAAATTCTTCAACATAAAAGTCCAACATTATTAGTTTCATTGGAAGCTTTTATTTTGAAGCAGAAAACTCAGGAAGTGTTGTTTTCATCGTCAGTACCTTAACAGGACGAGTCAAACCGAGATGAGCTGCGAGCGAACACGAATAAACGGTAAAATAAAGCAGAACACACAGTGCACACAGCGACACAGGAGAGAAACTAAACTTTAAACCACAGAAATCATTCATTGCATTTTTATGACGATATTGAAACTGATACCGCTGCTATTTTTAAATACCGGAAGTATACGGTATTACCGTAATACCGACCAAGCCTATTGTCCACAGACTTTACACATGACACAGCGGTAAAACACAACAGCAGCATACTACTCATATTACAGATGCACTGAACTGCAGCAGGATCTCTGCTAATCAACGTGAACAAAACAGTGAAGTCACACTATCATTCAATATATCCCAACAAGTATGAACTATTTCAAGTATGATCTATTTGTTTTTTGTTTGTTTGGGGGGGGGGGGGGTTCTTAACTCAGAAATTAGCACCAAGTAGGTCAGAAAGAAGCACCTGGAATTAGAAGAGACACCTCTGAACAATCGAGCCATGTTTCATATCCTTTAAGCTCTTCAAAGGTGCATGCAGAAACCTGCTCCTGCAGCAGCTGCAGACGGTTGAATGAGCACCAAGGTTATGCCTTAGCTATTGATTTCCCTTACCTCAAGATCCAAGATCACATACTTGTCTGATATTTCTTGCAAAATTCTGAGTTTATAATTTTAGAATTTCTGACTATTTTTCTTTCCAAACTTTAAAGGATGGCAAATCTTAACAACAAGGTGAAGTAAACTGGTTGCTTCAATAAGAGCCATTTGTATAATATTGCAATAATGACAATAGAGAAGTTTTTCTGCATAATTCTATAATACATGACAGCTTTAACTGCTTGATAAAGTCCACAAAGATGATTCAGAGGGTGAAAAATCTTTACGTGTAACCCCCCTAATCGTGTAGGGGGGGGTTGACCAGCGCACAAGACAGGAAGGTAATGTAGCATGAACAACACAACAATCCGGCGACACTGAAAATGATGGAGTCTGAACTTTGGCTTTGATAGTAAAAGGATCAAATCACTTTCATGAACTTAACAGGAAGTGAGAAAAACGTCGACAAAAGAAGGAACGAGGAAAAAAAGGTAAGTAGGCAAGAAAAGGAACTGGCTTGACGTTTGAAAGGATGTGGTGAGGGACAAATGGAATATGACTTAAAAAGATGATGTCAAAGACGTGAGACTTAAGAGAAAAGGAGTAAAAGAAGAGGGGAAACGTGGAGGGAAAGAGGAGTCGTGTCCCTTTTCTTTGGCACAGATCACCAGAGGAGGCCGACCACGGGACTTCCTGTAGGACAGGACTGCTGATCAGGCAGTCTGTGCACACAAATGCACACAGGGAATCACACAGCGTGAACTGGACCCAGTCCACCTTTTACCAAATAAGACAGTGCTGCTGATGCTGAAATGAGCACAAGGAATACCAATGAGTAAAACCAATCACTGAGACCATTGTGTATGGATGTATCTAGGGATGTCTTGTCAATGAGAGCATGATTCATCGTGAAGAAGTACTTATAATCCCCAATTGATAACTAATGCTCTTCCGATATTATGAGTACATTTCTTTTGTGAAGCTTTAGATCTAATGTTTGGAGTTCATGTTTCTTCTAGATCCTAATAAAAGGCCATAAAAATTCAACGTTTTTAAAAAGCAGCCACAAGCAACAAAGTAAGCCAATGAGTTATTAAAGAAGAGGCTCGCCTGGACAATTTTATACGAACAGTAATTCCTGACAAACTCCTGAAGCAATGCAAGCCGATGGTTATCACAAACGATCTCCACAAAAAAGCAGACTGGCAAGAAAAGTGACAGTGCTTTCAAAGAACTAAGTAGTAACCAACCAGACGTATTACAGTTGGAATAAATCTGGCAACTAAAGAGGTTTA
Source organism: Hirundichthys speculiger (assembly GCA_018398805.1). Lineage (NCBI taxonomy): Eukaryota > Metazoa > Chordata > Actinopteri > Beloniformes > Exocoetidae > Hirundichthys > Hirundichthys speculiger. The sequence continues at coordinate 3,640,734 of JAGFBZ010000258.1, forward strand.
AACCTTCAAAAGACAAGAAAAAACATTTTTTACATAACAAGTACATATCCTGCAATCATTCCGTAATGCATTATATCACTCTGGTTGGCATTTCAATTAGACTGGTCAGGGAGGAGGGGAAGGGACATACAATGTCTGTCTCTTCTCGTCTCCCTCACACATTTCTTTTTGTCTCAATCTGCATGAGAATACGTGTACAAAAGCACAAGAGTGTGGGATTGCAAGGAATGTTTCTGAATCCACATCTCTGTCACATGTTGTGTGACACCACTGCCAGGATGCCAGAGGAACTCTGTCATAGAATTTTAAACTAGTTGCATAGTTCCAGGACACACCTTAGAAGAGCTTGTGTTCACGTAAAGGCGGAGACAGTGCTTTAAGGCCTGTGCCCTCAAACAGGCATGATCATGTGAGTCGTGAAACAGGAAATGTGGCCTTTCCAAAGCAAACGTGTACACACACAGGCTACTCTAGAGGCCACAGGATGGTCTGTTGACAGCAGCTGATTCTGCTGGCATAAAAGAGGAAGAGACATGACTATCTCTGAGGTACAGCACCTTTATGGTACACAATTACAGGAAACAAAGATTACTAGGAGGAAGTTACCTGAGAAACGACCACATGAAAGTCACTATGAAACAGCAAAAAATAAATATGTGCATGTCTCACCTGTACATTAACAAAACACCTCTCAAACAGACATGTTTAAAAAAAATGCAACATAGCTGAATTTATAGCCAATGTGGAACTTTGATTTTAAAACAAGTCTAATCTGTAAAGAGAATCAACGTCAGGTGAAGGCCCAACATTCCTTCTGACTGACATCACTGGGTGACATTTGCAAGATATTCTGGCAAAACTGCTCCGCAGCACTGATCCAGATCCAGATCCAGGGTGTTGCATCATTTTTGATGGTGCATGACATGATTCTTAGTTTCTGGACACAGCACACACTTTGTTGAGGAAATAAACAGATTTAACATCCCACAGTGCTGAAAGCAGCAGTACGTAACTTTACAGAAGACTAGAAAGTACATAACTGCCTGACAGGTACGTGGTGGATAAACACGTAGCATTTATGAATTATGGAATGCTTAAAGCAAAACCATTCATCTGAGTATGAAACTTATAATTATTATCAAGTCTTCAAACTATACTTTTCATCTAAATGCCTGACTTAATTTGATCATGTTGACCATACACTTTTGTTAGAAAATCATTAGAAAGATTTTTAAAAGACATATGATGACACACTTGCATCAAGCCAATAAAGGCAGAGTTTCAGTCCCAGACTGACATTTGGGGATCTTGAGAGGGTCACTATTTACACAACTACAACCACATTTTTTTGCAAATGAAACGAGAGCAATGCTCTAATTTGGTTGCTGGCACACACTGAACAACAAGGCTAAAGACTTGCAATAATATTAAACATGGTTGATTTTGTTGCCAATGCCAAGACGGTGAAAGACTCCATCTGAATTGCTCCAATTGCCATCTTACACTTAATAACTGAGATACAGGGAGTACGCCCAAACTCAAGTAATGACTCAGTCCCACAAGGAGTGGAAGTGCCATGGTCCGGTTTTGCAGCGGTTTTACTCCGTCCTCAGGACTCACTGGAGGTGTTTCAAAAGCATAGAGCTTGCAAATGCTCCATGCTTGGATCTATTTGTGAGGTTAAGCGTTCACCCAATAATTTCAAGATCACAATGAGAATTCTTGGATTCTGCTCGTTTGAAGAACATATACTTTGTCATGACTTATTCTTTCTTGAATTGTAAATATAAAAAGGATGAATGGTGTCAAAATAAGAGTTTCTTTTGAACTGAACCTCTACTCCTACAGGGTTCAAACCTTGAAATTTGATTGGTTGTTTATTGGTATGATCAAGATTCATCAAACACCAACCATCAAGCATTGGTGCAACACTGCTGCGTGAGGAGGGCGTCAGATTAAGAGGATCATAAAGTGGGCAAGAAACTGATCTCAATCAATATGGGTTTTCCTATGGTTGACATCGGTTTCAGACATCAGGACAGCTAATGACCAATTCATGAAGCTAACATGGACAACATTTTGGGGCAATTTTCTTTTATCTTCTACATAAAAGACAGTTAAAAAAGTATAAATGGTGCACAAATTTGCTTAACTTAAATAATCATTTAATATAAACTTACTGGCTCATTAGTTGACTAGATATTCTCAGGTGTTGGTTGTTTCTGATTATTAAAAAAATGTCCCAGTAATTGGCCAGTCAACTGAATGGGTCTACTTCTGGTATGAAACTGTGGATCATACATAAAACTAAATGCTGGTTGTTGTGAGACAATACAAATGTGAAACTCAATGCAAACATCTACTGATACGATTCCCTAGAGTATTTTCCCTATTAGTTTCAACTGCTGAAATGGATAGGGCTGAATATCTGATACAATGTCGATTTGTAAAAACCAGAATCACTCTTTGAAGCAGGCCTTTTCCCGTTGCTGTGTGAAGGTTTATCCTACACAACCTCATTTTTGGGTTGTCTGCTTTATATCAGGGCAAAATTGCCACTGAAACTTAAATATCTTGAGATGAATAAGACTGACCTTAATTGAATATAGAGGCAGCAACAAGAGTACTGAATCCTAGAGAATATGAGAATGGTAACATAAAAAGAAAGCCTGTCCTGACAGATCATAACGTCCTAAAGTTCAAACCCCATCTGAGAACAATCATGCCGTGGCAAAGCTGCAAACGGCTTATTTAACATGCCACTATAATTGAGTATGGGGCTAGCTGAGGCTGAGTACACAAGGAAGACATAAAAATGAATCAGCTGAATGCTAAACGTCTTACGTAATATCTGATTATCTCACTATATTAAGTCGTGACATTGCACTACTTGGTTTTAACTGGAGCAGCAGGCTGCTCCCACCGCTTTTCTCGTTGCTTTTAGGGACTGGTGAGTCTTGCATTGGAAGGACTTTTTCGCTAGTCAGCTCTGTTTTAAGCCAAGTCTGGTCGGCACATTCTTCTCGGTGGACACACTTCCCGAAAACAACCAAGGTTGAGCCACGTTATGCAATGCCAGTGAGAGAAAAAAAAAAAAAAATCACTACTTCGCCCTGCCTTCCGCTGATGGATTTAACAGCTCCAACACCCCGACTGTTAACACTGTTGACTCCCGTTTACCAGCGCTATGCTCGGTGTGGTGAAGCTGCTCACAGCGGCATGACGGGATTTCTTTGATGAGTTCAGGTGTGTCAAAGTCCTCTACGTTAAATCCCAACGGCTGGAATAAAACTTACCCTTAACAAAAAATGTCACGGGCTCAAAGCGGGACGTTTGACACCGTCGCTCGCGCCGACTGTCAAAACAAACCAGCCACCTAAGTTTAAAGTCTCAAATGCAATTATGAAACACATACGTTACTTCCAAAATCACAACACAAAACTGTAGGCCAAAAGCACAACGTTACACCTCATAGCTGGTCGTGTCTCAGCTGTCGGGACAGGAAACAAGTTAGCAGGATTAGCTCGTTTTCTTAGCACGGCATCATGCAAGAATTTAATGAGGAAAAAAAATAACAAAAAAGAACTTACGATGCATTTTCTGCCGAGGCAGTTGAAAAGGTATTCATTTTCCTGCTGTGTCAGAAGTATCGAGCCGACATTTGTTTGCCGCCGTTGCGGCGGATGTCCACTCATTATTAGTGATCAATTTATAAAGTATGCGCCGACTCTAACTCGTCATACGAGATCCGAAAAGGCACATAAACAATCCCTCGGTCATCCGTGGCCTGCCTCCGACCCCTCACACCGGCTCAGGTTGATTCCCGGGCTCCCGCAAGGCTACGGCGCCGATATGTGTATGTTGTTTTGCAGTGCAGTGCGAGGTCCCGTAGCTCTTCAAAATAAGGTCGAAATTAGAGCAAGTGGGCAAAGACGGAACACAGAAGAAACTTTCCTGGGAAGTCCGGCCGTCGGAGAGCCCTGAGCCAGTTCCATCCAACATGGCAGTGCTTGGACGAATCCACTATGTGGGAATGGGGGGGAGTCAACGTTTCCCAAATTTGTCCTACATAATCACTAAGAGACTGGTCAAACACTAAAAACGACGAGAAACATCTATAGAAGATTTTTTTAAAAGCCTCATATGATCTGTTAAAAGCCAAGAGGACAGATGCTGCAAATTAAATTGTCAAGTATACAGCGTACTCCATGAAAATGGTTTGATCCTGTCCGCCAGTGGCTTTTACGAGAGGAATGTGTGCGAGTGCAGAAAGAGGAGGAGATAAGAAATAAGGTACAGCCAGCAAAGATAATGGCATAATCCTCATTGAATGAGGAGTTATTGAACTCAAGATTAATGCAAAATTAAGTCCATACTTTAAATTATCACATTAAGATGAAAAACTGTCGATTAAGAAGCACAGCAGTTATCAGTTCCTTCTAAAGAGAACAAGTTCTTAAATTCTTGAAGTCAGAGGTCAGGGTATAGCTCAGCTTCAAATAAATTATCTAAACCTAATATTCTCAGAGATTATTAACAACTCTTTAGAAATGATGACCCCTGAGCTGACGTGTCTCTTAGTAAGATGTAAATTCCTTTAGGTTCATTGCAATCATCTATAAATAGCTCATAAATGATGCAAAGGAAAATTAAGACTGCCCCATTTACTGAACATCACCTCGGGGTTAAGAATGGCAAATCTGGTTTAAGACTGAAAGTGTTCATTACAGTATATCTTTTTTTTCTCTGCGATCCTAGTCAATGAAATATACAAAATTATATACAAAATAATTATTATAAATTATAATCCTTTCACATTTACTTCTCCCACCAGATAGCTGTAAACGTTTAAACATGTATTTTGAGAATGCAAGAGCACATTTTGAACAAAGGGAGTATGTCTGGCTTGTGCATATGTTTTGTGACAATCTCTAGCATGCTCAGTCAAACAGGTTGTAATTTGTGACATGGCAGTCTTTGTGATTTGTGATACTTCCATGAACTTCATTTGTCTTTTAAAAATAAATATTTTGATCCTATAAAGAATTCCTATGTCACATGTCAAAGCAGCCCTGTACCTTTACAGGTGCTGTTTGTTGAAAAACAAACAAGTCATTTGTATTTGTCCAAGAAATTTGACCAATAACACTTGCACTACACCTCAGGAAGTCACATTTTTTGTCATCTTTTTCATGTAACTGATGTACTAGGGGATTCTGAAAAGACTTATTAATTAAATGTGACATTTTGTTAACCGCATCTAATGATTGCTTCAATCTAAATCAGTGTGGATGCCTTCAGACCCCAAATCATTTAAACACATTCTGACAAGAGTGTCGTGACATGGAACGTCATATCTAATGAAAACCCAAACTGCCAGTTATGGTTGAAACCAAAGTTTGCATACACTGTATAAAAAGACACAAAAGATTCTTTTTCTCACTGTCTGACATTAAATCAGACAACATTTTTATGTTTTAGGTCAGTTAGGGTTACCAAAATTATTACACACACAATTTGCACCAAAGCACATTCATCAATGGGTCATGGAACCTGTCTCCTTCCTGAGCGGTATGATGGCCGGACATTCCCATGGTGTTTACACTTGCATGTAACTGTTTTAACAGATGAATGTGGCACCTTTAGGCATCTGGAAATTGTACCCAGGAATGAATCAGACTTGTGGTGCTCCACAATTCTCTTCCTGATATCTTGGCTGATTTCTTTTGATTTGTTTTTCCCATGATGTCACACAAGGAAACAGTGTGTTTGAGGTGTGACATAAAAATATATCCACAAGTGTGGCTCCAATTAATTCAGTGTTGTCAATTAACCTATCAGAAGCCTCCAAAGCCATGACATCATCAACTGAACTTTACCAAATTGTTTCAAGGGATAGTAATCTTAATGCATCTAAACTTCTGACTTTAAAGAAAGTAATAAAAAAAATCTAAAAAAAAAACTCTTTCATTATTCTAGCATTTATCAAATAGAAATTATTTTAGTAATCCTAACTGACCTAAAACAGGAAATGTTTAGTCTGATTTAATATCAGACAGTGAGGGAAAAAAGGGTATGTGATTTTACACATTGTATGTAAACTTTGGTTTAAACTGTGTGTTTGGATTCTTACTGAGACACAATTTTTAGCACATCTGCTCCAGATTTCTTTATTATCACATTTTTCTTGAAAGAAATAAGAGCCCACTGGTTTTGTTTAAGTTACAACTCTGCCAGCATTTATATTTAGGTCTGATATGAGCTAAAAGCTGGGTGTAAAATGGGTCCTATGTGGGTTTGTCTGCAGGTTCTATGGTGGCCCTAACTATGTTTCTCCACGTGGACTCTGAGTGGTATCTACCTGGATTTTAGAGGGGGCCCAGCTGGTTAATTTTCTAATATGGGGCATACAAAACTGAAACAATAATGGAAACACACTAGTTGCCCCTTTCTTAGCCCTTGTCCCCTTAATTCACTTGTATCCCTCATGTGCCCCATGTATTTGGCCCGCAAAAGCTTCCCATTTAGGGCTCACTATACTGAAACCATAAGGGACACATGCTATTTAGCCATTCCAAGCCCAATCCCTCTCTGTCCAAGCAACTTCACTTTTAAATGGGGCCCATGTGAACATACTGGGTAAGCCTGCATATGTGTCTTTGCTTGTTTGCACATAAACAAGAACACAAATTCATGTGCCTGTGTGTGCAAAAATGTGTCAGCAAGCCAGGTCATCGAGGCTATTGATCCTCTGTCCTTTGGCTAGCAAGGGGGGGTGGGGGTGGCGGTGGGGTGGGGAGTGGGGTGCCTGTGAGGATAAAACATTTATTGACAGCTTACATTTAAGTGTAACAATGATTAAAAATTAATACATTAATGAAACACAAATATAATCATCCACACTTGGACCTCTTTTGTATTTTCAATTGATTTTCTTGGGATTTGATTATGGAATATTTGTAATTTTTCTGTTATCAAATCCAAGTCCCACCCTTTTTGTTAGATTTATTCTCACAATCTCCACCTCAGCATGTGCTCAGGGTGTCATATCTTTACCCTTTTTCATCCTACATGCTTCCACCCAAGTAAATCTTCCTCCCTGCTCGTCATGCCTGAAAAACCCGACTGGCCAGTGGAGAAACACCTGACGAAACTCAAAACTGCTCCGCCTACCTTCCATTTACTGGGCACTGCAATGATTCAGCCTGAGTCAGTGGCACAGTTATTGTTCTGGAGCGAAAGAATGGTGGGAAACGGAAAACAGATGAACAAAAATATGGGGAAAAGGGTGAAATGGTAAGGCAGGGAAAAAGACAAACATTAACAAAAAGAGAAACTCCTGCATTATTGAGAAAAAGCCCATTTGCAGTTTCCTCTAGTTCCAGAGGCCTGTCCATACTTTCAAGATGATGTTTTTCATGTGTTGTGGTAAACAGTGGTATTTTATTTTTCCTTCCTTCCTTTTGGTTCATGAAACTTATTTTTCAAAACTGTACATGATTTCAGTCCGGTTCAGAAAACCAACATTTTCCAAAAAGCCGTCACAAATCAGCATGGATGTAAAAGCTGCATCCATTCATGTATTCATCAGTTCATTCAACATTTCAAGGACACCGTGTGATTCCTGGAGGAACTGCAGGATTGCTGCTGGTGCCCATCCCTGGTGTTTAAAAAAAACACATTTCAGATGAATCAATAAAAGTGTGTGTCAAAGTTTAGATGAATCCATCAAAGTGTGTGCATGTAAAAATAGAGAAGCTGCCATGGATTCTGACTGGCGTTCATTGCTCTCCGTGGTGATGAGTGTCAATTAAAGAGCTCTGACTGACAGGTTTCCACGGTGACCTAAAATGAAACACCGCAAATGACACAGACTGAAAATGCACTTCAAATTTGTCTCAAAAGGCCGCTATTTAAGGAGAAACCTGAGTGCGGATGAAATTTCGTTGCCACCGTGAGAGCCACAAGGCGTTCCCGCACACACCCGGGTGACATTTGTGTTTCTGGAGCAATATACATACGAGTAAAAATTATAAATCTGTTCGAACATCCTGCTCGGATTTTCAGTTGGATTGTAAAAGGCAGCTGAGCAAAGGTTTTCTCATTTGCAGGGTTCTGGCAAAAAAAAAAACAAAAAAAAAACTACAAGTCTGTCCCCACTCTCTCAAAAGGGAACAGACTTTCCTTCGTTTTGATAAAAAAAAAAAAAAAAAATGGAGGCCTGTTGAGTGAAAGTTGGAGCTCTGAAGCAGGTTAAAGAGATATTCTATCAGAGTACACACACGACAAAGAAAATATCTGAAAACAGAAAACGAAGGGAGCACTTTGAAGTGGTACAACACTTATTAGTGGATTAAAATGAGTAATGAAAATAAAAATAATAATAAGCTTTTTCCCCAATACAACAACAACAAATACTGCTTGGAATTTTCTAACCAACACACTAATAATAAAAAAAAAAAAATCTGAAAACAGATACTGTTGATTGTGTAAAACAGCTATGTGCCATTCCTTTTTTTTTTGAGCAATACTTTCAAGAATGTGTGAGGTGCCAGCATGATCGGGCAAGTCTTTTTAGTACACTGCTCCTGTTTTCATGTGGGATTGCATCCTTGTGTGCGTGAGTGCACATGAAGAATAGGAAACTGTATTGTAACATTAATGCTGAATGTGTTTAGAGGGCTTTTTGGGCCACTGCCAGCACGCCGCCCGGGAATAACCCTTTAAACATTTGTTTGACCCACTTCCTACAATAAAAGAGACGAGGCTCTGAGAGATTGAGGGAAGAGGGCAAGATGAATATTGGATATTTGGACTCTAGAGGAAGACATCCTCCACAGGCCTCTGTATGAATGATTGATGATTCCAGGTCTTTCACATCTCCCCGTAATGTTCAACAATGTGTCACCACAGGGGTCAGCTGAGGAGGCTTTCATTGTCAAGGTAGCATGTTTGTTTATGACTTGGCATTACATTACACAGATTTGCAATGAACAAATACACATGCTCGTTCACAGAAAAGAAAAGAGAAAAATCCCCTGATTCATAATAGTTTTTCCAAAATGCTTAATCTCTTGTATCTGTTTGTCTGCTGCTCATGGTAAAGTAAAACTGTGATTGGTCTGGAGCACTTTTTCCCCATCAAAAGGTCTGATTATGAAGTAGCAGAGTACAAAACACTTTTTAATTCAAAATACCTGCTTTTTTAAAACCTTAATTACTGGATGTCAGTGCAACTTCAGACCTGGAAACACTTTTCAGATAAAACAATCTAAGAGGATGGTTTGCAACCTAATGGGGCTAGACAACCTGAGGTCAACTCTTACATGGGGAGGAGTGTAAACTGTCTTTGGGGACCGACGTGATGTGAATCGAAATAGTTTTGAGTGAGAATGGGATGTGTGTTTGCAGCAAAATGGCAAATAATGTTAGCATTAAGGGCAATAGAGCGATGTTAAAAAAACAGCTATTTTAAGCTTCTGAAGAAAACTCAAAAATGCTATTCCACTTATGTGATATAGATAGGGTCCTTACAGACAAACTGAGGGAATTTTAACTTAGTAAGTGTCCAAAAAATGTATAAAACGGACTTTTTGTGCACACATTTTGCCAATTCGTACAAGTCGACTACTGATGGAACACAAGGTACTATAAATATACGCACTACACAGAAAGTTTATACGTACTTCATGAGTATTGACAGTAGTTTCCTCAACAATTGGTTATTAAGTTGTATAGACTTAACAACCTGGTGGTGACAGGATACCTGTTCAAACAATCCTGTTTATTCATATTTTGAACACAGAAAGGTTGTCACTACAGACAAATCCTTGTTTGTCTGTAGTGACCCTACCCTCACTATCGCTGAAGGAGAATGGCATTTTTGACTCTTATCAGAGAGTTTAAAGGTGACATTCATTTAGACACAGGTCGGGTGCCACAAGTGCTAAAATGAATTGTCATTTTGCTGTAAAAACATAATCCATCTTACAACGTCCAGAGTGACATCACGTACTGTTTAGTTTTGTATGAAACTGGCATCAAGAATGCTGAATGAACTTTTTTCTTCCTAACCTCAGAACTGTTTAATATAATGAACAGGTTGATACTAATGTTTTAAAATGACCAGGAATATGACAATCAACTAATAAAAATGAAACAAAACAGAACAAACAGAAAAGGTTGCTCTAAAGCATCTGCCTTTCATAAAGTAAGAAAGAAATGCCCCCCTCACAGGTTTCACAGTTCATTATTTTTAAATGTTTCTTGTTAATGTTGTTAATGATCCCAATCCTTGAGGTAACAGAAGCTCCAGTTAATCCAAAAATCACAGGTAGAACAACCAGATTAAAAGGTGCATTATGGTTAGCTGGACAGGAAGGGTGCCAATAACTAACAGCAAATGAAACTTGAATGAAATATTTGCCTCATAAAGTTGCCCAAAATTGAAAAACTGCAAGAAAGTACAAGTTACAAGAATCAATTAGTTAAATAGAGGATTAGAGTAAATATAGGATATGAAGCTGCTATGTTGTTTATTTCCACAACTGAACCACAAGATGTCAGCATTACGTTAACTATCACAGCAGTAATAAGCAGACTGGCAGCTGAACCAAATTGTATTTGTGGCTTTTTAAGCATTTATTTCTGATGCTTTAAGTTTTAACTTTAACTTAAGTTTTGAGTTTTAACTTATTATTCTTTTTATGTCATCTGGATGTGTTTCTGTCACCTGTACAACAAAATGCCTCTAGGGCATAATAAAGATACCTAAGAGCAACTAGCCATCAGTCTCGGCTACATCAGCCAGCGTGCCACACACCGTAGGCCTGATGTTTGAAAATCAGTCTTCATTGTTACTTGGAACATCCCCAGTTAATATGTAAGTGACCAAATCTCACCCCTAGGCAGGAATGTCATCACATTTGTCATTTCTTTTTATGGATCAGTTCTAAGACACAATTTTTCCTCATTCTGTTTTGGGCCTCTAAACATTGCTGATGTCTTTCCCTCTTGGCAGTGGGTTAACACACACCTGAATGCTTCAGACCAGCAAACTGTCAAAATGTTTTTATCGAGGTCTGCACACCTGCTCATGATCAGCTCATCAAGGACTGATGATTAGCTGCACCTGACTGAAACTTTTTAAATCTAACCAAAGTCAACCTTTTTTTTTTTTTTTTTTTTTGGCTTCATTTTTTTTTTTTTTTTTGTTAAATAAATAATGACACCATGAACAATATTGTCTTGAAAATCCCATAGCTGCCTTGGTGGTTAGAAACATGTAGAGGACTTATCCTGTATCAGAACAGACACTTCTATAGCCAGATAAGAGGAATAATAAATGCTGATTTGTTAAATACCTCGTTATCAGTATGCTGAATGAGGTTTGGGCCTGGCGAATCAGTGGGATGTCTACAAGAGGCTCATATTAACAAAAGGCCCTTGCTAATCTGGCAAAATTCACCACTCAAACAGATTACATCTTTGAAACAACTCCTTGGGAAATGACTCCACACTTGACTAGATTAGATAAATCTTAGGTTACATCTTACATCCCTGAAGAGATCTTGTTAAATGGGGAGTTTGGTTTCTTTGGTGTAACAACACCCTGCTCAGGTGTTTATTACCCCAACCTGAGGGTGAAATCCGTATCCTCTTCACTCTCTTTATTTGTTGTGTGTATTTTTTTCTGAAATGTGTCCAAAATAAAATTATCTGGAAATTCTCCAAGCAATGAATTGATGATCTCATTCATTATAGCAGGTGGAAGTTTGTATTTCATGTGTATAGAACCACTGATGGTTGCGCACAGAGGGATTTAACTTACACTGCTGAGCAGAGTGCAGCTGTATGGCAATGTGGGGTTCCAGCACTGACTATGATTATCAGGTAACATCACACATCGTCCACATGAACCTCCGCTGGGCTGCTGAAAGACGTTACAGTGTTTCTGTAGTCAGGCTAAGATAAGTTCTCTTTTGTGATACCGGAAGCTGCTTGGGTGGGGGTAGGGTGGGGGGGTATGATACTGTAGGTCAGTCTGACAGTCATGTGAGCATGAATGATGTTGAATAGTGGCTAGTGGGTATCTTATAGCTGAGCAAATGGATGGCTAGAAGCTGCCTGTGTCTAATTCAGTCAAACAAAACCTGCTGATTGATCACTGTAATTAATACTGCAACCACACTGAGTTTGTATTACAGTTAGAGGACAAAATTAGCTTGATAATAGTGACTGCCTTTCAAGCCTCTGACTCACAATGCAAAATCAATTTAATTTTCAATCATTAAGATATCTTTATTGTGTTATTCTGTGCAAATGACATCTGTCCTTTCAGTCCAGAGCTACAGTTAATACACAAACTAAAAAGTTTTACCAAAAGCTCAGGGTAATTTTATGGATATTAGGGGTGGAAACACATTTTTTTGCCACATATTTTGTCTCCTATCCTGAATAACACGCACACTTCAGCCATAGACTCCACTTTGCCACAAATGTGTAATTCCAACCTTCTTTTTGTGTAACATAAGACTCCTGTAATATCGGGGTCACGCTAGTGTTCGCAGCCAAACGTTTTGGATTATTTGCACAGATCTACCACCGTTTGTTGTGTCAGCATGAAGATTTTTCATTCATTTATTTATTTCATTTTAATATTTATTTGGCAGGGACAATACATACAACACTGGCACAAAAAAGGGAAAATGTGATGCTTATAAGACATATAGCTTCAGCTCCTTTACAGTCTTTGTTCCTGGTCAGGTATTCAAAATAAAATGAGATATACTAAATACAATATAAAAAATGCAATGACACAAATACAGAGACTAGAATGAATAGAATAAATAAACAGTTACAGTTATCAATCACTGATAAAAACATGAGTTGAATTTAACATTATACATTAAAGTGATGTTATGTTGACAATGATTGGTCAGAAATTCATGTTCACAGTTCTGTTGCTGCTTGAAAAGTGTTTAACTTTCACCTGTGAGGCCAGTCCATTTAAACACTTAAAAACAACTTTTAGGCAAGATAACTTATAAAATTAGTCTGAAAAAAGTCTAAAAAAGTCTGAAATTTTGTCTGTAATGTACATTTACAGTGGAAATTTAAACTTTTTTAATGTGACGTTCAATGATTGGGTCACTGTATAATAAATAAAATATAAATAATCGTGATTTCAATGTTGACCAAAGCAATCATGATGATTTTTTTTCTTTCTTAATGAAGGAAGCCCTTCTACATAGGGTATAACTACTCTCACCAAATATTCGGACAACTTTGCAAAATGGTAACTGCACTATGTAGTGCTGCACTATCAAAAAGATAGATATTATCATGTAAAATCATCTGACATTCCAAGTTTAAGAATAAATATGAACTGCAGAACATCTGAATGCATGCAGCTCACGAAGTAGCATCGCAATGCTAGAGAACGCTAATGGCACTAGATTTAAGTGACAGACGTTTTTTGACTATGCATGCTAACCTAGCCACTGAGCTGTTGTGGAAAAAATTAGATCCGATCTTGATGAGAAAATCAGAATAGAATTTATTACAGAGAAAAAAGACAGACATACAAATACTTGTGGCCACAAGGAGAGCCACCAGCCACCACTCGCAGAGTGCCGGCTAATGACTCTGCAGATCAAAAGATGAAGCTGATTTTTATACCAGACAGCAAGGTGTTACAGGTTTGCATACAGAGTGTAGACACAGCAGGTGGTGGTGCAGGCAGACAGTCGCCTTAGCCATTTGTCTCAAGACAGACTGATTGAATTTAGCAATGTTATACAGAGGCATTTGTTTAGACAGACTGATTGAGTTTAGCAACTTTAAAAAGTCCCTTGATCAAGGAGTTATTTAGTTGATGCTAATTGAATTTAGGAAGTCACAGCTGACCCCCGTAATTTGCCTTTGTCAGACATTTGGTCTCGTGTGACACAGACAAATCACTTTTAAACATATTGTTAGATGACAAAATTACAAGATGAAATAAACCAAATAAAAATTTCCACCACAATTTCCCTCTTTTGATTATAAATGAAACATTGATATGTTTCATATTAATCACACAATAACAACCATTAACTGTAACATTAGGTCACCAAATTCACTGAGATTCAATGATCACCATCATAAACATGATTGAAAACAGAAACAATGTTCGACTTATGAATATGGACAATAATATTCAGTGTTGGAAAACGGACGATCACACAAAGGAGTCGTTGTCAGAGTCATTCTGATGAATCGTCATACTATCCAGGCGATGAGGGAGGATTAGAAATAGAGTCCATGGGATTTGTTGAGGGAACATGGGGTATACAGATCCAAAAAAAACTGGATGGGAATCATCTTAGACAGTTCTTGACTTAAGGGAATAATGCTGCATGAAAAAAAAAAAAACAACAATGATGACTGAGGTCATAATCCACAGCAGGAGAGACCTTTTAGCTGTTACCAGCTAGCAATGAAAGCCAGCCAGAGGAGGACACATGGTCCGCAAGCAGAGTCCTTTTAGGGCAAACACAGTCCCTGGTGAATTCGTCCAGCTTGTAGTTCACAGTTTACAGGCAGAGCATGAGTTTTCCCATCAAGGGGGAAAAAAAGTGTTTGACCAGAGTTTCCTGTCAGGTGGGACATCCGAGCCCCAGATTGAATCATGTGGGTCAGTTGGAGAGCAGCGATGGCGGGGTGTGTCATGAGCTGACACCACATAAAGGTGCTGCAGTGTGAGATCTTTTGTCATGCAGCAATCTTGAGTAAACTCCTGACCACCAGGAAACGGGCCAAATGACGACAACAATCCAAATTAGGATCATTTTTTGAGCCAAAATAATCCACAGCCTGTCAGTGCAGCAGGCTGCCATCGTCTGTGTCTCCTGGGAGTCTCCAAAGCAGTCATCGGTGCACACAGGTTCAGCCAAAGTCACTCACCAAGCAGAGGGAAGCAACTGTGTTGAGCAGCGTGTAGCTCGGAGTGCGGCCAGAGGCCGATCAGCACTCATTCCTTCAGCTGAGATGTCCCCTCTGTTGGTGAGGACATGACTTCTGCCTGGTGATAGGTGGAGTAGAGCGTCTACTTTGATGCTGGGTGATTGACTCGTGAGCAGGGGTGTCTGCTGGTCTCAGGAAGAACGTGGGAGCTGTTTGAAGAGCCTTTTTCAGTTAATTTCTCTGCCTTGGGGGGGGGGGGGGGGGGGGGGGGGGGGGGGGGGGGGGGGGGGGGTGTAGACCTTCTCCATGGACAAGAGAAGATAAAGGGGCTTCAAGCACAGAGAAGTTTAGTACAAAATCACAACAACGGGAATAACAACAGGGTCACAGTTTGTTTGTTTTTTAGACTAACATATTTACTCTGGGCTTAGAGATCTGAGGGGGGGACGTCCCATAAAGGGGGGGGGGGGGGGAATGGCTGCTGCCTGTTCCTCAGACAGGAAGCTGTGAAAAGTGACAGCAGCCATGGAAAACCGGTTTCACTGATCTGCATACAGTACATGGTTGTTGTCTGTACACCTTAAGGAGGGAGAAAAAACATAAACTTTGAAATCAGGACTGGCTTTCAGTTCTGACAGTTAAAAAAAAAAAAAAAAAAAAAAAAATCTAGGTCGCATCACTGTAAATTGCTTTGGCCAAAAGCAAATGAGTAAAAAAAGAAAAAGGGGGGGGGGGGTATCAACTGTCTCTGTTCTGGGGTTTAGTGAGACAGACAAAGCACAGGACATACATACAACACTTAAGGTACCAAAAAAATAATACATATATATACACATATACATATATATATATATATATTATTGCGCATGCGCAGGGGTTAGAGATGCGGAATAGCATCAGAATCAACAATAAAGATACATTCACTCCTTAAAAAAAAAAAAAAAAAAAAACAAAGCGCTATGTTTCTCATTCTTCCAAATCTTTTACACAAATCTTTCAGTCAATTTCTCATTGACAAACCCATATTTCTGAGTCCAGACATTCAACACTCTCACGACCATTTCTTTCTCTCACCTATTCCACATTGGAACTCTGAGGAACAAAAAAAGAGGTTTGGATTTACCAGAACTCATTTCTTTATGAGTCAGTATGCATACTCTTGCTAAGATTGCAAACGTCTTTGCAAAATCTGTTTGCCTGCCCCAAACAGTTAAAGCCTAAACCCTCTGAGTTACTTTACAGAAGGAGTGTTTCAGAACAGATCTCAGAAACTAACCTAGTCGCAGTCACTCCTGCAGACTAAACTTCCCCAAATGCTATGGAGAATGCTGAACCACCTCAGATCTGAACCTTTTCGAGACCAAATGTGTTTTTGAAAATGAATTTCTCACCAGATCAGATTGTAGGACTTAAGTTCGTTGGATCCCAGCGTTGGCAGCCAGAACGCAGTGAGTCAGCTCCCATCTCAACAGCACTTTTGAGGTTCTCGGTCTCTGGTCACTCCGTCCAGACGGCCAAGCGAGGGACCCTACTTTGCAGCGCCAAATTGTTGTGGAAAAAAATAGATCCGATCTTGATGAGAAAATCAGAATAGAATTTATTACAGAGAAAAAAGACAGACATACAAATACTTGTGGCCACAAGGAGAGCCACCAGCCACCACTCGCAGAGTGCCGGCTAATGACTCTGCAGATCAAAAGATGAAGCTGATTTTTATACCAGACAGCAAGGTGTTACAGGTTTGCATACAGAGTGTAGACACAGCAGGTGGTGGTGCAGGCAGACAGTCGCCTTAGCCATTTGTCTCAAGACAGACTGATTGAATTTAGCAATGTTATACAGAGGCATTTGTTTAGACAGACTGATTGAGTTTAGCAACTTTAAAAAGTCCCTTGATCAAGGAGTTATTTAGTTGATGCTAATTGAATTTAGGAAGTCACAGCTGACCCCTGCCGTGTCTTCCTAGACCAATGAGCCACAGCCGACCCCCGTAATTTGCCTTTGTCAGACATTTGGTCTCGTGTGACACAGACAAATCACTTTTAAACATATTGTTAGATGACAAAATTACAAGATGAAATAAACCAAATAAAAATTTCCACCACAGAGCAAGAATCCCATTCCCACTATGCAAGACTGTAAAGAAACTTCACCTTCTTGTGTAATTGCTAGGTTACTAAACGTTGGAGAGTTTGCATACTTCATTGCCTTCTGTGCTGGAAGCATCAGTAGCATATGAAACACATCTTAATGCTGATGGGATCTCCAGGTTGAGACATCGGTGGTATAACGTGGGAGTGTGAACCTGTTGAACTGTGTGACTCAGTGAAGATGTGAGACTTGACAGTCCTGACTTAACAGTGTTGTGTTTAAATTTGGGCATATCCTACTCATAAGCATACACTCAAATTGTACTCTAATTGGGTTCTGGTGAGGCAGTCAATTCGGTTGTTAAACAATAGGCTGGAATACGACTGAGGTGCAAAACGGAGTTTTATTCTCCAAGTTTGCATGGAAATTCAGAGAGGTCATTACAGAATGCTGGATCGTTCAGAATGACAAATTCTCAGTAGGAAACAGTTGCCTTTAAACATCACATGAAAACATCAGGACCTTGGATAAGTTCTCTAGACGTCTACATGTCAAAACTTAGCAGACTTGTTGGAGCCAGAACGATAACATAACTGTGGCCTTCGAACACACAGGAATCGAGACCAGAAGTCATGGACTCATGACATAGCACTTTAGCTCAAAATGCAATTTTTAACATTACAACAGCTAGTTAGTTTTTCTTTTCCTATGGATTAAAATTTTGTACTTAAACGTACAAAATTTGGACAATCAGACATACTAACCTGAATTGAAACAAGCTGCTTTTATCATTACTCTTCATATCAGCTAAGATAAGCTAAGATAAAATAAGCTAAGGAGCTAAATATGAAATGGCCATGAATTTTGTCATCTGTTGGTCCTTTAATCACAAGCAGGCACACTGACAAATGTTGGCGGTGCTGAATTTTTATGTTTCAGACGTTTGGAACAACACCCTTTCTGTTCTTGCTCTCTCTTACTTTACTTCCCTGACTTGTGAAGGCCTCTTGTCCTGCTTGACCTCCACCTTAACCTCAAGAGTTTCCAGGTCATACATTTTCACAATCACAGACCTGTGCTGAAGTGACCAACATTTACAGACCTGAAGACTTCAGGCAGGAAGTTTAACTTTCATTGCTAGAAACAACCAGCCTCACTTCCTGGACTAGCGAGCCCCGGAGCTATTACTGAGGCCCTGCTTATTTAGTGTAAAACAGGACTGCGCTCTTAAATGCAGTTTATGATTATTTTTGAATATAAAACTCTGAAAGAGACAGGTCAAGGCAGGTAGCATTACGTCATCTGCTATAGCATGAATAAAACAGTGATCACGGACAATGGCTGTAAAGTATCTCAGACGTATAGTGTGTCTGTGAGAATATTTCTCCCTGTGGGTATTTCCATATGATTTGACTCCTCATGTAAATACATGAAAAAAGCAGCTGCAACAGTTTGTGTATTCATCATTCTGGGATAGGTCTGCTCTAAAAGAAAATGGTCTGTTCAGCTGAGAGGACCATCAGAACCACTTTCCCCAACCTGCAGGACATCTGTACGAAACGCTGCAGGTTAAGGGCTAGGAAGATCCTGAAACAACTACTTTGCACATATTGCATTAAGAAAAAAAAAATCTCTTAAGATCACCATTCAATTCACAGCCTGTTAAACAAACATGGCCAAAATACGGGCTGAGGGTCAGAAATGGTAGATATCTTTCATGAAGACAGAACTACACAAAAATTTCACTGAAGTTGAATTTTGTTAAAGATTCTTCTGCAATATATTTGATGTGCCAAGATAATATTGACAGGTTTGAGGATGACATTAATACCTTTTACAACTTCTGTTCAAACCTAACATAAATTTGAAAAGAAAAAAAAAACTGTTAATGTCTTCAAAATAAATTTTCGAATTGAATATCTTTACAGCGTGGTAAATCATCCATAAATTGGCAGCAAGAGTTAGCTTAATACAATTAGAGCAGGCCTGCGTGGGGGCGGCCCCGGGCTCCGTAGGCCCCCACCAATGGCACGGCCATAATGGCTTAGTCCACTCAAGCAATCCTTGTGACCGGAAATATTAATGACCTCTTTGCCATTACTTCTAATTTGAGTCTTTTCATTAATAAAACATGAGCAGTTCATGGCCTGCTCAGGTTTAAGGGCTCAATTTTGAGGTAGTTTGTACTGTTGAAAGTGAAATGGGTTCATGACGAGACAAACGCCATCTCACTTCCTGTTTTCATATGCATAAAACTGTATCCTGTTTATACACATCAGCCATACTTTTTAAATTTAGATTGATTTTTAAAAAAGAGTTTATGTTTTCGTATTGTGGTATTCAGTTTAATATTGTGTATTCACTCTGGGTTTCTGAGAGGTGTGTCATTCAACACAGCCTAGTTGTCTGTACAAAGCTGACATTAAGCATTAGAGAACAAATGTTACTTGAGGTTACTACAACCTCAAGATTAACAAATGTGCCTTCTGCACATTCTGTCCCTGGTTTATTTAAACAAGTTCTGAAAAAGGAAGTAATAATGAGAGATGGCAGAAATAGCGCCAGTGTGTACCAGAAACTCGTACAGAACCAAGATAAACTTTCGCCTGCTGCTTTTATCTTCGGACTTAAGATGAGATAAAGAAAAACCCAAACTGTTGCCTAGTTCACATGACCACCAGAGTCAGCCTGTGCAGGGAAGTTGTTGATGACTATTGTTTTTTTCTCCCTAAAACAGGAAGTATAAACTGTCAGCAACAGATGAGAAGGTGAAAGGAAATGTTTTTATTTCCCACTGTACAATCTAATTCTCAAGGTTTGCTTATATACTATGGTTCACTTTTATTAGCTGGAAGTTACAAAAATAAACAACAGAACACCCCTCGGATTCAGACTGGAGAGGCCGTTACTCCAGATCACAGCCGTCCAGGTAACACTGTTGTCACCCATGTGACTGAAGTTCCTGAGTGGAACAACAGAGGCCCCTTTAGGAGCACTTTCCTACTCCAAGCAGGCGGGGTACTCTAAACTGCCATTCAGCATGTAGTTGCGTACAACAGTTAGTACCCATTCCTTGACCTGAAGGGTCAGTGAAGCAACCCTCTCATCTACTAGGGAGACCACCAACGTGCAGGCTCTGAGCCCACCTCTCACCATGGGCAAACCAAGGTGGAACAAGGTCCAACCCTTCTTGGGGTGATTGGTTAGAGAACCCATGCTGCTCTGGAATGGAATGGGTGGGCATGGTAAGACCCACGCCTTAAATGCTACCTGTCCCACATAGCACTAGACTCATATGTTCTAACATTTGGGCAAATGCGTTTGAATGCGCCCCTCCTCCAGGCCTGGCTCCAGGGTGGGACCCTGGTAACCCATGCCTGGGTGAGGGACACTGTAATCCCTGATTTTTATGTCAGTCTAACTGAATCGCTCCTGGTCTGGCCGGTCCCTCGGGACTAATTTGCCTTCGGATACCCTACCGGGGCAGTTGGCCCTGACAACATAGCTCCTGGGATCAATCAGGCACGCAAACACCTCCACCACGATGAGGTGCTGAGTGAGGATCACCTTTTATGACGTCAAAACTTTTCTTCTGGACTCGCACAGTTCGTACACAAACATTGCAAAAACAAAAACATATGTTCCAGTATTTGCAGGCAGTGTTTTCCAAAAATACCATAAAATGAAGGAATACAACAACATGTCAAAGGACTTTTTCAGATTTAATAAAATAAGTCATACATTGCATGCCATTGAAAGTCTTTTTTTTTTTTTTTTTTTTACATGAATTTGTATTTTATACAAGCATTACATGCTTACTTTTAAACTGATTTGGAACATGAAAGTGCACAATAGTAAGGTTAAGCATAAAAACAGTTAATCGGTCATGGAATATCTTAAAGATATACAAAATGACAGGTGGCAGAGTGGAAACATTAGAGAATATCTGTATAGCTGCCAAGTTAAAAAAATAGACAAAAACACCAGAAAATGCACAGTATTGGACCTGCTAGCGCTCCAAGGCTACATTCACACTGCCAGCCCAAATCTGATTTTTAGCATATTAAATCAGAATCCAATCTTCCTGCCTGTTTACGTTATAAATCGTAAATGATCAGATATTATCTGTGAGTCCTTGCTCATGTTGCTTTGGAAGATTAGAGCCAAAAGATTGCATGTAAAGAAAACTAACTGAAAGGGCGTGAAGTGGCTTTGCTATGTGGAGCCACAGAGCAAATTTTCTACAAATTACAGGAAGACCCCAAAATGCTTCTGTGTACTGCTTTACTTCAGAGCAGTAATCTCCTCGGCCCGAACACAGGGTTACATTTACAGGACTGTTCACACTGACACACATCTGTGAACATCCAAAATCCATCCACCTCCATATGTGGGTGGAGTCTGATTTGTAAAAAAAAAAAAAAATCTGATTTTTTTTTTTTTTTACTGTCAAGACTGTCACAAAAGAGAAAAATAATCTAGATTCAATATAAATATGCTAAAAATTGGATCTGGACTGGTGGTGTGAACAGCATTAGTACACAGTGACATCTGTGAGTAAGGACAGAATTTCACAGCCTTCGTGAAAATAAAATTAAATATTTGCGCCAGTTGAACTTTTGTGACAAAATTCACTGTCTCACTCTAAAAACAAAAAAAATCTGATTTATCATTTAAAAATCCAAAGTGATCGATTTTAATGTTTTTCTGTGGTGTACTCCTGACTTTTATTGTCACTCACATAGCATACAACGGCACATGGCAATTCAACTACTTTAGCCCCAAATTCAAGTATCTCAACAGGAATGTTGAACTAACACAACAGATTAAGACTATAGAGTAGATGTAACTGTGTTCCAGGACTTCAGCACCTGCAGATAAAAAGAGGAGTTTCATCTTGTTTAATTGAGTCTGTTTGCAGAGGAAGGCACTCCAGAAAAGAGTAGTTTGGTTATGAAAAATTCACAGTAACATTTCATTTGTCTCTAAGTATTTATTAAAGTTGCAGGTTTCTTTTGCTACATTTTGGGCTGGGTTTATCTGTTGTCTCATAGTTGCTCAGGAGTTGAGAATTAATTAAGAAACTGGTGGAAAATACGGAGTCAGTTGCAAAGATGCAACATTAACAATAAATAAAAAATATTAGAGCCTCTTTGGAATTATTGAGGGAAATATGCTGAGTTTTGCGTTCAAAGCTTAAATGAAAAACATTCACGTTATTTTATTCACAGTTTTAGCATGCAAATAGGTCTGAGCGTGCTCATGTTAATGTACTTGATGCAATCCAACTAAAAGCAGACCTGCTACAACTTCTGCAAAGATGATGGCCAGTCTGCAGCTGGAGTCATTAAAAGAAAACAAATATTCACACTTTAAAATCGTGAGATGTAAAAGTCATTTATATTACAGTTATAGTTCTAATTAGAAAGATATAAACGGCAGTAGATTAAGAGGACTTAAAGTGGCACAAAGGAACTTTTACAAACTTTAGCTCAGAGGGTCCCCCTACAGGTGAGGAGGTTGAATTGCTCTTACAGCAGCGTCCCAAATTCAATTTCTGACTCTTGCTTTTCTCTTCCAATATTATTTTAAATCTCTC
The DNA here is from genome assembly GCA_018398805.1 of Hirundichthys speculiger. Classification (NCBI taxonomy): domain Eukaryota; kingdom Metazoa; phylum Chordata; class Actinopteri; order Beloniformes; family Exocoetidae; genus Hirundichthys; species Hirundichthys speculiger. The sequence goes on from JAGFBZ010000258.1 coordinate 3,663,370, forward strand.
TTTATGTCGTAATGTCCACTGTAGCGCTGTGAGCTAGTTTAACTGTTGCTGAGTGACATACTGTCGTTAAGTGATTAGCAAAGTTACTTTGCGTAGTTTTTTCCAATAGTAGAGACGGGAGATCACAAGAGCTGGACGACACTTCCTAAAAGTGAGCAAATATTCCTCCATAAACTGATCTTTGATAATGAAAATAAACTCCTTTGTGCAGCTTTAAGTCAGGATAAACGAGCAGGGTCGTCACCGCCCCTGAAACACCAGACTGACAAAATTGAAAAGTGGAAAATGTCTAATCTGCATACTAGTAACAAGTGTCCAGACTCAAACGTGCATTCTCATCATTGCTGAAAATGCTAACACAAAAATGTTGCATCCTACGTTTAACACGTTTTCTGCTGGTTATAGGAAATTAGACAAAATGTAATTAAGATTTAAGATAATCATGAATTGATATAAGACAAATTGAGCCGGGGTAGGAGAAACAAAATGTATTTGTTCTCTTTAAATCACTATGGCAGTGATTGCCAAAGTGTGGGGCGCGGCCCCCTGGTGGGCCGTCTTGGTACTGCAGGTAGGCCGTGAGAGGTCAAAAAAATGTTTTAAATCCTCTGTTTTTTTTTTTTAATGTTTTTGATTACTGTAAAACATTTATGTCATGATTTTAAAAAATATTTAGAAGTAATAAAACAAACCAATTGAGCGTTACTCTCCTGTCATCTTAACACCTAATTTGTCGACCCCTCACATTAATATCAGAACGTGGCTTCTCCTCTTGAGTGTTGATCACAGCTGTAACTAAACATCTGGGTGGGCCGCAGAGGTTTTCCACATTTCAAATTGGGCCGTGATGTTCTAAAGTTTATGGTAACAAGCAAAATAGCCTGCTTGCCAGGTTTACTTTCTTTTCTGGAGTATGTTACCCAGTTTTCAAAACTTCAAGCGGTAAGGTGGATTAAAGTGTTTTTCTTCCTTGACCCCTGTTGTCCTTTGACCTCTCCATTCTCTCCGCTCCCACAGTTGTCCTCTGCGGTGCATTTGATTCTCAGCAGGACGTTGGACAGCACGTCCTGGTACAGACTCAGGCAGACCCACCCGGGCAGGTAGAGGAGGGTGATGAGCCCCATGAAGTTGTGGGGATAGTGGGAGTAATCCCAGGAGCAGGCGTCAAACTGCCTCAGGACCAGGCCCCAGGTGAACTCCCAGGTGTAGATGAAGCAGACGTAGATGGGGAGTCGCCTCCACGTGCCCCAGCCTCGGCTGAAGTGCAGGTGAAGGTAGAGCTTCTCCACCAGGAAGCTGCAGCTTCCGTACATCAGGAAAGACCAGAGGGACGTGTGGCCGCTCAGGGTCCGGTCGGACTTCTCCACCAGGTTGAACAGAGAGGTGAAGAACACCTCGTCCAGGAAACCGTGCATCCCGAAAAACGTGAAGTGAGCGAGGCCGGGGAGGGCGCGGGGGTGGCGGGGCGTCCTGCAGAAGTCGCCGGAGGGGTGGTACTCCAGATTGGACACCTGCCTGTGGAACACCTGAGAGAAATACAGAGCCAGGATGTAGTGCGCTGCCAGCTGCGTCCCTGAAACCAGCCGCACCTGCTCCGTCATGGTGCTGATGTTTCCGATCAGGAGCTGGAGTCCGATGTAGATCGACGGGTAGAAGACGAGATGAAACACCACAGGCCGACCTCGGAAACAGCTCTTCTGAGAGTAGATCTTCTCCAGCGCGAAGTGGGTCAGCGAGTGCGCGAGGCAAAGGTACGGGGAGGAGAAGCCCACCAGCTTAGGGTCCCGATCGTTCACGAACCCCTGCAATGATGAGAGCAGCACGTCCAAAGTCACGCCGTGCATCCCGTAGAAGTAGAGCCGCATCCACCGCGGCAGCTCCCGCAGTGAATCCGCCGCATCCCGGGTCTCTCCGGGCGGCTCTGGTTCGGCGTGTTCTCCGTTAGAGATGCGCTCACTGTCCCGCCACCGACCGGCCATGCTCAGTCCCTCTGTGGACAGCTGAACTTGTTCACTTCAAAAACATTGTTTTTAGTTGTGTTCTTCTGTGCCTGTGAGGTGCAGTGAGCTGCGGCAGGGAGCATCTCCTGAGGCGTTCAGGTACTGCTCGGAAATCCTGATTTTACGAATCCAGTTTGAAGCGTATGTGTTTACATTTAACAACGTAACGCAACTCCTCTTTCTCAGAAACCAAACAAACAAACAGAGTTTCCCTTTCTTATTGTCTCGGTATTTTATTTTTTTATTTGAATTTGAGAAATTCCACCTAAAAAAAAAACAACCAACAACTTGTGATGGAATGGAAGAAACATTGAAAATAAAACAAAATAACAATAAAATAGAAGAACCAAACAAAAAAAGCTTACATAAGACACATACATTGTGGGTATAAGTGTTTTCACACTAACAATTCTATCACTGTGGAGTTGGCTACACTGCAAGTAGCCAATGGGTGCACTCACAACCGTCAGAAAATTCAGTGTTCAATGCTGGACACTTATCCCCAATCACAGGTAGACATTAAATGGGGCGAGAAAGTGATGTCTCTATCAAAAGTTGGGGAATTTTCAACTTTTCAACTATTCTGCTAATTCAAATTTTATTTTTGATGTGAGCAGGAAGAAATTTGATTGTTTGTTTTTGGGATGAAGTTGTGTCAGAAGCACCACCTCCAAAGCGTTTCTGTAACTGCTGTGTGAGCCCTCCATTAGAGCCCTCAATGTCCACCATCTTGACTATGTAGTGAAAGTGGTGTGTCACATTTTCATCCAAAAAGAAGATGCCTTGAAGAAGATGATGCAGGAAGCATTTAGACAAATGAAAGGGAAAAACTGGGTTCAGGCTGGTTGAAATTTCAATGGGCAAAAAGTGAAATCTAAGCAGTGACTCAAGTGAAAAAGCAAACGAATAAAGTTGGTGCTGTTATTTCTAACGTTATTCAGATAACGCGTATAAACATACCATGTATGTATTTGTACATGGAAGCCAGAAATTCCAAATTCCAAGTTTCATCTGGACAACTCATTGAAGTCAGAACCCTCAGAGAACCTGACCGCCTGTCACTCACGCCAATAAATTAAACGTAATTAAAAGTGCAATCATGCGGATATAAAAGGAAAATTCATTAATTAAACAGCCAAGTTACAATAAGTCGAAATATCTGAAGTACACCCTAACACGAGCCAAAAGTATGAGGCATTACCCAATGTCCAACGTAAACATAACTGGATATTTACATTTCCAATTGTAAGTAAATGCATCATAGCACAAACCGAGGAAGCAGAATGGTTCTGTGGCTGCTGGGGTTTTTGACGCTGACGCAGTGAGCTCACGTCCCCTGTGACGTCCTGACGCTGCTGTAATTACAAGCCATTAATGCTAATTACAGCAGATTACAGCGCTATAATTCAGGGCCAACTGAACTCATTAGTAAAAGAAATGTAATAAACAAATCCATCACTTATCATTAGAAATAATGAACCACATATAAAACCAACACCCAGGCCTGACAAAAAAATTATGGAGATAGAGTTTCAATACAGAATATAAACACATTAATGAACAACAATCTTAGTAGGACAATTAGAAGATGCTAAATGTCAAATAAAAAGAATACAGAAATTAGATCCCAGATATCTTTATCAAGTGTTTTAAAGACTGACATTACATGTGACAAGATCTGTGTGATCAGTTTAAATATATTCCAAAGATGTTTATCCAAACCCGGATCCGTAGCATCACCTGCAGTCTCATCACTGTCACTTGCAGGTAAGAATGCTGTCAGTGCACCTGGATCACCACAGGAGGGCAGTGCTGAGTCTCTGACGCCACCGCAGGAAAATACTGCACACACATGGCCCATACAGGGAACTGTGCACTCTCATCACATGCTTTGAAGTGAGCCCAGTGTGTGAATATAGGTACATGCATGTGTGTGTGTGTGTGTGTGTGAGAGAGAGGCTATGTGCAGCTGCTGAGTGTAACGCAATCATCAAATATTTCTTATTAAATATTTGGCGGCTCAGTTATCTCCTCTTGAGATGTGTGTGTTTGGATAAGCTCCCGCTGTGCTTCTGACTGGGCTGGCTGAGTTTGTGAAAGTATGAATTGACGTGTTTGTGATCTACCCACTTTCATGTGTATTCAAAGTACGAGAACGTGTTTTAGATTATTATTTTTTTCATTGCACAGTGAATTTCAGGATGTCTCTGTAGATACAGATTTTTTTTTTTTTTTTGACTGTGTGCATAAATGTACTTGTGCATGCTTTTGTGTTTGTGTCTGCCTCTGCTGACTGTGTGTGTTTGCAATGTGCTCTCATAGGAAATAGTGATATCAGTTGCCTTTCTGGGGCACAGCGATAACAAGACGCTGTCTTAAAACTCTCCGAATCATAGTTTTAAATCACTTTATAGTGACAGCAGAAAGCAGCACAAATTTCCAAATAGTTTGGTGTTATATGTGGTATTGCTGTGTATGAAAATGGGCAAAATAAGAAAGGCTAGAGAATATTTGGGGAAAAGGATGCTGTTTTCTTGATGCAAGGCAGCACAGATGAGTGGTGGTCAGCACTGTGACTCCACAGGAAGAAGATTCCTGGTTTGGATCTCAGAAGGGGCCTTTCTGTATGGAGTTTTCTCTGGGTACTCCTGCTTCCCCCCTTCTACCAACAACATGCATGTTGATTTGATTGGTAATTCTTTTTTCCCCCAGAGGGATGCATGTGCAAGCATGGTTGCTTGCCTCATTTGTCTCTGTGGCCTTGTGTTGGACTTTTGCAACCCTGCCTCTTTCTAGATGACAGCTACGCTAGGCTCCTGCGACCCTGAACAGGATGAAAACGGGTAAAGGAACTGAATGAATCTTTCATGCAGTGCTTATTTGAATCATTCAGTGAAACGTCTCTGAGCTTCCATCTTCTGTATTTACAACTCTGCAGACCTTGAGTTGATGCTTGGCAGTCAACTTGTTCATTCTCCCTCCTTCTTTGGGTGTATTTAGTGCATTTTAATGTGCCTTTAAGGATTCTTGGTAAAGGAGTGAGCATGGCGGTGCAGAAAATACAAAGAACACTTCGATACCTGATTGTAGAAAGTTGCACCACAACACATAAAGGGTTATAATCCCACTGACAGTCCTCACTTTGAGTATAAGCTGCATTCTGTGTTTGTATATGTTCAGGGACTTCACTGATTGAAATGCTGCAAAATACTGTTAGAACAAATGTGACATGACAAGGTGATGGAGTTGCACACAATGTACACTAGATGGCAGCAGTGTGACAGTCTGGTGGCCTGGGTGGGCCTCTCTCTCACCCAAAATGGGCATTTTATTCACAAAAAAACACGATGATGATGGTTTTTTTATGGTGGTTATAAAATCCGAAAGGCTAAACGATTACACGTGTATAGCAGTAATGTGGAAAATGCTGTCTGTTAAGTGTTGATTGAAGCATAAGAAACAGAGCCTACATGCTTTTTCTGCTGCTGGTGTCATTGCACAATGTGATATTCAAGGAAGAGCGCTATTAAAAGCCAGAAATCAGGACACTTTCAGCACAAAGCGTCTGTAAATGCACAATATTTATATATCAAATGCTTGACAGCTTCTATGCAATTACACAGAAAAACATTTGTTCATCAGATGAGTGCCGTTAAGCTCATTAGAGGATGTGAATGGCTGTAAGATGAAACCATTTGGGGTTTGATTGATATGACGTTTGACCGAGTCATACAGGAAATGAATGTGAATCTGCTCTCATAGCGAGAACCTCTAAAAATGTAATTTCAGAACCCATTTTCTTCAATTTGAGCTATTATTGAATGGACTGCCAGCCTCATGCTCCTGTATTGTCTCACAGTGTGAGATCGGGTCGGGTAATGTGCTTGTGTGCCTGTGTGTGTGTGTGTGTGTCTAAGCTCAAGCTGTGCTTGTGTCTCTGGAATATTCCCCCAATTTGAGGTTTGTTTTATATTTTTTGTTTTTATTTTGATGCATTTCTGAAAATCAGATATTTCTGTTGCAAGCGTGTTCCACGTGTGCTTCAAAAACAGCAGGCATGTGAATCGTTGCCCCCTCCTGAGCTGGGAGGATAAAGAAGGCTGAGGATGAGGAGAAGGTGAAGCTTAGCCTAACCGATAAGGGGTTTCCACTGTTCCTGGGAGCAGCAGAGGCTCTTGTGAGCACATCCCTCCTTATCAGGAAGGAATTGTGAACAACCCTGAGACCCTCCAGAGCTCACGTTCTCAGTAACACCTTGACCCACCTAGCCTCCTCACTCTCTCCTTGTTTCGGTTTGTGCTCCCTCCCGTCCTTTGCCTTTTGTATTTTAATCAATTTAATTTAATCAATCATCCTGCATTCATTTTCCCCCTCATGTTCTATAATTTAATCAATCACATCTTCTCCAAGTCCTAAAAATACAGCCATGAATATTACTAAGATGATTCCACTCTTTGAACTATCTTCCCATTTATATCTCTTATGATTACTAGGATGTATTTTCTCCTCCCGTCTCTTACTCTCCCGTATAAATCCCTCTGGATTACCTAGTATAATTAATCTGTGCCATCCCCGCCACTCTTCACCCATCTCTCTGTCTGTCCTCTCCTCCCCTCACATTTTGTCTCTTCTCTGCAGCGACTTTCATGACACTCCTTTTAACCCTGTCATCTGAAATAACCTTCTCACCTCCACCCTTCTCCATCTCTTCAGCTTTGTCCTAACCTTTATTTCCTTTTCTTGCCGCACGTGCCAGCCTCCACATTGTTCCGCTAGCTTTTTGTGGCTGTATGCTTTATTTATTTATTTATTTTGCCTCTGCGGCATTGCAAGTTCCATCGGCTGCTTTTGACATCCTCCTTCATATTTTTTCTCCCCCTCTCCCATCTTCTGGATTGAGAGGCTGATCTTGGACATTGTAGGGATGCGCTGGTCAGCACCGTCACCTCTCAGCAAGAAGGTTCCTGGTCAGAATTTGGTTGAGGTCTTTCCGTGTGAAATACTCCTCGTGCCTGTGTGAGTTTTGTCCGGGAACCTCAGCTTTCTCTCGCAGTCTAGAAGCACACCTGCTTAGTTGGTTAACTGTTAAATGTTTGGAGGTGATGGTACGGGTTGAGAAAAAAGCACAAACTAAGCGAGACTGACATATAAAGCAACACAGTTTTATTTTTGAAAGTAAGAAAGCAACGTCTTTTAGCTTATTTCCTTTTTTAAGGGTTGCCACAATGGATTATAAATGCTCCGCATACAAGTTTTATGTCCCTGACTTACACATTTATCTGGGCCTGGGACTGGCTTGTGACCCGTGGGCTAAATGTGGCCCGCCACGTTTTTTTATGTGGTCCTCGAGTGCTTGTGCACTATTGGCTTAAATTCTAAACCAATATTTTAAGACTTAAAATAAGCTTACACCGCTTTAAAGCGCACATTGACAATAAACTACATCTCCCACAATGCATTTCGTCATCGTCACCCACAACGATAACAGTATCTCACCATGAGCAAGACATCATGACGATTTTCAGAACTGATGGATTTGAGAAAAACCTCTACAAACTAACCCTAACATGTCCAAGAAAAGAGAAATTGATGCACAAGGAAGGACAGCTTCATGAACGACGGGAAAACAATTACAAGTTTGTACCTCAAGGTGAAAAAACAGTATGTCTTTGTGTTATGAGGCGGGTCTCAGTCAACTGTAAATGTCACCTGTGCGAGAGTAGATTTACAACCACAAACCCTGAGTTTAATATGAGTTAAATATTTGAAACTTTAATATATAATAAATGCAGAAACAGTTATTTAACAATATAATAAGGTGCAGTTTAATTTATTTTGATTTACATTGCATTTTGTTACATTCATGCTGTCAATCTGGCCCTTCTAGGGCAACCATGATGCTGATGTGGCCCTCAGTGAAAATGAGTCTGACACCCCTGGCTTAGAGAAATATCGATATATTGGTCAACGCAAATGTAGCTGTTTCACGATAATGGCTAAAAAAAATGACCATAAATAACTGCATCTTTTAGGCCACAAAACCATTAACATGCCTTAATCTGCCGATTTAAAACTATAACAGCTACGTGAACGTGCATGCTACATTTTGCATGATGTGAACCTGTCATGTATAATTTTGAAGGCTGCAAAAGCATAAAATGATCCCGTATTCTACATGTACATTTTTTGAAACTGACAAAAAACAAACAAACAAAAAAACCAACACATGTGCAGTGAAATAAGACACTGGTGATAGTGGTGAATGATTGTTGATCCAAGGTTTTATTAGCAATTCTGCAGCCATTTTGGTTGCGTCCATTGCAGTTGGTTCGGTATGTTATGCACTGGTGGAAATGGCCGTGGATGAGAGGGGTTATTGGCGACGTGTCTGAACGCGGCTGGGCGCAGGATGGTGTAAAATGGTAAGCTGTCACATCAGAGAACAAAGTTTGATCCCTCCCCAATGACTATCTAGTTTTCAAATTTGCTTGTTGGTTTTATGTGGTAAGTAAATGTTAGTTAAAATATTCAACATACCTATAACATCTTTTCTTGCTAGTGTGGCTGGCAAAAATGTGCTGAGACGCAATAACGACACACATAAATGGAAAGTGAAAGCAAAGGAAGCAGTTTGATTGACATCAACCTGCCGAAGGGACTAGAGATGGTTCGTTATCACACGAGCTGCTGTTTTTTTGGTTTAATCTTAAAAGCAGCTTCCAGTTTTTTTTCCCCCCTGCCTCTTGAGAGCCTCCTGATAGCTGAAACTCTCTGTCTCCCATTTTACTTGTTTAAACTTTAAGAGCCACGAGTAAGCTTGCAGTCAGAGAGTGAAGTGATCTGTGGGGAAAAACATGACGCAATGAGGTATTTAAGTTACAGTAGCCTTGCTCATTAAAAAACTTTATATGTGAAAAGAGGGAACTTTAAAAACTGCTCTTGATTTTTACAAGAAGCCAGTAAAGCACAGATAAACACAGAAAAAAATTGATCTCTCTTTCAACTTCCTGTCGGCACTCCTGAGGCGACTTAATGAGACGTTCTGATAACAGGGAAGTGCAGAAGTCCAGTCTGGACTCGTTCCTCTGCACCACTCTGATGCAGGACTTTCCCAGGTTTGACGATGCTGCACAGGTGAAAGAAGCTGAGTTAAAGGACATCCAGGTCAAATATAACTCCGGGGCTCCTCGCAGCAGCATCGAAGGGTGAATGTCACCCAGAGAAACTGTTAGAGAAACTGTACCGCTATGCAACATTTCCTACACGAAGTGCTCAGCAGTCTGAGCTGAATCATGACAAAGATGGCAGCTGTCTCAAAATAACGGTGATAGGAACGATTATATGTGCATCTTTCATTTTTCTCTCCCAGCTGACTCTTGCTTCATGTTCCAAACCCATTTTACCTTGTGACTTCTCCACTATTGCCACATGATTGTGTGAAATTTTAATCCTCCACACCTGCGTAACCTCTCCTCCCTGTTTTCGACCCAGTACAATCCCTGTCAACTCATTCTGACAATTACAAGATTTCTGTTCCCCTCTCTGACCCACTTCCTCAAACCCCCTTCTGCCTTTTCTCACTGAAACTCTCTCCTCTGCCCTCCTTTCATCATCTATGACTTAACTGAGTCCGGCACCGAGCGTACCTGTTGCCAGACAGTCCTCTGCTCGCCTCAGGCTTTGCATATTGACCCCTCCACCTCTCTCAGCTTCCTTCTCCTCCTCCCAGTCTAGACAATCAGATGGTCAGCAGCTGATGATGTGATTTAATTTTGGGACTGAGCTCTGGTTGGGGAGGGTGCGTGTTATGTGGCTGGGCTACTTCTGAAATTATCTTCTGAGATGGAACAAAAGAAAGGGTGTAGTTGTGCAGGTAGATATAAAAACAGACAAAAAGACTCAGCTCTCCACTGTGTTTTATCAGCCTCTGTCAATCTTCTTTAGATTGTTTCTGTCCTCTTTGTGTCCCAAGGCAGGTCTGGAAATATTGTGGCCGTGGAATACTGAGCCTCTATGAATGTGTGTTGTTCTCTGATTGGTTCACTCACCTCCAGCTGGGGATTATACTGGACCCGTGGTGACATGGATATGGATCGCTGATGATGCTCCCTTTGTCTCACACTCTTTCCCTGGTGTTGCTTTTGTTCGCCTGTCCTCACGTCAGCCTGTTTCCCCTTTTCTCCCTCGCATCTATATATATAATACAGTTACAGTCTGTCTCTCAGTCCACGTCCAGACAAGCAGGGGGAAACAGATGGTGACTGAGTGATGAAATTAGAGATTAGAAAATAAAATAAAGGGTGGTGGAGAGCAGGAGGAAACGGGGTGATGGGTCAGCACTGTATGGAAAGCAAAGCGGAGGATGGTTTCTATTAACCTTGGCATCAGGAGGTGAACACGACAAAGCAGCAGGTTGCTTGTGGGACCTTAGCTAACCTCTGGCAGGTGGCCCGGTGGGCATTTTAGTGTTTATGAGCTGTCAGTGTTTCTAAAATAATGAAAATATAAATAAATGGCATGACGTTTCCTCCCTTTGTTCTGTTCCTGCTGCACACACCAGCAATCAGTCATATACACCCTGGATTTCAGGTTATGTTGTCGGGCTCAAATTGTTCAGCATGCTATTTTTTTTTCTGTTGTGGTTGCCATGCCTGTTTCCTCGACATGTTCAGCACCTGTTTGAAACTGAGACTTGTGTTTTTGACTTTTACCTGCTCAGTGTCCTTCATCTGGGTCCTTCTCTTCCGAGAAACAGCTAGAGATGGTTTTGTTTTTCAGCACCAAAGGATTTAGCTGGTTGTCATTGACACTGTCCCATAAATGATTATATTTTTTAAGATTCATACGGAAACACCAGGTAGAAACACCTACAGCGCTTGATGAGGCAAGAAAAAAAGCCACTCCACTGCTGGATTTTGGTCAGCCGCGGATCAGCAAATATACAAAAATGCATAAATATACAAAGAAATTGACAATAATTGACAAACTGATGAATTGGTTGGCTGATTTAATGCAGTCATAGAGACATTGGGGTTAATGAACATGACTTAACCACGTCCACAGAATCAGAGCCTACAGGGGGAGTCTGGGGAGGAGGTGGGATTTTAAGCGTGGCAGTGAGCTTGGTGGGTGAGAGACATTAAAAGGCACGTGAGAGACAAGTTAACTAGAGCTATAAGTGAGATGGAGTAACTGGAATAAACCGTTTAGAGGGGTGAGAGCAAGCATAAAATGTAGCTTGAGATGTCTGCCAGAACTAGCTCCTAGTTAGCGCAAAACATTTCACCCAAGAAAGTTCTGGCAACGTTTCATAGTGGCTGAGCCTCTCTGATGCCTTTTTCATAGCAACAATCAAATTTCTTCCTGCCAGGTACATGAGAGCTGTGTGTTTGGACAAAGTCTTGCTTTCACATAAAGTAAAAAAAAAAACCTCCGCCAAGTGCAACGATTCCCCCATATAGCGATTTACAGATTGCAATAAAATCCGCGTTCTGGATCAGATCCGGATCAGCCTTTAAAATTTGATAGAGGTTCTTATTGTCAATCCCTGAGTCAAATTTCATGAGTTTTGGGCAATAATTAACGGAGATATTGAGAAACAAAATTTTTGGCCCCATTTACAGCAATGTTATCAAAAATTTGAAAGTGATCCAGAATCCAGGATTTCTTCTGGATCACAGCCAAAATGAAATCAGTTCTTCCTTTTCACATTTCTGACAACTCCCGAAAATTTCATCAAAATCCATCTATAACTTTTTGAGTTATCTTGTACACAGACAGACAGACAGACAGATAAACGAAGGGAAAAACATAACCTCCTTGGCGGAGGTTAAAATCAGTTTGATTAGCGGATGCGTGTTGATGCCTGAAAAGCTGAACATTTCCTCAACTTCCATCAGCAGCAATACTTCCAAAGCAATGCAACAGACCCACAATTCAGTTCGGCAAAGCTTGATGTCACCCCATCAAAGTCAACTGCAGCACCTATATATGAGCCGGGTTACAGTTCCACATTTGTACAGCACGTGTTATGTTTATATTAATTTACAGGTTCACTATTTTACTTTAGAACTTGTGGGCTTAGAGTTAGTAGAATATACAATATTTGCAGGCTTTGATATTGGGAAAAAAAAACAATTAGTGTTCTTAAATCTCTAGATTGTTTCGGCTTAATTTTTGAATCTTAAGGAAGATATTCATTCTGGATACCTTTTTGAATTATTTTAACAATAAAAACAAAGAAAGCTTCAAGGATGTCACTGGATAATAAACAATCACTTGGTCCCATGAAGCGATTTTGTCACCGTATTTCACATTTCAAGGGAAAACTACCTGCATTGTCGCTCTGTTTTTTTCTATTCTTGGAGTCTTTGATGAAGATAGCAGGGTCTTGGATATGGAAATAAGACATTTTCTTCAAGTCTGCTCTTTCAAAATGCTTCAGAATCCTAAAAATAAAGTTGCTAAACTTAATTGAAGATGGATGTCAGGATGTGGCTTTTCCCTTGATCCAAAAAGTTCAGTGAGGGGAAAACGAAACCCTTTTCTGTAATTAGGTCCCATGGCAGCTCTCCGACAAGGGTTAACAAAAGAGACTCTTGAGTGGATTTTCCACAGTCTTACCCCTGAAACTTGAATGCAATCCTCTTTATTTCTGCAGGAGAAATTGTAAGATGGGTTACAAGGAGGTTACTGCTACAGATGTATGTAAATATATACTAGGGCTGGGCAACGATTAAAATCTTTAATCACGATTAATCGCATTGTTTCCCTGATTAATCACAATTAATCGCATTGTATACACAAAATTAAATAATGAATTCAAAAGTAGTGTAAAGGTCACTTTTATTGAAATGTTCTGCTGCCATATGAACTAAAGTGCCATAACATTTGTTTAACATCAGCACTTGTCAGTAACACATATTTAGTGTAAATCTCATCTTAAAAAATGTAAAATAAAATAAAGCTTATTGCCACTGCCAGGGCATCAATGTCATCCTGTTTTTTTAATGAAAAATAAAAAGGCTACCAACAAAATAATCACATTAAAACAGGTCATTTCTGAGGTAACAGCAGAGACTTGTGTACAGCATACAGTTAGAGACACACTAACTGTATGCTGTATGACAGCATACAGTTATATTCAAAATAATAACAGCTGAAAATCCTTATAATAGCTTTTATTTCTAAACACTCAAATACATTGGGGACACTGCACATTATAATCTAAACCAAAACATGAAGAACAATTTGCCAAATTTGTTATTACTTTACAGAAAATGGAGGAAAAGGAACATTAGGCTGTTCAAAGAAATAGCAATGTCTGCATTTTTCTTTACAGACTCAAACATTTATTGTATAAACAGAGGAATAATTGAGGATTCAGCTTTTCTGTGAGTCACTGAACTAATATTTAGTTGTATAAGCACTGTTTCTAGAGTGTGTTCATAGAGTCGACCAACTTGAACAGGTATTCCAGCTCAGGATGACTGGACTACATTTTCTATTGGATCAAGGTCTGGAGATTGGGCTGGTCACGCCATGAATTTCATCTTGTTGGTCAGGAACCAGATGCTGCTGCTTACTGATGTGTTTGGGACAGTTGTCTTGTTAAAAAACCACCAGTTTCCAGGGCGTTTCCCCTTCGGCATGAGGCAAAATCTCTTCATTTATTCTGACGTATTCAAACTGATCCACGTTCCCTGTGATGTGATAAACAGGCCCAACAGTATCGTATGAGAAACACCCCATATCATGATGCTTATGCCACCATGCTTCACTGTCTTCAGTGTACTGTGGCTTGAATTCAGTTCTTGTCTTCATCAGTCCACAAAATGTTGCTTAATTTCTCTTTCGGCCAGTCATTGTGTTTTTTTTAGGCAAATTGTAACCTCTTCAGCACATCTTCATTTTTTTTCAAGAATGAGACTTTGCAGAGGCTTGACCTCATATAGACATCTTCTAATCGTTTCAGTACTCGCCCTGTTTGATCACCCTGGATTTGATCATTGGCTGAGTCTTTGCCATTTTAGCTATTCTTCCATCCATTCGAATATTTTTTTTACACATTTCCTTGCAGATCTTTCTGGTTTTGGTTGCCATTTTAAAGCGTTTGAGATGATTTTTAGATGAGCAGCTTGTGGTTTTCTGCATTTCTTTTATATGATTTCCCCTCTCCAACTTCTTATTCAAAGTATGGCCGAGTTTACTCAGATCTTCAGGGAGAGATGCGTTAAAACCAGCATGTACAACATTTGCTGCCTTCATCCTCAAATAAGGATCACCTGTCTGACACCTGTTTTTTCACAGAACGTGTGCTGTCTTGAGTGTGGATACTTTGTACTCTGACAGCCAGCTAAACTCTCTCATCCACAGGTTTATTGACATGCAGGGAAAGGGTTTGGCAAAAAAATAAAAAAGAAAAAGAGAAGAAAACCCAGACGAATCAATCAACTGTCTCAGAGTTGGCGCATGCCCACTCATTAGATACTCAACTCGGTTACATAAATTAAATATTTTTTTCAACAATCTAACATTGTACTTGAGTAAACACATTTTAAAGCTCTGCTCAATGAGACAGTTTTCATATGGAGACTGTGCTCCATTTGCAATTTCACAGACAGTCGTTCCAACTCATGAATCAGCATTAACAATCACAACAGCTTGTAATAATAGACTTCACACAGAACAACTCTACCAACAAAATAAGAAAATTTGACACAAGACAATGATATATAAGAGTCAACACACACCCACGATACTGCATTGAGCATAAGATGTAAAACAAAACCAACGGACCATAACATGAGCAGACAACAACTATGCTCATGCTCATGAATTATTTCTGACATTGCTAAATTGTGATGCTTCAGTTTTCTCAGAAAGATACCATTTCACATTCTGCTAACTAATATAAACTATACACACCTCAGTAATATAGAACATTATCAGTTCAGAACAGAATGAATGATCTCACTAACTGAGATCAGTCATGTGGATGTGGATTTGACAATTTTCTTTTTCATGTTTTGGTTTGGACTAGAATATGCAATGTTCCCAATGCATTTGTGTGTTTGTACATAAAAACTATTAGGAGGATTTTGAGCTTTACTCACTTTTTAAAACACAGCTATTATTTGGACCGTGACTGTAAGTCTGAAAGAGTAGGGCAGAGCTGTGATAACACAGGCGCAGAGGTAGAATTATCCTGCCCCCTCATCTTTTCGTACTTCCAACTTCACATCATTGTGCATCTCATGTGTGTCAGACATGGGTTATATTAAGCTGTACCACCAGTTCCAAAAGATACACACTGAGGGAAAAGAGGGGTGGATTCAAGTTTAATGGTTGACTCCATCTCCAAAACCAGCAGCAGCGAAGAGAGCTATAAAAACATGCTGAGAATATATACCAGGCAAAGGGTTGTGTGATCATTAAACTACTAAAGCATAAACGGTTGCTTGATATTCTTCACCAGAATACCCTCGAAGAGATCTCAAATTTAGAATCACATTAACATTTCCTTTGTGGTCTTCTCTTTCTTTAAGCTTGACTTCTTGTATGTTTTCCTGCTACCAGTTGCAGTAGGCAAGACTCCAAGAGCAGCTGACTGCATAAACATTAATCACAAATGACCAAGCCGCTTGTTCAATCCTTTCCACCTGCATAACTGGGGCCAGCCATTACTTCTTTGATTGACTCAAGATGATTGTAATTCATGCAACCTGTGCTGTAATGACTTTCCTTACAGGTGCTTTCCTCCAGGAGTCTGTCACTCTGTAAATAATGTCTTTTATCTTCCTGTCCTGAAGGAATTGTAAGTTTCTGTCTCCTGTCTGCCCCTCAGTTCTTCATTTGTCTTTTATTGTGCCTGCATTCAGTCATCCTTTACTGTCATTTCTAACTGCTCTTCAAGGTCTCCCCTTCCTCCGAGTGCCTTCCTCCTCTACAGATGTGCATCCTCTTCATATTTAAGGGTCACCTATGTAAAATTCAGCACCTCATTAATTGCTGTTCCCTGCAGAGTTGCTGAATGTTTAAGAGAATGCAGATGCTGTTTTCTCTGACTGTATTTGCATATAATTTAGGAGTTGGTCAGTTTTATAAATTTCCTGTCAGCAAATCTAAGCACTGAAGGGATTGGAGTGGTTGATAGGTGGCAATTTAACTCAAAAAGTATCCTCATTTGCTTTTAGAGGCTGGTAACCAACGGACAAAACAGAGAAAAACACTAAAGGCACCGTATGTAAACATATCACTCCAGACCAAATGGAAGCAGTATATCGCATGAAAGGTTGCGTGCCAGTTCTTGGCATAAGACACAACAATGTAAACAGTAACCACCCCTCCCCCTTCTTCCCACGCCCTAAAGGCCACTCCACAAGGAATATTCCTCGTTTCTAGCTAAAATGAAACTGTAGAAAACGTAGCTAAGTGTGGTAAGACATGTCGTGTTTTACTGAAAAGTCACAGCATCTCCTCTTAGCGTCGCAGGATTCTTATCCTCATGGTGACACAGGCCTTTCCATACCATCTCATCGGCTGTAGCTCAAATGAGGATTCCCTGACAAGTCCATGTATTTAGCATGCTAGATATCTGTCAGCAGTCAGATATGGTTTGAGTTGTTCGAACATAAAAATGAGTATGCATGTTTAGTGACTCTCAAATTGGGCTTCAAGTCTTGTAGTGTGTTATATTAGTGTTAATTAGATTATATTGGTGTTTTTTTCTTGGGATATAGCTTTCATTAGATAAAAGCAGACTGAGCTGAACCACAGATGGATCTCGTGTTAACATTTTACCCCCGCCTACAGGAGGCACATAAATTAGCTTTTAAACAGCAGTAGATGTTTTGTAACAAATAAAGAAACCTGATCTTAGGTACATCAGTCCACAACCCAAAATGATGCAGTCTCACAACTTCCACTTATCTGGGTTTGGTTGGTAGGGAAAGCAGGCTAAGCAGAGAGCACAGGTGAGGGTAGGATTTGTAGGTCGACCAGTAAACAGAGAGCATTGCATTCTGTCTATAAAAGTTACACTACTATGTTTCAGTTCTTTTCTCCAAAAGCAGGATTTGTACTCATGAATATTAACCCTGTAACAGGAAACAGATTAACATGTCCAACATCTTATAGTCATATTTACAAATGATAGATACATTAGCATAATTGATTCACCAAACTTCTAAAATCCCCACTCCAATAAGCTCCTACCCTTCATGTATGTGTGAGAACTTTTAGACAGGAATATTGATTTCTAATTTATTTTGTCAGTGTAAAGGAGTTGAGAAAGAGAATTTTTGCACTATCATTGACCAGCTTGCTGTAGAAAACTGTTCCAGATGATATATCAAGCCCTGGCCTGGTCACGGTCTGCAGCTGTTGTCAAACATTAATTTAAAAACTTTTCCACAGAATCGAAACTCATTAAGATCAATGAGCTGAATAAATAAACGTTTCGACTCAGAGGGCATCTGTGTTAACAGCAAGTTGTTCTACTGTGTTTAGCAGTGGAAAGTAATGTACAATGTCAATTAATGTAGACTCATGTATCAACATCCTCCCAACAACTAAAGACAATAAGCCCAAGTTTTTTCAGGCATCATGTAGTCCAGAGTGGTAATAAAATCAGATATTTGTCAAACTTAACTCCTTCCTAAAGAGGCCTATTTCTGAGGATTTGTTTGGATTTGTTTATCAGCTGGCCTCTTCAGTGTGTGTGTGTGTTCCTCCCCATCAGTTGTTCAGTTGTACTTGCTTGCGCAAGGCTATATCTCAGGAATAGCCTGATGTATTTTGGTGACTGACACCTCTATGGAATCTTCACAGCTAACAGAATTGACAGAATTAACATAAAATCTTGGCACTTCAAATACTGTCCAATCAGAACAAAGAAAAATTGTGTTTACAAGATGTTGGGTCTGTATTAGCTGCTTTTGTGTGCCCCCACTGTGAAGAAAAATGATCTGACAGATGTCAAAAATGATTTGCATTTGCCACAGAAACTTGGAAGTACATGAATAGAATGGAGTTTTGCACTGTAATGTTATTTATTATGATGACGTACCAAAGGCAAGACTGAATTCAGAGTTGGGCTTAAGAAAGTGAGTTGTTTTTCTTAAGCTGCTAGCTCAGCAACTGTTGTCATAGTCACTGGTGCAATCTGTGGATTCTTAGACCTGGAATATACTTGTCATTTATAAAGCGTACATGAATGTATCACAGCTGCCATGTGTATCCTGTGTTCAATTGGCGTGTCGAATGATTTAATGTTGCATGTTAAATGCAACATTCACTTGTATGCTAGAGGTGCTAGCGCAGGTCATTGCAGCAGTTGTTTTTTGCATGTTTATCAATGTCTGCCGGATTCGTTTCCAGTGAGGGTTGGACTCCGCCAAGGCTGCCCTTTGTCACCGATTCTGTTCATTACTTTTATGGACAGAATTTCTAGGCGCAGTCGAGGTGTCGTCGAGGGATCCGGTTCGGTGGCCTCAGGATTGGGTCTCTGCTATTTGCAGATGATGTGGTTCTGTTGGCTTCATCGAGCCGTGATCTACAGCTCTCGCTGGAACGATTCGCAGCCGGTTGTGAAGCGGCTGGGATGAGAATCAGCACCTCCAAATCCGAGACCATGGTCCTCAGCCGGAAAAGGGTGGAGTGCCCTCTCCGGGTTGGGGATGAGGTCCTTCCCCAAGTGGAGGAGTTTAAGTATCTCGGGATCTTGTTCACGAGTGAGGGAAGGATGGAGCGGGAGATCGACCGACGGATCGGTGCGGCATCTGCAGTGATGCGGGTGCTGCGCCGGTCTGTTGTGGTGAAGAAGGAGCTGAGTCGGAAGGCGAAGCTCTCGATTTACCGGTCGATCTACGTTCCCACCCTCACCTATGGTCATGAGCTTTGGGTAGTGACCGAAAGAACAAGATCGCGGATACAAGCGGCTGAAATGAGCTTCCTTCGCAGGGTAGCCGGGCTCTCCCTTAGAGATAGGGTGAGAAGCTCGGTCATCCGGGAGGGGCTCAGAGTAGAACCGCTGCTCCTCCGCATCGAGAGGAGCCAGATGAGGTGGCTCGGGCATCTGGTTAGGATGCCTCCTGGGCGCCTCCCTGGTGAGGTGTTCCGGGCACGGCCCACTGGGAGGAGACCCCGGGGAAGACCCAGGACACGCTGGAGGGACTATGTCTCTCGGCTGGCCTGGGAACGCCTTGGGATCCCCCCCAGAGGAGCTGGAGGAAGTGGCCGGGGAGAGGGGGGTCTGGGCTTCCTTACTCCGGCTGATGCCCCCGCGACCCGACCTCGGATAAGCGGAAGAAGACGGTACGGTACGGTATCAATGTCTGCCAATTGTCTTCCGGTTCCGCAGCAGCCAGAAACAGACTTTTCAAAACAAAAGCATGTAAGCAACATTCATTAACGTGTGATAAAATAAATGTCGGCGTTGTTAAATTGAGTTAACGCAGTAATAACGCGTTGACTTGCCCAGCCCTAAAAAAATACAAGCTTACAGCCTGACTACTTATAAATATGAATTTCTTACAATAGACAAACTTTGCAATGTAATTTTTAAACAAACATGGTCTGGCTACAACTGTAAACATGATTTATTCCTTATCTTTTATCTCTAATTAGCAAGGGTGCTTCAAAAACTTTCTACTTAGGTATGTCAAATAATATCGATCAGATTTTCAACCATGTGTTGTGTGGGTTCACTGTTTTGAAGGGGAACGGGTCCTTACCTGCCTGTCCAATCTGCTATTACCACTGAAGTGGAAAGCCTCCGTTTCCATCATCATTACCATCATTATTGTGAGCAGTTGAAGAAGTGTTGTGGAGGACAGTATGCTCATAATAATGTTGGCAAGCTGCAGGAGACAGAATTATGAGGACGGTGCAGTCCATTAATGTTTCTGTGGGTTGGAAGGAATCATACGCATGAATAGAACCAGAGCCATGCATGCATACAGTATATCTTTGCAAAGATGAAAACCCCAGCCTCCACGCTTGCAACAGTGTCACGGAGTAACTGGGTTAGGGGTGTGGAGGGCATTTCTCGGTGCATCACTGACCCGTGTTAAGTTACATCCTGTTCCCCTGTGAAATTATATGATACTCTGTGTCACTGGAAAATGAAGGATGAGAGGAAGTAGTGGGGGAGGAGGAGGAGGAGTGGCAGAGACATGTGAAGGGGAAAGAAGATCCAAACAGGAACAGTTACATCTGGTGTTTGACAGAAGAAGAAAAAAAGACGTATGGAGTGATAATGTTTCATGTCGTCATGCCTCTGTCAGAGAAGATACCTCACTCACGCCGCTTACAACTGTGCAGTTTTTAAAGAAGTTCCTTGCAGATGACTTCCCACTTCAATAAGGTTAACTCTACTTTATCTCTAAAGAAGATGTTTAGATTGCTTCTTGTTTTGGACTTTGGAGCACTGCCAGCTGTAATGACAAGACCCAAACTGTATGACACCAGAAGCATGCATTATGCAAAAATGCTGTTGTTCTTCAAAATAAAAGCAGAATCAAACAACTAAAATTGGAACCTAAGCTCTTATGAATAAAATAACACAGACATATCAAATATTTAAGACATGAATAACATGAACATTCTGACTGATGAAGCCTTTACTGTATCCAGTGACAGTTTCATCCAGCTGCTTGGAGACAGTAGAATAATATTCTTCTCTCTTTTCAGTGGGTAGGTTTACAAGAACAGCACATTTCCAATATTCACATGATTAGGAGAACTCAGTGTCATCAAAATAGTTTTTACCTGACCTCCAGAAGGAATCTCTATGTAGTATGTTGAGATGTGAGGATGCCTTCACACATTAAGTTTGTTTGCTCTGGTCTAAACCACGTGATTACTTACATAGAGAAGAAAAACACATGAAAATGTCTTCACCACTTAATGATCAAATAATTCTGTCGCAGGAAGAAAAAAAAAGTAAATACATGAAGAAGATCCTAAACTGTCAGATATATCCAGAAGCTGTTTAGAGAGCCTGAGCCTTTCATTTTAATTCCATTGCACTGAAAAAGCCTGCAATTCTCCAAGGGGGCGCTCATGAGATGCTACAGGGAGGTACTATATGGAGAACCAAGTGTGTTTCTGGAATGATAAGAAAGTGTATATATATATATATATATATATATATATATATATATATATATATATATATATACAAACTGGATAGCAAATAATCCATAAATAAACAATTATACCTATAAAGTATTTTAAATGCAAATCGGGTCCTTGAATGCAGCAAAGCTCTTGGTCACTGCGTTGTTTATCTTGCTTTTCTTTGCTCAAGGCCAAAAGTGCCACTGAAATGTAAAAAGAGATGTGAAAATGCAGCAGAGAACAGAATTACCTTTTAAACGACTGAATAGAAAATGTGGTCCTAAAGGAATTTGTAAATTCAGAGTTTAAAATTGCATTATTTAATAATAAATTATTAACTACAAAATCTTTTAAATTTTAAATATTATTAATTTTTTTATTTTTATATATACTTATTTTTATTTTTTTAAATTTTTTTTTGCATTTGTTCCCAGGTAATTATGATGATCCTCCGTACAAATAGGGTTAAATGGCTAAAATGATTTTTTTACATCTTGATGTGGGTCAAGATACAGTATATAAAACAACCCACAAAAAGCCCAGATTTTATTTTAGTTTTAGCAAATCCAGTATTGATTACGTATTAGAACTGATAGGAAAATGTAACAATTTTCATTTGTTCTTCCATTCAGCAAAACTCTCGAGCTTCAATAGCACTCAAAGGGACAGTTCATCTTCATAAATCTGCAAGATAATTATATCAAATCAAAATCATACAAATCCAGGGATTTTTCTGAAATAAGCCATAAATCCTGCGGGGAGAGATTATATCAAATCAAATCATACTCTGGGGTTGGTCTCTAAGCCAGTTTACAGACCGGCTCATTGATGAAGACACTTTGACTTAGTATGTGGTTTTGCACGAGTGAAGCATCCATCCATCCATCATCCATACCTGTTCAGTCCTCTGCAGGGTCATTGGTTGTCATTCTGCTCATCCTTTATGTTGCATGTCTTCATCACTCCCACCATACCATACAGTTTGAAAAGGATATGTAGTTGCATGAAGACTCACTGCAAAACGACGAGGTTGCGTCCATTAATCATACAGAACTGTGATGGCTTAATTCAATGCTCCAAATTCGGTGATTCCAGGCTTTTGGTTCTGTTTTGGTTCAGAACGCTTTCCCCCTGGAAGGACTGAACAAGAGTTCAATGTAGAGGGAGATGCAGTGTTGGTGTGAGTCATTAATCAGACTTGCATGCAAACTCGAATGACTGTAAAAGGCACAGTATTAATGGTCGGGGTGTTGCTGTGCATGTAAACACTGTCACTGTCTCGGCTTCTCTTTTCTTTTCTGACTCATGTGACTCGCCTTTGCTCTTCTAGTTCTCTGATTTTTCCTCTCATTGGTCCTCTGGTTTCTCTTTTCTCCACCACCCTCGTCGCACCGCTTTGTCCTCCCCCTCACACCACCCACAACCACTGCTGTCTGCGAGTCTGTCGGAGCGCCGCCTGCACACACACATACGTTGACACGCTCACATTTAGCTGCTGAAGCTCTTTCCCAGTAAAATGTCAAGGGAATGCTGAGCTAATGCCAACTATTAGATTTAAAGTCTGGCAGATCACCAGGGTGTGCACATAGGCTTCAATATAAGGCGGCATGGATGTGTCTGTGTCTGTGTGTGTGAGAGAGTAAAACTACATCATCGTTCAAATGCAGCACACTAGTGACAGTATTATTATTATTATTATTATTAATCTGGGCATCAGTTTCTGTCGTGTGTCACAGAGGTCAGACATGAAGACCTTATCTAGGATGAGAAGTAGAGATAGAAAACATGTTCCATTTATTAGGCCTTCAACTCCTTTTTCTCTGTTTTCTTCTATTTCTCTCAAACGGTCAAAGGTCATCTGCTGTCCATTTCCTACCCCCTGAGCCTAATTTGATGTCACATCTTCAGGTAATGTCATATTTCCTTGGAAAAGGGCTCCAGTTTATCATATTTGTACAATAATTTCAAACAGTTTGTGATTGACAGATGAAGGATGAAACTGCAAATCCAGATGAGCTCGCTGAGTTCTGGGTGATGCTTCCTGGATGGGAGGTTTTCAAAAATAAGCACTAAAATGTGATTTCTGTTGAGTTCCAGGGAAACAAATCAACAATAACAGGATGTATAATTATGATGAATAAAAGTACACATTTAAAGTGCTTTCCTCTGCTTATATCGAATCAGCTGTTTCATTGGATAATATTCTTCTTTACCTTACTTCATATATCTATTATCTTTTTGTACCAGGTACCTTTCAAAATAAGATCTGGACTCACCCAATGTTGTACAAAGTTTTATTAAAGCAACTCAGAGAAGTCTTTTTATGCTAAAATAACAGTTTCAATTTCGTTTGATGTCAAGCTTGGAAGAGGAAACAAGGGAGTGACCAAGCAGGAAGACAAAGCTAGAGTCAATCTTTCTCAGTATGTGTCCTTGTGAAATGTCATTCAGTTGCAGTGAAAGTACTGTCAATCTGATTGAAAGCTTGCATCTAACCAACAACGGTTGAAATCCTCAGAATGTAGCTTCAAATTTGTAGTTATTTAGTCAAGATTGGTCCCGTTTAAAATCTGTTTTAGAATTTGATCATTTTTCTTCCTTAATTTCCTTTTTCTCCATAAATGTTATTAACATAGCTAATGAATGTTGCCAGGTATGATTTACAATGTATGCAAGTCCAAACTTGGCATAGTCGGTTGTGAAAAATGGACAGTGCCATGAAAGCGACTGAACCTCCCCACTTACAGGGGGAGCCTCTGAGCAAAACACTGTAAAAGTTCCTTTCTGTCTCTTTGAATATTAAATCTAATATAGAAGTAGAGATGAAATTCTTGGTATTACCAAGTAAGAAGCTATATTGGTAATTATTTAAATAATTTTCTATGCAAAAACTCTAAAATAGCAAGCACTGTGATGGTGTCCTCTCTAGGCTTAGTAACAGAGGAAAATTACCAACAAACATAGTATCCTCCAGGTGGCAGCACCAGTTTAAACTGGACATTACAGCTGCATTTGGGGTTTATGGAAGATACAGAAACATCCAGTTTAATACAGAACAATACAGAACTCCTACTGATTGAGAAGGCACTGATTTAACGCCAGGGTGAGGAAAAATATCAACGTGCTGAATGTCACGTAGTTCCAGGCTATGATCCCATCATTTCAGCAAGGAACAGTTTCAGCACTGATGGTGAGATGAGTGGTGAGCTACTTTGTCTGAGGAAGCTGTGGCACAGAAAGGCACGGGACGGCAAAGCCCCCTTACACGTCATATTTTGCAGTAATTGGATAGCCCTTATTGTTTTCTCAGCTTAACGATCAACTGAAAAATTTACGCAAAATTTTGCAGAATTACGCAGAATTTTGTGAGTTGCAGCCTTACATATTGAGCTCTATCTTTATCTTTTCCAACAGTAAAATCACTTTTTCCAAGTACAGGAAAGACATAAATGCAACATAAGAGTCACATGGGAATGTTTTTAGTGCTGAACTTGTGAAAGTGTATATTTACAGTGTGGCTTTAGTACATTTTTAAGGCTACATTCACATGAAAATAGAATATTTCAATACTTTTTTCTTTTTTATAAACGTTTTCTGTAAACAAGGCATCATTTCTGGAAATGTTTTCATAAAAATCCTGCAAACAGTTTTTTTTGTGTGGTACTGGGATGAAAAATGAATATTCAAAATCGTGTGTGTGCTGGCTGAATCTAACAACAACACTATGTAGTCTATGAAAATAAATGAACCATATTCCTCTGAGCTCAGAAAATGTACTTATGCAAAGACCCGATTGATCACATAAATGTTTAATGAGAGTCACAACTGCCAAAAATTGCTTATCACTGAACTCACTCGTGTTGAGCAGGACAGGCAAGGATCCAGAGAAAACTGGAGGCACATATTTGACTCTTAATTTCGAAGCAGCGCCTCAAAACCTGAGACAAAATGTCAGTTGACCAGTCACCAAATGGATTGATCCTGGTGAAATCTCTTCAGCAGTGAAGAAGCAGCACCACGACTGACACAACTTGCTCCATTTGACTGAGTGATACGCAGAAACCGTACCAGAATTCAAGCATGTCAGTTTTTACTCTTGTGATTTTTTTTTGGTCTTGTCTTTTAACAGTTGAGGCTTTTGGCAGAAATATAGCAAACTGTGTATAAATGTACCTCTGAATAAAGCGTATCTCTTGGCTTGAACATCCCTCAGCTGCTGTTTCTCCATCTCTCCTTTCTGACACCTGTGACAGATGATCAAGTTGGAAAAGATCCAGCACACGGTGGAAGATTATGTTGAGTGTCTGGGAGCTCTGAAGATGCAGCGTGCTATCGAGAGCAATTTAAAAAGAAACTGTGTGGAGGGGTTTTTTCATGAATGTGATCTTGATTTAAATTCCAGTATCAGTTTGTCACAGATGGTTATTACAGGAAGTCAAAGCACTTTATTGTTAGCTGGGGAGATCAAACGTTCTACCATCAAAGAAATCCAAATGAACACAGAGAGATGGTGGACTGAAATTTAAAGGATAATGAAGAGCGCACATTTTATCTCATTATATCCCCCTATTAGAAATCAGAGAGTGTATAGATACAACTGGACAAGAAGGGTTTGGGGCTTTGCAGATCAATGCCTTTCAGTCTTCCCTGCACTAGTGGCTTCCTCCTCTTATTCTGCTACCACTGTTTGGCTTAAAGCTTTTCTAGGGGAGGTTTTACTTGCCACTGTTTCTTTATTAAAAATGTAATAATATTATTTGATATTTAACAGTATTTGCTCAAGGGTCATGCTCTGGTTCTCTGAAAAGCACCTAAAGAGGATTTCTATTGTAAATAGACGCTACACCAATAAAGGTGAATTGAAATATACTGAATGATTCCAGGCAAAGTAGACGGGATCACCACTGGTGTAGCCATCAGTGCTGACCTGTTCCTTGTCAAAATGACGGGAACATAGCTTGGAACTTCTTGTGAGGCTCAGCGCGGCAACATTCTTCCCTGTTTTGTCCTTCCCCTCACGCCGAATCAGTGCCTTCCATTTTCTCTGTGCAGAGAAATTTTTTTTGGGCACTTTACCCACGTCACGTCAGTCATGAAAGGATAGATATGTGGCTTATTTAATTTGTGGCAATGTGATGCACACTCACAGTCACCATGGTTGTCTGAATGTAGAAAATGACAAAATGAGTTATCTGTATCACTTCTTTTGGCTCTTTGCTTTCTTTACCAGATGTTTTAGTGTCCGCAAAAAGCCCCAAATGCAACATGCTACTGCCACCTAGTGGATAAAAATAGCACAATTTTGCAGTACTTGGGTAGCCTCTGTTGAACATTAACTGGTTGCTGCCTGCTACTGACCTTAGCTTCATCCCTGGACCTTTTCCAGGCCAACTCAAAACTGGTCTCAGAGGTCTATTAATAGATTTAACAGAAGAACAAGCCGTATTATCCTTGAAATAAGAGTGTTTATGCTCTGTTATGTCTTTATCCACAGCCCAGATGTCATGTTCACCAAAAATGCTAGGCACAAAGTACCTAAAGTGAAGAAGTTAGCAGTTAACACCCTCAACCAGTGATTCTAAATGCTGGGTTAGTGGTACTTGAGGACCAGGATGGAGAAAATCTGCCCTTGACTGCAATGCAGCAGCGGCTCAAAAAAAACATGCGAGTAATTATGCATTTATTTGTGACTATGTATAATTTTCACCCGATGAGATACATAAAAATTCAACCTCCGTATAGGTATAATGGGCGTGAAATCTAGCTATGGAGACCAAATCAATGTTTTTTTTCATACCAGGCTGTAAATGTGTTTATTTTTGCTGAAAAGTTTAACACGCGGGTCAGTTGAGATTGACTGGCTTTTAGAGCCGGTCTCTAGTGGTCATTCAAGGAACTGCACGTCCATGTTCATTTCAAAGAGTGAAACTGGATGTTGCCAAATGGTAAAAATATATAAACACCACTTTTAAAGAAAAATCTAGAATGTTTTGCATAAATACATAGTCATTTCCTTAGTTTAGCTTGTGTATGTCAAAATGTCACATCAGCCACTAGAGGTCTCCTTTCCTGTGTGTTGGCTTAAACTTGATATTGGCCAGTTTTAATGAGATTAAGTAATTTCCTAATAATTACTTAGTAATGATTAGTCCACAGTGAAATGGAACAATGAAATGATGAAACAGAAAACACCACACAAAAAAATCCAAAAACAGAAACAAAGCCAGAACAACAGAAAGCCCAATAGACCAGTTGCATTATATGTTAGAATGTGGAAATCTTTATGACTTTCAGACCCATTTGTTTAATACTGTTTGCAACACAGCAGGAAAAGAAAATGTGAACTATCCCCACTAAATATCATTTTTATAACCCTAGCCACCATTTCAGACTTATTTGTACTTGTATACTTCACAGCTCTGCCTTTCACCCGAATATGGGATAGGTTTCAGAGAACCCTGGGACCCTGAATAGAATGAAGCAGGTATGGATAATGAATTCATGGATGGGGATAACTCCGAACCTCTAGACTCTTCATTCTGAAGCCGGCTGACTGCTCCTGTCATCTGTCTCTTGCATTCCTGATTTTACTCTCAAAGTACAGCCAGCTCCCTTGCCCCCTGCTACTATGCCTTTTTCTCACACACATCTCAAGATTAACCTACAGTTGTCCTTGAAGGTGAACATGACTATCACAGCAGGCACTGGTTCCGCTGATTTGCAATTGAACCAAAACCTGAAAGAACTCTGCAATGTTGAGATTCATCAGCAGTCAGTACAGCCTACAAGAAATTCTTTGATACATGAATCAACAAAAGTTATTTCACTGTGATAACTAGAAGACATTTTCTGAATCCTATGACCATTAAAGTGTTTGAAAGGGAGTTGATGTAATGTGATTGTCTCAGCCATCTAATCAAGCGCGATGTCTGGACTGTGCTTGAATCGTCATTGTTCCCACTACTGATGCTTTAAACTTATAGTTAGACGGACTGAAAGGGCGTCCGGATAGCCTGACGAGCTACTAGAAACTGCAAAGTGATATTACAATTTAAGAGACAAAGTGATATAAGTAGAAACAATAATGTACATGATCTCTTGTCTAAAATTAACACCAAAGGCTCAAAAGCTACACAAGGTGTTTGTACGTGCATGTGCATGTTTCCACACCGTGTAATGATCCTGGTAAATAAATAATGCACTATAAATATGTATTTCTCTGTTGGTCTTTAATTTAGAGGCAGAAC
The DNA here is from genome assembly GCA_018398805.1 of Hirundichthys speculiger. Lineage (NCBI taxonomy): Eukaryota > Metazoa > Chordata > Actinopteri > Beloniformes > Exocoetidae > Hirundichthys > Hirundichthys speculiger. The sequence goes on from JAGFBZ010000258.1 coordinate 3,691,739, forward strand.
CCAGCAGGAGTTTAAACTAGACAAGGCTAAATATTAATACGGTTATTGTGTTGGCTGAGACACATTTCCATGCATTAAAGGAACTATTTAGTTTGTCTTTAAAAGTCATCAGTATGAGGTTTAAGCAAACCTGCAGGAAAAGTCACACAGCAGTTGAAATCAAGATCACCTTCACTTGATGGTTAAAGCACATGTGCAAACGGCAATGCAATAGGGTTGAGAGGTCCCGTGACTTCCTTGCGTTACACAGTTGTGTGTCATACTAGAGCAGTGGTGCGCAAACTGTGGTACGCGTACCACTGGTGGTACGCGCGGGGGAACATCATGACTTGTCAATGCATGACAATGCATTATAAATACAACGTTTCAAATTAAATTCAGTTAACAATAAAATAACCACAATAAGGAATAAACATCTCTCCTGTGTGTTTAAAGCTAATTGAGAAGGTATATATGGCTATATTTTAAAATTGGTCATCATGGTGGTACTCAGAGAGCTCAATAGTTTCTCAGGAGGTTCGCAGCATTAAAAGTTTCAGTACCACTGTACTAGAGTAAACCTTAACCCCCCTCACTCACACGTAGCTACGTATCGGAAGAGTCAACGACGTTGCTGTCCACCGACTTTGAATGTGGCATCAAATGTTGCCAAACTGAATTGTGGGTTTGTAGTATTTTGTGTTCTGTTGTTGTGTTTCTTTAAAATCTGCTGTTGGATTTTTGTCGTGGAATTTTTTTGTGATTCAGGATCACCGCAGCTGAGCACATTTGGATCCATCCTTACGGTCATTCTTCTTTACGGATAAACATCTGAATGAAGGACTGAAAGCTTTATTTATGTGGCTGTTACTGTCGTACAACCTCGTTAAACAGCTCAGGGTTTGATTGTTTTTGGTGGAGGAGGTGCACTCAACCAACAAAGAGCAGGCTCAGCAGCCACAGTCAGAGAAACCAGTGGCCTGTACGCGCATCTGTGTTTGTGTGTGGTATTTTTGGACAGCACTCTAATGACCAAATTATTATTCAGATCATGTAAGCTGGGAGGGGAGGGTCATGGACTCACAGTTGTATGCAAACACACACATGCATGCATACTACCACAGACAAGAGCAGAAGGCAGATATTTGCTGCAGCGCCACTCTTTGCTCACGTTTGTGTGTTAAATCCATGCATGTGCACTCATTAGTATGTGCTCCTGAGAGCGTATCCGTGCGTGAATACTGTACGCCGATCCGTCTTCCATGTGAGATGACGAGGTCACTGGGCCGAGCCTCTTAACTACGCAGTTCAATTTGGATTTGCATAATCCTGGCGCTAATTTCCGTGGGGTGCACTCATCCTGAATATCCAGACAGGTGACAGGGTTCGACAGCTATCCCATGTTCTGCTGCTCCACCAACAGAGCGGGGAGAACAAACATGCTGAAGGAGAAGAATGCTAAAAAACTGTGGATAAAGAATAGCTCATGATTTATTCACATTGATCTAGCAGGGAGACTGGAGGCAGGGAGTCGATGTTTAAACTGATATTTTAGATGAAAAAGAAAGGAAAAAAATATATACATATGGTTTTTTATTACCATAGAATCTATATAATGACTACAATGACTATAGTGCTATTTAACCCATCATTCACTTTTATCACCAAAATTGTGAATTAAAGTTCCGACACACTCAACATGTTCGGATGTCACACCTGCACAGTATACAACCAATCCACTTACGCATAACTGATTGAAACACCTGAATTCAGTTATTAACAGGTGTGGCCAGATACGTTGGTTCATACAGCGCAATGTCCTCCAGTCATGCAGTTGTGCATTGATTATTTTTTGTGCATTTTTTTTTTCTCAGCATGATGTAAAGTTGGGTGGACTTCAAGCTTTACAAAGGAACTTTAGTTATTTTAGTTCTTTGGGCCCCTCTATAGTTGCTGTTATGACACTGCCCAGGACAACTATTTTGCTCTCTTATTCGGTCAGTATCATTGTCTCTAGTGTCATTACTTTCTTGAGTCTCTTAATCATCTCTACCATGATGTTCACCGTAGGTGCGTGAACTAAATTCATCATTACTGATGCACACGTGCTGTAGGCAATAACAGTTGTTGCAAGAGACAAGTGGGACAGGGGCATCTGATGTTACTTCAGCTGTTTTATGTTGACAGCAGGGACAGAAGACCACCACAAGTCTTTGCTTCTAGAAGTAATCAAATATTTCTTCAAATAAATTTGAAACTAATATTTTAATACACAAACAATACTCCTTTGCAGTGCTTTTAGAACATTTCTGTGGCACGCTTTGGTCAAAATGGCACAGACTGTTGAACAGCTCCCATTCCAGCTACGTCTTTACAGCTCTGTTCACAGCAAGCTGATTTTAAGGGGGAGGAGTCAACCTCTCAACTCACTCCATCTCACCTCTGCAGGTTGTGCCTAAAAAAAAAAAAGAAAAAAATTGGTATGAAAGCTTTTGCCAGACTAGAAGTAGAAGCAAACCACGTAACAAAATGTGTGTTCCATTAAGAAATGAAACCCTTCAGCTGTGCTCTTTTTCAGTGCGAAAACAGCCTCTTTAATAACCTTGTTTGCAGCAGCAGTTGCTGACCGTTGGCACCGATCCATTGAGCCACGGCCAAAAATCATCTTGAGGATGATCTTCCTTGTGATCATAATCTCAAAAGTATCCAGTTGCCTAGCAAAGTGAGCAGGGACAGACAGTTCATTGATGGTGCTACAGATTACATATAAAGAAAAAAAAAGGGAAATATGGGAGAAAGTGGGCATTGGTCATTTTTTTTTTTTTTATTTCAGCTACACATAAATGCACATAAATCTTCAGCTTTATAAACCATTCAGCCATGCACTTTATACTTCAACATACGCTCACCTATTTATACACACACACTGGTTCAATATCTTGCTGAAGGACATACAGACTGAAAGAGATGGGACTCAAGCTTTTTGAATTAATGGATGACTCAATCTATCTCCCCAGACAAAGCCCTCTCTTTCTTTCTTTCATTTTTCACTCTAACTTCTTCATTCCTGTGTCTGATTTAATTGACAGCCTTGAATCTGACTATCATTAATACAAAAATGCTTATCAAACCTTCTTCATTTTTCAAAGTTTTCAGCAGAGCAGTCAGTTTGTCAAACAGAACACACGAACTGTGTGGGCTACTGAACTCCAACAAACAGCCAGCCATTTTCCTGGCTCACTTGCACCAAGATGGCTGCCCAAGTCTGACTTTGACCCAGTGACACATTTCTTGTCCCATCTGCCTGTGGGACCCAGAGGAAGCGAGATTCTCCCTGAACATGAGCAAAGCAGCAGGGTGTGTGTGTCTGCATCTCTACGCCGACTTAATGTTTGCTCAGCCAGCCACAGCTCGCCTCTGAATAATTCAGTCTTTTTGCACGCACACGTGCACACACTTGGAAGCTGTCATGCCCTGCTGTTAATTTGTACCAGAGTCATCCAAATCTCTCTGCTGCCCTTTTTCTTCTCTACGTCATGATCTCTCATCCTCTCATTCTGCTGTCTCTTTGGCCCCTCTCAGCTTCCTCTCTCTTCATTTTTCTACTTTATCTCTCTTCACGCTGCTCAGCCGCTCTTCTGCCTTCTGGCTGCCATCTGACTTCCCCCTCTTTAAATGAGAAGTGGGGAAACTTGCTACTCCCAAAAGTTCTGCCTCTAAAGATCCTCAGTGGAGTGGTCTGAAAATCAAGCTGCACAGAATAAAGACCTGGACACACTAGGAAATGGTAAAGTAAATAACAACTCCCTGTGTCATCATTTATACACCTTTCAAAAGACTGCTTTTCTCTTTTTTGTCGAACTGCATGGCTCTATGTTGGTAAGAACTAATGCCACCCAAGAAACGGGCAGAACGAGCTGACCTGGAAGCTGGCTAAAACACCCCCACCTGGGTTCAGTTCCTGTTAGTTATGTTAACCTGACTGGCTTAGCTTCTGCTATGATGCAAATTAATATTACTGTCATGGTTTGGGTCGAGGGCAGCACGGTGGCTTAGTGTTGCCTCACAGCAAGAAGGTTCCTAGTTTGAACCTGGGCAGGGGCCTTTCTGTGTGGAGTTTCCATGTTCTCCCTGTGGTTGCGTGGGTTTCCTCCAGGTACTCCCGCTTCCTCCCACAGTCCAAAGACAAGCATGTCAGGTTAATTGATGGTTCTAAATTGCCCATAGGAGTGATATTGAGTGTGTGTGGATGTTCATCTATATGGCCCTGTGATGAACTAGCGACCTGTCCAGGGTGGACCCCTGCCTTTCTTCTGAAGAAAGCTGGGATAGGGTCCAGCAAAACCCCGTGACCCTACAGAGGATTGAGTGTGCTTGTCTCGTCTCCTTTGTCCTTAGTCTATCTTGTTTCCTGTTTTACTTTGAAGGTCTGTCTTGCCTTCGTAGCGTTCTGCTTTTCTTCCTTCCGTGTATTATCCTGATTGTTTGCACCTGCCTCTTGTTTGTCCCTCTGTGTACTTCAGTCTTGTCTTTCCCTTTATGTTCGCTGGCCCATCTGCTTATCGTCCTGATGATTCTCTGCCCAGCTCCTTTCCCTATTCCTGCCATTGTGGATTTTTGGTTAAGTATTGATATTGCTTTTTGTAACTTCTACATTTTGGGTCTTCCCTACAACAATACAAATTAAAACAATTACTTTACATACATTCTGATCAAATCTTTCCAAACGTCCTCATTTCAAATATCGCTATCAAAACACACGAGCGCTGCCAGAGCTTAAAAAAAATAAAAGGACTGGAGAAGCTCCATCTGCATCCACGGTCACTCCACCCACTGCTTGTGGGCTGAGACTGGACCTACAGGTTTTCTTTGCCTACCGACACAGGCCTGCAAACAGTGGGCCAAGCAACCGCAGGTCCCAGTAGTCTTCATTTCAGCTTTGGCAGCACCTGCTTTGGATGTCATTGATGAGTGGTCCAGATATTCAAATTAGAAGGGTCCGGAAATGATCCAAATCAAAGGTTGCTTGACCGGAGGAGCTAGCAATGGCAAGAGATGGATACTGATAAGCCAGACCCAGTCCATCTGGCATCCTCTGGTTAGACCTGGCTGGCCTTCGGCCTGTGGTGAAAATCGCTGCTTCAGGCTGCCTTGCTAAGCTTTCCCTCTAAACCTTTCCAGTTCAGTTGCAGCGGTCTCTTACTACAGTTGACAGCCAATCAAGCCATATTATCTTGAAAATGAAACTGACAGTTAGACCTTTTATTCACAGATTCAACCTCCTAATTATGCATACATTTTTGGCTTCATTTAAATTTCATATAGATTAACCTGATGTGGTACACAGAAATTCACCTCCTGTGCAGCTGCCATGGCTGTCAAATCTAGCTTTTGAGTCCAAAACTGTTTTAAAGAAGCACAGATGAACTTTTGAAATTTTTAGTACTTTAGATCCCCCTATAGATGGAGAAGGGTAATTCACTTTTTTAAAGCTGTCTCTCATTTTTCTCTTCGTCATTACTTTCTTCAGCATCTTAGGTGCCTCTGCCATGATGTAGCTCTGTGAGCTCGCTTAATCGTTGTTGACATGTGATGTGGAACCGTAAGTGATGCACAGTTGTCGGAGTTGTGCAGATCTGGAACTTACGTCCTTCAAATGACGTTGGAATCGATATTTTAACCTGAACAAAAAGCCCTTTGATCTGCTTTAACATGCAGTCAGTGGCTGTTAACTCACAGTCGTAGCCAGCCCCTAGAGCTCAGTTAAGGAACTGCAATTTTCTCCTCTATCAGAACTGCACCAGGGAAACAGAAGGGCGGGTTTAGCTTTTGGACTGTTTCTCTTTTCTAAGTAATTTACCAGCATTTCAGTCAACATTGTACACAGTTTCATTTGATGAAGAGGGAATCTGCAGTCAGTTTCAATTGCAATTGATTTTTCATTTCCTGTGAAGTTCTGCTTTTTTAAATGCCAGTTCAATTACACCTTCAAGCAGATATGTAATTTCTAGCCCTCTTTGATGGGTTACATTCAGATGAAAAACTTTTCACTGCATCTCAAAGATAATACAGTCTTTTGATCAGTGGTACTTTGAACTATGTCTATAAATCATTAATTTTTATCAAATTGTGCTTCATTTAACTCTGATTTGCCGTCAAAACGCAGAAGCTTCAAAGTGTTGAATGGCTAAATCAATGTGCTATGCACTAAAGGAGGGGGGGAGGGGAAGAAAAAGGAGGAAGGGAGAGGAGAAAGAAGGAAAGGGGGCGAGATGAAAAACTTAAAACACATTTGAGACAAAGAGAAAAAGAGCAGGGTGAACACACAAAGTAAAAACACTTACTGATGCAAGTATGGCATTTTCAGTTATCCCCATTTCACTGTACCAGCCAACAATCTTTATGATCTCACATCTGATGGATCAAATGATCAGAGATAAAATACACCAAGGCTTTACTGTGCAGCAACATATGCACATGCCTGTGCTTTCCATCATCCCGATTCCTCGGTTCTGACTGTAGCATGATGCAGCAAAACGCTTCCCCCTTTCTCTGCAGCTTCTCACTTTTCTCCCTTCATATAGCCAGTTTCTGCCCTGCAACAGAGAAACTCGGCTGAGCGGCTTTACCGAATTTACACAGCATCATAGCAGGTCTGCTAAGCTCTATTTATAGCAACCTTCACTTACTGTACAGTAAAAATTGGGAGCAGAGAGATATTGTGACTGTTTGTGTGTGCCAGTCTGATTACAGTATGTGCATGCATGAGAATATTTCACGCATAATGTAATTCCTTGCCCTGACTTATCCACTAATTAATTGATTAAATTGTTATTATATGATAATCTATCTATATAGAGTGCAGGCTAAAGAGACCCATCTTTCTGCAGGTGTGCTCAGGTGCTGTAAGTGAGTTAATCCAAATGCAACAGATTTTCAGTCGACATGCTTTTAAATACAGGTCTGAGTCAAGGATTTGTACAGTAAATGTGTGTATTCACGCAACGCGTGCTGATTTATTTCTGTTCAATTAACCAGTGACCCAGTTCCCCGTAATTGTCTCGGAGTCAGTCTGTGCTGGTAATGGCTTCACTCTATCATCATATCCCATCTTCTTGTCTGCATCACAGTGGAGCACTTCTCCATTTAACTCACACATAATGTTCCTCCGAGGAGCCAAGGACAGCTTAATCAATATCTGTGGACGTGACACCTCCTCACACCAGCCTGCATACATATACAAGATTTTTTTTCTTTTTTTAAACATGCATTATTTCTTTCATCTCCTTATTAGTGCTAATTTGCCCCAGTAGCATTTGTTTTTGGAAAATGCTGCAGTCCTGAAATGCAAAAATGGATGTATATTCACAAATGAAATGGAATTGACAAAAAACAAAACAAAAAAAAAAAACGTTGGGGTTCATGCTACTACAAAAGAATAAAAATCAAAACTGTAATATTATCTCCATTTTCCATTGCGTCCCAATGGATTTGGGTCATTATGGACCACAGTTTCCTGTTCATTTCAGAATAACTCAATGTAATAATTAATAATAAACTCAACTCCCCCTATGACTATCGCCCATTAAAGGGAATTAAAACAATCTTATCACTTTGCAGCAGAAAAGCTCTCTACATTAAACTCAAATCATGTACTTGGCGTACCATACTCAGTTTAGAGTACAAATGTGAGTGCCATGTAAAATATATTTAGTTAGGTTGCATTCTTCTCATTAAATTAATGATATTTTATTTTTTATCCAGTCCATAATAGCTTATCTGATCTGATCAGGTCCTAGCTTAGTTTAAAGTTTTTACATCTCAGGCATGGAGTAAACTTTCACCGGTGGTCTCGAACTGTGTAAGATTTTTCAGAATAAAAGTCCCCTGGTGTTGTAAAGAGTTGTAAATACGGAGGGGGAGTTATCCTCTGAAACTGAGAGGCATGTCTTCATGTCTTCACCGTTCCTCCGTGAGCTGATGCTGCAGTTGGAGTTAAAACAACTCCCACTCTGAATGTGTGTTTGTGTATTTGTGTGTGCGTGCTTATCTCGACACACACCTGTGTCAGACACAAACTGCACGCTGCTGCCCTACTCTCCTGTTGCCATGGTGAACTACCTCTGGCCGACAGCAGGTCCATAAGTGTGTGTGTGTGTGTGTGTCTGTTCCTGTGTCTGACTTCCTGTTCTGCTTTCAGGTGTGTGCCTGCACGGCTTCAAATAGACATGCCTGCTGAATGTTTGTGTGGGTATTAGTGTTAGTGTTAGTGTCTGTGTGCGTGTCTATATATGCACATATATACATGGTTGTGCACACTGAGAGGGTTTTCTTGGTTGCACTTGTCCTCTGAGATCAAGCACTGAGGCAGATGTAGAAGGAGGGGTGTGATGACTCACAGAAACGGTGGGAGGAAGAGGTCATTTTACTCTTTTAACCTCTCCAATTCCCTTATCTCCTTTTCACGTCTCCTCAAATACTTCCATGGGAGTTCATAAAACTGTCAAAGATTTTAAACTACTACTTCCTGTCCTGGAACGTGGATTTCACTTTTGTTTTCATGCTTGTGGACATGAAAATAACTACTTAGAAAAAAAGTGTGACAAAAGGAGTGATTACTGCATTTAACCCATGAAAACGTCAAAGCTTTGGTTAGTTCTGAATAAAGGAAAAGCAGTTGTTTCTGAGGCTCGGAGGAAACTGGATTCCTGAAATTCAAACAGTTTGACAGGTTAAATGAGCTTTGCCACCTCTGCCGAAGATACAAAACATAATCGATATGCTAACGTCATGGCCCTGTAGAAAAGTTGTTTTCAAAGTCATGTGTGATACAAAGAAAATGCTGTAGTTCAATCAAGACTTTGGGTTTGTAACTATTCAGAAAATCTAAAGGCATTTTTTGCCTTTAAACTGGAATGCATTGTTGGTTTGTTGATTTGCAAATTGCTACCTAATTGATTTTTATTATCCAAGATAAAATCAGGTCTCCAGAGAAGACTTCCGTTGCCAAAAATGGACAGCTGACATCACTTCCAGGAACATACTGGAATTGTATCTGAAGCTCCCCTATAGTGAGATTCGTATGTGCTCAGGAGTGGAGGGGATAATGACACAGAGGACGACGAGAGCTGAAGAAAAACTGAATAAACTGTGCAAGATTTGAAGATCCCTGTTGTAAGAAGTGAGAACATTTTAGTTAAAGTGGGTAGTTTCAGTGCGATAGCTTCAATGGACAGTTACTTTACTCTGTTTAACAATCTTATTACAGTTTAGAAAGTAGACACTGTTCTAGATTTGGGTTGAGAAGTAGCTGTGGATAAAGGTAAGTGTTAATTAATTTTTTTTCTTTTTTTTTTAAGTCTGTTGTTCACAGGGCTCAACCCTTGCCTCAAAAGTTTTAAAACACTTGTCTTGACAATGCATAAGAGGTCACCCTCATCTCCCAAACCTACTAAATATTCAGTGTGTAACTATTTAACGGAGCTCTTCACAGTTGGCTACCCTTTAATGTTAATACAACACGGCGCCCTCAAATGAAACTATTAAAATTCATAACCATTCTGCAGAAACAACCGTTTCATTATTAAAGTTGTTCCACTAACAAGCTCCAGTCAAGTCCTGGCCAACAGTGGCTACATTCGTGGCAGATTATGTGTTGTTGTTGTTGGATTACATTGCAGTGAACTGCATACAATCATGCAATAAGTCCTGGTTGGCACGGACTCATATGACGTTGCCATGTAAACAAAGAAAACAACGACAACAAAGATAGAGGCTAACATTAAGAATTGTTTCATATTTTGGGTACTTTCCACTTATGTCTGAAAAAAGAAACTTTGAATTGTGAAAAAAAATAACACGAGCAAGAAATCTATTTGTAGGCTGGGTATACCTGTATCCATGGAGCATTAATTTCTGATTTCTGACTATAAATGATGAAAATTTACAGTTAATAACAAAGCAAGCAACTTGGAGGGGTCACCACAGCGGATCTTCAGCCACATTTCCATTAGGGTGTGGGGTAAAACCTTGGAGGCTGGAATTGTAACATGGTCAACCTCCTTCTCAGTCCTTTCAGCAGTGTAGTCTCCATTTACAGTGACGGAGCCAGCTAATACTATTTCATACCACAAATGAAAAAGATGGCAAAGACATAGGAAACAAAAATGACAAGATCAATATTGAAGGAGCAAACTGTTTGTTGTTTAAATACATGAATAAGAAGAGACACTGAAATGGCCGAACATCATCTCCTGCTCACAGCATATCCAATCAGCACCACCCCAGCATTTTTCATGACTGCTCTGAGTATCTAACCCATGGCAGACATGTGTTTTAGCCTCGTAGAAGTCCCCGAAAATTCTCATTGACCCTAACCCTAACTCTAATCCATTGCCTGGTAATGGAGACGTGTTGATGATTTGGGCCATATAAAGCTACCCCAGACCTCCCTAGACCCATCTAATGGAAACAGTCCTTTTGCCTTCTGCATAATGATTTGGGATAGACTGGGGCAATGAGGTTGTAAGGTTCAGTGTCCCACCCAGGGAGACTCTGGCATGTGACAGGTCTGAGAATTGATCCAGTTTGTGTAAATATTGAATAGTTTCAATTAGCTTCTTCTGATATACAGTGAATGCAGCATCATTGAAAGTGGTAACCAGAGATAAATATGGAGCCTTGAAAATTCAAATCTTATTGCATTCTGTGATGTCAGGACCATATGTCCAATATAACATGGGTGATTTTGCAGATGCACTGATTCCCAAATTTTGTCATGTACAGGTATATGCTTAAAACTTTGTTTTTGAATGCTATGATGTTGAATAACAACATTCACTTTAGATAACACCCTTGCATTGAAAGCATTCATGTGGAAAATTTGAGCCACACTCAGATTTTTGATGTCCTACCAAGACTGCTGCCTTATGTGGGCATTGACCATCCCCTATATATAACAAATGGGATCTGTGCAATATGAGTGATTTGTCACAGTAAACATGGACTGTAGCAGTACCTGCAGGACTGGATGGCTCATTAAATAAGATATTTTTAAACCTTGTCAGGCCCAAACAATGCTAGTTAGGTACCCAAATAGGAAGCTCATGAACCCTGCAACCTCCCTTCAGTTTTTGGCTGGATGTTTATGGTTTGGGGAACAGTCTGTGTGCATGAGGACTAAGGGTTTTTTCTTAGTTGCTGTTGTTTTTTTTTACAGTTTACTCTCAGCTAGTAGATGTAGAGGAGATATTCACTAAATGTGACAAAATGTATTTGGGGAATTAGAAATAGTGCAGAATTGCTTACCCTACCTTTAATGGACGAGTTATGACTCGTCCAAAGCAGGTGATTCAAGTAAATTACATGTTGTTCTGTTTAATACATTCATCTGTTTTGTTTTGGCTGTTCTTTGCACTTCTTCCCAAATCTCCTTAAGCTCACCCCAATATTTTGTCTCTCCACAACATATCCTTCCAACCTTTCTTTGTGTCTGTCATCTATATTCATTCCCATTTATTCAGCACTTCTTCAACCCTCTTCTTAGTGTCTAAACTTCCTCTTGCCTTTTAGTCTTTTCATCCTTCTTCTGTCACTTTTTCCTGTTATTATTCTCACCTCATGTCGTGTTCTGGATCCCCGTTGTCTCCTTCAATCCGCTTGGGCTCCGACCTCAACGCTGCTGTTTGACATTTTGGCTGTTTAAGAAGCAGGGATATTTTTTTCTTACAAGTGTACTTACAAATATCTCAGCTTCAAGGCATCATCCTTGCTCCACCTAGCAACAGCTTTTTTTTTCCTCTCATCCTGCTCTCTCCTTTTTCATTTCCTCCCTCTTTCCCCCTCCATGCTGTGACTGGGAGTAGTGGAGATGAATTTACATGCTCACATGCAGGTAGAGCGGCACACACACACCGTCACACACGAGCACCTGCTATACTGGTCTGTAAGCAGATCTAATGACGTTGGTCTGGAAGCCTCAAAAGAGTGATACACAAGCAGAGACCTTTTGGTTGCTATGGCAATGACAAATATATAAAAATGTTGGATTCCTCATCAATTCTGCACATTTACATGCAATTATACAATAATTGGGTTGAGAGTTTGTGCATAAACACGTGTATGTGTACTTGTTCATGCTTTTTAATTCTGTGTCTATATGCACACACACACACATAAACACACTCAGAAATATTTGTATATGTAAATATTAAAATTATATCCTTGACAACTCTGAAAATGTAGAATTAATTACACTTAATATGAATATTGTGTATCAGGCTACAATTCAATCCTGTCAAACACATGCAGATTCACACACTATATCTTAGTTAAAAACTGTACTTTCCTAATATGGATTTTTATTTCTGGGTAAACTCGGACACAATTTAAATTTTAATTGAAGCATTCCAAAGATTTAATAGAAACACACCAGTTGATGTTTATTTGGTGAAGCTGTGTCTTTTCTCATTTATTTCAGTAAATTGGAGAGAGAGAGAGAGAGAGAGAGAGAGAGAGAGAGAGAGAGAGAGAGAGAGAGAGAGAGAGAGAGAGAGAGCTTTACATTAATTTATTGTAGTATTTTGCAGAAGTGCCATGATTCTCAAATACTCTTCAATTAAAAAAAAAAAATTTAAGGTATGGAAATATTTGTATTTTTTTTCCCTCATCCTTCTGCAGAATTTCTTTTGTAAAACCTTTTGACAGACCCGTCATTGAACGCTTGATGGTGGGTGTCTTCGTTATAACATGTGAATTCAATGTCATTGTCTGTCAGTTATTCACACTGCCATGACCTCCTGATGGCAAAGGCAAAAACACTTTATCTCGTTGAACAATCAATGGATTTTTGAGCTGCATAAGTGTTGCATTACTGGCATGACAAGGAGATCCCACTTGAGATGTTTTCTATGTGGCACAATGGGAGAGGACGCCATCATGATCTGGGATGCTTTTTCCTTCAATGGAAAAATTGAGCTTCAGGTTGTACAGACGCTTCAAACGGCGGCTGGCTACATAGAGATGAGGCATCCCTCATGACTGAGAGCCCTCATCTGTGTGGTGATGACTGGATTTTCAACAGGACAATGCTGCAGTTCACAATACCTGTCTGACAAAAGACTTTGTCCAGGAGAAGTTTGGAGCAGCCTGCATGTTCCCCTGATCTAAATCCAACTGAGAACATTTGGGGATGGATGGCAAGGGAAGTGTACAAAAATGGACATCAGTTCCAGACAGTGGATGCCCTCCATGAGGCCATCTTCACCACTTGGAGCAACGTTCCCACCAGCTTCCTGGAAACACTCGCTTCAAGCATACCGACATGAATTTTAGAAGTGATCAACAAGGACAGTGGCATGACTAATTACTGAATCCTTTTTTGAAACTTTAATTTCTATTTTATTTTTTCAGGTTTTTTGACCTATGGTCTTAAACTTTAAATCTGCTGATAAACAGTCTATTTCAGTTAAATTGTTGTTTGCAATAAATTGCTTAATCAAATAGTTTTCCTCTCATTTCTTCTTTTTGCGTTTTGAAACTCTACTTATAACCTTTTTAAGATCCAGCAGTGCAAAATATAAATTCTTTTAGTTTTTCAACTGCTCTAAAAAGTTTGATCAGGTGTGAATCAATCATGTTGAGTGTTTTGATCCAGGCAGAGCTGCTGGGACTATGCTGTAAAAGGCAGTTACTTCTCAAATGAATTACTTTAGATTTTGACTTTCACCCTTTGTGCGTTGTGTTCTCGTGTGATTGATTTAAGTAGCTTCAGTATTTATTCAGTTATCCACCAGTGGAAGTGGGCTCGTCGAAATCTCTGAAAGAGGAGTCTGAACTAAGTAGTGAAAAACAAAAATCCTGTCACAAGCTACAAATCTCACTAAATACACCACTGACTATTTTAAACTATTAATTTTTTGCTCTCCTTGGCTGCCACTGGTGACAACTCAGTCTGGACACCGAAATCCTTCCCCTCACGTGGCATTTGACTTTCTGTGAGGAGATGCTGCATTCTGACATTCTGAAGATGAGTCAGTCTTTGTTGATATCCGACCTGAACACAACACAGAGAAGACACCGACCAGACAGCGAAACCTTTACAGCCAGGCTTCCAGACATTTTTGAGCACATGACCCTGATGAAAAACCTGAGTCCTTCACCAGGTGAGGCTGAGGAAACACAAGGCTCCATTTCTAGAGAGTCTCACATCTCAACACAAACTGATGTAAGAAAGCCAATCTTCTGCCCTAAAAAGTGTTGAGTTCATAATTCAGATATAAACTGAGCTTGTCCTCTATTCTCTTCTCTGTTTCACAACTCAGCAACAGCTTGTAGGTATTTCATTGTAGAGATTCGCCTTTGAAACTGAAGGATTGTAATGTTTGAAGATCTTTAATTTACCTTGAAACGCACTTTGTGAAACAAAACAAGTTATGTCCTGAAGCTGACTGGAGATGGGATGATGACTATCTTAAAATGCATCTCTATAATTAAATTCAGGATGAAGAGAACCAACGGCAAAGTGTTTTGTCTCTGGCAGCGACTGAGTTGTGCATTTTAGAAATATTATGAAAATGATCAAAATAGAGGGAAAGAAAAGATGCATCCATTAGGAAAATTATCTTCATTGTCTATTGATTTTTTAAAAAAATGAATGCGTAAAGGGGGAATCAATGAATGTATGTGCATTTTTGTTGGGTAGTATTTCCCCCAAACCCCCACTATTTAAGAAATCTTGATTAATTATTTTTTTTCCGATTATTATTATGGTTGGATACAAGATAAATAACAAAACAAAACGAACTATATTACACTATATCAGTATATTAGCATTCTGGGATTTTAATTAACAATGCACATGGACAAATAGCCTTTTCCTCTTGTATCATTTTCAAAGCAGTCACTTTGGAAACTACTGAGACACCACTGAAAACGTCATATATGAAGAGAAAAGTCAGGGGATCAGCTACGTTGGTAGGATCAATCCTCAGGAAATCATGAGTGTCAGAGCAAAATGTCACAGAAATCTATAGCTATTGACATTTTTGAATAAAATCCAAAGTGACAAACTCATAGTGAGAAACAGGTTTGCTGTTGGTAGAAGCATAGCATTAACATGGCAAAAAAAAAAGAAGTCAGAAACTGCTACAGAAATACAAAGAGGGAGGTAAAACTCGGTTTCATGCCACTTTAACGTCCCAAAGTACTGCTGGAAAATTAATCCAAAGCTTCCACAGGTGAGATAATGACAATTTATCAGAAAATAACCATTTGGAATTTCAAATCTATAATAATGGCAGTCTACCTGGAGGACCAGGGCACACTTCCTCTGGGTGTGTTGCTCCGTGTTGTGGCAGCCACTCTGGCCGTGAGTGTTTTAGTGGATGCAAGTCCTTTCCACATGTTTTCAAAAACTATTACTGTTAGTTTCTGCCGGGTCATAACACATGGAAATACTTGGGAGTCAAAAACGATGCGCGATCACACACGTACCAGCAGTACGGACAATCTGGATTTACCAGTCAACCTAACATGCATGTTTTTGGAACATAGGAGAAGCTGGAGGAAACCCTCATGGGCTACACTGGTCTCTATTTCTTTCAGAACAATCTGATCTACAACCACGTTTCAGCCTCAGCTCACATTTCCGTGTCAGAAAAGATCTACAGCAACATAAACTCATATCACATGGCTATCCATGTTCACTGGAGACGCCTGCACCAGTGAAACTGGTCTGAAAACTCCACTTGAAATAATATTTGCTGCAGATTGTTCATATTATTGCTCATCATGGTTTTCCTCTCACGCATGTGGGCAGCTGCGGTGTTAGCTGTACGCTCGATGATGGTCACGTAACGTAAGTTTGGTGACGTTGTTGCGTTTACAAATTCAAATGGAGTCTGCAAAATATTTTTGTTTTTTGAACCAGTGAGATTGCCAGTGTTTTACAGTTTCAGTGTAAAAGCCTCAGTGTGGGCAAAACTTTAGGCATGAAAACAACACAAGAACATTGTGCTGCCAGAAAGAAAAAAAAAAATCAATTAACTCACATGGGTACATAAGCGTTAAGAGTTTCTGTCTTTCACCATCTGGGAACACCATATGTCTTCACACTTTCATGGGTATAGTGTGAGAAGAAACTCTATGAACAAATTAGGATCACTGACAACAAAGAGAGCATCCATGTGGCTGAGGGTTTGGAAACGTTGATTGTTGGCTACATCTGGCCCTGCAGAATAAAACCTGCTGAACATTTCTGCTTCTTTTCTGTTTGGAATTCATTCACACTTCACAAAACGGGCCAGAGTGATGGTCAGTACCTTGAGTGTTTTTTTTTTTTTTTTTTTTAACTTTGTGTGGGTATTTTTCAATAAGGCTTTATTGAGATTAAGTGTACTGTGTTCTCAGGTGGTATTGTTACTGGACTCAGTTTATAATAAGGGAATTTCTTTCGCAGCTGCAGATATTTTACTGTTTTGATGAAGAAAAGCCATTCAGTCAGAAAATAATCCCAGCTTTTCAGTTTCTTAGATTTAAGTATTAACTCAACAGCAATTGGCATACGAAAAACAGGAAATAAATGTGCTTTTTACATTTGCTATTCTTAGAAAAAGAAAAAAAGATGGAGTATAAACCATGTAGTCCGTATTTAAAGTATACCAGTTGTATAATGCAAATGGAGTTCATTTTCCTGTGCCTCCACTCCTACAGTTTTATTGATCATACTATAGATATATTTAGATAATTATTCATCCCTGTATGAAAGAAGAGACTTCCGAAAAAAAAAAAAAAAATCCACACAGTCCCCTGAAAGCCTTTTGTGTGTGTCTGCTGGCACTGGATGTGTCCTCCAGGCATTTCTTTGGATGACTGGGGGCTGCTGGAATAGACTTTGGCCATTTGTGGTACCAGTGGGAATGAAAATCCTGTCTGAACTAGTGTTTAAACCAAGCTCTAAAAAAGACTGCAAGAACAAAAGGCAGGAAGAAAATAAATAGACAAAAGAAAATGAGAGGTGGTAAAGAGAAGAAATAGAGACATGACAGGAGATGGAGCCCACATGCAATATTGGAGTGGAAAAGTGAGAGGAGGCGTTGTGATGCACAGAGACAGAGAGCAAGGCTGCGATGTGTCTACCACCTCCCCCTTTGACCCTGGTCGCACTTCCGCCATGTATCCATTCACACAAGCCTACAGGCGGGACACAAACACACACAAACCACGAAAAAGAAACTGTTGACGAGTCTCCAAGCTTAAATTTAATGTGCCAACATTCCTTCTTCCTTCCTGTTTCCATTTGTCCTTTGTAAGTCTGTGTGTGTGTTCGTGCATCTGACAGGCTGAAAGAGGAAGACTTTGATTCACAGATTGCACATTTACGTATTTTCACTCCCATTTTGTCTAGTGTGTGTACATGTTGGTGTGTGTGGGTGGATGAGTTTGTGTTCTGACGCAGGACCAGTTGGTCCGCTCGGACCTCCCATCACACCACCAAGGCAACACACACATACACAGGAACCTTTGTTCCAACTTGCCCATGTGATTGTTGAAATAATGCCTTTTTTTTTTTTCGCCTCCACCATAAACCGGTCGGGCTAAGTGACAATTCACACTGAGAGCCACTTTAAGCAGATCTGAATGGCACTGTATGATAATTACAAGCTTCTTTATCAGTGTTGGAGATGCACGTGTGAAACGTGTTGCTGCGTGGGTTTACTTATATGTGCATGCATGTGTAGGCAACATTTAAATGGCTCTTTTGTTTGTCTCTGCCAGCACATCACAGCCACGAAGGACATGTGCACAGAAAAAGTTCTGGCATTTTTCTGTCAATAATGTAACTTGAGATCCTGCTTCATTCCAGACTCTGTTATCTGTGTACCTTCGTACAAATATTCAAGGTCCGGGGGAGAGGGAGGGAGGGGGGGTTCTGAGCTTCTGTACAGACGCTCACACACATTTACATAATTAACATATGACATAACACCTGTGGCATGGATCACTACGATGTTTGTTGCAGTCAACGTGATGTGATGAATTTGGGAAACCTTCAATTCTTTGTTTTGCCACATTGCTGCTGTTTAATCTTATACATTACAAGGCATATTTCAAAACAGTACAATTACTTAAAAATTCAGCTGGACTTTAAATTTGATCTTAATTGTCAACCACATAATGTTTTCTGCTAAAACAGTGGAAATGGTTGCCATTACACTGGGTACACGTGAACATATTAGCATTGCTTTTTAAGCTAGTTAGCAAAACTAGCATCAACCACACAGGAACTACAGAGCAACTCAGCTTTCTACACATAATCAATTTTATTATTAGACTTTTCCAGACTTTTCTGTCAATTTTTCATGGCATGTTTAACAGCTTAATATAAATAGATGTCTTTTTTTAGAAAAACTGTGAATTTTAAAATCCAACTCTTAGCATGTAGTTCCCCATAAAACAGGTTGTTCAAATCATATAAAGCAATTCAGAGCAACCTTTTAGTTTTGAGATTCTTAGCACCACCGACAGGCGTCTGGGCAAAGTAGTTTTCAGGACAGTTGCCATTTCTACACGTGAATGTGTTTACCAGCCGGTAAAAAAGAACCAGGGAGAAAGGCAACATGAGGAAAACTTTTATTAGTTTTTATTTTTGTGGCACTAGTGGCCTTTATTCCACAGTGTGAGGGAGACAGGAAACGGGGCAGAGAGAGCGTTGAACCTACGGCTGCCAGGAGGACTATAGCTTCTGTATATGGGCCACCTGCCCTAACCACTGCGCTACCGCAACGGCCCAACTTGAGGAAAACTTAACATGTCGAGTGACAAGGTAGAATAATAAGACTTTTACACAAATATCAATGTATAATTTAATGACAGCATGGCCTGCACATTAACAGATGTTTTTGCAGTGACCGTGCAGTGATACTTTCTTGGATTTCTACAGCATTCTTGCCGACTACTACAATATTGCAATTGATACATTCTGTGAGGAAGCAAACAAATGTGCATTAACAGGTATTTCTGTTAATGCACATTTACTTAAAATTTTTTTGCTGTTTTTCACATAGCCCACTTGGTATAAGTCAGTCTTACTCAAATAGTGGGGCGCAACCCATTTGGGAAGCGTGACCCCTTGGGGGAGCGCTGTGCGATGCCAGGAAACATGCTTTTTTTTTTTTTTTGCTGTACTGGAATAAAGTGTAAAGCAAGAGATATGAAGTGAACAAACCCTCAAGAGACACCACGGAAACATACTTAACAGGGATGAAAAGAAAGGTGGAGAGAGATGGAGATAATGAGATAAATGAAAGTCACCAGAAAGTTAAGACGAGGAAATATGACGATGCTGGTCTTGGCTTGGCTTCACTGTGACTACGGTGGGATTGATGCTCTTTAAATCTTTACCGACTAAAAAATAATTTTAATAAAATTATTCTTTGTTATAAGTTGATGTATATTTCTTTCTTTTTTGTTTCCCTTAACGATAATAGGGATACAGTGTAATGCAGGGTACTTATAACAATTTTATAGACAAATGATACTATTTATAGTTGCAGTGGAGGGTGGATGGGGGGCGTGAAATGTTTTCTTCTTTCTCGGGGGAGCACAGCAGAAAAAAATTGAGAAGCACTGGTATAAGCAAATTTGGCATCCTAAAACATCCCCCAACCAATTGACGACTCTCTGGTTACAGCTAATTAATAAAGTTAGCTTTTGTGAAGAGACGACACACTGTATGTTTCTAGTAGACAAATGTCTGATGGATAACAAATAAAGTCACCAACTTTAATTTCCTTAAAGACCTTATAAAATACAAAATCAAAGCTCATTTGATATGTTTGGAAGGTAAACCTACTTCTCCAGCAACAACAACGAAGATATTCACATTCCAGCTGGCATCCTGTCTTCTCTTTCAGCTCTCGCCACTCAATGAAAGGCTACCTGAGACTTACTCTCTTGACGTCCTCTGTCATTACTTTCTTTGGTTTCCTCTGCCATGATGTTTGCTGTGCAAAACTGAACTCTCTCATTGAGTTAGCTTAAATTAATTGTTGTTATGTGCCCAGCTGGATCAAAGTAAGGATGACGTAGGCAGGAGTGTAATCTGGATAGTTTTGTCTTTTATTCCAACCACGTCATATTAAGACAGAGAACTACAGGAACCAGATGGGAATACATCTGACTAGCAACTCCCACAAAATGAACACAGCCAGTCTTTTATGCTTCCTGCCATTGCCAGGCCTAAACCATTTATTTCCAATGAGGAATGTTCTCTTTACAGCAACATTTTGAAAAAAACAAGATTTTAACATTTACACATATATTAATAAAACTCAAATGACCAAGAATTATATTTACAGTATTCATAGAAAACACAGCCCTGTTACTAAACACCTCTAGTTCCCTCCACCTTTCTCACCCCATAGACTCTCCCGGAACCTTCAAATGGTGCTCAGACCCTCAGGACCCTCAAAAACCCTGGAGAAACCACGAAAAAGATAGATAAGTGAACAATTACAACCAACATGTCATGCAATCATAGCTAATCACACACATTCACACATGTCTGTGGTCTCACTTCCACAATATAACACTTTTGTTTTTGCAGACAGCTGCCAGTCAACACCCAATCAGCTGTGCGACCTCTGGAAGACAGAACTGCATGCAAAGAACTGCAACACCCAGTAAAATATTAAATTATTAAGATCTGTGCAATTGTTTCCTTTTGCCTGCGCAACACTATAGGTACTTCATCGTGCAGAGTAACTAAAGTGTGAAAAGTGGTTAATTAAAGTGCCCGACGTGCCTCGCCACCACAAACAAATGCAACTTTAGTAATGAAGAGCTCCTTCGTTACAGTGATATGCAGCTGTCGCAACAACATACCGTCTTGGGATTCAGAAGTTGCTTTGTTGGTTTCTGCTGGCAAAAGACCTGGAAGGTTTGCAGAGCTCAATAATAGTTCCTAAAAACAATCAAATGTTTCCCTATAAAACAACTGTACTAACATTATATGATGATAAAGTTATTTTGCTCTGCTTCAACATTAAAATCACACTGTCTGTCTCATGACTGTGGACATAAATCAAAAGATTAATTTTTTTTGGGATAATTTAACATTTTGCTGTGAAACAGGGTTGGACTTATCCACAATACTGAGAAAAGGGAAAACAGCAATGTAGAGGCAGGCAGAAAAAAAAGACAAGGCAGCAATTGTTGTCTCACTTGTTTACTGTGAAATCCACAATTATCTGCTCTATTTACACACGCTTATTTGGTCATTTTCCAGACATTACATTAGTGCCTCATTATCTCTTGCTTTTCTGCACTCATGTGATATGACCTGAAGTCCATTCACTCCAATGGACATCTCTGTTTTCTCTGACCTACTAGGTAACAAACACTGGCACCTTCCAGTGTTTGCTGGAGCAAACAGCAAAGTTCTTTGCCTCCAACTCGTATGGTGGATTTCAGAGAGAACATCTATGCTGTGCTAGCATCCAGTGCTAGCTAACACAATGTGAATAACAGAGCAGACTGTTGAAAAACAAACTACTCTATGTCATTTGACCATGTAGTGTAATTGTATAAGCTACAAGTGTAGGTTGTTAATAAAATAAAACAGTTTCTCTCCCGTGGCAGCCACAAGTTGGCAGTGGCACTGTTAGCATTGGTAGCATTAGCATCGAGGGTCATGTTCTGACTGATTCAAACATTTGCACTCCCACATCCAGCTCCAACATTTAAGTCTTGAATAATACATAAAACTGGGCTGCAAAATTCAATTTCACGCTTCCTCCATAGTCAGTCATGTCTCAGAGATAAATGTGTAGTGTGCACTTTTTTCCACCAGTTGAAAATGTAACATTGTAACAACTGATGGCTCAAAACTGTGTGATGACAGTGTTTAGTAGGTTGTTGTGGGAGCGTGCCTATGTTCCCTCAGCCCTATGTTCCCTCAGCCCTATGTTCCTTCAGCCTTATGTTCTCTCATTTCTAAGGTTTTATTTTTCTTTCCAAAATTAGGCCCTATGTTCCTACATTTCCTCTATCAGCAATTTGCATCAGATTTTATCCCCATTTCTGACAATTTGGTCAATTAGTCAATTCGGGCAGCACGGTGGCTTAGTGGGTTGCTTACTGTGTTGCCTCACAGCTAGAAGGTTCCTGGTTCGAACCTCAGCAGGGGCCTTTCTGTGTGGAGTTTGCATGTTTTCCCCGTGCTTGCGTGGGTTTCCTCCGGGTACTCCGGCTTCCTCCCACAGTCCAAAGACATGCATGTCAGGTTAATTGGTGGTTCTAAATGGCCCGTAGGAGTGAGTGTGAGTGTTGTTTGTCTGCATGTGGCCCTGCGATGGACTGGCAACCTGTTCAGGGTGGACCCCTGCCTTTTGCCCGTAGATGGCTGGGATAGGCTCCAGCAGATCCCCATGACCCTGCAGAGGATGAAACGGGTATAGATAATGGATGTCTGTCTGTGTCTTCGATTCTGTATGTTTTTTTTTGCGGTTTACTTTTTTTTAGTTATGCGCTTTGGGTTGCACCCAGTACATGTTTAAAGGGATGGTTCAGAGTAATTTCAACCTAGGGTCCTGCACCATGACCTCGTGCCAAATGCCCTCCAGAAGCTAGTTTTCCCTTGCTCAATCAGTGGCATTTTGAGAAATGGAAATGAGGGAACAAAGGGCTGAGGGAACATAGGGCTGAGGGAACATAGGGCTGAGGGAACATAGGGACTAATTTTCAAAATTTTCAGTGAAAAAAAAATTCTTAGAAATGAGGGAACATAGGGCTGTGGGATCATTGGGCTGTGGGAACATAGGGCTGTGGGATCATTGGGCTGTGGGAACATAGGGCTGTGGGATCATTGGGCTGTGGGAACATAGGGATGACCCCGGTTGTTGTTAGGAGTTGGAGAGTGTCGACACAAGAACACAGTGAGCTTGACTCTTTAAAACGTATTTATGTTTCTATATTACCATTCCTGTGTGTGAAAGAGTAGAGTTATAAATGAGATCAATGTATAAAAGTGAAAGGTTGAAAAGGTTGTGTTAAATGAATCTACATCTTGTGATCTTCTGCATGACAATCAAAATAGCCCTAATGTTAATTTCTAGTCTTTTGCCTTCAAAGCTTTGAAAAAAGTGTCTGAAATGTGGGCGAGGATTTGAAAATTTCCATCTTCTCTTTGAGGGCTTAAGTCGTCATTTAGTGACATGAATAAGTGTGAAGCTATCATGCAGATAGAGCCTGCATCTCTGGATTTAGGAAATGAGTAAAGAAAACATTGTCTGTACAATTTTTTTCAGTCTTTTTTGTGAAACTGTGATGTTTTCTATGGTGAACCAGTGCAGGTGTTATACATTCCTGTGAGACTGTAGTGTTTTTTTTTTTTTTTTTGTATCTTTGTTTGTGTATTTACCTGGCAGATGTATGTGTATATTCTTATAACTAATCCTTTCAAACTGGGGGGAAAAAAAGGCTTTTTTCCTTAGCTGTACCACACAGTTGTGGATTTTTTATTTAATTTATTTTTGTCATCCTATCATGCCTGTTCTTCTCTTTACTTTTTATCTAATCTTAGCTTGGTTCCTATTTGATGTTTTATTTTTTTTTAATGTTTTTCAGGCATCATGCAGAACAAACTGTTCAGATTCACAGTGCCTTTTAACTTCTGTGCTACGACATGACTGAATGGAAAAGCCTTAATGTCGATACTGTGAGACTGGCGTTGAATAGTCACAGTCCACATTGTATCTGCAGCTACACTGATTTCTAAAGGAGAAGAGCAGAATGGCCTTTCACAGAGTTCTTTAAATCTTGCTTCACATGAATAATGGCAACGACTGTGGAGTGACTTCCCTTCAGACCAGTGGACGGCCTTTTATTTTTCATCCACAAGCCCATTTACAAATGGAGCTGAACCATTTACAGTAGTCCACACACACACACACTTGCTGTACCAGTGGCCCCACCCTACACTGCACAGAACCAGCAGAGATGTGATGGTGAACAGTGGCCCCTCCATCCCATTCTGTTTCCTTAGTTAGTTCTGTGACACAAACACTTCACTCAGAGTCACACAATGAGCGCTCTGTGAAGGAGGGAAGCTGATTGCTGCATTGTGCTACAGCGTCTTGTCTCTGGCCATCGTTGCGCATCTTTCTCTCGCTCCACCTCTTTCTATGCATTCTGTTCTACTGAAGCTGCAGACGAGACGTGTGCTGCTCCTCTGAGGCCTGTGTTCACAGACTTATGATGTTGAAGCTCATTGGTTTTGTATCCTAACAAAGCTGTATCATAATTTCAATTCCCCCCAAAAAGTCTGAAATGTTCGAACTTCATGTCCCTTTTTTCACAACAGGCATTCTCTCTGCCTCCTCTCTTTATGCCTTTGTCATCCACTGTTCCAGCTCTGTATCTATGTTCACATCAAAGTGGCTGACAATGAACTCTTTCTTTTTCTCCGTCATTGTTCTCGGTCTACTCCCACTTTCAATCAATGTTCACATCAAATCACATGGCTATACGAGCTCTCCCTGTCTGTCCCTCACCCACCTGTTTCTCTCCTTGTGAAAAATTATGAACTAACTGACAGAAAACTAAGGTTTTCTATAGTTAGACAGCAACATACATTTTGAGTGACTTTTGAAAGAAAATTATAGTACAAGAACAAAATCAGATTTGAAGAAATCTGCACCTTTTCCAATGACTGATAATGCTGTTAGTGCTTGTCACAGGTTTTACTGCCCTTGCTAGAAAACTAAATGTGCTTCCCTCATACATAAAGGATTACTGCAGACCTTTTAGTTCATGTACTTAAGTGGAATTACTGTGGATTTTCTGCAGTGCCTGTGACTCGCAGGGCAGACTAATGAGGTACGTGGCTCATCTCATCCACACTGCAGGTGAGTTTTTACACAGAATCATGTTGAGATTTTTTATTTTTTTAACATCACTGTGAACACTCCTTGCTCATAGATGTGAGCTTATCCAAAAGCAGAAAAAGAAAAAAAAAAAACCCTTCACAGTCATTATGACCCGTTTTCAAAAGTTGGTTAAATATCCTGAGGTCTTTACGAAAATGTCTTTGATGTGCTTTGGGCAAAATATCACAAAGATATACATCGAGACAAGAACTTCACAGATCTGTTCATAGCGGGTAGCGGGTGGTCAGACCACCCGCTACCCGCGATCGCAAGATACCGAGTTTGTGGAAAGCACAAGAGACACACCCATTGCCACATCTACAATGTGAGTAAGGGAGTCGGCATAGTGGGTAGCGGCTTTAGGGAAGTGGGAGCTTACATTAGCGGTTAGCAGAAGTTCCTAAACCCGCAATTTGCAGGTAGCGGCTAGGGGGAGGTGTACAATCGGGGCCTTAAGCTTCATTCAGTGCACTTCATAGGTACAGCAAATGCAGCATGATGGGAAATTGGTGGAAATAAAGATGTGGAAATGGAATAATTCTACTATGACCTGAGTATATCATGTCACAGTACCCTGCAGATCCAAGAAAAAAAAAGAATTAAAAAAACCCCATTTAGAATTAGGAATAAAGAGACAGGAGCAGCCAGTCATCTTCAGAATGATGATGTTCTTTAGTATCTTGCTTAACACAAATGAGTCTGAATTCCAGGGGCATTAATTAATTTAATGGTATTTAAAAGTCTGTCAAAATGGTCACTTTTTTTTCACCCTTGCTGTGATGCAAACTTAAATAAATGGGTTGCAGTGTGAGGGCAGCATTGATGGTGCATGCATCTGCATCTGTTTTTCTCCCTTCCATACAATCTCACTCATACCTGTTTAGGCTACTCGGCCGTGTCTGTGCCACCAGGTGTGACAATTACTCTTTTCCAATGCATTTTTTTTCTTGTCCAAAATTGCACATTTACCTCACTCCAGCTTCACACCTATGTGCTTAGCTTCATTGATGGACCCACACACTTGATTTAAGTTATGACTGTGCACACATGTGGTGTCTGACTGTGAGTTTTACATGCTTCAGTAAATTCCTCCAGTCTCACTACCCCATTGTCCTTTATTCTGTGGCTTACAGGGTTAGGGATACAATACACACAATACAATCCGTTTGTGAAAATCACTGTCTTTTTGTGGGGACGCAATTTCAATGCAACATGTGTGTCCCTGCGCATGGACTTGAGATGCAGATTTAACAGAAGCTTGTGTGTGTGTGTGTTTGTGTATGTGAATATGTTCCAACTGTACTCTGTCCACTTAGCTGACATGCAAATCGAAGTCATATCGTACCAAAACAAAAAAAAAATAAAATAGAAATTAAATTGAAATTTCTTTATTGATGGCATTGTATTGCATGTTATTTGTATGTTAATTGTTGTGTTATGGCTTTAATTTTCTCATGTGGCACTACAGAAAAAAAAAAAAACTTCAGACAAACCCTTGTGATCCCACCCATAAGTTTCTGAAAAATGGATTTGAAAACCATTTTTTTGTAAGTGATGGGGAACATCATATTGTCAGAAGATGACTCCACCCAGCCCCATCGATTAAAAAATGAGAAATTTCACAAAACAAACAAGCCTAGGAGTTGGTTGGAACACACCCGCATGATCTAAATTACCACAAGTCAAGCTATTTAAGCTTAGCTAAGGGTTACCTATGATGCATGAATGTAATGATGAAATGTAAGCATCATAGCATCATTTACTTTCTGTAAATGTGGTTAGCAGAGAATACCGGTCCAGTTATCCTTGTTACAGATGTTGCTGCAGACACAGCCTGAGGCCACTTCTGGTCCAGCTCTGCCAGAACTACCTTGGCCTGTCATTGCTAACCCGGACCCTGGATGCTAGTTCATTGCTGCCGTCCAGCTGGGTTTCTTGGTCTCTGTGTTGCCAACTTAGCGACTCTGTCACTGAATTTAGCTCACACAGCCTCAGTCACTTACTCACCTTGTCACTGGAGATGATACACGACCGTACTGCTTGTATTATAAGGCTGATTTCTACGTCAAACTTAGTGATGTTTAAAAAAAACCCAAAAAAACACACACAACAACTCAAAAACATTATAGGCAAAACCTTATCACAGTTCCACCCAGAACAAGCTGCTAAAAAAAAGTCTGTAGAGATTGACTTGCTTTTGGAGCCAGCCCCTAGTAGACATTTGGATTCAGCCTTGAAAACTGCACGTTGCCTCTTGTATGGCACACACGTCGTTTCTGCACAGACGTCTAGAGCCACCAGCTCATCAGAAGAAGATAGGAAACGGCATAATTATGAGACGGAAATATTGTCCTGATAACTACACAAGCAGCCAATACTGTTGTAATGCAGCTCTGTAATAATGGTTCACCTTTCTGCTCGTGGAACCAACGTGGACAAGTTGTGGTTCCAAAGGAGGACCGACACTGAGGTCACACAGAGTGCACCGAATGAAAAAGTATGCTGTTTGTGTCTATGGATGAATGACTTCTATCTGTCTGACCTCTATCTGTCTGCACCTTTCTGTCTGACTAACAAGCTACTTAGATCCAGGAGGGAATGATGGGAGCAAAGAAAAATCTGCAGATGGGAATATTAACTCCCTCCAGGCTTTTGTCCACGGGTGTGCCTTTGATTTGACCGTGTGCGATCGTGTGGGTGAAATGACTCATTTAACTTGGCTTTTGCACACAATTTGCTTGGCTTTTGCACACAAACACACAATTTGCAAGACCAGGCATTAATGCTCAATTATGTATAGAGAGACTGCCTCTTACACACAAACCTCACAGAGAGCCCAGCAATACTAGGTCAAGCTGTCTACGTGCCATTAAAAATGGATAACCATTGGATTTGCTGAGATTATGTGCGTCTGTTGCTACAAAATGAGGAAATAAAGTCCCAGATTCCCTCATGCATTTTTGGTGAGCAGTCGACAGGTATAAACAGGAGATTAGACTAATGTATGCATGCCAGTGTTTGTGTGCCTCTGTGTGTGTGTGTAAGACGGTGTTTTAAAAAGAGTGTGGTCACGGTGGTTTAGAGAGTGGGCGCAGGGTGTCCGTGGATTACAGTAATCTGTTCGCGGCAAGTTAAAGGTAGGGGTGAATAAGTAAATGAATAAATAAATAAACAAACATAAATAAAGAATGGGCTGTTTAATGGAGCTTTCAGATGGGGGCCAAGAGGGAAAAAGGTGAAGTCAAAGGGAATATGGGTGAGATGCAGAGAAGATTCATCATAGGAAGGGTCACATGACTCACAGAAGGATGAACATTTACACATGTAGCTGTAGCGGTTTAGCTTTTTGATGTCCCAGTGGTGTAGGATCCATCAGATTCAAGAGGAGACTCTACAGTCCCTCCTCTGCTCTTCTCTCTAATTATTCTTGATCACAGAAGCAGCTCCTGGTGTGTCTGTGGATTAGGAGCCACCTGCAGCTCATCATTCACTTCCTCCATCAATGTCTGGCTCTTTCCTCCACACACCACCAGCCTGTAAACTGCTACAACACAGTTTCGCTTGTCCAAAGGGAAATGTCTTGTACACTGGAAATCTTAAGTTGCTTGCCTTGTTGTTTTTTTTGTTTGTTTTTTCTTCTGATTTTCTGAAAAAAATCCTGCCCTTGACTCAAACCCATTAATTTAAATCACCAACTCACCTTTTGTTGAGAAATTCAACAAAAATCATCTTCATAAGACTGTTAGTTGGATCCCAACCACATCTGTGACAGTGATACAGCAAAACTGCACCTGACAGCAGGATCAATTCTTAGTGTGCTGAAACAATATAGAGCCTGATTCATGAATGTTTTTATGTTTCTATGGGACAAAAAAAAAAATCAATGCAATATTTGTTCAGATTTTTGCTTCTATATTTTTGGTGTTTTTTTCAAAAACAGCATTCGTTTCAAGTTAAATCAATAAACATCAAGTCTTTCCCAGGTGATTTTCTGCACTGCTCAGAAGTACCTACATCAGATTCAGATACTTACCCTCATTTAGCAGAAATACATGAAATGGCCATAATCTGTTCACACCACATCTTGTAAAGGATTTGCATATATTCTGTGTCAGCACGAGCCTAGAAACCTAGATATACTGCAAGTAAATTTGAGTTTGCTTGGCCAGTTTGCCTAGCTACCAACTGTTGGAGTTCACTAACTGTGTCTAAAAGTCTTGAGGGGGCAACCAGATCCTTGTCAAGAGTCTTTGGGCGGGCTTAACAGTGCCGCACTATTGTAGCCTGAATGGTAAACAGTAAAGATGGCTGGTCTTTTGAATCTGCTTTGGCATCGACAGTTAGAGAGGAGATGGGTAGAGGATGAGAAAGACGGGGTTGTCGAGGTTGCTGCTGTTGGACAACCCCGTCTTTCTCATCCTCTCTCCAATACACCAGCAAATCATATTTCCAGTTTTGTTAAAAGGATGACTTTTGAATTTCCTGGTGTTTTGCATGCCGGAGTGGTGGCAATAAAAAGTCTCTTGAAAATACTTTTCAGAGCGATTCAGAAAGCACCCTAAAATGTTTTGTTTAGAATTGCTACAAACCTTTGGCCTTAGAGTCGTCATGTTTTTTATTTTTTTCAATAAAAATTTAGCATAGAAATTAGCCTTTCAATACATGCAGTAGGCTCTTGAATCAGCTCCAATAAACTACTTCAATTGGCCTTTGAAATCAGGGTTCGATTGCCACTCCTTTCTGTATTTTTGAGTGTGATGAGCTGGCTAACTAGATGTTTAGCTGATGTCACAGAGGGGCACACACCTTGGACAAGGTGAGTAAGTATCTGAAGCTGTGCGAGTCCAATGCAGTGATTTATTTTAGAAAATTTTACATCCCGGCTGGGATCAGCCAGCAGCGGCATGGCGCATGCACAGTTTGCAGTCTAGGCCGGAGGGGTGAACATCTCCTTCTCCGACTGTCGTTGGTCTGCTGCTGACTGGACGGGCTTTTGGATGGGGAGTGGCTCACTGCAGCAACTTGTTGAGAAAAGTCTCCAAAAGTCACATCAGAAATAGTTGCTATTTTTGTCACCGTTTTGAAAAGAAGCCGCTAGGTAGGTAGGATAGAGCAGCAAAGTCGCTAAGTAGGCAACACAGCTCTCCCGTGGTCTTGGAATACATCACCTTGTTCGCTGCTCTGATTGGTTATTGGACTAACCAACTGCGTGCAGAGGCAGTTTGAGAAGCAGCTGTTGTTGCCTCCCTAATGAATCGTTTTTTTTCAGACCCTACATCAGTCTAGATGTAAGTCTTATCTATCAGGCTGTGCCCACATGGCACAAAGCAAAGCTTTTCCTCACTGACTTGAATTCAAGGGTGATGAAACCTGGGCACCAGGTAGTGTAGGATGATGGGTGCAAATTTGAGTGCTGCTTTCTTTTTTTTCCCTGGTGCGATCATGTTGCCCAACCATCATCAAATTAAAATTACCCAACAAACAGCAGTTGAACTTGTGTCTCCTATTTGAAGGACCTGGTGCCATATGACTCCAAGCACAATCCCCTCCTGACAACAAATATATATACTGGATATTGAAGATGTGGCAGTCAGCTCTGCTTCCTCACAGAAAAAAGGGTTTACACCCTGGCCTAGTACTTTCTGTATGGAGTTTGCATGTTTTCCATGTGACTGAGTGAGTTTTCTCTGAAAACTCCGGCTTCCACCCACAGTCCAAATTCATATATGTTGGACTGATTCAGTTATTCTGCTTTGACAACAATTGTGAGTTTGAGAGAGCATGGTTGCTTATTCTTTGTCTCTGTGGGATGGACTGGACACCTGGACATATGTTGTCAGGATAACATCTTGGTGATCTATGCTGGTAATATGAGAACGTTTACAGACAAACACATGGTTCTGCTATGAGATTTGGAACATTTGACTAATACAGCCACCTAGAATAGCTGGCTGAGTCATACGTGACTCTTTCACTTCTTCTCTTTCGATCCTCTGCCAGGTCTGTAACACCATCTCCTTCTATGAGGTGGGAGACTCCAACTGTTTGGAAATTGGCTGGCCTTCTTCTGGGAGAGACAGTTCAATAAAGGCGTGTTTGTATGGCTGTAAGCGGAAATCTATCTCCTATCATTCAGGCAATGCTAGGAAATGGCATGATCCAATATGTCCCAAAATTCCCACGAGAACCTCTTGGTTCCATCAATAAAGTAAAGTGCTTTCAATTCTAATTAACATTTGTAGAAGAACAGACAGGAGGCATTTATGGTGTCCAGTAAACATTTAAAAGGTTCCTTACCAAATGCCATTGAAAACTATTTGCTAATCATTATGATGCTGATTAAAAAAAAAAATTTTTTTTTGCCCTTTCATTTTGAAGTTGACATTGCTGATAAACCTAGAAGCAGATACACAACTGGGTCAAACCTGGGTTTTGACATGTGTATCAAGAGCCAAATGGGGCCCAGAATTAATGAGCTACCTTTGGTAGAAAATGAAGAATCAGACCATGTTTGGTGGATCTGTGACTGAGTTTAGGCAGTCATGCTCAACTTGAGTCAATGCTGTCAGTCAAAGCCAAATGTGGACCAACGAGAACAGCAGATATGGGTCGTCTTTGGGCTGACCCAAAGGTATTGCTATTTAGGTATTGTGGTTTGGTTTATTGTTATGTTATATTATATTATAATATTGTTGTAATATTTGCAAAATTCAGTGTGATAAACATTCTTCATGTACCTACACCTTCTGTTCTGTTTCTTCAGGTGCTAACCTTTTGAAAAGCAGTGTGGTCCTTCAGTTTTCACTACACACACACACACACACACACACACACACACACACACATATATTATATATATAAATATATATATGTAATATGTGAAATCACACATATCTAAATAAATAGAGAGATAGTAGAGAGAAAAATAAAAATAAGCCGTAGGGAAAAAAGAAAGGTTACGGACTCAAAGGTAGAAGCTTCCATGATTCCCAGTCTCGGCCAAACTGAGACTGGGATTGTGTTGGTACTACAGCAAGGTCAAGCCTCTGTTTGCTAAATTCTAAATAAATAAAAGATATATTTGGGCATAAGCTGGTGTCTGGAATGGGAAACCATAGTGCAGAAGGGAAGAGGGCTTGAGGAATCAAGAGGCTGGATCTCAAAGTAGAAAAAAGAAAATGAAGAAAATAATATAATCAATGCAGTCTCTGCAGTCTGTTGATTTAACTCACCTTGGCCTATGAAAATCTTATGAGCTTAGGTAAAAGGGAATATGCAACATCATATTTTTTTTTGACAAATCAATCAAGTGGATGGGAAGACAAATGCTCATGATTATCAACTAATACAGCACCATGGGAAACAAATGCTTGTTAAGCATAAATCAAGGAATCTCATTTTGTATATTGACTACAAACAACTGACAATGCATGCTCTCTCAGTCAATCAGGGTTTAAGTACATAAAAAACCCAATAAAAATCACCTGGTCATATTGAGTCTTAGTATTAAGCAAATACAAGCTTTTCCTTTCCCACCATGTCATTATTTACTTAATAATAATCAAGCCAAAATAATAATAATAATAATATGGACAATACCAAGTTTCCCCATGATTCAGTAGCTTGTAGTCTCGCTGTTAACAGCTATAACTTGAAGTAGTAATTTCCTGTATGACTTTCAGTCTCTCCCATCATTGCGGAGGAATCCTGGCCCTGTCCCCATTGGTTTCAGGTCTGGACTTTCACCAGGTCATTCCAAAACCATATTTTTTTATTTTTTTTTTTTTTAGCCATTTTGATGTAGATTTGCTGGTGTGCTTTGGATAATCATCCCTTTTCTCCAGATGCAATTTTGTAAGCCTCAGTTGCTGAGCTGTCCACTCCTGAGAATACTGGCTACCCTAAAGGCTTCCACTTGTGAACAACCGATCCCAGTCTTGGACGCTGAACTCTAACTCTTGGAAATTGTATTGCAACCCTTTCCAGAGGGATGTGGAGCAACATTTGTTTTAAGTCCATTGCTGATATCTTTCCCTTGTGGCATTGGGTTAACATCTAACTCCACGGAAACAGTATGGCATACTTAGCATTGCCAACATTTTTTTTTCTTTTTGGCTTTTGTTAAAGGTGGTGTAGGTGTTGTTTGAAAAACTGGTTCCAGCAATCCAACTCAAGTGAGATTTTGAAAATATACACTCCCTCCCTCCTCCCAAAGGCTCCGCCTCCTCCTCTTCAGCTCACCCCTCGAAACCACGCCTTCACAAGATTCATGACTACATGAACCGCAGGGAGGGAGGGAGGGGTGGGTGGGAGTGCATTGATATTTGATGGACATGTTATGCAGCCAATCAAAATAGTGATGATCACTATTTTGATTGGTCAGAGATTTTCTCTGATTATAACCTCTAGACTGGACCAAAACGTTTAGTTTTTTTTTGCAAACATTTTATTTCAGTGGGTGCAATGGGAATGTAAAAAGGTTTTCAGGCAAAATTGTAAAAAGTGTTGCAAAAAAACAACACCTACTCCACCTTTAAATAAGTAATTGGATGGTGGAAAAATAAGTTATGTTATTTATCTTAAATAGTATTTCTCTGATACTACAAGCCGCTATAATTTGTTTTTACACAAAACAATCTGAGGGGAATACTGACTTTTGAATGTGGCTATATCAAGGCACAGTCATGTACAGTACATAAGTACAGTTTGGTAACTGATTTGGTTGAATTCTTATTTGATTTAATGCGGTCTGACACAGTTCTTAACATTTTTTTATATTAACTTATTCATTGTAAATGAAAACATTTTTTTTTCTGCAGGTGTTGCAGTGGTTAGTGATTTTCAGATGGATGTATTCTTGGTTCTTCACAGAGCTAGAAAAATGTATATGAAAACTTTTATTTGACTCTTTGTTACACGGATAAATCAGTGTGTGAAATCTCTGAACTGTGTGCCACAACTTTGCAGTGATCCCAGAGGACCACAGTAAAGTTGTCTGACCAGGTTGAAGATTTGAAAAAATATTTTGCTCTGAAATCTGCCGCCCCAGAGAACAGTGTACTCTGTCCGACATGACAACACATGTAGTGTTTGGGCTGACTTTGACAAACACCATCCAGGGATCCAGCATCCGCTGCGTGGTGGAAACTGCAGTTTCAGTTCTGCTCTCAAGTTTTCATGAAGATTAATTCCATCACAATGCAAAATGTCAGACTGCAAGTTGCAGATCATGTTGAATGAGCCCTTAAATGGGATATCACAATGAGTTTAAGCATCAGCAAAAACATTACAGAAAGTGCTAGAACAATAACATCATTATGACGGAGGACAAGGCCTTGGATCTGTGTGTGAGAGAGAGACACATGTCTTGTCTCCTGGAACCCACAACTGCTTACTCATATTTCTTCTGTCTAGTTAATGAAAATTCATAAGCGGTTATTAAATTATTAGAAATACCATATCTATATTTATTTTTCCTAACACACAGAAGGTTTCTAGCCCCAAGTCAGCATGATACCTGGTATATTAAGTCTCAAAATATAATCATTCTAAAATTTAGCTGCTATATGATGTATACATTTTTCCCATTTGTAAATACTTTGGATTTAGAAGCCATATTAGTAGACATCAATAAACCATTCAATTCTGTTGATATATTTCATGCAGTCTGAATATTTTACATGCATGCCACACTCCAACCAACTGAACATTTTTGTGACACACGTCAAGATCATCCTTTGACCCAGAGTGTGTGAAATGTCAGGCGGCAGATTTAGGTGGGATTGGCACAGACAGACACCAGAAAAGCCAGGGAGGCAGACAAGCTCTGTCCAAGGCACTGACATTTTGGGGAGGAGAATGTGAAATATTGGCTGGCATTTGTGGTAGGAGTGTGTGTGTGTGTGTGTGTGTGTGTGTTTGTGAAACACAAGCCTGGGAGCAGTGATGAAGAGACAGTGAGGCGGATCATGATGCAGCAGAATAAATTTGAATCCAAACTGTGCCGTTTCTACGTGTGTGGTGTTGGAAACATGCAGTTATCATCCCACTTTGTACAAATGTACCAAACAAATTAAGAATGTATTTAACATAGGTTGTGTTTCTAGATCCTCAATGTAGCTTGGTGATGTTTTATATAACTTTTTTTTAAATCTTAAATTATTCAGTATTGCACAAGTCTGAGGGACACAAACAGTCATGTAATGGATTTTTTTTCCCACAATCCTCATGTCACTTTAGCTGCCTTGTGATCTGGCTGAAACTAAAATTTTTAGGCGATACTCATTCTGAATTGCTGTCTCAGTTATGTTTTGTTTTTTTTTTTTTTTTTTTTAACTCTACTTCCTACTCTTTCTACCTTATTTTCTTGCTGTCCTCATTAATTTCTCCTCCTGCTGCTGCATATTACCTGATTGCTCATCAGCTTCAGCTTGACTAATTACCCACACCTGTGACTGATTATGTTATTTTTCTGCTCAGCATATAAACTTTATATGTATCTGGATTTACAACCAGATTAGAGCTATGATTTATAAAGTATTTTTATGATCATGTTGCCCTTTGTGAATAAAAATAGCTATCCAATCTCTGGGGATGTCTTGTAAATTTTTAGGGGTGTCAGTCTGACCAGCAAAAATCATTAGTATTATCAGCACCCTGTCACTTTAGTCATGATGACAGAAAATGTCTGGAAATTATGACAGTGGAAACCAGATAACAACCGCTGCAATATTCCTGTAAATTAATCACCTCCAGAATCATCACAAATGTAATGAAACACTCCAGTGATGGCGGATCGCAATCATGTTAATAAGAAAACGCAACATCTAAGTCCAAGACACATAAAAAAAAAGGCACCCTGTGGAAAAAAGAAAAGCAAAAACAAGAACAGCTTCAAATATTGAGTATTCTTTTTTTTATTAAGCATTTTTATATTTTATTGGCTTAACAAGCACTTACCCATATTGGGGTCAAGCTTTACTTTGTGTCCTATGATGCATGACACTGCATATAGGAGATTACAATACAGTATCATGCTGCAAGGCATTCTGGGATGGATGCGTGTGACAACAATAGGCAGGCTTGTTCTCCAACACCTGCAATGTAAAACCCCTCAAGGTAAAAGCTAATGTGTAACCAGACTAGATCATGGAAAAAGGACAAAAGAGGAATAACACAGAGAGACAAACTGGTTAATGTTGTAAACCAATAAAACAAGCTTTAAGGTTGAAACTATTAAAATCCTGTGAGCTATGCTGGACCCACAACCGGATTAAATAAAGGCCAACCCTTATTCTTCTAGTTATTTATTTATGTATTTTATACAACTCTACTGATGGCTATTTATTAATATTTCACAAAGGTTAATTTACTGAGTGACCTGAAACAGACACAAAGTCTGCAATAAATGCCCAAGGTTCAGAAATCAGCACAGGATTGAATTGTTGTGGCTTTCTTTTCTTTTTTTTTTTTTTTTTTTTGGGGGGGGGGGGGGGGGGGCACTTGATTCTGCAACCATAAGTAATTTTTCCTCAAGAATGGAACACTAGAAAGCTGAGGAATTGGGTGAATATAACATCATTTGAGGTGTCTGAGGTGTGAATTAAACCAGAGGAAATTTATTTGACCCTTTTGAAACCTGGTATCTGAATTTGCTAAGTGGTTACTTATAAATACTTCACACAGCCACAGTTTAAAAAAAAATCTCTTCAACATAAAGCAACAGTGAAATGGCAATTAAATTATTCAAGCATATTAAATGAACAGCAGCTTTGTATCGCACAAATCTAATGTTCATTATGTGAAAATAATGTAAAGGTTGCGTACTTATCGTTCAAAAATGGTTTACATTTAGTTATTAAACCCAACTGAGAGGAGGATGTCAGTAAGAGCTAACTCTAGATTTAGTCATTTGATCCAGTGTTGATACATTATTTGAGTTATAGCAACTTAAATTTCAGTTTTAAGCTCCACGTCAACCTTTTCACAATTGAAGTACATTTTAATGTCTGAGATGATACTTAATACGTAAGGTGATGCATGTAAACTCACCTTGGAATCGTAGGAACAACAAAAACTGTGCTCAAAGACTTGTGAATCCTGAATCTTTCCCTCTATTCCACGGCTTCGCTCTCTCCTGCTGCTGCAACCGTCCAGGTCGTCCCTGCATCTGCTGCCGTCTCCCCAGGAGGAATCTGTCTGCCACAGCATGCAGCCGAGTGGAACAATCATCCAGTCACACCTCGACAACAGAAGGGGCCCGCTCCCTCTGTTCCAAACCCATCTTTCCAGTCTGAGGCATCCTTATGACGAAGCGGGTTGCAGCTCAGAATGGAGTTTTGCAGGCCTGATAAGTCAGAATCTGTCCTCTTCTCTACAGTCCCGTTTTAAGTGGTGCTTTTGATGAAAGTCCATGAGATCATTGTTTCTATCTCTGTAATCTTACAGCCATAAATGCTTGAAGGATCATGAATTTGAACTGGAGACACCATTCAGGCCAATATTATTGATGTCTCGATGTGTTATGTGATTCTCCATCTGTCTGCTTTACTGTCTCCTTATCTGCTGAGCTCTGGTTGCTGCCTTTCAGCTTGTTTTTTTTTGTGTCTTTCTATTTCAGCCACAGCTAAATCCTTATTACACCCAGCTTGTTATACCTGGAGATTTCCTTTTATCCCTTTCCTCTTCATGTCCTCCCAGCAGCCACACCTGCCCAAGCAATTCAGAAGCCCCTCCTTATTTTTCATATGTCTTGTAACCTATGTCCTTCTTGGTTTTGTTTCTTATCCATCCATCCACCCCCAATGAGTGATGTGTGTGTGCGTGTGGTGTGTGTGTGTGATTTGGAGGGTTCAGAAGGGAGCAGGGATGTTTTCAGCCTTTGAGCTCGCCTGAAGCCAATCAGTGGGAGCTTATCATGATGTGCCCTGCTCGTTTGCTGTCTGCAGCCGAATCCAGAGGCAGATAGGACTGAGCTAGGTTTGTATGAGCTGCACTGAACAGGGGAGGAAAGAGGGAAGGCCGCACAAGTGTCTTCATGTGCGTGAAATGAGGAAAATTCATGTGAATGCATCTTTGGAAAAAGGGAAAAGGAAAATTTAAAGGAGAAACGTATGTTCAGCGTACATTAAGTTTTTTTTTCCCCCACAGCATGTACGCAGTTTATGGATGCAATGTGGAAAAATCTGGGAAAAATATTTTGAGTATCATATGGGATAAGAACAAAGATTGCATGGACAATGTTTAACTGGAATTTCTTTGAATCTGTTTACTGTCTATTTTTTTCACAGTAATAGAGGCTGCCCGCGTAGCGAAATTATGCTAATTAACCGCAGTGGCATGAAAACACTGCATTTTGGCGCAAAGACAAAACAACCGATACAGATTATTTCTACCTTCAAACAACCATGGTGTACTACTGCGTTGCTGTGGAGTGTAAATAACATAGAGCCAAAGCAAAGAAGCTACACATCTGTCCCTTCATGGCTAATGTGATGTCTGTAAAGTGGCTAATAGATCTCTGCAGATAGAAGATGGAAGACACTGATTCAGCGTGAGAGGAAGGACGATATGAGGAAAAATGTCAGCATAGTCTTATTTTGCCAGGAATAACTGGAGGATGCCACTAAAAGACTGTTTTAGGTCTGCAAATCCCCGGGTGAATGTGAGTGCTGCCTCCTGATATATGATAATCCGTGGTACTCTGGTAGCCTCTATTTCACAGCTATCCTACTTTTATTGTGCATTGAAAGGTGCATGTTCCCTCATGACTGATGATATGTAGCTGGAAATATATAGTGGAAGTAGATTTTGTTTGAATTTCAACTGCTACTGTAGAATAACTTTGAGTTTTTCGACATACGTAGCACAGGTACAGTGCTGCTTTTATGATAAATGACTATTACATTTGATTGGAACAAAAATTAACAATGAAACAGTTCTTGAAAAAAATTACTTTTGGATAAAATTTAAGTAATGCTTAAAATTTAAAAAGTTTTTGAATTTTTTTTTTTTTTTCTGGTAGTTTTGTTGCTTTAATGGCTGCGGTTACATGATGTTTTTTAATTCGGAATTTATAATTCCGCATTAAATAATTCCGAATTAAACTATTTTCCTTCGAGTTTACATGGAAATAGTAATTCCGAATTGAGGTTTACATGGAAAACATGTTTGTTCGGCTTTACCCAACTCCGCTTTAGGTCTGGGGGTTGGGAAGGGTTCTGATTGGATAGGGGGGCGGACGTCTTTACATCTACCGGAAGAAAACAAACTTAGCAACAACTCGGTTAGCAACAACATTCCACTTATTTTTGACCTGGGTGGCATCTCTATCTACGAAACCTCCTTCATTTAACCTGGCCGCTACAACTTTGAAAAGCTCACAATTTTTATGTTTCCTGCCATCTGTTCTTTTAATTATTTCCAGTTCCTCCAAGCTATTTATTAAATAAATCGTCTCTGCTCTTGACCACCGTTTACTGCGTGCCGCCATTTTAAAACTTTGTTTTGAAAACAAGCCCAGCACAGAATATAAGCGTCATCGCGACAGACGGGCAAGAGAACGAGCATGCGCAGAAAGACGGGAATTAATTTAAACAGGAATGAGTGTATACATGACCGCGGAATTATTTAATTCGGAATTAAAATGGGAATAAACCAGCCACTTACTTCGGAATTAAGTTTAATTTGGAATTGACATTTTTATATGGAATTAGGTGTTTACATGGTAATTTTTATTCGGCTTTAACTTTAATTCTGAATTAAAGAGGAATTAAACTTCCCATGTAAATGCACTGAATGTCTTCAGAAACAGATTTTTAGTCTCTAAAACCCAGAAATGAAGTAGACGTGCGCTTGTTCCACTTTCAGTTAGTTTGCTAATTGTGAATTCAAGGCGTCCTGGAGTGCAGTAGGTTGGTGTTCACACACACACACACACACACACACACACACACAAAAGACCCCTGCTTTTTTTCTTCTTTTACATCACTATGGTAATCTCCACGGCAACAAGATACCTAAGTAGTGACTTTTTGTTGTTTGGACTCTGAATTGCCAGTTTCCTGCTGTTAATTTCCACAGCAGAACTGGGGCACGTCGTCCATTATAATGTTTAAATAAGGGGACGTTTCTCTTGTGCAGCTTTGATTTTCAGTCCCAATGTATTTCTATTCAAAGTCAAGAGTAATGATTTCTGAAAACTCACCACCTAAAATTAGATTTTCCAGCAGAATGATGACTCCATACTGACAGAGGAGTAATTGGGGTTTTGATTAGAGTTCTGTCGCACTAAATGGCTCCTTCAAATGCCAATTCGATGGGTGAAGAAGGAAAAGAAGGCACATGAAGGCGTAGATGGTCGGATAAGGGGGAGGAAAGTAATGATGGGAGGTGCATGGATGATGGTAGATAGCAGCAGAAACATAGAAAGCTGTGGACATTTGAAGGAAAGATAATGAGAAATTGTAAAAGAGGAAAAAATGGTTATAATGAAGAGTGGGAGGGGGAACATAGATGACCATTATGCGCAAATGGAGAGATGATGATGATGACGGCGAGGAAGAATGCGGGGGGTGGTTGAAGGAAAGGGCGTGACAGAGGGAGCGGGGCATTTACTTGGATCTCAAAGGAAGGACGACGGGGGTAGAAGAGGACAGAGAGGAGCAGGATCAGGAGACTAATGATTAGGCAGGCTTCAGTATGAGCTGGTGTGTGTGTGGGTGTGTGTGTGTGTCAGCATGTGTAGGAGAGTTGCCATGGTAATAAGTGGTGCTCGTTAGACACAGCCCATCAAGTAATCAGCAGCAGGTGTCCATCTGTAGCCTTTCCAATTATTAGTGTTACCTGCTTGTCTTCTTCTCAGAAAGGGGTATAACGTTACAGCAGCAGATCAATGCAGAAGAAAAACAAAGGGAAGAGCGAGCTAAAGGAGCGGTGGGTTTGGACTTCATTTTTTGTGAGGATGCCCTTTTTTTTCAGAAATGTATGAATGACAAAGCACCCTGTACATTACACAGCTTTCCATCAGGTAGATGAACTTTGTCAGTACCCAGTGATGGACTGATCTCCTGCCTAGTTTGTATCGAAATCATGTTTGGCAGACACGTTATTTCAATGGTTTCATCCTCTTGTCCAAGTTTAGGTTTTCACTTCGAGCATATCTCATGTCTTTGTCTGTCTACCTTCCAATTCCTGCCTTGCTTCACTAACTTCTTTTTCTTTGTGTGTCTGCTGTGGTTTCAGGTCTGTCTCTGTCTCAGGCTGTCAGTTCTTCCTGGTGTGTTTCATCAGCCTTGTAGCCCATCGTGGCGCTTGCTACTGTATTTCTCTGTTCACCTCAGGATGTTTTCATTTAGTTGAACTCTATTTGGACTAATATTCCCGATTCTCCAGATCCCTCTCTTTGTTTTGCAAGTCTAATTAAAAATCACTGTTTGCTTCACTTGCATTTGGGGCCCTCAGGTGTAATGACTATTATTCTGGCAGTTATTGAGTACAAATCAACAGAGTGTTTCAGACAAGATGAGAATGGCTTTGACATTTGACTCCAGTCAGCGGTAAACAGGAAATCCCCTTTTTCTTTTTTTTATAAGTTTTTTTTCTTCTTTTTTCATGCTATTTTGTCCATGGGACAGTCTGCGTGATCTGTTCCTGAAACAATGGCTGTTTGGAGTGAAAAACTGCTGATAGACAGTCATTGGTGTACAGAATGAACAGTGTTTAATGGACACCAGTAATCTAATTGTAGACCTTACTTACAGTTTACATGAGTCCCTTTAGAATATTTGTTCAACATTCCAGTTTAACATGTTAAAAAGAGCAGTTCAGTTGTAAGCCGTGCCCCTCCCCACACAGCTAAAACAAAACCGACCAGACGTTCCAAGCTGTCGCCTGAATGTCCAGTAGCTTTTGTTTTAGCTGTTTGTGTTCCCACGAAGGGGGAGCTTTCCTCAGTGGGCACGCAGAACTCAGCATAACAACAACTGCAACAATGCACACAAATATGCATTTGTCAGTATTATAACACTAGAGTACCTTTTACAACTTTAAGTGCAGCTTCTTAATTTTTTTATTGCACTTGTTGTCCTCAGATATTTCACAACTGTTGTATTTGTGGACCATTAGGTGTTACAAAAGGCTGTTAAAACCCCAACAGGATATATTGGAATTAAGATGTTTACGTGTCTTCACATGACTTAATGTGATTATTCCTTACTTTGATTATGACCTTATTAGGATTAAGGTCACTGTCACTTATATGCCAGGTCCTTATTCAGTATTATTTCAGTTCGTTTTATGCTATTGTTAACTCCAGGTTTTTTCCAGGTTCTGAGTCCTTTCTGATCACTGACTGCTTGGAATTGGATCCGACAAATCCTTTTGGTTCCTTTTAAATCTGTATAAACAAACATATTTATCCTGCCAGTGAAAGACAAGTCTGTTTTCTCTAACTACAAATAAATATTTCTGAGTTGCTGGCCATCAGAAATCTGTCATAGAGAATGTGTTATGATTGTGGTTTCAAATTATTTTAAAATGCAAATGTAAGACAGGTTCATATTATTTAAACACTTATGTCTAAGACAGCAGAGAAGCAAAATAAATGAGAGAGTCCTGCAGAGCACCGATTCTGACTCTGCATTGTTTCATTCAACGTGTCGCTAAGATGTGCGTCTTTGTATGGGGATTGATGTGGGCCTGTGGATCAACGGGTTAAACGCTCCAACTCTGACACCACAGCTAGCATGCTAACAGCTTGAGAAGAAACCTGAAAGTGCCGTTACATGAAAGGAGAGCAACCAAGGCAGTGATTCTCATTCTATGGTGATAAGTCAGCGTATCATTGAGTTATCTGTTGGAGGAACTAGGTGACTATGGTCTCAAATGAGTCAGTGTTCTTCTGGATCAGCGGCACAAGTACTGGATTTTTGGTTTTATAAATCTGCCAAATGTTTTCCATTGGTGAAAGTCCTGGACTGGATGGAAAGTCGGTTCAGCACGCAGACTCGTCTCCTGCTGTTGTGATGGATGCAGTATGTGGTTTAGCATTGTCTTGCTGAAATATACAAGGTCTTCCCTGAAAGAGATGATGTCTGGATGGGAGCAGATGTTTCTCTTAGCCGTCTGTGTGCTCTTCAGCATTGATGGTGCTTTTCCAGATGTGTAAGCTGCCCACACCATAGACACAAATGCAAACCCCATACAATCAGAGATGAAGACTTTGAACTGTCTGCTGATAAGCTGGATGGTCCCTCTGGTCTTTTACTCTGCAGGACACAGCATTCACGGTTTCCAAAAATAATTTCAAATGCTGATTCATCTGACCACAGAGCAGTTTTCCATTTTGCCTCAGACCATTTCAGATGAGCTTTGGCCCAGAGAAGACGGCAGGGCTTCTGTGTTGTGTTCACATATGGCTTCTTCTCCGTGTGATCCAGCTTTAACTTGCATTCATGGATTGGATGGTGAGAGATGGCAAGAGTCCGTCCAGTGATGTCCAGTAGAGAATCACGCCTGTCTTTAATGTGGTTCCACCTCTGGGCTTGAAGATCACACACTTTCAACTTTACCTTCGGTACAGACGCTCCTCTTGATTCTGTGAACCATTTGATGATATTATGTACTGTGGATGGTGGGATCTTCAAAGTTGTTGCAATTGTACGCTGAGGAACATTTTTCTGAAGTTATTCCAAAATTGTAGGTGTCGTTTGTGGCAGATTGGGGAACTTCTACCCCTCTTCACATCGGAGAGACTCTGCCTCTCTGAAATGCTCCTTTTATACCCAGTTATGTTACTGACTTGTTGCCACTTAGTTGTCAAATGTTCCTCCATTTGTTTTTGATTTGCACCAGTTGCCAAACTGGTGCTCAGTTTTGTGTATGTTGTACAGCATATAAGGAAGGTGCTGACCAGTCTATAGGCGATGTAAAGGATTTATATTTCCTACAGATCTTCAGGGATTTGCACAATTCCAGTTATATAAACAACATGCTTTCCTATTCATGGTAAGAAACTCCAGACACTGTTGTTTTCGTATTGATAAAAGTGATGGATGATTTTTAAGCGTTGTGGTCTAAACATTGTTCATCTGAAGTGACAGTAATGCCGTGTTGCTCTGATTAGTGGCAACTGTATAAAAGGAAACAATGTCTGCAGTGTTTTTTGTTTGT
Source organism: Hirundichthys speculiger (assembly GCA_018398805.1). Taxonomy (NCBI): domain Eukaryota; kingdom Metazoa; phylum Chordata; class Actinopteri; order Beloniformes; family Exocoetidae; genus Hirundichthys; species Hirundichthys speculiger. The sequence continues at coordinate 3,735,814 of JAGFBZ010000258.1, forward strand.
GTGGCAGAATATGATTGCTCTGGCTGAGCTCAATCTCATGCTTCCCATCCACACATTCCAGTAACGGTGCTGTCAGTGACTGAGTAGAAGTGCCTCAAACAATGCAGTTTGCCACAGGTTTATGGTAAAGCTTCAAGTGTTTAACGACTGTGGCGAGTAAAGTAATTACATTCAGTGATTACTTTTTTTTTTAGGATACCTTTTAACCCATAGTCTGGGTCTGTACATTGTCCTCTTGTATTCCTGCATGTCTTTGTTACTCTCTGGCTGTTTTTAGATAACTGCTAAAGAGCACAGGCACCATCGGTCATTATCTGACACTGGAAATGACAGCGAACGGTGACAGATCTCTCATTGTGAAGCCAGTAAAACGGTATTTGTGCAAGACATACGTTCAAAGTGATCAGCTTTCATTGTGATGCAGGTAATGCTGCAGTTTGGATGCTGTTAAAACAACACCCCTCCCACCCTTTTCATCCAATCCCCTGAATGCTTTTCATTTATCCTTAAGCACGCTTAATGCATTCTTAGATTTCCTCAGAGTATTCCCTGTAACTAGCAGAGAAGTGAGTCTGACAGCATTGCAAGGCACCACATGACTGCATAGAAATATGAAGTATAAACATATTTTTTCTATCCACACTTCTGTGGGTTTGGGACATATATTGTTATATTTTTATCGTATGAGTTTGCTTCATTTAGCCAATTTAAATCTTTCTCCATAGCTTGCAGGGGTACACTGAAACAGTCAGATTGTTCAAAATGCAGCAGAATGTTCTCCCTTAAGATTTCAGGAGATGATTTTAAAAGGGACATATGATAGGGTTAAAAAAAGAAAACATTTTCTGTGTATAAGAGTATCTACTATTGGTGTCTTGGCTACCATATCAGAACCCTGAACAAAACACAAGCTTATCACCGACTTTTGGCTAGACGAAATCTCAAAATATTTCAGTGAACCATTAGCATCTGCAGCAGTTTGTGACATCACAGACCAACATCAGCGTTCAATTACCCAGCTTCCTCATCTGTCCCGCCACCCAAATTCATATCAGACAGCGTTTGCTGTTCCCCTGAAGTGGGAAGGACGCACAAAGCTGTAACACTGATTTCAAAAGACCTAGACCTCGCAGATATAAAGGTGGAGTCAAGTAGAGTGGCTGACTCCGCCCCTAAAACTGACTGCTATTAACAGAGCTGTAAAAACATTTCGAAAAGGGAGCTGTAGATTTTTTTTTTTTTTTTTTTTACAGAAATGTAAAACCTTAAGAACTCAACTTTTAAACTTTATTTCTGTTTGCACCACATCATACGTAATTTCTTTCTCTTTCCAGTCACTTGGCAGAATGGTATTTCACAGCCGTGTGTGTTTCAGGAAAAACAAGGATTTAAATCTTAACAAAAAACACCAATCATGTTACACTTCCATGTAGTTAAAAAAAATCAAACCTGAAAGGCTCTGAATTGAATGCAGAATTTTTAAATTTGCAACTCCTGCTGCTAGTGCATCTCAAAAATATCCACTGAGACCACCAGATATGATTAAAACTGTCGCTCACATCCAAAAGGATATTCAGAATCTTCACTTTTCTACAACCTTCTGACATAAGACCTGAACTTTCACGGAGTCTTTCTCTGAATTCTCAATCTTGAATGAGAAACCTTAATAGGAGTTAAACTCAGACAAAGCTCCCAGTTTTGCTGACCTTTGGTAAATGAGGGTAAAATCCTGAAATGAATGTTTCAAGTCACCTTGGAAATAAATTCTCTCAATAGAAGTTTGCTGTAAAGAATAAAGTGGTTGGATCAGCAGCTTCAAGGTTGAACATCTTTCCAGTTTGGGAGTGAGTTGCTTCTTCAGAGGAGACAAAGCTGAGGATAAACAAACTGCAAATAATCTGTTTCAAAGACAGGAATATAAAATGAAAACACTTCTTTCACAAACACAATATTCCAGCTGAAGGAAATGCTGTGAAACATTTTTTTCCCTTCTTTTGTCAGTGTAAAATCACTGCACAATAACCTGAACATTTATTACATTTTGTTGAGTCATTTTTAAAAGGATTTGGCATGTTTTCGATTAAGTTTATGACATTAATCAGCTTGACGGCATTTTTGTGTCAGTGCATGCATCATTTTGAGTTGAGGCTTCCCCCATGGGAATCAGTATTGTATGAATTCATCAAATATTGGCTGAGTAGAAGTTGTCTGTGCTCTGAGCCAAGTCATTATCAAATGCTGAAGGGTTGCATATTAAACTTTCTTGGCAGCACTTGCCAGACTCTAAATATGAAATTGTCCTTTGCAACTCAAACGAAGCTCATTTAAGCATCTGAAACTGCATCAAGCAAATGTACATAACAGAAACGATGTTTTGGAGCACTTTTGTTAAATTGCATTTGTACCATAAAACTAATATTGTATCATTGGAAGAAGTAAGAATTAGACATAATGTATTAGTCTTTCAATGCACTACCTGAACAATGCTGTAGCTCCTTGGTGAGAACAACGTTGATGTACCTGACACACGGGCTCCAGCAGGTTTCTGAGACGTCCCTGCAGTATTTTGCACCAAGATGTTAGCAGACCTGTGAGCACTTTGGACCGGCGCTGGTGGAAGTCGGGACAGCTGGCTGAGAACAACGAGTCTCGGTGGACCGTGCCGGTACATTTGTGCTTGGTTTGAGAAATTAGCTTGATGCCAGTAAATACACACAAATATATAAAGCACATGAATCAACGCCTGATTAAAAATCCACTCTCATTGCCTTGTTAAACTGCAGAAGATCTAATTACTTTTTTGTCTTACTTTTACTTTAAAATTAAATAAAAACAGAATGTAATTATGTGCAAATCTCATAAACTCACATTATATTCACAATAAAACTAGGGCTGGGCATTTTAATGCGTTAACGCATTAATTTATTAACGCCGACATTTATTTTATCGCACATTAACGCATGTTGCTCACGTGCTTTTGTTTTGAAAACAGAACTCAGAGTTGGAACAGGGTGACATATATAATAACAAGCTTTTTTACTCCTCGATATTTGTTCATGAATGTTGGTGGCAGCCTTTCTTTTTTACCAAAATAAGGCCATCTCACTTGTACAACTTTACTGTGGAGCTCAGAACATTCAAAGAGACACAGAGGGGTAAATCTTCAGTCCTCTTTTCATAAAACATCACATTTTCAAATGTATATGTTTTAAATCCCGAGCCAGTAGATTCTTATATAATTGCATCACTACCCATTTAGGCCTTTCCTGACGTATTGACCTGCAATCAGACCCAGTTTTTGAGGAGGAGAAAAAAGAGAAGGCGTTTGATATGAAACAAATCCCCTTCAGTTGCAGTGCTTTTAACAAAGCAGCAGCTCAAAGCTCTGAGATGGAAAGCCAAGGAAAGGTAAAGAGAGGCCATTCTTCATTCCTCTGCTGAGATATATATGAGAAATATATACATGCTTGGCTTAAGCCTAAAAAATGAAAGATTGAATGTGTATCAGAGGGCTTTATGTCTTTGCCTTTTGGGTTTTGCATTCAAGGTCCATCACTCCACTGCACACGTATGCAAGCATGCATGCATATATACCCCCCCACCCCATACATACACATGGGAAACAGTGATGTGGAGATATTTCATTGCGTTTGTCTGAAGCTCAGTCATGCATTCACTTTTCCCAGTGACCTAGAAATGACTGACAAGGCAAACAAAAGCTGAAATAGTCCACGTCTCTCCCAGGGGTTCATGGATTTTGTCATCATGCTGAGTGCGTGGCTGTAAGCTTCATCAAACTTCAAGTCTCCACTGACAGTTACCTCAAAAAGAAAATATTATACTGAAGTGACATTCTTCTCTTGGAAAAGATTTTAGTCTGTTTCAAAAGGGGTTCGGTTGTTTTTCTGCATCAAGCAAACAAAACTATGAAGGAGATTGGTGGAACGACTTGGGTTAAGAACTGTCCAAAACCATAATTCATATTTGGAAAGATCACAAAAGATGACTGTAATTCACTCAAACGTTTTAGTGTAATCAGACTATAGAAAATCGACAGCAGAAATCACAGCAATGTTCAATAAAATGTGAAAGTAAGAACATTCCCACACAAAGAGAAATTAACATATTGAGATTCATCAGAATTAAATGGCATTAACAAAACAATTTATCAGTGATGTTCATTTTAAAAATAGGCTTCAACATCCCTGCAATTGTAAAGACTGGCCTCTGGAGCAGTGGAAAAAGGTCATGTGGTCTGATGAGTCAAGATTAACCCTGTTTCAAAATGAAGGATGCATCAGTGTGAAAAGAGCGGTGGATTAAGTGATGCAGCTGTGGTGGCAATATTATGATCTGGGGTTGCTTCAGTTCATTAGGTTCAGCAAAATTATTTCTCCAGAAAAAATAAATATATAAAATAAATAAATAAAAAAAAAAAGATGTTGGACGTCTACCTTAACATACTGAAAGACCTGTTTTTTCCATCAATGGTTTGTTTTTCTTCCATGACGGTGCAGCCATGTTTCAAGGTGACGTGTAGGCTCAAACTGTGAAGGAGTTGTTCAAGGAGAGTCCAGAAATTAACCCCACTGAAAACTTTGGGATGTGCTAGAGAAGACTTACAACTCTCCTGTGACAGTACAAAATCTTGGTAAAACACTGAGATTGCATAAGCTTTGCTCCATGATGGACTCACCTGAGCCCATCCAGGGAATACCTGTGTGGGCTGGGATAGGCTCAAGCAGATCCCTGTAACCCGGAAGAGGAGTAATCTAATGTACATAATAGATGGATGGACGCATAAACTTGTGTAATCCAAGCTGGAGATGGTCCAAAAAAATATTAAGCCGGAGCAACAGAAAGTGCTGCTTGCTTGGCTGGATTCAGGAGAAATCATAAATGTACCTGAAGGGTTTTAAATCATGTGACGGTTGTGCAATAGTCTGCTTGTTTAAAGACATATATCTTGCCATGTGTTGTTGTTTCTAGAGTTACACATTTAACAGGATGAGCGATGTCAAACAAAAGTACTTTTTGACTCATACCCTTCAACCATTCCTCACAGGTGGTTCAATTATCCTCTAAAACGTTCTGCATTGTTTCCACAGACTCTCCACAGGTTGACATAATGTCGATGAAAATGTCGGAACCTGCTTGTGGTGTTTCATTTTGTAATTTCGCCGAATTCTTCTCTCTGCCATTTTTGTGTCTGACTTCCTGTCAAGCCAATGGGCTGTGTGTAAACTAATGTGGTCTACCAACCGGCAAGTGCCGTAATAGCTTTGACACGTATCTCTGGAGGAGCAGCACGGATGGTTGGCTCTTGGCCGCTGTCGGGCACGTCTGGTGCCGCTACACTCATGGACCTGAATGGCCTCGATTCACAGCGGCTGCTGCGACGCTGCCATTCCACAGACCTTCTGCATCCTGTTGGATTTGAGTTTCAGTGTCTGGCTTTTTCTGCCCAGATTTACAGTTTAAAGGATTCAATTTTGATTGAATCAAACAGAAACAGCCTGTAACTGCCTCTGGACGCCATTGGCTGGGCAAACAACCAATCAGAGAAACCACGCATGTGACATAGGCGGAGCTACAACTACGCTAGTATCAACAAAACACATCCTAAATGGTATTGAGCGGAATAGGAAAACTGGTGAATGGCGGCTGTTGGTTTTGCTATAAAAACCTCTCAATCCAAGCTGCTACCATCAAGGTTGTTTTGAATAAAACATGAGAGGTGACATACCAATCTCACAACCATCACATGCTACCTGAATATTTTATGGGGCAATAAAATTTTAAAAATAAAAAGATAGATTAAAAAAAAAACTATATATATGTGTATATACAATGTAGATTATTAGACAATATGGATATTATGGGTTTTTTTTTCATTAAAAGCTTTGAGAGTTCTGAACAGACATGGACCAAGTGCTGTTAATGGCCATTTATTCATTTTTTTTGTTGTCTTTTTTAATGTACCATGCGTGCGTACTAAACGACAGCATCCAAATGTGCCTCCTTTAAACCACTATGTCTTGGGTATATCCCTGATGGGAATGAAATGTGGTGGTTGTTGTTGAGTGGTTTTCATAGCAACAAGAGAAATGACGAGCCCCAGGGAAATGTAGTGACTGTGCACACACGTACAGTGCACTATTTTCCCGTAATGGCTTTAAACAAGATTTTGTTTTCCATTCAGGTCTTTCAGCAGGTTGGATAGCACAATGAGCATGTTCATTGTTTCAATTTAAGCAGGACAAAATGATTTAGTGGAGCACAGCTGAGATGTGCAAAGGCATACAAAAATGATTAAGAATATCTAAAATTATTTTAAATCCTTTATTCAGGCCAGATGAGGATATTTTTGTCAAGAAGGGCATCCAATGTAAAACCTTTGCCAAATCAATATGCAAAACATGGTAAATCTTATAAAGGAGGGGGGAGCTGAAAAGAAGAAAAATAATTTCAAATCATTCTCTTATATAAAAACCCATAAAGCCATGTTATGTCCCAAAAAAAAAAAAGAAAAAGAAAATCGTTATATTAGAGCCCCTCTAAATTTAGACAGTGAAATGGGAGATTCTCAGTTCGGCTTTTTCAGTTCAGGAAGTCAATGAGTTGACAAGAAAAATGTTTTCAGCTGAAGAAATGGGACAGTCAAAAGTCAGGGCACACATAGTGACAGAGCATGCTCTGGCTCTCACCCTTACTAACCCACATCCAGCTGACATGCCCAATTACGGAGACTGGAAATGGGTTGGAGAAGAGGTTTCGACCCACTGAGTCACGTCTTGGCGAGTTCTGTCTTATACATATACATGACCAGCCGCTTGTGTGTATGTGTGTGTGTGTGTGTGTGTGTGTGTGTGTGACCCGTCTGTCTCTGCGTGTGAGATCGTCTGTACAGAAGCGCTGCTGCATTTACACACTGAAGACTCATGGAGTTCAAGGCATTTTAAATGTTTTGCATGAACTGTATTTCATATTTTTACTTCCAAACATGAGAGCTCATGTAGTCATGAAAAAAAAGGTAGAAAATGTACTAAATGCTCATTCTTTTCCTTACTTTCTCTGTCATCGCTGATTCTACTCATTTGTACAGCAGATCTTTTTGTTAATTTTGTTAAATGAGAGGTTTTTGTTTGTTTGTTTTTCAGGAATGTTTTATTGTCTGTCACATGAGTCATGACCAGACATGTACCAGATATGTAATTGAAAACAATTTTATTTGGAATTGGGCTCCGTGAAAACATCATGGGTAATCTGTGAAAAAATAACCTTTTGAGTTTCCATTCCTTCCCAATACAAGTGTAAAATGTAATTAAGTAGGCCCTCCTCATGCCTGCTAAAAAGGTTAAAAAAAGTTAAGCTGAAGAGTCAAGCTGCTAGCACTGCTGGATAGCAGCAGGAACAAACCTGCTGCTCCGTAGCGTGTTCTTAGAACCAAATCAACGGACATTTAATGCTGGAGAATTACTCTCCTTTGACTAAAACAACTACAACCTCAGTTCCAAAAAAGTTGAGATGCTGTGTAAAACGTGTAAAAAAATAAATAAATAAAAGAGTCTGTGTGCTGAACCGACTTTCCATTCAGTCCAGAACTTTCAATATTTGGCGCATCATAAGACGAAAAATCTGGCAACAAAGATCCAGGACTGTTGAGCAGCTAGGATCCTGCATCAGACAAGAACAGGACAACGTTTGCAGTCAAAATGAGTGAACAATGTCCATGAAATAGTAAAATGTCTCAGTTTCAAGTCGAAACTGAGAGTGAGGGGGAGCAGAGGGAGTGCAGGGCCAGACACGGTGCTCACAAGAACACAGAGAGAAATAGAAGATTTAACACGCCCAGAGTTTCTGAGTAGAAATTAGACCTGGACAATATGAATAGGAAACAAAATTGCAAATGTGGGCCCTTTAAAAAAAATAAAAAAACAAAAATCAACTTTGGAGGTTGTAAGTGTAACACTGATTTTCATTATACGGGATCTCTGTTCAACCCTGTTTGAAGGCACGCTTATATTAGTTGGGTTTCCATTGGTGGGGGTCCAGAGGAGTTTTGGAGGGGCTCAGCCTTTGGTGTGTTCCACCAGTACCAGGAACATTAAAAACTTTACAGGGCTGAGACTAGTATCTACATTGGAGCAGGTACTTTAGTTTGGCCCTGAAAAACTGCTGAGTGCTGGTTGGGGTGGGGGTGTGGAGTGCAGTCTCAGGGGAAGACACATGCAGCATGAACAGACAGACTGGTGGTACAGTATTGAACAGTTTGATTTTTTTTTTTTTTTGCCACTATATGGCTGATGTGTTATTATTATATAAGCAATTTTCCTGCACAAGCTCACTGAATTTGTATGCATGAAACCCCTGACAAGCAGTCATCCATTGGTATCTTTCTGATGCATTTAAAGCAGACAACGAGTCTGCCATAATTCAGACAGAAATGCTCCGTAAATTAAAATTGGCAATTTTGCACAATTCAGCACCTTGTCTTTGACTAAATCACATGCTGGCTACTATTCAGAAAATAAGATATTTATCTTGTCTTTTCCACAAGACTGAACAACAGTTTACGTGTGTTACTAAATTATGCATTCATTCAACATGACCGGACACATTTTTACCTGCTGGATCAAACTGGTGCCATTAAAATGCATGAGAGGGCAAGACAGTGCTCAGAAGATGGGATGGAGACTTTAGTGACACAAATATGTTGAAGGAGAGAGGAAAAGATGAGAGGGAAGTGACAAGGAAGAACCATTGAGGATATATATTATATAGCTGTTCCCTCTGGACAAACCCACTGTACTGCGCACTTGTGATATGTCTGTCTTCAAAATAAAAACCTCACTTAGTAAATAGTGAAATGCAATATTGCTTTAAAGCTATAATATCTGGGTGTATGTGCATGCAGAGGCACACGAGTGACTACTAATACATGAGACGTTTCCATCTGGTCATCACTGCATGTATAAAACATGTAGAAAAATTAAATGTTGAAGTTATAAAACATTCAAAAAAACAAGTGATAAACAGCAAGGGGAAAATGAGAGTAGGTCTCCATCAACATCATCTTTTAAAAATGTCAAATTTTAAAAACTGTCTCTGTTCCATCAGAATTACAATCCGGACATTGTAGTCATGAATTTCTTTCTTTGTGAAGGTGGCATAACTTTGTCAGAGACATTTTATTCCTTTGTTTTAAATTCTTTAAATGTAACCCTTTTGCACATGTTTAAGTTCCCAGCAGGCAAAGAGACCACACTGGTGTGTATAGACCCGGCCTCTATAGATCTTCTGTTTAGGGTCTGTTCTTGTGCAGCTTTAATCGGTGCCTCTGTGTTGTCTTTCAGTCCAGCTTTTTCCAGTATGTTTTTCTGATGTCAGCCACCTCTTAAATTTGGCAGTGGTACATGCCATGCAGGGGCTTATCTATGCTAACCCCTCAGGTTCCTCCTCCATGCTGGGTTTCAGTTGCCTGAGGCATTCACTTAGCAGGTCATCAGTGAAGGCTATCTTCTTGATGTATTCCTGGAGGCCTGCTGTTTCCTCCTGGCTAGTGGTTCTGATCCTCACTAGTCCTTGGTCTACCTCCCTTTGCTTAGTGCACAACCTCAGGATGCTGGACTTAGGACTGACAACATTGAACTAACAGGGTAAACCTCAATGGGGAATATCCAAATCAACTATGTTACAAAAAACAATTGACATTGAAGTGGCGGAATCAGAACTGGAAATCAAAGTGATTTACTGGATCAGCTCGCCAATCAATGGGAATAATTTGGTGTTGGACTAACAGATAGGATGTAATAATGCATCATTGAAAGTGTAAGAGAGGCATTGATAGCACTTATCATCATGCAAGGAATCACACAGCACACAAAATAACAGTAAGGAAGCAATCAAAATGATCACAATTGGTGTATACATCTCCTATAACATAGAATACTAAGGTAAAGATAAAAATAAATCACATTGCCCAGGGTCTGGGGTACTGCAGTGTCTCTGAGCCTCAGGGAGATCATTTAAATGTGAAACCACGTATCATGTTGTCACATATGGGGCATAAGTGCAACAGGTGTCTCCAGTAATATGACAAACTCTAACTTGAGCTGGCAATAATTGGTCTAAAACCATGCAATGAGACATTACACAACGCCATCATTTCATTATAACAACATCATTTCATCAATTTATTTCCAAGGTCCAAAACCAATCCATCAACATGATGGGCGAGATTAACAATATCCCACCAGGGGACAAGGCCCCAAAGAATTTTGAACCTCCTGAAAGGCAAACAATGTGAGATGTCGTGCTTGAGGACATTGGCATTAGTTTGATGGTGATGATAATTTATTTGCTGATGGGATAATTTGTCAAAAATACTTAACTTAATAACATGTCGCACACCAACCCAGGGTCAAAGACTGACAGACGTATTTACCACAAACCCACACGATACCATCAGACTTTGGGAAGTATGCCTGAATTATTTTTAAAAGAGTCTGTGTAATGTTTAAAAAAAATTATTATTAAAAATATCCATAAAATGCAAGCAGGCATGTTTTTTTTTTTTTTTGATGTGCAATAGTGCAGGTAGGATCCTGGTGAAGTTGTGTCGCAGGAATGGTCTACATGGTTTACACAGCCTTTGGAAACAAACAGGAGCTCTGTAGATCATGGGATTAACAGTAAACAAAGACAAATAAATATTTGGGTTCTTAATTTGCACAGTGACATTGTGAAAATGAAAAACAAAGCTAAAATATTCAGGAACAGAGATGTTGCATCAGTCCAGATAAAGCTGGGATTTAAACTTATGCTGATTTTATTTCAAACGGATCACCTCTGACTAGCTGGTCTTTTCAATATAAGATACACAACAACAACAAAAAAAGGGAAGTAGGAGCAAGTTAGAAAAGATGGTAACTTGCCTCCTTTGTTACTATAGCAACCATTCATAAAGCAGAGCCAGAAAAACCTTAGCCCATGTGCCAGATTGCTTGGCTGAAAGTTCCTGTTTTAAAAGAATCCACACTTACACTTAAACAGAAAGGTGGGAGTGTGTCCAAGCAAATATAAAAACCTGCAGCGTTTGAAAAAAACATGCAGAAGAAGTCCATCAAGAATATTTGACAAAACAAAAGTTAAGTTCATCAGAAGGTAAGATGTGTGCATGACTGGTGAAAATGACCAGTAGCAATAATTCCATTGAGGGTGTCAGGACACAGACACAGTGGACATGTCTGGTTTGATAAATCCAAGTTCGGTTTGGTGTCTTTGAGAAAAACAAATGTTTTGGTTCACATGTGCCAAAGACACGAAAGACTATCCAGGCTGTTATCAGTTAAAGGTGCAAAAAAAACAGCGTCTGTGATGGAGGTGCATGATTGCCCGTGGCGTGGGTGACTCACAAATGCACGAAGGCAGCATCCCCACGGAGGTATAATAAGAATCTGGATCTGCAGGTAGAGTAGATTGTCGTCCAAATGCAAGGTGAGAGATTCAGTCTTCATCTCTGTTACGTGTTGAAGTGTCCTTGGAAAAGACCGTGTCCCCTAATTTCTCCACTGCTGTGTGGCAGCCAGCAGATGTGTTACTTTCACAAAACAATGGTAGAGATGACATTTATAGCTCATTTATTTTCTTCTTTGGAGGTTATTTAGAGTTTGTTGGCCCACAAAACTTTTTCCTTTTTTTTTGTACCTCCAATAAATACGCAGACAAGTTTAACTTTCAAAAACTGATTAAGTCACATCACGCATTTTTATTGATTCATTTTGGTAAATTGGAAGCAATTCCTGCTTCATGTGCTCCTTCAGCTGCTGCTCGTGACCCCAGACAGCATATTAAGCCAATTTAATCAACCCAGTGGCATTTTCTGAAACATAATCTGAAGGGTATGTGAGTGAAAGGATTAAAATATTGATATGATGTATTAATAATCCTATTAATCACTTATGGATGACCTGACAGAGAAATATGCTTAATCAGGTTGCAGGCTTCGGCCTGAGAGGAGCCAAGGCCGTGCCGTGTGTCAATGCCGAGTCTTTCTTTCCCTTCAGTCTTGCTGAGACACATATGGTCATAGAATCAGTGATAAATAGACAAGTATAAAGAATAAATTTTTTTCCACAACATTTTGGCGACTAATAAAGGAGACATTGTGTGTGCTTTACCGCCGACCTGGAACGTTACCTGCCAGCCTCACCCTGCTTAGGCTCTGGTCGGGGCCGGAGACCCCTCTGATCGCCAGGGACAGGTGCTGCCGATGTCCTGCTGGCAAGGAATCAGTCCAGTCCAATTTTACTGTCAATAAATGGAAACTGTTTAGTACTGTGGACTGTCTATTACTGTGTGAAGCACTGGAGTAAATCCACCACAGGATGTCTTCAGGAAGTAGACCTTTGGGACGTGGCATTATCAAATACAAGACCTTAACCTCATACTGATGCTGTGGAGTGACCTCAAGAGAGTTGTTCATATGCAGTGGATCTGAGCTGAAGCAGTGAAATGGTAAAAGATTTCCTCTGAACATTGTGCAGATCTGATCCACAGCTACCCAAAGCACTTGTCTGAAGTCAAAGGAGGCACAAGACACAAGAAATGATGATTGTGTCTTATCAGATTAAGTACAGTGTTTTTTTTTTCCATAATGTAACTTAGAAAAACCAGGCCACATTTTAAGACTAACTAATGCAGAAAACCAGTTAACTGCAAAACCTCCAAAGTTTTCATATACTTTTTCTTCACATTGTAGTCCTCAGGCTTCTAACACATTGCTGGGAACTACTGTTTCTGTAGAAATGTCAGAGTTGCTGGTTTCATCCATGTGAGCACTGCAACCATGCTGCTGCACTGTGTTGTATAATCAAGACCTCAAATTCTTCCTTTTAGAGCCTGAAATAGAAGCACAGTGACAGATATTTAAAAACTGACTGTGGAAAAAAAATGCACCAATAGTTCTTTGTGATCAAAACATGTTTGTGCAGTCAGAATCTGCCTTCCCTATTCAGTCACATAATGAAACAAAAAGCACACATACACACACATATACATACTGTATGGCTGCAGACAGTTTGTCAAGGTTTTTGCTGATTGAGGCTGATTGAGCGTGAGCAAGTGCCCTGGCAGGAAGCCAGCTGTATTGGGGAAATTACTGTGATGACAGTCACATCGCCTGTCAGCATTTCTGGGACAAGATCCCCCCTATAACGTAACACACAGATGCACTCACACACACACAAATGCAGGGCTCCTTCTGTGACAGATGGGAAGGAGATGGATTGAAATAATGAGTCGCCAAGTAAAAGCTTGAATTGTGGCACATTTCAAAAGAAACAGTTCCTCATTTTCCATCAAACAAAGCATAACTGGGCTTTCTCATTTTTAGTCTTGAGATAAGACCAACAGAAACCATTTTAGATTTTCAGGATAATGCAGCATTTTGTGTCTTCAACACAAGGCACAACAAATTCTGAGCCATCTCCTTCCCTGCAAGAGGTGTGCCTCGTTCCCACTTTTACTCTTCAATCATTGCTTTCTGTTTAAAATAAGAGACCACCTCCTCATAACAGTGGGAGGGAGACGTGTCCTCTGAGGGACTGAGCAAAGACATCTTTGCTGGTCCTGGCATCTGCTCAGTGTTCCAGCATGATGGCTAATTCTGTTACAGCAGGCATAAACAGTCCTGCTCTTATCTGAAACACAGACCCAGGATGTCGGCTGCCATCGTCATTGTTGTGTAACACTTTGGATGCAACAGTCAAAGGCAAGGCAGCCGAGAGGAGCCGGGGAGGGTGTGTAGGACGTGTTGGAAGAACAGAGCGCAGCGATACATCACTGATGAATATTTCACATAGTCTTCTGTTATGCAAAGGGGAGAAAAATGAAGGCAATTTTTCTTCCATTATGGCTGTAGCAGAAGGATCTAATGGGAACCAGGACATAAGGACAAAGAGTTTAGAAGAGGGATTTTTCATTCTTCCACAGAACATCTTACTCTCTGTAGATAAGCTTGTGCACGTCTTGAAGCGTGAAACTTCTTAGTTATTCAATACAGTGTGTAGAGTAATGATTAGTCATTACTCCATATGTGACCTTAAAGTTAATGACATTAATTCAATATACTTTGTGGCATCACGGTTTATTGTTTCTAGTCATTCCCAGTTATTTAGATTAAGTTGCAAAAGCAGTGTGAACACTGGTGCATATGCAGAGAGCAGCTCTTTCATCTGCTGTCTGAAGGTTCAGACCACCAAAGAATATCAATAAGGCTTCTGAATGTGGTTACATGTGACATGTAATGGATGTGTTGTCAGCTCAAGACTGTTTTGATTTTCTCACCAAGACTGAATGGCAGTGATGGTTTGACATGTGCTTGCGGAAAACCAAAGATGTCAATCAGTGCAACTTTATGATGGCTCACTCACTTTTCTGAGTGTTTCGCCTCAGTGCATCTGCTTGGGAGAAAGAACGACTGGCAAATTTCATGAATCTGTGCAGCGGCTAAAGAATTACATGTTGAATTTTGGATGCGACTTTACATCACTTTCCTTAAGAATATAAGATGGAACATGGATGCAGGACGATAATCTCTCAGTGTCATTCTAGATTTCTTGGGAGAAGACAAACTAAACCCAATTTAGTAGTGTGTTTCATTCAGGTTTAGTCTGGAACAAGTGGCCTTGCAGGTTTGAATACTTACTTATGGATCATGTTGACATGCTGAAATCATCTATAACTAAAAATAAGCAGAAAAGAAAGCTTTTGTACCTTAGGAATAATACGGCTCTTATGTCTTGTATACTGACATTCTGTAATATTTGTGGAACAATTTCCCCCCAATTTTACCTCATTGGCTTTTACATCATCGACCAAGTGAGGTTGAAAGATTCTGCAAATGCATGTCCTTACATACTTAAAACTGGGATTCCAGAAACAATAATGCAACTCAATGTTGTCTGTTTTGTATATGACTTAACCCCTGTGACTTAATACACACGTACCAGTCAAGCCAAAACAACAAGGAAAAATGTTGTTGCCTGGTGGAACTTCTTCCTTAACCAATTTTGATTTGCTTCTAACCTGACCTGAGTGAATGTGGCTTGAGCGTATCTGTGCTTATTCAACTGTTTCATCAGTCGTTCTAAAACTGGACCACGATGTACAGCCTGATTTCATCTCCAGTTTAAAGACTTATAAGTTATCTTATTTCTGCATCTTCTGAATTCAACATTGTTAAGCAATTTAAAATGAGGGCCTTACATGTGCAACCCATCTCCTCTTTTTCAGCCTTTTTTTCCTACCCTGGGAGGTAGAAAAAAAGGGAGTATTTGAATTTTTGACTTTCTGGAAAATGGCAGTTACACACACACACTGAGATTGGGAAAAGCTAGAAATTTTCTGTAACTAAAAGCCATTATGTAAGGGTCTACAGATGGGTTTCAGGTGGCAGTGGGACTGCATCAAGGATCTGTCCCAAGCCCCTTCTTGTTTGCCATATCAGTCGACAGATGAGGTCAGACAGGAGTCTCCATGGATTATGTTGTTTGCAGATGACACTGTGATCTGTGGTGACAGTGGGGAGTCAGTGGAAGAAAACCTTCATTGAGACCTTCATTCCATGTGTATAAATGAAAGGGAAGAAGGTTGAAGAGTGAGGAGGCATGGAGTAAAGGTAAAGAGGTGCAGGAGTTTATATAATTGGACTCAACTGTGCAGAGCAATGGGAAATGCAGGAAAGAGGTAAAGAAGAGAGTCTAGTCAGGGCGGAGTAGGTAGAGATGAGTTTCTGTGATATCTGTGATAGAAGAGTAGTGATGAGAGTAAAAGGAAAGGTTAACAAGAAGACACTGAGACTATGTTAAGTGGTGAGTCCAGATTCTGCCTACAGTATTTGGAAGCGTAGAGAACGCTTTGGTGATTGCTGCACTGATAGAGTAACATCTTTTGGTGGAGGCAGAGTGATGGTGCGGGACAGCATCTTCCTCACTGGAAAAATGAGGCTTGTCACCAATGGAGGCAATCTCAATGCAGAGAGAAATCTTGGTGAAATTCTGCAACCAGTGGCAATCCCATATTTCTATAGCGGGGTTTATCAGAGACTACCTCCAGACTTTGGGAGTGGAGAGGATGGGATAGCCTACTTTTTTTTGTTACTATGACTACCAGTGAAACAGAGGTAAGAACTTTCCTGCATCATATTATAAATTAAATCCCTTTGGATTAAAGATCTGTGATTCTTTAGTTGCTGGTATGATTAAATGATTTCTTGGCTAATGTTTCTTGTTTGATTCATAAACAAATATATCCAAAGCAAGACTTTCTGAATATATCTGCATTGATTGAAGCCGTCAGGGTTAATTTGTCACAATGGTTACAGTTCACTTGATATATTCAAAATACAGGGGACTACTTCCTGGGATCCATGTTGCTAGACTCTTCTTGTGTTTTTCTTCAGTTTCTTGCAACACATTAGATTTATCTGAAAACACAGAAAGACATGTCGTGTCCACTTTAACTGCATTTTATCCATGGCTATAACTCTTCCATATGTAGCAGGAGGCTGCATTAATTTTTCTTGGACTGGAAGAGTAGACTGGTCTATAAAAAATATATTTCAGTCAAGTAAAACCATAAAGGTTTTTAGGATAGATGATGACTCCTAGCTGAAGATGATTCCTCCTGAAATAGTTTTGCAGAGCTCCACTAACCACACAGAAACAATACATTTAGGATTTTAATATTCAGTTTTCAAGATAAAGTTCTTGGATAAACAAAGGGACAGTTTTTGGCTATATAAAAAGCTATTTAGAAACGAGTGACTAGACGTGGAGACAATAGTGTTTGTGTGCTTACATTGTCAAGTATCAAATACAGACACATTTAGCTCAGAGTGAAGAGAATACTCGCAAAGTTCAGAATAAACGTCTCACTGACTAACAAGAATCACTTCATCAATAATTTCAACCACATCACTACACACTGAGCCATTTATGAGCTATGCTTCCAGGAATATGCAGAAAAACGAGAGATTCAGGTTTAGAGACCACTTTACAGAAGTTCCATCAGTGAGCAGGTGGTAAATGCTGACACTCTCACCGATTTGCATACAAAAGGTGCCTCAAGTGTTGTTTAAAAAGTAATTTGATGGGGAAAACTGGGCTGGTGTAATACCATAAAATAGGAATCCCAAGACAGGTTTATGCATTGGCCAGCAATACCCTGTTAGTGAAAGAGATAAAAATAATAAAAAAGTTGCAAAGAGTTGCCAAACCGGCTTCAGGGCTTTCTGTTGCAGATCTACTCAGTTTGGCCCATTTTTGCTACCAGCTTGATAAACTGCAGGCAGTGCCAGCCAGAGGCTACTTCCACTTAGATGTCTCATTAGGTGGAGTTTGTAACAGCCAAAGGGTGGCAGCGCATTTTTGTTGCTGTTCCTGATGGAACTCAAAGTAAAATGGTCTCCGTGCTGAGAGAGACACCCAGAGAGTGCTACTACGACAAGGGCACAAGAGACAGACATAGAAGGTGTTTGGCAGTGCAGAATTTTATGCTAAAGTTTCATTGTAATATACAGTATACCGATAAACATCACATCTGGGTCTCACGGAGTTCACCGATGTTTGATTTGTATATTCAGATAAAACAAATTTTGACAGTTCACAAATAAGAGCACATTTTGAGTTACAATCCAGAGCTATTTCCTGTAACAACTTATGTACTTAATGTTAAGTTTTCTGTAAAGTTTCAAATGTCTGAATTGTAATAAATAGCGTAGTGGTTTAACCCTTGTTTTGACCCAGATATGACTAGTAGGCTTAAGAAAACAGATTTACAGTACAATACACTTGTAAATGTATACACTGTGAAAAACATTTCATTGGTTCTCCTTAAAAGCTCAAGTAATAAAGTTCCAAGGCTTTGAGAGGGCAACAGGTATTTTTCACTGTATAACGGAGTGTTTGCTAAGCCCCACCTTTTACAGTTACCATCACTTTGCCAGCTTGAGGTTTTGCTAACCTTAGACAGTAAAAACTATTTGCAGCAACCTTGGTGATAGGTTTACTATTAAAACTTTACCTAAGCGAATCCTAGATTTAATCAGAGGTAGACAAAAAGACTCTTTTCATTTTCTCGCCAGGCACCAACGATGGCCTGAGCTGAAAGGATGAGCAGATGTAAGCAGCTATGCTAGCTAGCAGACTAACTACTTTTGAAACCATTATTTCCAAAATTACCCACTCATTCACTACTAAGTGTATTGTTGGGGGTCATTGAACTCCACTCATCTGCAGAATGAATCATTACGTCATTGCTGTTGCACAAATAAAACATAATGACGAGTCACCCCAGGCTAATATATATTTGTGTGTGTGTGTATGTAGGGGTGATTTTGGACACAGTCTTCTGGTGGGTTTCCATTCCACCCGACTGGGAAACAATTATGGGCCTAAATGGCGAAGTTATGGCACTGGTAAGTGCTAACTTTGGGACACATCTGTGGACCAGATGTGTCCCAAAGTTCATGAACTGGACCAAACCTGGGTATTGGCATGTGTTGTGTGAGCCAGATGTTTCTCAAACTTCAAAGTTAGTCTTGCGGCAAGTGTTGTGAGAGCCAGGTGTGGCCCAAAGGGCCAAAGAAAATGTTGCCAAGTTTAGGCAGCCTCACCCAGGTTGAGTCAATGTTATCTGTTAAAGCCAAATGTGTGCCAAACATTGTTCGCTCTCTTAGTAATAGGGGTCTGGGGTAAAACCCAGGTTGGAATTAAAACAGCACTGACAACTTCCTCAGTCCTCCGTTATGTCTCCATTTACAAGGATCGATCAGGTAAGATACCCTGACTTAGTAGACTACCACCTGGCAGCAGTAGTGCACCACTTTTACTGTTTGCTAACTGCCAATAAATGAAAGAAGAGAATGACAAAGAAAACTTGATTGACAAAACAAGCTTTGAAGGAGCCGAGATGGTTGCTGGGTTTCTGGTTGCATACACTGCAATGCTAGTGATGAAGAGACCACTTGAACTTAAAGATGCAAGTGAGATGGCTGTCATCTCCTTTCAACAGAATACCCAGCATCAAGTCAACATAATCCTCCATCCAGCAGTTTTCCAGGGCTGCTCCAAAGTACCTAACCTATAGTGGGGATGTGTTTCGGCCCTGTAGACATTTCCGAATTTTCTCATTGTAGGACTGTTCCTGATAATGGAGACATGCTGCAATTATGAGGCCTGTTCAACTGTCCCAGACCTCCATAAATGGAAACCCGCCTTATGCCTTGACTGGTCACTGGTCAGGGTTTAGTTAGCAGTTGCTCTTGATTTCGAGAAAGAAGTAGCACTTTGTCTTACAGTTCAAAGATATTGAAAAATTACCAACAGCTGCTTCATGCTGTTAACTTTATGATAATTATTGGTACAAATATATAATTCCTTGTGTATTTTAGATCCTACTACACTTCTCCAGTCGTTATTTTGTAATATGTAATAATGCAGTATCAACCCTCAGGTGGTAATATAGCTTTATTGTAAATGATACATTAACAGAAATCATATTTCTGTACCAATATAATAACACGTGGTTAGTACTTCATAATGGCATTTACTAAACTGTGCAATGTTAGAAACACTTGAAATGACTGTTCTGTAAAATAAAGTGCTACTAGTAAAGGCAAAGATTGCTCTCAGCTGTATGTGGCAGCTCAGTGAAACTCTTCAGTGATTTTTTTTTTCTTCCATCTTTTATCTTTCCATTGTTGATGCATTCAAGAGTCGCAGATAACTGTAATCTGTCTTCTTGACCTGAAACAAAGCACACAGCTCAGTTCCTTGTGTTTCTAAGTTGAACCTATGGATCTGTTGTTTACAGCGCATTCATCATAAGAGCACCAAAAGAAATTGTACAGTATATATATATACAGCCCAAAGTGTAAGGCATAACAAGACACACCAGTGTAGTGAGATCCCTTTCATCTTAGTCCAGTCCATCCCGACTCCTTTTCAGTTATTTTCTTTGACTTTCCACACCATTCATATTCACCCTATACAATATTTCATTCAGCTGCGTGACTCTTTTATTAGTCCATTAAAAACGTTTTTCTTCCACTCACATCCATGTTTGCAGTACTCTGAGACCAGCCCAGTTATGTCTGAGTTGACTGGATATATTATAGAAATACAGTCCTAAGTGCTGTTTTGTACATCTGGATTCTTCAGTGCCATCTCCTATCTGTGATTTCCTTTTGCAAACTGTCAAAACCGATTATTTGATTAAGCCATGTTCCTGTATGTACATCTTGATACTGAACTGTACATTTGCTACTGATGTAGTCTGTAAACACAGTTGTGTACTGCTATAGGCAGTGAGAGCCTACGTGTTTAGGTGGATGCTGTATCTGAGTTAATATACAAAAATGCACACCATAGTTAAACATCCAAGTCTCCTTAATTTAACAGTGACACAATTCTAAGTTGACTGGCATTGATTATTTCTCCCTTAAGTTACATGAACACAAGGATTCCTCGAGCATAAATGTTACTTAGGACGGCTGTTGACCAACTTACAGTTTCATATTCTGTACAGCTGTTGTACACTTTTAATATTGCTTCTTTTACATTTTCAGAATTAGTTTCATTTATGAGTAATCAGGGATCAGACAGGCCACCCCAAATAACCACGATATTTAGGCATACCAGGCCAAATAGTGGGGAGGTCTGAAAGTCTTAAAAGGTTCAGGTAGGATTGATTAAAAAAATATGAATCGTCACAGTTTAAATGGTAACCAGAGAAAACAAGCTAGTTCTGGAAAAAAAGTGAGAGTTGGGTATGCAGGACCACTGGATGAAGGTGATTTTTTTTCTTTTCTTTTTGGTGTTCAACTTCATTCATGCAGCCATTAAAAAAAATGAGAGTTGATGAGGTGAGGTACATCTCTCCGAGCCAAGTCTGAGAAAATCTAGCCACAGGGCGACGGCAAGCCAGAGAAGACCTCCCTCCCTGATGAGTAATGTCACTTTAGCAGTTGGAGCCAGCAGGTGTGTAGTTGCTCAGCTCCCTGCGGATGGTGCTGAAGGGCGACAGCTCCAGCTCTGTGGTGCACTCGTGTTCGTTATCGTCACTGGCCGTGGCCGAAGAGGGGGCGTGGTTACAGCAGCAGCAACAGCAGCAGTCCAGGAAGGCCCTGCCCAGCGGGCGGCAGAGGAGAAGCAGCAGCGCTGGCGTCACGGCTGCCCGGCAGAACAGCAGCAGCTGGGAAAGGAGATGTAAGACGGACATGGTGCGCTCGGGAACACCGGCTGCCATGTATGCAGAAGACTATGTTGCATATGTTCTCGGGCACCACACACGCGCCGTAGACGATTGCCAGTGCCACAACGGTGCAGTTCATCTGGCTCTCTAGCCGGATCTGCTTCTTATTGCTGCGCACGCTGGCCTGCTCTGCGCGCCGAATCTTGCGTGCCGTCACCAATGAGCATCCGATGGTGAAGAGGGTCGGGAGACAAAAGTAGCAGCCGAAGCACCACCACAGCCGAGCCCCTTCGTAGGTCAGGCCCAGCACGTAGAGCATGTCAGGCAGTGAGGTGGATATCCTGATGATGCAGCGTTCCTCTGGAGGCTCATCCGGCAGGCCTGTATCCTCCTCCACCAGCTGTCGAATGAGGAGCTCTGGGAGGGCCAAGAGGAGCGCACCAATCCAAATGACTGCGAGCTTGGCGGTTGTAGATGTGCAGTTCTCTATCATCTCATAATACATCTGGACGTTGGTGGCTGCACGGAAGCGGTCGATGCAGAGAGCGCACAGGGTGAAGGTAGTGACACCCAGGGATGCCACCTGTGGAAACAGAAAACATGTTCTTAAAACACTGTGATTACTTTCCTTTTAGTCAGTGTTGAATCATTAGTCGTAAGGGTTTGCAGAGTCTTAGAGTTCCCCTCATTGGATTACACTGCCTGAAGAGCATTGCTCATTATAGCACTCAGTGCCTGAGCTTACAGATGATAACCTTCAATTATACCAACATCCAGAAGGATTTTTCCAGCAGGACGGATCAGCATGCAATTCTAATACTGCTGTGACACTTTTCCGAGTTACAGTCAAGGCTGTCATTAATAAAAGAAGAAATTACTCAGTAATCTCCGATAGATTGTGTTTTATTCCTTGATGATAAGGAATGGCTGCAGGTAAAATAAAGATTCCTCCATCATCTCACAGCAAGGACTCACACTAATGGTTTTGGCCTTAAGGCACACCTTACATTGGTGGAATTACAAGCAATGGGGTAACAGAGGAACAATGGAGGGCTCCATGTCCTCAGCACTCTAATGTCCCTGAAAGTGTTTTTGTGTGTAAAAGAGAAAATCAAAACCACACACAGAAACAGAAAGAAATCACACACTTAATGAGAAAGAAGATGGTTCAACCTATAATGGAGCTTTTAAATTTCCTTCATGTTCATGAAATGAAACGTCAACAGACCACACAAATGTCCTCGGCATGTGAAAGCATCTCTTTGGGTTAACGGGCATTTTGGCAGAAGGGAGAAATTGGAAAATGTTCCTCTGCAGCTGGACTGGGTGTGTACTTCTGTCCACAAATGTCCACCCTATTTTACCTTCTCTTCCTCTGACTTTCACTTTTCTCTCCTTTGATTTCCTCTTCCCTCTCCTCACCGTCTGTTGCTTTTTATAACCCCCCCCCCCTCCATCCTGCTCTTCTTATCAAATTTAAGTACAGCAGCCAGATCCCCAGATGGCCTCAGCAAGCCACAACTTTAGTGCTATAAACACACACTTCCTAGACAGATATAAATGTTCACACACTGCAAGATGTTCTGGGTATGCAGAGCCCCCCCCCCCTCACACACACACACACACTGACCCTGTCACACATGGAGGTCCTAACCAGGTTAATGAAGGGCATCCAAATGGAACTGCAAAGAGTAAGTGGGGTGGAAAAACCACCTAGAGGCTCCAACGCTCTAAACAGAGACTGCAAAGTGAATCTTGGTCCAGAAGGGTTTATTATTTTCCATCATGCCAGTACCATCTAGTACTAAACTGTTTAGCCAGAGCAGCACGATAATCGAACATTATATTAGTTCTGTGACACATGTGCATGATACATCTCTCTTCTGGATATAGATGCTCATTTTTCAACTCTTTCAACATATGTTTTTTGAGGATGTGCACGACCAACGTTCCAAACAAATGCAGGATATGCATGGGAGCCATGATGAGTTCACGTACGCGTTACAAACGGCAAGTATATTCCAAGCCTTACTGTCTTTCAGATTTGGAGACCATCTCTGATATGTGTCAAAGCCAAGTTGTCTATTTTTTTCCAACAAAGACAAAAACAAAACAAAACAGGATATAAAAGCTTCTTGGCACCTGCTACTTGCTGCATTTCTCTATTCACTACATTGTCTGATTCATATATGGATGCAGTTACTATCTTCATACTTGAGCCACATCAGCACCCAATATGTCAGCAGCAAAGGGGAAACTAGGACTGGCACTATTTTGTGTGCCCTACGGGAATAAGCAGGTGAAAATTAATTTTTTAATTGGTCTTTGGCAACTGGATAAACCAGCCAGTGACCAGAAACATGAGATTCTTGGTTCTGACTGTGGAACGGCCCGTCTCCAGACTGTGAAACACTGTGCTCTGTGAAAGCACACAATGGGAAGTGAATGTTGCCTATTTGCATTGTCACTGTGAATGCACAGTTGGAGAGTGGAGGCAGAATGACGAGGGGAACTCAAGTGTATCTCGATTAAGGTGGCTTTACATGATACACACTTTATATCCGGTGTTAAATCGGCAACATTTAAAATAAAGATGTACATTTTTCCATGTTGACTGGCCTTCCATTACCGGCAACATTTTTTTCCCCTCATTCTTAACCATCATTTCAAGCTCTACATGTAACACACATCTAACTTGCATAAATACCCATCTGGTACAGATGCACAGGTGTTTGCATGTGGTGAATATTTCATGGTTTGAACAACAGGGCTGGAATGACTTTAAAGGCTGTCATGGAGGCCTGGAAAACCCAGCTTTGATCAGTATGTCAGGGCGGAGAGCAAGGGCAGGATGAACAAGTAAAGCTTTGTACTGGAGGGGAGATGAAGCAGCGAGATAGCACCAGAGTCATGGCTGGAGAGGCCATGGTAGTAAGAAACTGGAGACGAGAGTCATGGGAAAAAAAACAAAGAAAATAATTAGTGAATAAAAGGAAGAAAAACAACAACACATTGACCAGCTTGAGGCATTGCAAAGTGACAGGAAGAGAGAAATAAGCCATGACACCCACAGTATGATAAACAATGTTAATGTGGCATATGTTCCCAACAGCAGCCTTGACCCTGCCATGTTTGCTGTCTCTGCAAGAACAAAACAGCCTGATGGCTTCAGGTCTGGAACTGTGAGCAATTATTTCTAACAATACTGCAATAATAAGTGAGGAAAAGTAATCAAATCATGTACTGCACTTTCAGATGCTTTCAATTTCAATTTTTTCCTGCATACACTTACATTTCCTTCCATTTTATTGCACTTTCTGCCCCATTAAAATTAATAGACCGTATTTGTTGATTTTGAGATAAACATTTTAAAGTGCAAATAATTTAAAAAGGGTCAGGGTTGCATTTCATTCAGATGAGTTAATAACAATCCCACCTAATAATGAGTCTCTCCTCAGTCTCTATCTCCCTGAGATTTCTCTGGTGTTCAAGGTTAGCCTGGCCGACCATGCCTGCAGATATTCTCTCCCATAAAATGGATCGGATACCATAAAGTTTTACCTCGATGTCACATATTTCGTTTTTATCTGATTGGTTGTATGCTTAGCCACAGAAGCAGTTCCTGCATTTGTTGTACTTGTACCTTGGAAATCAATGTAACCAACTGATTCTTTGTATTGATCAATATCAAAAAGAAAAAGATTGGCTGGCCTGACTAGCTCATGCTACGTTTACATGCAGTAGTTTAAAACCGACTGTTCAAATTTTTACAACGTTAAAATGTTGTATGGTTCAAGCATTTAAAAAACATGTAAATTTACTTTCATTCTCAGACTGAGATCAGAGTATTGCTTTTCCACATATGAAAAGCTGAAGCTGTAGCTTGCTAGCTTAGCAAAAACACTGGATATGGCTAATGGCTAACAGTGAAATGGCTAACAAGCATCTTCCAACATAACACAATAAGAACTTTTGTTTCATAAGCCAAGGAAAAAAAACAAACAAAAAAACACAGCTTTACCCTGACTGAACCTCCGCTGGGTTTGCCACTAAGCTAACCTGACTCAAAATGACGCTAACAGCCTTAAATCTTTGCAAGAGAAGAAATATGTGACTTTCTTAAAATACAGACCATTTGTTTAATCTAAAGCTTTGCATACTGTTCTATTTGTCTTCTTTTGATTGATGTGTAAAATGTTAAAACTATGTGCCATGGAAACAAAGTTTTCAATCTGCAGCTGCAGAGCTCAGAAAAACAAAGAGAAAACATGAAAAGGCCTTTCATCCACATTGCACATTTTTCATGTTTTGGCACTCTTATCTGCACAGCAGGTGAGAAGGACATTTTCCTCTGGCGCTGTTTTTAATAATGGCTCATTAAGTTCTTGATTAAAGGTTTTGAGAGCTGGTGGCTCAATGGCTCATGTTATTAATTGGATCTTAACAAGGACTGGTGGAGAAAGTGCAGCAACAGTGTGACTACAGCCACTGTCAGGTGTAATGGTTATTACTATGTGATGAATGGACTAATGTCAGAACACAACAATGCACAGTCTCAACGTAATGATGCTGGGTAAGAAAGGCCTGTTCTACCTGTGGTCCTTCCTGGTTGACCGTGTGACCCAGTGCAGCTTCCAGGAGACCATAACTCTAACCAGAGAGGTCCTGCCTCTGACAGCAGCCATCAGTCAGCTGGACTGCAGGTCCAGGACACAGAAGTAATGAGGGGTAGCAAGCAAACCCATTTGTGAGTGTGTGTGTGTCCGCATGTGTCTACATGTATCCACATTTATGGAAAATTACTAAAAGTCTGCTGGAGAGTGCATTAAGGATTTGCGGTCCTCTTAAAATTATTTTTTTCATTAAAATAGGTTTGTCTAAAGTACTTACGCAATATTCCAAACAGAGTACACAATGTTCTCAAATGTGCGGTGTTAATGAGCACTGACCCAGTTTAAAACTGTCATTGTGCTCTAACTGGAAATTACAATTGCAAACTTACTTCTTAGGCTGCTTCAGCCAAGTTACAATATACTCGTAGGAGTTACGTTCCTTCCTCTCCCCGCGAATCCCAAAAATCCCTAAATTATTGATGTAGTTTTAAAAGGCCGATGTATGATATTATGTACGCTAAAAGATGCTTCCCATTCTAAAGACATTTTTATTTACTCATTAATACAGAAATGATGTAGTAATGATAAATTAAAAACATTTAAAATTTGTAGTGTGATATTAAAAATAATAGTAATAATAATAATAATAAATATATATAAATACAATAATACTAATTAGGAGTGAATGTAAGGGTTTTTCTGCTAAAAAAATGACCTAAGAAATTCACAAAATTGCTGGGGGCTACCACAAATTCAAATACATTATAAAAAAAACTTTGAGAGCAAACTCCATGAGTATGTGGGACTGTGAATGGGCAAGGGTATACTCTACTTCCATGTTTCTGCCATGATTTGATTCTTAGTTAATCGTAAATTACAAACAAAATGAACCCAAATATCTTGTGTCTAATATAACCAAACTTTTGAAATGATATATTAAAGTTTCTCTCTCCTTAAAAATGAAGACGGACCTCCGTCCTCTAATTGACTGAAAACTCAACACACGAGCATCCCATCACTTTTGCTACGTCGACAAAATGGCAACCTTTGAGGGCATGAAGTGTCCAACGATCCACACTCAGTTTTCCGATCATTATAAGCCCACAAAAAGTAAGTGTAAGAGAAAAGGTGTCATACTTGGAAGACAGCTTTAGTGTCTTACCTGTAGACGGCAGTCACAGAACTCCCAATTTGGAGAGTAAAGGAGAAAGTTGATGGAGGAGCCGGGCTAATAGCTAATCAGAATGAGGGCCATGGAGGAGGCAAATTTCACTACCTAAAACAACTCGAACCTCACAAATTTCACAGCAGTTCAAGTGAACCCAAATACATTTACACCAAATCACTTCTACATCAGACAGCAGACTATTAAAACATCGTAACCTGTTGAATTTTTCAGCCACTTACAAGAAATTTCATTTGTTAAAAATGCCAAACCAGTGCTTATGGCTAATATAAGCAGTCAGGTATTTATACAATAATGCTAAAATTTAACACATTTTCACACTTTCACAAACTCCTGCGCCCCCCCAGGTTCCACTTGTCTACGGGCGGTGCAGAAGGAAAAGGTGTAATTCATCCTCGCGGGCTAAAACACAGAAAGGCAACTACTTTCTTGCCAGATTTCTACGACTGCTGCTTTTTTTCCTGCTATGGACTGACTATAATGTTCACAGCAGGCATTCGACTTGCTTCAAATCTTTTAACTGATTGGTTTGGCAAATTTAGGTATGTATTTAAGTCTCTAGTGCTTGGTTAGGAGGCAATCAAACTCTTCTTACAGAAATAGATTAGCGTGGAGGCAGTGTCAGACTGATAAATCGGTTTATTATTAGGCAATTCAACCAGAACCCTTCAGTGGATGCATTCTTCAGATGTTGTGGCGATGGCCTAGACGTCATCAAATGACATTAGTATGGAATTCTGTGTGTGAATGCTTCGCACGACCAAACAGGTGGCTGTATGATGAGAATTTTTATAAAGATGCTGTTTGCAAAGTGCTAAAATTCAAAATTTACTCTACTGCCCTGCAATACACTTCTTGTATGGATGACGTTTTAATCTGAGAGACAAGGAGGAAGAAATCTATCTGTAAAGGAAAAAAAAAAAATCAATACTTCGATGTATGTACATTTACAAATGATACATGGACCTGACACACAAGTACTGCCAGTGCTCTGTTACTGCTCCATTTCAATATTTCTGTCTCAGTCCTGTACAGTGGGTCTCAGGCTATTTTCTTCCAGGAAATAAATTTGTCTTCCACTAAATTATATCCTAACCTGTGGCAGATTTCCCCCAGACGTTAACAAAAATGAACTCTGCTCTCAGTGTGCAACAGCTGCTGGAAGAATCTCGTTGCAGGTCATTGATTCGTGCCTGGAAGTTTTACGTTGGAGGCAATTGAAAACACAAAAACTCTCCCATAAATAGTCTGTGAAGACTGGAAACATACTGACCTATTCCATGTTGCTGTGAAGCTTTATTATAACTACTCAATGAATAGTTCATATTTACATGGTCAAATATCAGTTTAGTTAATTGCGCCCAACAGCAACCTCAAACATTACGACAATCTGCTGTGTGATATTAACACATGAAAACATAGTATATTCTCATTCATGGACAAAGATCTGACTGAATGGTCTAACCATCATGCATTATGTAAAGCTGCTAATTACATATCCTGAATAATTCACATGTAATTAGCTATCATCCATGTGCTTCACTGGACAAGTTGAGAACAAATTCTCATGCCTGTGCGCTTCATGTCTACACTACACGCTGCAACCATACGAGTACATAAGGAAAGCGCGCTTGTGTGTGGCCAAATGCTTTTTATATTGCGTTTATGTGTGTGTACGTGCATGTGTGTGCGTCTTCCCCCTGAGGCTCGTTTTTAATCACAGATAGCTGATGCATAGAAGAGGAGGGGTTGAGGGGGTTAACAGCCGCCAGCAGTGATCAGTAGAAGCGAGGCCATCCTGCCCATCTGGAGGATCAGCACACTCCACTGACTTTGTGAATGCGTGTTAGTGTGTGCGGGTTTACAGGAGAGTTAGTTAGCGAGATACAACAGGCGGCCATGTAGACACGGGGCTGGGCGAAGATAAAGATGCGTAGTGAGAGACTTGGCCTATTTTCACAGGCTGCCTTGATAGATTGAGGAAATTGTGGACTTCTCTAACTTTACCCCTAAAGGGTTCACTTGGATGTTGTTATTTTGGAACATATAAAAAGAAAGCTCAAACTTCCATCTGTGCTCTCTTGGTGCTGTGGAATGGTCTTAAAAGTCTGTGAAACAGACTCAAAGAGCAGAGTATTGAATGTGTCAAACTGATGCATGTTCTGCTATTACCAGCAACTGATACCAATACATCAATCTACCTCTGCTCCTCTTTTTTCTTTCTTTCTTTCTGTCCACCTATTGTTCTCTCTTTCCTCAGCAATGCTCTGTGTCCCTCCCTGCTGTACCACAGCTGATATTGCCCACCAGTTAAGCAAAGAGGAGAATTCATGACCTTTGTGAGGTGCTTATATATTTATGACAAAATAAGCAAGTGTTAGAAGCAAAGGCCATGAACTCTCCTCATGTTGCTTCGATTGACAGCACTTAAAAGAAAATCATTAGTGTTCTTGTACAGGCTTAAGACAGCGTAGCAACAAATGGATGGTTAAAATTACCTCAATTTGTCTGTATGGACCTGATACACACTATCACTTAAGTGGAATCACTTTCTTTGAAAGAGGCTTAAAATAGAAATTTATCTTGACATAGGTCAATTGCCTTAAGCGTTAACATGAACTGCTATTTTTCTGCAAATAAACTACCCATCCCATGTGAAGTCATGCAAATCATGGCGTTCTGAAAACAAGCCGGCTGGTCCTTCTCTTTAAACCAAAACACGAGGCATCTGTTATTTCAAGAAAGATCTGCAAATTTTGACGCCAGCCTGCAGGATAGTTTTTTTTTTTTTTTAGATCAGCCAAAGGCAAGATGGTATTATTTCCATGCTAGATTTCAGACTTGAATTTGTTCGGAGATGATTCTGAACCCTAGGAGATAATGTCTTTTCTTTTTTTTTTTTTTTAACACAGTGCTTCCGCAGGGCAAAAAGATTCCCATCATTCAGTACTGGTTCCCAGCCTCACTTAGCACATAAATCTTTTTCTCCAGCCAAATGATCCACCCACAAGGCTCGCAGAAGGGACAGAAAACCACGTATTCTCACTTTTTCTAAGGCTAATTTCTAACTGATTGTTGAAAATTAGCTATTGGGTATTGCTCTTTATTGAATACAGGGTTTCATCCATTTCGTCCTGTATTGGCGATGAGTCCAGGGTCACGAGGGGGCAGGAGTCTTTTCCTTCCCTTATGACGCGAGAGACTGGGTATGCCCTCATGGGGGGGGGGCTCAACGATTCAAACAACTACACTCATCCTCACTCATAACATGCATGTTTTTGAGCAACACAAGGAAGCTGGAGTACATGGACAAAACTCAGGGGGTGAACACAACTCCACGTAGAGTCCCAGTTCAGTCAAATTAGAAAATATATCTTTGGATACATATTTTTGATCAATGCAGAACACATTGACTAAAGCTATATAGAACATACAAGATGCTACTATTGTTACTGGAGTTACACTAATGAGACTGCATCTTTTGGGGATTTTTTAGTTTTATGTTCCCATGAAGTCAACCACTAATTAGCTATAGATCAGGTTAAAGACAAATCTCATGAGCATGACTCATATCCTTCAGAATATAGTGCTTATTACTCCTATTGATGCCTTTTTCTTACTTTTCTTATTTATAGGTCTTAAACTAATAAAACTGCCATGTGCAACAAAAATAACTAATTCTCCATGAGTTTTTCCTGAATTTGCTGCATTTGGGCATTGCTGCCAGGATGGGTCATGTGGTGTAACAGGCACATAGAACAACAGCAGATATGAAATAATGCAGGCTGACTGTCACCCACATTTTGATTTTATGCAGCATTCTTACAATTTTCCAGCTGTGTTCGCTCACATCTCGCACCAGAAGATTGCTTTTTCTTTGTGGTTTGGCGAATTCCACACTCCACTGAACGCTGAATAAAACAAGTTTTACTGAGGGCACCACCACAGGAGGCTTCTCTCTCAGTGTTCGCTCATACATTATCTACACCATCTTCTGATTTTACACTCATATTTTCAGCGTTTGTGCTGTAAGTGAGGCTATGCACGGCGAGTATGTGCGTCTTCATCCCGAATTTTCGTGTCTCCTGTGAGTCAGTTTGGGTTAAGTGAGGAATGAAGTCACTCCTACGGTGTGTGTGTGTGTGTGTTTCTCTGAGCGCTCCACGGGGAGGGTGTCGGCCTCGGGGTGCATTACTCACTGTTTTGACACATGCATGCGCACACACTCAGATAAACAGAGACGGGAACCTGTGCACATGTCCTGATGGATGAATCCTCACGTGAAAAGAATAAACACATGGAGACAAATGAGCGCCGCTTCTTCTCAAACATGGACTGAATGGTTATTTTTAACACAGAGTACATGTGCTGGAAGTGTGTTAGTTTGGTTATTGAATAACGCTCTGTGGTCCTTGGGAAGCTAATATGCAGTTATACAGGCAGGGCGTCTTTTTCTCTCTGATCCCATAATAATTAAAGCACATGCAGTCACAAGGTGTTTGCCAGACGTCCGACTGGGCAACAGAGCAACAGCCAATAAGAGCATATTATTAAAAAAAAAAAGTAATAAGGAGAGTGTCAACAGGCCTCTGCCCTCACAGCTTCACCAGGGGGTGTTGCTAGGATGCTGAAAGGGGGGTGGAGGGTGGTCGACATCTTTGTATTGATACAGAAATACTATTGTTTTACCCAAAAGCGAATCATATTTGATGCAACAATTTCTACATTTCTATTTATACAATTAAACAATAAAACTAAACATCTTTCTGCTCCGTAAACTGCTATAGTTACCCAACCTGTTAAATATGATTTTATACATAATTTTGGGAAAATGTAGGGATTTTTACGCCAGTCTAAGTTATGATGCCACTTCTGACCAACAGGAGAGCAGCATATAGATCTGTGATGTTGCCACGTCTCGCTAGACGTCCACGTCATCGTCTTACATCAGACACATCAACATTTGTGTGGTATAGCTAGATGGAGTGGTTTTAAAGGTGCAACAAACTTTCTGTTGTTTTATATATCACATTTCACAGGGGAACATTAGCTGAAGATATATTGAATATAACTGAATATAACTGGCTTAAATAACATCAAAATGAACATAAATGAATCTACTCTTTTGCCAAATTTTATTGTGAGCAGAGAGTAAAGCAGAATATATTTGAGCCTTGGCATTAATGACTACTGTAGGATAAACTGAAATCAGATTCAATAGAGGCTTCCAGGGGAACATGAAAAAGGTGCTATTTTTATTTGCTCAGTAGCATCTCTTGCAACAACAGTCTTTGGCTTCACAGTATTATGTCACACATCAACAATGATGAACCTAGTTCACAGAGCGACAGTGGACGGCGTGGTAGAGGTGAAAGAGGGACTGAAGAAAGTGATGACAGAAGAGAAAAGAGAGGGATCAAGCAAGAGACAAAACAAATTTCAGTGTTTAAAAGCAACTTAAGCTTCATGCCTATAGGGGGGGCTGCTGTTGCTAAAAGTTCCTTTGTGATGCTCTAACACAAGTTTCTGAAGGTTTCCCAATTTCTGTCTAAATCCTTTTTTTTTTTCTTTTTGTTCCCATTATATGACAAGAAGCGCTTTTGAATTATTGTATTAGCTCTGTCTCATCTGATACCCTCCTCTTCTTCACCTGTCTGGCTCTTATAGTGGCTCTTCTGTCTTCATCTCTGCTCCTCCTATTCTCTTCTTGTCCTTCCAGTTCTCCTCATAAAAAGGTTGGAGTCTTAACCAACATCTAATTAAATATCTTATTGTCTTGACCTGATGATTGTCCAAGACCCTGAAGACACACAGTGTTTAGTTATTTCATATGCAGTTGGACCTAAACCAATATTTGAAGGTAGCAGCCATTTCCACTGGTAGAAAATGCACCAAACCAATCCCAACAGGGTGGAAGTAAGTTTTTTTTTCGCTTTAAATCACAGTACACTGACAGGAAATGAGGACAGGAGAGATAGTGGAGAGGACATGCAGCAAACGGTTGTAGGGAGTCAAACCTGCGACCACTGCAGGACTGTCGCCTCTACATATGGACCACCTGCTCAAACCACCAAGCTCAATGGCAGCAGGGAGTGATTTATACAGGAGCCACTATACAAAACAACCAAGATGGCTGCAGAAGTGATAAAAGCACCTTTAATTGGCTTTTTTTTTTTTAACCCACTATGGTTCCTGCTCCACTACATGTCAGTTTGAACGTCTCTTGTTTCTACTAGCCTGGTTGTTTCTCTGATTGGTTGTATACTGATCCAGTGGCATCCAGAGGCAGTTTCAAATTCAAATTCAGAGGAACCGGCTAATTCAGTTCACAAAGCTCTGTTTAGGTTATTTTATTGTGATCATTTGCTGATTATTATGCCATTCAAGTTTAGTAACATAAGAATGTATCATTCTGGTATAAGATTGTTCTGTCTGCACAACTATGATCATTTGTTAAGCTGTACCTTTTTATGAAGCTCTTAAAGCAAGAACCAGTTGGGAACTGTTTGAAGTGGGTTTGGGTTAGTGAAAGCAAACACTTAGGGAAGGGAATAAATAAAAATTCAGAGATAAAATAGAATATTTATGCTATATATAGTTCCAGGCACCTTTTCCTCTTTGCTTTACCACTTCATGATGTGGCAGTCTGAAGGCCCGACAGCTGCTTAAGGCTGGAGGCAAAGTTGAGCTCTTTGCTGGAGAGCTGGAGAACATCAGGCTTCCTACTGACATCCAGTCTGATCTTACTTGATCTATTCTGCAGCATATTCTACACTCCAGTAGACTGGGAGTTTCTTTTTAAACGTATGCCGCTTTTAACCCTCCTTGAGACCGGTTGCGTCATTAACTATTCAAAAACAAGCTTAAGACCCCTGGGATGGAAACGTCTCCTTTACACTGAAGACATTCAGCCGCTGAATCTGACACTGGTGTAATTGCAGTTGCTAAGCGCACAAAGGAGAGGTATTACTGGGCCGTAAACAGCTCAGCTTGCACCTCGTTGCAGCTCATGATAGAGAACGGCACCTGGTGCACTCAAACATGGGTTACCTGAATGTTTTTAACCAGTTTTTTATTTTTTTTCTTTCTATTGAAAGTGGGAAGGAACTGTTAGACTGTTAAAGAATGAATATAGGATGGTGAGCTTATCAGAACTAATGCCTTGGAGGTGGGGGCGGGGGGGTTGAAACTGGTGTTGCAGCAGGTTTTACAGGTAACACTGTGACTGGCAGAGATCATGTGTTGCAGCTCTGCCAGAGTACTTTCATTCTTGTCGGGGCTTTGAAAGTGAAACCCAACTTAAATCTGACTCATATATTCAGTGTATTCAAGGCGTCTGCTCGTCAAACAGCCAAAAGTCCACCGGACATGTTTCCCTTGCTACTTAAGAGGTGTGATCACAATCAGACAAGCTGAATAAATGATACTGATGGATGATCCCCCGCAGAAAGCAACGATAAAGGCTTCGAAACATAACCTGCGGCAATGTGAAATCATTCTTTCCCGGGACTTTCAGAGGAGATTATAAGAGACAATTACCTCCACGTAGGGCACCACTCTGCAGGTGAACTCTCCCAGCAGCCAGGACTTTGTCAGTTCATGGAAAACCACCATGGGCAGGCAGAAGAAGATCAGCACGAAATCCCACACGGCTAAATTGGCCAGCAGAGAGTTGGAGATGCTTTTCATGTAGTAGTTCTGGCACACGATGCAAAGGATGGCGATGTTGCCCAGTATGCCCACCAGGAAAATGACCCCGGAGACGCACGTGATGGCGTAAGCGCCGAAAGTCTCGCTCGTCACCGGGTAAAAAGGGTTCTTGATCTCGTCCCCGAAGTCCGGCGAGCCGGGAGGGGTGATCGGCGTGGCGTCCCACGGGTTCTCCTCCCTGACCGTGTAGAACTCGGGCCTCTTGGTGAACAGGTCAAAGGGCAGGTCGGTGGAGGTGAGGGCCACCGGCTTGGGGATTGGTTCCCACGGCGACGCGTAAGGTTGAGCCATAACTGTAGAGCTTTTGTTCTGCCGGGTTCTCCCCCTCTTCCAGGCTTTTTTCTGCTCGTCTTTTGTGCCTCTCGTGCGCTTGTCGCCCTCCTCCGCTCCCCCTCCTCCCATTAAGGGAGACTTATTGTAGTGTCCACCTGCTGGCGTTCCACTTAGACCGCCATTCAACTTTATCCTCTTGTTGTGGTGGCGCGTCGCGTCCCAGTGTGAGACGCCACTCGGATCCTCCACGGTCCTATTGAATTCGCGTTTGCTGTGCCCGACCCGCTTCATCTGCCCCGCCGTTGCCCGCTTCCAGGGGTGCGTGGAGTTGAGGGTCCCTCGGATGACTGCCAGCTCCGCCGGGGACGCACCTGTGGCGTAGCCCGGCAGGAGCGCGCGGTCCCGGGCTCTGCTCTGATGAGTCTCCCGGGGCGGCCCGAGGAAAGTCCTGCCGGAGTGCGCGCTGCTGTTGCCGTCCTCCTCACTTCGAACTTCTCCATTGTTTTTCAGGGATAACAGCACATGCGTGTGGGCGAGTAACACGAATAACGTCCCGGGCGGCAGAACCTGCATGATCCAGGAATTCTGAGCGCAGTTTTCAGTCCTCACGGGTGCACCTTCATACCTTTTATGGCAGCTGCGAAATCCACTTCAGTCGACACCCATGGTGGAGACGGTACAGGAGGTAGCTCCGGGTTTAAAAAGAAAACAAAACAAATCACAGCTACATTTGAGATGTGAGCTCACCAAACTTGGAAGTAAACGCGTAAAAGCAGCTGCAGCGTTCTCCTCTTGGTCACTCCCGTTTGCAAAGTCTTGGCATGACGGAACAGGACAGCGAATCAGCCTCAAGATCCCGAGAGAAACCAGACGCAGGGATGGGATTTACGCATTTCCAAATCATGCAAATCCGCAACCAGTTTCCAGCTGTTGATAACGGCAACAAAAGAGCAGATCTCCTGGGTTGGGTCTGCAGCTGCAGCAGCAGCGCCAATGCGGGTGCAGCCCGTGCAGAAAGCCCAGTCGGCTGTGATGCTCCGGAGCAGAGAGGAGGGACCGTGGAAGTGAGAGGAAGCTTCTCTCCTCTTCCTCCTCCTGCGTCCGATGTCTCTCCTCCTTCGCCTTTTCGCCTCGCTGCGAGGAAAAATGGACTCCCCTGGCGGCTAACCCCAATCTGTCATCCCTCATCCATCACGGAGCATCCAACAGCCCCGGAGCAGACTACGTCTGAAGCCCCCCCACGGCAGACAAGCCTGCCACGCCCGACTAAAACGCGCTAATAAACATATTACCCAGTTTTTACAGTCATTTCTGCGCACAGGCGGCGCTGTGAGATTCATGCGCTTGAGCAAGATGTAAGCAGATGCAGTCGGATCTAATATGTTTAGAATAAAAGTAATGAGCAACATTGTGTATGCGGGGAGAGATATTCATTTAAAAAAAGAGAGAAAAAACTATATAAGACTGCTTCTTCTCTTTAAATATGTTGATTTGATTTGATAATGCGTTTGACCCTGGGCACTTGTTTCTTTCAAGCATAAGCATTTTATTCATTTATGGCAATAAGAAATCATCACTCTTCAACAGTACATCTGGGCTGCATGATGTTAATGGTTTACTGATCTCACAAATTGACATTTTTTTTTTGACAACACAGCACATCTGAAAGTTATGCACCTTTCACATCTCACTCTCTGTTCAGGCCTTCACTCATTCCAGTTCTCTTTTCATATTCTCAGTTCATCTGGCTGCAAGCTCGAGCTTTTCTGAAAGTGATCCCCTTCTGCTGTCTGATCTGATCTTACCTGTAACTGTGGGGGGCATGAACATCGATTGTGGGGTGTCCTCCACAGCCCTCATCAATAACTGCATAAGTCAAACCTGATAGACCTCATGAATCCATTTGTATTTTTTACCCCAGAAGCTTTACAGGAGCCTGAACTTGAATAATTGAGAGGAAACAGCTTCTTTAATGAGGCTGATTGACAGAAAATCTAATGAGACTATTTGCTTTTGAGACGCACTTTGCATACACTTGGATTTGATGGTAATAACATCTTAAAGTAATTTGAGCAGATAAATATCATCAGTGTCACATCTAAATACACTGATCAGCCACAACATTAAAACATTGATCATCTAAATATATTTGCACTAGTCAGGGGGAGGAAAAGGAAGCAAGTGAATGGCTGCTTCTCTGAAGCGGTACAAAACTTTTGCAGTTTAACCCTGATCCTAGCTGCACTTCCTTTAGCTCCACACTTCAACAGTCCAGTCAACGGACTAGCCAGGGGAAATCACTGAGTTTAATTTCTCCACCTGTACGTAGTGCTGGGCGATATGGAAAAAATCATATATCACGATATGGACTATTTTATATCACGATAACGATATATATTACGATATACCATAATAAAGTATGTTTTCAGTTATTCTCTGAAAAGTTTGACAAAAATTTAATTGCTTACTTTTCAACTTTATTTTGAAAGGACATTTAGCTGAACTGTCACAAACATACATTTTAGTGCAGCAAAAACAGGTAGGTACAGAGGTACAGTAGCTTTCACATTTTTTTTTAAAGTGCACAACAGTTTCTGAGATGAAAAACACATTTTTGCACTGAAGTTCAGCTATAAAAAATAAACACAAATTATTTTTCAACTTTCTGAAATCTGTAACCTTGTAGTGCAAAGTTTGCAAACCAATATAAAGTGTCTAAAGTAAACATCAGGGTTGAAGAGAACTCTGTTTAAGGCATTAACCATGAATAAAAGTGAAAACATAAAAGGCTACTTTGTAGAAGTAGATATGATTCTATCAAATTTATCATTGCAGGTTATTTAATTACATATTTGCTGTAATAATTGATAAAATTAGGTTAGAAACGATAGAAACGATAGAAGAGAAATGGCACGATATACACTTTTATATTGTCCCCACGATATATATCGTCATATTGCCCAGCACTACCTGTACGTAACCATAACCCAATAAGACCCCATAGGCAAAGAAATTGTGTCACTTTAAAGAGACAGTCTAAAACTGACTCTTTTTTGGTCTCTTGCTCTGTTTTTCTTTCTTCCATCATGACTGTTTTGAGTCTCTTAATCATTTCGTTCACTGTAGGTCTGTGAGAGAGTTTCATTATAACTCAAATTCCACAGATATCAATAAAATTGGAATTATAATTGTCTTTAATTTGAAAGTATTGGGCTTGTCTTCTGTGCAAAGTGCCTTAAAAATCACTCATGTTGTGAATTTCCACTACACAAATAAAAGGTGAATTGAACTGAACTGAATTTAAAAAGAATATCAGGCAACACGCAGTGACTGGAACCCAGAGTGGGGGGTGCAGGCCCGTGTACTGCCTCTGGCTCTCTCCTTCAAACTGTTTCAGTCACTGGACTGTTGCGGGGAGAATCATTGAGATAGATTCTCAATCTCCCGACAGGCATGGACGGTAAGTCACTTTTATGAGACTGCCTAACATGTATTCCTTTGTGGTTTCTTGCTTGTCTTTCTCGTTTTCTCTTCTGTCTTGAGTCTCTTAGTGTCATCTGCTGATATCTGCTGTTGCTCTGTGAACTAGTTTCATTGATGTTGATGTGTGACTTAGTACCATAAAATGATATGCAGCTGTATCAAAAAAGATGACTGGGATGATACTCCAGTTTCTTTGGCTGGTTCGTGTCTTTAGTAGTGATAGGACGACACAAAAACTACATGATGCTCAGTAAAAGTAATCAAGTTTTCCTTTAAATGAAATTTAACCTGATATTTAAAGATGGAAATAAAAAGTCCCTTTGTGGTCCTTTAATGTGCAGCATTGGAGGCAGTAACATTAGCAAGGAGACTTTAATGGGACCTCAACGTGATGTCAAACATCAGGTTCAGAGCCTGAAGAGTCATCTATTAATGTGGTTGGTCACTAAATTTGGCTGTTGGTGGTTTGATGTCCAGATGAAATGCAGAGTTAATGGCAGCTCCAATGCCATGCTGTTTTGAGTACTGATAAGGCAAAGAAAGGATATGTCTATCTCAAAAACAGAAGGTTTTATGAAGGGTGTTCCTGGTATGCAGTGGTTTATTCCTACCGAGAGAGGTCCAGTGAGGAGGGAAAAGGCATTGTGGGCATCTGATGCTGATTAATGCACATGGGGAGCAAAGGCTTCCCACAGAAGAGCTGCTGTTGCAGAAAAAACTCTTAAGTGCTGGGCATGAAAAAAAAAAAAAAAAAAGTGTCAGCGCACACAGTGCAGCACAGCTTCACACGGGCCCATGCTGACCCATCTTTGGAGGTACCACGTCGCAAAAAATAGATAATTTGGCAGGGCTGTGTGGTACGCCTGACAAAAAAGGTTACTGTAGAGTCTTTCAGGAACATGTGGCTACTGTGATTAAATACACACACACACATTAACAACCGCACAACCCATAACTAAGTGTGTCCAGCGTCCGGTCAATAACTCAAAAGACTCTCAGGACTAAATGAAGTGAGGGTATTATGTCTCAAGTACTTTTAAGTACTATAAATGGAATTGCATTGCTGGAGGATCAGACCACATGCAGTCATGTGAAAATGAAAGTGGACTCTCTTTCAGTTGTGAGGTTTTATGTAGGTCATGGCATCTGGTCCTTTCAAGGTTTTAGAACAAAGACACATGGTATATTACACCATGTTGTTATTTATTTAACAAATCTAAGCCAAAATGCAGTAGGATGAACGTTCAAAACCAATTGCACCCTCACTGCTTCTAGAATGATTAAGAGGGTATGTAGTCAGGCGCTGCTAATAAAATTAACTTGATTGGTTGATCATTAGCAAGTGTGAGCATCTTTATAAAAAAGGACACTTGGCAGTTTGTTGGTCTCGTGCATTCACGTATGCGTTAACGCGATGTCAAGAAGGATGGTCAGGTGCAGTGATCTAAGAAGAAATCTTTGCTGCCCATGAATCTGGAATTGATGGGCAGCAGGAAGCAAACTGACGGTTGTAAGGCCACTGTCAAAGAAACTGAAGTGCATCAGTCTGTGAGGAAGATTATTCATGAATGGGAAATTTTCTAGACACTTCCATGTCTTACTGGGAGAGGATGTCCCAGCATGTTCACTCCAAGGTCAGACCCTCCAGTGTTCACAGAAACTGCTAAAACCCAGAGAGCTACATCTCAGAACATACAGGTCTCAATTAGCATGTTCAATGTTACAGTTCATGACAGTATATTAAAAAAACTGTACAGGTATGGCTTGTTTAGAAGGGTTGACACAAGAAAGACTCATCTCTCTTAAAAGAACATGGCAGCTCAGCTTAATTTGGCAGAGTTGTATCTGGACAAACCACAAAACCTCTGGGACAACGTCCCTGAACGGATGGTGAAAATCAAGCATAGCAGTTCAGGACGAACATCTCATGCCAACTGTCAAGCACGATGGTGGAGGAATGATGATTTGGTCTTCTTTTGATACCACAGGACCGGAGCACCTTG
This sequence comes from Hirundichthys speculiger, assembly GCA_018398805.1. Classification (NCBI taxonomy): domain Eukaryota; kingdom Metazoa; phylum Chordata; class Actinopteri; order Beloniformes; family Exocoetidae; genus Hirundichthys; species Hirundichthys speculiger. The sequence continues at coordinate 3,776,340 of JAGFBZ010000258.1, forward strand.
CAGTCAGTGAGCCACCCATGACACATTCTGTCTGACAGCTAAAGGTGACGCTGGCTCACGAAAAAGGACGACGATCCCAAGCACACCAGCAAATTTACAATGAAACGACAAAAAGAGAAGAACTGGTTCAGTAAAAGTTCAGACCTCAGCCGGACCTAAAAACGGAGGCAGAAAATATCAAAACCCCCAAAGAACTGAACAATGTTCTGAAGAGGAATTAGCCAACATCATAGAGAAAATATTAGAGTTACTGCTGTTATGGGTGATTTGAAAGCTTTTGAATCATGGGATAAATTTAGTTTTCCACATATTGCATCTGCATTTTAGATGAGTTTTTTCAAAAACAATTATGATACGCTAATATGCAATGTTTTGCCGTTCATCTGAGCTTGTTTTTACTTGATTTTAGGCCCCTTGCGACAAACTGATTATTTCACACGCCCTGATTATGTAAAACTTAAGAATTAAAAGAGGCTTTTACATATGCCAGGATAAGTTGGAAAAAGCGAAGAGGGAACATACTTTTAAGAGTATTTATGCACAATGTAAATGTGCGTGGACGAACACCAAAGGGCGTATTTACAAGTGAGGATTATTGGGCCGGGCTGTGTGTGGTTTTTTTCCTGAAACATATGTCAACTGTGAGAGTGACAGAGAGGGAGTGGTGTTTACTGGCAAACAGAGCAGACATCTAGCTGATGACCTTCCACATCAAACAGGTGACCGGAGCCAATTCCAGCCAGGGGAGTACACACACACACACACACACACACACAAAACACACACACTGGTCCAAGCCTCACCACGGGGAACAATACTGATGATGGATAACCTGAGATGTTCATGCCAATACCTGCATCCGACCTTGATTTAGCTGTAGAGGAGAGTTTTACATGCGTGCAGCACCAATTACTGACTGCCTGTTGGAAGAGTGGGCCAACTGGGAGTTTTGCCGGTCTGTTTACAGGCATGTTGCGTCATAATCTTTTCTTGCTGTTCGCATGTGTCCAGCAAGTTCAGCAGGTTTACGTCTTTAATTAATGGAAGCTTTAGATTTTCATCTTTGTCTTTTTAAATGTAACTGAATGTCGAGCATCAGCGAGCAGCGCGTTGGCGACCTTCAATACTTCCGTCACAACTTGGAGAAGCACTTTAATCAGCTGGAAGGCAGGGGGCAACACTTCACATGTAATTATCATGTCTTTTGTGTATGTGGTCCGCAGAGGCTCTGTGAGTTGGCGTGCGTGGGTGGAGATAAAGAGGAGAGCCTCTTTCACAGATGTACTCATGCGTGGAAAAACTCAATGGATGAATCGCGATGGGACATTAAAGGGCACATGCCATGCATGTGGACACGTGACACAAAACAAAGGAGTGAGGGCACACATGCTCAGCAGGACACACTTTGTGAAGAGTCTTGAGTTTAGTAGGGCGTGAAGTCTGCAAGGACGAGCTTGGGCTATGAACATTTCATGGGCTTCCACTGTGTGGAGAATAATTCATGCACATGCACATGCATGCATGCAGATTTGTGTGGCTGACTTTGAGAGAACATTCATCGACATGTTGTCCAAACGCTACTCCCACTCCTAATTTCAACCAAAAACATCCTCACTCTGACACTCAGAGGTTACATCCCCACGAATACGCTTGTTTGTGAAACATCATTTTGCTTTCTTTGTTCCAAGTGTCCACACCTCTCTGGTAATTTAAGACCTTGAAGACACTACCGAGAACACTCCTGACCCTTTTTTTAGTTTGAGATCTGAAGGACGGGGTGGAGCAGTTGAAACAGAGTCTTATGGAAATGATGACACCAACATCCATATTCGCCTCCTGTCTGGGTCTCATCAGTCACCGGATGTCCTTCCATGAATCATGACACATGAATTCATTAATATTTTCTCTTTCCCGCCACCATCAATGTCTTATATCTGCGAGACACCTCGAGATTATCACAAAAAAAAAAAAAAAAAAATCACTGGTCTAAATAATAATTATCACTATTACTGCTCTTCCTGGGTGGTCATTTCTACAACTAATTAACCAAATCCCTGCTTCTTAACACATGACTGCACATTGTTACATGTATCTCTGACATGGTGCTGAAACACCCTGCTGGATTTTATCATCATTTACATTTTAAAGTGAAAACATAGGCAATACAGTGGCTGACCATCTGAGTTCTTATCTTCATTGATGCAAAGAATTAGTCGGGTTATTCTGGATTCTTTGACTTCCAGGGAGCAGTGGCAGTAGCATCAGTCGTAGACAAAACTACCTCTGGACGCCACTGGACAAGCATACAAGCAATCAGAGAAACAAACCATCAGCAGAGCAACGACCAGACGACCGCCAATAGGGTCTGCAGTGACATAGGATGTGTTTTTCAGATCCGTTTTGTTGATCCAAGGTGTTATTCGAAATTCTGCCGCCATCTTGGCTGTTTTTTGAAATTCTCCCTGGATGAGTCATTGCATGAAGCCTGGCCCTGCTGTTGCAGTTGCTGCGGTAGAGTCTGATCTGGTGTAAATGGCCGTGAATGAGGGGGGGTCCCAGACTCATTTCACGAGAGAACATTTTTGTGAGGAGAATGAGTATGGCTAGCCAGGCTAGACTGGAGCCTTTCTGTGTGGAGTTTGCTTGCGAGCGTTTTCTCCGGGTGCTCTTGTGTCCTCCCGCAGTCCAAAAAACATGAATGTTAGGCTAATGGGTGATTCTAGGAGTGAATGTTAACATGTGCAGATGCTTGTCTATATGTGACCCCAGGATGGACTGGTGACCTGTCCAGGTCCGGGGCTGGAAGAAGCTCCAGGAGACCCCCGTGACCATGAATAGAAAGAAGCAGGAAGAGATAATGAATGGAAGTGAAAATATAAATGATCAGTCATTTTATGAATCATGTTTGGACAGACAACAGTCAATCCAACAGTGAATCCATCAAAATGTCAAAAAATTGTGGAAGCATTCAGCCTGATTCCAGCTGATTGCAGTGCCTGACGTTCCAGGGGGTAAAACAGCTTTTGTACCTGCGCATACAGAATTTTTTACACCTCCACCTCCCTGTGGTTTCGTCAGCAGAAGTTATTTTCCCAAATGAATTAGTTGGAAATCTGTATTAGTCAGTTGGCCCGTAGCTGCAATTTGTAAGTCTACAACAGTGTGAAATTGTCCTCATAAACTACAGATGCAAAAGGGCTGAGAGCCTTTTAGTGAAATTGTATAGAAAAAAGAGTCATTCTTCAGGATTTTATCAAGGACGCATATATCTGAGACCTCCAGATTTATGTTTCTGCTGCAGTTCCAAAGCTTGCATCCAGTCTTCCTTTGAGGATGGTGAGGCTTTTATCTCACTGCTTGAAGTCAGTCTGAGGGCTTTTCTCTGAAGTCATTATTATGCCTCAGGTTTTATGCATTTATAGGGAATACTATTCAATTCCCATTGTGTCAGAATAACATAAGGAAAGGCTCTCAGTGATCATTTCTGCAAGGCTTGAGTCATTTTAAATTTGAGTGGCTCAGCACATGCTGATTTACAGTCCAATGGTGACATCTAGTGGGACTCAGACAAAAACAAGAACAGGACATTAAACTGCATTCTTCAAGAGACTCTCTGTTGTAAATATTAACTCCTAAAATTTCTAATGCAAAAAAAAAGAAGAAAAAAATCACACACACACACACCATTCATTTCATTCTCTTTGATAAATGAACTTTAGCTTCAGACAAATTTATAGATCAGTGTCTCATTCTTCATTCTCTTCATTGTCTGATTGTCTTTTCCTGACTTTCTTGATATATTTTCCTCTTCATTGCCCAGACATCTGTCAAAAGCAGTACCAAGAAAATAATTGTAGCATATTTACAATCATCTTAAATTCATCTCTTCTTAACATTTCCTCCATCTTCCTTCTTAACCTCATGATTAGTGTCTGGTTTTTCCTTCCATTTCCTTTTGAACTAATCACATGTGTTGTGGAAAGGTGATTTTATTATATTATATAGGAAGGTAGCTTTGATTGGTTCTACGTGTAGCGACGTACAGACGTTTGAACCCTCTAGTGCAGCGGTGCCCTCGAAAGCCCCTATCCAGCAGATTTTAGATGTTTCCCTGCTTTGGGACACTGTGATGCAAGTGGCTGTGTCATCAACAGACTTTGATGACAACCTGATAATGACCATTAATTAGAATCAGGTGTGTTGAAACTCGGAAATCTCTAAAACATGTTGGATAGGGGCTCTCCAGGACCAGGATTGGGCACCCCTGCTCTAGTGCTTCCTCAGGATTTAGAAGAATAAGTTGCATCCAGGTGCTGCTAATCAACAGCCCTTGATGAATTGATTATCAGCAGGTGTGTAGAGCTCCATAAAAGCAGACACTCTTGCAGTTTGCAAGTGTGGAGCACTCAGGAGATTTTTTGTTTTGTTGAAGCAGGATGCATTTATCAAACTCAAAACATAAAAATAAAAAATTTCCACAAAAAATATTCAGGCCAACATAACAAATTCTGGTAGAGTTGTTAAAAAAAAAAAAATCAGAACATTTGTATCTTGAAAACACCAATGTGACTGATGTTGCTGAAATAATGTTGCACATAAAAAGGAGGAGGAAATAACTCACATATGGTGAAGAGCATTTGGAGACAAAGCTGAAATCACAATTAAAGCTGGATTGTTGCACAGCCCTATCTCACCCACTGTCAAGCTGATGGTCATAATTTGGTGTTAACTTCTCTTTAAACCAAAGAATTCATGAGGCAAATGTGAGGCCAAAATAACAACGTGGGAGACTAATAAACATCTACTTCAGTTATTACTGCTGAATCATTAGGCTCTTGAGTCATGGAGGTGCTTTTTTTTTCCCACACAAGGCTTATTTTAGGCTTTATTTTTGTAAAATAACATGGGGAGGTTAGCCTAATAAGACTCACGATCAGATTTTTATTATGTTTTTACAGAAAAAAAACTACAGGGGTAAAACAAACAAACAAAAACACACTCATTTTATTCACATAAAATCCACTCACATGCAAACTTTTATACACACAGTGATACACACTGAAGCAAAAACTAAATCGTTCTCACAGTGGGTTACTGACAAATATGAATAACAAATGACCCTTACACAAACACATTTGCAGTAAATTATTTCATTGTGCTGATCCCTGATTGTAATTTACTTTAAACAGATGAAAGAGTCTTACAGAGGCAGGACACAAGTGACTTTTTGAACTACTCATTTGGCTCAGTAGATACATATATCTAAACCACCAAAGCATACTGTCGAGAAGTGAGAACTACTTTAAACCTGGCAATTCACTTGGAGGACAACTGGCACAAGTTGTCAGCATTCGCTTCTGCATGGAGCTCCTAACAAAAGTGGAAGTGGTTTTGAATTATAGTTTCTTCTGTATCTGTTGAACGAGCTCAAACATATATCTTATGCAACTTACCACTGGAAAAAAAGTCAAATGTTTTGTGAATCAGGACATTTTAAAGGCTAAATACAACATCGGATGGACAGCAATCCTGTTATTTTCAATTCAACTTCATTTGTATTGTGTTTATTCAAATCCAAATTGCCTCTAGGTGCTTCTCAGAGACCCAGAGGATAACTCTTGATAAAATATTATTAACTATAAGTAATATTTTTAAATATTAAATACAGGAACTATGGCAAGTAAAAAAAAAAACTCCCCTAGTGGGAGAAAAACCTTTTAAGCCAATGACAAGAAAAAACTCCCCCAGCAGCACCTAACGTATTACACCGTGCCATTATTTATTTATTTATTTATTTATTTATTGAGACAATATATAGACACACTTTATGTACATCTCATTATCCAGTAGCTTCTAAACCATCTTTAACAACAATAACTTGAAGTAATTGTTTTCTGAATGATGTTATCTTGTTGTGGTAGAAGATATTTGTTTCTCAGGTTAAGGTCTGGAATTTGACTGGACTCTTGCAACATCATGATTACTGATTTATTTTTCAGCCATTCTTGTAGTTTTGGGGGTGTTCTTGTGAATATTGTCCTGTTGCATGTTACAGGTCTCAGCCAGCTGTAGCTGTTAGATGGCTTTACGTGTCATTGCAGAATAGTTTGGAAAACAGTGGAGTTCAACATTAGTTGCAACAGAAGTTTGAAATCACTACTGCTCCACCATTTGTGCTTGACAGATGATTCAATTCAATTCAATTCAATTCAATTTTATTTGTATAGCGTCTGTTACAATGACAATTGTCTCTAGGCGCTTTACAGAGACCCAGAGCATGACCCCCGAGCAAATATCATTAACTAAGATTATAATATTAAATCCAATCAGTGATAATGGCAGGTAAAAAACTCCCACGTAGGGAGAAAAAAAACCTTAATGCCAAACAATGGCAAGGAAAAACTCCACTTTAAGAGGAAGAAACCTTGAGCAGGACCTGGCTCATATGGGGGGACCCTCCTGCCGAAGGCCAGCCGGGTAGAGAAAGAAAAGAGGGGAGACAGGACAGAGAGAGGATGGAGGACGGAGAGAAGATGGAGGACAGAAAGAGGAGAGCACACAAATGACTAAATACAATGGCCATATAAACATAAACAGATGGAGGTAGCAGCACTGGGATGAGATGGCCAGAGGACCAGGTCGCCGATCACCACGTCAGTCGGCACCCAAACACAAGTAGAGGTGAACCCCGGGATGGACAGAGGATGGAACTGCAAGTCAGCATGAAACCCAGGACACTCTGGCCTGCAAATACACAGAAAGAAAAAGGAGGCAAAACCAGCACAACAAACCAGAGGAAAGCAAAGAATATGGGGCACAGTTTCAGTAACAAGGTGCTCCCAAATAATTATGAGCTGGAGGAGGAGGCAGGGAGGAGGAAAGGGAAGACAAAGGAGAAAAGCAGTGGAGACACCACTCAGCAGATCATGTTGGTGTCCCCCTGTAGCGTAGGCCTATAGCAGCATAGCTATGACGAAGCGCTGTGATTAAGACGAGCTACTCTAGTCTGAGCTACTACAACTATAGTTATAACTATTAGCCCCTACACACTATAGATTAGACTAATTGTAGGCTTTACTAAACAGAAATGTTTTCAATTTAGTTTTAAAAGTGGAGGTGGTGTCAGCCTCCTTAACCCAAAATGGTAGCTGGTTCCATAAAAAAGGTGCCTGGTAGCAGAAGGCCCGTCCTCCAAATCTACTTTTAGATATTCTAGGAACGACGAGTAACCCTGCACTCTGAGAGCGGAGAGCTCTATTAGGAGCATAACATGCTATCAAGTCTTGTAAATAGCATGGAGCTAGGCCATTAAGGGCTTTATATGCAAGAAGCAGAATTTTAAACTCAATTCGAAATTTCACGGGAAGCCAATGGAGGGAGGCTAACACGGGAGAGATGTGATCTCGCTTACGGGTTCCTGTCAGCACCCTCGCTGCTGCGTTCTGGATCAATTGAAGGCTATTCAGCGAGCTTTTCGGACATCCTGCTAACAACGCATTACAATAATCCAGTCTAGAACTGACAAAAGCGTGGATTAATTTTTCGGCATCACCCTGGCAGAGGATGCTCCTAATCTTGGCAATATTTCGGAGATGAAAAAAGGCAGTCTTGCAAACCTGATTAATATGCTGCTTAAATGATCCTGATCAAAAATGACTCCAAGGTTTTTCACAGCTGTGCTGGAAGCCAGCGTAAACCCAGCTAATCCGTTCCTCAGGTGTTTTGGACCAAAGACAATAACCTCTGTTTTATCCGAGTTTAAAAGCAAAAAGTTAGAGGACATCCAGGACTTAACGTCATTAAGACACCCTTGAAGTTTAGCCAAAGGTTTTGTTTCCTCTGGTTTCATAGATAAGTACAGCTGCGTATCATCAGCGTAGCAATGAAAGTTTATGCCATGGCTCTGGATAATTTTTCCCAAGGGCAACATGTATAAAGTAACGCCCCTATCACAGCGCGCTAAGTAGACTTTTGGAGGACGGGGAATTGACACCAATTCTATGTTTTTGTTTTTGTTCGGCACCATGTTAACATTAGCAGCTACATAGTTGATTTCTCTATTTTTAGAGGTGGGTGACGGTTCTCGAGAAGCAGCAGAGAAGCGTGTAAGACTGCAGCTCTGCATCCTGGCCTCCACCCTGGATTGTCAGGGGGAGCGTCTAAGAAAATCGGCCAAATTCCTAGAAATAAGAGCTGCACCATCCGGGGTGGGATGAATGCCGTCTCTTCTAATCAGACCAGGCTCTCCCCAGAAATCAGGCCAATGGTCAATAAAGGCCACGTCGTTTGCTGGACACCACCACGACAACCAGCGACGGAGTGAGGAGTGATGACATGCGGCTAAAACATATCATCACTGGTCAAATTGGGAAGGGGGCCAGAGAAAACTACGGAGTCCGACATGCTCTTTGCAACGTTACACACCGACTCAATATTAATTTTAGTGACCTCCGACTGGCGTAGCCGGGTGTCATTAGTGCCGACATGTACAATAACTTTACTGTACTTACGCTTATTCTTTGCCAGCAGCTTCAAATTTGCCTCGATGTCGCCCGCCCTGGCTCCCGGGATACACCTCACTATTGTCGTGGCTGCCGGCCTCACATACCGGACTATAGAATCGCCAATCAGCAGGGTGGGTTTCTCAGCGGGTGTGTCGCTGAGTGGGGAAAAACGGTTCGATACGTGAAGCGAGTGATGGTGTTCCACGTGCCTTTGCTTTGGGCTACGCTTCCTCCGAACCGTCACCCAGCTGCCCTGTCTGGCCGGCTGCTCGGGTGCCACAGGGGGACTGCTAACTGCAGCTACACTAGGCCGCTCCGCCGCTACGTTAGCCTGGCTACCTGTCGTATCTGACGGACTATGGTCAAATTGGCGGACCCGTGCCTCTAGCTCACTGAGCCTCGCCTCCAAAGCTATGAATAAACTACATTTTAAGCATTTACCACTCTCGCTAAAGGAGGCAGAGGAATAACTGAACATTTCACATACTGAGCAGCGGGAGGGAGAAACAGAGGGAGAAGATGATGTGAGGTGATTGTGTTCATTTTGTTGGGGTCTTATTTGCCAAACATAGTGCTACATTATGGCCAAACATCCATCCATAATCTATAATCTTATTATATAAAAAAAAAAATATATATATATATATATATATATATATATATATAGATATATATATATATAGATATATATATATATATATACATTATATAATATATATACATATATATATATATATATATATATATATATATATATATATATATATATATATATATATATATATATATATATACATATATTATATTGGAATCTCTTGTCAACACCCAGCTAAAATCATTCCTCTCAACACATAACATTCTCAGTAGGCATCAGTCAGGTTTTAGGCAAAGACACAGAACTATTACCGCTGTCACTCTTGTTTTAAATGACATTATAACAGCTTTAGACAAGAAAAAACACTGTGCAGCTCTTTTTATTGATCTTTCCAAAGCATTTGATATAGTGGATCATACGTTGCTCTTAAAAAGACTTCATAGTCTTGGATTTGATGATTTATCTTTTAAATGGTATGAGAGTTACCTTAGCGACAGGCAGCAGTGTGTTGCTATTGGTAATGTTAAATCTGAATATGTCCAATTAGCAAAAAGTGTGCCACAAGGCTCAATTTTAGGGCCTATTCTGTTTTCAATTTACATCAATGATATTACCTCAGCTGTCACAGGGTGTAATATTCATCTTTATGCAGATGACATTGTTTTGTTTGGTACTGTTAATGATGCACACTCAGCCATAAATTCCCTCCAACACTGCTTTTCTGATCTCCAAGTTGCATTCAATAATCATAAACTGGTACTCAATGCAGGCAAAACTAAATTCATGTTGTTCACCAGATCAAAAAATAGTATACATGATGACCTCATCATTTCTACCAATTATAGTACAAATGTTGAAAGGGTCACTGAATACAAGTACCTTTGTATCTGGTTAGATGATAAATTAACCTTTTAAAACATCATGTTTCTAAGCTGACGACATCTTTACGAAATAAAATTGGTTTCTTTTATAGAAACAGGCTCTCCTTTCTGCCACATTGTAGGAAGATACTTGCTGAGGCAACTTTTTTATCAGGGTTGGATTATGATGATATTTTGTACATGCACGCCTCTGCTGCGACTCTTAAACCCCTGGACTCTGTTTACCACTCTGCATTAAGAGTCATCACTGGAGACAGCTATGACACCCATCACTGTGATTTGTATTCCAAAGTTGGGTGGGCCTCTCTTGCTGTAAGACGTGAAAGACACTGGGTTTTATTTATTTATAAAGCTCTTATTGGTCTTTTACCTCCTTACATCAGTTCCATGCTTTCTTTTAATGAGGGCTCTTATCAAACTCGGTCTCGTGATTGGATTACGCTGCAGGTGCCAGCTGTTTTTACTGAACTTGGAAAATCCAGTTTTTCATATTGTGCACCTGCAACTTAGAATAGCATGCAGAACTATTTAAAGCTTTCATCATTTTTATCCATAGTGCAATTTAAATCTTAAACTGTATCACATTTTACTTCTAGCTGTTCCTGTTTTACCTGATTATTGTTTCTACATTTTAACTAAATTTAAATTTAATCTTAATTATTCATGTTTTATATATATATATTTTTATATTTTAATTGTAATTTTATTGGGTTTTTTAAATTTTTTATGTAAGTTTCTCTTTGGCTTTTTTTGTGTCTAAGTGCCCTTATTTTTTATTTTTGTTGTTTCACTTGGCTGCATTGTAAATGAGGTCTCTACCTCAATATATGTCCGAGTTTAAATAAAGGTAATAATAAAATAATAATAATATTTAGAGGCAGAGCGGTCTGCTGGAGGCTATTTTCTCTTATATCTCTTCGGGTGAAAGGCAGATGTACAGCCTCGCCAGGTCGACAGTTCATTGCAGGCCATGGCCAAACTCTGAACCTGTCTGGTTTGCTGCAGGTCAAGGTCAGGCTGCAGCGCGTCCTCCACTCTGCAGAGAGGGTGATCGGTTGCAACCTCCCATCTGTCCAGGAGCTGTACATCTCCAGGAGCCGGAGACGTGCAGACAGGGTTGCAGCCGACCCCGCTCACCCTGGACATGAACTCCTCCACACTTCTCCTCTGGAGGGAGGGTTCGGTCCATCAGGACCATGACCTCATGCCACAAAAACAGTTTCTTCCCCACTGCAGTCAGCCTGAATAGAGCTCCAGCTCCCCCAGCTGACCGCAAGCCCCCCCCCCATCTCCCTTCCAACTACGGTCACTTTCAGATGCACTTCTCATGTTATTGCACATCCACCGTTCTGATCTGTACATAACTTTTTATTTTATTTTTTAGTTATTTATCTTGGTTTTATTTTTTTATGTTGTGTACATATTCTAAGCTTGAATATAGGACTACTTTTCTGACTTTTTGCACTTCCTAGCCCTGTAAAATTATTATTAATGTACCTGGCAAAAAAGCTTTTCTGATTCGGATAAAAATTTCCAATATAATCTCATCATCTTGAACGTCATTCCAGAACTCAGTAGAACAAAGCCAAGTTGTACCTAAATGTTCTTTTTTGGAGAGAAGAGGCTTTTTCCTGCAAACAAACTGTATCTACGACTATTAGTTCTTTGTTTTGTATTTTCTGCAAGCATTACGTGTTCTTTAGAATATTGACAGTTGTCTTTAATATTTTCCACTTATGAATGGAAAGTGTGAAAGTGGAATAACTGCGTGAAGATGGACTCCAGATTATTTGGAAATGGCCTCATGAATTTTCCTTGACTGATGGGCAGCAACAGTTGCACTCAGTATTCGAGTTACGACCACCTGTACTAACGATGACGTCCAGCAGATGGCAGTGCAGTGCGTAAGATAGTTGTGGCAGCCCTGCATCGTAGTTAGTGTTCTGATCCTCCAGATGGCAGCACCTCCCCTCTTTAAAGCCACATTCCCCCCACCCCGGATAAATTGCGAGTAAGAAAAAAGATGGTGCGGCACATTCTGCTGATTATGAAGGAATGGAAAATGGTAGGAACAAACTTTTTTTTTTCCTGAGGAAAGAAGAGACTCTACCCTTTATTATGGTGGTTTCAATGTTCACATAGTCATAAATTACAATATTCTGTGGGCTTCGGAAGATCAGTAAACGTGTTCTGCAGCTGTCTGGCATCCAATGACTTATACAGTACAATTTTATATTCATTTGGTCGTGAATTGGAGGACAAACAAATCTGTCTTATGACTGGTTTGTCGGAACCGATCTAAGTCGTAATTCAGATACTGAGTGTACTTCTCTAAGATCATTGCTGATGTCTTTCCTTCTTGGAATTGTGTTATCTCAGACCCACAGGTCAGATATCTACTAAAAGACTAAACCCTTCCGAGATGTTTTAGTTCCACTAAAATATTTTATAACTTGCAATTAGACCATTTTTTTGTTGTCCCTGTCCCATCTTTTTAAAACATGTTGCTGGAATTTATATTGGGGATGATCAACACCCAATTCCTAATTATTTTGTTAGGGGGAAAGAAAAAGATCTTTGTCAGGTAAAGTCTGTTGATGTTGAGGGACACAGTTGGGTGTAAAATGTGCAAAAATGTGATTGGTTTTGTCTTTTCCTGCTGACAGGCTGAATCTGGTTGTAATTAGTGCTGAAGGCTATCGATTAAACATTCCAACATCTGAGGACAAGTCCAGTGGTCACTTGTGTCTGTTTCCACAGAGATGGTAAAAAAGCTAAAAAAAACGAAAGTGGAAGTTAGGATCTATTTTAAAGATAAAATAATTTCGCCATGGCTAAAGACGTACTCTGTTGTTTTTCCATCAGTTAATTTTTGTCCCAGAGAGGTATGGCCATATAGGACTCAGGCAGTGAACATCTGCAGGGCTGTTTCTACCGTTTTTATGGGCCCCAGACAAGATTCTGTTTGGAGGTGCCTATTTTCTAAAACTACAGTGCGATGGGGGAATCCAGACCCTTTAAGCTGATGGATGGAGATGCATTGGTCCGTTAAACTTCAAGAAGAAAACAAGGTTGATTTGTGAATCTGAAGTTCAAATACAAGCTGAATAAGCAAAATAAACGTAGCTAAATTACTAGCTAAAGTGCTCGGGCCAGCTGAGTTAGCATGACAACGTGCCATGGCCATTTCAGGAAAAAAAGAAATCAGAAATAAACCCAGAAATTTTCACTTGATAAAGATGTTGGTTTTAGAGAAAAACCATTTTGGATCATAAACAGTGCATATCTAGGACATAATTTGAGTGCTTTACCGTAAACAATTTAAATCTTCTTATTTGGTTTGCTACAGATGAAGAAATGTGATTTTTCATCCCCCCAACACTTTTATATTGAAGCTGTATCTCAGCCCTATTTGCATCATCGACAAATAGCAAGAAATGGCTCTTTGCACTTGTTCTTTCATATTGTAGACCAGTTGTTCCTCGAGGTGGATATAATTTTATATCTTGATGCACTTTTATTGACATTTACCGCTGCACTATAACTGTAGTGAAGTCATGAAGCCTTTTCGAAGGTCTGTCATTACCTTCCATTAACTTTACGTAACCTTACACATCAACATAACACTCTGCTCTGAAAGGAAATAAAAACCCACACTCTGTTCCCATGGGTGGCCTCACTTTCTTAATTTTAAGCTCACTCATACAGTGTAAAAAAAAGAAAAGCAGCAAAAATAGTCTGGGATTGATGTCTTGTGAGATTTTGCTTCATCAATGCAACCATTCAAGAAACAGCTGAAATAGAAAATGACAATCTTTTGGGAATTTAGTTTCGACTACTGGCAGGTGTTGCAGCATTTCGAGAACGAGTGTTATAATAGGTGATGGGGTGTGAGAGTGTGTCGTATGGATGATTAAACTAATTGACTGACTCCTGGGTAATAACTGAGGCTTTGGTGAGCGGCAGTGTTATCAACATTTACTACGTGAGGTGTGCTGAAGCGAACTGTGAAGAACTTTAAAAACGGAATCACCTGACGCCACTGGATGGCACTGAAAGCAGGTTTATCGTCTCAAGAAATCAATGAGAAGTGGTCTCTAAGAGTGTGCAAGTGTTGCATAAAAGAATGCAGGAGAAGGTTCACTACCTGATCTGTGTCTCCTGTTGCTCTCCAGTGAGTCGACTGAAGGGTTTGGTGACAGGTGGCCGAATTATGTTTAAGACCCTCTTTAAGCTCCTTTTCCACAACTGTTGGTAAGCCTTCTAGACATCCCTCAAAATGTGATCCCCACACGTTTCACACAGATCCTCAGAGTTTTAAAGGGGGGAAAGGAGGTGTGAATATCCATCAGGCTGGAAAACATAAAAGAAATAAAAAATTATATATAAATAAAGGCTTCAGCAGTCTACAGCCTGGCAGATTGTATTTAAATGGTTTAAATTTAAGACGGGAGCTGTGGTGTCATATCTCATCAATCAAATGTGGTCATATTCAGTTCTGGCTGGCTTTAATATCTGCATTGCAAACTGCATTTTCTGCCACCACTCTGAGTCTCTCAATACTGCAATGTCATTTGCAACAGAGACTTGACTGAATGAGAGTGTGGCATACATAATGAAGTGTGCTCTGTATGCCTGTGCTTTTCTTTTTACCTCAAGCTGCAGTCACCTGATTTAATTCCCACATGGATTCCAGTGTTTTTCACGGCACTGAAGTTTTTCACTCGTGACATTTCATGCACCCCGGGTTATCGAAGCACCATGCCACACACCTGCTGCTCTTTCTTTGTCTCTCCATCTTCTCTGGTGTGTCACCTGCAGGCCTGCGTGACAGTGAAGGAGCACAGCACAAAATCTCCATTAGAGTAATTAAATGAAGCCCAATGAGTAACAAGATTCTTGATCTTTTAAAGAAAGACTGACGTTTGTCTGCTTTTGGTATTCTTTTCTTTTTTTTTTCTGGGGCTGAATAAAAGCAGGAACTAAAGACTAAACCCATTTCTAAAGGCACTTGATTCAAGTTAGGCAGTAAAAGGGGACACTTTCTGTCTTCTTCTTCCAGACATTTGCAAACTGTCATCCTGTACATGAGAAAAAAATGGCTTAAATGACCCAAAAACGACCAAGGCTATGAGCTGGAACCTACTGGAACACCAGGTCACTCCAGTCAAGTCTTTATATTCAACAAAACCTCAAACCATCAATTTATCTGCAGGAATGTGAACAAAATGACCCCAAATGTGCATTAATGCCGGTAGAAGAAGCTGTGTCCGCAATTCCTGACCACAGGCATTACTAAAACTATGTAAACAGTACCACAAAGGTCATTTAACTAATTAAACTAATTCTGCCGAGAAGAGTGGTGATAAAACAGGATTCAGCTAGCAGCCTGTTTCTACTAAACATCTTGTCATGGTGCAACTTGCTGTTCAACATTTGGCCAGTATGTTGTCTTGCATGCAAAAAGATGTCGCATATAAAAGTAATTGCATTAGTGATAATATTGCAAGATGTTGAAATTAGAGATCATCAAGCAGCGACGTGTGTGATTTTTACTTAGGTTGCAGTACGTAAGTTTAGTCTTAATCTTTACTGTGAGAAGTGGCTTCAGACAAGTCACAGTCACTGTGCAGTGTTGGAGCTTTCATACAAAACTGCAACAATTTGTGCTGTGGATCAGCGGAGTCATTAAGCATTTGGCCACAAAGCCCACGAAGCATCACAAAAGGATATTAAACTGTGGAAACACAAAGGTGCTCTAATGAGTTATTTATCTCAAGTAATTTAACAGCATAAATCACAGAATTCCTGTAGTCTAATAACGTACAAATAAAGCCATCATTACCCAAAGATGTACAGTAAAATCCTCCACTCACCAATAAAAGGTTAAAGAAATCAAGCAAAAAGCCCAATAAAGTCATGACATTTGCATCCATAATTTCCAACTGTCTTCTTACGTTTACTTCATGCATGACCTGTGTGCAGTTAAACTGCTTGTCCAGCAGGTGTCACTATGCTACAGATTTAGAAGGAAGGAGGGAGATGGGGAAGATGGACATATTTATCAGTTTGATGCTTAATTTTAGCCAACAGGTAATCTGCTTTCATCTTAACCATTGCAGATATGTCACTTTTCACGATCAGTGCACTGACACATACAGCACAATATTTTTTTAAAATAATATTATCGATTGCTCAATTTGCTGTTCCTCCTGGCCGGGGATGGAGAGCACACCCATAACTCCAGAGGAAACCCATTAAAGGTAAGAAATGTAGCAAGCGTGATATGTGACATACTGAAGTTCGGCATGTTGTGTGTGGACGTTTAAGTGTCCCTGTGTGTCCTGTGTCACCTTCACCCCTGAAGTCTAATGATTATGCATGTGTGTGCGTGCGTGTGCTCTCTAGAATAATCAATATTGGCTTGGCTGAAAGACACCTAATATAGCTGCTCCATGGGGGATTTGCTAATAAGCGCCCCACTCATTCTTAGATACTGTACAGTGTGTGTGTGTGTGTGTGTGTGTGTGTTATCCATCTTGTCTGCCTGTCTAAGATTTGTGTTTCGCAATCTGTCATTCTGATTAGCTGATTATCTACTATAAGTCACTGAGATATTCAAATTCAGAGCAGATTATGCAAAATGGAACATTCATCAGACCAATATGCCAAATTTTCTTTGATAATCTCCTGACAGTTCCTCTTTGAAAACCATCTTGACAGAAGGTGATATAACATAGAAACAATCACTGTTTTGAACATATAAAAAAAAGAAGCTATTTCAGGAACCGTTGGAAAAGAAAAGAATATCAGTATGTGTATATCTGGGTGAAGCAGCAGAGCTGGAGGCAACTGCAGTTCAGTGTGGCCTTGTTTGCAGTTTCATTAATCCTGCCTCCAGAGAACTGCTCCTCGTCACAAGTGCGCACAAACATGGGCACAGTAGGCCAGCATGCTGTTTCATTGCTAGGGCCATCTATTTATGTGTTTATTAATACTGTATGCTTATGCAGAATTCATATAGGGGCACATGTCAGTGCATGTGCACATTCCTGTGTGTAGTGGGTGCTGATTTCACAACTCATTATAGATCAACAGGGAGTCCTGTGGCCTCCAACTAGTGAGGAGGAGGAGGAGAAGGAGGAGGGCAGGTCCCTGACCGGGAGATGGAGAAAGACTCTGATAGAGAATCTGGCTGTCCAGGACCTGCTGGGAGCAGCCTCAAACAGCTGACCATGCATTTCCTTTACCCTCTGTGTTCACCTACTGAAGCGCCACCTTTTCCACTTGCTGTGTGAGATTTAGACTTTTTAAAAATTTTTTTAAAAATCAACCCCACTAATGTAAGTCTGTATGTATAAGCAACTATTTTACATAAATATCAAACACATAAATCTGCTTTCTTGACAAAAGAGCCACTGAAAATACTGCAAGCCTTGTAATACCACTTTGTTCCACTAGAGGTGATATGAGTCAGTGTAGCATTTGGTCTACCTTCCTACATTCAAATGAAAAGCTACCCTGAGGGAGGATACTCGGAGGTAAAAACTGATAAACGAGTATGTCGTTTACAGTCACCATCTGTACTCGATCATTATGTGTGAGCAACTGAAAGAGTCAAGATTCCAATAAGCCACCTCTGACTGCCAACGGATATCTTTAGCAGGCCAAATCTTTGAAGCAATTACAGGGCTCTCCAATCGAGCCACAGCTAATGAGAACCAGGAATGGCCTAACATCAACATAAGGAAAGGGAATCCTGCAAAAAAAAAGATGTTCTACAGTTTTATTACACAATGTGCCTGAGCACAATTCAAGTAGGCACCTACTTTTTAAAATCAGAAATGACTTTTAATTTGCCACATGTGCTCTGTAGCAAAGACCACCAACATGCGCTAATTCCATTCTCTTACCCATGTTTGTTGTCTTTACTTATTTTTATTTTTGTTACTGTGCACGTTATTGTGTCTTACACCAGAGGACGTGAACTTTATCATGAAACACTGCCACAATTTGGTATAGTGGTATAGTTACATAAAGTACCTTTTTAACGATGGTTACCAGATATTTTGTATCTAAACTGAAGGAAAGCAGCTCACAGGATTCTTTATTTCCTTTATATCTTTTTTTTTTTCCCCTCTGCTAAGCCAAAACCTTGGGCAGACATTTGAGGGCTTCTTCTTCTTTTGGCTTTTCCTTGTGGGAGTTGCCACAGTGGATCACCTGCTTCCATCTTACTCTGCCTTCTGCATCTTCCTCTGTTTCACTCTTTGGTCTTCCTCTTTTCTCCTGCCTGTCAGTTCCATTTCCAGTATCCTTGAACCAATCCATCCATTATCCCTCCTCTCTGTGTCCAAGCCATCTCAATCTAGCCTCCCTTACTTTGTCTTCGACGTTTTGTAAGCCTCGCTGTTCCTCCGATGTGCTCATTTTTAAGCCCATCTATCCTCATCAGTCCCAAAGAAATCTTAACCCCTTCAGCTGTACCTCCTCCAGCTCTGCTCTCTGTCTCTTGGTGAGTGTTTCTGACTTCAACTCATTTAGAAGGGCTGATCTCACTACCATCTTGTAAAGCTTGTCCTTTACTCCAGCTACTACACATTTATCACAGATATTGCTGGACACTTCTCTACTAACTCCACTCTTGGACTCTTTTCTTCACCTTTTTTCCCTACTTGCCATTCTCTGCACAGTAGAGTCCAAGTATTTAAACTTGTGTACCTTCCGTCGTCTTCCCTTTCATTTAGACACACGTATTCTGTCTTGCCGTGATGGACCTCCATTCTTCTTCTCTCTAGGACTTATCTCCATCTCTCCGGGTTTTCTTCTACCCGTTTCCTACTCTCACTACGGATCATAATGTCATCTGCAAACATGATAGCCACTCGAGACTCCTGTCAGACCTTATCTGTATTGTTTGCCATGGTGATGGAAAACAAGAAGGAGCTCAGGGCCAATTCTTTTCCACCAAAAATCTATTTTTCCTACTGCACACCTCACTGCTGTCATGACGTACTCACATATGTTCTGTAACACTCTAAGACGCTTTACTGCCACTCTACATTTCCTCAAGAAGGCTCACCAGTGCCTCTTCTTCCTGAGGGCTCTGAAAAAGAACCATCTCTCTATCGTAGCACCATCGAGAACATCCTAACAAGCTGTATTACAATCTGGTATAGGAATTGCTCTCTGTCTGACTGGAAAGTGCTGCAGAGGGTGGTGAAAACTGCCCAACGCATAGTAGGAGGTTCAAGATTGAGGACATTTACAGGAAACATTGTCTCAGCAGAGCGCACAGTGCCTTCTCCAACGCTGCCCATAGGCTCTTTGCCCGAGCAACTTCTGGGAGGCGCTACAGGTACCTCCAGACCAAGACAAGCAGGGTCAGAAACAGCTTTTACCCCACAGCTGTTTCTCTGCTGAACTCTGCCTCCACCCAGTCGCATACACGCTGGACTAACCACATCACTCTGCCTCACCGTATTTACCATGCACTACCTCTATACAGACACTTGAAATAGAAATTGCACTACCGTGACTGCTGCTGACAGCTCACTACTGAACATAAACTGAACCCTCTAATCACTGTACTCATTGCAGACTTCTCTGTGTATTATTTACACATGCACATTATTTTCATCATTCTACATATCCTTTTTCATTGCAGTCATTGTATATAACCTTTTCTGTATATAACCTTTTCTACAGTTTAGACGTGTACAGCCTTCATATACAAATGATTTATTACAGTATGCAGTATCTAACCTCATTGGATACATCCGGATCATTGCACTCATTGTATATAACTCCTTCTCTATTGCTCAGTTGCACTCATTGTATTTACCTTATTTCCACTGCATACTGTTCATATATGAAAATTATTTGCACTGTAAAAATGCACTAACTGTATTTTGCTGCCTTGTATCTACATGTGCAGTGACAATGAAGTTGAATCTAATCTAATCTCATGTAATTGTATAATTCCTTGAGCACTGCTGTTTTTTCCACCTGTAACTGACATTATGGCAAATCTATGAAGCTTAACTTTATGAAACTTTCTGCTATTATTTTGCCACCAGCTCAGTTACATAACTGAGGATAATCTATTTAAAACTGGGTCTGGATTGATTGCCACAGCTGGACATCCATGAGGTCAAACGCATTTGGAAACACTCATATGACAAATCGAAGAAAAGATAATGGCCTTCAAACAAAAATCTTCACCTTATTTCTTAAAATATTTTACTCATCTTGTACTTATTCACTTATGCTATGATTTGCCCCCCGAAGATTCTGACCAATAAGGATGCAAATGGTGCAATCTGGTGATATCTGTGGCCAAAATCAGCTCCATATTTAAATTTTTTATTATCTACTAGGCTAACTCACCATACCTGGGCCGTAACATTAAAAAAGGTAAACTTTTCCAAATTTATCAAGAAAATTGGCAGCAGATCATCTCTGAGTACATTTTATCAAGGTTAAAGAGCAACCTTTAAAACTTTTTTAAAACAAGCGATACATTCATCTCACAAAGTGTGAATCAATTTAGATTTTGCTGTTTTTATTCCATCATTGACAATTTATAAGCACATCAGATTAATCAATGACAATCAGTCCAATGACTGGTATTTCATTTGAGATTAAACAAATTAATTTCCATATAAGAGAAAATTAATTGGAGACAATCAGTTGGCCTATAGATTAGGAAATGCATTCAATCATATCAAAACACATTTATTTATCAACAGTGTGCTGACAATATCATGAATAGGAAGTGTTTGATTTCAAACAAACAATTAGCTGCAGTCAGCTCCCACTAAAACACTAACTGTGTCCATTTGCATAAATCAACGAGCAGTTTTACAAAATGAAATACTTGCAATTAAAATATGAACAATCTTGGCAAGAAATCAGCTGAATTTAACTCAGTTCACCTCCTGCAGCCTGAGCTCAGTCTCTTTCACACCTTCCTGTTGGTCATGGAGGGAAACAAGGCGCCCGCTTGTGCGTATTCAAATGCGTCAAGTGAGGTTTGCTGCAGAGGCAGTTGTCATTAAATTCAGAAACTTGGCCTCGGACAGACGGCTTCTCATAGCTGTTTTTTTTTTTAAATAATATTGTTCTGAAGGCTGAATCTGTGCTCTGCTGCTACACTGGAGACTGGAATAATAAGTGCCAAAGTTTTTGAAGTCAGGAAACATTTGTCTTAGGGGAGTGATAAGAAGCCTGCAGGGCTCTCTGAACGAGGGGCTTCCTGATCCTGCAGACACTTGTTCTGCAACCCCTCGAAATGACAGATGGCCTTCAGATTTGTCTGTCAAATCTTAAAAAAAAAAAATCTGTCAATGATGGAACACTCTCAGTTAACGTAACCCCTGGTCTGAGTCCACATCAGAGGCTCCTGCTGTATAGACAGCAGCAGGACCACCAGCAGCTTCTGCAGCAGCTTCTTCAGCACCAGGACCACCAGCAGCTTCTGCAGCACCAGGACCACCAGCAGCTTCTTCAGCAGTCTCCTGCTCCTCATCTCCTGCCACGGTCAGGGCCGCAGCAACCCGGTTGTGGGTGGTCGCCAATTAAATTGCACGTTAGGTGCAAATGAAAAGAAAATTTTTTTTTTGATGACATTTTATGTATGTGTAGGTTGGAGGAAGGTGAATTTTGTTCAAATATTCCCTATTTTTGATGGATTTCTGAACAATTATCAAATAAAAAAGATGGTTTCCTGCCGGGAAAGCATTTCTAGAGAGTTCTGTGCTGCTGTGAAAGTCAGGGTACCACGGGTAGCCGGGTAACCGCTAAAGTCAAACCTTGGTGCTGATCTCTGCGGCATCGAGCATATGTATAAGATCAGGCCTTACAGAGAACAAATGCCATTTTTAATCAAACTTTAATCATCCATGCTTTATGCTTTTCCTCAGCCAGTGAAGTCTAGAGGATATATTACATCATTTGTGCCATTGGTTGTTGGTTTTCTGGATAGGCTGAAAGGCACCCTGCATTACTGTACATGTACTGTGTGTGTATATATATTTATAGCCAGTAATATTTTGTTGCATATGTGTTTTTATGTCCCTATTTATCATGGTTGTTTTGATTGTTTATTGGCTCTGACTACAGTAGTGAACTAGATTTCTTCTGTGGGCAGAGAAGATCATCCAGTCCCATTTAAAAAAAAAAATGAAATTTTATTCAGCTAGGAGTATGTGATCCTGAACCAGTCAAATCTAATAAATAAATACATGAATATAAATCACTTTTTCCTTATTTAGGTGCATATACATTTTATTAGGTCCACCTGTCTAACTGCTCGTTAATGCAAATTTCTAATCAGCCAATCACATGGCAGCAACTCAATGTATATAGGCATGTAGACATGGTCAAGATGATCTGCTGCAGTTCAAACCAGCATCAGAATGGAGAAGAAAGGTTGATTTACGTGACTTTGAACATGTCATGGTTGTTGGTGCCGGATGGGCTGGTCTGAGTATTTCAGAAACTGCTGATCTACTGGGATTTTCACCACAACCATCTCTAGAGTTTACAGAGAATGGTCCGAAAAAGAGAAGATATCCAGTGAGCGGCAGTTTTGTGGACACAAATGCCTTGTTGATGCCAGAGGCCAGAGGAGAATGGCCAAACTGGTTTGAGCTGATAGAAAGGCAACTGTAACTCAAATAACCACTCGTTACAACTGAGGTATGAAGAAGAGCATCTCTGAACGTACAACACGTCCAACCTGGATGAGCTAGAGAAGCAGAAGACCACAGTGGGTGCTACTCCTGTCAGTTAAGAACAGGAAATTGAGGCTACAATTCATACAGGCTCACCAAAATTGGACAATGGAAGATTGGAAAAACGTTGCTTAATTAGCTTTTAATAACTGTGAATCTAAAAACAGTTTTTTAGATTTTCGTGCACATTTAGCTGTTTAAGTCTGAGGACATAACCTTATTGTCTGCCTGCTGTCTTTGGGTTTTATGACTGAGCCCCCAGTTTTGTTATCTTTGAAATTCTTGCTGTCTTAGGTTTTTAATGACCTTAAAGGTGCAATTTATTGTTGACAAACTGGGATCCTGGACCAAAAGTTTTGTGGCTTGGACAGACAAACACATTTTGTTTACAGTCCCTACTCCTGGACCAAGACAATGTCAGTGCTCATATCTGGACCTGTGATGTGTAGAAACTACAGACCTGCCATCTGGACTCAAGAGACAAGAAGAGAAAATATGCAGGAGGACGTAAACCCCCCCCTCTTCTTTCTTATAAAAGAGAGGGCCCTAGAAGACTAGAGTGTGCACTGTTGTCAGCATCCTCGGGATGTTAAGAACAGTGTACCAAATCGGCTGGAAATATTCTGCATGGCATAATAAAGCTTGTATTAATCTTTGCTTTTGGTCTCTTCTTTGCACCAGATAAAACAGGAAATATCTTTTCATGACAGAGACTTGAGGAAAACAATCCTGTGTCTTTTGTTGGGGCCACATAGACCTGAAATGTGTAATTCAGTGAGCTATCCAGGTTTGAAGGGTAATGAGAAGTCACTGAGCAAGTTCAGAGTAGAATCATCCAGACTTCCCATCCGTATCTCCATCCTTTATCTCTATTCAGCCACAAATAATGCTACAGTTGTTGTACATCAAAGAGGGAAAGCACTGAAAAGGAGCAAGAAAAATCTTTTTCTCTTGATATTTGCTTTGCACAGTCTCTTTGTTTACTCAATTTTTTAAAAAATGAGCTAATAATCTACTCCCTGGATTTTTATGGTAATTGACATCCAGTGTGGTGGTTGATTTAGAACTAGACTGATCTACCACATCAGAAAGTCTCCAATTTTTTTCTTATTTATCTGTGAGTGTAGGTCAGCAGTATTAGTAGCACCAGAACCAAACATAAAAAAAAAGAAAAACAAAAAAAACTTTACCATTTGGTGACGCTCACGTAAGCAACGATTCTTTAGGTAAGTCTCTACAAACTGAAATGAAACATGGAGGAATGCATCATAAGGGTTATTCGAAGCCTTTATGACAGAAGAAATATGAAACAATTTCCCACTAACCTGTGACGCAGTGTTTTAGCAGTTTGACAGACTGCTCTCGATGAGATTGTGCCCAAAAGAGGGATTAACCGTCTGTGGCCAAAAAACATTCAAGAGAAATGTAATGAGTTTAGTGTGTGCTAGTATGACATTGCAGGCTAGGTAAACACTAAACTACATCAGATTAAACTTGTAGAAAACAATGCTGAGCCCTCTTTGCCTCCTGCAATGTACAATACTTCATAATCTATCCCTTTAACATGTAATAGGTCTCAGTATTAAACAACATATACATTTCTTCTTTTTAAAAAAGCAATTGAATTATGGGGGTGTTTAGTATTGCCCACAATAACTCTTTTTTTTTCCTTTGCTTCATTTTTGTGAAATAAATAAGAGCACAGTGAAGAAAGTTAAGGAGAAGCTCTGAATGAGCTTCTGTATGACTTTAGATTCTGTTGGAAAATCTTCAAGAAAACCGCAAAAAAATGTAACCTTTTAAAAAGCGAGTCTAAATTCCTTTTTTTATTTTCCCAATGCCAAAGTCCATCTGTTTTGCATACCTCCTACAAATCACAGATTTCACTTTAGTGGTACTGCCTGAAGCCAAAACTTAAGCACGTTTATAACACAGCATGCCCAGTAGCATTACCAAGCAAAACACACATTCTGAACATAGCTTTGGGCCTCAGCTTGGCCTGGGGGGGATGATGATCTGGTAGAAAGGTTTGTTGAAGGTCTTTTCAGCCTTGGGGCAACTTAGAGAAGGAGGTGAAGCACTAAAAGGGCATGAATATATATATTTTATGTTTTTAGACGATTGGGGTGTGAAGTGATTTTCGACATTCATTGTTGCGGTTATTTCTACGTACCACAACATACAAGTCAGGGTCAGAATGACAGAAAAAAAAAGAAAAACTTTTGAAGAAGTAAGGGTAAGATTTAAAAGTTCACAAGAGCTTCTTGCATTGGTCTGTCTGAGGGGAAAGGACAATTTAATTCCTTATTCGAAGACATTTGATGACATTTTCCAAAAGATGAATGCTTAAACGCTTGTTTATTTCTGCTTCTGATTATAGAGGAAGTTGTCCAGTAAGTGAGAGAGAAGTTTACTTTTGTAATGCTTGTATGTGACAGGAAGTAGAGAGTTAATGTTTCAACCTTTATTATGAAATAAGGACCATGATGCAGAGATTCACGTCTGCGTGGGACGACCTCATGGCTGAAAGCTTATGGAAGACGCGGGACAGAGAAGAGCAGAGGGCATGGATGCAGAAGTAAATCCTGCAGACCCATCCCCGACCCCATCGCTACTGCTTGGCAGCTTTGTGAACTAGGATGAAAGCGCGAGCGCCAGAGTCTTACGATTCCATTCAGTGATGCAAGAGGCCCAAAGCGCTCATCATCTCTCCAACCAGAGAGCACGAAAGAGACGGAGACGCAACATAATAACATTCCAAAACCTCCATTATTCTGACAGAGACATCTGCTTCTGTAATGAAAGCAACAAACAAACATGCATAATTCAACCAGCCAGCCGCTCTGCATTGAGGGGGAACGAGCAAAAAAAAGTAGAAGTCCAATAATTATTGCTGCAGGGAAATGATGAAGCACCGCACTTACACCTAAACGGCCTTATCTACACTCATTTGTTAGAAGCTTTTCAGGAGGTGAAACGTTTAGAGATGCGTGTGCGCTGTACAGCTACTGCTTCTTCAAATGAGAAAGTGCTTGTGTCATGTTTTTTTTTTTTTTTTTATGACAAAAACATACATTAGGGTAGGAAGAAACAGAGGAGCTCAAAATTAGGATCCTGATGCTGTTATGATGCCGTTGTGAGAATAAATCTGCAGACAGGCCACACAGGAGATAACAGAGTTTGCATTTATGTTAGCAGCTTGTTCAAGCAACAAGTCCTCCATCCAAACCCGCCACGCTGCCTGAACCATCAGATACCACCGTTATAGTGTAACAACTATCTCAGCCCTCCTGTTGAAAGAGCGTACACTAAAGCAAGAATTTTATTGCCTGGTTATATATTCTGGTATACGTTATAAAACAGACCACAGCCTCAAGTTGATTAATCAATGCTCAGTTATTTTTTACAAATATTCACACACAAAATATATATACAAATGCCCAACCAACCACCCAAAACGTCACACACGCTATATACACACAATAAGTCCAATCACAAACCTAGAGTCCAATGATCATGTGGTCCAAACAATCTGAAGCAGTGCACTGTTCAAAAAAGAAAAGAAAAATAAAGGCTCGATCTCACAGGCATGATTCTGTCTCAGCAGGGGGATATTCAATGGTAAAAAAAAAACAGTCCATGAAATAATCCACTATGAGGTATGAATAATCCAGAGTTTTCGGCTCTTCCGGAAGCGGCTCCAGGATCTTTGTGTCTTCAGACACTGCTCCCCTCCATCATCACTTCCATCAGACTTATGTAGAGTTTGTCTTCTGATCACCTGCTGATTGTAGCTCCGCCCCCACACCAGGTGTGGTTGGCTGCAATCAATCCATGATGCCCCGCACTTTCCCTTATTCAGGCTGAAAAATGGCTGACAGTTGAATAGTGTGGATCTTAACCTAAAATACTGCACCCTGCAGGGGTTTCCCAGCAATACTTCTTTATTTAAAAGATCTACCATTAATTTCTTACATTTAGTTCCTTATACTTGTGGCAGTGTCACAATATCACAGCGTTTCCACTTTCAAGAAGTGCTCCAAAGTCAACGTGAGGAGGTTGTAGAGGTGGTAAACTGATTAAATACCACTTCTTGAAACAGCAATAAACTGTTAATAATTTCATTTGTGGTAAAAAGATACACTTGCACTAAAACATTGTCCAATTCAGATACAGTTTGGATTTGATAAAAGATCTGATCTGACAGTTCACATTCATAAATGGAGACTTAATGTGATTGTGACATCCCTCTGACCTTACGGGTGTCATTTAGATAAGCAACAATGAAAATAAAATATAAAACGTGTTTGCAAGACTATACTGAAGCAGGATCGTTGGGTTGATTGAGGCAGGATGCAAACAGATTAGAATGTGAAAGACTGCAGTTGTTATTGGTAACATTTAGCTCCAGAGCAGGCAAAGACTTTCCTAACTGCATACTAAGATATCAAAGAGGAAAAGATTGATGTTTACCATGAGTTGTCTATGCTTGTCAAGAAACGCAACCCTCCCCCCCGTGCGAGTCCACACATTGAAATATCACTGAGAAAATGCACAACACTTGCTGAAATGTGTCATAGTACCAAATTGATCAAGCATTGATCCATTTCCATGAATAGCTCTAATCTTTAGCAGTTTATCAGCTTCTATTTTTTTCTTATCTTCAGTAAACATGTGACAGAAGTTCACATTGCTTCAGAGGAATTTTGGTTCTTCTTTGCAGAACTGTTTTAATTCAGCTACACTGGAGAGTTTTCGAGCATAAATTGAAGTTTCCAAAACCTTGATTCTGTTTTTTTTTTTCTTTTTTTTTTTCAAAGCGATGTGAAAAACTCATTGCCAGTTATTGTGAACGCTTGATTACATCTGTGGCCTTCCTGGGGCACAACCAGTTTTTAGAGTTAGAGCTCTAATGCTTCTTCACACAGGGCCAGGTTGGTTTGGAATGCTTATGAAATGAAATTATCATTTAAAAAATGCTTTTTTTATGTGACCTTAGGCTATCTTTGTTAGATATTCAAAGTTTTTTGAAGATATAAAACATTTAAGTGTGACAAAAAAAGAGAAACAGGGGGCAGATACTTTTTCACAGCACTCTAGCTACATCCAGAGTCCATATAGGAGCACATGAAGTTCCAGATAGGAAGGAAAACGAGAGAAACAATGGACTTGTATGAATGACAGTGGTGTTTATATTTTATGTATATGTGCAGAGTTGTTATGTAGTAGCATTAATCAGACTTTTGGCTCTGATTCTGTGGATGGGGGTGAAGTCCATCACCTCCAATATCTCTTCATAAGCCTAATAATAGGAAATGATGTGGGAATAAGTGGGAAAGTCTACTGAAGCTTAATCAAAGTGAAATGTGCATCTAATTATTCCTCTTGTATCTCATTATTTTGTTTACCTGCAAATCTTGTGCATGTGTCTGTTGTTTTAACAAACATCTTTGCATAGTATGTTAATAACTCAAGGATATTACTCTCCTCTCCTGCTTCTATTTATCCTTATTGTCTACAGAAACACTGCATCTTTACCTGCATCGTGTTTCTCAGTTGTAGAGCATCTTCTTCAATGTGCAATTTTCACTGACCTCCTTGTGCACATTAAGAAATTTAAACCCAAGAAGGAATCCAACGTCAGTTTAAATGTAATAAACCCACAAATGCTGTTAACAAGCCTTCAGCCATGTTATCTCCCCTGGAAGGTCTGGGGGAAAATAGAAATCCTGTGCCCAATTCATGTTTTCTCAGATTATAATTTTCAGCATGTATATTTAACATGCTGCAGGTTCAAATGGGGAAATAGCTTTCCAACATACTTTTGTAAAATAATAGTTTCATGAGCAGTTTAAGAGACACCTCCATCCAACCATGGAGGTTGAGAAAGCTTAGTCTTTGTACAAAACATTTTAGTTCAGCTTTGTAACTGATGTCGGTTTATTTATAATTATATTCAGCTTTATTCAAGCTCTAAAAAATTCTTTGGCAGTGTTAACATTAAATTTGGATCAGTTCACTTCAAGAAACTGTTTCATTTCTGCATCTTTTTGAACTTCTGTTTATGCTGTAACTAAGCTACAACTAAGGAAGGCAGATCCTGAAGAGTCTAAGTCATCAACTCATACTGTATAACCTCTAGTAACCTGATATGTCACTGATATAGTAACTTGACTGATGGAGGATAATGGAAGACAGGAAAACTCCTCATAATGTATGGAGCGTTTCACCCCAAATCCAGCACCATGAGCTCATACATGAAGTGGAGGGAGGTCAGGGATTAGTGAGGATCAAAGCCACCGTCCATACGAGACAATCCACCACATAATAGCGAGATGTAAGCTGCAGACAGGTACAGCACACACGGAACACTACAACCAAATAGCTGTAATAATACACATGAAAATCTGGACTGAGTATGGGTTGGAAGTCCCAAAGTCAACATAGGAGATACCTGCAAGTGTGGTGAAGAATGAAAGATTCTGTGGTACTTCCAAATCCAGACTGATCAACTGGTGATGGCTATGGCTACGATGGTGGTCCCCAAACTCCAAGAGAGTAATGTTAGATGTCGCAACTCTAAGCAAAAGCAACTTCAAGAAGGAACACGAACTGAGAGGAATACTTATTCACTACATCTGTTCTGGATAATGGATGAGATGCCTCAATCTACACCTTCAATGAATTTTGCCAATTGAGCTTTCTCTTTTTTTTTTTTTAATCAGTGTTTTTAGAGATACATGTGCACTGGAGCAGGGAAGCATTCAACAATATCCAGGGCAGTGGGTCCTGAGGACCAGGTTTAAAGAACATTTCTCTAAAAGGAGTATATAAATTATTCAGTAATTGATGGGTTAGTTTTCTGAGAACATCAATGAAGTTACCAGACATGCCTGTCAAGTACTAACTGAAATGTCATAGTTGTAATACTTATCTTTATTTTTCTTAGGGCCATTATTCTACTTTTCACTGTTAATGGTTATGTATTTAATAAATGTTCTAGCTTGGTTCTTTGCTCTACCTCAACACAAAATCTGGAATGAATTTCCCCAAATGGAAGAATATGTCAGTTGTTGTTAAAATGTGCACTTTTGTTCTTTCTTTATATCGTTCAAATATATATATATATTTATGTATTGTTCATATATTTCTGAGTAGTGCATTTGCAGTTCTTAGGTAGATTAATTGCAGTTGTTTTAGCTATAGCGCCACCTACTGCACAGATGTGTGCTCTTAGCAAAATGATCATGTGATTTGTCATTAAAAAGCTTGAAGACTTCCTTTTGGTGAAAATATTGAACATTTTTGCATTTTGTTTTTGATACCCATTTGTGTGGTTTGGCTTAGGTTTGACAAATGTTTTGTTCAACGCCAAAACTATGGGGTTATGTTTGAGCAACAGAAATAATTGATAAAAGAAGACGGGGTTGGATTTCACTGTTTCACCAGTTTACCACACACAGAGAGCTTCTAGTTTGCCCTGGGTACATAGACGGAAGATGCAAACAGTGAAAGAGGGCAACAAAAATCAACAATAAAGGGGAAGTGAGATGAATTATGCATCTGTTTGAATGGAGGAGACAAGATGCCAAACTGATACAAGGTGCACTTATCTCTGCTGTGACCTTCACTACCTCTCCCATTCAGTGGGTTTGCTAAAGAGAAGATGTAGATAGGAACAGACAGATGGTGACTGATGAAAACATATAAATAGAAGAAGAGAGTGAAAAGTAGTGTAGTAAAAAATATATAAGGGATAAGAAATAATGTTTAAAGAGTGGAGAGGATGAGGAGAGGGCTGGGACACAAGCAGCACCTTGACTTGGACTGTGGAGGTGACAGGGGATAAGGAGTCTGATTGCTATCTAACTTTTACTTAAATTAAATCTTTGCCTTTTTTGCTTTAACCAGACCAACTGGTCTGGGTGAGTTTTGCACATCTTATCCATTCAAGACTTTAGCTTCAATGACATTATTTGGGTCAGCTTCCAGGCACAGTTCATTTGAGGTCAGGTGACAATGTGTTTGAATACATTTAGGTCATAAGTGTTATGTTATGTCAAAATGTCCATGTATTTAGGATTGCTGTAACACTCTTTTCTAATATATCTTGAACTTATTTCCTCAAGAACTTTGGTCATAATTATGTTTTCTTTTAATTTCAGTTTGCTCAAAATAATTTTCTTTATTGCTACTGGCTTTAACGTAAGCCTAAAACATGATGAATATCTGCTTAACAGGTACACGTCTACATTTTATTCATTTTTTTTTTTACACTTGCTCTAAAGCATAAAGATTTCAGTAGTTAGAATTTGTATTCCTCTTAGAAATGTCCATCACTTGAATTTGACTAAGAATAAATGTGAATAAGCCACAGCACTTAGAGCTACTGTTACTACAAGCTACACAAGCACCATGGAGCAGGACATGTGAGGGGGCAGGGAGCCTCTATTTGCCTGAAATCTTGTACCAAAATGTTGTTTGCATGATACACTACTCTTTTTTTCTCCCACTATAAAACTGCATTTTTTACTAAAATTCTATCTTCCATGCCAGTGATTCCCAAAGTGTGGGCCGCGGCCCCCTGGTGGGCTGTCGCGGTACTGCAGGTGGGCGGTGAGAGGTCATTAAAATTAAACAAATATGTTTTAAATCCTCGATCTTTTTAAAATATGTCTTTAATTACTGTAAAATATTAACGACATGATTTAAAAACATTAAGAAATAACAAAACAAACCAGTTAAGTGTTATTCTACCAACATCTTAACTTAATATGACAAGTGTCACCTTATTTGTTGACCCCTTACATTAATATCAAAACATGGTTCCTAGTCCTGTATGTTGATCACAGTTGTGTTATAAATGTTTCTGTGGGCCGCAGAGATTTTTTGCATTTCAGATTGGGCCTTGGTGTTCTGAAGTTTGGGAACGGCTGTTCCATGCTATGCTGCCCTAGCCAAAATGTGTATGTGGAGCCAATCTGAAGATATAAATGTGCTGAAAAATGGGGTTCCATATGGTCACTGGGTTCCATGTGAATTGCCCACTTGGGTTTGCTTAAGTGGTTGGCCCAAATGGGATGCAGATATGACACCCATACTGGCCCCATCCCCTTTCATCACCTCTATACCTGAATATAACCACTGCAAGCAAAAAAAAGGGAAAGTTTGCAATCATGCATTTGGTTCCTCAGAGCATTTTAACAGCTGGTAAACTACCTACAAAGTTAATCTCCAAACAAACCAGTTTACAGGACCACTGGTCTGGCCTGATCGAATCTGCAACGAGTAATGCCGTCATTTAGTCAACATCTCAGATAGACAATCGGATTACATCCATTCAATAAAGGCAGTCAATCAGTTTGTCACCCTGTGTGACTACCCAGTCATTCAGCTGTCCACAAATCACCCTGTCAAATGACAGGCAAATAAGCAGAAAACCGCTCACATGCTCAGTCAGCCTGTCAGAATTGTCATAACAGAAGACCTTCGAGCAAAACAGTAGGACAGCATTTCTTGCAAAGGCCAAACACATCAGCCCACGACTATGAAGGATGGGTAGAATTTGTCAACATGTTTGAATGTAATAAGGACACAAAGCGCATAAAAGACACGAAGCGCGATATTTACTTGACATGAGACACAAAAGAAATTGGCCAAGAATCAAGACGTACAACAGTGTGTTGTAAATGGGTAAACAAGCTAAAATGCCCATATGCTGGTTAAAAGAGGCACAAAAGAATAAAAGCTAAAGGACATAAGCTCTCAAAATGGTGCAAAGAAAGAGCACGCACGCACGCACACACACACAGGGTATAAGATAAGATGGGTGAATCAAAAGCTCGGGAAGCAAAATCCCCATGATACTCATGATAGAGAGGAGTTTTCATATACAAGTGTGTTCTAAGATAAGTTTCACTTTGGTCTGAAAGCACAGACAAACACATTCTCCTACTGTAACAAAGGCATGCTTTGAAAACACACAAACAAATGGGAAAAGACTTCATGAGATACAGTATAAGATCCAAAACTCTAGAGTAAATCCCAGTTATCTGTTTTGTTTAAAGTGGTTGTGACAGCTGCTACCTGTAAGTGTCACCACAGGACACTTTTATCTTTGAAGGACACCCAGACAAAACAGAACAACTATATCCAAACAGATCCAGCATGTCTTTGATTTCTTGATGCTGCCCAGCACCAAACAGCTGCAACACATCTGTCTTTAAGATATTTTGTTGCCTCTTTAATCATAAAATGCTGCCTTTGTCAAAAACGAAAATTGTTGAGGAGTTGCTCAAGATCAAGGTCCTGAAGCAGAAATTGCTGCCACAAATCTAAAAATATTATATCAGAAGACAAATGCAATGTTTGTAGAGATGTCAGTCCCTGCACGCAACTCTCCTTCTCTGTGTCTTTACTTTACCTGAAACAGCCACCAGCGCTACTGCTAATGGCACCCATCTGATTCTCACGCATAGGACAGCCTTAAGGTTGCACTTTTTAAACAAAATGCAATTTACACAGACCCCCATGTTTAACTAGTTGCATGTCTAAGTAATGAAAAGAAAAATATCAAATGTGGACAGAGAAATGATGAAGCTTTTATCTGATTTTGAACCGTATAACAGCAGCACGTTTCATAATATAGGATTTTAGCTGCTCAGGGACCTTCTTTATTTCTTTTTGTGAATACACAAAACATTTTCAATGGCTGGAGTGAAGTCAGGTCAGGTTTAATATCCCTTTCAATACTGAGCTCAGCCCATGTTTTTGTCCAAAATGTGAGTTTGAATTGTTTTGCTGAAATACACAAGAAAATCATGTTTATCAGATGGTATCATACTGCTAACCTCATGCCTAAGGATTTTGCAAGTGACTTAAAGGTTGCAGACTGATTACCACGGCCAGAAAGAAATTTTGAAAATGGATCGTGTGTAATGTAATCTTATATGCCTTATAGAAGCTTATAGTCTTAAGATGTGATAGGGTGTCACATGTTTATTTTTGAAAAAAATCTGTCTAAAATATTTACCAAAGTCATCTGGCTCATGGTCAGTATAACATCCATCCATTCTTTGATCTATGATTCTCTCATATATTTTTGTGTCATCTTTTTTTCAGTATCTACATACTTTCTCTTTGCTTTATTCTTATATCTAGCTTGATCTATCTCCTTTTGCTTTAGCTGTAACACTGTTTGGCCTCATCTCTCTCAGATCATTGATTTCTCTGTACCGAAGCCCAGCATGTGGTGAATCTGCAGGCTCCCAGAGGCTGACATTGGCTACAGAAACATGTCAGCCTACACCAACCGCAATGCAAATCTTTTCTGAGTTGAACGTGATGTCTGTTGGGCAGCTGAGGAGCATTCGCTGTTTAGAAAATTTCAGTTAAAACTAAAATGTGGAAAAATACTCATAAGAAACCCTACTCATGACCTGTCCCTTCCAACTCAGTTGGAAACTATTATATTTACCTGTTTTAGCTATGCTCGTGACACGGATGGGAGTGCTGGTCTGTCAGTTGTGATGGGTTGCCAGTAAATTTGGCACAAAACTGTATCAGGAGGATCAGAAGAAGTTCTGGATTTTTCTTTCCAACAACCCAGCCACTAAAATATCTCAGCAAACATATGTGTTGCTCTGAGACACTGAATAAACCTTCCTTTGACAGTGTCTCACAAAGTCTGAGTAATCGCTTAAGTTTTCCTCCAACGACTTCACCATTTGCGGTTTTGAATGTCAAACCTGGAATTCTCCCTGTAATAATGCGATTATGATTTCATGTGTGGTTTCTTTCCATTCCCAGTTTTGTAGCGATTAACTTTGTACTCCTACAATGAAACGTAACATGAGTTTGAACCAGATACTTACACATCACATCTGCCAGTCAGAGTTGCTGGACTGTGGACTGGCCTGCATTGCAAACTGAAGATGAGTGTAAAATTAAAAAAAGAGAGAAAAAAATGCACAAATAATTACATTTACAGTTAACAGTTAACTCACTCTCAAGAAAACGGTGACGTCTGATGTTAATGTAGTCTCCAGTGTTGATGTTGATGCCATCTTCAGGGGTGTCAATTCTCCGCGGATTCGCTGATTTCAGAGTTTTTTGCGATCCTGGGGGTCATTTTTGAGATACGTGCAGATCCGGTTTAATATTTTCGGGGGGGGGGGGGGGGGGGGGGGGGGTACCCTCCGCCGCCGCCGCCGCCGCCACCGCCACCGCCGCCACCAACGTGACGTGAATTCTCGATTGCGATTGGTTGAATGATTGAGACCAGGGCATGCGCAATGATCCCGTTGACAATCCAGCCGCTATCACAGCCAGGTCCACCGTCAAAGTAAGCCTGAAGCACATATTTTCTGATATTACTTCTCCCTTTCTTGCTTGGATGGATGATTATTAGCTTTAAATTCACAGGAGAGATGTTTATTCCTTATTGTACTTATTTATTGTTAGACAACGCGGATGAAATATACAGCGCTTCTCACCACTGGTAAATGTAGGAAACGTAAGCTCGTTTGCCTCGACACCGGCGTGGACATCGCTAGGTCCTGCTTCTCGTCCTGCTTAGCAATGTAACCTCCAAGTACATTTAAATTGCCGATTTCTGAAGTGCCCAGTTTACATATTAGGGCAATTATATGACAATTAAATAAAAAAAAATCTCCCGGCGCCGACCCCCTCCCAAAATAGAAAACTCCTTGGATCTACACGATTCACGTCGGTCTCTCTTTTGACTTCAAAACGGCAAATTTCGCCGAAAGGTGAGGGATTTTCATGCCTGAAGTATAAGTTATTCAGTAGAGCCTTTTGTAATTAAAAAAAAAAAATAAGAAAGGCTAATGTTCAGAGTTACAGGCCTCAAAAAGACATGTTGAATTTAACATGCTATTTTCTATAACTGCTTACTAAAGTTTTGGATCCATGTATCTTGTTGTCAGTGATGTTTTACTGTTGAAGTTCATCAGTGACTGAATCACGTCATTCTGAATTTTTACCTTTAATAGGCAACTTAATTGTTTTATAACAACTACTTTTATTTTTGATATCTAACCTCAGCCTTATGCTCAGTGGATTTTCACATTAGCAGGAATAATTAAACTTTGTGCCATTTTTATCTTTTATTTTCTGTTGAGGGAAAGTAAGAATTGGATTTTAAGTATGAGCAGAGTTTTGCAAACCTGTGAAGTGAGCCACACCAGATTGCGAGTTTTGCATTTCATTATGTAACGTCAATTATCCCCCCAGGTATATTGTAAAGGCTTAAGGCAAGGGTGTCAAACTGATCCGTTAAAGGCTGCAGGTTTTTGTTTCAACCATGCAGAAACACAAAGAACATTTTTTAACTTACAAATTGTAAGTAAAAAATGTTCTTTTCACTTCAAATATTTTCAGTAAAATGTTTAGTCTGTTGGATCTTCAGTAAGTAAAAAATGTTCTTTTCATTATCAAAGTAACAATATGGACAAATACACAATGCTGTGCTCAGAATGCCTCCTAAAGCACCTCCAAATTTTCTCGAGCCCCCCTCCCCCCCCCCCCCCCCCCCCCCCCCCCCCCCCCCGCTTCAGTGTTTTTTTTTTTTCCAATTTCCCGTTGACACCCCTGCATCTTGAGTGTAGCCTTGGGAAGTGCTGATTTTTTTTTCTGTGCTTTGGGTTACCTTGGCAACAAATTATGCAAGGATGGAAAAAAAAAATCACCAGAGCAAAGACGAACAAGGGAGGATCTGAACTAAGGGAGGCTTACGTCACAGAACAAAGAGAGTAAAAGGAAAAACTAGTTCAACAATGGTGGCATGAGAAAGGGATGAGAATGAGCAAAATGATGGGCTGGAACATCTGGGTGAAACAATACAGGACTGAGAAAATATCAGAGATGAGAAAGAAGTTAGAAAAGAAGGAATCAGATTCTCCATGAATACCTTGGGACTTTTTGTATGCCACCATGAATGTTTTCATGTGTGCTCTCACCGACAGCAGCTCCTCTGTCTCTCTGTCCTCCAGCCTTGGCATCTACAGCTTATCAATGAAAGCTTGCCTTTCTTTTCAGAAGGCCTTCATCTGAGCGTTGATGCAATAAAGCAGCTTATGTTCTCTGATTCTGCTGCCACCCCCCCCCCCCCAAAAAAAAAAAAAAAAAAAAACATCAAGTTGCCATGTCAGCGATGAGCCTGTCAATGGTGTCAACTGGCCTCTCTGCTTCCACATGGATGTCAATCATCTGCCTTCTGTCACGGAGGCTGCAACGACCACCAGCAGGACGAAGCAGAGGAGACGGCGTCCTCCACCCAGTGGGGGTGCACAGGCCTCGTGTGGGCTGCTGCCGTTGTTGTTTCTGACCTCATCTGAGTCACTTTGAGCACCCATGGGGCCCGCTTGTCTGCGGTGAGTTGGGAGCAAGCGGGGGGAGGTGGAGTCCACGCCGCCAGCATCACCACCCCGAGGGCTGGGTCGCACGGAGAGATGAGAGGCCAGATCAACACGCTGTATGTTGGAGAGGAGCATGTGATTCTCATACTGCAGCTGAATTACTTGTTTAAAAAAGAGAGAAGCAGTGATGACACAGGACCTATTTCGGTTTTTGATGGCTGTGATTATTTTACTTATCACCAAGCAGGATTTCGATTTCTCGTAGAAAACTGGGCGATGTTTAGTCTTTGTGTCTCTAGGACCAGATAAAAAGTAGTCAGTCATTTGCTCAGTTGTAGGTTGAAAGAAAGGTGAAGCTAATTAAGATGGCAGTCATTGCACTGCCAGGTGAGACATTGGCAACTCGACATGAAGAAGTGATTTTAATGCATTCAATTCATCCATTTTATATACCCCCTTCAACCAGATTAGTGATGCACTGGTATGGAGACCATTCCAGCTGGAATGTTTTGGGAGATGGTTTACACCCAAGACAGATAACCAATAAACCCTGAAAGTAAAACTGCATGTGATATTTAAGTTTGTGGATATTAGGAAAGACTTTTCTCTATAATGATGAGCACATGAAAGATTACATGACATTTAGTATCTTGACTTAGACATAAAAGAGCTGGAGATTAACCTTCTCAAGTGTTTACCGCCACCAGGAACATTTGCTGCTAGCTGTGGGAGGACACCGGAGTACCTGGAGGTTGGCGTCTCTCCATGTCTCGATTACGCATCGTCGTATTACTTTCATACGTTTTTATTCTCTTGAGGTCAGAGGATGTCTGGTCAGCAGTTGTGGTGGATGTGGGAATAGTCACAGCCAGACACGTCAGTTTGTACAGCTGTGGCAGGATCTCATTCAGATATCTGCTGTGGAGGAAACCAAGGAGATCTTTGTCTCTGGTGTCAAGCTGGAAAAGGTTGGATTCAGGAATTTATTTCTGATATGTCTGAAACTGTTGGTGGTCGAGGAGGGACAGGAACATTAATTGTTGGTGATCTTTAAATGCGCATCCAATGATTCGTTCTTTTAAAAAGCACATCAGCTGCGCCAAGACGCACAACTGGTAACAAATGGATCTTACGCAGGTAAGATCCGGGTTTAGGGAGGTGGAAGATTGCGTTCTGATAACTGTTAACTGTTTTCACTCCCTCGCCAGTGTATTCAACAGCAAAACCAAAAAGGTGCCGGTGATTAAAAAAAGTTTTTCCCAATTTCTCCGCTACCGCTGGACATGCCTGCTTGTTTTTTTTTTCTGCGTCTATGAGCTGTAGCCAACCGGCCAAAGTGTGATCAGCTGGTCACTGTGAGTGAACGGAGGCGAGTGGACATTGACATGCAGTGGTGGGCCTGTTGCCTAAAAGGCACGCACGCTCACGTGCAAGTCCAATGCAAAGTTATTGGAACATAAATACCGCGGGACATAAAATATATTGTCCTGTGCAGGTCATACCGAATGGTTCGATATTTTATATATATATATATATATATATATATATATATATATATATATATATATATATATATATATATATATATATATATATATATATATATATATATATATATATTAGGGCTGTCAATTTCAATTTCTCAAAATAATTAATCAGATTAATCGCATGACTGTCAATAGTTAATCATGATTAATCGCAAATTAATCGCATATTTTTATCTGTTCTAAATCTACCTTATACAGATCTTTTTCAAGTTG
This sequence comes from Hirundichthys speculiger, assembly GCA_018398805.1. Lineage (NCBI taxonomy): Eukaryota > Metazoa > Chordata > Actinopteri > Beloniformes > Exocoetidae > Hirundichthys > Hirundichthys speculiger. Next base: position 3,815,195 of record JAGFBZ010000258.1, read on the forward strand.
TATTACTCTTATTAATTCGAGTCCTGACTAGAACCAGGAAATATGACCATATTAGTCCAGTCCTGAGGTCTCTGGCTTCCTGTCACTCAGAGAATAGACTTTAAAACAGCTCTACTTGTGTTCAAGTCTCTTCATGGCCCCAAAGTCCATCTCTGACATGTTAGATCCATATGAAACCAACCTGGACTCTGAGAACCTCAGGTAGTGGTCTCCTGCTGGTTGTCCAGAGTCAGGACTAAACAAGGTGAAGCTGCATTTCAGTTTTATGCTCCTAAAATCTGGACCAGTCTTCCAGAAGATGTGAGACAGACCTGAACTCTGACAATGTTCTGATCCAGACTGAAAACAGTTTTGTTTAGATGTGAAGATGATGACTGGAAGGATTTTATCTGCACTCTTCAGTTTAAATTTAATTAATTAATTTTTTTTTTATTAATTAATTTTTATTTATTAGTGATTATTTTTATGCTAGTATGGAATGATTCTATTTGCCTTCTTGTGATTTTATGCATCTGTAAAGCACTTTGAATTGCCTTGTGTACGAATTGTGTTCTACAAATAAAGTTGTCTTGCCTAATATGAGAGTACACAAATGCTTGCTTTATGCAAAACAAATGCATGTTTTATTTATTGCTACAATCCAAAATCCATTATATATATATATATATATATATATATATATATATATATATATCTATATATATATAGATATATATATATATATATATATATATATATAGATATATAGATATATATACATATATATATACTATATATATATATATATATATATAAATATATACTCAATATTTTCTCTATGTTCTTCATTCATACAAATATTTCGTGGTTTGCTTCAAATGGGGGGGGGGGGGGCCTCTCTGCATCAGCACTCTGATTAGCCGACAAGTGATATTTCAGTAGTCGGACTCCGGTGGTAACTAAATTCACATCGACAGCAAACACAAACAACATTTATCTTGTGGAGTTAGCCATCAGGCAAGGTTTTGAAGCTGAACTTACCATTCAAAATAGTATCTTTTCTATCCATTTTTATCCCAATTACTGCAAACGGAGGTATGTTTATGTCTGTCTGTCTGCGGCATGGACGTCAACGTCAGTGCATGACTTCCTGTTTTGACAGGACCACGGGGGACTACAGGACTACAACTACAGAGGGGCCCGAGGCTCAATAAACCTACTCTCCTCTCTACTATTGTACATCAACGGCCAGGCTAAGGCTCGCGTTAATCCGCGTTAAAAAAATTAGTTGCTTTAAAATTATTTGCGTTAATCACGCGTTGACAGCCCTAATATATATACACCACATATATATATATATATATATATATATATATATATATATATATAATATACACACGCAATGGTTTTTCCTTAAAATCTTTTTTTTCCATATGATTATTTCTTACAGTCTTTCTTGTGTTCTTTTGTCTTTGTTGTTCCTCCTTAGCATCTTTCTTGCAGATCTTTTTTCTCAGTTCTTTTTCACAGTTGTCTTCCAGTTCTTTTTTCCCTTTGTGGTTCTGTCTATGTTTCTCTCATTTTTCTTTATAGTCTGACATGCGCGATTTGTAGTTGAGAATCCGATTACAAAAACGTAAAACCTAATTTATGTTGTAGGAAAATTCTAATGGCTAAAGCTAATTTTTGTATAATATGACACCTAAACTTTATTTATTTAAAGTAAATGCATCTCCAATATGAATCTGTGCCAATTTTTCATAGGTTTGTCAGATCTTAGATTTCCTTGTCCTCCACATTTCTTCATTACCTGATACACATACTAGTCTATAAAACTGAGTGTGCTTTAGCTGTATGTAATCTGTATGTAATGTAACCTGTAATATCAAAAACTCTTTTCAGTGCATGCATGAATCAATTATGGAGGTAATACCACAACCCACATACTGCATATCACATGCGGGTCAAAAGGAAATTAGATAATCGTAGAGACAGCGGAGTACAGACATAGATGTCTCTGGAAAGTGAAGTAGTAGCAGTCTGCTCACACCATTGTTCCAATGTCTTCAACAGCAGGTGAAACCTGAGCTTTTATCTATTCGAGTCAGTGTATAGCTCTCTCCCCGTGAAAACTCCCCCATCTGTGGTATTTCTCTTTTCTTTTTGAACTGAAGAAATTGACAGCGCCTCATTAATTCTCAGTGGATAAGTCAGCCTGGCTGTGCAGCTGTATAACTTTATATTTCTACTGAGGCTGGAAAAATGCCCCTTTTAACAATGCTGCTTACATCGAATTGTGATGCATCTTAAAAAAAGGGCAGTAGTCTACTTTTGGATTTGCGTTTATACTTGGACGTTGCTCCTGTGAAAGCACAGCATGCAGTGAAACATGCTCTCAAATTACGTGAAAATTCGTATTTACTGACATTTGAAATAAATAATGAAAAAATATCAAATGTAGCCGAAACAGGAAGATTGTGAAGAATGGACTAAATGGTTTTGCCATTCAAACATTCAAAGGGAAGATACAGTCTCAAATTAGTCACCACTAGTGTTCTGTAATACTCTTTTTTTTTTAGTTTGGTTAATTTCTTTTTGTTTTGTGCCTGATTTGTCTGACAAGCCACTGTTATACAGTCATGATACTGGGACATTACCCTCCGGACCTCCCTGAACACTTTGGTTCTCATGTCATTAACTGTTCCTGGCATCTAAAGAACGCTTTCACAGTTTGTTGGACTCACTTGTTGAGATGCGCATCTCATACAAACTGGTAGTGTTTATGGTTAGTGTTTGTGCTGTGATCTGTGTTTGGTATGTCTTTTGTATGAAAAATGTTCGAAAGTTTAAAAATAAAATACATTTTAAAAAACATTCAAAGGGAAAGACGAAAGAAACATAATGCCGAGGATGATGGATGACGGTCCAACACGCAGCCAAACAGAGAACACTCTCATAAAAGATGGCATATCATGAATTATTGTGGTAATTCCCCCCCGCGAATGGTGAAAACCACAATGTACATGTACATGTACATATGTGGCGAGGGTAGTTTGAAGAATTTTTTCAGACTTTAAAACAAAATAAAACCGACAACGCCACCTAGGTATAAAAAAGAGCCGAGGACTCATTAAAAGATTACAGGTCCTTTGAATCAGGGGAAAGCAGAGTTAAAAACAGTCACTAATTAAAAAAACAGTTTATTTATAAAACATTAAAACCCAGCCCCCAGTCCATGCCCTAGATCTGTCTCACTCCTGCCTCCGCCTGGTCTGCCACGGCCGCATTTCTTCAGCTGACTTCCTCGAGGCCTTCAGGGATGGAGGACAAGAGAAACATAAAACATCAGTCCCAGGAATCACAATTACAACAGAGAACTATAAAATCCCAGAACTCTATGCATAACATGTAGATACTTAGCTCGGAGAGGGGTGTGTCGTGACCACACCCCTCTGCCACCCAGCGGTGCTTCCCCTACATTTTCCAATGGGCTCTAGCGTCTTGCCTCTGTCGAGCGTCACCTCCTTCCTGAAGTCCCCGCCGACATCCCCAATTGGTAAGCACATCCCACTCCACTTGGCCTTGTGGGAATCCCCTGTCCACCTCCAGTTCCAGTTCCACAGCATCAGCTCTCTGTGTCGTTCTCCCAGAACCTCTTCCAGTCCATGTTCCTCTCTGTGTCTCTCCTTGTCTGCATCACCTGCTGAATAAAAAGGCTGCTCCTTGCGGTACACACCCTCTTCCTAGTGCTACGACCCCAGCAGAATACAGAATAACTGGCCATAACTGGCCATGTATACACGTACGCAAAATCTACGGAATGTACACTTACTTTGACGATCTCTCCTCTTTGTGTAGCTGACAAGAGCAAGAGATGGGAGATGCGTAGACGCATGTCAGCCAATCAGCATACAGACCACCGACGGCACAGTAATGCCCGTCGTAGCAACCAATCTCAGGCCTCGATTTTCGTTCATGGGGCCTCCCGTGAAGACTCTTGTTGCTTCCCGAGACTTGTTCTTGATATGATGTGTTTCGCTTCAGCCTCGCGTGAATGCTTCGTTTGAATTTTTTTCAAATTAATTTTTCGAATTTTTTTTTTTTTTTTAATGAATATTTTTGAAACCACCACGATGTACTGAGACCGCAATTGCTGAGACCGCGAATTGTGATGGATTACTGTATTTTTCTGTATTAACTTTTGACCAATGAGACCAGCACCATGTTCAGGAGGAATTTTGACCATTACTGATGTGTGTATAGGATGTCTGTAGGTCTGGGATCTGATGATGTCACTCCAAAAGGTTGAACGCATTCTGTGGTGGATTTACTTCAACGGTAAGGCCCATTGTTTTGCTGGATCACCTGCTAAAGCTCCAGCTGCTGAAGAGCCACCTTGAACATTACCCTGTAGGATACTTTGCTAAACTTTGGAATTTAATTTTCCCCTTTATCATGGCAAGTGATCTAAGCCCTCAGGGCCATGCCCAAATTATGATGCTGCCTCCATCATAGTTCACCAATGGGATGATGTTTTGATGTTTGTAAACTGTGCCTTTTTTGCTGAATATTCTTCCTGAACAGTTCAACTCTTTGCAGCAATGTTTTTGTGTGTTTTTGGAGAGCAGTGGGTTCCTCTGTGATGTTCTGCCTGGTTTTATTACTTCCATATATTAGACTCATGAACAAAGATGTTTACCAGTCCTGGTGATGTCTTCAAGCCTTTAGCTGTAACTCATGGGTTCGTCTTTATCTTAATGAATATCCTGTGTTGGGCCTGTGGAGTCATCTTGTTTGGACGCCCACCGTCTCCACCAATACATTTATCTGACTGTGGACTGATGGATGCCTACACACTGAAAATGGTTTGTAGTATCTTCCAGCATTATGCAAAACAGCAACTCTTTATTTAATATCTTCAGAGAGCTTTTTTTTTTTTTTTGAAGCCTGGTTCACATGAGTATATTAAACTCCTTCAATCTCATTTCAGCATTTGTTGAAGCAATTAGTCTATAGCAGGGGTGTCCCAATCCTGGTCCTTGAGAGCCCCTATCCAGCATGTTTTAGAGGTTTCCCAGCTTTAACACACTGATTCTGATTCTAATCAATGGTCGTTATCAGGTTGTCATCAAAGTCTGCACAACTCTGTTGATGACATGGCCACTTGTATCACGATGTGCTAAAGCAGGGTAACTCTAAAACCTGCTGGATAGGGGCTCTCGAGGACCAGGATTGGGCACCCCTGGTTTATAGGTTCACTTGCCTTTTCTGTCAGTGCTGTTCAATAAAAACATGAGCTTAAGTTTAAATTAGCAGCTTAAGCACATTGTGTTTGTGTATTATTGCGACTTTTGATGAAGATCAAATAATATTTAGTAGGCAGACTGAAGTAGTCATACCGAGTGTGGTGCTTTTCGTAGTGACTGTAAGTCTGCCGTGATGAAAAGCGATGCCAAGCACAAATACACGTGGGTGAGTGCGAGGTACAAAATATCCAGAGATGGTAGAGAAAACACATGAAACTAAACGCCTCAAGATAAGAGTCGCCTGATTAAAGGGAGATATACATGTAATAAATAAATTAAGCCTTTCTTTTACAGTTCCCTAATTACTAAGTATTTACCCAGTAGGTACTTAGTAAAAACACTTAATTAAATTGGGGGTAATTACTTAGTAATTGAGCAGGTACAAGGCAATTTTGTTCAGTAGTCTCCTCATTACTCAAAACTTAATCTAAAAGCACCTTTTAGTTTCCTTCATATTGCTGGATAACAACTGGTACTAATAAACAAAGACATCAAAAGCAAACTGTGAAATTATTAAGTAATTCCTCCATGATTGCCAGTATTATCTCATGCCATTTTGACCTTTTTGGAGTGGCAATAACAAAGTAGAAGCACTTGAAAATAAACAGGTTTCACTGTTATGTTAAAGGTTTTAGAAAAACACATATCTGGAATTTAAACTATACTTTGTAACAGATAAAGCTAAAATCAAAAAATGATGCTAAAACTTTTCATGAGGTCTTTCAAGACAACTCTACTCAAAATAAATAAATACATAAATGAAATAAAGCTGGTAATATATATTATGTCATTTCAATACATTACTTCAATAATTTAGTTACACACCCAACAGGAACAGTTTTCCTTGAGTCTCATGGCCCAAAATAATATTGAAACTGTGTTTTAGAATTGACCCGGTAAGTGAAGTGCAAGTGTTTGCTAACTTAAAGTCCGAGTACCATATAAAATCTGTTGTATTACTTGGTGAAATCTATCAATTTACAAAGACAGTAAAGTGAAACTGTGCTGTGAAAGAAAGCCTGCTTTGTTTCCAAAGTTTAATGAGGTTATTACTATATTGATTACCTTGCATTTGACTGTGTTCTTCGCTGTGCCATGAGTGCCCATACTAGTGCCATATAAATTATGTTGCATAAGTAAATAAAATCAAATCATTTATTGTAAGTGAAGTGAAACTTGGCTGTAAAAAAAGCCTGCCTTGGTTCTATAGTATTTATAGGGTTATTATTCTGTAATTTATGCCCAATGCTGTGCAATCAGTAGCTAAACATAAAAAGATAATTTTTCAGCCAACAACATGAATTGAAAAAATAAATATTGGTATTTATTAAAGACAAGCTCAAATCATATTTTTGCCATGTACTTTTGTTGAATGTTTTACATACAGTGCAACAAAATAAAATGGTCAAATGAATTAAGAACAGTCCTTATTGCATTTATTGTAAAAAAAAAAAAAAGAAAAAAAAGAAAAGGAAGTAAATCAAGATCTAATGACTGCATTGTGACTCACTGGTACTTTCACTCACTTTCGGAAGTTATGTTTAATTGGAAGGAGCTCAGAATTTCTTCTCATATTTTCATTTTTTTTTCCTTAGAGGTTGATTGCCCTCTAAAAACCTTTTTTGCAAAATTATTGATAGTGCTGTCATCAATGAAAGGTGGCAATGGCCCAAAATTGTCACCCTCTGCAGCAATGAAAATTTCAGCAATGACGGCATTCAAGGCAGTTGTGCTTGGGTCTACATTTAATGTGTCACAGCTGAGCCTCATGCTCCCGGCACGCTTGAGCTCTCAGAACAGAATGATATCTGTGAACAACATCATCTGGATTTTGAACTGCGCAAAAACTAAATATAGAGAGACTTTATTTAATATGCCAAAATATATAGACAATTCTGATGTGACTGTCAACAGTAAACACCAAGGCCTTACCAAGAACTCATTCCCACTGGTTAAAAAGCCCCTCAAAAAACGGACACACCTCACACTTTAATGACAGCAATATTGAATACAGGCAAGTTCTGTCGTGGGGAGCTGACTTTTGTGTCGGAAATAAAGTGGCCTGTCTATGTCTTGAAAGATCTCATGGAAAGTGTTGGCACACTTTTCAGTTAATGGCGCTCATTTGAGCTTTGTCTGTTACCAAATTCACTCTCTTCATTTTTTAAAAAGTATAGTTTAAATTGCAAGTAAAATGTAATATGTTTTTTTTTTAAACCTTTAACTACATTACATAGGGGAACCTGTTTACTCTTAAGGACTTCTACTTTGTTCTCTCCAACAGAGACCACAATTACATGAGATAATACTGACTATCATGGAGGAATTGCTTAGTTATTCCACAGTTCTTTCTTTTGATGTCTTTGCTTTTTAACACCAGTTTTTACCCAGCAATGTGATATCAACTTATACTTTTAGATTACGTTTTGAGTAATAAGGTCACTACTGGACAAAAATTTCCCTGCACTTACCCAGTTAGATTTCTGGTAATTACTTAGTAATTAAGTGCATATACTAAGTACCTACTGGATAAATACTTAGTAATTACAGGACTATGAAAGAAAGGGTAACCAAATAAACTAAGTGGATGAAAATATCTCATATTAAAGTTTAGAGTTATATGCTGGGTGCTTGCACATAACACACACACTCAAAGAGGAGGCAAAAGAAGGAAAAATGGAATAAATGATTTCAACATGTCACAAGGTCAAATTGTTCTGCAATCAAAAGCAAATGAAACTGACAGTAGCTGCAAAATAAAAGGGAGAAAGACAAAGCGTCTAAGTGAGACAGCATGCAACAAAGTGAGAAAAATCCAAACAAATTGGACTCAGGTAGTGATAAAAACATGAAAAAGGGGATTGCAATGAGAAAAAAAAAAACCACTGGCATGACTTTTTACCGGTATGTGGAGAGGATTTCCAAAAGGTTGCCCTTGTGGTTGGGCATGGCAGGGTAATGGGGCAGCGCTGCTTCTGTTCGTTACCACCTGTAGACGCTTGAGAGGTGTTTGTCATCCAACATGTGATCCTGCCAGCCACCGACACAATGGAGCGGTGACACTTAATTAGCATATGACTTTTCTAACATATTATCATTTGTCATTCTTACCAAAGGGAGCCAAACACCAGTGCATGCCAGCAGTGTGAGTCACGCAGAGCCCTCCGAGAGCACGGATGCATGAGCATGTGATGTATGCAAAGTGAGTGTGAGCAGTCGTTTTGGTGGAAGCTCATTTCCGTCTGTCTGCCTCTCACCTAAAAAAGGTGAAGTCATAATCGAAATGACACGCAGAAGCCTTTGTGTGTGGCATTCACAGCATCTCGCTAATGGCTCATCAAGAAATTAAATCACTGAAATTGTAGTTGTGCGTGTACAACAGCTGTGGGATAATTAAGTACAAGATATAATCAAGTGCAGCCTTTTTTTCTCCCTCTACCTCTGATGCTGAAATATTGAAAGGTGTGTCTCACAGCACACAAATGAGAACTTGTTAAGCTTCCAGAAAGTTGCCAATGACAGTATTATGTGTGTAATAGTGGAGTGGGATGTGTACTTTCTCTTGCATTGTGTAAGAATTCAGGCAGAAATGTCCTGGTCAAACACAAAAATGTGTCTCACAGCAACCTCAACTTTACATGCGTCACCCAGCACTGGTGGGAAAACATCAACCGTGCCAGGCAGTACAACAAAAAATCTTTCACAGGTATGAAGAAAATCTGCACCTGCCTCCCACCATGTGTAGCGCTTGTGTAAATGAGGAGCGGGTAGAACTCATCGCCAAATTTTTAATTAGTAACAGTAACATGAAGAATGTTAAACAAATATAAATTTATACACTCACAACTGCTTAAGCTTATTTGTATATAGTGATATATCACACACATACAAACCCGTATGTACACACTTCATCCAAAGGTGCTAGCACATGCGTCCGCACATACATACAAATATACATGTACATATGCACCACATGTCCATGCCCATACACACTCACCCGTACTTACACATGCAAACACATGGGAACACCTTAACACATACAGACATATGTATAAACATAAATGCATATATTTACCCATATGTACATTTTCCAACTTTACCAGGTATGCCATGAAACAATGTATAATATATATTATAAAACATGGAGAACCTTTATTATTTGGAATGTTTATGTATGAATATAAATATCCTTTTATATACCTAAACACAGACGTTTACAAAAATGTTCAAATGTATTTGTAATTCTATGCATGCATCTATATATACAAGCATGATCATATCTAGATAAACACTCCTGCTATGATTATTAGACTATCAATGTTGGTTAATGATAACCAGAATAAGAATAATTATGTTGATAATAACCATTACTACTACTATTTAAAGTGACCAAAGTACCAAAGAAATTTTCACATTTATTACCATCACCACCATCCTTATCTCAGTTCGTCTCAAATCCTCTCACAGGTGAGAAAACGCCAGCTAACTCCCATCTCCCCAGGACAGACTGGCCCGGAAAGAACCTAAGGTCCAGGGGCAAACACCCCCAAGGCATACGTCCACCAACAGTGGGGCCAGGTAATGGCACCCAGAAGGCCGGCACCACAACAAGGCCACCCCACCCCCGGCCCCAACACCCGCCAGGCGCCAGCCCACAGCTGCAGCACCGCAGAAGATGCAGCCCAGGGACTGCAGCACTCCCCCGCCCCCCACCAACCGCTGACAGAGAGTGGAAGGAGGAGGTGGTGGAGATGGAGAAAGGGAAGGAGGGAGAAACCAGGGGGATGCCACCCCCACCAGGCATCATATTTGTATCATTATGAACCTTTCATTTCTCCAGGTTAGTCCCACTGAGATCAACAATCTCTTTTGCAAGGGAATCCTAGACCTCACACTCACGATCACTGCTATGGGCAATTTAGAATCACCAATGAACCTAACATGGATGCTTTTGGACTTTGCTTGTTATCCTTGGACTTTATGTTAATACCTTATATGGACTGTTATTTTCACAACATGAAGACACTTTTAAACAATTGTTTTAACCATGAGAACAAATTAGAAATATAACATTCATTTTAATCCATGGGCATTTTATATAGCTAAGCTTTTCTTTTATTTTTTTAAGATTCTGTGGCTCTAGTGGCCTTTATTGACAGGAAAATGGAGCAGAGGGAGGGGTTAAAAGTGCACCACAGGGTCACAGGCTGAGAGTTCACTCAACCAAGTGAGATATCTGGTGGCGTGCAAGCTCCTGATTGGGTTGTTCAAATGGATCTGACATCCTGACAGAGACCCATTCAGCAGCTCGGGCCATTATAGATGGCGTCATGGAGCCATTGGGGGGTTCCTGACAGAGGTTTCTCAGATAACAGCCAGTACAGGTGTCTGCAGTCAAATTTTACCGACATAGAGAAATGCATTGATTATGACTACTATTGATTCATTTATTTATTTTCCCCAAATCACCTCTTGAATGTTTTATTGGACAGAAAACATGACATTAAATATCTGAATCAAGTCTGGTCGCACAGGGACTTTTTCTCCAACCTCAGGTCTCAACACGAGCATTTCAAAAGCGCCACACCTGCCAGCGCTGCCTCCTCCGCTGGATTCATGAGCAGTACATAACGGCACCAGCGTGGAGCTGAGCAAAAAACTAGTAATCGATACAGGGAAAGAAGCAAAAGTCTAAAAGGTGTTTTTTTTTTTTTTTTTTGCTTGCTTTTTCATGAAAGATGAAGAATATCTGACACTGGTCAATCCTGCGACGGGCGTATGATGAGACATAAGTCTCATTTCTGAAATGCTTCAGAAATGAATAACATTTAACAGCTTTGTTGTTAGAGCAAAAAAGCTAAAAATGGAAGCAATCAAAGACCACAATTCATTCATTCAATCCACGCTAAGTAAAGTCGTCCAAGGAAAGTCGACCTCCAAGGAAGACAGTTAGGAACCTAAAAACAGTGAAGACGGAGAAGATGGCCATCCATTTGCAAAACAAGGAATAGCCATTTAAAATGATGAATGACAACACATGGAAGTTGTGTAAAATATCTCATTTGGCTTAAAAAAAAAAAGTTGCTGTTGAATATCAGAGCATTTCTGCATCATTCTCCATGTGCAGTTAATGATGTCAGTAAAAATGTGTTTGTGTCAGTATCTCCACATGACGGTGCAGTGGTGTTACGTTCACTGTGAGCGGCTGTACAACGCAGTTTTCTGCCTGTCAGGGGCGATTATATGGTAATTATGAAGTGTTAAATCGATGTGCAATTTTTGAAACATCGCTGTATGAACACTGCAGTGCATATTTCCAGTACAGTGAGCAAAACATTTCACAATAATCGCAGCAGCACTCTAATTCTCTCTGTAGGGTATGGATAATGAATATAAAAGGCCTTTTAGGGCACTTTACATTACACTTGTTAATCTAATGGAGCTGGAAGACAAATCCTAGTCACAATAATGTATTTGGTCCCTGTTGGGAGGCTTGACTTTGACCACACATTTTAGTGGCGTGTCGCCTGAAAGTTGAAGTTGGCGGTGAATTTCCAGCAGTCATTTTTCTTCTCACACTGCTGAGATTTGATTTAATATAGGATTTACTGGATAAATCGGCCAGCTTGTGCAATCATCTGGCGGCTTCTCTGCAATTCAGAAATGATTGAATGACATGCCATGTCGAAAAATATTTACTGCTTTTGGTATTCAGTTGGGGTCGGGGGTGGAGGGGGTCTTGTTTTAAAATTAGGGCTGGATCTTTGCTGAACTGATGAGATAAGAAATGAGTGTTTGGTGGTTTTGCTAGACATAAATAAAAAAAGAAAGTAAAAAAAAAAAATTGGCTAGACCAAAGACTGGAGATGGAGAAAGATAGCTGCTGTTACTGTTGCTGTCCAGACACTTGTCCAGAAAATAGTTTATGAATTTATTATGTGATAAATTAGTTAGAACACAAGGCCTTTAATGAAAACATGAAGGGGATATGACTGAATATCACCTTCTCTGGTATCCATTGGACTCACAGTTCTGTTTTTGATCCCAGTTCAGTTACATATTTTTAATCAAGTCACTATTCTCAAACAGTGTGGATGAAAAGTTAAGACAATAGCTGATTAATAAAGGAACCATCTGTTAAACTGGGAGAAACAACTCTTCAAAGCGAATCCAAACTGGACTTAATAACACAGTTGTTTAATTCATTTTTTTTTGTCTTTCAGTCCTAAATAAGAGATGAAACACATGATACATGTGAGTTGTGTGATATAATGTAATAAAGTGACATGAAGTTTTTGCCTTATGTTTTTTTTCTTTAATCCAAAAGTGTTGTGAAATCAACTTGTTTCTGGACGTGTCCTCTATGGATGCAACGCTACTCGGTTAAATACCGGACTATTTGGTACGACCTGCACGGGACAATACGCTATTATGTCCCGCGGGATTTATGCACACCTGTCAAGTTTCCTGCTTTGGCCGGGAAAGTCCCGTATTTTACTCTTCTCTCTTCCTCCACTGTATGTGCAGTATATGTATTAATAATATGTACATTTGAAATAGGCAAAGCAGGAAGTATTTCTGAATCTCTGAATTAATGTTTCCCCAATTTGTCATAGATAAATTGCACTTTTTCTTTTGTAACTGCTTACCTCTGTTTTTATGCTACTACTTAGTGTAAACTAAAAGTAAAGAATAAAATGGCCTTTAACAGTGTTTCTTGTTCACATTTTTGTGTGTTTTAATTTCTTTATATGTATTTTATGCTATGATGTGATAGTAATAGGCAAGGAAACAAAGGTAAGTCTACAGTACTCTGAGTTTATTGAAGTGTTGTGCTTGTTAACTAACTGTTTACTTGAAGTATTATGTTATTCAGCACTGAAATAGTTTGGAACTTGTTCTGAGAAGCAAAATAAATAAATCATTTTAGAGAAATGAATTGTCACTTTATGCACAAAACACATATCGGAACTGTACCGAATCCGTACCGAAACCATGACACAAAAACCGAGGTACGGACCGTACCATGAGCCACGTGTACCGTTGCACCCCTATTGTCCTCTAAGATCTCAGGGCTGCATTTAATATCACAGATGCTTGTTAAAGGAATTACAAGAACCACCCCAGATAGGCTTAAAGGGGGCATATTATAAATAATATTATTGTTACTATTATTAATAAAATTTTCTGTGCTTGAATGCATATATCAGGGTGTCAGTATCTGTGACTACCCAATCAAAACTCTGAGATTACACCACCCTCTAACTTTGTTTTGGGCCACATAACTCCGAGAAGGTGTCATTCAGTGAGCGGTTCAGATTTCATAGTCACATTAGAGTACAATTATCCAGCCTCCCCATCTTTATTGTCACCTAGTTTCAGTTCTTGATGCATTTCCTGTAATTTCAAAGTGGGCATGACCCTTTCCAAACGGAGGCTCACCCCAAAGAAGATGTGGGTGCAGTGGAGATGCCAGCTCCACCTCCTGAAGCCTGCTGCTATGAACAGAGATGTAAAGATCTGATTGAAATGGAAGCGTTTTGATGATATTCTTATGGTTTTATGATCAAGACATCTCAGACATTTCATCAAAACCTCAGGACATTGTGCCTGATAATTATTATGATCATCATGCATATTTCTGTACATTCTGTGCAATCTACTATTTGTAGTAAATTTGTAGTAAATGTGCACAGCAGATTTCAGTATTCTGGCTTCTTTAAGCCCTATCTTAGCATCTGTCCTCAAACTTGTCCCATCTCTCAGGAGAGAAATACTTTAAACAGAAAATGAGGAAGGAAGCTCCTATTAAGCACCAGGCACAATAAGAACATCTGTCTCGATATGTGAGCTGGTTTCAGTCTCTGATGTTAATAAAGCAAGGACTGAAATTTGATGCGTGCTTAGATATAATAAGCACACTGAGACTTGCTACCAATTCTCAGACTGCACTCATCTCTTAAGTGGAATGCATGTGGCGCATGTATATCTCTATTTCTAGATCTTGTTGTGTATTTTCACCTTCATAATCTCCAGAGAAAGAATTAAGCTAAAGTCAAAGAGAATTGTGTGAAGATAGAATGAGCCCACAAGGGAAAAACTAACGAGACAGAGTCACTGTAAGCCTATGTGAAAGATAACATTCTCATTGTCTGGTGTGCTGGAGATTGTGAAGCAAAATTCAATAATAGAAAGAATGAATGATGGGAAATGGGGGGGAAAAAAAAGGTAAATTGAATTGATTTCTAAACTCAAAGTTTTTCCTCAGTCGCAGGGAGCAAAATATAAACAGGATACTTTCATTTTGATCTAACTGTGAACATTCAGGGAGCAACTGTATTAAACCTGGGCAGGAAAAAAAATAAAAACGTTGTTGTAAAGGAAAAACAAAGAGGACATGGAATAAGACTGAGATGATTGAATGTGGTGAGACCTCTTAAATTAATCGTAAATATGAGTTCTAAGAACTGATGGTCATTTATTTTTATTCCTCAAGCACATTGTAAGCCACATGTATAAACACTCTTATTTTTTGACTCCATGTGTCACAGAGCTGCCTTTGTGGAGCAGGAAACCTGTAACCATGCATGCAAATAAAGGTGAGGTGCAGCAGGTGGGAAAGCGTTCTGGATTATTAAAAATGTGGGTATTTCTGAGAGCGCTTTTGTGTGTGGTCCAGTGGGTAAAATAACCATTGATTTCTTTTCTGTTTCAGACCAGCCATGCTTGTCAGGTCCTTTTGTCTGATCAATAATTCCAGCACATTACCGAGCTCGCACTGTAACTGACCAGCGAGGGAATGAGTCACTCCCTCTGCAATCAGCCTGGCTGAGCGCATGTGTGCCTCCTTTCGAGCGACATCCTCAAATATGCCTTTTTCCGCATGTCAGAACGAGCAACAGAAAAAAATGTTTCGTGACTCTTTGAGCAATCAATGCTTTCGCTCAAAATGTCAAAAATGCAACTGTGGGAACAATGTGAAAGTGTTTGTTTGCGTTTCTCAAGCTTTTAGGTGGAGAAATAATGATTGAAAATTGAGGAAAATGTCAGAGGATTTTAACTTTTCCTGCATGAATGCTAGGTTTTGCTTTTAAAAGCATGTCGTCCTGATAGGCAGAAGGATTTTTCTGAGCATTCGCTGTGTGCAGTTCTCCAGAGGTCCTGTCCTCAGATAGTGGGACCACATTTTCAAGTTTTCACAGTCCTGTTATCAGAAGCTTTTTGTCCTGTAGCCTGTCATGTCGCTACAGTGTATGCATTCTAGAAAAAATATCAGTACAACTATAAATTTATGATGAGAAACAACAGCAGATGAGAAAAACAACCACAGATGTCCATCCCCAAATAAACGACTTTCCCTAACATGCAATATTTTACTTGTCAAAATCACTTTGACTCAAGGAGGTTTTAAAGAAAAAGCTGCTTTGCATGACTGGATGACAGTGCATTTAGTTTACAGCTAATTATTTCTGTATGGGTGACTTTTTTTTTAAGAAAGCTTCAGTTCTAACCTTCCAGCTTGTGAGCACCTGCAGGACATCGACCCAGAAGCTGCTTTACCATTAAATTTTAGTTAATGACATTTGCTCGGGGGTCATGCTCTGGGTCTCTGTAAAGCACCTAGAGACAGTTGACATTGTAACAGACGCTATACGAATTCTGTCTTTGATGACTAGCAACAAAATGGTGCATACTTGTATAGCACATTTTAACATCATCCAGGTTGAACGCATAGACTGTATAACAAGAACTGGACAAAGGCTCTGGCTTCAAACCTATATTTCTGAAGCTCTGGTATTGATATTGATATTGTCTGGAGGCAGAAGTCAGTTAATTAGAGGCCATCCTCCCCGTCTAGCAACCTTTAACCAGTGGACAAAGGGAGCTGTTTCAGGCTGATTTGACCCGATCCCCTCTGGGACAACCCAGAGGGGGTCACAGTAGTCTGTTATTGGAGTTAGCAGTACAACAATGATTGTGCTCTATTGGGTCTTCATTACCAGCTTTCACAGACTGCTAAGGATGTAAAGTGACAAGTAGACCTTTTACATTATATACTTTAACTAAAAATAATTTTACTTGCTGTACATGCTCCACATAAAGACTTTTTTTTCCTTACCAGGCTGTAGATATGTTTACTTCTGCTGAAAAGTTGGACATTTTAACATGGGAGTTGATGGTGGTTTATCGCCTTCTAGTTGTCACTCAATGAACCAGATGTTGCCCCTAAGACTTTTCTTTCAAGATATGATCATAAATGTTTGAAGTGCAGTTTAGAATAAGGTTTATGTTTGAGAAAATGGTACTAAATAGATACTAGGCCTGTGAAATTCTGTAAAGAGCAGAGTCTGTAAGTTTCTGTCTCATTACCCTGAACGTGATGGTGGGTGCAGTTTGAAAACATGTACCTTTATGTTGTCAGCTTACACAAAAAGTTCTCAAATATCACATTTGACATTAACATTAAAATCTATATGTATGCATGTGTATATGAAAGCCAAATATAAAACTGGAGCTATTTGTATCCTCCTTCAGATGTTGCATGTAACAGTAATGTTGGCATTGCACCATTCTGTCAGATCAAGTTCATCCTCTGGAGTCAGCATGTATTTCCATTAATGCTTTATTTTAATTGATACAAATGTTGGTTTTACAGCTTACTGTTGAATCTGTTCAAAAGAAGCACATGAGGTAGAAGGGTAAGCTCCTCTAATTGTCCAGTCTAAATTATTTGAGTATACACAATCCCTCTTGTTTGAAAATATCAATGCTGCGGATTATTACCAAAAAAAAAACTGATGAAAACAACTGTAGGCTTTTCTGGATTGCATCCTCCATTGGGTATGAATCTTTGAAAGCATCTCTTCATCGGGCTGGCAGGCTAGTGTTTTGTGTTTCAACACTCATTAAACTGTTTAAAGATAAAAGATAGAAATTAATTATATAAAAGTGTGATTAAATCCCATTTGGATTGTGTTTGAAGAGCTGACTTGCTCCGGTTGAACAGTAGCCTTTAATAAGGTGCTGTGGCCCTAACTATATATTCATAAACTCTCTTTGTAGATCTGCCAGGTAAAATGCCAGCTAATACGTTAGCAGTGGGGCGGTGTAACAACACAGAGCGCAGGGCTTTGATTGCAGCATTTTAGATTGCTCCAGTGTAATGTAAAAAGGGAGAGCAAAAAAGGAAATATTCATAAGCTGTATTCTTATTTTGAATTAATATCATAGTTTTGTGATGAACCGGTGTTTGGATGAGCATCTGTGCTCCCAGACTGTGTTCTGTCCCCTCATAAATGATCGGTGCTGTCAGTGCCTACAGGGAGCCGGGGATGAGACAGAGAGATACATGATGGAAAAATGAAGATTAAGACAGATGAGGGGCACAAAACACCGGAAATGAGACAATGTAAACAGATTTCGGGTTTAGAGGCAGCAGTTGGAAGAGAGCTACATCTCTACGGGTTGAAATGAAGTAACTACAAGGCAAGTGCCAACATGAGGCTTTAGTGTCCAAGATGAAGCTTTGGAATATTAATTTGTACAGTAGTCAACCCTCATGGGCTTCTGATAAATATGAACCTATTTATCCAGTCAAAAGGGATTATTTAAATGACTGAAAGGAGACAGGATAAGAGGGTTTAGTGCCACTCTGCAGAGCACTTTGGTGCACAACCTGAGACTGCTCCTGCTGCTTTTTCCTCTCCTGATCAACAGATGGCGCTGTGGTTCTTCAAGTGCGTCATTAATGGCATTTAGAATACAACAGACCTGCATGTTGAGGTGGAGCGCAGTCCATCTGATTGAGTTTACAGACAACGGCACGCTTACATGTAAAAGGAGTGTGCGACTGAGACAGTGAGTTACATAACAGAGACATCCCCTCCTTACCTGTTACTGTCATGTCAAGACAGGAGTGTGTGTATGAGTGGGAGGGATGTGAGTGAGTAGATTTACTCCAGCACACTCACTTTCTTTGCCAGCATACCCCTTTTGGTTTTCCCTCAGTTTATTTGACTTTTTTTTTTGTATTTAAGAGACACACTTGCAAACATTTCCCACCTTCTGTCATCGCCATTTTTAAATTGTCTGCTTGTGTCCCACTCTCCAGTTCTCTCTCCACCTCCCCGATTCTCAACG
Source organism: Hirundichthys speculiger (assembly GCA_018398805.1). Taxonomy (NCBI): domain Eukaryota; kingdom Metazoa; phylum Chordata; class Actinopteri; order Beloniformes; family Exocoetidae; genus Hirundichthys; species Hirundichthys speculiger. The sequence goes on from JAGFBZ010000258.1 coordinate 3,833,620, forward strand.
CTTTCCAGAGTAATTATGTCCCTCCAGGAACATCTACTGTATACTGACCCTGTTCCAATGTTTTTTCTTTTACAGCTAAAATAATGTCTACAGCTATACTTTCATTCCCTCAGATATATTAAGTAGTCTCTAATACATGGGGGTTTTAAGTATTTACTGTATTTTGATATGGTTCCATTTAATTTCAAAAGATAGAAGATGGTAAAATATCCAGCAATATCTGATAATTAAGTCGTCACGTCCAGATTTTTGCTAAAGGAGGTTTACTTATCTCTGGCTATCTCAAGAGCCTACTTTAGTGTGTGTGAATACGCCATTCCTAAGAACACTGATGTTATCTTAAGAAGAGATTCCAGAGTTAAAACAACCATAAATCTATTATTAGAAGGTAACTTTCATTAGGGACCAAGATGATGTGAATCAAAGCAGTTTTGACTGAGAACATAAAATGTGATTGCTATTTTAAGCCTCAGACAAAACTTAGAAATGCTATTTTAACTTTGTATGTGGAGAAAAGGTGTATAAAAAGGACTGATTGTGCAGGCATCTCCCTGTATAAAAAGAAATAAAAATAAACCCTCTGTGACGTCACCTATAGGTTTTCTGAAGAGTGCTTTTTCTTTTTCCTCATACTATACCGCATCAGGAACATGCCCACCTCATGTCACAGTTAGCTTTTTTAGCTTGGCTGGCTTCGCTCATGCTACCCTATGATGCTAATTAATATTACTTTAGATTCATTCTAATAAAATTTGTCTAAACATTCTCATTTCAAGTGTCGGTACCAAAACGAGTGCTGCTAGAGCTGAGATGAGGACTAGCTGGGCTCTTCTGGGATAAACCAGATCATTTGTGAGGATAGACCCATTGCAGTTGGACAAGCCAGCCATCAGCCCATTAGCTGTGAGACAATTGACTGTGTGTCCCTGCAGACCTCCACATGAAAGGGTCCTGAAACAATCCTCCTGGATCCTTCAGCCAAGCCACACTGGCGCTGTCGCTTGACATCCGCAGCAGGACTCTATGCTCCTGGGCAGCAGGATATGCACAGCCACTACATAATTTCTTGCATGTTATTTTTTATGTTGCTCTGTAATTACACCACCAACCCCTAGACAGCAGTCCAGGTTCTTTTTCTTTTTCTTTTTCTGTGGCTTTCAATGTTTCCTTTTGTTAAATACTTAAATGTATCTCAGACATAGCAACAGAGCAAGTGAAGTATATTTTACATGAGTTGGCACTGATAATTGTTTAGCATCAGTCATTTTTACAGTCATTGCAGCAAACTGTCATTTTATATGACTTGATGACATCAAAGAAGTAGCGGCAGAAAACACAAAGACAAAGAAAAACAAATCTATCAGGCAGACTAATCACATTCCTTGCGGTCGACACCATTACATTTGGAGAGACGTGCATGTTAGAGTATGGCGTAGACTACACCGTGGGATTCAGCTACAACATTGCTATGGTGTCGTTTTGATGCAGAAGTATAAAACTTCCATTTCGGCTGCTCCCTGTTAGAAGTCAGCACAGCAGAATGATTTGCATGAGAAGGTTGGCACGAGTTTTACACCAGCTGCAATTCTTGACGCAACCAGGATCTGAACTTGGGATTTGCACCAGCTCTACCGCGAAGCCACAATTGTTTCGAATGCCATTTTGGTGACACCATCAGAAATGGCCACTGCATTGAAAGAACGCATACTTGCTGCTTAGCTAAGCTTCGTCATCGGATCCTTCCAGGCCAAGCTACAGTCCCAGTGATCGGTGTATGTATTTTCTTTAACATAAGAATGATAGTGCTCTTAGGTTTTTATTCACAGCTCGGAATTCAAAATAGTGTTAAGTGCTAAGTAGCAAAAATTATGAGAGCTAGTCATTGCCTATGCCCGTCAATCAAAAGTCTAATTACAAATAAATTAGTTGTTTCATATAATTTCATCCCCGTGACCCTGTATGGGACTAGACGGGTATGGAAAATGGATGAATGGTTAATATTTTATCCGATGTGGTGCGGAAAACTCACCTCCTGTCATGGATCTGAACTCTCTCTATTGAGACCAAAGCCATTTTTTGAACCAGGTGGCATTTTTTTTTTCTTCTGTAACGTAGGGAATTTTAACATGGGGGTCAATGGAGATTGACTCACTTTTAGAGTCTGCTCTCAGTCAAGGAACCGTAACTCTTCATAGTTCCACAAAGGCTTCAATCCAGAAGCTGGATAATTGCTGCTTGGTCAATAGGCGCAAAAGGAGGAGAGGTCGATATCTAAGTACTGACCCCGTTCCATGGAAGCAGAAGCCATGAAGTCTCCTACTTTTGCATCTATCGACAGGTGTTTGTGCATTTGGTAGTTGACTTGTAAGGATATGTCATTTTGCTGCAAACACAATTTCTGTCTTCACTCAAAACTGCTTTAATTCACTTTAATCCTTAACAAAAGATGACACTTGGTACCATGTAATAACAGACCTAGGGTTGTTTTAACTCTGGTATGTTCCTTTAAGTCCTTATCAATGGATCTTGAGGGTCACATTGCAGAAAAAAAAACACGAATTATTAGAGGACCTATGTTACCATTCTTACAGTTTTTTTTCCTGTTTTCTCAACACTCAGGATTGTCTATTTTGAAGTCTGTATTCTGTCCAGCTGTCAGCTTTTAGTAAAACTCAGCATGGAGGCAATTCGCAGCAGAAAATGCTATCTTCTCCACAGTAATAACTGTTGTGCCACTTGTTTGAAGGAAAAAAGACTTTTACCACACTCTGATAATTGTGTCCACCGTGGAAAAGCCACATAGAGCTGCAGGAAACACACCTAAATAAAGATTCCTGAGGCACCCCAGCCCACTGCCACAGACACACATACAGCATCAGCTGCAAAACCAGTGTTTCTCATGCATATAATAAGCATTGGCAGCATGGAGAGAAAACCGCTGACAGAAAGAGAGACATAGAAATCTCTTCCTGTCACTCTGCAGGTGTTACAGGTGTTGCACGATAAAGGCATTCTGCTCCACGGATGATTATGCACACATTCTTACAACAGGCACTCTCTGCAACCCACAGCAACATGTTAGTGTGAAGTTAGCAGTGATGCCAACATGGCAATTTTGTTGTTAGATTTAGTCAGTCTAGTCCATCAAGGAAGATTTCTTCTTTTAGCTTTTATGTGGAATTTTTGAAAAGTGACCGAGGCTACAGGCTGCACATGTTCCTTATAAATACGAGATGTCAGCAGAAGAGACGAGTAGGTTTGATGGCCCAACTGCCTGAAGGAGCAGTGGCATGTTGGATTACATGAACTTCATTTTTATGGCCATATCATCTTGTTTTCCCGGGTTACTGTTGAAATATCACTGTGAGACATGGTGGATTCTGTGTACCAGGAGCTGCACCATCTCTCTACATATTAGTTTCAAAAATGCAAGGAAAATTTGATAACTTTTGAATTTGTTTGAACCTTTATTCAAAGCAACACATTTCTTTATGTTAAAATATGAGTTCCAGTGTCATTTGAAGAAATATTTGTTTCCTTTAAGAAAGTGTTGTCTGGCTCTTGAGGTGTTGGAATAATCAACGAAAGTATTGGACTTCCAACCCATCATCTCATGCGACAGCTGCGTATCGACGATATCAACGATGAAACTAACTCACAGAGCGACAGTTCACAACATGGCAGAGGAAACTAAGAGACTTAAGAAGGAAAATGAACAAGTGACCAAAGAAGGAACTGAACAAGACATTTAGCCTCTGCACACCTATAAGGGGATCTTCTGAGCAAAAACACAAGACCACATCTTCACTGACCAACTACAAAATATAAGATAAATATAAGATAAAAAAAACAAATCTTGACTTTGATGCCAGAAAAAAACTCATAAAAAGGCAGATGTACCACTTTTCATTTTATTTTGCAGAGGGAATCTGGGTATGCCTCACTGCATGAAGGTTCCTGGTTCAACCTCAGCAGGGGCCTTCCTGTGTGGAGTTTGCATGTTCTCCCCATCCATACGTGGGTTTCCTCCGGGTACTCCGGCTTCCTCCCACAGTCCAAAAACATGCCTGTTAGGTTCATTGGTGGTTCTAAATTGTTTGTAGGAATGATTGTGAGTGTGCGTGGTTGTTCATCTACATGTGGCCCTGCGATGAACTGGCGACCTGTCCAGGTGTACCCCTGCCTTTTGTCCGAAGAGAGCTGGGATAGACTCCAGCAGATCCCCGTGACCCTGCATAGGATTAATTGGGTATAGATAATGGATGGATGGAATATGGGTATGTTCTTGCAGGTTTTGTGCAATCCATCAGTCTGTTATTGTCGTTGTCTGTCTTCATGATGCATCATGCATTTTCAGTAGAAAACAGATCTGGACTGCAGACAAGCCAGTCAAGCTTATGCACTCAGTCTCTCTGAAGTCATGCTGTTGTACGTCCCAGAGAATGAAGTCTGGCTTTGTCCAGTTAAAATAACCACGGGCCACTTGGGGGAGAAAACATAAAAATTCCAATGATACCTAGAACAGCAATGTTTGATGCACATTGAAAGTGGAGTTGATGAACAGGACTCATAAAAAATTAGGGATCTTCAATTTTTTCAGCTGAAATTTATGGAAAATGTAAAAGATGCTACAGTGATATTTTATCATGAAAGTTGGGCATTTAAGTAGAAGCATGCAATGGTTTGTTCATCGCAAAATTTTTTTTTTCAATCAAAAGGTAACAACAGTGGTAGGTTTCTCATGTCTGCAGGGCACTGTTTACAATGAAGCGGTCATCATCATGGGATGTGGCCAAAGGACGTCTACCTTTATGTGTTTCTGTGTCTCTTCCAGTCTCTCTGTGCCTCATTTAAAACCTCCTGATGACACCCGGTGACACATTTGGAGCTCAGTGACAACTTCCCTCTGACAGCATCTTGTTTGAAGTCTTGCAGTGGGCAGGTACTTTTGATCGACTGTTCCTTCGTCTCAAGATGTCAAAACATTATGTCAGAGCATTGTGAAGTCGGCTCTTGGATTGGACATTTGCTGTGATTATTGCGGTTAATGACCTTATTACAAAAAAAGCATGTAATGCCATAAGTACTAAGACACTGAACTGTTGGTTGTTCACCTGTAAAGGCTGTCATGCATTTTTGGTGCGTTCTGAATTTTCATCTAAAAGCCAAATATCCCAAACGTTTAGTGAGCTGTATATCATATGGATGCACAATGATAACGGCACATCATCAGTATCTGTCAATAAAGAAAAAAAAAAGAAACATCTAGTGCACATGCTTCAAACCCAAGGCCCGCAGACCAAATGTGGCCCGGCACGTCATTTTATGTGGCCCTTGAAAGCCTGTGCATTATTGGTTTAAATTTGAAACCAATATTTTAAGACTTAAAATAAGCTTACACTGCTTTAAAGCACATATTGTTTTTTTTTCCTTTTGTAGGGGGAATAACTACAATATTGCTCACCTGTTATTTCTGTCAGCCTACCCTAATGTAACTGGCTATACCCAGACCTGGACACTCAGAAGAGAGTGGCAGTGGATTGTCACACATAATTTAAGTGAAAAAATAAACTTAATTGTGAGTTGTCATTTGCTTGTAGAATTAACAATGTAAAATTAAACACAATAGTTATATAAACAGAAACATACAGGGAACTACATCTTGGTAAAGCACCATTACAGGAGGACCACTACTGCCTTCAGCTCCACTGCTTCACACAGTCAGAGAGTTTAATATATGATAGTGGGTAACAGACTTTGTGAATCATGCATTATGATGACTGTTTCATCACTTACTTAATTACTTCCAGTTGGTGTGGGGTGTTTTGTCCATTATATTTAATCACATTGGGGTGCAGGATGTGTTATAGCTGAAAAATCATCCATTGCTGTGACACAAAAATTTATGCCTCGTCTTCTTTTCCAGATATGTGAAGCCCTGCCCTTAATGGCAGCATCTGGTCCGATTCACCGCACCAATCTAAATCATAACACTGAAGTTAGCTTCTAATTTGTCGCTTCTGATTCTTCTGCAACTTGGATTAAATTATCTTTTAGATAGTAAAGAACATGTAAAGTGCAGCTGGTAATTTATAAAATCTTTATTCTGCAACCAAGCAATAAAAACATACTGGACAAAAGGGTAACAGTGGTAACATGTAGTAACTTCTGTGGAACTGAAAGCTACTGGAAACTAACTTTAGTCTTGTGCTGTTGTGGAGTTTGCCACCCTGATGCTGACAGAAACTGATTGTTTTTGCAGCAATGAATTGAACCATGGCAAGAACCATGACACATCTGAAGCGGAAGAGGGTGCGCAAAGTCTCTGTCACAGCCATGGAAGTATTTTCAGTTCTATTAGATCATGCATCCTGGAGTGTTAAAAGGAAATCAACAGATCGCATCGAGCACAAGGCAACAGTGGAGAGGAAAGAATCTGGTTAACAATGGGTTTAAAAAAAAGAAGGAAAAAAACCCTCCAACAGAACCAAACTCCAGGAGGGCAGCCATCTACCCCAACTGGTTGGAGTTGCAATGCATGATTCGCAAACGTTATTATACTCTTATAGCCTATATTAAAGTCTGATCACTGTGTTCAGATAGTGGTGCTCTGTCAAATTACAGCTCCTTATACATATCTGTTTATGAGATAACTGCATTTCATTTTACAGTTATTTCTATGCAAGGTAAATGTAAGAGTCACAACATGTAAATAAGAACATTTTGGAGTTGTTTGGGAGTTTATTTTGTTCCTTAGGCAGCTAGGCTAAGCTAGACTAGTGGGGGCTGAAGATAACCCTCTTATCAAACTCTGGGACAAAAATGCCAATGTTTATCTCTTTAAGTGCTTTATTCTTTTTTTGCATGCCTACGTCATTCTTTTCTTTCCTTTTTTAAGCCTACCACTTTTTTTCTCTTTGACTCAAACATCAAACATGTTACTCAGAAAATGGAGGAAACACACAATATCCAACAAATCCAGTCTTTCCTCATTTATTTCATCACACCAGTTTAAAAATAATAATTTACTGACCTATAAAACCAAGCATAATTTTACCTTCAGAGTTAACAAGCATGATCGTAATGATGGTTTTTGAAACGCGGGGGAAGGTTTACACTTGAGAGTTTGAACAAACAATGGTTTATTACCATCAGATTCATATTCCAAGCACAGCAAAAAGATCACAAAACAGAAACATGGAAAGACGGGCAAAAGATCAAGCAACACATGAGGAAGGCTGCACAAACCCTCACGCCCACATGTAGTCATTCAATAGATACAAAGAAAAACATGCAGAATCCTCCATGTAATTACAAAGGACAGCAAATCGCACTAAAACATGGATTGTGAAATGCTGAAACAAAACTATAATCTTTCATGAAGCAGAGTGCTAAGACTCAGTGAACATGATGATATGTGATCCAAGCCCTCGAGGGACTACATGTGTGCTACACGGAGAGAAGGCTTTGGATGAATAGAAGAATGCTGCGAGTGTGTGACAGTGTGTGTGTGCTGTGGTCGGTGGCAGGGATGTAGATGAATACTGTAAGAGTCATGCTTTCTGAAATGTTTTTCTTTTTCACAACGAAAAAACTTGGGGACAGTAAACACTCTGTGGCTCGGCGTGTGGAGAAGCGGATAGAGTGAGCCATTAAAGGATGTTGATGGATGGGCTTGGCATTTCTAACTCACTTTGGGTGCATTTTCCGGCAAAACAAAGAAGTCCATGAAAACTGTGTTCGATCAGTTGTTGAATGAGTGGGCCAATCTGGTTCTGGTAGCCTCTAGCAAGCAAATTGTTGTTTAAAAATAACCACCGACATGTGCTTTTCCAACGGCGCACCACATATTACCTGTATTAGCGGAAAGCTCGGCAGTGATGAAGGAGAAATCATACAAATTCACATTATTGCAACAAATGAAACTTGACTGCTGGGCAATCAGCAGAGCTAAATGATAGATTAGAGGCGGAATATAAATCATGCACAAATCTGGCCTTTTTATAGGTAATGACACTGAACCTTGAAGTGATTGTGCAAACATTGTGCCCTTCCACAAAATAACATTTTTCATTTCATGTCATGTCATGTCAAGTCATTGTTATTTTTGGTACAATTGTGAATACAATAAGTAATTACTTTCATATATGATAATGATTTTATGTTTCTGCCAAACAAATAAGAGGGCCAGAAAAGCCACCGTGTACCCAGATGGTGATTTTGTGTGACTGGCAGTCAAACCACATTTTCCATTTTTAACGTATGCTTTTTACGTTCACGGAATGTTAAATCACTATTTTACATACCTGGTGATGGTGGAATCATGCAGCATAGTACAAACAATTTTGTAGTCAATCATATCAAATGCTATGGATGTGAAGGATAATTCTTTCAGCCCTGTTAAGAGTTTGGAAATCCATACTGCTTATGGCGTTGTGAAAATCCAGGTAGGGATTTATTATGAACGTCAACTACCAAGCAATGGTTGGTTTGTAGAGCTGGAAAAGCTAAGAATATATAATCAGTGTACATATATTAGCTGTGTTTACACTTCATACTGGTAGCTAACAGCAAAGTTAAATACTTTGTCTATCCAGTTTTGGTCTAAATTAATATAATGTGTACAGCTGAAAAATTGGGATAGGCCTTGTTAGGATGAAATGCGAGTTGCAAAGGGCTCGCCACATGTGCACCAAGACAGCAACATCCAACATCAGCTGACCAACTAAAACATGAAAGGTGACACTTCTCTGGTGTGCACACCAAGTGGAGTCACTCTACATATCATTCACTTATGCAAAAATAAAATCCCTCATTGGTGAATTCTCTTTTGCATCTGTATCATATGTGTTGATAACATAAAGAACAAGCTTAATATTTAAACTAAACTGGAATTTGTTTATTTATTTGCTGTGTCCAGATTGTCCCTTTAGGGGTCCCTGCAGAGGATCATTTGTTTCCATCAACCATCAGCTTGTTTTTTTTTTCCTACTTTTCTTCTAAGTGGCAGCCCCATCTCCAGCATCCTTCACCTAAGGTATTGTTTACTACTGTGTCTAAAGTTCCAACCCTCACCTCTACGCTCATTCCTCACTGTCATCTAACACACCTTCACTTCTCCATCTTCTTTTTCCAACAAAAGCAGTTTCTGCAGACACAATGCTCGTTAAGAGTGATGGTTGTTGTTAACCTGAGGCCTGACCAATCCTGGCAAAAGGCAGGAGTTCTACTCTGGACAGATTGCCAGGCCACCGCAGGGCAAACCACACACTCAGACAAAACCATTCCCATCTCTTCAAGCTTGGGACCAGCACTATGAGGACATTGGCTTGTTAACTCTTAGAGACTGGGTTGGTTTATTTCTTTTAAAAAGGCTTCTGACCTTTTCAAATTTCCATAGCTTTTTTGTCACTTTTCATAATCCCATAAAGTTTAAATCATCACCCTCTCACAATCTCACGAGGTACAGGGGCTGACGGACTGGTGGAGAACCAACAACCTGTCTCTGAACGTGGACAAAATCAAGGAGATGGTTGTTGACTTCAGAAGAACACAGAACGACCACTCTTCGCTGAACATCAGCAGCTCCTCCGTGGAGACCGTCAAGAGCATCAAGTTTCTTGGTGTTCACCTGGCGGAGAACTTCACCTGGTCGTGCAACACCAGTTCCTTCGCAAAGAAAGCCCAGCAGCGTCTGTACTTTCTGCAGAGGCAGAGGAAAGCACATCTCCCATCCTCCATCCTCGCCATGTTCTACAGAAGGACTATTAAGAGCACCCTGTGCAGCTGCATCACTGTCTGATTTGGGAATTGCACCGTCTGGGATTGCAGGACCCTGCAGCGGATAGTGAGGACAATAGAGAAGATCATCAGGGTCACTCTTCCCTCCATCTCAGACACTAACACCTCATGCTGCATCCGCTAAGCCACTGGCATTGTAGATGACCCCCCACCCCTCTCACACATTCTTTACCCTACTGCTGTCTGGTAGACGGCAAACTGTCAAGACGGTCCCGCAGGGCCCTCATGACCAGACTGTGCAATAGTTTCTTCCTTCATGCTATCAGACTTCTCAATACTTAGAAACTGGACTGAAGGAACACATATACACACACATATGTAAGCACACACGACTGAGCATCTTCCATCCTCTCTACAAATTTTTATACGTTTATGCTGCCACAAAAACATCTCACTGTACATATGCTGCTATATATTTAGACTATATCACCCAGAACTGCGTGTTGGTTGGCGTTGTAGTCTTTATTCTGTCTTGTGCTGTCTGCACGTTTGCACTTGTACACTTATAAATTATGTAGTCCAAGTTGTTCTGTGTTCTGTGTTGTCTTATGTAGCACCGTGGTCCTGGAGAAACGTTTTGTTTCTACTATGTACTGAGCTGAAATGACAAACTCCGCTTGACTTATTTAAATATTGAAAAGCTAAAAGGTTTGCTTTTTTCCCCCCTCCCTGTTAGCCATACCCATTCATTTCCCAAATTCTCTCTCTCTCTCTCTCATCACAACAGGACACAGGTGAACTCAATGACTCATAGCCAAAAGCCACTCTTTAAAAACAACCAAGATGGTTGCTGAATTGCTAATAACACCTTGGATCAACACATTTGTTCCTACTCCACTGTACACTATGTTGGGTATCTTTTGTTGACGCTTGTTTGGTTGATTCCCTAACATACTTGTTTCTCTGGTTGTAAGTCTATCCAGTGGCGACCAGAGGAAGTTCCTTCTGCATCCGTCGGTACTGCCCCGTGAAAGTCAAAGTTGAAAACTAAAGGAACCACACTACTTCTTTGGACTGAAGAGGAAAATAATTATGGTAGCTGGCTAGACAACCATCTGTAGGCGTGGAGGTTAAGTTGCTTTGATGACAGTATCATAAAGTTCTTGTCCTATGTCCTAAAGCATTCTGCTTCACATCTGTCTCATGGTTTTTCCAGCGACTGTGCATTATGAGGAATAGTGTTTGCCTATTTTATCTGACTGAACCCAGAAACCTCAGCTGGATTTCCATCTGAAACGTAATCCAATCACACATTCAATCAAATCAGTCATCGATTTCAAAGAGTTAAATACTCCTTACAAGCTTTCACCTTTTACATTTTCCCATAACTTCACATGGCGCCATCAAGGAAGTCCTCTGTAGAAGCCCCATGGAAAACAGCAGGATATCATCATGTGCTTAACTTAATAAGTAAGTGAATAGGAGACACAAAACAGAAGATTTTAAAGTTGATACATTTTCATCATTTGGTGTTTTTCAAATGGCTACCTTTTGTAAATCTGCCCTTTTTCTGCAATTTCAAAAGTAATGCCATGTATAGAGGGATCTTGTTTCCTGCAAACTTGGCAGGTATATTGGTGGTATGAATAAAATTATCACTTTAAGGAGATTTTTTTTTTTTTTTTTACTTAATACTGCTGTGACAAAACTTAAGCTTGAATGTTTAACCCAAAGAAGCTGAATATGTTTCTCTTTCATAAAGTGTGTGTGTGTATGGCCCTGGAGAGCACTGTCATGATTAGCTACCGACAGACAATCAAAAAAAGCCAATAGCACATGCACTAGTGCAAAGTGTCAAAGCAAAGTCAGATAGATAAAGTCAGATTTAAAAAAAAAAAAGGGGGGGGGGGGTGGCTTTTTTTTTTTTTTTTGGTATTTTTATAGTTAGACTGCCATAGTCCAGGTTCAGATCAAAAACCAAAACACTTAACTTAATCCAGGTGTGACCAGTCTATCTTTATAATAAAGACTGTGTAAAACATCCATCCATTCATCATCTATGCCTGTTTAATCCTCTGCAGGGTCACGGGGATCTGCTGGAGCCTATCCCAGCTCTCTTCGGGCAGGGGTACACCCGGAGAAGTCACCAGTCCATCACAGAGCCACATATAGACAAACAACCATTCACACTCACAATTACTTCTATGGGCCATTTAGAACCACCAGTTAACCTGACATGCATGTGTTTGGACTGTGGGAGGAAGCTGGAGTACCAGGAGGAAACCCACGCAAGAAAAAAATATTGCCTCTTGTTACGAAAGAAATTTCAGAATATGAAAGGCAAAAATATAGTATGCGCTGCTACTCACAGCTCCCAGAGTTTACCGAACGTAAATGTACTTGTAGCTGCTCTGTATCTCGGTTTGAGAGTGGTGCGTCCGAGCTGCTCTGCCATTGGCTATCGCTCAGCATCTTTCTGGCATCCCATTGGCTAGGAGGGCCCCTTGACTGTATGAGTGTAACCCAGCAACCCAGGTAAACGAACAATTTTTACCTCCGCCGAGGAGATTATGTTTTTGTCGGCGTTTATCTGTCTGTCTGTCTGTGTTCAAGATAACTCAAAAAGTTATGGATGGATCTGGATTACATTTTCAGGAGTTGTTGAGATGTGAAAAGGAAGAACTGATATCATTTTGGGTGTGATCTGGAAGAAATCCTGGATTCTAGATCACTTTCAAATTTTCAATAATCGTTGCGCATGGTGGAGGTCTTTTCTAGTTCTAACATGTATTTCTTACAGGTTTTTATGTCATTTCATGTATTATTTATAATTAATTAAAAAAAATTATGTTCGAATTTTGGCGGTCTTGTAACGGATTAGGGCATTTAGCATGGAAAACGCGTCTCTACTTATGAAAGTTTCAGGTTACAAAACTACTTCCAGAATTAATTAATTTCATAAGTAGTGGTACCACTGTAGTTAATATTTACTTGGGGATCATGATCTGGGTTTCTGAAAAGGACCTAGAGACAATCTGTATTGTAATAGGTGCTATACAGATAATGTTTTTTTCAGTTTTTTTTCCCTTTATTTCCTCTAGCCACCTTTTCTACCTCTTTGCAGGCATACTTATGACAGGTGCAGTGAATATAACAATTGATGATTGAGGTAAATGCATAAAAAAATGATAATCAAGAAATTCATCACCATTAAGCTTCACATGGAGACCTATAAAACAGCAAGAACGCCAGAGCGAGCAGAAGAGTGATGATGAGATAAATGACAAGCGTAGCAATGACATGAGTAGCAGACGCTCGTCTGAACGCACAAAGCCTTTGCAACAAAATCTACATGATCACCATGTTAGTCCGGCAACTTGAGCACATACTTCATTTTTCGGTTTGGCCCCCCCTTTCAAAATGCAACATCTTGCCACTGAAGACCAACTGTAGTCTATGATCTCACTTTCAGATCAGTACTTCTTACCCAATTGTGTACAAAAGCCATGGATTCATATCACGACTCAAATTTTTTGTTAATTAATTTTTTAAATTTATTTTGTTATTTTCTTAACAAACTGCAGGGCCTTGATTACATGTCGAGGAATCATTGGCTGTAAAATATAGGAAAATACAGCCTCCGCCCATCCTGTGTGAGTATGCTGCATGTAGCACAGACACTGGGGTGTAAATCTTCAATTACTACAGGTCCCCAGGAAATACTAGTCCCTTGAAAATAGACCAAGCAGTAAAGTCCATATAAACAGTCTATGGTTTGTGAATCCTTTCTATTCTGTTATTTCTATTTTGGAAAATACAAAGCTTTCAAAAGCAGTGGAATAGGCCTTTTGTCTTTTGCTAAATCTGAAGCTTATTCCAAAATTGTCTTCCTTCTCTCACTTTTGAGAATTTTAACACCTCTTCATTGCACAATATCACACATTTCATTGAGTAACTAGTTTATCAGAGTGCAGTTGAGGCTCCTTATGATCAAAAATAGCAATGCATACCCATGCTTGACCTTGTGGACTAGAAATGAAAGCCTTTAGTGTGGGAGGTCAAGGTGACACTTGGAATCAGATTTATCTTAGATTTTCTCTGGACATTCTGTGCAAATAATGAACACAGTATACATACATTTTGTTCATTGACTGGCTGAAAGATATTCATTTTTTTTAATGGATTCTCTCTTTCTTCCAAAAAATGCAAAAATCCACCACTATACATGAATGCAGACTTCTTGGGCTCTCCTGATTTTTTTTTTTTTTTGGTTAAAACGAATGATGGGATTATGTGTGTAAAATTCAGGTCAGAGCTCAAAGCCTGGCTCAATATGAGCCCATCATCCAAATTTGCATAAAGCTTTGCCGCATATTTACCCATGGTACACCAAAGACTCACTCTCAGAACTTTCTAGATATGGATCAGAATGGGAAGATTTTTGCATGATTAAAAGTCTGTGATAACTTCTCTATAATTTACCATAGAGGGCGAATTTGTGCCTAATCAGTGGCATAATTACAGAGCATTAGCAGGACTCCCCCAGGAAATAGATGAGGAGATGGAAGTTGAGACAGATCAAGATGGAGATAGAAAGAGAGGACAAATGTGAGAGAGATAAAAAGGGGAAGATGGAAAAAGAAGATAAGCGTAAAAGATTCAAGATTCAAGTGAGACATGAGAAGGGAGAACAACAGTGGAGAAACTGACGTCAACGCTCCAGGCATAATGGTAGGACTGCAAACTAATTTATTTTGGGTACTAAATTACATTTCAACCAGTTGGGAGGTCAAAGGGCAGAGGTAGGCCAGGACTTCAAGAAACAAAGAATATATGCACTACACTAATATTTAGAGCTGTTTTAGTACAAAACTCACCATCCCAGTTCCATGGAATGTTTTAAGAGAGCAGCTGATGTTATAATGGTGAGGTGTGGTGGCGTGGATGGTGGATCCAACAAGTGGCAGGAGCAGCGAGGTTCCAAACATAATTGTATTTAATGAAGCTCTTCCAAAGAAAAAAAAGGAACTCAAAAAAACTCCAAAAAACACAAAAACAAGGACGCCTCGATCAGACAGGGAAAAACATGAAAGAACTCACAGGGTGACAGTAGACGATGGAAACAGCACAATCTGGCAAATGAACATGGGTTGACTAGACTTAAATACACAGAGGGACAAACGAGAGTCAGGTGCTAACATTTAGGGTTATCACAGAGGGAAGTAAAGCAAAAAAAAAACACGAGGACAAGACAAACCTTCAAAGTAAAACAGAAAAACATTTGGAAGAACAGTAAAAAACAAACTCTCCCCAACCCACACCACAACAACTGAGCTAGAAGGTCTACAGTGTTGTAGATGCAGATGTATGAGTGGCACACAACACAACAATAGAGGTGTTGTGTGCTGCTCTAGAAAATTACACAAGAAAATGAAGGCTACTTCATTATGTTGGCTCTCTGCTGATGAGTTCATGCTGGAGACGTAACCAGTTGCTCCTACAAGGACTTAATACCTTGTGATGAGCTGGTGAGTTATTATTCATACCACATCCTGTATAAGACATCAGAGTCTGGTGAGCCATACTAATTATTTCCTTTTTGAAACAAAGAACTAGTCTGGTTCCTCTGGATTTGACTTTGATTCCAATGAGGCAGTACCACCAGTTGAAAAAAAAAAAAAAAAAAAACTGCTTCTGGACCAGTATACAACCAGTCAAAGAAGCAAAGTATGTGATGACAACCATCTCTTGGTTGCTCCTTTAAAAGTCATCACATGTAGCCCACTCCCGCAGACTGGTTACGATTGGTTTGATCACATTCTGTCAGTGGGAGGGTTACAAGACCAATTTCACGAGAGAGAATTTTCAAGAAAGTGTATTGGTGAAGCTGGCCAGGCTACATCAGAGCAGGAGAGGCAGGGCAACTGAAGAGAGAAGTGAAAGGCAAGCTATTAAATTAGAAGAGAAGATTTACAGTGCACAGTTCCCATGTCCATAGGGTGTGAATCTTTCACTGATCTGTCAATGTTGATCCCCCGGGCAAGTACACAAGCATCCTGGCAGCCTGATAGCAATGGAGGCATAGAGGCAGCTGCACAAAGGGAGCCGCTATCGGGTATCACTCTCTGACAATTCTGGTTTCAATATTCCATCTGGGGCGCCTTTAAATCTCTGGATGTATAATCCTCATGTCTAAAATAAGTATTTCCTGTTGTAATAGAAAAAAAAAAATCTGTAAGTTCCATCTTTTCACCTGAAGGAAATGCACTCAGGCTAGAATCACTGTCAGCTATACTGTCAGCGTTCCAGCAGAGCCCACTCTTCCGTGTCTAAAAAAATGAAACCAGTGAAAAGAAAGATAATGAACAATTGCTAAACATACCTATTTAAATTAATTAGGAACTCTTCAAGCACACATTTCCACAAAATATTGTGCATATACTTTGTGAACAAAGCAATGTATGCGAGCATTGTGGGTATAAGCATGAGATCCCTTTGACTCTCAGCAGTAGTCTGAATAGGAATGGGATGAGAGCGGCTCTATTTCAGGATCTTGAGTCTTGTTCATCTTTCAGAGTACAGACAGAGAGATTGTACAATACAGAGGCAGAGTTGGCTTAAAAGAATGTTTGTTGGTTTTTAAAAATATACAGACTGGAGGCCATATTATTTTTGATAAATGGACTGGAAGAGAAGAAGCAAGTATTTATAGAGTAAGGAATAAACAAAATAGGAGTGGAAGGAGACAGGAACCTTTCTGGTACAGAAAAAAGTTTTCATTTGATGAATTGCAATGAAAACCAATAATTCTGACTTGCACTGTAAGAAGATTTTAACACACAGGGAAACACGGCTGCTGGTGCTAGCACTGTTATTGTTAGGCACACTTGGCACATCAGGTTGTACATCATTTGATAGGAAGACGGTGTTTTTCTACATTGTTTGAAAAGAAAACTTGACAGGGCACTGATTTTACAAGATATCCTGTGATGAAATAGACTGATTGGCCCATTAAATCAATCCTAATCAGTATCAGTTGTTTTTCAGCTCGATCAATGTTGGAATTTGACTTGCGTGTTAAGAATTTCATCTCAGTTGAAGGCAATGGACTTTAATGGCAAATAACAAACAATACAAAGTCAACTAGCAGGCCCATCAACTAGCATAGTTTGAATATCTTCAATAATATTTTCAGTATATAAAAATCTCTTATCTTATTTGTCAAAGCTGTTTCTCCTTTTAATTGTATAAAAAGTTAACAGTTGAACACACCGTTATCCTTTAACCAACAAATTGCATTTTATTGCTTGGATATATTAATGAAAAATACAGTATAAGGCTATTGAAGTATGAATGTAAAAAAAACAGGGTAAAACTAAGAGAAGGAAATAATAAACCAATAAAGGTAGATCAGGTATAAAAAGAGGAAAGCATACTATATAATTGAATAAAATCTATTTACCCTCATATAATCAGTTTATCCATTTAAACACTCTGAAAGACATTTAATTTGTTGGCATCCAGTAGATTCTATAGATTACATCACATGGAACAATGGATACAAAAAAAAAAAAAAACCTTGCAAGTGTAACAGAAACATTTGTGAAACAAGGTGAGCAGGAGGTGTAGGAGGAGTGAAACCGAAGAGGATATGAAGCAAGAAAAACAACTAACAGAGATATGGGTTTGTGTGAGTGGGAGTTCTCCAGAACCATGGTATGTTATTACACTTTTTGTCCTTGTCACACACAAACACACGCACTGTCACATCGAAGCTTGCATCTTTGCAATGCAGTAAGACAATAAATTACTCTGTCTAACTGCATTTCATGCGCGGCTGCATGTACACAAAAACATTCACAGACACACAAAAATTCTCTCTCTCACACTATAAATGCAGAAACACAAACAATGTAAAAATAAAAGAGATCTGCATGTATTAAACACATAAATGCATGACAAACACTAATACACTAAATAAACTGAGGATGAGTAAAATGACTGAATAATCTGCTTTCATTCAAACAAAGATCATAATACTTGAATGTTTTCAATGTCAATCACTTACCAGATACAAGTAAGTTTTTTTTTATTTTACTCTTTGTCCTTTTTATTGATTTCAAGGATATATGAACAAAATACATTCTTTACCTTATCTTTTACTTTTTCTAGGGGCCCCTTTTGAGGGAAATGGGCACATAATGGTTTTAGAGTCAAAGCAGGATTCACAGGAGTTTTAAAATCACACCATTCAAAGACACTGATTAAGCCTTACATGAATAACTGGATTTAAATATACTGCAGCTTTTGCAGAGTCATTCCTCTTAAGTAAATTAATGAAACTACAGCTGTAAGTAACAACTCCTCATGGTGTCCTTGAGGGGTGTGTGCTGTAGAATGCTTTCTTCCAACATGAACAAAGTTAATGGGTTTACGGCCGCAGCTACTGTTTCAATGTGGCTGATGTTTTGATTAAATGAGCTGTCAATATTCTTAAATATCATCAGTTATTTCTTGACAGTTCCGGAGGCAAAAATGACTAAAGTACAGAATCAGTCACCGCTGGTATTCACATGTTATACTTCTGTAACAGACTTTATGTAGTATCCACGACTGCCCTCTCTTAGAGACACTGATGAATGCCAGTCACTACTCTGAAACACTACCAGTTATGAGAGACAAGCCAGAGAAAGGTTTAAATAGGGGAGAATGGGAGTGAGTATTGTAAGACATTGGGTAATGTGAGACACCCCCTGTATCTAAGCAACAGAACACACCTGTGGTTATTTGAGCAATTAATTTTCAAGGCCATCCCATTTCACCTTGGCCATGAAGAACAGGACTCCATTGTGCTATGGTAAGCATGTGTTTTGTACAAAAATATATTTTCAGGATGTAAAAGTCAAGTTTTTGGTTTTCAACATAATCAACTCTCATGCTAAAGGTAATTGATTCAAGTGGACAAACTCATATCCCAAATATTGTTAAACTATCAACTTTCAAAATGCTATGACGATGCTAGCTAAAGATTAGCCTGAATTGCACAGAGAGGTTGTTTTTTTTATAAAAAGGTGGTGGTGGGTTAAAGTGATACAAATACCATGTAAAGTAAGACAGATGCTTTTTTTTTCATGTCATAAACAGTTTGAAAAATCCATCATGCCGAGGAAATACAACAGGAAGACAACCTGGGGAAAACCCTCCCTTGAACAGATGGAATGTGCATCCACTGAGGTCGTGGAGCAAAAGAAATCCTTAACAGGTGTTTCAAGGGACCGAAATATTGACAAGTCAAGCCTCCTAAGATTTATAAGAAAAAAAAAAAGAGAAAGGGGAAGTGAAAAGAGTAGCTTGGGGTGCAGTGGCTCAGGCAAAGAGAATTTTGACTAATGAGATGGGGAAGAACTTCCCAAACACCTGAAAGAACTTGCTGAATAGTCCAATGGCCTCTCCCCAGCTAAGTGCCACCAACTGGCATTTGAATATACAAAAAGAAACAATGTCTTTATTTCTGGTGATTGTAATAGTTTGTAAAAGTCATATGATTTCCCATGGTAACTAAGGCTGATCTTCCCACAAGGCTAAATCTTATAATAATGGATTGTCTATAGGTCAAGAAAGGTTTTGAAACTTCCGAGCACGTCACCATCTTTCTGTCTGAACTCTAGAAGCAACATTCCTTGGATGGGCCACTGCCTTCAATAAAACGACTGTTGGGGAGTTCTTTGATAATCTGGCAGTAGTCATGGACAGGTGACAAAATTAATTCTTCTACTGCAAATGTTTTATTTTGGTTTTATAATAAGATTAAGTAGTTTGGATTCCCTTTCTCCTTATCTTTAACAGACATAAATTCCCCCCACACACCTAGTAGCATCTGTAGGCTGCTACTGCTGAACCTTTAGTGCGTAGTAGCAGCCTAGCCTACAGACTGAACATGCCATTGGTTCTGAACTTTCTGCTTGAATCAGGTCGTGACACAAAGAGGGAAAAGGCAAGTTGGTTCTGTCACATCGGCTGAGAGAGGGGAACTGGTAACTCTGGTGTGTGTGTGGTGAATGCTCCTGGGGATGCTACACCTCCCATGTTTGTCTTTCCCAGAGTAAAGTTTAAAGACTGCTTCATAATCAATGCACCTCCAGGAGCAAAGCGTACCTGAACCAGGACAGGATGGATGAATGAAGATACCTGGGCCGAATTCCTCGATCACCTGATAGAGCACACTTACTGCACCCCTGACCACCCCAAGCTGTTAATCATGGATAATCCTAAAGCTCACATATCACTCAAGGCCGTAGAAATAGCCAAGAGCAATGGTATTGTTCTCCTCACTCTTCCACCTCACACATCCCATCGCATCCCATCATGAATGATATTTTGTTGTATTTGTTTTTGTTCAGTTACCTTCAAGTGTTTAGAAAAAAAATGATCTTAATTGAACAGTCTCCATGACTTTTAAATTATGTGTTTTTGCATTAAATACAGAGAAAAAAAAAGCAGCAAATTAAATAAATAAATAGTTGGCTTGCAAAGCATTTGCTAAGTCAACCAACTAGCCTCTGTTCTCCTCTTCTGGAAATAAAAACCCTAAACCCTAACATATGGTGCTCTGCTCTTCTTTATACCTAAAGCTATTCTTTAATCAACCAACCAACAGCTAGTTTGATTACTAGTTGGTTGCTTAGCTAGCCTCTGAGCTAGTTGGTTGGTTAACTAGCTTTCTGTTTTTTGATAATATGCTGTGTTTAAGTTACTATAAGCCTGACCAGTACATTTTCTATTTCTATTTAGACAATATACGGTGGCACTAAACTGTAAGCTGGCCTTTTGTTCATCATTTATTTCTCAAGAGTCAAACAGCATCATGTATTTGGTCTCCTCTGCAGTTGAAACTTGATAAAGAGGTGCTTGAACCAGTCAGTGAACCTAGTTAAATCTTGTTGAATGAAGGTATGAGTTAGTTGAGTATGATGGTGTATTCATTGAGTTCCAACGTCCCCACTTGAAATAAGAAAAGAAGTATTCCTTGCGTGACCACTAGGGGCTAGCTCCAAAAGCAAATCTTCATTTACTCCCATGCAAAAATGTCCAACTTTACATCAAAAATATTTATTCACAGCCTTGTTTAAAAATACTGTTTTGGCCTCTAGCTAATACTTCCTGCGCACGCACTGTGACAATGAGAGCGCCACTACTGTAGTATATGTCCAATTACACTTTATTCCAGTTGGCAAAAAAAAGTATGTACTCCAGGTCACATGCGCCCCCATCGCACAGTGCCCCCCCATTTTAGCCTAGCTAAAATAGCTAACTGTGATCCAGCTAGCTTCTCACCCCTGCTTGTTCTACCCTTTTGCAACATGGCATTGTGTGGTAGTGTCACTTCAGAGGGTTCTTCTGTGTATGAGATGAAGCCACGTTCATCTTGTACATCTGATTTCATTTTGTATCAGACTTGTAGATCTGTTTAATCTCCATCTCCATGACCAGCCAAGCCTGCAGTATTATAGATGTGTTCCTGGGTGAGCCATGACTATTCCACAAGCACTCAGCACAGTATGTTCATATATTATACTTCTATCGTTAAACTATAAACCAGAGCAGTGACTGATGCATTTAATTGTGTCAAGGTGTGTAGCAATCAGTCTAATTGCCGAGTAAACATATAAATAATAATGCTGCATAATGGATATGCTGGTGCTCCCTGCGGATGGTAGGATCAGGATGAAGAGAGATTTCCTGACCAATGATAATGACTGGTTAATATTCTGATTTAGATTCCTTAGAACAGTCCTCTTGGATCTATGTGCTGAACTGGGTCCAGTGTTAAACAGGCCGAGCCATACTGGTATATGGACAGGTGTTGACTGCTTTTGGCTTCTAGGAACCAGCTCTTTTTAGTTGAATTAGCCAGCAGGTATGCATTTAATATGATTAATAATATAATGTTAAATCGTCTGCTGAAAGCCCCTTTTGGGTATCATATCAAACAGTTAAATTCTATCTGGGATATCACAGCCGTCCCTGAGCACAATAACGCCTGCCGTGTTGGATGCTGTTATTAACATGACTAGTCAATGCAACAAGTTTCATTACAGTGTGGGGGAAGAGGCCCATATATATATCTAACATTAAAAGGCAGTTTGCAGCAATGTCCAGTTTCCCAAATGTAAACGACACAGTTGACTGGACACACATGCTATAAGGGCTTTATGTGAAATGTGCATACAATCAAAGTACAAGTTATTTGTGTCTCAAAGATGGTTCTGACAAATTTAGTGGCATGGTGGCCTGACTCAACACACGACCCATTCATCCTGATGCAAAAACATTCAGAAGGCACTTTGCATTGACCGTTTATGGTAGAGAGTGGGTGTGTAGGGGGAGGAATATGAGGCAAATCCACCTGTACAAACTTCCAAGTGTTCTGTGATTTATAAAGGGAAAATTGCTTGGAGGCACGGTTTTATGAATTGGATTATTTTTGGTGAACGCACTTTTGGGCTTTTGACATGCGGAAACTTCTCCACAAAATACTCACCCACCATCCCTTATCATTATTTTTGTTGTTATTATTTTTGCTAATATGCTGTTATAACGGAGTGGCTGAGTTCTCAATATACGGGGGAAAAGGTCCTCCACTGTGAGCATTTTCATTCAAATTTCAAATATTTTAAAGACTTTTTTACATGCTTTTGCTTGATCAGTGTCTAAAAAGATTCATTATTGAACTTCAAACATCTATTTAACCACACATTATCTATTGTTTCTAAAAGAAAAAAGGTTTATATTGCTTTTCCATTGACTGGATTGTTAAAATTACAGCTCCATTGCAAGATCCATAGTCTTTTAAAAAAGACTATTGTGTTCCTTTAATATTGAAATGATCCACAGCAAGAATATAGCACCAAGAAAAAAGAAAAAAATAGATAAATAAAAGTGAAAAAATTCACATGGTGCTCTTCTTTTTAACTGTTATCTGTTCTTTCATCAGTACGGCAGTGTGTCACTGACTCATTGTTTAATTACCTTTGGCTGATTATGGAGAGATGAGTCCTGTAATAGAGGGGGTATAATGCAGAAGGATCCAGCAAATCCCAGTTGCAATTGAATACAGCTGTTGATGATTTGTGAGGCCAAAGCCAACGCAAGGCCAAAATGTTGATAGCAGTGTACTCATCCTCAACTGTTGTCAGGGACCTCAACGGTTATTGTGCCAAGTATACTGACCTTGGAGCACTTGAGTGCGGGACAAAAAAAAAAAAAAAAGATTTTTTATTTTATTTTTTTTCCCACACAGCCAGCTCTGGCATGAGGGTGTCAAACTGCTGTAAATTGTTCTCTACTGAGTGCAATGATATGGTTCAAAATATGATAATTTATATCCAAAATGTCATTACTGTCAATTCTAAAACTCTTTTTCCAATAAACAGCAGTTCATTAATTTGAATTGTGAAATGGTGCCCTCTGTGGCAAAATTAATATAGTTAAATTGATTGTTCTGTATCATATGAATAAACATAAAACAAGTTTATTATCTAAAATGACTGGTGGCTAAATAATTAATAGCTAAACTGAAACTAGGTAGTCTGCACAATATGCTGTTTTTCTGATTACTTTTTTCATTCTTCTACTTTTTTAGACCATAGAATTGAATGCTGAAGTAGAGTCCTGTATTTTCACTCTTTAGAATTTTGTATAATATATATATATATATATATATATATTATATATATATATATATATATATGAACATCAGCTTTGCTTTTAAATCTAAAGTTTACCGAGAAACACCAGCCTACTATTACAGTCCTGCAGTGTCCAATGCATCTGATTTGGAGGAGTTTAGTGTTACTAGCCCTGACAATGTAATCTGCAACCTTGATTACATGTTCATAATCTACTTCATAGCAGTTTTTTTTTCTTTTCCAGATGCAGTATTGAAGCTGGAGTCCCTCAGCACACAGAAAGTGCTGTGCTCTGGTTTTAAAGTGACTGTGGGATGATCTCAAGTCCCACAGAAAGGAATATAGCCTTGAAGTCCCTAATTGATAACATACTTACCTGAAGGTCTCAAGATTACGTGACTATTGCAGAGGAGTCTGCTGTTTAAATATCTCCCCATAACTTTTACTTTCTAGAATTATGCATTTAAAAATGCTGTGTGCTGTAAAATAAAATGTGCTCTTCTACTTATAGACTGACCTTTCCTCATAAAAGGTTCAAATCTCCTCTAA
The DNA here is from genome assembly GCA_018398805.1 of Hirundichthys speculiger. Taxonomy (NCBI): domain Eukaryota; kingdom Metazoa; phylum Chordata; class Actinopteri; order Beloniformes; family Exocoetidae; genus Hirundichthys; species Hirundichthys speculiger. The sequence continues at coordinate 3,857,598 of JAGFBZ010000258.1, forward strand.
AACCCTATGAATTGTTTACACACAGTCTCAGCAGGTTAACGTGATACTGATGTGTGAGTTGGAGCCTGCAGGTGGTGTTATATTTTGAAATTTCATCGGTTTCTCTCTGCCATTTCTGTGTCTGGATTCCTGCCAACTCAATGTGCTATGTGTAAATAAATGGGGTCTACCAGCGGCCAAGCACCAAAACAGACTCAACACTTATCTCTGGCGGAGTAGCGTGGACGGTCCAAGCAGCAGCCATCCCATACTGGATTGAAGCTCATCCAGGAAGTAAGATGTTCTGCAGTTCCTCTACTGACCACTAAGTGCTGGCGGCTAAATAGAGCAAATCCCCACTGACTCCCAAGTTAAAACGGTCAACTTTGCAGCAGAATTAAACATATTTACAGCCTGGTACAAAAAAAGAAAAAAAAAATTTTTTTTTTCAGGATAGATTCTACATCCATGTCAGTTTTTTGTACCACATTAGATACATTTCTATTAAGCGACAAAGCTGACCAGTCAGCTGACCAGAAGTTATTTGACATCATTTGATTGATAGCTAGTCATTGGTTCTGCCAATTTAGCCTTACATTGACTTGGAACTGTGAATAAAAACCAAACAGAACATGGTCATATTTTAAAGATAATATGTTTTCTTGTGAGCGTGTTGATTGTACCAACACGCGACCATGACTGCCTATGATTGGTCTGGAAGAGTCTGAGTACGTAGGACGAAGCTGAGTTCAGCCATTCTCACCGTTATTTCATGTCACCACCGAAGCTACATTAGAGACCGGAGGTCCCGCTACTTGGATGATCCACTACAGGTTCCAGCACAGTTTCAACTGGAAGAGACCTGAAATGATTTCCTTGAGTAGTTTGACTCAGCCATGTACCAGCCAGTGTACTGACCTGTTGGCTGAGAGCTCGCTCAGCTTCTTGGCTGAGGTGAAGCCCAGAATGCCTTCAGCTAAATTGGGCAGCAGCTCCATGTTGGGCTGGCTGCGCCGCATTCCCAACGAGCCAAACTGCTCATGGTAAATCCTTTCAAGACCCTTCAAAACGATATTATGCAAGGACCTGGCTGATCCCTCTGCAGAGAAGCTCGTGGTGGGCCTTTGCTCACGGAGGCAAAAAAGAAATGAATATAAAGTAATCTGAATTTCCAACCTGGGTCACCAGAAATGGAACCAGCCAAGCTAAAAACAACTAACTGGTGTTTGTGTTCCAGCTGGCTTCTCCCTCCTCTTTGTAAGATGGCGCTGACCAGTTTGAGAAAAAACTGGCTTCAAATGCTCTCGCTTATAGGATGGCATTGCTGTATTGACCTGATCGGCAGCTACATTTCTGGCAAGATGCACATCAAGCTACAGCAATGGTTACAATGTAGGGATCCCCGCTATGGTGGACTGACATCATCGGTTCATTGTTGAAGCATAAACCCTACTTCAGTCAGTAAAGAAACATAATCCTTTTTCAGTGACATAATATGTGAGCAACTAAATTAAAATCGAAGTCAAAGACAATAAACATTAAACAAGATCAAAAACAGTATTTCCTGCACTGACCTGAAACTGTTTCTGACAGGTCTGACAGGCTGCTATTGTCACTGTTGAGATCTTGACTTGACTTCTTTGCTTCCGTAAAAGCAAACAAGAAGTGCTGAGGCACCACAAAAGAAGAAACCAGGAAGTTAAAATGAGTATAAACGCGGATCACATGGGGCCTTTTACTCAGCTATGCCTCAGTGCCAAGCCATGTCTCTAGTCCAGCACCAGCTATAGTAGTGTGTGTATTTGTAGTGTTCTTGTTTTATGTTTTATTTTAATTTATGAAGTACTTTGTGCTGCATTCTATATGTATGAAAAGTGCTATATAAATAAAGTTTTGATTGATTGATTGATTGAATTACCAGTTCCAGGTAAACATCATAAAACATATGCGAACAGTGCATTATATCTAGCTTGTTCAACTAATTTAAAACCCAAGTTTAACTCAACTTAAAACTGTTATAAAGTAAATCAGGTTTTTTTTAACTGGTGTCTGTTTTTTTTTTCTTTCTTGTAACCAGGTTCCAGCAAAGATATTCTAATCTTCAGTATCAGCCACTTTGGTAGCTTTCCAATACCTCTCACTGAGAGAGCCCATAGGAAAAAGTCTCGGAAAAAGACGAAGCAGGTTTGGAGAAGGCATGTGCCAACAGGATATTCTGGATTTGGCAGCACCATCATTGATCAAAGCTCTGGAAGAGAGCCCAGCTACTTCAGATCAGGTTTTTGATCCCACTGCACAACATTTTCTGTTAGGCTCTGACAAAGGCCGCAGACAACTCACTGGGCTGGAGCAACCTTGTGCTACACTCTGAGATGCTGTCTGAAGGCCCAGGGGAAGAAAAGTATCTCAACAGGGTTCTGAGGGCAGACGAGGGATCGTAGGCGTGCAATAAGTGCAGCCAGAGAGGGAGGCAACTGGCTTTGAAAACAGAAAGTTGAGAAGTCACATCAAAGATCAAGATCATCAAGTGGGCTTCCTGCCACCACTTGTGCCCGGGGGTTGATCTCAGGGGGCACCTTTTGTGTCTGGACACCATTGCCAATTTCAGACTCACTGGATAGAACAAAAAAAAAAAAAAAAAAAAAACAAGATATGAAAACAAGAAAAAAAAAACAGAACAAAAAACAACAGATTCAACCAATAACTCAACAATTACTTCCTTTACAAAAGCTTTACAATATTTTCTCCACTTTGTGAACATTCACAGTCAAAGTCTCCTCGTTTCTGCTGGGTTTTTCTTTGTTACTGTAAAACAGCTTCTTGGCTGTCAGCTTGGCGCTGCCGCTTGCAGCAGAAGTGAGTCTCAGATGGCTAATAATGCCTAAAAGGCTCAGTGGATACAACGTGGCACAACCAACAAGCAAGCATTTCAGCACATTTTCCTCAGTAAGTCCAACGAAATGTTTATGTCACACTTTATTTATTCCAATGCGATACAAAGCTAAAAACGAGAATCAAAAATGAAACTGGAGATGGAAGCCAACAGTCTATAAGCGCTTCTCAGCGGCTGCTGCTTGATTGGGGTGTATCTTTTTTTTTTTTCCTTTTGAGTGCACATCTATAGACAGATGCTGTCATCTGCTGCCATCTATTCTCATTATCTCCCCGTCTCCCCGTGCTGAGCTGATTCTGTCCATCTTCTGCTACACCCTCCCTTGACACAGGTCCTGAGTGCACTCATTGATGCATTTCTCTCTTGCCTTGAGAGTGAGACCCAGCAGGGAGAGAAGGAGGGAGAGAAAAAGAAAGAAAGAAAGGCTTCTCACTTCAGTTGCTTTCTGTCATTGATAAGAGCTTAGATGGGAACGGTGAAACTAAGTCCCAGCACATTTTAGTGGCAGGTTTTAGTTGAGACGGAAGACAGATGGTGAGACGAAGACAAGACTGGGTCTCAGTTCAAGTAGCAGAAAAAAAGGATGGAGAATAAGAACTATAGGATAGAAAGACAGGAGGACTGGGGTGCTTGCATGCATTTCGATGACAGGGGCTGCTTCCCCGTCATTCCCTGTACTGTGACATTACCGAGACATGGCGCAGTGACACACTCAGTGTGGATGCTCCTGCTGCTGTCAACCAGACTTGGCTCTGGCTATCAGAGCTGACAAGGACATCCATCTCTTGTCCTGGAGAGACCACACAGGGACAGCAGGACCAGTGCCCATGCACCCACTTAGACACATACAATGTCACATAGACATGAAAACACACAATATAGTCCATGAGGGGGAAGAGCTCCCACCTGTTGTCTCCAGACAAGCTCACATCTTGCTGGAAACGCAGAGCTTTCATAGCTGTCAACCAGTTCCTGGAAGCGTCACCAACCTTAGCTGGCAGGAATGGCTGAGAAAAGCCAGCAAGAGTTACTTTTCCAGCGTATATAAAACAGCTCCATATTCAAGTCAAAAATACTTTAGTAATCCTAAAAGGGAAAGGTGTTGCTGGGAGTCGACATGGAAGTCAGACACAGTCAAGTGATGGAGTCATATAAAAGAAAACAAAAATACAACACAAAATCTGGAAAAGACATGATGTGGAAAATGAAAGAACATATTCCAAAAAAAAAAAACAAAAAAAAAAACAACAGATGTTACAGTGCAGATTAGTAGATGATGCATGTAATGTTCTGGATATTGGCACACACACATTTAAAGCATGACTGGAGATGTAAACTAACAGGCTATAAGTGTTTGTCAGCGACATATTTAAAGGAAGGGGATGCCAACACGTGACTGTAATATTGGTTTGGGACAAAAACAGCATCCATGAAAGGAGAAGAGTCTTTGAGGAGCAATGAAAAAGAAGAGCTGTTGAAAATGTACTTTTGTTTGGTCTCTGCTCGGTGATTCTCTCCTTTTCTCTTCTGTCATTACTTTCTTGAGCATCTTAGTTGCCTCTACTGGGATGTGTGCTGTAGCTCTGGGAACTATTAGTAGCCTGACCAGGCTGGGCACAGGAAGCTACTTTGTCAGGATTTTACCAATAATAATCAAATGAAATAGAGGCAACCTGAGTACTAGGGAATATGACGTGTGGGGGGGGCATCTGGGGCTTTGCAGACATGTGCCCCTCTCTGCTATGGCTTCCTCCAGTTATTCCAAACAAAGTAAACAGGATCACCACTTGTCTCGCAGTCAGTGTCACCCAGTGGATTCCATTTCTGCGGTAATCTAGTTTCCCCTATTGAAACTGATTTAACATGAAAATAAGTCCTTTGTTCTCTCTTAAGAGATCTGGAGCAAGTTCAGTGAGTAAACCACAAAGGTGCACTCCCATGCTGGATCTCTGTTGACTCATTGCTGATTGAACAGCTGCAAGAAAATGGCATTCATCCCTTTTCTCATTTATTGCTAGCGTCACCATGTATGCACACTACAGCATCTGCCTCTGTTCCTTCCATCTTTTTCTTGTTCTTGCTCTTCTTGATCTTCTCCTGGTGCTTGGAAAACAACGGAAGTAAATCATTACCACCAATGACGGAGGATTCTTAGTTTGCTAGGTCTGTGAATCCCACCAGGGTCGACACTCTATTGGAAGCACAACGGCTGAAAGGGTTTGAAGAGGAAGTCAGTCCTGTTACACCTCCCAGTCTCTTAGGTTTGGGCCCACACCCCCACTTATTGAAACCCACAAATTCATCCAGAGCTGATATAACCACACTGGCAATGATTCAATGTGAAAAACCTTTGTCAAGCATCATAACATGGAGATATATTCACTGATGTAATATACTAAGCTAAAAAAAAAAAGAAGCCTTGTGTGAACCTTGTCTACAAACTTGGGCTTGGAGGCATCTGAGAATGACTATAATACAGGGGAAATGTGTATGCAGTCTGATAAATAGTATTCTAAATCTTTTTAGGAACAAATGGGCTCCAATCTTTGGATCAAAGACAAAAGCTACCATCCAGGCTGTTATCAGTATAAACTAGGTAATATACAATTCTGTGATGGCAGCTTTAATGCAGAAAAAGGACATTGAGATTGTAGATCAATAAATGCTGTCGTCAAGATGACATCTCTTCCAGGAATGACTGCGCTTTTCTTTTTCTTTAAACAAGACTGCCTGCGGTTCTGACCTGAGAATATGAGGACAAGAGGGTGGGGGTGGGGGGCTGATGACAGCGATAAAGAAATTGATTGGTCCATGTACTGTTGTGTTTGCAGGATGAATGAGATAAAACAGTGCTGAAAGTCGCTTGGTATCCTCAATCCCAGATCATCTTTTTTAGTGTTGGGGGAACTATTTTCTAAAACTTTGTGGTGTCCCTCAAATGAAAAACTGGATGCATTTTTTTTGAGTTTGAAAATGATGGAATTTGATAGTAGTTGTAAATATGCCATATCATATGTCATCTAATATTACTAGGTGATATTAAAAATTAGGAGAAAATATAACTGGGTTTTTTGATTAAATGTGTTTTAAGACTATTTGCTGAAGCTAATCTGCTGCTATCATGTGGTCATAGTTGTGTATGTCCACACAAACGGAGAGCTCTTTGAGAGAAGTGGTTGCAGTAAATCAGATATACATTATATATTACATCAGCGATCAGATGACCTCTTTGATACAGGGCTTTAGCCTGGTTTGCCCTCTGTGTGATATCTTTATTGCATTTGTGCTCATGCACAGGGTGAAACAGCTCTTGATCTGCAGTGCAAGTGTGGTTTTGTGTGAGTTTTGTGGATCCGGCGTTCACTGTGACCTACGCTCAGCGTGATGAAGCTTGTTTATGCTCCATCAGCCGTGTAAAGTTTGTGACTGAACTCTGGTCATGCCTTGTGAAAGCATTGTCACAGATGCACACGCACACACATGCCACACAGAATTTTTAAGGACATCATTACACCCACACACACACAGCTAACTGAATTGTGACTGACAGGCAGAGAAAAGGCTCAGAGTGTTAGGGAGGAAGGCAGTGACAGAGTCAGGATCTAATGCTGTTGACTTGAAGACTTTTGTTCCACGCGAGACTGATTGACTGTCTGACTGAGGATGGAGATAATGAAATAATACGAGCAGATGACCAAGGCGGCGAACTGGAGCGGCGGGAGAAGCAAATGCAAGGAGACAGACTTATGTAAGTGTGCGTGTTATGTAAACTAAACGCGACATCACAACATCAAAAAAGGCTGCGCCTGCTTTGCAAATGAAAAACGTGTCGCCACAATACAGCTACCTAAGCATGCATCCATTCAACTGTGCAGCCAACATGCTATTTCTGACTGCGAGACCCAGTATTCTATATATTCAGATACATACAAAGGCAAGTATACTGGACTGTAGTTAATCACTGAGAAATCTAGGGGCTTTTGGGGAGACAGGCAGTGGAAGTATAAAACAGGAAAATATCCCGGAGGATTTTGATCAGGTGAAAGCAGGATTTGCAGTACAACACCACGTACTTGCAGTGGCACTAAATCTGAAAAAGAAGAAACAGAAGAAGGAACTGGATCATGAAACACAGCTCTATTTCATCTGAAAACTTCTGAGACTATCGTGCATGAGATCAGCAGACTGCCATATTGATCCCTTTGGATTAAAGGGTATATAATGCCATATATAAGACCTTAAAACTTACCAAAAAAATAATATATGTATATATAAAAAGGGATACACAACAGTTCACCTGTCATCATTGCCTATTATATTTTATTGTATCTGGTGAGAAAATAAATCTCCATCCTTAATGTTATAGGGTTTACCAAATGTGACTAAATCGTAACTTTAATTTACCGTAAAATTCCGTTTCCTCATGCTCTTTCCCCTCGGCATGAGGTAAAAGGAACAGGTGTATGCTGCAGAAACAAAGAGCAGTTAATTATTGCTGTTTGGACAGCTGATTTGGCCCAGTTACCAGTCAGCAGCTGCAGGAGAAACAGCAGCTGTGGCACAGTTCACGAAAGCTATGAAAATAAATTAAAGTCCTTCAACTGCACATTTATTCTGAACACAAAGACATTACACAAATGTTTTGAAATTCACTTTGACTTGGACTTGACATGAGCTTTGAATGAATTTAAAGCGTACTATAAAAATATTAGCTAACAACTAACTATTTTAGAGTAAAAAAAAACATCTTATAGCATTTCTGTTATGGTGGCATATGAAATGTGAAGTTAATAGCCTTTCCCCATTGGTCATTGCACAAGATGGAACCTGCTTGTAGTATTTTATTTTGAAACTCAACTGGATTCTTTACGCCATTCTTGTGTCCGACTACCTGCCAGGCTTGATCTGCTGTGAGAAAACTGACATTGGTTCAGCTGCGGCTGAGCACCAAACTAGATTTGGGATGCATCTTCAGCGAAGCAGACCAGATGGATGCTTCTGGGGTGCTTCAAAACCACACCGTGCACTTCTGGTGGAACCATTGACTAGCATGGCTGCAATTCACAAATGCTGGCAGGATTGAATTGCAGTCGGACCGTAGCACCTCAGGGGTAAGTTAATTGTAAATAGTGCTGGGCATGAGCATTTTCTACTGAAAAACAAGGCTATCTGAGCACTATGAAATAATCTGCAATGTTCAGGTTAAGAGTGAGTGCTGCCACTTTACATGTCATGTTGTGTTGTGTTCAGGTAGCCTCTATTTCTGAGGACAGGTAGGCATTACATTTTGTAATTTACTTTTAAAAAACAGCAAAGACCTTATGTTTTGAAACTGATTTTTGTTCTAAGGGGAAAACAAGTAGCCTGGCCATAAATCCCAATTCCTTTCTTCTTCAGTGCAAAGAATTAGTCAGGCTCCTCTGGATTCAATTTTGATTTCTACGGGGCAGTAAAAAGACGGACACAGGTGAGACTGCCTCTGAATGCCATTAGAGAGGCTTACAAGCAATCAGAGAAACAAAGCAGAGAAGGTAGTGTCAATAGACATCCAAAATGGTGTGGAACACCAAGGGATGACTGTTGTTTTTATTCAATGTGCTGTTTGCAGTTCTGGGGCATCTTGATTATTGAAGAAAGTTTTCACAAAAGTGAATATGTTTGGCTGGCCAGGCTCGAAAAAAAAAAGGGAAGAAAGAAGAAAGGACACTGCATACTGATGCAATATTAAGTTCCTCATAGGGATGTAACGATATGGAAAATTTGATATCTCGATTATAGTGACCAAATTATCACGGTTTACGATATTATCGTGGATATTCTTCATTGCTGTACAAATGTCTAAAAAAACACATACATTTAAATAATTTCACACAATCTTGTGATTTTCTTGCCCATACTAAAACATCAGAAGCCAAAATTTTATCAAAATGAAACTTTCACATTAAAAGGGCAAACAACTGGCACAGAAAGGTTTGATTTTAAATGAACAGAATAAATAACAGGAACAAAACTTATTTCTTTGGTGCAAATTTAAATAAACACTTTAACAACCATAGTAGGTCAAAATATGCAAACAATTATCAGGAACAAAAATTATAGAGCAAGTTCAAAAAAAAAAAAAACTTTGACTTTAAGATGAACCTTAAATACGTATAAATGTGCAAATAAAGGAACAGTTGTATAGGAGCCAAATATGTTGTTATGAATTGTAGTTCAGTCTGTGTGTCTGTGGGTGTTGCTGTGTTGTTACCTGAGGGTCAGGTATAAAGGTAGCTGCCTGTTATTGGTTAGGTGTTTGACCCGGAAGGGCAAAAGGTTTTTGACCGCTGTGGCGCTAACTGCTGGCGTTATGGTTGTCAGATCAGGTAATGGAATAAATTAATATTTTAACTGCATCGGGACATCAATCCGGTCCTTTTTCAACCAACAAGCAATGGTAACGTTTACGAAATGTGAGTTAGCGAAGCGCGTCGACCAGGTTACTCTTGGTCAAACATCTCAGTAGCTTGAAGCATTAGGCCTAGCTTCTTCAAGTTACTTGTATAAATCACAATAAAATGTAAAAAAGTGCTCTACAGATAGGATCATTGTCCTCCACCAGTTGTCCCTCTGCATTCTTAAGAAAAAAAAAAAAAAAATATGCCCAGACCTCAGATTTTGTCATTTTAGTGGGTTGATAAATGTCCTGCGTGCTATCACCAGTTTCCTCCATGCTCACGTAACAATGCCGATGTTACAAGCTACATATTCACGCGAGACACAGTCACGAGTCGCTCACAGACTTGAATGAAGCTGATATTACACATCCCGGTAATCGACAGCGATAATGAGATGAAGTCAAACTTAAACGGTAATCGGTATCGTGTAAAATTTAACCGCGCTTTACCGTAATACCGAAAACCGTTCCATCCCTATTTTCTCATATTACAATTTAATTTAAATCCAAACCTGCCACATATGAAAGCATGAAGAATGTATTGACAGAAGCTCCAGTGTATGAAAGCGTGTTCTAGCAGCTGTTCAGTGATAGTCAGCACCATTATCTACTCAGCAGAAGGTTTTGCCAACAGGAGTGCTGCAAAATTAAACGTGCAAATTAAAAAATTGCATAAACACACAGTCAGTGATGGGGTCAGCAGCAACCCCTCTGTGCAATGCAGATGAAACTCTTAAAGATTTTTCCTGTGTCTGTGCACGTGCGCATCAGCATGAAAGAGAACAAATGTGCTCTCTGCGCGCAGGTAGTAATTTATCTTAGCGAGACAAGCTGTGTCATGTCTTTTATGCAGCAGCGCTACGGATCCAGCTGAGACTGTGATACAGAGCAGATGTGTCGCGCTTTATCCTCTGCCATCCATCCGTCAGAAGTTACTGCCTGGAAGACTAAATGTGTACAAATATGTGTGCACACAGTCACATTATGGGACTTGACTTCCATGTTGGGAGGTGTTGGTGGCGAAAGAGTGAGTGTCTGTGACTTTTTTAAATGACCGAGTGTCAGGGAGGGAACGTGTTGACAGATGTGGTGAGATGTGAGCTGAAAAGATAAATGGAAAGAAGTGATGCTTTGATGATATACCCTGCAGAGAACAAGAAAGACAGCAATACAGGTAAAACAGCAGTGAAACTGGAGCGGAGGGTATAGAAATAGCTTGGGTTTCCTCCGCTACTTAATCTAGACAATGCATCATTAATCATCCTTGGACCAGGCTCCTATGGAAGTTTCATGCTCAGATAATGAGAAATAAAGTTAAGGAGAGTTTATTATTGGTGAGGGAGAGAAAAACAGACATTTGTTCATCTTGACGTTTGATCATGTGAGCCGGTGTTGGGTTGAGAAGTATAAATATACAAAACCTAATGTTCAAAAATGATGGAACAATACGAAAAATACAAATAAAAAATATTAGACTCTTACATTTTCTTTCACCTTCATTTGTTTCCAGACAGTATCAACCCATGACATTTCCTGCTTTTTTTTTTCTTCTTATCAGCTTTATTTTATTTGTTAATATGCCTCCATCTTGCAACACATTACTAAAAAGTTGGGACAGTACAGCTTTTACTACTTCTCATCCTCAAGGCAAAGCAACTTCTCGCAGTGTTTTCCTTTAGGGGTCACCATAGCGGATTACACATATTGGGCCTGATTTACTAAGATCCTAAATAAAGAGTACTAAATTGCGTGTGCACTGAAAAAGTTTGCGCGTGCTGTTGTTGTGTGTTTTGCGGGTGATCCACTAAGAATGCTCGCGCAATTGATAACGGGTGCAAACCGCAGTATTTAAATGAGGTGTTGTGTGTCTTACGGTTTGCGCCATGGAGAGTCTGGATGGAAAGCAGGATAGATGCAAGCGCAAAATGAAATTTGACGAGTTGGAGTTAGAGATATTAGTGGAAGAGGCAAATAAACACATTCATGAACTACAGCAAAGAAATGTAAACATTACCAAAAGAAACGCAATATGGGAGAAAATCTGCGATAGAATAAATGCAGTTGGTAAGACAAAAAGAACGGCAGATGAGGTTAAAAGAAGGTGGCAAGATATAAGGCGAAGAACTAAAGAAAAAGTGGCCTTTAATAAAACTTCGGCAAACAAGACAGGTGGAGGGCCTGCGGAAGAGATGCCTCTAACCAGCATTGAGCAGCAGGTGCAGCTCACCTTCTGCGAGGAGCAGATAACTGGAATACTGGGGTATGACACGCTAGAGCCAACTGCAGAACAAGGTAGGCGCACAATAAGAAACACTTTTTTCTCCATGAAAACACGTGATTTATTTATTATCACAAATAAAAAAAATGAATGTGCCTCCTGTGGCAACCTTTTGCTGACTAATACTCGATTTAACATTCAAATAAAATATTTCTCCTTTTGCATGTGCTTGTGACCGGCTCCAAATCAGCCCTTAAGTTTCAACTATCTGGTTTTCATTCATTCCAAACAAATTTACACGAGTCCGAAAGATTCTCTTTCTGCGTATTCTTTGATTTTGGCGATGTCGCCTCCTTGCCACAATAACAGCAGCCATCGGTGCGTAATGCTGGGCAGATTAGCACCTTCCTTTCGAACGTATTAAATACAGACGCAATCACAATCCCCGCAATTACTTTCAGGGTTGGTAAATCTCATTGCGCGTGGTAAATGAACCTATTTGCATTTTCCCCTCCCAGTATTTAGCGCTTTCTGGCGGGTACGCCCCATATTGATTATTCATCAGGGCAAAAGTACTAAATGAACAGCGTGTGCTATCTTGCTCATTTGAGAGGCGCAGTCCTCTTTGCACGCTGTTAGTAAATCAGCTTGCACATTGGTTTGCGGGTGGTGTCAAGTTTGCACACGTTTTTACGCACGCAAACCTTTAGTAAATCAGGCCCATTGATTTGGCATAGGTTTTACATCAGATGCCCCCCCACCAGCACAGCCCTCCCCATTCTGTGGGACCGCCACGATGAGAACACTGGGTCGTGACCCCTCGGTGGCTTTTTTCAATGAGGCGATGTGGGACTCTTGACAGGGCTGGGGATTGATCTGGAAACCTTCCAAGTGGAGGGAAACTCGCTCCACCTGACTCTCACAACAAAGAGTTTCACTTCCTTTGTCCCCTTTTGCCTGCTAACATGTCTTAAGGTATAACATTAACAGTATGGGGTTGTGATTTTTTTTGTTTTGTTTTGTTTCAGAATTCTCCTCACATTCTCCATTTGGAACGGGTCAGAAGTGCAGACGAGCCGGTCCAGTACCCATGCCTCCTCTTCCTCATCTATAGCTTTGTAATGTGTGGGCTAAAGCCGAAGTCCCACAGAACGAGGAACAGCCATGGTCTGGTTCTAAAACAGTTTTGCTCCATCCTCGGAGCAACCTCAAGCCCCACACGCTGCATTTCAAAGTGGAGCACAAACTTACTCGAATATTTTTCGAGATCATGTGACAGTTGCGCAGCTGTCTGCTTGTTTAAAAGGTGTATATCTTTCCCACTTCTTGTTCTTTCTGGAATTATGCATGTAGAAAAGGATGAGTGCTGTCTAAAATGATCCTGTCTTCATACGTGGTTGAAATCCCTTCTAAAACCCTCTGGGTTGTTCACTCGCAGCCTCCACAGGTTAATGTAATGTCGGAGCCATTCTCATGTCTGATTTCCTGCCAACTCGACGTGCTGTGTGTAAACTGATGCGATCTACCAGCGGCTAAGTGCCAAAAAAAAAAGAAAAAGACTCAATGCCCATCTCTAGCGGAGCAGATTGGAGAGTTGCTTCTAGACTGCTGCTGGGCGCTTCTGGTGCAACTACTCTCATTGAGTTGAGTAGGCGCGATTCACGATACCGCTTTCTGTGGGAGCTGAGCTCAACTGGTGGACGGCCTCTAGCTCATCAGCTGGTAGCCCTGGCAGCAGCCGAGGACGGCCAGCTCCTCCAGCCGAAACACACTCAAGCTCGGCCTGTCTTTTTGTCATTGCATTTAATTTTTGCCTTAAATTGCCTGCGAATCCGGACACGCCAGGACAAAACTGGTTTATCAGCTGCCAAAAAGATGCACTAATGCCCATCATTTTCTGATTTGGACAGCTCTGCGTCAGCTGGTGTAGCGATCTGAGAGGCAGATCTTAACCTTTCTGTCGTGTTCGGGTCAAATCTGACCGATTTCCTACTTTCATCAATCATAAATATTGTGTTTTACATTTGGTTGTCTCAGGGCCTTATGATATCCTCCACACTAGCCATTTGAACATATATAATTGCTGATCACCACTTTCATTGAATTTTGAGTAGTTTATTCAACTTTGTAACACCTGTGGTGTTCCCGGTCAAAAATGACCGCCATAGGAAATTAATGGGTGACCCTAGATTGTGTTAATCCATCAGATTGTACACAACCACAAATACACCACACACACACACACACACCCACGCACACACACACCACCCACACACACACACACACCTACACACACGCACACACACACATACACCACCCCACATAAACCCTTTCAGACTGAACAAATAGGTGTCTCCTCTTCCACCTCATTCCCATGCTTATGTGCCCTTCCCCCCACATGAACTACACCTTCCAAGCTAAATGTAAAACACTTGTTCCACATTTCAAAGTAAACAATTAGATGTTTGTTATGGGAACATTGTGTTTCAAAAGGAGACTCTTTCTGGCAGAGCTTGGGAAAGCTTTAGTGACTCCTCTGATTCAACGGCGCCAGCACCTTCCCTGTGCACTAGAGGTCTTCGGAACAACCCGACAACCCGAAAACCCGAGGCTCCGACCCGACCCGAATCGGGTCTCGGGTCCATTCAAAAGACGTGACTCCGGGTTCTGGTCTGAATCGGTAGTTAGTCTCGGGTCCGGTCGGTGCTCTCTGACAGGCTGGGTCCGCGTTTACTCGAGAGAGGTAAAGATATCGCCAACATGACAACGATGGATAACAGAACATGTTCATGACATGTCCTGACCGGTGTAGGCTATTAGCGTTAGCAGTTGCTACCAATAGCATCTGTATCCACAAAGAAAATAACGACGTGGATTTATTGTTGTTTACATCACGTAGCCTATGTAGCAACTGAACCGGGTAGAAGAAGACAACTTCAGGGAAGAAAATCAAGTTTTATTCAACGATAGACAACTTTAACATGAGCAACTATGGGCTGGATTGTCTCGGTTCTATTTGGGTAACTCGGTTCGGTTCGTGGTCGGAAACTAAAGACTCGGGTCAGGTCAGTTCCGGGTCCAAATATTGCGGGTCCATTTGGGTTCGGACTTCTGAACTTATGATAATAGCTCGGGTCGGGTCAGTTTCGGGTCGAATTTTCACAGGTCCATTCGGGTTCGGGTCCATGAAAGTGGACCCGTGAAGACCTCTACCATGCACCAGCCTCTGCCAGTCTGGTGAGGAGTCTGCAGCCCCAGCCACTGCCCTGCTGCTCTCCCCCCAAAACAGGGGCAGAAGTGGAAGAGATGCATCCTCTGTGCCCCTAGAGACAATAAAACAAGTCTTATATGTTTCAAATGTGATGCCTTTGCAAGGCACGCTACGATCTGATTGCAAAATTCCACTCCTGTGTGTGAAGACACATGCCTCCCCTTGTATTTTTGTATATTCACTGCAATTATTCATGTAAACCACTAGTTTGAGACATTGTTTACAGCTTAAAAGGGAGTTAAATAAAATTTGGTGATGATCAGTGGTTTTTCTGTTAATGTAGGAGCAGTTAAAACAGGCCGGTCAAATTTGACCGGGAACACTAAAGTAAGGGGGGAGAAACGAACACGACACAAAGGTTAACTTGATTAGACTGCTTATATTTTGAAGTTTCCAAAAAAAAAAAAAAACAGCGAAGGACGGCAGAACCGAGGAGTGATGAAGAATGAGGAGATGAAGGATTCACAGTAAAAGCAGCACCATCTCACGTCCTCTGGCAGGCGCCTTGCATTGGAGTTTCTGAGGAGGGAGAGAATTGTAAAGCACGGACATTACAAGAATGACTCGAACATAATCTGCACAAATCCCATTACAGGCTAGAACCATCCACACACACACTCTCACACACACACACACACCCTCTCTGATGAAAGGGAGAAAATTGCTACTGTGTGTGTCAGAGAGAGAGAGAGCGAGAGAGATGTAGGAGGAAGAAGAAGGAAGGAAGACATGAAGAGCAGGAGACTTCCTGACAGAAAGTGACAGAGATTTACGGGACTGGTGTGGAGCGTGTGTTTGTGTGTGTGTGTGCGTTGTGTATATGCATGCAGTTACAACAACCTCTTCAATCAGAAAGCCACAGCATGACAAGGTGTCATCATCGTAAGTAGGAGTGGCAGTTAAACAAAGACTCTACTTTGGAGAAAATAACCTTGGACTGCAGAAAATTATTGATGTCTTGAAGAATTAAGCTTCTGGCTGCGAGGCTCAGCAGCGATGTGGCTTACGTCAGTATTGTCAAGTAGACAACTGCACAATGGTTGTTCTCATCCTTTGTCACAAAGGCATAAAGCATAGCTTGGAATTTCAAGAAAAAAAAGTTTATTTGTGTTTTTTTAAATCAAGGTGAAGAAACCATATTTAAACAATTGTGCTGACACAACTGCTCCAGAAATTAGTGTGGGTTTGATGGTTGGTTGTTTTTGGACTGAAGTATCTCTATGACCATTGAGGCAAGTTAGGTTTATTTGCATAGCACAATTCATAAACAAGGTGACTCGATGTGCTTTACAAAGGCTAAAAGACATATCAAAAAAGTTCAGTTTAAAAAGACAATAATAAAAACAATTAAAAGATTAAATGGACTGTGACATGATTTTGAGCCAACATTCATTGCCAGCAGATGATAGATGCCACTGGCTTACAGGCTCCCTGTGTTGTTCATTAAGCCCCATTTACAGTTAAACATGTTTACCCTCTTTACCCTCCAGTTTGAGAAAAAAGAAAAAAAAATTCCATGGGTTGTCACTCTTTCTTAGGTAGGACAGCATGAAAAGTAATATTACTATATTATAATATTATATCCATAACAGCTTTAATACAGAATGGAAATAGAAATCAAAAGCATGAATCAAATCCATCAAGATTATAAAAAAATAAATAATACAAAATTGGACATCATATTCAAACACACAGATCACCTCTGTTAAGGAAAGAGCAGCTGAAGAATATTGTCCTGATCAACACAGATGGACAAACAAGACTTGTAATACCACTGCACCCCACTAGAGGTCATGTGAATTGTTATGGAGGATGATCGACCTTTCCTGCATTCAAATGAAGAAGAAGAGGAAGTTTTGCTGGCTGAAGAGGTATTCTACTTGCATGTCAATGATCTTTAGAGAGGGGCCTGGGTAGACCACTTAAGACGAGCCGTCTCCGACTGCCAGTGGATAGCGTGACAAATATTCAGAGCGACTGAAGAAAACAGCCAATAGAAGTGGGCAGAGGCCACTGTGCAGAAGAAATACGCTATAAAATATTATCAAAACACCAATTTCAAAATATCTAACTCATTCTCAAACAAACAACCCATATTTTGTATGTAATTACGCCCCATTTCCCCACGTGTGTTTTGTTGGCCGACCCGCTGTCGGTGCATGACCCCAATCAGGTAACGAAGGTAGTTGTACACAGAGAACATATTGCACTTCTTATGCCGTCTATGACTCCAAGCTACTGCGAAGATGTTGAAGGACAAGCAGGAAGGAAATGAAACGTTAAATGCGACAATCATTTGGCATGTGACCAATGGCCAGCAGGATGGTTGACCGACAAGCATTAGCATTTCCACAGACCATCTGTCGATTACTCTCATGCAAGTAAGATTAAGAGTGTGAACATTTTTTTTTTTTTAATGTAATCTAATTATTTTTGAGTGAATATTAAACCATAAATACTCTGTGCATATGATAACAAAAGTAACTTCAGTATCTTAAGGCTATTCTGCCCAAACAGCAGCAACCTCAGGGTCCCTCACTGTGAAGGTAGATTGCATTATTTCCTTCGGCCGCTTGTGTTATACTCCAGGTGAATAACGCTCCTCTGTGTTCTCTCCTCCTCCATAAGTGGCCTTAGCTCAGTTTCCTAGTTTCTGTTCTGTCGAACTGTGAGTCCATCTTTGTTTTATTTGGAATTTCAAGTTTGTTCCTGGGGTGTAACCGCCTTCATCATAGACATCATAGTGTTTTACTTCATTACGGCTTCACATTTAAAAGTCGAGACAGCAAGAAAATATGCAAGTTTAATTTTCATGTTAATTAGCACATGTGATCTGAGCACACGGAACAGTTTACAGGGGTGGATGATTTCGCAGCAGCAGAACGTATCTGTAGGACAAGCACACAGAACGGTATCCAAGAGCAGACAAGTGTGCTCCTGAGGACGCACACCTGCACCATGAGCACAAAATCTGGTTATGCAAGCACACGGCTGACACAAGCATGTGCTCAATCTCTCCCATGTGCTCACTGCTCTTGGCACAAGCTGGCTTGTTATCTCGACTTTCGAGACCCTCGATGTGACCATGAAGTCAAGAACTCTAACATAACAAAATCTGTTTGGGGCCACTTTAAGTCTCTCGCCTTATCTGTCAGGTAGTCTTTAAAACTCTGTTCACTCTTTATAGTGAACAAAAGACTCCAGGAGTAATGGGACGGTCATCGATTACCTATGACTTCACAGATTATGAGCTTGAAACTCTCCAACCAGCCTGTCTGAATTGACGACAGCCTCTGGACGGAAGGTGAAACGTCTTGAAAATGAAGATAAAAAAAGTCCAGCTGCCTGGATTCAAATCTTTGAGAGTTGCCATGACCTGGATGATCGAGAATCAGCACCTGCGCACTCCCACAGTAAAACCTTCAATGCTGTGGCGCCTATAAAAAAAAGCTTCCTGTGAGTCATAAAATTAAAAAAAAAAATTCTCTCTGTTTGGTTTTCTTCACAGAATGTGGGCTAAATTCATCAAACTGTAGTCCTCCTGTGATTAATGATGTGTGTTGCTAGATTAAATACCAAACCCTGGTTTGGTCTTTACCTTAGTTTCCCTCTCTAATGCAGCATTAATCTTCACTCTAAATCTCTTGCATTTCCCGTAAATTTATCTCTTTGCTTTAATAACTTTATTATACTTTTTTTTTTTTTTAATCACAGTAATTCTTCCTTGGCTTTCTCACCTCTCCTTTTGTTGTCTGTTGTCTCTCTCTGTCTATCACAACCTCTCTCCGTCAACATTTGTTTCCTTGTCAGCCTTCATTTCTTTTCTTTTCTTCTTCCTCTAAGTGACTGAAGTTTAGAAAAATCCATTATGTCTTGAAAGAGTGAAAAATGAACAGCTTGGAGGAAAATGTCAAACGCACTGCTGTACATAATTTGCATCGCACCGTCTTACATGCCATTACAAGCTGACTCATCTCCGTCTGACACAAAAGTTCAGAGTTAAGTTGTTTAGCCAATGCTTGAAAGAACCATTAAGGACCTTCAAAATTTAATTTGCCATTTAACGAAACACAGAATATAGAAAAGCAGTTCCACGAATGACTACAAACCAACCAAAATAACATTGCTTAGGTCCTAATGTTGCCAATACAAGCTCTGACCCACGAGGACACATAAACAGCTTTCAAGCAACTCTCCTGTGCTGTCTGGCTGGCATCGGGACATCGGCTCTAGATGCTTTGGGTCATGTTGTTCCACGGATGAGTGCATCCTGTGGATGCTCCATTGGATTGAGATTTAGGGGATTTCTACAGGCTTGTAAAAAAAAAGGGATTTTGCCATGCTTCTGTGTCCTTGGCTTGCACCAATATTTAGGTAGATGGCAAAATAATATCCCCATAAATGCCAGGACCTGAGATTTCCAAGTGGAGAATATCAGTGCTGCTGCAGTGCATTTCACCTGTCAGTGGTTTTAATAGTGTGGTAGACTTTTAGGTTGGGAATCCATGCATGTTTCTTTTTTTTTTTTCTTTTTTTTTTTGCTGAGTTTTTAAGGATTTCTTTTAGAATAACATAAAATTGCACAAACTCGAACTTTTGATTTTTTTGTAAAAAGGTTTTGTCCAGTGAGTGCAATCCTAACATTTGTGTTACCCTTGCATTACCACTCAATGGAAACGTTACAATTATCATTAACATAGTTTATGACATGATCTAGGGACCTCTTGTTATCCTTTTCAGAAGCCAAAGCAGAAGTGCAGTTCCTTGGATGACCACTAGGGTCTGGCGCCAATAATGAGTCAATTTCCATTGACCACCTTATTAAAATGTCCAACTGTACAACAAAATTAATTCTATGACCCAGGCCAAACTACCAGCACCTGCCAATAGACTTCAAATCCACTCTTAGTTGTCATTATACAGCATATGGATAGTTAAGACTGAGCTACTTCATTGTAAATCTTGAGTTTAAGAAAACACAAATTTCTGAATCCAACAAAATTTGCTCTCCAAGCAACTGTTTCAGACTGTGTGAAATTATTTAACTATCAAAGCAGCTGGAAACTGTTGGGATCTTCAAGGTCATGATAATGAAAGAACCCAGTTTATCAGGGTCAAAGCTTAAATTTTGCAGACTGGTCTTGTCCTATCCTGTAGTTCTAGGTTGATTTTAGATATCAGACCAGTCTAAAATTACAGCTTAGTTGAGCATACATGCTTTTATTGCAATTCTGATGAAGAACAAAAGCTAAAATACATTAGTGCATTTCAGCTTTTGGTTAAAGTTGTCTTGCAGTCACCGTGTTTTGTTGGAGTCTTGACTTTTTCAAATGATTTCCATGAATGATTTTGCAGATGGTTGACAGAAACCAGTCACCTGACTCCTCAACACTGCCATGACAGTAATAGAGATTTTTACCTTTACACATGTAAAAACTGATTTGAAAGCACATGTTTCTAAACCATGAATGCGTTAGGTTTTTGTGTGACCTGTGAGGATTTTCCTCGAGCTTATTTTAAAGGTTCTTACCACACTTCCTAATGTCAGCTCAACCAAGCATACCTCAATAGGCATGAATACATATGATGGTTTTATTTGATTTTTCCCTGTGCACATTGGTGTGTCCTACATGCCAGATCACATTAATGAACCGCCCACAAAGGCAAAGAGAGCATGGAGTATGAGACCACGCTACGCTCTCCAGTACATTTATAATTCAACATACTGTCACGTCGCCACTCATCTCTTTCTGTTTCTCCTTCATACTGCCATCCTCTCTTATCTCCTCTCCTCTTTCCTGTATCTCCCTGCTCCTTGTTTCCTTCTTATTCAAGACCTTTCTCCTTCCCTTCTCCATACCTCTCCTGTCCATTCACCATTTCTCATTCCCCTCCTCATTTTTTTTAATTCACCTTCCAAACCCTTCCCTCATCTCATCCTTTCTCTTAGTTTTTCCTGCTCTCGATGTTATTTCCCAGAGCAAGGGATGGCATTAGCAGTCCATTTGCCTCAGCACCAACATGCAATATGTTGGCACCTGACAAGATTGTGTCCCCTTATGCAAGCTGCAGTGAGGGAGAGTAGGCGAGCGTCAATGCTCTTCACCAGCCAACCGTGACAGGCAGCCGCTCTTTATGCGATAACTGCACTGGTTTCTGTTCCCACTCCCGCTCAGATGACTTCCTTTGCATATTGTCGGCGCTGCTCGTATCTACCTTTTTTGGCCAGTAAATGTCATAATCAAATATATCTTTTTGATTATTCCAAATCAGAGGGTTATCTTTTTTTTTTTCATGCAGTCTGCCTCCCACTGACTCTTCCAGTGCTCTGTCAGCCTCTGTGCATCATTTCCCCCCAGTTTCTTTGTCATTCTATTATTGTTTTATCTTCCTTCAGTAATTTTTGCTTCATTTAGATTTTAATTTCTATTGCATTCCTTTGTTGGTTGTTTGCATGACTATTTCTCTTTATTATGTAAAGCCCTTTTATCCTCCTCTGCAATATTCTGTCACTGTCTCCGTCACGAGCTTGCCTTCTCCCGCTGCGTTACAAATCCCCTCATATTCTCACTGTTAGTGTGTCTTACTTGCTTTTATACTTTTTGACTAGTGTGAAGGTTTTTCTTCAACATTTTCAACATGTGAAAAACAGTAAACACATCCTCTTTTGAAGTATGATGTTTTCACATTCATTTGTGTTACCACAATGCCAAGGAGGAAAGACATCAGTCACCATTTTCAAGAAGCCACTGTTGCTGCCCATCAATCTGGGAAAGGTTACAAGACCATTTCCAGAGAATTTGCAGTCTATCAATCAACAGAGAACAGTATTATTTACAAATGGAAAAGATTCAAGACAATGGACATCCCAGCGACTTACCCTGACATTAAAGCGTGCGCTCTTGTAAAACTCCATGTTGTTGCTAATCTAGTAAGTTTGTTTTCTTCCGGCAGACGTAAATACGTAAAGACATCCGCTCCCCCCTATCCAATCAGAACCCTTCCCAACCCCCAGACCTAAGCGGAATTGGATAAAGCCGAACAAACGTGTTTTCCATGTAAACTCGAAAGAAAATAGTTTAATTCTGAATTATTTAATTCGGAATAATTAATTCAGAATTAAAAAACATCATGTAACCGTAGCCATGGTGTCATTATGCCTCATAAGGTTGCAATACAGCTGAACAGTAAAGTCTCCCTGAGTACTGCAAACATGGTGCTATTTTTTCCACTAGGTGGCAGTAATGTGTTGTATTGGGGATCTTTGCAGACATGAGCACTTCCGGTAAAGAAAGCAACAAGCCAAAACAAATTAGACAGATCATTAATTTAACATAACTGTGCGAGTACAAATGCAATGTCTTCAGACTCAGGGGCGCTGCTAGGGATTTTGGGCCCCATGAAAAGAATCTTTACCGGGCCCCCCAACACAGCGGCGAAATTTGTTGATGCTATTTTTGATCATCATTAGGGGCCTCTCTGAGCCCCCCTCAATCATGGGCCCCTATAATCCGTATCCTTTACCCCCCCTTTTCGGCGCCCCAGTTCAGACTATATAGCATTTAATTTAACTGATTAAAAAAAGACGACTTACCCATATATTCAGATTTGTTTTCCTTCTCCTCTGTTACCCATTTTCTGTACTGCGTACCTGAAGGCTTTTCATTTAGAAAACAGGTACCAGACTTCTGACATCCGTCAGTCAGCTTGTGGCTCTCTCACTCGTTTTAGGAAAACATCTCCAATTTTCAACTCAGAGGCAAAAAAAAAAAAAAAAAAAAAAAAAAAAAATCTTCTTTGTCTTGATCTTTTCACAGATAGCTGGACACGTTTAAGACATCCTCTGGACCTAAATGTCACCACTAACAACTGTAATTTCTTCCATTCTGAACCATTTGTATCCATCGTCAGTCAACTCTCCCGTTTCAGTGTGGTCTCACAAATATGCTGTTGGTAGAAATGTCACATTACTGACAGGTCTCCATGAGGGCCGTTTTAGAGGGCTAATGCCTTCACATGAAAATCAGTTGAAAAGCACTTGTAGGATGTGAATGTGAACTGTAAAAATCAGATCTTTACCACCTCAGAACGTTTAGAAAACTGCATGGAATTGGACAATGTGGCTTTTAGTGGCACCAACAGTCAGTATTTAGTGTGAGCTCTCTCAGAACCAAGCACAGATTCAATCCTTGTTCAGAACACTGGCCCATACAGAAATTTCCAAATGACATTAAATTGGATTCCATTCTATTTAGGCTCAAGAGAGCCAGGTTCCTGTATTTTGTCTTTATTTCGAAAAACACTGGAAAATAAATTTGGATGTCATTAAAGCTTTGATAAAAAGAACAAGACTAAAGGTGCCTGAACACAGTTCTGTATCAAGTGGTTCTCTTTTCATTGTTAGAAAAGTCAAATATAAGTTAGCAAGGATGTGATTTTAATTTATTTTTTTGCACAGCACGCTGCCTACACCTGCATTACTTTTTTTCATGCCTCATTTGTTTTCAATTTTTGCTCATTCCTGTCATATAACCCTCTCTGCATCTCGCTATCTCCCCGTCGCTCAGAGAGCACAGTGTTGCAGATAAAGACTTGGAGATTGGAATTACAAACACAGAAAAGAGAGGAGCTGTATCTTGCCATGTTCATGCACGTTTTTATGCCACGCAGCATCACTGAACATAGCCCAGCATTTGATCTCAAATAGATTTCAACAAATACACTTTTTTCTGTCAGTGCAAGGAAGTCTGATCTGACTTCTGATCTGACTACCAAGATTCAAATTATTATTGAGATCTTTTGGTCATTGCCATGACCATTTGAATTAGATATCCACAAGAAAGATTTGATTTAAAAAAATGTTTTTTAAACTATGACGTCATCTAACCATTCTGACTGTTATCTCATTATATTTACTGAAGCACTGTGTGCTTGCATGCTACACATCTCCATATTGTTGAGATGCCTGTGGGGATTTTCAGTCATGATGTCAGTGGATATCTGTAGCATTTGATTAGAAACTGGTAATTAAAAAGTGCACTCCATAAGTATGGATAGTTTTTGCTCTGAAAGTAGAAAAAAATGTGTTTCTAAAACAAAAAAAAAAACATCTTAAGCCCAAGTTGGAAATGTCTTTCAACAAAAAGCCTCTCCTCTTTATGACACAGTTTGTCTCTCGACTTGTAGGCTACTTCTGCAGCTCCTTTGTCCTGGAGGTTTGTCAGGTTTTGCTGCAACAGGACATATCGAGGTGTTTTCAGAGTGCTGCATCCGAACTGAACATTTTCTAACTTTCAGAGCTGTTGCTGATGTAGAAGAAAAGGTGCAGTTCATCATGTGACCACTAGGGTCTGGGTATCTGGGCTAACTGGTGGGCAGCCTCTGGGTCATTGGCCACTCGCCCTGGCAGCAGCTGGAACAGCTGGTTCTTCCAGTCTCAGTCTCGTTGAGTGTTCCAGTGTTGCTTCCTGCTGGCCTCGCTTGAGCTCTGGCAGTTTTCGGATGTCGTTTTGGTAGCGACATCTGAAATTATGGGTGGACAGATTCAATCAGAATGAATGTACGGTAACATTAATTAGCATCACGGATTAGTAAAAATAGGTAATGTAGGCATGTTCCAGGTGGCCTCCAAGCTTGTATACTCATCTCCTGCCAATACAGCTCTGACTTGAGGTACAGAGAAAATGACTTCAAAATGATTCTTCAGAAAGGCAATAGGTGACATCAGGGACCTTTATCCAATTAATTTCTATACAGTTTATGGATGGTATCATCCTATTTGAAAGACCCTTGAATCATGACTGTTCTCTGCCAGTCAATTTCTAGAATGCCTTAAAAGGCTGTTTGAAGACTTACTGGCACATATTGGAAAAATATACCTTCATTCAAATATAATATACACAGGTTTGCTTAAATAGAGGCAGGAACAATCCTTCCAGTCTAAATTACTCTTCTCCCTCCCGTCCATACCTAAACCTATGATCTTGCATTTTCATAAGGAATATTAATGTCCTAAGGTGAATTATTTTCTTCACCTGGTGGACTCTGAACTGTTTCAGAGACAGTAACAAAAGAAAGAGAAGCACTTAATTCATGAGACACAATCACATACACATGCACCAACACACAGGGCTCAGTCTGAATGGAAATATTAATTCCTCCATATAACTCTCAGTGCTCTGGAGCCGCAGGGACATGACTGACCTTTGCACACACGAATACAGTCAGACAGATGCTCGCACACCTTACACACACACATACACACACACACACACACACACAAATGCTTAATGCCTGTAGCTCTGGGCACGCTCTGACTCATCTCCCATCGGAGATCCAGGAGAGCCATTCACTACAGAGGGAGCACTACAGAGAGGACAAGAGAGAGATGGAAAGAAAGAAGTGCTCTTGATTAGGTAGAGATGAGGAGAGGGAGACAAGAAAAAAAAGTGAAAGTACGTGAAAGAATATAACAATGCGCAGAGATGGAGGGAACGTGGGAGAAAGCATTTGACGGAAAAACATCAGATGCATCAACAGACGGGGGAATAGGACTGACGGCAAGAGCTGTTATAAAGGTGAATGGCTCCCTTGCTGAAAAATGATCAGATGAGAATACTGATGAGGCCGTGATGGCAGCAGGATCCTAAACACACAGGATGCAAACACATTACCACACACACAAACACATGTGGAAGATACATGGATGTGCACTGCATGGAAGTTGCATCAGTAAAAGCAGTGCTATATATCAAAGCTTGTAACACCCTAACACATCAATAAATCTCATATAATTTAATGTTTACACATAATTAACATATCATATCATATATATCAATATTATCAGCTGCATTTTTGACTCCTCCGTTGATTTCTCTTATGTTTATATTGTAGTTCTTTATGACATTGTACTCTGGAATCACATCTTACATGTACATGCAGTACTGCTGAAGTCTCAGGCAGGTGTGAGGAAATTCTGTAATATAAGAATGCTTTCAATAATATAAAATTTGATGGTTAATTTTTATCAGTTTATAGAATGCAAAGAGAGCCAACAGATGAAAAGTCTTTCAATCTCATGGTGTCACTACCCTTCAAAGCAGCATCGGTTTTTCCTGGTACACCTGTACAAGTCACAGATTTTGTTGGATCATAGTCAGGTGTGCAGTGAACCAATTATACCCAAGAGCTACTAATCACCACTGAGCCATGAACTGAAACAAAAACGGCTGTCAAAGAGGTTTAAGACTGGTGAGAGGCAGCTGAACTCTGGTACCAATGTGAAGGTGTAGAAGATGGTTTCATGTCACAGGTAAAAGGCCATAGCAAGACTGAGCACAGCAACAACAGGTTCTCAAGGTAGTTGCACTGGCTCAGCAAGGCCTCTCCCAGGCAAACATTTCAAAGCTGATGGGGTGTCAAGGTGTGCTGCTCAAGCTCTTTTGAAGAAGCACCTCGGCTGAGGGAATTTAGTGGAGCACATGAAAGACATGCCATGTTGGTTCCCTCCCTTCAAAACTGGAAGCCTATCCAGCAGTGCCATCAAACCCAGAGCAGAAACCAGTGAGATCCAGGTACACCCATAAATTATCTGGAAAAGCGGGGCTAGAAGTGGTTTTCATGGGAAAACTGCAGCCAGATAGCCATACCTCTGATGTGGGAACAAGGCCAAGCAATTCAACTGTGTACGTGCTCTGGATTGATGAATCAAAATTTGAACCGTCAGCAGAAGGTAGTCTGTTTGGCGAGGGCTGGAGAGGGGCGTAATGACTCTCTGCAGGCAACAGTGAGACATGGTGGAAGTTCCTTGCAAGTTTGTGGCTGCATTCTGCAAAGAGGAGTCAGCATTTTGGTCCGAATTAATGTTGTTGAGAAATATAGGCAGGTAATTCTCAATCATACAATACCATTAGGAAGCATCCACTTAGATCCAAATCTATTCTGCAGCAGGATAATGACTTCAGATATATAGCCAATATCATTAGGAGCTATCTTCAGTATAAAAAAAAAGATAAGGAGCCTGGAAGTGATGGGCCCCAAGGAGCCCTGATGTCACTTTTATCAAGTCTGTCTGGGATTATTCTGTAGCCAAGACCTGCGGCCAATTCACCAAGATATTAGCAACAACCTTCCTGTTGAGTTTCTTCAAAACTGTGCAAAGGTACACAGAAAAACATGAATGCTGTTTTGAAGGCAAATGGCTGTCACAACAATTATTGATTCAATTAGAGTGTTCTACATTTATCCATTTTCTTTATCCACTCCAGTCCTGTTTGGGTTCCAGACAGGGCTCAGACCGGATTGGTTGCAGACAACAGTAACGACTAAAACTGATTTTTAGATATATTATACATTCTAACCTGAAAAGAAATTAGCTGAATTAGGTTCTTTTCCTCATACTCTTTCTTTTTCCTTTTTGATTTCTCGCCATACAATTCTCTCACAAACTCAAAGCACTTTCAAACAGGAGTAAGTCACAGGAGTAAGTCGTCTATCTTGCACAAAAGGCAGGAAAATGGGGACATAAAAGTTAAGAAATAGAAGAGGGTACTTTTGGGTGAAAAAAATAGTGGTTTAAGGTCATACTGAGGTGGGAAGCTGTCCTCTCAAATGCACTTTTCATTTGTCAGAGTATCAGTAAGACCTACACGCTGGGAAGCGGATATACAGGCAACACTGAGCGACTAAAGCACACCGGTCACCCATTTCAGGCATCATTACACTGCAAAATGTCTCAAATTTGTATCAGACACAATTTTCCACGCTACAGCTAGAATAACAAGCCAAGTGGAAAAAAACAAAACTTGTGCATTTAGTCCCAAGATGGTCTGCATTAGAGAGGAAGGCCATTCGAGGACAGTAAGAAGGTGTCATTTCTCAACTTAGCTCAGATTATATCAAGTTTCCTCATGACTTTGATTAAACTCAAGTTAATGAGCTTCTCGTGAGATGGTGACATTGTTGGAATCAAGAGCAGAATGTTTACAAGAACCAGATATGTGATGTATTCAAAGCTTCTCTCTTTTTACATACATACAATCTCAAAACAATACAATACAATACAAAAATCTAGGAGAATCACTGGGTGATTCGAGGACAGCTGTCTATTCATAACACCCTCCCAAGTGCCCAGTTTCACTGGATCCTGTCAGAGGCAGGCCCAGCTAAAACTGTCCCCGAAAATCCACCTGCACCGGAGCTGTGACAACAGAACACAGCGCCGTTTCTGGTCTGGGGCGAGATGCATATACTCTTCACTCAAAGGCAGAGGGAATGCAGCCATGCATTAATTTTATGCACGCATGCAAGCCTGATGTCCTCTCCCACTTTATTCCATGAATAAACTTCAGTTTTGGCAGCTTCCTGTTTGGGATCGCCACTGCAGACTCATCCGCATGAGAAGTTTGGCACACATATGGACATATATATTGGTGGTTAGTACTGTCGCCTCACAGCAAGTAGGTTCTTGGGTCAAATCATGGCAGGGGGCCTTTCTGTGTGCTTTCACATGCTTGCGTGGGTTTTCTCTGCCTACTCCAGCTTCCTCCCACAGTCCAAAAACACGTATGGCAAGCCCAATTTGTGAGTCTAAATTGCTGGCAGGATTGACTGTGAGTGTGTGTGGTTGTTTGTCTATATGAGGCCCTTGTAGGTCAGGTCTCCCTTGTACAAGAGGTCTTTGATCTCAGTGGGACTAACCTGGTGAAATAAAGTTAAAGTGATGCTGTGACTAGCCCAGAGGGGATTCCTCTGAGACTGCAAGGGAAGCTGAGCTTCCCCTGTCTCCCTGCCTTATAAAAATGTCAAAAAAATAAATAATCTAATATGTGCAGTTGTGTTAACATTTCATTCACTATAAATGTGTTAGAACACGTTAAACATGAAGACAAGCTACTTCTTCATAAGTAAAGTAGTCAACTTGTCAGTTCATTCCCATACCGCTTTCTGGTCAATGCATTTCCCCGTAGAAGCTGAGAGTCTCTGGGACTGCATGGAGCATTATTTTCATTGCTGCGAAACTTGACGGGCAATGGCTTAAATGCCAATGTTATCCCGCCCCCCGGACACTCGACGTCCCTGGGAGTGAATAGAGCTGTGGGTTGGCCTCGACTGGCCCGGACGCTAGTCAGTCCGCATGGTGATTGGAGGAAAAGCAGAATGCAGTTTTGACTGACAGGTTTCTGAGATATATACCGTCACGTCTCATGCATGATTTCAGTCCATCACGGATTTTGCATGCAAAGTCGAATTACAAGCAGCAACCATTTGTTGGCATTTCTACAGCGAAATACTTCATTTCTTACACTGTAAATAAATTACACTCACTCTAGGGAAGGGAAGGGCAGAACTTATATAAAAATTACGGCTGGGCAAAATAACGTGTTATTATCGCATTAACTCATTAATTTTTTAACGCCGACAATTATTTTATCATGCATTAATGCATGTTGCTCATTTGCTTTTGTCTTGAAAACCCTGTTGCTGGCTTCTGTGGAAGCGGAAGAGAATTGGAAGAAAAACATGCTAAAACAGTAAAGTAAAGTTACAGAACTTTCACATTGACATTTTAAAGTTCTCCCAGATGGTGGATTCGACAGGAACAAGTTTATTTGTAACCACTGCCAAGCTGAACTCCCCGTTAAAAGTTTCAGCTGTTACCTCAGAAATTGCCTGTTGTAATGTTATTATAATGGCTCAGGATTTTGTTGGTAGACTTTTATTTTTTTCATAAAAACAGGATGACATTAATGCCCTGGAAGTGGCAATAAACTTTATTTTATTTTACATTTTTAAGATGAGATTTACAATAAATATGTGTTACTGACAAGTGCTGATGTTAAAAGTGTTTGAATAACAAAGGTTATGGCACTTTACACTACTTTTGAATTCATTATTTGAATTTGCGTATAGAATGTGATTAATCGTTATTAATCAGGGAAATCGTGATTAATCGCGATTAAAAATTTTAATCGTTGACCTGCCCTAATATAAATAAACTGACACGTTTTTATGACGTACTCCTACTATGAGCTTCCCCTGTTTGAAAGACCAGAAATCTCCTCTGGACATAGGTCATAGGTGTGAACCCTTCATCGTAAGCCTAAGTTGTGTTGACACAGACTGCAAGAAATGTGATTGGTCCGTTTGGTAGATGTGTTCTTATTTCCTGCTACTTCTTTACTGTCTTCAAGTGGTAGATATAGTTTACTGCACTGTCTGTAAAAATGACGATGATGGTCAACACATACGTATGACATATTATGAAAAAAACGTTTTCAACAGTGTAACAGTTGAAATTACGTCAACGCAAAGATTCTGAGACAAACATAAAAACCTACAACTTTTTTTCAGGGTTGCCTCAGTCTGAAGTCATTCTGCAAACCATTTGGACTTGCAGTAGTCTGTGACAGACTTTTGTGACATCACAGACCCAGATCAGAGTAGAATTGTCCCACTTTGGCATCTTTATCTCCAAGCACAACAGGCTATGCTACATTTGCTGTCAGAAGTGGGGAGGACAAAGCAGTCACACAGATTTCAGGAGACTTCATGGCATGTTTAGTCAGCGAGCCCTGAAAGGAAAGGGAGGAAGGAACTAGGTCTCCATGCGTTGTTGATGTTTTGTTTCAAATATCAACAGATAAAACATAATCCAGAAATCCCTTACCATACCTTTAACATTTGTCTTTACCCTCTAACACATCAAGTCTCTAAAGTTGCTCTGTTTTATCACAGATGCAAATATATTATTCTTTTTACTCCTAAAGAGCTAAAATATGAAACAAGACCTCTTCTCAGATCATTATTCTTTCTGCAAGTTATCAGTTTCGTTTGAACATCCATTGGAAAGGTTGTGGTTGATGATTATGCGGCTGCTATTACATTGAAACTAAAGTATGTCAAGTACAACACTGATGAACCATCTCAGAAGTTGCTGATGAATTATTTAGTTGCACTTGTATTATGCTTCCCATTTTCCAACACGAATGTTCCATCCATTAAACACTCCCATCTAACAGAAACACAATATTTCATGTTGAATTTCCAATCAGTGTTATTGTGTCTTTAAAGGTTCCCCAGAATGAATATGTTAATCCTCAAGTTCTTCATCATTCTGGACAAGGAAGTCCCATTAAAGCCATTTTTTGTGTCACAAGTGCACCACTCTGAAAAACTTTAATAGAGGAAAATGCATTTTATACTTAAGCTGGATGGTTTCACACTGAGTTTATAGTCTCTGTCACTGTCACTTTGATGACATTATTCATAAACTCTGTCAGAGGCTGGATTGGTTTTAACAAATACAACAGCGTGACAGCTCCACATTTTAGCCCTCTGAAGAGATAACACAGTGGAGTAGAAGTAGTACTGATTAGACAGAAATGGAGAGGCGACACATGTAGCTTTCATGCAGTCATGGAGAAAGGATCTCCACTATTGATCCTGGTTCCTGTTTCTTTCTGATTTTTATCACAGGTACTGAGTCATCCTCTCATGTACATTCAGCTTTTGTCTCTCTGTTTCTCCCAGCCAATCTCACTTTGCTGTATAAATCCCTCCCTCAACACCTCTCCGGAGCCACAGAGAAAATTGGAAACCTGTCCTTGCTCTTCTAAGATTAACTTTCAAGGTCAGGCACACGTTTAACTTAAGATGAAAACAGACTGAAATGGGCAGCCTGTTGCAATTAGTGGCCATTTTATTTTGAAATGTAAGAAAGCAAAAGTTTATCTATTTCATTTTGAAATTTAAGAAATTCTTGACATCATTTTT
Source organism: Hirundichthys speculiger (assembly GCA_018398805.1). NCBI lineage: Eukaryota > Metazoa > Chordata > Actinopteri > Beloniformes > Exocoetidae > Hirundichthys > Hirundichthys speculiger. The sequence continues at coordinate 3,889,168 of JAGFBZ010000258.1, forward strand.
TGCTAAAGTAGAAGAAAATAGCTTAACTGGGTCATTCTTTTCTTCTATTTTTGACATTTTGAAATGGTATACGAAGTGGGAGGAGACTGGAGACTACGAGAGAGGCACAAGTGAAAAAAGAGGGAAATGTGACTAAAGGCAAGATGTCAAAAGCCACTTTTACACAGAGATCATATAAAGACTCTCAGACCACCGCCTTCTGCCTCCATGCTCCTGCTGTACATTCACCGTGGCTCAAGGGCGCAATATTCCTCATCAGTCTGAGCTTTCTTAAAGCAGTTTTGGCGTTCCCCAATCATAAGGCGGTTCTGTTTCTCTACTTTGCAGTCTTCAGTCAGCAACAAGCCCTTAATGTCTCTGATTGCTTACTGCTTTATTCGGTTTCCATTGAAAAAAATAAAATAAACAAATAAATGGCATTTGCACTGTTCCTGTGGGGTGCAAGAGTTAGAAGCTGACCCGGCTTCAGAAGGTGGAAGATGACAGAAAAAGCAGGTTGCTCAAGGTGACTAAAGATGGCAGCAGGATTCGCAGTCAAGCCAGACTCTTCCTATCTGACCACCGTAGTTGAAAACCAGGTGACATACTCTATATCTATATATATGAAGATATAGATGTAACTCTCTGCTATTTCTGAACACCACAGTCAGATGACCTAGTCAATTGCCATCTTTTTCTGTACATATGTCATAAACACATTTTTGTTAGTGGTGGAATGCCAATTAAAACTTTCTCAGACATCATCATAATTGGAAGCCCGTATGTGTACTGATGTAAAATTTGAAATTTCTCAAATAACACCACATAGCATCAGAGGAAGACGAGAACATCTGCCTTTTAAAGGGATATATATGTGGAAGTTTTTTTTTTTACTCACAGCTTTCTAGCCACATAATGGTTATTGTTCCCCGTTCCCCATCTGGCATCTACCCAAAAGAAGTCGTTTTAAGGGATTTAATATTTCATGTAAAATTTTGTAAATATGTAACCTTTACAGGCTGTGTATAAGCTCTCTGGTCTTATGTCAGTACCAGTGGAGCAGAGCAGAGTTTGTCACATTAGCATACAGGGCTCTCAAGTGTCACAGCAGCGCGAGACTCACAATTCACTCTTCTCTCACGCTCTGGTGCCACACACCCACTTTCTAATGCAGTGAAAAACCAATTCCCGACTGATAATGACTGACACAGACTTAAACAGCCAGTGCTGCTAGCTTGACGGCATTAGCTACTTTTTCAGACCCCCTCAGTAATGTTTTTCTTTTGTTAATTTTTTTTTTTTATTTTATTTTCTTCTTAAAACAGTGACTGACAACCAATCTAACATCTTGTAGAGCAGACAGCCCTAGTTTGGCTACTGCAAGGTAAAAATGTGAATCTTGTTTGTCTGCCTGCACTCTCTCTTCTGGAGATTTTCCCAACAGGTATTGGGAGTTGTGAAAACCTTTGCTCATTTCAAGTGTTTGGACTTTGTCAACAGCAATTTTCAAAACCACAAACTACACTAATAGTGTGTGCTGATTTTGCCAAGACAAAGTATGCTGTATGTGAAGAATACCGTCATGGTTCCAGTGCACAACTGACAAGTTTATCTGGTCTACTATTTCCCATAATGCAGTGGGTCACTCCAGCAGAACCTGGTCGCAGCAGCTCTGGTTATGCCACACCATAGTTACTTGATGCTCTGTTAAATGGGCACTACACAGTATGGAGTTTCAAATATTGCCAGTCTTTTAATGCATTTTTAATTAGGGCTACCAAATATAATGCCGAAAGTGAGATTATATTAGCCACGCATTTTCACTTCACAAAAACTCTCTCTTATGAAATGGGTGCAGTATCCGTTCCATTGACAGCCATTTCCAGCCATTGGGTTGGCTGTAGCTCAGTTGGTCCAGTCGCTGTTAGGTTGGCAGTTCGATCCCGGCTCCAACTGTCCACATGTCAAAGAGTCCCTGGGCAAGACACGGAACTTGCCCCCAGTGGGCCTCGCAGGGCCTTGCATAGCAGCAGCCACTCACTGGTGTATGAATGAATGAATGAACGAATGAATGAATGAATGTATGGGTGAATGAGAGGCCACTCCACCAGTACTACTCACTGAGCTAATTGTAACTGGGGATGGGCTTTTTCATAGAGGAACCAGATCAACTATTTGTATCAAAGTGGAAAATAAAGCATAAATAAGGCATATTTTTTCTTCTTTTTTTTTTTCTTCCAAAACTGGAGTAATTTTGTGACTTCTGAAGGTTGCTGGCAGCAGATCACAATGCAGTGCAATCTGTAATATTGCCACAGAACTTTGGATTTGTTTGCAGAGGTCTGCAACAACCCCCCCCCCCGCCCCAAAATAAATAAATAAATAAAATAAATAAAATAAATAAAATAAAAATAAAATAAAATAAAATAAAATAAAATAAAATAAAATAAAATAAAATAAAACAAACAAAAAAAAAAAACATACAAAGACTTTCTGAAGCCTCTGTAAATGTTACCGTTTGTTACAGTTCCACATTCGAGAAAGTGTGACTGGTCATTATTTCAGCAGAGAACAAATATGAACTTTGAAGGATAAAAGAATGTTTTAGAAAGTTATAATATTAGATAACAGTTGGATCCTGCAGACAGTGCTGATCCAGTCTGAGGAACACACTCAGCCAGTGACCACACACGCAGCACATCCAGAAGATAAGAGGCACTTTTCTGCCAACAGAACACAGAATACAAAAAGCTGCCACTCTGACCTACACTTAGCATGATCCCGCCCACCCACCGCATATCTGGCGGAGGTTTAAAGAGTCATTACTTGGATGACATGATGCAGTATTTATGCACACAGAACAAGTCCTACAACATTTATTTGATGTCGTGACCAATCTGAAAGTGGACAAAATGCTGCAGGAGAGCTTTCTATCGCTGCTCTTAAGAGATACCTGTCCTGCCAGCCAACTGTTCGAGATTCTACTTCTGTTGGGTTTTTATGTGACCTCAACCACTCTCTTTAAAAACATATTTTCCCCGCAGTGAAAGTAGAGAAAAAAGAAGCACATACAGAGGCTGGAGATGGAAGAAGTAGAAAGACGAGCAAAGAAAATAACATGCGCGAGAACAATAAAAAGGTGGTGTGACCGTGGCTGTGCTGTCGCTCAGTTAAGCAGTTTTAATTGGTCCATACACGACGGTGACCCTCTTGCTCAGCTTTAAAATGTCATTTCTCATGTGTAGTTTACTTAGGTACTGTGTGGCTGTGCAAATGGATGCTTTCAACCGGTATACGGTAGGCTAATGAAGCCATAATGCGGCAGTAATTATAGAGAACGGCAGGAAGCGTAACATCCAAGGAACTCTGTGATCTAGAAATGTCTCAGGAGGATCAATATTCTCTAACTTAGGCTGTATCAGTTCTCTTTTGTAGCCCTCCCCCTCCTCGCTTATCCCCCTTCCCCTTAGTCTTTGGAACCAAGTGGTAGGTTGAAGACTAACCCAATTAAATGGGACAGTCCTTCAGAAATGTTATACCGTACTTCATCATTTCTCTCCGATGATTTTTACATAAAGGAATGTGACATGTTTTGACAGCAATCAATACATAAAAGAAAACGTCAGACGAGTGTCAAAGTATAAACGCAAAACGACACCCCCAGCAACATGATCGTACATGGAGCATGAAAGGGCACATATAAAGCTTTCCTTGTAATCCAAAGGTTCAAAATAGTCAAACTGTCATACGTCCAGTTATCAGGCTGTTGAGCTGTCATTTTAAGGGGTGCACGATTGATTAAGCAATAAATACATTTTTGAAAAAGCAGACAGACTCGTAGTTTTTTTAGATTTTTTTTCTCAAAAGAACTTTTTGTTTCTTCAAAAGTTGTTACATCTGCACTGCAACTGACTATGCAACAAATATTTTTTTAAAAGACACAGTTTTAATTATCTCAAGCTACACATTTCGTTTGAAACGTATTTATAATGCAATGTTTCAGATTTTTTTTTTAAGTTAAAAAATGTGGGAAAAATGTGGATAGTCATGATGTTCCCTGCGCGTTTGTGCACCACTGCACTAAAGTATTATCACCAAGTGAGACTGAGACGGGGGTGGACATCCAATCTGACCAACCACAGGCTGATGAGGGGAAGTTACCTGTAAGTGACAATGTCATAAAACCATAGCAATAAAAAAAGGTTACGGTTCTGGATTTGCGGTTTGATGATGAGAAATATGTGGCTTATTGCTGTCAAAACAAACACGTAACTACCAAGAATGCCAGTTATAAATAAATAAGCAAGCACAAATGGCCGCAATTTCATATTCACCTCTGCATAAATCATGCAGATTAGGCTCTTTATGTTCAAGAGAACCAAAAGTTTGAGGGAGAGAAGTGTTTTCCATTTTGGCACTATTTATCTTTGTCTTCTCTTTCGTGGTGCGTGGTGGTGCAATATCTGTGGAATAAGCTACAAATGTTGTTTGAAGGACTTTGAATGGTATCCTAACTAATCACAGCAGCATTGCATGGGGCAATTTAACTTTAAAAATCAGTATAATCTAAGGATCCTACATTAGTCCTAACCCTAACCCAAACCCTAGTGGTTAAATGGGTGGACTCTCATATAGTAGTTTGTGGGTGTCATGGCCTGGAGCGGCTATGATCGTTTTTCTGTGTTTTGCTGTATATTCTGTGTGTTGTCAAGTTGGCATCTCTCCATGGCTCTAGTGCTTCCTGTTTTACTTTGAAGGTCTGTCTTGTCTCCGTTGTTTTCAGCTTTGCTTCCTTCCCCTTGTCAAGCCTGATTGTTCACACCTGCCTCTTGTTTGTTCCTGAGTGTATATAAGTCCTGTCACTCCCTTTCAGTTTGCTGTCCATTGACGTCTCTAACCCCTGTATGTCAGTCTGCTTGTCCTCGTATTCACCGTTTGCCTTGAAGTCAGGTTAAGTTTGTGTTTTTGAATTCTTGCATTTTTGGATTTTCATATTTTGTGAATATTTTGTGAGTTTTTGAATTACGTGCTTTTGTTAATAAATACCTTTTTGCTTTTTTAACCTCCTGCATTTGGGTCCTCCTTCCACTCCCCACACCACTCCTTGTGACAGTGGGTTTACTCTCCAGTGTTGTAATATGTTGTTGTGTCCCTTTTTAGTCATTGCTTTCTCTCTATCCAATAAAGGCCACTAGAAAATCTTTTAAAAAGATGCTGATATGACATATAAAACATAACCTGCTAACTGCTGCTGACCAGATGGTGAATAATCTACTCTGTTGGGTTCATAAATGTGTAAATCTGATTCTGATGGAGTCAGTGTCTCACCAGTCACGAATCTCACCACATGTCACTGGTTATGAGGCATTATTTATGTTTATATATCAGAACATTTGCATTTCAAACAGAAAAGGGATGTTTTAAATAAATGTATGGTTTATAAAGCTATGATATATAAAATACTAACATATAAGTAACTGTAAAATAGCTGTATAAAAAAACAATGTTTGTGTTCATTTTTGTTTAGAAGATGCAAGTGATGTTTAGTCGTTATTTAATATTGGTGTTGTTGAGTTCTTAAACAATCATAAATAGTTCGTATGTGTGGGTGTTGTTATTACAATGACAATGTATCATTATAGCACCCCCCCCCCCACGTCCTTGGTGGGCCTACTTAAGGGGGGACCGTTTCTTAGTCCCAGTCTGTCCCTGGTTAAATGCTCTATACAAACACAAAGAAATACAAAAAAATATATATATATAAAAATACAAAGATTAACCTACAATTTTATAAAAGCAACCCTTTATTGACATAACTGGTCAGTCAGGAACAAAAGTTTGTGATGTTGGAGAGTGTCATGAATAAAAACAATGTTTATCTCTTTCTTTGACCTTTGGATCTGCTGTTAATATTGTGAATATTTGTTCATCACACTGTGGGAACTACCTGAGACTGGACGTGACCTGATTTCATCACTGAGTAATGTTATTACTGATTCTCTATGTGCATTTACCCTTTACGTCCCCTAATCCTTTTAGCCTGACTGGTGCTGAATGGTGAGTAGCAACGCTACGATAATACAACAAATCCAGCTTTTTATTTAAGAGAAAAAATTGATTCGTGATGTGGACAATTCTGGCTGTTATTTTAGTTGCTTTTTACAATAGTTAGCAATTAAAACTGTATCTACCTGAATGTTTATGAATGTTTACTCTGACAATGCAGTATCAACTTGACTTTTCTATGGTATAAAAATGATATACACAAAACTTTTCTGTACATGCACATTTGGCCTAATCATATAGAAAACGGCTGTGCTAAAGAGAAATAAAAAGAACACAGACTTTTTTGTGCTATATTTAACAAAAAATACATTGTAGAATGGGTCTCTTGCTTAATGCAGCACATATATGTACATTTTGCATTACTTCATCGTTCTGCTGTAAAAAAAAAAAAAGTGCAAAAGTAATTCTGTGTAAATATGTGTAACAGCGTTCACTCAGACAGGCTTGACATTTATGAAGTTTGAGCTGTTTTCTTTCTGAATAGCTGTTAGCCGAGCTTTCTGTCAGAATTCCATCCTGACTCTCCAAACTGCGGACACTGTGACCGCCGTCTACTGCAGGCAAGACACTAAATACTCACACAACCTCACTTCAAACAAACCGAAATATCCCTTTAATGATACTTCCTTTGTAGTATGCGTCTTCATTTCTATGGATTTGTGTACCCAGCAAACAACAACGTTTTTTATCAAGCACCTCCAGCTGCCAGCGTAACAAGCAGAGCTTTGAAACTGCACAAATGTCTTTTGCACACATGTTCTTTTTCTCACTGAACAACCTGTGGTTTTTTCATCCTCCATTTGTATTTTTGTTTCTCCTCATTCACCCCGTCTAAAGCCACTTCTCACTTATTATTCTCCATTTGCCACATAAAAACAAAACCAGCCTCTTTTTCATATTTTTCTCTTGGAACAACCACTGTAGGCGTTCCAATTTATGTTTAAATGTACTGTGACATCCTCCCTCTATTTCTTTTTTTTTTCTATCCTTGAATACTGTAGCGCGAGCACCAAAGACAGGATGCCCTAGGCTGCACTTAGCCCAGCTTCCTGACCACTCCAATAGGAGGCAGCCTCTTTATACATAAGCAGCAGGCGTGCTGTTTTTCTAATGCTGTATTCTGCATGCCAGTTGTTGAGAAAATAGAAGATGTAAAGTTGCACAAAAACAGGGAAACATGGGTTGAAAAAAAGGTTTGAGGAAATGCTGCAACTGAAAGCGAAACATTGCTATTGCTCAGTGTTGGAAAATCGAGCAAGGAAGGGAAATTTCATTTGTAAAAGAAATCCCAGAAGTCATAACACAATGCAACAGCTTGCTGTGTCGATATGATGCATTACTTCCCCTAGATATGAGTCCTGAAGGACTGTAATGGAGGGTTAATTTGCAAAGTTTGACATCCTGTAAAGTAAAAATTAAGTATGTTGTATTCACTGAAAAGCTGCAGCGTGTGGTCATGCAGATGACTCATTAAACTTAAGTGTTTATAACTTGTTTAGAAACAGTCTAAAACCCTGCATGGTCTGCATATGCTGAGTTTCTATTTAAAATCAATTCCCTTTAGCAAATAAACCTAAATGTGCTTTGACTTGATGTATCAGTTTCAAAAGGGAGGGGGTGTGAACATATGTGTTTTTTTCCACAATGAAAATTCAGACTTTATGTCAGGCACGCTGACAAAATTAGTTTTTTTTTTTGTATATTCTCGTCATCCTTTTTTCCATCACTCATCCCGTTTTATGTAATGAAAGAGAAATAAGTTACATTTAATTTCTTTAAGGAAGTTTACCTGACAAAGTTATCGAATAACTTTTGCAAAAGTTATAATAAATCAGCAATAGTGCACACGTACAAACAATGAAAATAATCTATACATTTTCATAATTTAAGAATAAGTGAAAGATCGATGCTTGTGTGGGTTTTCTCCTGACACTCACTTTACCCCTCTCAGTCTAAAGATCAATCAATCACTAGAAATTTATGTATATACCACTTTTAGTACAATAAAAAGCAGTATAAACTGCTTTACAAAGTAAAACAAAGTCGCTCCCACCCATTCGCCCATCCCCTTGCCCTCCACCCCTAATTCCTATCAATGATAACACATGTGTCATCAGAGATAAAAGGAAATGAAAATATGGATAATATGGTTGGGCACGAAAGAACCAGAGAACCAGAACCATCAGGAGGTGGCTGCTACACCCAAAAGCCCAGCTGCCTGGCAGGGGGCCACAACCCGAACACCACCACTCAGGTGGTGGATGGATCCCACCACAACCCACGGGAGAGAGGACTTTAGGCCAGCGGTACTGTAAATGTCCATTATGTGTTCATAAGTTGATTCCATGTTGTTACCAGTGATGTCCAGTAGAGTGTGCTGTAGCCTGGTTGGTGATGAGTTGTGCCGTCACTAAAACTGAAAAAAACACAAGTTAGAGAAGCTGCGCTTTTTTTTCGGTCGGTGCTCTGAGTGTCCCAAGGATAGGAGGAGGAGGATTCTTTTCCTCTCTACGAATGTGGACAGGTAGCGCACATTTGTTAGAATGCAGCAGAAGGCTTCAGAGCGGCACAGCACGAAACTTTAACGACATAAATACTTTGCAGCCCTTGGACAGCGGAGCGAGATACGTGCTTGGAGTTATTAGTTCACGAAGTTTGTACTTTAAGCAATGTATTCATGTCCTGTGTCAAACAAAGGCACTTAAGCAGATGTATTTCATGTTTCTTTTTAGTTACTACAGCAATACTTGGGGTGAATTCCAATTCCCTCAGTCTCAACCCTTGCCCATAACCCTCAATTTTTGGCCCTCAATCCTGGCCCTCCAAAGTAGGTGTAAGGGCTATCTCGTGACTTAGAAATGGAACACCCCTTGAGTGCAGTTACGTCTTCAGACTGTGGGGGGCGGCCTTACGCCAAAGCTACATCCAGTCTGTCAAGAAAATGATGACGATGAAGAAGACGGAGAAGAAGAAGAATATAAATATATATAACGAGGACAGTAAGATAGTTTCGTAACATTTATATCTTTATTAACTACGAAAATACGTACATTTCGTAGCTAGCTTTCTTCGGCACCAACCTTTTCGAAGACATCTTGGCCAAAATACGCAATGCCTTCTGGGTAGCCCATACTTCCAAGGATGGTGCCGGAGACTCTCAATATTGAGGGCGATACAGCCCTCAAACTTGTTCCTCAACTTGACTTTCTAAGAATCGGGACAACACTTGCACTTCACGGGGGCGTGCATTTTTGAGATTGAAGGTTGAGATTGAGGGTTGAGATTGAGGGTTAGGGGAGGAACTGGAATTCACCCTTTGTCTTTTCAGTAAATATATGCATAATTATCGTTTGTTTACCAACATTGGCACTCTGAGATTGAACTTGATGGCAAACATTATAAAGAAAAAAAAATGCTCAACCCTGCATCCCAACATGCATTTTTAAAAGTCCGTTTTTTGGTGCAAGATTTGGACAAACATTTATACTAAATTTAAATATACCAAGTGTTCTGGGATTGTTGGAACAACAAGAAGTCCAGTGCCCAAAAACAGCAAGGACAGGCTCCAGCAGACCTCTGTGACGCTGAATGGGATGAATCGGGTATAAATGATGGATGGATGGATGGATGGATAATTGGAAATTAGGGATACAGTGGAATCATTTACATTAAAAACTAAATAGAGCACAACATCATAGCATGTAATCATCAGAGACACTGCAGGTGAATCAGTGACAGCAATGATGGTAAGTGTTCACCCAATGTCATTTAAAGTTTCATTAAATGCAAACAGCAAGACCAGTTCCTTAAAAATTAACTGGTTTTGCAGCCAATCCCAAGTCGGGGGTTACAGCATAGTGAAATGCAGTTTTCTTTATTCAGGATGAGGTTTAGTGGATTAGGTCCACTGAGTCACGACAATAACTTCCTGTGCCTTTTTAAAGGAACTCTGTCGGTAAGATGGAACAGACCAGGATTAATGTATATAAAAATGTGTCAGTGATTAGGTCTGGCAAGATAAAGCACCTTCCTTCCAGCTCAGGCATACAGTATGCAATGAATCAGGACACGGTGAACCTCAGTACTCTGTGGGGGGAAGTACTAATGTTACCATTGCCCAACAATGGTAGTGGCTTTAGTTGGCTTTGGAGGAAATAAAAGAATTGGTTGGGAAAATAACAAAAAAAAAAGCTTAATTTCAGTGTCCATTGTTTAACGAAATGAGGTGTGAATCTTAATTACCTGAAAATTGGAGAAAAATAGAAGATTCAGTGGCTTTGTTTTCTCCACAATCCATCACAGAGTGGAGGCATGTAATATCTTGAAATAATTTGCTGCCACCACAAATATTGTGAGAACAGAAAGTCAAGTATCAGCACACCAAAACTTAATCTTCTGGGGAAGTAGGGGATGGTGATGGAGCAACACTTTTATCAAAAAGACTAGTTTTATTTATGAATGGAATCATGGGCCCGTTTCCAACTTGTTTCATGTTAATAGGCCATTTTTACTCTAATTTCTAGTCCCTATTTGATTTTGTTAAGGGTTTAAGGGCTTTGAGGGGTAAGTTTATGTTATATTTAGATGAAAAAAAAAAGATTACTTTGTTCGTACCATAATAAAATATTTGTGGTTATGGCTGGCAGCAAGTCGTTACCTGGAATATGACATCAAAACTCAATATCTGCTGACATCTGCAATATATAATTTATGACTCCTTCTGAGAACAAGTGTACTGTCACCACCGCCTGAGGTGAGACTTGACACTCTGGTTAGCAAACAAGCTGTTTTGACAGATAAGTGTAAAATGAGCATGACGTATCAATAAGATAACAAATGATGGACGAGCGTATTGTTTCTGATGAAGCTGGCTCAAGTTTTGTTGCTCGCTCCTATACAGCAGCAGAACATGTCACTGCCGGGCCGGGGGCGGGGCACATGACCGTTACATTACACATTACAACATACACATACCTGCAACAGCGGTATTGGCAAGACGTGACTGATACCTGAGGAGAGGCCTCTTTCTTTGTCTTTCGCCGGGGGAGTACTGTTACCCCAGCCCCCCTGAAGCTCAGCGCCTGCTCCTATATCTTCACCTCATAATGTTTGGTTGTCATGCTTATTCAATGTATTTCTGTGAAACAGCCTAGAACATTGCACTCTTCATTTGTTGACATTCAGAATAATATTTTTAACCACTTTGCACAAGTAAACATACTCAATACAACGCAATTAAACACAGCCCTTCTCAGTCAAATAACCAAACCATTTACCTTCCAATTAGGTCCAAGTCATCATAGCCTATTTAAGATCCAATTCATTCAAATTTAGTCTAATTTGAGTTCATATACACCGATCAACATAACATTATGCCTACCTGCTTTATATCAAGCAGGATCCTCCTTGTATCCCCAGCAGAGCTCTGATCAGTCGCAGTCAAGACGACGAACGTCTGAGGATGTCCTGGAGCCTCAGGTACCAGGATGTTAGTGTGACGTCCACAAAAAGTGATTTTTGAAATGCATGATTTTCAATTACTGTCTCTTTTTTTATGCGCTGGAATGTATCTTATTTTGAGAAAAGAAAGTGTGCTACAGAAAATATAATAGTCATGTATATCAAAGCTCATTTTTAAGATGAGGGTGGTGTACTAGCTCCAACCAGTAGGGGGCGCAGCTCCATAGTGAGTCTCCATATCTCTGCTGTGGACTTTTTCATAACTGCAGAGAACTCGGGAGCATCGACACGCTGTTGCCCTACTTCATCTTTGTTCTCCTGTTTTTCAGGTTAGTAATGTGTAAAACACCACAAAGGTAAACCAAAGCCATGGAAAAATCTAAACTAACTATTCTGGCCAAATACTTTGTCATGTAGAATGTGGTTTTATCTTTCTCAATGAGTTTCAATGAACGATACTATACAGCTGAGTCTCCAGAGCTATGCTAGCCAACGTGACGCATTTGACGCATTGTGCGCACACGTGTTCTCAACTTTGTAAATGTGAATGTATTTGGTGAAGCTTTTGTTTACAGGTTAGCTTAGCTGACCATTGGTCCCTCCATGTTAGATTACTGTAAAAAAAAAAAAAAGAGTTATATTTTGAGTTAATATTGAAGTGAATCAGATTCTGTCACAAATTTAAAGCAGCAGTTTTGTGAATGAGTTACATGAGTTCTGAGCATCCTGTGCAGTCAAATGTTAATCAAATTTTAGTAGTTTTGCTGTGGATGAGTTTTACTTACAGAATAGAACAGAAAATGTCAGACACTGGTACTGAAGGTTCAGGAATAAATTCATATCAGTATACTGGGTAATTATACCATGGTTTATGTTTTCATATTAACAAATAGAGTAAAGTATGGTTACAGAAGAATATGTGGACCTGCATTTAGTACAGGAGGTTTATTTTGTTATGGGTTTTGGTTTGATATAAAAAAGTGAAAATTGATCTAATGTGAAAAGACATTAACACAAAGTAAGTGTTGGATTTACGATGATTCTGAAAGGGAAAATGTACCTGTTCAAAAGAAAATGTTCAATAAACATAACTGCAGAGAACTCTGAAGCATCAACATGCTGTTGCCCTTCCTTATCTCTGTTCTCCTGTTTTTCAGGACATTTATCTGTTAACATGGTGCTGCCCCTGCGGTACCCATAACATTAGCAAAAGATCCTTAGGGCTGTAGGTCTGTGTGGATTGGAAACAAGCCATCAGGTTTCATCAAAGTGGTCTCTGGTGTAATTTTTGTGCACTTCCGAAAAAATGTGATGACAGACCCCAGTGGCGGCTGGTGAAAAAAAATCTTGGTGGGGCTGGTGTGCCAACATTTTTCCCTGCCTAATCTAGCATAAGCATTAAAATGAACAGTTGGAAAATGACAACAGGTCCACAATAATAATTTAATTTCAGTTTCCAGTTTTAAATAAGAAGTAACAATTTACAGCTATATTAGACTTTATACTATCAAATACTATACAATCAAGGGGTAAATTGTCCCTCCGGAAGGATGCTGTGCAGCCTCTCCAATAAGACACCAGCTGTTGAATCCACACAGCTGTTGGGTAGCTTGATGGATCCATAGAACCGCTCCTGTATATTGTTGGGTCCATCAATGTACCTCAGTACCAGGACTAGCTGACATCATGTCCCCACATTGCTTATTCAAAAGCACCACAAAATTTAAAACCATTGATTATCTTGGACACAATATTACGGTTTTTATCTACCTCTTCATTGTGCCTTCTTTCAGTAATATGGTGCCCATCATCTGGCTGCGTTGCTATGCTAATCTTTCCGAGCACAGATAGCTTTACGCAGTTTCCCATGTGAACTTTGGATCTCTCATGTTTCTTGAACCGTTCAGAGGTGCTTTAAGTCAGTTAGTCCAGTCTTTGTCCAAGTCCAATCACATCTGTCACTTCTGAAGAGGATACAGGGGAAACAGAAAAGTTCATTAGCTGCTCCACAACCTGCCAGCCACGTCTCAGGGTTAACCAACTCTGACAAAAACTCAGTTTGTATGATTTACCTTTCTCCTTCGTTTACTGGAAAATGTTAATTTCAGGCTTGTCGGGTCCCAGCTCCTTAACGAGAAGTTTTTTCTCCATCGTCCGTCTCACAAAAGGGAACATTAATAATGATTTCACCGAATTAGGTGGAAGCTGCTCTTGAACTCCAGTTGTCACCGCCGTCGCCATCTCTCTTCCTCGTCGCCATATTTTTTTTTCTCCCGACGTAGGACAGAGTCTGGGAGTCGCTCTACGAAATAAAACTACCGCTGGCCCTTCACGTAGCTCTAGCTCATAAACCTTCACGCATTTTACGTAGCTGTTGGGGCGGCATTTCCAGCGCCTCATCGGCATTAAATTTGGTGACGTTGATAGGCCAATTATCGATCATTTTTATCTAGCAACCATAACCGGATTGGCTATTTAGCTGCAGGTCAGGGGCGCTTTGCCGAGCGCCCCGTGAGAGAATGACGCACTGTAGGTTGGTGGAAATTCACTGTTTAATGAGTGTCAGTTGGTGGAAATGTTGTTTAAATTATTTAAAATCGCATGTAGGCACACACATACTATTAATTAATCTGATGCTGATCAAAAAAATAAATAAAAATAAAATAGAATAAATATTTTTCCCCTCCACAGCTGGTGGGGCGGCGCCCCAGCGCCCCCTATGGGCCAGCCGCCTCTGACAGACCCATTGGTGATCAGCTGGGCGCACATTGCATTGTAATAGTATAAGTAGTGATTACTTATGTCATCTGTCAGCGGTCATAATGTTATGGCCTATTTTTGGAATGCCAAATCACTAAAAAAAAAAACAGAGCCATGATAAGGAACCCAACAGATTACATCGAACCTTCATTTCAGTTTAGGCGCAGTCCAGAGCATACACCAGGTGATAGTGGAAAGGAATAACTCACTTTTAACAGGAAGAAACCTGTCTATAATGGGAGGCCCACCCAGAAATCTAGATCCGAGACCCAAGGTAACTTGTGGACAGTCCAGCTACTGATGGACGGAGTACACTATTTACTCCACAATGCTTCAGGATGCACACAAATAATCACCTGACCAGTTTATCCTCTAAAGCCTGTTCAAATTTTGACTTTTGGGTACTCATAAAGAATTATGTTAGCATCATGAGGCAGGCACTCTGCTCCTCACAATTTCAAAGATAATTCTTTAATAGACCACTAAATATTTTCAGCCTTTTGTTAGTGATGAAAAATGGTTTATAACCGGGTACTTGCACTGAGTCTTTCTGAAATCTACCTTAAGAAACTCATGCATTCACCCTGGCTTTCGTACACTATCCTCACAAAGCAATGTGCACTGACCTTGACAGATGAACCCATGTCTCTCCTTTTAGCAACGTTTAAAAATGTCCAAGCTAATCATCCATCTTTTTAAAAATCCATATATGTCAGAAGGCAAATTTAGTTTTGAAATTTCCATCTCAATGGTTCTTCCAATCCAAAACAACTCAGCCATCTGTCTCAATAGAAAGTGATTTAACTAAAACAGACATTACCGCAGCTGGCCTGAGGAAGACATAGAAGTGCGTTGGTGATCTACAGGGGTGATTCTCTATTTGGAGCAAAACGTTAGACATCCTTTTAAAAACCCAGTGATAAAATGGGAGGCCGGGGGATTGGTGAGATGAATTCTTCTTGGACGGAGTTTTCTCTGACCTCCCTATCTCTAAATTACTGAGTTTGGAGCCTGCCAGATTAGACCACCAGAGATCGAAAAGTACCTTCTTTTTTTTTTTTCTGTGTGATGGAATGTTGTCCAGAAACCTGAAGAATCAAATAGTTGTTGATATAAGTTCAATGGCTTTTTTTTCTGTCTCTTGAAAAAGAATAAAATGCAATACAGAAATATGATAATTGCCTAATCAGTGTGTTTGCAGAGCAACGACCACAGGCTCAAACAAGAACATTCTGATTACATGAAGTGGTTTTGGACGTCCCACTTAATTTCATCAGCCCACTGTATTGAGTCAGTAGACAATAGTGCATCCGGTATTTGTATATTCATTGTAATCACTCCTTTAAACATTCTGGTGGATGAAATAAAGCTTAAAAACATTCAGAGGCCCTCATTATTTTTTCAATAGGTGCTTGATTGGATTATGGTGCCACTCTGTGGAAAAAAAAAAATTCTGAAAGTTGAAACGCTCACGTATGTATTATTCACAACGAATTATTATAGAAAAAAAATTGTAATTCCAAATGCAATTTAAACTGCATTTGAATAATCTTGAACCTTTGATAATATCCTTAATGTTGAAACCGCACATCTGACAGATATGACCGATTTACATACGATCTCTAATTAATCAATTTTGATCCATATCATATTTTGCTTCGCACAGTCATCCTAATTCTTTTTGTCTTTGATACAAAGAAGAAGATACCAGACTCATTTCACAAGGGAGAATTTTCATCAAGTGAAAAATATTATTTCCCCATCAGCTCTTAAAATGCTTAACTCATAAAAGTTATTGCGGTCAATATATTGGGTTAAAGAGCACATTACTACTGTGAGAATTGATCAAAATAACTCTTTTGCTGATTAATTATATGTTTCTTAAAGTCATAGCAACGTATGGTCTATCAACAGAACCGACACTGTTACTTATATAGAAAACACTTGACTCAATGTTCTCTGAAAATGAATGCAAGCTTCAGATGGTGTGTAATGTACCTGCTCTAACAGGCTCCCCACTGCGAACATTTATCACGTAAATGAACAGAACTAATTAGTTTGCTTTGCATTTCCTCTGTGCTCTCCACTCTGAAACACATTTCAAACTTCTGACTCCAAAGAAGCCATTTCATATTTATATTCCTTCCTTTTCTGTCCCAGGGACTAATCAGATATGAATTCATTCTGACCAACAGGAATATCCCAGCATGCCTCCCAAACTCCAGCAGTTTCATTTCAGTTAAACCAAAACCATGCAGACCTCGTCCTCATTTACATTGAAATGTTCAAAAATACTGTACATAATGAAATAAGCAACTTTTGTTCCGCATTCTTACAAACTTCTCAAGGAAGAAATAGGAAGTCATGATTGCGCACCAGATGGAAAGTAAATTTTCTTGAGTAAACTCATTCTCCTGAGTTTGTTGAGGGAAAATTACAAGCTATACATTTATAGAAGCAACAAATTCAAGTTCTATAAACTGGACTACACTTTTATGGCATATATTAGCATACAGGAAATATGTGTTTTATTTGCTATATAGTAGTGCAAATCAGATATGTCTAGGGGTCTTGGAAACCCCCTTAAGACACTTTTTCTTTCACACGCTAAAACATTTACTGGACCCTTTTTTCTCCTCTGACATCAGGCTTGGAATAAAAAGTGCATTACTGTGGAGAAAGTTAAGTGCAAATGTGGAAAACAAACAAACAAACAAAAAATGCTTCTGAGGCCCCACTTCAAAGAACTTACCAAGTGGTCAACTTGGCCAGATGATGGGAGACTCCAAGGAAGTCAGAGCCATCTGTGTAAATTACTTTTAGCAATCTACTATTAATTTTCATCTATTTGTTCTATCTCTGTGCATATTTGCTCTTTTTATGTCTACAGTCATGCAAAAGTTAGTATTCTATTGTCTTGTTTATTGAAATCATCTCATGGTGGATCTTCTTATGAGGCAAATGCAGTTCTCAGACAAGCAACACAACTTGTTTTCACTGTGCCATTATTTATTTGACACAAATGAAGAAAAATAATTATTATTTGGGGAAAACTAAGTATCTCCATTTTTTAAAAGTGTGTGGATGCACATTTAGCAACAACAGCTTGAAGAAGTTATTTATCTCTCACATTGTTGCAAAGGAGCTTTGGCCCATTCTTCTACTCAGTGTTACATGCAGTTCATTAAGGTTTTCAGGCTTTTGCTAATAACTAGGCCATTTCAAACCCTTGATTGGACTGATGGCCTCACTTTTGACTCTAGACAATGCAAAGTGCTCAAGTCCTGTGGCTGCAAAACAACCCAATATCATCAACTGTCAGTGAAATGTTTCCGCTAAAATCCTCTGCTTGGTCATCAACCTTGGTGCTGGACATCAAGGCCAAACAACTCCACTCTGTGGTTTGTTCACATCAAGCTTGGCAAATCTCAGTTGTGTTTCCATGTTCATTTTAGACCAACGGGGCTTTCCTCTGGTAACTCCCCCAAAGAAACTGGTCAGTCTTCTTATCGTGATGCCATGGACTTTAATATTTAACATACTCAGTGAGGTCTGTATGGTATGGGACGTAGCTCTTGTGTGTGTGTGTGTGTTTTATTTTTTACCTCTCTGAGCATTGCATGGTCTGACCTTGGGGTAAACTTGCAGAGAGATCCAATCCTGAGAAGTACAGATGATCTGTTAAAAGCTTTACACTTGTGAATAGATTATCTTACTGTAGGATATTGTTTGGAAAAAGGTTTGATAATCATTTCTAGATTAATGTGCAGGACAGTTGCTCTCTAAGACTAAATCTTAAATCTTTCCCCCTGAGGACTGCGTTCATACTAGGGCTGCACGATTATGGAAAAAATGATAATCACGATTATTTGGATCAAAATCACGATTACGATTATTAATCAAGATTATTCAACAATAAAAAATATTTTTTGTTCAGAATGTTATTTAAAATCAAGATATGAAATGTAACCAAGAAAGTATTGCATAAGGGATGGACAAATTATATAAAAGGCAATAGCATGAAACTTAGGCGGTCCTAGAGATTTTTGGCCATAAACACCAGCCTGTAAACATGTCTTAACTTCAAGAACACCCAAAGGCAGGTCCCTACATTGTCCCCTACACTACATTGTACATGGTCACGATTAATCACGATTTTCAAAATTTTAATCGTGGCAACCAAAAATCACGATTTCGATTATTTTTCGATTAATTGTGCAGCCCTAGTTCATACACAAAAAAGTGTCAAAATGTTTGCTTTTCCAAAGTCTACACACCTGCTGAAAAATCAGTTTAGAGCTGATAATTAGCAGCACTGGGCTGCAACTTGCACTCTTAAAATCATACAGAAGCAATAAGGGGGTACTTAGTATTGCCCACTTGATTTTTTTTTTTTTTTATTTATTGATTTATTTTTATTTTGCCTCATTCTCAATAAAATGAAGCAAAAAGGAATAACAATACAGTGAAAAAAAGTAGTAGGTTCTCCATCTGAGGATCTGTTTGCCCAATACAAAGACCAACTCTGTACTGTTTATCTATGTGTTACACAAAAAAACATGACAAAGTATGATTTCATGCCCAATCCTTTCTGCCTTTTCATATCTCTATTACTCCAAACATGAAACTGAGCCACCATGAGGAGCCTTCTCCACTAAACCTGGTGAAGAAAGCTAACCAGTTACTTGTATACACACACACACAGACACATTTTTACCCATATACACATAAAGAGAGGACGAAGCTTAACCACCCACCTACTGCAGTCTCTGACTCTTTGGCGACCACAAAAGAAACTAATTCTCAGGGCTACTGAATTGTCAGTCTCCACAATACACCTGCTGAAACGCAGAACATACAAACACTCACCTACACACTTGCAGACATGTATGCAGAACCAGACAGTAGCCCTGATGCATCGAGAACAATGTTAATTGACTTCCAGTTAGAGTGGAAGTGACTCAGATGCATGAAATAGAGAGTCTATGATAGGTAGGCACTGTGATGCAGGTAGTGAGAAGTAGTAGAGGAATGAGAGGATTTTAGAAATGGATAAAAAGTCACCTAAATGAAGGGAAGATGTGTTACGCATGTGAGAGAAAGAAAAAGACAGGGAAAGAGTATGCCTGGAAATTAATTAAGCAGGAGAATAGGGACAATGTAGAGTACGTAGAACACTCTCTTGTAGAGTATCTCTGTCAGATAGAGATAGTGAAGCTTTCTGACACAAAATATATGATGAGAATTTGAGAAATTAAAAAAAAAGCATGTAGAGTAGCAAGTGAAAGAAAGGGAGATAGTGACAAGAGGGAGAAGTTGTACAAGACAGCTTTTATTACACAACATGTGCTGTAGACAGATGGTGGTGAATTATGTATTAAGGCTTTTACACTATTCCTGTTCTTTTGCACTGTAGAGAAAAAAAATAGCCCATATGTGGCACAAAATGTTAAGCTGAAGTTTCCACATCCTGCCCAGCAACCCATAGGGCTAAATAAATAAATAAATAAATAAATAACAAGACATCCAGATGAAAATACATCCATTCATTCCTCTAGAAAACTGTAATCTCTGCTATAATTGAACTCCTCTTTCCAGCGTTATTGTCCTTGTATGCATTGAGAACTTTGTACTTGTGCTGTGAAAGCACATTCACTGTGCTACCATCCAGTGCTAGCTAGCACTGCATAAATAACCAGCGAACTTGTGAAAAACAAACAACTTTTCTTTTTTTGACTATATAGTGAAAGTGTGTATTGTGCGAAAATAGAGAATAAGTTTCTCGCATGGTAAAAAAAAAAAAAAGAAATCACTCTAAAACTATAGTGACAACAATCATGACAAACCATATCACTGGGATATTGCTGGAAAAAATACCTGAACAATTTAAAATGTGCCAAGCAGTCTTTCACACTGATGGGCTCTGAAGGTTTTTCACAACATTTTTGATCACTGCCAGAATCTCATCAAACTGATATTGACTAATGCAAAAATATTTATCAAATTTATGGTTAAAAGATAACTGCTCTCATAAGAGACTAGCACATTCTTCCAAGCCACGTATTTGTAGAATTTAATGAACCAACACGCTTCTAGTTTTCTTCCTCTGATCAGCATGTTCCAGTCGTAGCTGTTCAGCAAAGTCCATTTTGGAGCCTGGATAGGCCTGGAGGGTGCAGCATGTGCTCTGCATCACAAAACATTAACAATCAGGTCTCTCAACATAGTCCGGCTTTCTGTTAGCAGTGGTTTAAGGGACCTCAAATGTGCCTGAGTCCCTGCCTTGGGTTAGCTAATTCAGCATGCACCCGAAAAACTGCTGGATGGGTGGGGTGTCAGTTTGGTTCTGATTAAGTACTGCTGTAGGCAGAATACGATGCTGCTAAGTCATGTCAATGTCCTCTGTTGTCTGCTCTAATTCACTGGTGCCAGATTTTCTTCATTTGTCTTGATCCTCATTTATTTATTTACTCTTTTACAACCAATTGTGGTTGTAAAAGAGTGGAAGCGGCACACTACTGCCACCAACTGGTATGGAGATGTAATTTGGAAATACAGTGGATCCTCCTGGGTCTGTCACTGTAAGTGAGTTACAATAGCTAAAGGGACCGAGAAGAAGCCCGGCCTTGTTACAGTTTGAGCCTTGTTGGTTTTAACCCCAAAACCCTCAAATAGAAACCTGCCCATAATTACCTTTTTTCCTTTTATATAAAATATTGGTCCGAATTGCCTTTTAAATCTGGGCCCTGCGTGTCCCTTGTATTGCAATAGTGATTTAACATAAAATGTTTGGAGACCAAACTACCTTTTCTTACTCACATAGCTCAGAAAAATGAATATTAGTTTGCTGCAAAGAGAAAAAAAAATAAGAGAAAAGTCAATTAAAGCCATTTGGAAGAAATACAGATGGAGGAAGAATTGAAAAGAGCTGGGACGACATTTGCTTCACACCCAAGTGAGTTTGAAGCCATGCTGTCCTTTCTGTTCACCCCCGTTTCATTGATGGACCTGGAGCAGCCCACCCTGCCTGCTGCCAGTCACAGTTGCCCTCTGGCCCGACAGGCCGTCAGAGGTCTTGCCAAAGCTGGGAACACACCAGTCCTCAGGCCAAGGAGACGCATGCTAGCAAGGGAATGTGGCAGTAATGGAGTGGAAAGAGAGATGAGAAAAAAGAAAAAAAATCAGGGTGTGGTGGAGAGACAGAAATAGGCAGGGGAAGACCACAGAGAACAGAGAGCAACAGAGGATGACCAAGCAGGAAGACCAAACATAATATAACTCGGTGTGATTTTTGTCAAAGGAACTGACTGAAATGATGTCAGTGTAATTAAAACCGAACCATTGGCAGTAATCTTCTGTGCCTTTCTAACTCACAATATTCTCCAACAGTCAGTAAACACTGTTAATGAGACGCAATCTCACTCTCACATCCACGGCACAACAGACACAAATCCTCCTCTATGCAAGCTCATAGCTCACAGACACATTAACTTACGCACACATTATACACAAATGTAATGAGAGTTCGGTGTTTACTCTGCGGAGATTGATGGCTGTTATTAAGGGAGGATGTCTCACCCCGCGAGATATGTTTATTTGGTGCTGCGCTTACACGAGGGGCACTTGATTGTGATTTTTTTTAACATCTCGCAGACTTTTTCCAAAAAAAAAGGAAAAAGAGAACACGTGCACTATCACAAAAATTATTGCTCATGCCCATGAGAAAGGAATGGAATTCATGCAGGCGAGTGCCAACAACAAAAAGGCATTTTAGTCATTCACAGCTCCTGCTGTTTCCTGAAATTTCCTCAAAGTAAATTTGTGTTCTTTGATCAACTCCCTTACTCTGAGAATTGACTTTATTTGTAAAATTGCTTTAATCGAAATCAGTGAAGAAGTCGCTGCGCAAACAAAAACAATTTGGTTGTGTTTCCCAAGAATCTGCTTTCTTATCACTAGAATTATTGGGTTTCTCTCCTGAAATTACTTTTGCTGTTTGTTATTTGCATCTGTTTAAATGAAATGGAATTGAAAGAAATGTAGTTTTTACCCATATCAATAGTTTAACTGCCTTTCATTTCTGCTTCCCCTTCCTCCTTTCTTGGAAAAAATAAACACATCATTAATATTTCATTAAAAACACTATGGAAAATCATAACAGATGATAAAATATTTAGTTTGGATTCTTTTTTTCCATGTTAAATGTCTGCAAAAGATGGACTTTGCACTTTGTTTTGCCATGATATATGTTATATATTGATGGTTACTCGTGAGTTTGGCACTGAAGCAAAGAAAGAGCTGCTGACTTATTAAATCAATAAACTCAAGCAGAGTGAGAGGGAGTCCAAAGAAAGAGGAGCGAAAGTAAAGTTTTCTAGACAGGGTGACAAGAGCTGAGGTAACGTACTGTATGAGAAAAAGGAAATCCTGATTTTTTTAAGCACTGCTGTCAACATCTTATATGAGATCCTCAAAGTAAAAATGAAAATAATCAAGGCTGTTTAAAAAAAAACTGATGCAAATCTAGGTAATATTTGGTTTCTTTTCTCTTTCTTCACATCAGACACAGTTTCTCAGATTATGCAACTCATAGAAACATAAACGTTATTCATGCAAAAGCAAAAAAGAATGTGAAGGAAAATGGTAAATGGCAATGGAAACAGTGCTTGAACATTAATCTACTTTTGCGGTCAATGACTGTGAAAACGTTGGCGCTCCCACTTTAATTTAGATGTTTTTGTTTTTTTGTTAAAACATAATAAAGTAGTAGGTATTCACCATGCTATTTATATAAGTAATT
This sequence comes from Hirundichthys speculiger, assembly GCA_018398805.1. Taxonomy (NCBI): domain Eukaryota; kingdom Metazoa; phylum Chordata; class Actinopteri; order Beloniformes; family Exocoetidae; genus Hirundichthys; species Hirundichthys speculiger. Next base: position 3,912,233 of record JAGFBZ010000258.1, read on the forward strand.
CATATTTTTTGAATTTAATACATGATATTAACATGGTGATGATTGGCTTTTAATGAAAAGCACATTGTGTTGGAATTTAGACTTCACACTGCTCATTCGATCTCTTTTACTTTTACGATCTCTTTTACTAGGTGATTCCAGAATCTTGTTTCTTTTATTTTTCTGCTCTTCTGATGTAGATTTACAGGTGTTTGCAGAACACTGTCCTGTTGTGTAACTCAGTGTGACCAAGCTTCAGCCGTCAGACTGATGACCTCACCACCAGATCACCTGGTTTCTAGAAAGCAACCCATCACCCCTCCCCCACATGCCTGGCGGTGGCTATGTTGCTGCTGAAATGCTGCGTTTGGCTTCTGTCAAGCACAGTGCTGGGCACTGAGGCCAAACAATTCCTCTTTGATCTCATCTGTGGAACGTTCTAGAAGTCATGTGGTTTGTTCAGATGTAGCTTTGCCGTGCTTACATGTTCTTTTTTCATGTTCCAGACAAACTCTACATGTTCAGACTTCTAATTGTGCCATTACAGACTTTCACACCTTAACATCCTATTTTTGCAGCAACAACTTGCTTCTCTGAGATCACTGCTTATGTCTTTCCTTCTTGGCTTTGTGTTTTCATTCACGTGCCCAAACATCTATGTTTATAGAGGTCCGTACACTTGCTGATGATCAATTCATCAAGACCCGATGATTACCGGTACCTGGGTAAAACTTACCCTCTTAAATCTTACGTAAACATTAAGGTGTTACATAGTATTACCCACATGTTTTTTTTTTCTTTATAGCTTTCTTCTTGTTTAAAATATATTTCATTTACAAGATCCACCATCAGCTGATCAGCTACAGTAAATGCAAATGCACGCTGTATGCTAGATGCTTGCTCAAGAATTAATATCTATTAATATCTTAACTAGTGTTTTTGGCGGTCTTTCATGCATTTTGATGTATCTATTTTTTTTCTCTTTTTCATGATATGTCTCTCTCACACACATAGTTGATACAGCTGTATAGACCTTTTGCACCTGACGTCACACACTGCAGTCGCAACAACTCGCCGCCATGTTGGAGTGAAAACAAAGCCCTTTGGCTAAGCAGTTTACCTTTCGCATGTGTAATCTGTCGCGTTCAAGTGGATAGCAAACAGTTCGAAAACACGGTTTTGAACTGTGTAGCTGTTGGCTGCAGAAACTACAGAGGAAAGGGACCAGAATTATCATTTCACAGATTTCTAGCCGACGTAGAACGCCGACAAAACTGGATCGCTGTACTCCGACGCGCTTGTGGGTTTGACACAAGGAAATAGTGGCGAACAAGTCGCATATGTAACGAGCATTTTGTTAGAGGTGTGTGTTTTCATCTGTTTCAACTGATTAACTGACTATTTATAACATTTGGATGATCTTTCATTAAAAGACTTATGTTATTTTGTAAATAATTCTGCATGATCGGCTGGGGACTGAGTAAGCGGTAAAATGTGGGACAACAACCAACACATGCATGCCTATGGCAAAGTGCCCTATTAAATGCTCGTTACATATGCGACTTGTTCTCGCCGGTCGCCACTATTTCCTTGTATCATCCCCACGAGCGCGTCGGAGTGCGAAATATTTCTAGGATTCCAAGCTTTTATAGGCCTTAAGAGTTTCCTTGGTGTAGGCTGATGACTTGTTTATCAAATAGTTATATATGTTCGGGTACTCAAAGTCAGGGAGTTTCTTTACCTGGGCAGATAAGCAGAACAGGGCAGCTGGCAGTAGGTACGGGTCGTGTTCTAGGCCTGAAATCTGCAATTTCAGGCCTTTCCATTTCCGTTGCTTTTCCGACCCATTCAGACTTTGAAAATGGTCTGACAGCACTATCAGACGACTGGTCATGATATTCCGTGTAACCTGTACAAAGACTATGTGATCACTTAAGCCATACTTTGTTGTTGTTTTCACTCCATTATGGCGACTGCGCTCTGTCGTCAAGGCGTGTGTCACGTGACTGCAAAAGGTCTATAGCAACCAGTGCCATAAGAACAGAGGCCACGGCCAAGTGTGCTCAAACATTCTTGGTATTGACGTTGCTTGGCTGTGTATTACTAGCATTCTCACTGCAGCATCCAGTCCAGATAGTGAGAAGTACAATAAATTGTGCAGATTATTGTGTTGTGCTTATGTAAACTGCATTACCATTCTGATGTAAAGCACAGGTTCCACATGCATAATGCATGAAAGACTGCATTTTTCCATCACAAAGGGATGTGAAAATCTGTACAACTGCGTTCATGCATCTGTGTGTGCTTCCATGAAAGATTTACTGTATACATGTGATATTTTAGTTGGATCAGACCTGACCACTTTTATTGAATGTGGAACACGGCATCATGTGAATTCTGGCTTTGGTTTTGAGAAGTTAGAAATATGTATGCTGTTATTGAGCAATGTGTATGTAAATGTGTTTGTGTACCATATTTACGACAAATTTTCCACAAGATAATGAAGAAGACATTTCTTGCACCCCTTTCTTTTAAAAATTTCACCTCAATGTGGTTGTTTACAGGACTATTTTGCTCTGTTTATTCCTTAAAGGGTTTTTTTTGTGCTCTTTTCTTCTTTACCACTGAATATATATATATTTTTTTTTTCACCAGATACAGCTCCCCACTGCGAGCGTTTTGACAAATAAAGCACACTCCAGATCTGCTGAGCTTCCTTTTAGCTTAACTGCTGATGACAGAGTGAAAATCTCTGTGAGGAAGGAAGCAAAAGAGAAGCTGTAAGAACCCTCAGGAGAATTTCCCCATCCTCACGTTCAGCCTCCAAAAACAGAACAGGTCTTAATTAATACTAAATGAGTAAGTGATGAACAGTGCAGCAGAGTGTGTTCTGGGGAAGCTTATTTGATTTTGCCGATTTGGAATAGTGTACTGTCTGACATGCAAACTTGCAGGACAATTACTGCATGCTCACTTATGTGCTTTGCATATTTCACCATGTACTTCCAGCTTTCCCCAGCTGTATTTGGTTTTTGTGGGTGTACGTACTTGCGTGTGAGGACGCCTGCGTGTGTCAGCAAGGGGATAATTAGTAATCCCATCAGTATTCTTGCCAGAGTTTCTTTGTGGCCAAAGTCATTGTAATGCAGGTGTTCATGTCGCTTTGAGAATATCTTGTGGAGCTTCCTAACAAAGAAGGATAGTAAAATAATACCTTTCTGGAGCATTCAGCCGTAAAGGTTAGACTCAGTTTGATAGCACTTTTAGACTGTACTTCTGTTCTAATGGCATAACTGTTATACCTTGTTATATATAATTATGTGCTGAACCCTCTTTTTTTTTGACATTAGTTGTAGAAATTACACTGTACACCGCAACTATAATGTTTATATGAATTGCCTGTACTGCATATTATGTCAACTCATCACAACATGTTATTTAATGTGCTTTCAAAACAGTACAAAATATGAAAGCAACTGTAGTAGCCCTAACCACCTCTGATAGATCTGCTGTGCTGACAGAAGAGCGACTGTAAGACCATTTTGACCAAGAAGTGCACTTCTTTGTGTCTTATTCCAGGGGCCGAAACATGAGACTGATCCAGTCTAGTATGGTTAAAATCCTCAGATGTGGTCTTGCTCCAGCCATTTTATTGAGGACGCATCCAGTGGAAAACAAACAATGAGCAGAGTATTTGCAGAGAAGGGAGTAAAAGAGGAAGTATAGCTTTGTTGCTGTGTAACGAAATGTCATTTTAAGAGGTCATGTTAGAATGTATTCCTTCTAACTTCAAATTTGTGCACAAAGGAATTTCTAATTTTTAGCTCAATGTCTTGTCTGCTGTCTGCTTGTCTTGCTAATGTTCCAAGTGTTTCTGTTATGTTTCATTAATTACCTAATGAATACCAAAGGATTTACCTAATGAAAAGGTATTGGCCTGCCAGCTCAGCTGTGCTGCCACCATGTAGACTGCTGAGTGGCTTTAAAGTTCACATTAACATGGTCATTTGAGCACAGATTCACCCCAGTTGTTTAAATAATTACATTAGTCCACAGCACAAAATTACCATTGAGATGGTAAGACACCAGCACAACTTTGGCAAAAAAAGAAAATTGTGAAATTCTATATTTATTACATGTGTTTAAATACTGAGAACAGATCTGCAAAGTTTTTTTTTTTTTTTTTTTTTTTTTTTCCTTAAACCTAATCAAGTGTCTTTGTGGCCTAAATCTAAACATACAGAAAGCTAAATTAAAAGAAAATAGCAAAATATTGTGAAAATTGGACTTAAAAACAATGACAAAACTAAGACAAGAAATAAAGCCAGAAAAGGTGGTACCATACAGTAACTACATCCAAGAATAAAGTAGAACATGATCTGAAAATCATTTTCAAGCAAAAATTTGGACCAGAGACACAGACTCCAGATTCCTGAGGAACGATATTTGACTTGAATCGCTGGCACCTCCAAACTCTTCATTTAGGGTTTTTTTTTCTGTCTGAAGAGGGAATTAACAATCAAAAGCTAAGTTAAATATACAAATCCCACACATTTTAAACTTTTATTGTGAAGCTTGTACATCCTGAACTGTGAACCACATTGAAATGAGACCCACTTTGATGCATAAATGTGTTGTCATCTAAAGTTTCCTTAAAAAGTAAGTCAGTGAATACTGCATTGCAGTATTAAATATGGCTCTTTGTATTTGTACATATATGATATTTTCATTTTGAAGGTATAGAAGTGCCACACTGATGGGGCACTGCACTAACCAACATCCTGTTGCAACAGTGGGACTAGCCAGTGGCTAATGTCGCTGACTTTGTGAGCGCGCCATCATCAGTTGATGATGATGACGATTACTTCAGGTTGAATGATCATGAGTCATATACTTTTGAGTCAAAAACTCTCAGATCACTTGTTGCCTGGCAACAGTGCTGCTGCAGGCAGTCACTGTGCTCAGGTGGCAGTAGTCAACAACCCCCCCCCCCCCCCCCGAAAAAAAACCAAAAAACTGTTCCTTACATATATCTGTTTATAAGAACGTTACATCTCATTTGACATAACTACACACGTGGACAAAATTGTTGGTACCCCTCAGTTAAAGAAGGAAAAACCCACAATTCTCACTGAAATCACTTGAAACTTACAAAAGTAACAATAAATAAAAATTTATTGAAAATCAAATAATCAAAATCAGCCATCACTTTTGAATTGTTGATTAACATAATTATTTAAAAAAACAAACTAATGAAATAGGGCTGGACAAAAATGATGGTACCTCTATAAAAGATTGAAAACTATTTGACCAGAGTGACATGATTAACTCAGGTGTGTCCTTTAATTGACACCACGGGTATTTCCAAACTCATAATCAGTCAGCCTGCCTATTTAAAGGCAGACAAGTAGTCACTTTGCTGTTTGGTGAAAAGGTGTGTACCACACTGAACATGGACAACAGAAAGGGAAGGAGAGAATTGTCCCAGGACATCCGAAAAAAAAATTATAGACAAACATCTTAAAGGTAAAGGCTATAAGACCATCTCTAAACAGCTTGAAGTTCCTGTGACAACAGTGGCTCATATTATTCAGAAGTTCAAGACCCACGGGACAGTAGCCAACCTCCCTGGACGTGGCCGCAAGAGGAAAATTGATGACAAATTGAAGAGACGGATCGTTCGAATTGTATCCAAAGAGCCCAGAACAACCTCCAAAGAAATTAAAGGTGAACTCCAAGGCCAAGGTACATCAGTGTCAGATCGCACCATTCGTCGTTGTTTGAGCCAAAGTGGACTTCATGGGAGACGACACCACTGCTGAAAAAAATCATAAAAAAGCGAGACTGGAATTTGCAAAAATGCATGTTGACAAGCCACAAAGCTTCTGGGAGAATGTCCTTTGGACAGATGAGACCAAACTGGAGCTTTTTGGTAAGGCACATCAACTCTATGTTCATAGACTCAAAAACCAAGCATACGAAGAAAAGAACACCGTCCCTACGGTGAAACATGGAGGAGGCTCAGTAATGTTTTGGGGCTGCTTTGCTGCATCTGGCACAGGGTGTCTTGAATGTGTGCAAGGTAAAATGAAATCTGAAGACTATCAAGGCATTCTGGAGAGAAATGTGCTGCCTAGTGTCAGAAAGCTTGGTCTCAGTCGCAGGTCATGGGTCTTCCAACAGGACAACGATCCAAAACACACAGCCAAAAACACCCAAGAATGGCTGAGAGAAAAGCGTTGGACTATTCTAAAGTGGCCTTCCATGAGCCCAGATCTGAATCCCATTGAACATCTGTGGAAGGAGCTGAAACATGCCATTTGGAGAAGACACCCATCAAACCTGAGACAACTGGAGCAGTTTGCTCATGAGGAGTGGGCCAAAATACCTGTTGACAGCTGCAGAACGCTCATTGACAAATACAGAAATCATTTAATTGCAGTGATTGCCTCAAAAGGTTGTGCAACAAAATATTAAGTTATGGGTACCATCATTTTTGTCCAGCCCTATTTCATTAGTTTGTTTTTTTAAATAATTATGTTAATCAACAATTCAAAAGTGATGGCTGATTTTGATTATTTGATTTTCAATAAATTTTTATTTATTGTTACTTTTGTAAGTTTCAAGTGATTTCAGTGAGAATTGTGGGTTTTTCCTTCTTTAACTGAGGGGTACCAACAATTTTGTCCACGTGTGTATTTCTATGCAAAGCAAATGTACAAGTCACAACATGTCAATAAGAACATTTTGGAGCCATTAGAAAGTTTATTTTGTCACTTTGGCTAAGTGAAGCAACTCATGTCCAACTATGCTAAGCTAGGTTAGCAGGGGCTTTGTCAGACTGGGTTACGAGATGTACGGAGAAGAGAACGGAGAATGTACTTTCTTAGCTTTAACTCTGACAACAAATACGTTAATTCCAAAAATGTTGAAGTATTGCTTTAAGACTAATCTGAATTTAGTTTCAGCTAAATGGCCACAGCAACTTGCATAGGTTTTCCAGCAGCTAAACCAAACTTCTGAACACATTTGAGAACGAAAGCTAAAAAATGCTCCTCCCAGTCCACTGATCACATTCAGAAAGCTAACACCATTATTACATTAAGATATCTGCAAAAGAAAAAAAGAAGGCATACTCTTAACTGAATTAGCTGATGTAAGGTTCCTTTATTGCCTATTCAGCTGCAACGATTCGGTACTATTGATGTCAACCGGCCCACAGAATCTGCTCAGAATCCAATAAATTCATCTAAAACCCTCATCTGAATAACAGTGAATAATAAAACTGGGTGAAAGCATGGGTTTAAGATTTTTAAGAGAACAAAATAAAAGAGAATGAAAATACAGAGTAAAGCATGAGGATCAGATTGAAAAAAAAATGATGAGATTTGATATCATGATTATTTTATCAGAGCTCCGGCATCCATTCCATTTCATTGATTATTATTATTATTCCTTGAGTGAAAAACAGTGTTCAGTGCAATGATGGAAGGTCAGGGCAGAGAGGAAGACAAGAGGGAAGTAAATCAGTGGGTATGTAAGAAGCGATAGAAAAGAACAAGAGGCGGAAATTGAACAAATACTGCTTCCCATTTCTCTGGTAGGTCATGACACGGAAAGAAAGATGGACCAGTGCCAACACCGAAATTCTGCCAGCAGGTAATAAGAGGAGTGCGAATGCTGATAGGGCTCTCCTCTTCATCCTCTCATCCTCCTATTCTGATTGGCAAGCCTGTATAGTAAAGGCCTTTTTTTTAAATCTCAGTCATAAGTTATTATTATGTGTCACTCCCCGCTCTGCGATGCGCAGACAGCTCGGAAAGGAGGCAGAGAAAGTATGAAATGGACAAAAGAAATTGCAGGAGGGTGTGTGCGAGCGCAGTTGAACAGATATCTGGTTTAGAGTGTGCATTTTCCAGCTCGTGCATGTTTTTAATGGAATCCATTTAGAGGGGAAGGAGGTGCTCAATCCAACTGACAACTCTTTCCACATAGTTACGAATCACAAGCAAACAGTCCATGCGGGAAGCAGCAGTTAACGCTGCAGCGGTGAGTGGTCTGGGTGGAGATGCAGAAGAGAGCTGTCTGTATTTCACACTCGATCACACAAACAGCGCTGACACAGAACTCTCCTTCTGTCTGCTCCGAACACTGCACTCCACCAGCTTCTGCTGCATTGATATGACACTGCAAACCACAGCGAAGGATCTGCATGGAGGCAACAAACAAGAGCTTGTCCACGAAGGTGAACACACAAATATTGCGCTTTCATTCTTGTAACAACATTAAAGACGGGGCAAGTTTTTATTTTTTTGCTTCCCCACAGGTTTATTGCTTTCACAGGTAATCTTCCATTCCAGCACACCTCCTCAAAACAAATGTACCTCAGTTTAAGAGACAAGTTTTCTGCATCACAAGGCAATAAAATTTCACAGGACTAAAATAAGTCTTGCGCTCCTAAACTGCAGAGGCTCCACAGGAAAGATGAGCAAGTTAAATGTTAAATAAAGTATTTCCACATCAACACACTCTTGTCAAAACAAAGTAATTTCAAGAGTCAGGTAAGAGGCCTGAGATATGAAAGACTATAAATATGTTTCTGCTCAACATTTTTTGCTGCATTATTTACTGTAGTTGACTGAAAATATTGTTTCTGTAAAGACAACTCTGTCATATGTTTCTATTATTTATTACTGAGCTTTGACTACTTTGGGGGGGGGAGGGGTAATTTTCTGAGTCCCCATGGACCCCACTGACATTTTGTAAGAGGGATTTGGAACACAATACACAAGAATAACATTACAAGTGGAAGTCAGCAGAAATGTCTCTTGACATCTGTGCTGAGTAAATATTGAATTTCTTTTTTATATAACCATTTTTTGTAAAACCTGATTGTGTACTTTTTCTTTTTTTCACATTTGTAATCGTAATAAACCTTGAAGGCCGCAAAATATCATGTATTCTCAGATGACCTGAGCCCACAGTCTTCACAGCAGAGACCAGAATGATCAATGTAACTCTGCATAGACATGGCTTGTCCACTTAAGCATATAAATCCAAAAATATATATAATGAAAAGCAATGCTTATTCATTCAAACTGTTATATTTTCCCATTTCATATCTGTTATATGGAGAGGCTGTTGTTCAGGGGTTTTTAGAAAGTTGCCTTCCAACTATAAGATTAGGTGTTCAAACCCTAGATCAAAAACAATATTTGGTGTTACTACCTTTTACCTTCAAGACAGTATAATTTCTTCTCTGCACTTTTGCACAGTTTTTGAAAAAAAAAAAAAAAACTCGGGCAGATTGTTTCAAACATTTATGAGAACTAACCACAGCTCTGATACCTAAGATACTTCTATCCCTTCATGTAAAGCCAGACAGACTTCATGATGTTGAGACCAGGGCTCTATGGGGCCATCCCATCACTTTCAGGACTCTTTTATATACTAAAGGGACTTCCTAATGATATTGGCTGTATGCTTGGAGTCATTGTCCTCCTACAGAATAAATTTAGGCTGAATCCGATGCCTCCTTGATGGTACTGCATGATAGGTAAGTATCTTTCTGAATTTCTTAGAATTGAGGACACGATTAATCCCAAAGATCAGTTCATCCAGAGTGATCATGGGCCTCTTGGCTGCATCTCTGATCAGTCTTCTCCTTGTTCCAGATGAAAGTTTAGAGGGATGGCCGGGTCTTGGTAGATTTGCAGTGGTCTGATACTCCTTCCATTTCAATATGATTTCTTGCACAGTGCTCCTTGAGATGTTTAAAGCTTGGGAAATCTTCTGTATCCAAATCCAGCTTTAAACTTCTCCACAACAGTATCTGGGACCTGCCTGGTGTGTTCCTTTGTCTTCATGATGCTTTCTGAGCTTTAAACAGAACCCTGAGACTATCACAGAGCAGGTGCATTTATACGGAGACTTGATTACACACAGGTGGATTCTATTGATCATCATCAGTCATTTAGGATCAACATTGGATCATTCAGAGATCCTCACTGAACTTCTGGAGTTAGTTTGTTGCACTGAAAGTAAAGGGGTTGAATAATATTGCACGGACCACTTTTCAGTTTATTTGTTAAAAAAAAGTTTAAAATATCCGATAAATTTTGTTCTACTTCACGATTGTGTCCCACTTGTTGATTCTTGACAAAAATTGAAATTTTATATCTTTATGTTTGAAGCCTGAAATGTGGCAAAAGGTTGAAAAGTTCAAGGGGGGTGAATTCTTTCACAAGGCAGTGTATATGTACCTGGGTCCCACTGGTTTTAGCTCTAAGGTGAAAGCACTGCTGGACATTTTCCAGTTAAAAAAGGAAGTAGGTCTCATGCATCTTTTATCTGCTGTACTTAGTTCCCTTTGCCAACATTGCCCATTTCTTTGTGCTCTTTCAAAAGAGCTTGAACAACAAATGACAAGACCCCCATATTTTCTAAAACCTTGCCAGTTTAGACGATGGTGCTGTGTGACTACCCTGTGTCTTTTTTTTGTGCCATGGTAAATGATCTGTGACATGAAAACAGTTTTTTCATTGTTGCATTAAGGCTCCTGGGCAGCTGTTACTGTTTCAGTTTATGACTGTGTTTTAACCTAAGTTTGAAATTTGATGGTGATTCACATCTGTTTGGTATAACTGGTTTATCATACCCATGACTATGATCCAACATAATCCCTAATTTTGTACAGGTCTAGCAAAAAGCAATTATGGTGTTTGTTGAAAGCAAAGAGTGGTCCCACCCAATATTGATTTTATTGTCTTCTGTTAGGTCACTGTACAGTTGGTAAGTTGATTAAAAAAACTTTTTATCTTTGGAAGTTTTCTTACTTTACAGTATTTCTACTACATATCTACCACTGTATGAGTGTTAGGGTGAACGGTAATACGCTGAAAAAGCACTCTGTAGAACTTAGACAAGGTTTAAAAAGCACTTTGTACGTGTAAATCATTTGCATTTATGATTTCTGCATATTACTCAAATAAACTGTCAGAAGGTGGCACAAATGTTGGCACCGATTTGTCAAATGTAAAATTATTGAGAGCACCGACTTTCTTCCGCTATACAATTCAATGGATTTCAATAAGAATGATCCGTTTTGTTATTGGTCAATGATTTTGTCCTCGCTATAGCAGAAATGCTTGTTGTGCGCATCCCTTCATGTTTATGTAATGCTGACTCAACCAATGATGTTTCTCAAATACACTGTCTGGTTTACTAAATTTTCCATTTAGCAGCATCTCTTCATGTAGCAGCATGTCACATTAGAGGGTCAAAGAATAATTAAAATAGCAATAAAAAGTGCAATTAAATGGTTTACATAACTAATTATAAATATATAGTGCAATTAAGTTGCATGTTGTGCAAGTTGTGTGTGTGTGTGTGGTGAAGATGATAGTTGGGGGTATGAGCAGGGGCGCATATAGGATTTTTAAAATGGGGGGACTGAGCTGTCATTAGAATTGTGACTTTTCTAACATTGGTAGACAAAGGCCTATCTAGATAACGCTTGTCTTACATGATCAGCTTGTTATTTGTCTGGTATGTTAATCACGCTCCAAAACTGTCTTCTGCATGTTTTATTTAAACATTTGCTGATCTCAGCAGGATAAAGAATCTCATTACACAAATTTTAACTGTAACATTTAACAAAAAGGGAATGTTCAAAAATGTACTACAAATTAAAATTGGTATGATTCACACTTGTGCCTTCATATAAATGATTAGAAACATTACAATATGTATGAAAACAGAAGTGTAAGTACTTAAACAACAGATTCATACCAGCCATCCATCCATCCATTATCTATGCCCGCTTAATCCTAAACAGGGTCACGGGGATCTGCTGGAGACTATCTCAGCTCTCTTCGGGCAAAAGTTAGGGGTACACCTGGACAGGTCGCCAGTCCATCGCAGGGCCACATGTAGACAAACAACCACACCCACTCACAATCACTCCTGGAAGGCAATTTAGAACCACCAATTCACCTGACATGCATGTCTTTGGACTGCTGGAGGAAGCTGGAGTACCCAGAGGTAACCCACACAAGCACATGGAGAACATGCAAACTCTACACAGAAAGGCTCCTGCCGAGGTTCAAACCAGGAACCTTCTAGCTGTGAGGGAACAGTGCTGACCACCAAGCCACTGTGCTACAGATTCATACAATAAGATAAAAAGTATTTGTTCCTATAAATAAAAACTGATCAGACAAAGAAAATCCCTCTGCAGCCAAAAAAATTAACTGTCTATAAGCAGACTCAATAGGTCCCCAAAAACATCTCTCCTCCTTTCATTTCCCTCAACATATTGCTGGGCAGTATCTTTCTGTCCAGATTGTCAAGTCTGTCTTGGTGAATATAGCACATCGGGGAAAGTTAACAGGCAATATGGGGAACACCGGTGTTGAAGATGATAGTGGAGGACGTGGAGGTGTCTATCCTGACATACTGTGGTCTGTTAGTCAGAAAGTCCTTGATCCACATACAGAGGGAGGTTCTAAGCTGCACTGTCTGCAGTTTGTTGACCAGTCGGCTGAGGATGATGGAATGAAATGCCGAGATGAAGTCAACAAACAGTATCCTGACACAGGTCCTGGTTAGTGTCAGATTTCAAAAATTTCCTTCTTTCCTGCAATTAGTAATGAAATTACAGTATCTCTGCGTCATAACTTTCTCCAAGCTGGAGGGAATATGTTCTTTTCCCCAGTGTTAGAAATTGTTTTGCAGAATGTTACCCATTCACCAAAGACCACCATATACAGTTGAAGTCAGAAGTTTACATACACTGTGCAAAAACACACGTTTCATTTTTTGTCTCAGTATCTGAAGTCAAATCAGACTGAACCTCTCCTGTTTCAGGTCAGTCAGGATTACCAAAATTATTTCATTTTGTTAAATGCCACAATAAAGAGAGAGAGAATTTCTTAGACAGTTTTATATTATTTTCCTCGAGGTCAAAAGTTTACATACGTTTTCTTTGTATTGAGTAGCATTTCCTGTGAACTGCATGACTTAGTTCAAATGTTTTGGGTAACCTTCCACAAGCTTCTGACAGGACTCTGCTGGAATTCTGGTCCATTCCTCCTGACAGAACTGGTGGAACTGAGTCAGGTTTGTCAGTCGCCTTGCTCGCACACGCCTTTGCAGATCTGACCACAAGTATTCAATGGGATTCAGATCAGGGCTTTGTGATGGGCACTCCAAGACATTAACTTTGTTATCCTCAAGCCACTTTTAACAATTTAAGCAGTAAGATTATGGTCATTGTCCATTTGGAAGACTCATTTGCGCCCAAGCTTCTTGCCTGATGGCTTGAGATGTTGCCTTAATATTTCTATGTAATGCTCTTTCTTCATGATGCCATCTATTTTATAAAGAGCTCCAGTACCTGCTGCAGTAAAACAGCCCCACAACATGATGCTACCACCTCCATGCTTCACAGTTGGTATGGTGTTTTCAGGTCTACAGCTTCCCCCTTTTTCCTCCAGATGTAATGTTGGTCATTATGGCCAAACAGCTCCAATTTAGTTTCATCAGACCACAGGACATGTCTCCAGAAGTTAAGATCTTTGTCTTGTGTGTCTTTGCAAACTGTAATCTGGCTTTTTTATGTTTCTTGAGGAGTAATGGTTTCTTTCTCACTGAGTGGCCTTTCAGCCCATGTCGGTGCAGGACTTGTTTCACTGTGGATCATGACACTTTCTTACCAGCTTCATCCAGCATCTTCACAAGGTCTTTGGCTTTTGTTCTGGGGTTGATTCACACATTTCGGACCAAATCCCGTTCATCTCTGGGACACAGAGCCCGTCTCCTTCCTGAGTGGTGTGATGGCTGGACACTTCAGTGATGTTTATACTTGTGTATAATTGTTTGAACAGATGAACGTGGCAACTTCAAGCATTTGGAAATTGCACCTAAGGATGAGCCAGACTTGTGGAGCTCCATGATTCTCTTTCTGATTTCCTGGCCGATTTCTTTTGATTTTCCCATGTTTTCAAACAAGGAAGCAGAGTGTTTGAGGTGTGGCCTTAAATACACCCACTGGTGTGCCGTCAATTAACTCACGTGTTGTCAGTTAACCTATCAGGAGCTTCCAAAGCCATGACCTCATCATCTGGGCTTCCCCACGTTGTTTAAAGACTTAGTACTTTTTGTGTATGTAAACTTTTGACCTCAAAGAAAATAAGAAATTCAAAAGAAAATGTCAAAAGAAATTCTCTCTGTCATTATTGTGGCATTTAACAAAATGAAATAATTTTGGTAGTCCTGACTGACCTGAAACAGGAGAGGTTTAGTCTGATTTGACTTCAGATACTGAGACAAAAAAGGAAACGTGTGTTTTCGCACAGTGTATGTAAACTTCTGACTTCAACTGTAATTTACACTTTCAGTCATGTTTCTAATAAAATCTTTGCTTGTGACTCTAACTTTATGACATTTATACTCTCTCATAATTCATATAAGGATGTAAATGTATGCAATTTAAGCACGAGGAGCTCAACTTCTAAGGCAGTAATATCCGATTTATTTAATTAATTTGCTGATTATTTCCTCACTTGACTAATTCAGAAACTCACAAAATAATCCCTTAGCTCAAGTAGACTCTATCACAGTGTCTGCGGTGATTAAAGATGGGACCAAGGTCACACATTTTAAAAGTAGAAATACTTTGTTTCTATTTGGGTTAAATAAAAATCAAGAGATACAGATCTACTTCCATATATATTAATCAACATGGCATTGCAAGAAATATTTCATAATATCCATATACTTTGCATGTAAACTATTTTACGAAGTAGTCCACCTAGTAATTATTTTGAGTAAAGACTTAAAAAGGAACATGACTGACCTCTGAAATACAGTGGATTGGTGTATAGTATAGTGTAAAGCACAGATACTTAAATTCTTCATTAAAAGTTTTTAGTTTCATTTAGTTACTATAATGTGTAAAATCTTTTGTGTAAAATTTTAATTTAGGTCATGAGAATTAAAGCAAAAGACTAACACAGACAAGTACGTGTTTATACAAAAGCTGTGTTCAACTTAGAGTAAATAGAAATTTATTAATCATGATTTTAAACTAAACTCAGTTTATGAATTCAAAGCATGAGCTTAATGGTTTTAAATAATGTGATCAATAACTGGGGTGTTGATATTATAGGATAAGTGAGACAAATGTTATGTAGTATGAATTGATGGAGATCTGTGGCGTGCAAAGATCTTTTTTTTAACATGTTGTTCAGAGACTGGCCTTTTTACTCCAACAAATATTGCTGTTTCAAGTTGATCTTTACACATGTGGTCAAAGTGATGAATTGTTTAGTGGTTGTGTTCTAGTGGATAGTCCATTGCCCTTAGACATGACTGAACCCCACGTGACCCCCATTGTCCCAGCCACTAAGTGGTCACAAGCCAGTGACAAGCACAGATAAATGGGGAGGGTTCTGTCAAGAAAGGCAACCAATGTAAAAATTGATCCCAAATCAATAAACAGAACACAATGATCTGCAGTAGTGACCCCTACAAGGGAAAAGCTGAGAGAAGTTTCTAAAAGATCAAAGGTCCATTGATCTGCATAAACAAGCAAATGCCAAAGATTTCCATAGCAAGTGTTGTGATGCAGGAAACAAGGAAACAGATGTTTTTTTTTTTTTTTTTTTTTTTGCCGCCTAACACTCATCACAAAACGCCTTATTTTCTGAGGTTGATATGTGCATTTATAAAATGTGCTTCAACCTTTTTTTTTTTTTCCCCTTATGGTTTTTCTAGTTTTGGAGGTCAGTGTGTTATGTTTGAAGAAATTCTCAAGTCTGCCTGGCACTTCTGCCACAAATGATGCTTCATGTAACTTGATCTAACGCAATCAGTCACACTGATGAACATCGCAAAACACGGCCAATAACATTAATACAAATACAAAAGTCTCACCCTCACCACACACTTTCTTCCTTTACCTTGTTAATAGCACACACTTCATTTTAGTGATGCAAAGGAAGTTTTGCAGTTTTTAACTCAAAGGGTCCCAGTATAGCCAACACTGCATAACTTTTCACCTTCATTTCTCTTTTAAAAATCCTTTGGACATTTTGCTGACTTATATTAGGGTGAACGGGATACAGAATGCCTGGTTGACCTGGTATTGCTCTATGAGCTATTGTCTACTTAGTGTCTTGTCTTGATAGCAACGAGAAGAAACACGAGCAATGCACCACAAAAAAGGCTATATCACGGACCAGTTTTACTCATTCGTAAAAGCTACAAGAAAAAAACTGGATGCAAGACAAGAGTACTGAACTTGTTGCCTTTTTATGGGCATAGTAAGTCTTATTTTAAGTAGCTGGCTTGCTGTGTGTTGGTTCTTTGTTTTGATGTTGTAATAAAGTTGTCCATTTTGTAATTTCATCTTTGCCCATTTATACACTAGAACCAGTTTGGACTGATATTAGAGTGCAATGGGTTTTGCTGAAACTAGTCATTTCTGTGTTGATTCCTGTCAAGCTCTGTGGGCCATGGTACGCCAAGTTCTGCAATGTGTCAGGAGAGTATAAATTTTGCAAAGTAAATTCAGTTAACTAGCTGCCCATTACCATTGGGGCTTTAAAAATGCCTCTGTTGTGTGCAGTGTTTTTGCAACATGTCAAAAACATGTAAGGAAATGCATGTTTATTTGTAGAGATATGGTGCATGCGCTGCATTACTGCCAATCAGATTGCTGGATTGAAAACTGGGATTTCACAACCTGCTGTTATGTTGACATTGGACATATTCCAAATGATTAACAGAGTAAACTACATATACAGTGTTTTTATATGTGCAATGTGCAAAACCTAACCCCAATGTAAAACTGCCATGATGTTCTTTGTGAAAATGATGATCATATACTTTCGTCTTCTGCTGCTTCACCCGAGTTTCCACCATGATGCCACTAACATTTGACTTTTTATTGATCGTCAATTCAAAACAAATTGAGCCCAGTTTTCCTTATCATTTGTGTTATATCTCCCCTTCTTATGAGAGATTGATGTTACGCCATTGTTGGCACTGAAGACATACTACTGTCCTCCTTTTGATCCACATTGTAACAAACAAGTGTCCACCTACTGCTATATCAACAACTGTGGTGACCATTGAGAATGTGAAGTTCCCAGAGTTCCACAGTTTTGAGTGCACCATCCATTTACTTACAGTGAACTGCACAATGAAAGAATCATCCGTGAATGCATTCAAGTACTCAAAATCTAAGTCTGAAATTTGGAATAAAGCCAATTTCGGTTCCTTAGTAATCTCTGTTGTTTTTGCATTTTTTAATTTAATTTATTTGTCGGTTATACTGGGCTTCAGCTGGTAAACAAATCTACATGTCCCAATATCTGTGCATAAAGTTCAGTTAATGTCAGAAATGATGGTCAGAAATATACATATTTGAATGACTTGGTTATCTGCAGAGAAACATCGATGGAATGCAGATGAAGGACACAGCAAGGTAAGCCACAAAAGCCGTCACTGATTTTTAGTTTACTGTTTTTGAAACTCCCTGTGAGATGTAGCAGCAGCCACAGCATGAACAAATAGTTCCCTTCCTTAAACTATAATAATAGGCTGAATGTGCTAAAGTACTTTCATGTGAAAATGAAGCAGGCTGGTGAGAAAATTCGCCTTATGAATAAAACTGTAGAAAAGTGGAACAAACTGTCTCAGTGGAATAGCATTAGTTTGAAATCAGTAGATGCAGTGTTCCTCAGGGTATTGTATAATAATGCATTATGTCAGGTTGTGATAAGCAAGAAGCAATACGGGCACACCCATTAAAACTAATTGACAAGAGGGATAACAAGTATCGCTGAGTGCTAGTCTCACTCAGCGTCATACATAAACACACTACACCAAGAAAACACCTATTATGCTCTGCAGTCCTCCTTTCTTTTCCTATTTATTTTCCTCCCTTTCTCCACATTAATCAGTTTCAAACTCCAAGTAAAAACAATATTTTAAAACTTTTTAAACTCTCTAGATTCCTTTGCCAAAATCTGACAATCATGATTTTCACATGAGGCCCAGGAGCACTGAAGAAGAAATCTCAAGCATCAAACTAAAACTGCTTGTTGAGTAAAATTCAACAGTGTCAGTTACTGGAGTTTAATTCATTTCCATGGTAATAAGGACAGATGCAAAGGGTTGTAATAGTCATAAATTTCACACAGAGCAGTTATTAAAAACAAATAAAGCATATTATTAAAAACTGAAATCAATAAATTCTTCCATCCAGTTGTCTTTAAGCCTGGTTCAAGTTTACTGCCAAGACAGACTTCCAGAATTTTATTTTATTTTTTTACATCTGACCTTGTAAAAAGTCTGCTCATCTATTTTAGTAGGATTGTGTGTCCATGAAAGGATATGTGAAATATCCAAAGTTAACACTGAAATAAACATTGCTACTTGGAGTCCCATTTAAGTCCCACTTTGCTATCTAGTGTCAATAAGCATGAGTGGACTGGACTGATAACTTTGGTGACAACAGAACAAAAACTCACACAACCTTCTGAGATAATATTACGCTCTGCTGTTTCCACCTTTTCAAAACAGCAATTTTGTCCAAGTTGGTCCTGTTTTGAATCTGCACCAACACCAGTGATATTTGATCCTTGTAGAAAACACTATTATTCTGCTGAATGATAGAATATACAAAAGAAAGTAGAAAAGGGTGGAATTTATTTTGTGCACCTGTGTTTGGTTCCATGTAGGAGATTATTATTTTTTTCTAGTTTTCTGCATGTGTCTTGTGAGCCTTGTGTGCCATTACTGTTTCAGTTGTCCATTTTATATTTTGGTTTTGGGAGCAAAACTGGTTAGAATTAGGCAAAAAAGCTATTTGATCAGAGTTGGAAAAAGATCTTATACTTAAAATACATCATTTCAGAGTGTCAATGCATTAAATTATTTTTTTTATTGTTTTAAATGGTAAAGGACACTCTGTTTCACAGCGTGATGTCAAGGAGTCCTGACAAAGAAGCAGTAAGAAACATGTTAGGCAGAAAGAACAGTCTCTATCAATGGATTTCAGTTAGCAGAGCTCTGGGGTAAGACCTAGGAAGTTGGGACGTTACAGGACGGTGATGGACTCAGTGGGATCCACTGACTTAGTTATCCACACATTTAGTAAGTAGTTTAAGAAAAACTTTACACTTACAACACTGGTATGCTAATACTCAAAAACGACATCAAAACAGCTGAACAATGTCATCTCATCCTCACAGGATATCCAGCTAATATCGAGTCACCACCAGTCCCCCACCCAGCAGTTTTTCAGGGTTGCACTGGAGTACCTAACTCAAGTCAGAGGTGTGCTTTGGCCCCATGTAAGTTCTCAAAAAGTCTTGTTGTGGAGTTGTATAATGGAGCTGCTCTATACTTCCTGGACCCTTGCTGATGGAAACCCACCTAATAGGACCTTTTGAAGTTGGTTAGTGAGAAACCTGTTAGTCAAGAGTTTTTGAGAATACTCTCATACTCCATTTAAAACGACAGGAAGTCGTTCCTGCCAACAGTAATTAAACTGTTTAACCAGTCACCTCCGGCTGGCAGAGAGCTCTCAGCTCCCTCTGACAATTAACTTTGGACTAAGGTTTACACTATTGCAGTTTAGTTGTTTAAGTTAAACTAAGCTCAATATGTCACTTGATCACACAGTCACTTTATTGTACTGCATTGCACTGTAATATGCCATATACCATCTTCTTGCACACATAATTTGTTTATAATTTTGTTTATAATTTTGTTTATAATATTGTATATATATTTACCATTTACCATTTACATGAGTACTTTCATACTTTTTGTTTTGTCTTGGTGGTGGTCACTTTATACTTCAATGTTGCTACTGTAACGCCAGAATTTCCCCCCGGGGATCAATAAAGTATTTCTTTTCTATTCTATTCTAAAATATCTATGTCTATATTGCAGATAGAAGCTGTTCAGACTAAATTAGTATAGAGCTATAGAAAAAATCATTTAGTGTCCATGGACCTGATGCTATGGGCCAAGTCAATCAAAACCTTTACTGCCTTTACCAAGTCCAGTATAACTCAATGTATGCAATTGGCTGCTAGTTGATTAAATGTTATTTTTTGGAATGCTTGAAAGATTAAGGAAGTTACTAACTAGTTTAACTAAAGGAAGTTATACGAATTATTAACATTTTAATAACAATGCAATTTTAATTCAAAAAATTAATGATTGAGTCCAACAATGTTGAGCAAACACTTTGAAGCCCAGATAACAACCCAGGCTGACAGGAGCCCCCTTCTCCCCACACTAATACCTGAATGTTGTAAACCCAGAGAAGTGAAAACTGAGACTGATGACATTTCATAAAACTGACATGGTTATGCAACATCTTGACGTAGATGGTTGAATGACAGAATAATCTGTTCAATAAACACCATGCTATAATGCACGGTTTGACAGTGTACTTTTTTTGCCAGTTCAGTTAAGTTACCAAAACATTCATTAGGATGTTTTTCCATTATGGGACCTGAATGTAAAAAAATAAAAATAAAAAGGTTCCTGCCAATGTCATGGATAGACCAGACATGCAACTGACTGAGTTCTTACATCTACTTTATCACTTTACAGACTTGCATCTTTTTTTTTTACATCTACTTCTATTTCCACTTTATTCCTTTCAACTTTATGCTTTTTTTTAAACTTTGGAAGTAAGGGTACACCATTTCTGTCATTGGGGATTGTCAGTGTGTTCCTTCACTTGGTATGCATTAGATTTTCCACACTCTTTGTTAGTTATCTGATTCCAACTCAATACCCTACCAAGGGAAATTGAGTCCTAAGGTCAGAAGACAGAAAGGTTTTGTCAAATTTTTAAATTCATTACTATGTTCTACTGTGGTCTCAATGGAACATGCCTCGCAGCACAAGGCTACAGTAGTATGTTACAATGGTATTCAAAGAGAGGAAAGCTTAGCAACCCATGCTCCCACTGCAATGGTGATGCAGTTGTATTTACACCACCCACCATTACACCAAGCTGAATCTAATACATCCTGTTTACTTGTTTTAGTCTGTGCAGAGTCGTGACACATTCACAGCCTTATGCAAAATGGAAAATCCCCAGAGTCGACAGATGAAAACTCAACTGGTGATTTATTTGTGTCTACATAACATGTCTGTAAACATCCATCTTCTGCACAACCTGTGTAAAGCTTGGAAGCTCCCATCAGACATTATGGCAGCCGAGATAAGTAGCCACATGGCTCCACACATGATTGAAGCAAATGGGAAATATGAAAGGGTTGCAAGGAAGTCGGCTACAATCAAGCAACTACAAAGGATAAGGTGTATCGCCGAGAGCCAGCAAAGGTAACCCGATATCTAATAACCCAGCCACAGAAGGGGATGGAAGCCACTGATGTCAAGAAAAGAAATGCATGGAACGTTTCATTAAGCGTACACTAAGCAGGAGGACGACTGAAGACTAGCGGAAGGCAAAGACACCACATAGGATTAAACAGCAGTTGTTAAATACATTTGGAATATGGTTCCCAGTGATGAACAGCTAAGCAAATGTTTAATGCATCAGAAATGCAGTAAGGAGGAAGAGGAGAAACCCCCATGGAAGTACCACTTGTTAGGATTTAGGGTTAGGACCCAAAATGGAGGAGTTTGGGAGGCAGGAGTTTCCAACAAAAAGAGGTTATTTTATTTACAGAAAATGTTAAAAGCGTAACTGAGGTCTCCAGGGGGTAGAAGGACAACAGGGCAGGAACACAAGGGAAACACATGAGCCAGGAACAAGGGAAGACAGACAGCAAAAAATCCACGGACTAACCAGGAGAGCAAATTAACAGATGGACCGGCAACCCTAACCGACAAACCCTCGAAACGGTGATAAATGTAGAAATCTCAAGAAGAAGGAACATAAGAAGCTTGACAGATATTGAGGGGTGAAAGATAATGCAACATTTTCCAGCTTTTTCCTGTCAGAATTATTGACTCTAGATCAAAGAAATGCTGTGACCCTGAACTGGGAGATTGGCTCGAAGAGATACTGGGACCAACATCAGAAATGTCTGTCTAGAAGAGCGTAGTCTAAGGTACTGCAGAAAAAAAAAAAGATTTAATCCACGATTCTTCTTCTTCAGTCTTTTTATTAAAAAAATATTAGAGGTAGACAGATTCATCTGCTCGCCAATGTTGATGGTACATGTTCATAATTTCAGGTTTGAAAGGTAAAAGCACATATGTCACAACAGGTCTCGATGGGTTAAGTGCATGCCCAGTTCCTCTTTCCATCTGGACCTGACCTCTGGTGTACATTATACAAAGGAGCGGTATAATCTCCTTCAGTCTTTTATTTTCCTGTTGTTCTGCAAATGTGTTTCTTTTTCTTTCACTTAATTTGCATTGTGTGTAGGCAGACTGAGGAGACGGTTTCATAGGAGGCCAAGCATTCATGAGCTGAAAACCTGAAGGATGCGAATCCACTGCAATCATCTCTTGTGGATTGAGTATTCAAGCATTTTCTAATGTGTCAAGTGATCTTTCAGTAGCCTTGTTTTGTTTTTTTCACTTTACACTCAGAGTTAAAAAAGTTGCCTCTCTCATGCAGCAGCAAAAAATATTAACTCCACAGATGAAAAAAAAAAAAGGGATCTCACAGTGCTGCCTAATCAGACACTGATGTAACACACACAGGTTATCACGCGTAACCCAAGCTTTCTGTTTCTGTGCAGCGAGCTGACAGTGTGGCTATACGCTGAGTTTGTACTTATGTTAATCTATAACATTTTGGATCCAACTCAAATGCTCCTGAAATATTTCTAGCTAAATTGAGAGACAAAATAGTTTTTCCATCATAAGACGCTACTGTCTCCATAAGTCATTCTTTCATTTTCAGCTTGGGCTCCTCTTCCCCATCTATTTTCTCACCTGCAGTTTCCATTACCGTGTTGTCTTTTGGTTCCCATCACTCCCTCCTCTTCATTTTCATACCCTCTTTATCTTTGTCATTTCACCCATTCTCTCACTTTCTATCTTTCTTTGTCTCTGGCTTTGAAGACTGGTTTTCTGACAGATGTATGTAGAGAATAGATTCTGACAACCCGGGTACTCCTCTCATCTGTCATCCTGGACGGCTGAGCACTGAGTTTGAAAGAGATCCAAAGAGGTCACAGTCGAATCAAAATGAGTGAACAAAGAGAATTAAAATTCCTTTGAAAAAAGGCTTTTTTTTTGCACTTTTGTTGTTAGCCGACTTTTTGCAATTAGGAATAATGGAGTTATTTAACCCTTCAGCCGCTATTCATTTCAGACAGCAGAAGATGCTTCCTCCAGTAACTCCGGGCCAAGTAGACAGGATCGGCACTCATGTTGTCGTTAGTGATGATCTTTTCTCCGCTGAAATGACGGGAACATAACCAGGAATTTCTTGTGAGGTTCAACACATCAAAATTCTTCCGCTTTTAGCTCATGCTAGATCATTACCTTCCGAATCAACAGGAGCTATGAATGGTTGCGTCTGGTTTCGACTCTTGCTGCCACCTAGAGGATACCATTTTCACAGCACACGGTTAGCCTCTATTCAAGTCAATGGAAGCGGAGGCCATGAACTCTCATACTTTTGCATCTATTGATGATGGTATGCGAAACATTCAGTCGTCAATTTGCACGGACTTTTGACAAAGTGGCAGTGACAAAGATGCCTGTTCAAATGGTCCAATGTTTGATGTAGCTCCATAGACCCAAGTACTTTGTCATTTTTCATCAAACATCTATTCTAATCTGAAACAAAACAGCTTTGATTCATGTTTTTTTTGGTCTCTAACAAAAGGGTATATTCCTTACCATCTAACAATAAACCTGGGGTTGCTTTAACTCCAGAATGCCCCTTTAAAGTTGAAGGGGAGTTAGAGAATGGATGGATGAACCTTTCTATTTGTTCGTCTGATCAATTATATGTAACCGTGACCGCCACGTTAATTCATTAACAAAGCACACATATATTAACAATTAAGTTTAAAAGAGTAGCTTCTGCATGGTAAAAGTACATTTTCAGTGTGATTTAAAGGCTAACTGCAGCGTTGTCCACTTTCCATGGTGTAATCCATGTCGATACCAATCAGTCCTCTCTCAGTTGTAATGAGCAAAATAAAAGTCAAGTGTTAATTACTCCTCTGCCAGTTGGCAAATTCCTGGACTGACTTACAGGGCCTTTGGGACTTTCAGACCTCATTTTAAAACCCTTGTGCCAGCTGTGCTTCAAGCTGTAAGAGGTTAACAGTCCAGAGATGAAGGTCCACTGGTTCAGACAGCCTCTTATTACTTTGCAAAGGGCGAGAGGAACAGAGTGGATTAACTGCATATTCTCAGTGCCTGATAAGAGGGTCAGCTATTCTTTCGCAGGCTTGTAATCAAAACCCATTTTGTATTTCCACTAAATTATACTGCACTGCTATGACAACTAATTTGATGTTATTTTGTATTCAAGCATAAATAATTTTGGTGTGTGTGTGTCTGTCTGTGAGAGCCTGCATATGTTTTATTTAAGAAAACGTTTGAACGTTAACCCGCTCCGACAGTAAGCAAGCCTTCATTTCCTCTGCTTTTATCATGCTGTCATCAGCCTTGAGTCTTGACATGACTTCATGAATTCTACCATTATAGTATGAACCCAGCATACAGATTTCCATGCTAGCATTTTCAAACCAGGTCTTTTATAGAAGTTGAGAATGCATTGTTCACCATAAATGGCCTCTTCATTGAAACCAGGTGAACTGACAACATTTCCCTCCAGGGGATTGATTAGTTGGTGATTAACTTTTTTGAGTTCCTCAACTTGTGCTATGATGTTTCTCTCACAAATCCAGACTGATTAGGGCTGATCTGGCCATTTTTCTCCACTTGTCCCAATCTTTTTTTTTTTTCTTTTTTGTCAAAGTCTTGTAATATGTTTCTTTGATTAATTGCCAAAGCAAATGTATGTGATTAATCAAGCAATGTCACCTGCTGGGCCTAATTATGTGAAGTAGTCCTTGGAAGTTTGGATTTAGAAGAACAGTGCTTTCTGGATCCCATCGACTCTTTAATTCCTTCTTTCAAGCCTACCTTATAAAAGTTTTAATTCCTGATAACCCAGATGGCAGCTTGGTGGTGTTTGTGTTTTTTTTTTTTTTTTTTGTAATACCGGTAGAGTGCACCATAAATAGCTGTCTCAACAAGAGTGCTACAAATTAAATGTGTTGTTTCCTGTCTAAAAGTGCCTCTGCTCAGTCTGATTCATAAACGTAATGTTCTTAAGCCCTTCCCCACTAGGCCTGATTGTGACACTAGTGATTGATTGTTAATTTGAAATGAGTATATCTCAGCCCCTTAATGTACTAATTCAATTCAAATGTTACTTTTTAGGCCGCTGTGTGCCACCAAGTAGGGCTCTCAGTGAGGAAAAGGTTAAAATTAGGGCTGTCAATTTCTCAAAATAATTAATCAGATTAATCGCATGACTGTCAATAGTTAATCATGATTAATCTCAAATTAATCGCATATTTTTATCTGTTCTAAATCTACCTTATACAGATCTTTTTGAAGTTGTATTACTCTTATTAATACGAGTCCTGACTAGAACCAGGAAATATGACCATATTAGTCCAGTCCTGAGGTCTCTGGCTTCCTGTCACTCAGAGAATAGACTTTAAAACAGCTCTACTTGTGTTCAAGTCTCTTCATGGCCCCAAAATCCATCTCTGACATGTTAGATCCATATGAACCAACCTGGACTCTGAGAACCTCAGGTAGTGGTCTCCTGCTGGTGTCCAGAGTCAGGACAAACAAGGTGAAGCTGCATTTCAGTTTTATGCTCCTAAAATCTGGACCAGTCTTCCAGAAGATGTGAGACAGACCTGAACTCTGACAATGTTCTGATCCAGACTGAAAACAGTTCTGTTTAGATGTGAAGATGATGACTGGAAGGATTTTATCTGCACTCTTCATTTTTAATTTAATTAAATAATTTTTTTTATTTATTAATTTTATTTATTATTGACTATTTTTATGCTTGTATGGAATGATTCTATTTGCCTTCTTGTGATTTTATGCATCTGTAAAGCACTTTGAATTGCCTTGTGTAAGAATTGTGCTCTACAAATAAAGTTGCCTTGCCTAATATGAGAGTACACAAATGCTTGCCTTATGCAAAACAAATGCATGTTTATTTATTGCTACAATGCCAAATCCAGCCGACAAGTGATATTTGAGTAATCGGACTCCGGTGGTAACTAAATTCACATCGACAGTAAACACAAACGACATTAGTCTTTTGGAGTTGAGCCATCAGGCAAGGTTTTGAAGCTGAACTTACCATTCAAAATAGTATCTTTTGTATCCATTTTATCCCAGCTACTGCTCACGGAGGTTTGTTTATGTCTGTCTGCGGCATGGCTGTCGATGTCAGAGCATGGCTTCCTGTTTTGACAAACTACGGGGGAGCCCGAGGCTCATGAAGCCTGGAGGCAACACCTACTCTCCCTTCTACTGTTGTACATCAACGGCTGGCTCGCGTTAATCGCGCGTTAAAATTATTTTGCGTTAACTTTGACAGCCCTAGTTAAAATATCTGGAAAAGAAGTATTCAGATTACCGCAACCAACCAGTCTTTGAAATTGTCACAGCCAATACAATTGACAGTATTTCACCCCCAGGAGGGTTTACCAGTGCCATTATTCAATCAGAATGAACCAAAGAGAGTGTCTGGCTGAGATGGTAATCCTCAGAAAAGTTACGGTATGTTTTTCTTGTTCGTCTGCTGATAGCGCAGTTAGTGGACATTCATAAATGTCATAGCTTATTACCCAGAAGCAGTCCTTTGTTAGAGACACGTAGCCCCTGAATCCAAATTACAAGAGTGACCATTTAACCAGTATTGGGGGAGGCCAATCTCATGAGTTTAATTTATTTCTATAAAAAAGAGGCTTCAAGGATAAATTTCATAAACTTGTAAAAAATACTTGCTTAAATCATATTGAATGATTTATACAATGTGAAGGTTATTTGTGTCTGTGTCTCACAGCGGGAAGCCTCTTTATTCAGTCCGTTTGTTTATTAATAGGCAATATTGAAATTATGTTCATTAGTGCAAACTAATGAGAACGCCATGCTGTGTGTGTGTGTGACCTAGTTTTTATTGTTGGGGCATGAGTTTGTGTTTGTGTGTGAGGGCATCCAGGTGTTCAGCATAATCATAAGAGGTAAAGCATTTACATGTGTCTTGTCAAGTGACCCAGAGAAAGTTGGAATCACCTCAGCTCTATTGGATAAATTTTCTCTAAGGCTGAGCCATGAAGGAGAGAAAATATCGCATCTGAGTGATTGCAGAATGCAAATTATGATCTGATTATGCTCACAGTGTATTAGAGTAACAGTAATATAGTGTTTATAGTGATTGGTGATTTCTAATCAATAACCGTAGGATCAATGTTAATTTTAGTAATGCAGAAAATCAGTAAGAAGTGATTGAATGGGTCACACATAAGTCTGTGTGACCCTGTGGAATGTAAACAGTGATCTGTTTGTTCCCAAAAGAAACTGCAGAAGACAAGAGGGGAGTTGGATGATTGGTTTATTAAAATTAAAAACAAATAAAAGTATTGATTTCTCTAATAATGAACCTAGAATGGATTTGGGAAGGCATAGATTAGGGTTTGTTAATCAGGTAACATTTCTTTTGAGAGAAAAGTTAACCTGGTTATGCAAAACAAATTCTATGTGCCCCAAGCTTATCAAATGCCAGCAAGAAGAGAGAAGAAAGAAGGCATATCATGTGAAGTTGTTATTAAAATAATGAATTCTCTCCTACTTACACAAAGCTGAGTAGCCGCTTTTAGCACGTGACAGCGAGAGAGAGCCAGGGGCATGTAGCCTTGAGACTGCATGCAGAGTGCATTTGGTTATGTAAGACTGTTGAACGTGGACCAATCACACAGTACTATGTAAAGGTAATTACTAGGGCTGTCAAAGTTAACGCATTAACTTTTGATTAACGCAAAATAATTTTAACGCAACTAATTTTTTTAATGTGAGATTAACGCGAGCCTTAGCCTGGCCGTTGATGTACAACAGTAGAGAGGAGAGTAGCTGTTGCCTCCAGACTACATGAGCCTCGGGCTCCTCTGTAGTTTGTCAAAACAGAAAGCCATGCACTGACGTCGCCGCAGGCAGACAGACTTAAACAAACCTCCGTGAGCAGTAGCTGGGATAAAATGGATACAAAAGATACTATTTTGAATGGTAAGTTCAGCTTCAAAACCTTGCCTGATGGCTCACTCCACAAGACAAGTCATTTGTGTTTACTGTCAATGTGAATTTAGTTACCAATTTAATTAAGCAGTGAATAAGCAATGAATCGCGGTGTGGCCACCAGGCCAGCAGAGGGCGCACTCAAGTTAAACTATGTTCTTGTTCAACGTGGCTATATGCGGCGCCACATGTGACGTGCTACGTGCAACATGCTATTGTCGTTATACATCTGAGTCACTAGATGGAGCCCGGGCCTAATTAAATGGAAAGCGAATGGAGCATCACAATGAGCGCATGCAAGCAGGATCTGATGTAAAATGGAGAATTCACGTGACCAACTTGAGCAAAGGGGTCAGAAAGCTTTTCTGCAGTCCAGAATTTGTTGTCATGGTTTAGGTCAGCCATGGCAGTCTGTCAGTGTTTGTGTCAAGTTGGCGTCACTCCCTGTCTCTCGTCTACTCTGTTTCCTGTTTCACTTTGAAGGTCTGTCTTGTCTTCGTTGTTTTCTGCTTTCCTTCCTCCCCAGTGTTATCCTGATTGTCTGCACCTGCCTCTTGTTTGTCCCTCTGCCTATTTCAGTCTTGTCATCTCCCCTGTCTGTGCTTGTCCGTTTTCCTGCATCCTGTGAATTTTTCTGCTGGTTTTTCTTCTTGTGTCCCATGAAAGTTTTTCTGTTTTTACACCTGACTGCTTACCTGTTGGGATTCTGTTTGTGGATTTTTTGGTTTAGTTTGGACTTTTGCTCTTTCTTGTTTATTTTTATAATAAATATTCTTTTCTTTCGTACTCCTGCATTTGGCTCCTCCATCCTGCCTCAAATCATGACATTTGTTTTTTACTGACTGAATTATTAATGTTGTTCTTGAAACTGAACTATAACTCAACTTTGATGGTTAAGCAGTCATCAACATCATTAATGCAGTTATTGAACTACAGAGTTGTTGCTTTTTCACTGAGTCATAGCCTCAGATTTTGAGAGGATAAGGTTTATTAAATAGTACTACACCTTGATCTTAAATAACATTGAAACCTGACATGTACCTTACTTTAAGTATGGTACCATACTTAAAAAAAGATATAATCATTAAAATGTATAACAATACGGCAGAATGTTATCTCTGTGGGGATTTTTCTGTAGTAATTGTACAATAAAAAGTTGTTTTATTAATAATTATCTTATTGTTTTCACATTTTTCTTTTCCCAAAGTGATATTTAAAAAAATAGGGATCATCCTATAATCAGAGTTATCCTATATTCGGGCCAATACAGTAAATTGGTGAAATTGGTTTTAAACTTTTGTTCAGACAAAAATAAATATGCCTGGATTATCTACCTTCAGGTATATATATATAAAAAAAGCATTCTCCGATGCAGTATTGATTTAGAAAAAGTGTAAGAAAAGACCAGTTTGTTATGTTTGTATAATTCCTTAGTTTGTGCCTGGATTAAGGTAGAGTTGACTTGTTATGTACTAAAGGAAAAAGAAATATTGATACTGTACTGACTTTATTGAAAAGAGGGCAGTAGGCCTATTGTAAAAAAAAAAAAAAAAGAGAGAGGAAAAAAACAAGATTTGACAGATTTGAAAGTTGATAAAATAGTTTCCACTTTCCAGTCATTTGCTATGCAGGTATAAAGAGGATAAGAAAAAAAAAGAAAAAGAGAACTAATACAATTTTTTTGTCATTTTGTTCTAATCTACTGCATTGAAAAGAGCATATGAGAAAACACTGGAGGAGGCTGGATTAAATAAAAAAAAAAAATCCGTCATTTGCCTGTAAAATAATTTGTGTTGTACATGATTCAAAGTGTATTGTGAACCCTGAATCGTGATTTGAATTGTATCATGAGTTGAGTGAATTGTGGCATGCCTAACCATGGACAATATCAAACATGGATACACCTCAATGAAACAATAAGCAAGTTACATTTGTGTGTTCTGTAAAATTATATTGTATTTTACTGGTCCTATAAATAAATAGTAATGGAACCATGGGGTCTCCATTAAAATGACATTAAAAAAGTCATTATTTACATTTACCTTGCTTTATTGTATCAATTCATCCATCAATCTATTTGTTAACTTCCACGTATTTGAATTTGGGTAGAGGCAGCAGCCTAGGCCAAAATGTCCAGACCTCTCCCCCCCCTGGCCAAACACTCCAGTTCTTCTGAGGCAATACAGAGGAAATCCCAAGCCAACCAAAATATGTAATCTCTTCTAACGTGTCCTTGGTCCCAGGGTGAACCACTTCAACTGAACCCCACTCAACATAGAGGACCACTGACTATATTCTAAATTGATCCGAAGTGACAGTCTCTAAAGGAGCGTCAAGACACCTTCTAGAGGGAACTCATTTCAGTCCCTTGAATCTGTGATCTTGTTCTTTCTGCTCACAACCCGCAGTGCTTTATCATGAGAGCGAGTGGGAACATACAGTACATCAATTGGTAAACAGAGAGGCCTTGGCTTTTTGGCTCAGCTCGCTCTTCACCACAACAGACCAGTACAGAGTCTGCACAACTGGAGACAGCGCACCTAATCTGTCTGTGAATCTCACACTCCATTCTTCCCGGCCGCGGCCTCATCTCTGGGGTTAACAAGACCCAGAGTTACTGAAACTCCTCCACTTGAGGCAGCACCTCACAACTCAACCTGGATACTTTTACCGTTTCTCTTTTGTCTCACAATTTTGTTCCTAGATCAAAGTTTCCTCAACCAAAGTTGTTGTTGTTGTTTTCCTCCTCCCTTTCTCCCACACCTGTTTTTTTATTCTTTTTTTCAGTAATCCCCCCTTTCCTTCCTGACTCAGGAACTTTAATATTGGGCCCATATGGAGTAAACCACACCAAGAGACAATTATTTTTCAGTATGGGCCATATCGTGGGACTGAGTGGTCCGAGGGATATACCTCACACATAAGCTCATTGTCCTCGTGCCATTTATCTCAGATAGGATCCTTTGTCAGTGAAATACTGCCAATACATTTAAACAGCAGCTGCTAAAGAAGTTTTTAGTTTATGCAGCTCATTTAGGATTAAAGTGCTACTGCTGGTGTTCAACACCTGTGGTTTGCAGTGTGATTACAAAGCAAGAGCTTTGTGAAAAAGAAAACGTGCCTTGGAATTTAGGAATGGTTCTTCTCTCTATCTTTCCTGTCCTTTGCCTTTCAGCTTTTGAATGATTATTATGAAACCTGAAACCGAGTAGCTGCAAAAGTGACAGAGAAGATGACGATAGGAACAGATGCCTTTTAAAAATATTCTTGAAGGAATTACAACCCAAGTAGAACTGTTGAGTGGGATCTGTAGACTATCCTTCCATTTACACTGCATTTGCAGAGTTCAGTCATCTTGACATTTCTAAAGGTACTTTTCTCTGGTTTTAATCACTTGATAAGTGTGTACTTAGTGTTTACACCTTAGTTCAGTTCCTTTTTCACATGGAGAAAAATCCAAGTTTACCAAATGTCACTTTAAATCATGCAAGAACGTCCTCATTGCTTATTAGTCCGATGGCTTTGCTGTAGGGACAAAAAGTGTAAATGCAGGTAGAGTCCATGTTGTGGAATACTCCGGTGTACTGCTTGTGCTGTGTGATATGAACCTATGTGAGCTGCTTATCACGAGGTATCACATTTTTAAATTTGAAACTTAAGCATTACTTTGGCTGCAATAGTGTTAATGCTCTCAAGCAGAAAAGTGCAATAATATTAAAGGAACAGGATTTTGCATGCAGTAATCAAACAGAAATGTTAACTATGTCATTGGTTCTCAAACTTTTAATACTGCGTACCACCTGAGAAACTGTTCAGCTCTCTGAGTACCACCATGATGACCAATTTTAAAATATAGCCATATATGCCTTCTCAATTAGCTTTAAAAACACAGAGATGTTTATTCCTTATTGTGGTTCTTTATTGTTGCCTGAATTGTTACTTTACTGAATCAGACATTTACAACTCTGTCCAACAATTCTCACATACTCATACTCTCATACAGAACAAAATAAACACACTCAAAAGTTGTTACATCTGCACTGCAACTGAATATGCAACAAATATTTTTTTTTAGAAATATGCAATTTTAATTTCATTTGAAACGTATTTATAATGCGTTGTATGTTTCCGATTTTTTTTTTAAGTGAAAATGTGGAAAAAATGTGGAAAGTCATGATGTTCCCCCACGTACCACCAGTGGTATGCATACCACAGTTTGCGCACCACTGAACTATGTGATATAGCTGTTAACACAGAAACAAAAGTCTAAACATAATTCCTTGTCACAAATCATGCGATTCTAAGCTTTTGATTATGATTTATTAGAAGGACAGCACCAGAGATTGCCGTTTGATTTGAATGTCACATCTTCCACCTTCTTTATGGTAGTCTAGATCCATTTGCTTTGGTCCATGCTGAAGTGCAATTACTGTGTTCACACAAGACAAAATGAGCAACTCCAGGCAGTGGTGGAAACTCAGTTTTGGTTTCAAGCCTGTAAACACCCTAAGACTTTATGTGATGTGCCTGTGATGTCAGCATTGTGCAAATGGTATTTATTTATACCCATTCATTGTTAAGCGCTATGTAGCAAACGTGATGATGACTTGCTGTTGATTATAGACAGATTTCACTCAAAAAAAACATTCCCCTAAGTATAATAATTTGTGGGTTTATATAATTTTATCTGATAAGTCAAGGGAGATTGATTCTTTTTGGAGCCAGCCTCTAATGCTCAATTGAGGAACTGCAATGTATCCTTCTATTTGTGGCAGCTTCAAAAACCTAGCTGTCCCTTGGTCAGCTCCTGGCAAAAGGCAACAACAAAGTGCACATCTCGTGGCATTACAATATGTGCCTGATCACTCATTGTCACATTTTAGGGGCATGGACCCAAACACAGGAGATAAGAAGGCATAAGTATACAGTGAAAAGTCCTTTATTTGCAACATCTGCACTATAGTCCTTTAAACGAATAGCGAGGAGGCAGGGCAGCAACACAGGGACAGGAAACAGGATGGGCAAGCAAAGAGAAAGACAGCGTATATAAGCAGGGGCTAATAAGACACCGGTGAAAACAATCAAGACTAGGGAAGCAAAACAGAACTCAACACACAAAGTAGCAGACCTTCATAGGAAGACAGGAAGTAACCAAAACAGGGGATGAGGAACACAAAAAACAAGAAGTAAGCACAGTATTGTCAATGTATATTTTGTCAACACAACAGATGTATATGCCCCCATGTGGCCAGACATGGTACTGCGGCATTGACTGGCTTTAAATACCCCCACCAACACTAGTAAATTCTTTTAATACTATGACATATGTGCAAAATAAGCAACCATATTTGGACTTCCAAGGTTAAGTATGTAACAAATATAAGGAACCAGTGACCTGAACATGTTGGGTGGGACTTGAAGTACATTATTAAATCTTTTCTATCAAAGTCAAGATGAAATGTAAAGGTTTGAGCAGAGTTGGGGTAAGCCGTTGCAGATAGGCAGACGTAGAGGCCTGATGTGCATATTCACAGATCCATGCATATTTAGGCAAAAGTGTAGAGTTATACTAAAGTCTTTTTAGTGAATGAAGAGATTAGTTTCAAGGAGGCACAATCTAAACGTGCAATTTTGAAAAATAGAGATGGGCTTTTAAAGTCACAAAGTAAGAACAGAAATCCTTTTTAGAAGTGTGATAATTTTTCCTCCTGTTATAAGATTTTCTAAAAAGGCATTAAAGATGAACTTTTGTAATTCACACTTGTTCAAATGCAACACTTCTTGTATTTTATCTACTGTGTTGGCTGTATTCAAACACATACAAATCTTAATTTAACTGTTCGCACAGCTGAACAAAAGTGAACCTGACCACAATGGGGATGATAGAAAAATAAAGCTCAACATGAATTACAGTAGTCTGCTTGTTGTAATAACTAGAGTGAACATAACTCAATAGCTAGTTTGTTTATCCCCATGGGAAACTGCAGCAATTTGAAAGAGAATCTACTAGAGGTGGTAGGATATGGGGAAAAGTACAAAAAAAAGCCCCAAAACCCTCCACTTTCCTTGCCTATATCTTCTCTGCTGGAGCTGATACAGATTCACTGACCTGGATTGACATCAAGGTGTTGAATGTCTGCACTGTATAGCCTGTTCTATAAATCCCTGAGAGAAATGACATGTGGACAATCTGAAAGTGAATTGTAGAGTGAAGTGGAACACATAATATTTGACAGATAGATGCACAGGCACTCTTTCTTGTCACTCTGAAACTGGATATCTTCTATGTTACAACTGAATTCTTATTTACCAATTTAGAATCATCATAATTTCAATAAAACAAACAACCTTTTAGTCATCTACACATATATTTGACTTTTTTCCCCCAAAGAATCGTGTAGTATAACCCCCAGAAAAGCCAGACTTTAAATGGAAATGATCTACTGAGACTTTTCACTTGAGATCACAACTGCTGGATAACAGCACTCTAAAAAAGAATACACTGGCTCAACTTAAAAAAATTAAGGTAACAATTTGCATGGATCTTTTTAAGTAATGACAACTTAGTCATTATTAAGTTCATTCCATGAGGCTTTTATAGTTATACTAACTCAAATTTAGTGAAGTGCTTAGTTCAATAAACAGAGTAGCCAAATTGCTTCATTTAAGTTAGTCCAACTTATTTATTTTACTTGCACTCTACTCAAAAATGTCCATGCAAATTGTTACCTTAATTTTTTTTAGGATTAGCAACTTATTTAACTTCAGTTAAAATAAATTAACAAGAATAGCCATTTAAGTTTTAATAACAAACTTAATTTTTGTTACCAGTTTCAGTTTTTTTAATATCAACAATGCCAACAACTTTGTGCACCAAATAAACACTGCCCATCTCCAAATAAATAATCCCACAACTTAGTTAGTTATAAACAAAACTAAAATGAATGAATTTTAAATAAATAAACAAAATAAACACAACAAAAACATACTGTAATTAATAAAGGGAGTTTTGGACGATCTTTAAGTGCATGTGAAGGAATAAAATATAACAAAAACAATATGCACTCTGACAGAAGTGTACAGAAATTAAGTTTGGCATGTGTTTGCAAAAACACATTAAATGGCTAAACAGAATTTGCCTGATGAACAGTGAAACATTTTGTAAACACACACCTAAGTACATGTCAATACTCAAGTCTCCCTTCTCTTACAATAATCCTTTGTGGGTTAATCACAGGAAAGAAAGGAAAAAGCCAAGTTTTCATTACACATCAATATCACACAATGGAATACAACATCACAGTTTCCAGAACCACGACCATAAAATTACAATAAACCCCTGAGAACATGTCACAATAACAATTAACACTCAACTCAATACTTTAGTACAAGACTTTACTTTTCAGACACATTACTTTGGGACTGGCTTTAAAACCATTGAGCTCGAGGAAAATCTTTTGAAATACTTAAAGTGTTTCGCAGTTGTTTCCGGATCCAGCAAAAGACCGGACCTGGAGCCAGTAAAACATGGACCAGATCCGACAGAAAACTTGAGTGAAACTTGTCATAGAAACATGATGCTTTGTAAAGACTGCTTCTGACCAATGACAGCACTGACCATAGTCACGGGACTTACGATGTGCCGTAAGGTTTCGCAGAAAATAACATCATGTGACCATGAAATGAACTAAATGAAAAATGTCACAATGTAATTTGGTGGACTCCGAGAATCCACCAGGCTGTGCAGCAACATATGTGAGAAGGATTATGAGTTTTACATAACTCATGGTTACACAAAATGTACTATTTTCAAATTTAACAAGTTATGAATGACTAAAAACAAACACTAATATGATCTATTAATCAATTAATGTGGCTTTGAAATAAATGAATGTCAAATTTGCTGAAAAACATCCACATTATCAACTATCTATCTGTCTGTTATCTAAACCTGCTTCTTTTAATTCAGGATCTCAAGGGTTCTGTTGGAGCCTATCTAAGTTCTGTCCGGACAAAAGACAGGGGCGCACCCCCAATAAGTCACCAGTTTATAGCAGGGCCACATACAGACAAACAACCACACACCAATTTCTTATGGGCAATTTAGAATCACTAATTAGCCCAGTGCTTCTAAATTATTTTCTGCTATGCCCCCCTTAGGAAGAAGAAAATGTTTCACGCCACCCTCCACCACGACTATAAATAATATAATTTGTCCATAAAATTGTTAAGAACATTTTTTGTTTGTTTCATTATCTCCGTCTCTCTCTGCCTTTCTTTTCATCCCTGTTAAATATTTCTCCGTAGTGTCTCTTGAGGGTTTGTTCACTTCATATCTCCTGCACTGTTCTGTGTGCGTGCATGTCAGTGCAAAAAAAACGAACATGATATAGCTAATAAGCCCTGTGCACACCCTGACAATGAGGGCGCCACTGCCACCTACTGTAGTATATGTGCAATTACACTTTATTCCAGTACAGAAAAAAAAGCATGACCCCCAGGTCACACGTGGATTTGATGTTTGCATATTGCCAACAAAGAATGTGCATTGAGATAAACATTTAACAAGAAACTTAATAAAGTGAGCAGAAGTAGTTACAGTTGAAGTCAGAAGTTTACATACACTGTGCGAAAACACACGTTTCCTTTTTTGTCTCAGTATCTGAAGTCAAATCAGACTAAACCTCTCCTGTTTCAGGACGGTCAGGATGACCAAAATTATTTCATTTTGTTAAATGCCACAATAATGACAGAGAGAATTTCTTTTGACATTTTCTTTTGAATTTCTTATTTTCTTTGAGGTCAAAAGTTTACATACACAAAAAGTACTAAGTCTTTAAACAACGTAGGGAAGCCCAGATGATGAGGTCATGGCTTTGGAAGCTCCTGATAGGTTAACTGACAACACGTGAGTTAATTGACGGCACACCAGTGGGTGTATTTAAGGCCACACCTCAAACACTCTGCTTCCTTGTTTGAAATCATGGGAAAATCAAAAGAAATCGGCCAGGAAATCAGAAAGAGAATCATGGAGCTCCACAAGTCTGGCTCATCCTTAGGTGCAATTTCCAAATGCTTGAAGTTGCCACGTTCATCTGTTCAAACAATTATACACAAGTATAAACATCACTTAAGTGTCCAGCCATCACACCACTCAGGAAGGAGACGGGCTCTGTGTCCCAGAGATGAACGGGCTTTGGTCCGAAATGTGTGAATCAACCCCAGAACAAAAGCCAAAGACCTTGTGAAGATGCTGGATGAAGCTGGTAAGAAAGTGTCATGATCCACAGTGAAACAAGTCCTGCACCGACATGGGCTGAAAGGCCACTCAGTGAGAAAGAAACCATTACTCCTCAAGAAACATAAAAAAGCCAGATTACAGTTTGCAAAGACACACAAGACAAAGATCTTAACTTCTGGAGACATGTCCTGTGGTCTGATGAAACTAAATTGGAGCTGTTTGGCCATAATGACCAACGTTACATCTGGAGGAAAAAGGGGGAAGCTGTAGACCTGAGAACACCATACCAACTGTGAAGCATGGAGGTGGCAGCATCATGTTGTGGGGCTGTTTTACTGCAGCAGGTACTGGAGCTCTTTATAAAATAGATGGCATCATGAAGAAAGAGCATTACATAGAAATATTAAGGCAACATCTCAAGCCATCAGGCAGGAAGCTAAAACTTGGGCGCAAATGAGTCTTCCAAATGGACAATGACCATAATCTTACTGCTTAAATTGTTAAAAGTGGCTTGAGGATAACAAAAGTTAATGTCTTGGAGTGCCCATCACAAAGCCCTGATCTGAATCCCATTGAATACTTGTGGTCAGATCTGCAAAGGTGTGTGCGAGCAAGGCGACTGACAAACCTGACTCAGTTCCACCAGTTCTGTCAGGAGGAACGGACCAGAATTCCAGCAGAGTCCTGTCAGAAGCTTGTGGAAGGTTACCCAAAACATTTGAACTATGTCATGCAGTTCACAGGAAATGCTACTCAATACAAAGAAAACATATGTAAACTTTTGACCTCGAGGAAAATAATATAAAACTCTCTAAGAAATTCTTTCTCTCTTTATTGTGGCATTTAACAAAATGAAATAATTTTGGTAATCCTGACTGACCTGAAACAGGAGAGGTTCAGTCTGATTTGACTTCAGATACTGAGACAAAAAATGAAACGTGTGTTTTTGCACAGTGTATGTAAACTTCTGGCTTCAACTGTATATGATCAGATGATGGTGCAATTAAATAATTTTTGTTCAACCAGATTCGTCTTAGAACAGCACAGTGGCTTGGTGGTTAGCACTGTTGCCTCACAGCAAGAAGGTTCCTGGTTCAAACCTCAGCAGGGGTCTTTCTGTATGGAGTTTGCATGTTCTCCCCGTGCTTGTGTGGGTTTCCAGCGGCTACTCCGGCTTCCTCCTACAGTCCAAAGACATGCATGTTTAGTTGATTGGTGGTTCTAGATTGCCCGTAGGAGTAATTGTGAGTGTGTGTGGTTGTTCATCTACATGTGGCCTTGCAATGGGTCTTGTCCAGGGTGTACCCCTGCTTTTTGCTTGAAGAAAGCTGGGATAGACTCCAGCAGATCCCTGTGACCACAGATAGGACTAAACAGGTATGGATAATGGATGGAAAATTCAAATTAACATGCAGGTGAGAAACTTCACATTTTTGTTTTTACAAAGCAAGAGATGGTTTCATGTGTGATTCTAATCATATTTTCACAGATACACTTCCAAGGTTTAGTTGCTTAAACATTATTTGAAGTAATCTTTCCATTTGTAACCCAATGCAAACAGTACATCAGCCAGACACAAATGATGGTTCAGAGTGTAAAAACAACTCTGTTTTCTGTTTTGGCTTGGACATTGTGCACAGTGAAGGTGAAGATGACCACCAAAGTTCATGGAAGGATACAAAGATAAAGAGGTACACAGTAGCTTTTTCTGGTGCTTTCTTGCAACTTGTCGGAAATTTTCATGAAGGTACAACATTACCATTCACGACAGTAGCAAAGCCAGTCCACCACTCTCTATTTTCTGAGAGACCTTTTCAGTTATATGTATATTGGGTTCCATAGCAACATGAGGGTTAGAGAACATCAGCAAGGACACAGATCGAATCTAAGCAGTTCAATATATAACATAAATGGTCAGGGAGTCTGTCTCTGATTGAATAATGGATTTAAACTGCAATCTGAACATAGCAATATTGATGCATCATTTTTAGCCTCTTTGGAGGTAAAGTACTGCATATTTAATGAGGAAATAATCAGTTATATGAAGGATTCACATGCTCGTGCACTGAAGCCAAACAGAATCTTTTCTTCCACAAGCAGCAATTAAATATCCAGCTCTGATACAGAGCACCAACACATTTCTGTTTTCAATTCAAACAGCAGAGTGGAGCAATGCTCTTACTGTGGAGGTCGAGAGTGAAAGAGATTAATCTAATAAGCCAATTGTCAAATTAAATTTTAACACTTAGCCTCAGTCAGCACCCATGGCCTTCGAATCCTTTCTGTTTCTTGCTCTCCTTGTTTCCCCAGTCAATAACAGCTGAACAGTGCCACTGGAAGAATGAATAACTGGCAAGGAGCTAAAACCCCCAGAGGAACTAAGATGTCAACCAGAAAGAACCAAGATGGAGTAATCCTTTGTTCCTCACAGCAGCCACCACTTCATCAAGTCTGCATGCTCTGATTGCACTCTGGGCCATGAGGCAGATGGGCCAAAGAGGAAGCTCTTAATAGAACTTACTGTCCAAACTGAGGTGAAGAGGATTTTCTAAACACAGCCCAAATAGCTTAGCTAAGTCTGAAGCAATCATCATCCAAAATACAAGGAAATGCAAATTTTTGATGCCTCTGGACAAAATCTATGAATATTTGAGTACAAGATTAACTTTTCCTGCAAAAGTGATAAAGGGTAAGATAAAATATTCATTTATAAGGAAGATCAGTGTATCACTGTTGCTTTGTACATTTCTAGAGTTAAAAGACCAGAACATTAAACTGTTCTCAAAGTTGCACTCTTGGATAACTGTTATGTATCTCTCATTCTTTAAATTTCTTGTCAGAGCTGTAAACTGTACACAGTCTACAGTCTGTGTACAGTTTGTATATTGATAAGGAAATTGAAACAACGGCATGCATGTACTGAACATCTTCACAAATGTTTTCAGGAAGAATGGGACAAAGTGACATCTGAAATGCGTTTGCTGTTTGTAATTTCATTGCCATAATGCTTGTTAAGTGTGCAGGCCTTAAATGTAAAGGCCAATGTGCAGGCCTAAAATGCAGTAATAGATATATTTTTAAAGAATGATGTGGTACTGATGAGACAAAACAGGAAATATCTTGATTCTGTAGGTCTTGAGTCTTGGGTTTGTACAGTCTGAGTTGCGTTTAAACCAGCTACGAACTGCTAGCCTGGCCAGCCATCCTTCTTCTTTTCCTCTTTATATCAAAGAGGTTGTCTGGTTCCTTTGGATTCCACTTTGATTTCTATGGGGCAGTACCAACATGCAGCAGAAGAAACTGCATCTGGAAACCACTGGATAGACACACAACCATTAAGAGAAAATAAACATGTGACATAGGCAGAGCAACAACCAGAACCGGTATCAAAAAACAAACAAAAAAAAAAAAAAACTTCCACAATGATGTGCAGTGGAATAGGAATGCAGATGTATAAGTGACAGTTTTACAGTAGAAATTTGTTGATCCTAGGGGTTTCTAGCAATTCTTAAGCCATCTTGGTAATAAAGTGTTTGATGGTAACTATTTCAGTTGTTTTGAATAGTGGCTCTTTGAAGCTCTCATATGAGTCATTGCATAAAGCCCACCCTAGTGCAGTTGCAGTTGGTTCAGTACGTTCTATACTGGTGAAAATGTCTGTGAGCAGGCAGGATACCCATTTCATGAGAGAAAACTTGTGGTGTTGGAGTGTGGTTGCTGCTCAGCTGCTGGAGGAGATGTGGAGCAGTGGTTCTGGGCACAGTGCCTGTGAGAGACTCCTTGACACAACTGCTACAAATTGTTAATCAGCTCTCTCTCTTTATGTAGAAGGGGTTTGCTGCGACCAAGGAGGCAAACCAGAAGCCTCAATAATAATCGTTGCTTATGCACAAAAAAGGGCTTAAAAGTTGCACACATCACTTCCCATGCAAAAGCCACCTTCATCTCTTAGATTTAAACTGGGTCCAGAAGAGACCAATTGTGCCATACCAGCAAATATACTGGAGTTGACCGGTCTCAGGTTTTGAGTGACTGACTCTTTCCAGCAGGAATTAACTAACAGGTATGTGTTTGATGTGATTAATAATATGAAATATTAAATTGTCTGCTGAAAGGCCCTTTTGGGTTTGATATCACACAGTTAAATTGTATCCTTAGCGCTGGGATATCACAGCTGTCCCTGAGCACAGTAATAAGTGGCACAGTTTTACCACAGTAATTCTCACTTGAACTATGTTTACCTTCACATGTGGTGACACCATGGTGTACTTGAGTGTTACCATAGTTACACCATTGCTATATAACATGGAAACAACTACTTTTGTGAGGTTGTTACGATTTTCCTGGCAACTATTCAGGTATTATTTGAACTGTCCTTAAACTTCATTATCTCTTGAGTAGTTGAAACAAAAACTAAAAGAACAAGAACAGAGAAACAAACCACAGGGTTCCTCGTGTCGGCTGTGACCTTCCAAAAGCAGCTGATTTTAAAATAAATCAACAAGAAGAAACACACAGATGAAAGACAATGGCCCGAGGGAACATTTCTAATGTGGAAAACACTGGGATGCAATCGACTGATGTTTGCTGCGCAATTACAGGCTGAGAAAGACATGATTAAAGTCTTTCATTGAGTCCTTTTGTTGCTGGCATTCAGATTATTAAATTCTCACATTACAGATTAGAATTATTTCTTTGAAGTGACAAAAAATGTTTCATGATCAGAAGAAAGATTAATTGGTTTTAGCCATCTTAAGAAATCCTCATTAAGGGGAGCGCCTGTGATATTAATTGGTGCAATAGTGACATTAAAATTTCCCTTTCACTCCATCAGTCATTGTTTAGCCAACATCACTGGGAATAATAAGCCGTCAGCAGCTTTTTTCTACACTGAAAAAAATGTGGAGTGATATTTACTTAAGAAAACTTAGGAAAGTTTTTGCACTTAGAAATTGCAAGTAAATTCTACAAGGGCGATCATCAAGTAAACTTTACTTGCAGATATCAGTTTATTTTACTCGCAAACCTCAGGTAATTTACTGTTGATTATTAATATAGTCATTGATTTTTACTCTCTCCTTCTTTGTAAGTTTTACTTAGACTCTGACTGCTTCAAACTGAAAAATCTCACCTAAAATCAATGGCTTTTTAATGTAATTTTAAAATACTTTTTTAAACTTTTATTTATGAACTATAAATGAGTAACATTTACACAAGATTTTACATAGTTTTTCTGCAGTTTTAACTGCCTAAATTTGTTCATAATATTGTTTATTGAAACAATGACTTAAAAAATGAGGCAACTGTTTTAATTTAAAACCTTTATTTTTTTTAAGTGAAAAAATAAATATATTTTTTTTCAATAAAACATTGCTCAACAGGGTTTGCATTGCAAAACAAGGTATATTTCACCCTGAAAAAAAAAAAATTGACATGCTTTGAAAACTTAAGTGTAGACATGATGTTTCACTTTAAAGAACAGTGTTTGCTTTTAGAAGGTTATGATACAGAAACATATGTTTAGAACCTCAGAGCATCTTGACACTAAAAAGTGCCATATTTCCTCCTTTTCAAGCCCACACTCACATCCGTGACCCATTAAAATGGTTTCACGATCAGTTGAGAACCTCTGGTTTAACTTTGTTTGTTACAGTGGAACAAGTTGAAATACAAATTACAACTTAAAAACAGCAGAAAAAGAACACAGACAAATAGCGACAAACAACTGTGGCCCTTTTTTCTTTTAGTACCCTCTTTGAAGGGACAACTCTTGGGTCAAACATGTGGACTCAAGCTATAAGTTTGTTTCGCAGAGACAGAGTTTTGGGGACATCTTAAGGACATCAAGCCTTAGAAGAAGCTTTTGAAACACTTCAAAAGTGTACTTCATTTTTGGTGGGTAACTCAAGTTCATGGCATAAATGATGCCCATCAGCAGGAGACAGGCCTTTGCAACACTTCTACAGTTGTCAAGTACCTCAGTCCCCTCAACGACAATTGAAACGGATGCATCTTCATCTTTTTTTTTAATCTGGAAAAAAACAGACAGAAAAAAAAAATCAAACCTCATCTGAACTAGATTTTCATATCAGTATAAAAGTCAACTTAAAACAAAGAATGAGAGGTAAGTAAGGTTTAAGATTTACCTTACATTAGCCGTTCAAATCAAATACTGTAGTAGTAGAACTTTCCCAGCGGAGGCTGTAAAATACAAAGAAATATAATATTTAAAGCATCATACTCAAAAGTTACTTTAATGCCAGGGATAATGGAGAAGTCACATTTCTTGGGCTATATTCATATCACTAGAATAACATAAGATTGTCCTTTCAACTTTGTGTACATTGAACTTTATGCATCACAATACATAACTTCAAAATTCTAAATATATTCTGCTTCATTTCAATTTGGAATGGTACCTATAAATTCTGTGATGAGGGTAAACCTCATATAACTTAAGAAGTGCAGAGAACTAAACAATTCTTTTTACCTGAATACCCAGATGGCTTTTCTTGTGACACTGCTTGCTGGAGTTGCAGCTTGAGAGGGCACCATGTCAGCTGTAGAAAGCTGTTGCTCTGGGGAGGACAAGAAACAAAGACAAAATAATACATTAAAGAGGAAATGAAACAGTCAACTAAGTAGTGATGGTTTACTGTACTGCTGTCAGCATATTTTAAAATATCATTGATGAACTTATGAAATACAAAGCACTACACATTTATTTTTACCTGAATAGCCAGTTGGCTTTGCTTGTGTCACTGCTTGATGTAGTTGCTGCTTGAGAGATCACTGTCAGCTGCAGAAAGTTGTTGCTTTGGGGAGGACAAGAAACAAAGACAAAATAATAAGAATCATGTAACCAAAATAAACTGCACCACTATCAAACAAATGTACATTTGATAATATGCTGTAAAATATTTTTAAAATATCACCAGCGTTTCTCATTAACTAACTCCTGTTTTTTTGAACAGCACTTCACTGTCTCTCATCCCTGTCAGTCAGCCCCTCCACCTGCCTTCTCCCTCGCACACGCACCTGTGCGCAAACACCCACAAACACGGGTGCACTGCATGGACAAGATGTGCTTGGCGGCTAATACACGGTAAATGGGGGCTAAATCTCTTAAATTGTACCGTGTGGCCTGCAGTCGAACTCGCGGTCGGACTCTGGAACACGCCGGACACGAGGTTGTCTGTAACATGCACAGACACCACGTGCGAGAGCCTGACCAGGTATACCCTCTGCGACAGCCCCGGTAGAAACTGACTCGGCCCGCCGAGGGCAAATTTGTACATTCGGTGCTCACTGGCCACGTTGTATGAAAAAATAAATAAAGCCACCGTCAACTTTACATTAAAGAACGCACTCGACCGTTGATA
The DNA here is from genome assembly GCA_018398805.1 of Hirundichthys speculiger. Taxonomy (NCBI): domain Eukaryota; kingdom Metazoa; phylum Chordata; class Actinopteri; order Beloniformes; family Exocoetidae; genus Hirundichthys; species Hirundichthys speculiger. The sequence continues at coordinate 3,957,143 of JAGFBZ010000258.1, forward strand.
AACCTGTGTACTTACCGAGGGGACAGCAAGTTGTGACATATCCCAGGGGTTCACGACCCAAGTCCACATGGACGTTTAGTGACCGTAGTAAAATTAAGCTACAGTGATACGTAATGTGCGATAATGGCAAATATTACAGTTTATATTATCATATTACTACATTTAACTCCGTTACGTTACAGAAAAAATCCTGAATGTCTTACCTTAAACCTGACCGCGGCAGTTATCCTCTCCTGTTTTGGCGGACAACGAAGCGCATGCGTCGTGTATGCACGTCACAGGGCGCATGCGCGGGTTCAAAGCACGCAGCACAAGTAAAACCTACTTGGTATTTAAAAGTTCATTGCAAAGACTCTGAAAGCTTTGAATATTACGTGAAAATACATAATAAAATTTATTCTTCCCACAGAGTTTACTTATTACATTGATGACATATATAGGATTTACTTAAATAGTTCCAGTTCTCACAAATACTTACAATTAGAAAATAAAAATTGTGATAGTTAACCTAATAAATATTACTGCACCACAAAATCATTTTTTTCAGTGTAATATCAAATCACCTTTATGTGTTATATGTGAAGCTACATGAGATGAAAGCTTCATCAAATAAATCTGTGGACCATCTGAACTCTGTCAAACAACTTGATTAACTTGATTTATAAAGCTTTTATTTTGCTGTCGATGAACAAAAGGCATCACTGCCAGGGTCTGCAACTATAATGCAGCCTAAAGAATTTAGACAATGATTGGAAACCGTTTTAAAGCCTCCAAGGGGTTTGGGGATGAGGCGCTGAGTCAGTGCAGTAAGATAGTGGATGTTGGTGACCACTGGTGCAAAAATTGGTTAAAATAATCTGGGGACAGGATCTTTTTTTTTTTTCTTTAAACAAGGTCACACACGGGATTGTAAGTACAATGAAATCTGTATGAACCATCTTGCACCACATTACAACAGTCTTAATATCATGATCATGATTTTTCACCACAAAGTTGTCAAGAAGCCAGTTCAGTGAAAGAGTCAGTGAGTGCATTAAAATGCTCACTTTTGGTTATTGCTCAACTACCCATTTAATTAGACTTCTGTCTGTGCCCCATTATACATGCACATGACTGTATTGACTGACTAAATTATGTCAGACTGTACCATGACAGATGGCAATGGTGCCACTTTAAGCTCGTTAGAATCTGGATTTTCTAACCCATTTCCCCACACACCAAAACAAAAGAAATATCTTTGGCTTAGCTGGTGACAGTAAATTGGAACAATGGTGAACTGCACAGATTTACAGCTCAAGAGACTTTAAATTTTTTTTTTTCCCCTTCTTCTTTCCTGCACCGGCTTCTTCCAGTACTTCTGGGTCAAATCCTGAGGCCAGAACTGTGGGGAAAGCACAGAGCTGGTAGGCTAGTCTCAGTCAAGTTAAATGTTTACATGCAGCTCGACTTTTTTTTTTTCTAATGTTATCTAAAGGTATTGACTGTGTCATGCCAAGAAATCCATGGGACGCCTTCAGAAAACTCAACTTTCAGTCTTACAAGATAGTTTTGCTGTCTTGTAATTGAGAGTCTTGAAGATATTGTGTTGTTTACATTTTACTCAGTCATTCCATTGGTCTCTGAACAAAGTTTTGTCAACAAAACTCAGGCGAAATGAGGCATGGCCATGAATAAAACAGCAGTGTTTACACAATGATTGGTCCAGTGCACAAAACAATAAAAAGGAAGGACAAAGAAAGGGGCAGTAAAAAATCTTGCAATGACAAAACCAGCTGCCTGTTTGCGTTCTTGTATAGTCCACTATACAGTGATCTGTTATTTTTCACGGTTAATGGGGACAACAACCCCTCGTGCAGTCTCCGCCTATGTTATTCCAAGCCACAACGCAAGATGGACAATCACGAACTAGCTAAACTTACTAAACTTATCTCTTGCGTTTTTCCACTTCCTCACTGTCTTGGCCGTATCCAGACCCACATTCATCGCAATCTCCCTCCATAAATTACTAGAATATGTGCTGTCTTTGTGGTGTGGAGAACCAGAATCGTACAGATGTGGTACTTCCTTATTTCTTCAATGCGCTCTTTTTCTACGCGGATGTAGAATTGACCAATCAGAGGCCTCCTTTCTCTCCTCTCTTGCGACACTGTCTGCGTCGACCTACAATTTTGGGTAGGTGCACCGGAGTCTCTGCGTAGTGTAGGCGTAGGGTGGGGGAGCATCTCTGCGTCGTCTGCGTAGGTGACGCAAACGACCTGATGTTCGAGTATAAATCAGGCTTTACTCTCTCAAACGCTGTAGCTTGAATTGGAATCTGCAAGTCAGCCAGTAGCTCCAGCTGTTTTGGCATGCTAGATATCTGCTGACTCTCAGCAGCGCCTCGGTGAGGTCTTGCAAGCATCTTAGATGCAAATCTGAGTTGTTTTACACAACAATCGATTGTTCGAAAGGCACTCGAGTTCTCCCATTCCTACTTTAAGAAACAGCCAAATTAACTTTGGACCCAGCTGTCTCTTATAAATGTGGCACTATGTTACACATCAGCAACGATGAAACTAGCATAGTTTTCAAACACAAAGCCCCATTATTTAGCATGTTATCAACACAGCAGGAGAGAGACAATATGACATTCAGACAGACCTATAAGCAGTTTAAACCAGGAGCTGGTCACCAATTCCTGATTAATATGGGACTGCACGTATTAAACTATGTATCTCTTTCTTCCAAAGATAATCAACTGAACTGCTTGTACGGGACCTTCACCACTCCCCGTGGTGCACCACCCGTGGTTCAGCAGCTCTTCCTGATGACTGTTGTTCAGTACAAAATTCTCCCGCCCTGTGCCACTTCAGCGATGATGACCACTCATGTCCTGACTTCTCTTTTTCTGTAAATGATTTTGATCTTTTAATATCTTGTGATTTGCTTATGAAGATGCCTCCGGAGATCATTTCAGCACGCCTATGGGGGACCTGCTGAGCTCAGAATTGCACGCAGAGACAGACTGTATGCATCCCTGCAGTTATATTAGACACTGGGTTGTCTTAGGTGGCCCACTTTGATCTGATCCTCCCTGATGAATATTCACTTAAAATGCATCTGTTTCTTCTGTGACTGCAATAGGAAATTTGTTGGGTCTGAATAAAGGAAAAGACCCTCGCCCCCCACCCCCGAGATGCAAAATAAAGAAGAAAATGAGTAACCACTAGAAAGTAGTTTTTTTTTTTTTCTTTGACTAACCTTGAGGCGATGCTGAATGTATAATTTATTGGTGAACTAATATATTCTCTGGCAAGAAAAAAAAAGAAATTGTTGGGAAACTTTATAAGATGGAAGAGGAAGACTGAAAAATAAAATTCAATATAAGGTTATGTGAGAGTGTATTTTTACTTGTTATCAGATGGAGATCTGAATATAAATTGAAATTGTTGAGATACTGTAGAGGACAGAATAAGTCTCATTTTATCTTCAGCAGGAAGATCCCTCATTGTCTCCCATGAAGTCATTTACATGTGTATTGATGCACATCTGTTTAAAAGCAGCAGCATTAATTACAGATGTCAATTCATTAATCCTCGTCGCTGTTTAACGTTACCCTCGACTCGCCAGTTTTGTTGGTAAAGATTAGATTAACGTTGGCGATGGTGAAGATGCAGGTGTTCGTCTTTTGGCAGGGCTGTGAAACTGAGCAGACTCTGTTAATTTTTAATGTCTACATTCATTTAAAACAGCCGTTTATCACTATGACTTTCACTTTATATAAGTGGGAAGGACCTACAGCTATGACATGTAACATACGTAAGATAGATGACCGATTATTACTATTTTATCCCTGTAAACACCAGAAATAAGATGCATGCTTACGTAAAGGAGAAAGTCTGAATGATGAGTAAAAGCCTGTGTTTGTCCCTGGAGAAACATGAGTAATGAGTGATGCAAAAGATGGCAGACCAGTGTTTGTGTGTGTGTGTGTCCTGACCTGCAAGGACAGACGAAGCAAAGGACCTGGAAGCAAAAGACGTGTGAGTCAGGTGAAGAAAAAAAAAAATTTTTTTTGGAATCCTGCTAAAATATCAGACATCACAGTCCCACATAAGAGATATATTAAACATCGATAGAAGGAGTTACGTTTTTTTCTTTTATTTCTACTGTTAACCACAAAAAACAAAGCTACTTCAAAGGCTTAGCTTTATGGAGTGCGGGGCCTGTTAAGCAACAAGTAACCTGCTGTAATGGTATGCTGGAAGGCTGTCTGCTACAGTAATAGACTGTGCAAACATGTCAGAGTTGATCAAGAAAAAGCGCTTAGAGAGCAGCAGGCAGAATGAGTTTAAGAAAAGAAGACTGTTTCAAGGCAGGCTGTAAGTAGTTGTCTGTGCACTTGTGCTGTTGAGTACTCGGAAGACAAATGACTGCCATGAGAATGTTATTTAATATTTTTATTTATATAAAATTTATTATAAGACACATTTGGTACCAATGTTAAGTGTTTTTTTGAAAATACAGATTTTTTAAATATGTAACTGAATGCTTCTCATGAGTGCTTTTATATTTACACTGAAAAGGTTGAAGAAAAAGGGACAAATTAAGTAACGGCTCAATTTTTTAAATAAAACCTCAAATACTTGCGTGATTTTTTTTTTCCACATTAAAATTATAGTTTCAAAATCGTGCGGATGTTTCATTGACATGCATTAGGGCAAATGGGACCCCTGACACACAGCACACCTTGGTTGGCCCTGGATCAACGTTGCTAGAACACGTATTGCACGACAGAAACGCAGCTTACGCCAACATCAAGGCTAGCCAGGTCACAGTTCTCTGTTCCTTATGGCACATGGAAGTGGAACCAAAGAAACCAAAGAGGACCGGGTCAGAAGAAAAGAGAGTCTTGCACATGTTTTTTTACTCTTTGGACGAATGCAAATTTAGAGAGGAAGGGTGGGTAATTCTTGGTCAGATATTTACTTCATGGTATAAACTGCAAGAAGAAAGGGGATACAGAATCTCTTAACGAGGGACAGGAGGAGGGTAAATCTGGGGCAGGTTTTTTACTTGTTGGTGAGAACTACAAGAAGACAAAGAATGCAGGACCAATGCTGAACGTGTCATCTCTGTGCTTCCATGCTTTTTGACCAGTTGTTCTTTAACCATCAGCATAGTGTCTCTTGCAGTACCATAGTTCCTCTAATAAAGCTTGTTAAGGAAAGCTCTACACCCTCTTCCTATCAACTTCATCACTCTGTTCTTGAATCCGTTATTTGCTTCTGCCATGATGTGCATTTGGAGCTCTGAGTGCTGGTTTCTTCACTGTTGATGTGTGACATAGTTTTGCAAAGTAATACACAGGTGTCATAAGAGACGACTAAGACGGAAGTAGTTTTTTCCTCAAGACCTCAAGACCCCAATGTGTTCAAAGACCAAAACCAATACAGTGCACAAAACTACATGAATCACATACCTTAACCTTATTCATTCATTTTCTGAACCCGCTTTATCCTCACTAGGGTCACGGAGGGTTGCTGTAGCCGATCCCAGGCTGGAGCCGAACACACACTCGTGACCTAATTTCCATCAGGATACAATAATAATAAATATTTACTGCAAATCAGAGTGACTTCTTTTGTTGCCTTTGAGAGACCAGTTCAGAAATGCATGGTTTCACCTTGGCAAGTGCCAGTCTCATGTCATTTTCACAGCAAAGTCTGTTCCTTTTCTTTGTTTCTATGTCCAGCATCCTTGAAAAGGATTGCTCCTGAGACCTCCACCGAACCCCTGAGACTGACTCACCGAACCCCTAGGGTTCGATCGAACTCAGGTTAAAGACCACTGCTGTAAGTGATCCTTTTCATTCCCCCCTCATGTAAACTGGAATTAACTTCCTTTGTTGCCATGAACTTCGCCAACCAAGCTAAAATAGCTAACTTGTGGTAACTGAGCTAAGTTCCAAGCCTGCTTGTTTCATCCACATGGCCATTTTCAGATAAGGTGTTGGGCAGGATCAGTTCCTAACAGCATGGCGCCAAGGAGGTACGTAAATGGCTTCAAAAAGGGTATTCAGAAAACCCATAGGTTTTGTCCAGTTCTTTTAAAACAGTCTGTTTTGTTACACAGATATGTATCTAGCAACACTGCTGCTGCAAAAAAAAAAAAAAAGAATATCCAAACACAAAGAACACTTTTTTTTTGTGTGTGGATGAATTCAACTCAAAGTCTGAAAGCCGAAGCCGCTTTGACTATTGGTGCTACCCTAACAGATGCTTCTGTTACATTTGCCAGAAGGCAGGAGGGTGAACAGGCTGTGGCTGAGGTGGGTGCTGTCTTTTAGTATCCTTTGAAATCTGCACAGACATCTCTTCTCACCGATATCAGTGATGCTGCTCTGTACACTGAAAACATTCCTGTGGAGCCGCCGCAGCTTCATCTGTCCACGCCTAAATAGTTTTTACTGATGGTTTGATCCCTATCAGCTGGGAGTAAGTTGGCAGAAGAAGCAGAGAGATATGATCTGATGAACAGAAATGAGAGTGTAGGAGGGTTTTCTAGCAGCCAGGGATGTCAGGCATACTGTATTTCTGCCTCTGGTGAGATTTTAAACACGCTGGGCAAATTCAAGTAAAATGGTTCTGAACTCTGTTTAATTAAAAAAATCACCAGGTGATGACCATATGCAGAAAACGGAGGGCAACACATTTGTGGTTCGGACCCTGACCCACAGAACCTGATATCCCAATAGCTCTGCCCATTCACCTTGACTGAACGCCAGACATCATTAACTTAAATGCAGTCACTCATGTCATGGAGGTGTTCTGTCACTGTTCGCCCACTCGGTCCTACGCAATCTCAGACATCCATGGTGCTATAGAATAATGAGGAGAAGATCTAATCATGAGTCTTGACCTTTGATGATACATTGTCATCATTCAAGCATTTTTTAAAATCATACAAAGCATGATTCACACACTCAATGCACCAAATGAAAGGGGGAGAAAAACTGAAGACTTAGCTTTAAACCAGTCAAGACCATGTGCAGATAAAACATCATTCTGCAGTCCAGAGTGGTTCTGAAGACAGCTGTGTTTATAGCGTAGGATACATACTTGGTGTCTCTGACAGGCACCTGCTTTAGTTTTACTTCGCTTTTCACTTTTTCACTCATAAAGTCACAGTGTGGGTGAATGAAACTCAGAAGGCTTCGTCATTGCAGCATGTAGTTTAGCAAGCTCTTTGTATTGCCCTTCATGGTGTGCTTCTCTACAAATTGTATTTTTCTGCTGCTCATCTGGCACTTTAAAAACCTGAGCCACCACCAAGTTAATTCATTGTTGTTTTTTAGATTTACAAACAAGCACCTGTTTGTTAGATTAGCTGTAGCCTTGCATCTGCGTCCTTCACTGCAGGGGGGGTGTGAAGATGTAAGATGCAGAGAGAGGGCAGACAGGCAGCTCTGTGAGTTTCATTTTAGTGCAGCATAAACTATAATGCTTCAAGTGATACCATCTCATCGTATACTATGTATAAATGCTCAAAGGCCGTCTTGATAAAAATTAAGGCCGTTTATTTTTCAAACAAGGTGTCAAAAAGACAGTCGGACACCCCCCTGGCCAAAAGCCTGGATGTTTTCTGAACAACTGGTTTGAAGCCTTTTTCCTCAGGTCTCTGGGTGGCAACCGTTTTTAGCAGGAGCTGACCCGACCCAACCCCACAAAAAACAACTAGTAGCTCAGTATCTAGTTTGAATATGCGCACCTAACCTTAATCACCACAAGCTAGATAATTTACCTTGTCTTAGTTTATGCTAAGCTAGGATGCTAAGTAGCAATACCTTACATTTATTCTAACTGAATCACTGTACCAGATTCAGTACAAATTAAATTATGACGTATGCTGATGACACAACAGGGCATCACCTGATTGGGGATGACAATGAGGAAGTCAACAGGAAGGAGGCGAGACAGCTTGTGGACTAGTGCAACACAAACAATCTGGTCCCGAATGTCGACAAAACAAAGGAGATCATTACTGACTGAGAGAGAAACCAGCACAGATACACACCACTCCTTAATTACACCACAGTACAGCTGCCTCTCTGATTTGGAGAATGCAAACCTCAAACTGGAAGACTGCAGAGTGTGATGAGGACAGCAGAAACGATCATAGGGACTTCAGAGGGTACCAAGGACAGTGAGGGCACAATTTCTGCAGCAATTAATGAAATCCCTGCACTTCATTTTCTGATATTAATAAGTGTCTTTTGGTAAGGTTGAAGACTACTTTATATTCTAAAAATAATATTTTAAAAAATTACATCACCTGAAGAATATCATTTGGGGGAGCAAAAAAAAGCTTGTCTTCCCACCAGCAATTCTATTACACACACACACACACACACCTTGTTACAGCAGCAAACAAAAGTGAATAGCAGTTTGCCTGAGGGGGATTTCCATCTATGTTCATCTACCTCATGCCTAGTTAAGCAGGATGTGTTTACGAAGTCACGTCTTCCTGTCCCTGAGGAACGCTGGACTATGTAGAATAATACCATTCTATATTCATTCAATACATTACACATAAGTACCCCTGGAGAGTCACTGGAGTGTTGTTTGAACACTGTAACAAAACAACAAAAGGACTTCTTTCTGGGCTGTTCCCAACTAAATTGTTTTTTGCATAAAGAATGGGTGGATAGAAGGAAGGAAATTGCTTTTGTGACATATTTGAATCAGCAAACAATATTATGCCTTCAGACAAAGCAACATTAGCTTTTTTAAGGATTTCACTCAACAAAAACTCTTAAAAGCGGTTGAATCTTCAGTGAAAAAGTAAGTTGCACCCACTGGACCTAGTTGAGTGTTCAAGCATCAATATATATGGATATTTTGCATGATTTCTTTGATATTTGCTTCCTGAAGTTTTCTCCCTACTTATTTAACGCATTATTTTTGCATTCAGTGATGGGATTAGAGCAGGATGATCTAAACAGCAGCAGCTATGGTAAGATTTCTTAAGATTACTTCCTTGGTAACAGAACACTCAATCAGGCCTCACAGTTGGTGTGATGTTCTGTGACTAAACAATTTTATTTCAAATATATATGACCAATTTGTTACACCTGTGTGAGTGTGGGCTGTAACCCATTTTGAAGCAGGTGGCGACAGCAGCAGAAGACCACATGACCACATCGGATGCCACTCCTGTCATCAAAGAGCAGGAACACACATGGAACACCATTCCCAGGTGGCTGGCATAGTACACAGAAATGACTTTGCTAAGTACGGACTGGAGGTCCCAGGGTCAAGATGGGAGACACCTCCAAAGGTGGTCAAGAGCAAGGGGGTCAAGATCCTGTCTGACATCCAGATCCAATCTGACAAACTGGTGATGACTGATCAGCCTCACATAGTGGTGGTGGATAAACATCAGAGGACAGCAGTGGTGGTGGATGTGGCCAGCAACATCAGAAAGAAGTGAAGTCTTGAGAAATACCAAGGCCTGAAGAAAGAGCTGGAAAAAATGTGGGGTATAAAGGCAACAACAGTGGTCAGGGCGCTGGGGGCTGTAACCTCCAAGCTCAGGTTTCCAGGCCTGATGACTTGACTTCAGTCATCTGTAAGGTATATACTTTCTTTATCACATCTTTATACAGGTAGCCAGAATCATTATCTGAAACTACGTTGTGCACATACTGTATGCATCTGTGCATGCTCATGCCAGAATGTGCATATGGTTTAAATTCTGCCTTGTGCAAGTGTCATATTGTAGATGTGATGGGATCTCTGGGGGGATTTATTCAATTTTATCTCCATCCTCCTCTCACTTCCTTGTCTCCACCACTCAGTATAATGTGATCAAAATATGTTTTGTCTCAGCTCATGTTCCTGATAACGGCTAATGAGGAATAACAACTGCAGTCTCCCTGTTTGCCCCTCAGAAATGATTCAATGAATTTATAATGAAATTCTGACATCAAGTGGCTTCAGCTTGGGAAATTAGAAACTTTCCCCTGTTTTTAGAAAAAATTGTCATCTTGTAAATGTACATGTGTATCTTGGTGTCAGATCACTGTTGACTATTGGATTAATAAAGTTATAAAGTCATATGTAGCAGTGACTGAAGTCCTCATAATATATGAGGACATGAGCGACAGTAATACTGGATGGAATTTTTGGTGTCTGATGTCGGCGTTCGATTTCATGTACTTTAATTTATACATGTAGACAATTGACTGCATTTTTACGATGTAGTTTTACCTAAATGGGACAAAAAACATGAATTTAGTAAGGTTGCAGCAAGAAGAGGACAAAAAGCTTTCCACAAAATGTGTTACTTGCTGAGACTTTTCCTTTAGGATGGTGGTCTTCTTGGTAACTTGGATGTGATGCAGGTGTTGTGCAAATCGAGCGTGAATGAGTAACTGCCAGGACTAGATTGGAATGCAAAGCAGAACCAGCATCAGCTATAAAAGATCTTATTTCTTAATCTCAATCAGCCATAAAGATCCAGGATAATGGGTAGATGGAAAATGAAAAGTCTCAAAGTGCTTACAAAGATTGGAACTTTTCCTGCCGCTTCTTCACTGCAGAGTTGGTCTGGACACTAAAAGGTAATCACATCCAAGGGATAGCTTTGGTAAACTTGGTCAAGCACTAAAACATGATGACAACCATGAATTTTACAATGACACTGCACACATTGCAAAGACATGTCTGGTCTGGTACTGGACTGGCCTGCCTGCAGTCCTGATCAGTCTCCAATAGAGAATGTGTGAAGAATTTTGAAACAAAAAGCACAAATACTGCTGCACACCTTCAGACCCAACATTACAAAGTGGTAGAAGCTGCTCTATCTCAGTTATTATTATTATTATTATTTGGAACTTGTTGCTGATTTAAAATGCACAAATGCATGTTTTTCTATTATCAAATGAAAATAAATTATAACCTAAACACAAAATTATAACAAATGACAGTCAACAACACGTGGAAATAAATTGCTCTCTTGTGGTATTTACGTGTGGCCGAAAATACTTTAAAAAAGAAGCTGAAAAGGAGAAGAATGTATTCCCAGTCATGGTTAGATTTGGAGGACAGACCTTCTGCTATCAGGCACCTTTATGACTGAACCAGTTACTAATTTGGGTTCAGGAGGCTGACGCCACCTCCGCCTTTAAAACTAAATTGAAAACATTCTGTTTAAAACCTATAGTTAGTCTAAACAATAGTGTGTTAGGGCTATTAGCTGTAGCTACACTTATAGGAATGGCTGAAGCCAAGATCAGAGCGGGCTCATCTTAAATATAGCCTTCGTCATTGCTACGCTCTCTCTGGGATGCTGACCTGCCGTCTGACCCTCTGACCACCTCAGTGTTACTGCCTATAAGTGCATGGAATTCTTAGTTCTCCAGCTAATGGATATTTGCCATTAATATATTTTGTCTTATATAATATTGCCAAAATATCTGTGCCTCTACACTCTCTGTCCTCCATCCCATCTCCTTCCTCTTTTTCTCTTCCTTTACCCAGCAGGCATTTGGCTGAAAGGTCCCCCTTAACTTAAAGGCTTCTCTGCTGCTAGGGGAGATTTTTACCTACCATTGTTTCTTTAATTCAGTACAGTTCAATACTACTTATAGTTAATAATATTTGCATGGAGGTCATGCTCTGGATCTCTGAAAAGTTCCTGGAGACAGTTTGTGTTGTAATAGACGCTCTACAAATAAAGTTGAATTGAACAAGGGACTGGAAAAGGGCAAATCTTGAACAGACTTTTTCTTGTAGGTGAGATCATTGAGAAGAAATGGAAGGCAAGACAGCCTCGCCATCTTCTTGGTGAACCAGACAGTAAATTATCATTATTGTTAACTAACTTGCTGTGTGTCGTCACTGTGGTTTCTCATCTTGAGTCCTGGTCATCATTTAAATTTTTTACTAATGCACACCAAGGCATGTCATAATCAGTAATGCTACAACTACTCAATTCCACATTATGAGTGGCCGGCATGCCAACCTGGCTATATGTGCAGAGCTAAAAAGAACAAAGGAATTATGCAAGATCAAGTCTGGCTGTATCCAGATTGTGGCTGCCACAATCTGCTCAATAATAAGACAAGTACCAGTGGGAATATGCTTTCCTTGCTGTGGGTTCTGTGTCCTTTCTTGAGGGAACAGTTTGACATTTTGTAAAATATCTTACTCTGCTTTCTTGCTTGAGTGTTGGGGGGAAATAAAAAAAAAAAAAAGAATCAATGCCACTTTCCAATCTATCTACATCTGTCAAATAGGTAGCCTATAGCCTGCAGACACAACAGTCTTCCCACCACGGCTCACTAATCAAAATGTTAATGTATGATTTATTTTCTTATCTGTGAGAGGGTGGAGGAATCTTCTAGTCTAACACTCAGAAAAAAGACAAATTTACATATTTCCTAAAATAAAAAAATAAAAAAGAAATTGAAAAACATTTTTTTTTGTTAAGTTTTCTTTTGATACACCTTAGGTGAGTGAATGCAGGAAAGGCAAAGCTTTATCGTTAAATATCATGGATTCATGGTATGTTTTTAGGCCAGTGACTCACTGATATTTGTGGTATTTGACTTGGAGCCTGTGGTGAACACAGCCAAGCTCCCACAGGTTCAGCAGACTGGTCAACGCTGTAAGATCAGATAGCCATATGCTGTACCTGATGCTATACTGTCTTTGTTAGTCTCTCCTTTTGAACAGAGAGCAAACTGTCCAATGAACTGGGCTTCTCTTGAACATGTCAGTCATTTTCTCACGAGGGAGAAGCATCAAAGGAAGCCCAGAGACTCCATCAGACTGAATGTTCTCTCGATGCCAACACACGGCTGATCAAAACAGAATAGGTTAGCGTGACCTGTATTTCAAAGGCATTTGCAATTCAAATCACTATCTCAAGCCCTCACTCAACATAATAAAGTTTATATTGGGCGAAGCAGTTTAGTTTGTGATCTGTTGAGTGTGCTGTTTTGAGCCAACAGAATCAGGATTCCCATGGCTTGACAACACTGACTCTAAACCTACAATGGCCTGCAACATCAGCACTTAACAACGTGATTCTTGGCTTGTTGTACCACTACATCCAGAAGATTCAACTTGTGAAATCAATAGTGAAGTTTGCGGTCAATGTAAAAAAATGATATATGGATGTACTGGAGGAAATTCTCTTAGTTACAATAATTATTTGCCATTGCTGTAAATTTTTAAAACAGGCGTAGCTTAGAAAAAAAAAAATTATATTTTCACTATATGGATACATTCAGGCATTATCACTATTCTTACAGGTTATGTCCAGATAGTCACAGGGACAAATGTGTGAATCCTTTTGAAATTATATCGTGGTCATAGAAGATTAATTCTTATGTTCAAGACCCACAGGATGCGGAACAGCCATGGATTGGCAGCGCCAGCTGCTTTGACACGGCCATTCACGTCAATGAGAGCAGTCGCAGCAGAAGCGCCCTGAAGCAACCGTCCATGCTGCTCCGCCAGACATATGTGTCAAACATATTTTGGCCAACTGAAATTCGATGAAATTCACCAGCAGGCTCTGATTCCTACATAGACATTATGTTAACCCGTGGAGGCTGAAGGTAAACAGTTCAGAAGATATTTGAACCAAGCATTAGAAAAGGGTCCATCTATACATCAAAAACACACATTTGACAGCATTCAGCATTTTTAAATGTGTAATTCTAGAAAGAACAAGGCATGATGAGAAATGCATCAGTCACTTCTGTTGGTATTTTGATTTTACCCATGGCTTCTCTTTTAGCACAGTCACTACATGAATGTAGTGCAGCTAACGTTACAGGGCCAGACGACCCCAACACAGCTACCTCGGGGATCACAGACCTTTCCACAGTGGACGAGCCTGCATGCTAGCCCAAACTGCAAGCTTTCCCAGCCACACAAGTTCTCAGTGGAAAGAGGAGGACTTTTCTCTGCTAAATGGTATGCCCGATACAGTTGGTTAGAGTACAGCATTAAACTGGAAGCGTTTTTTTTTGCCAGTCCTGTCGCCACTTTGGCACGGACGTCAAGGAGGACAGATTCGGAAAAACAGGAATGAGAGACTGGGGGCATTTAGATCAGTTTTGTGCAAAAGCATGAAGCAAGTAATGCTCATGCTTCTGTTGTGGCCCGACACAAAGGTTACATTGAGATAAAACGAGTTGGAAACTGTGACATCGTACATCATGTTACAGAAGACAAACAAGAGCGTTTCATTGACTCTATTGAAAGAAACCGGGCACACGTGATAGTTGTCATTGATATTTTGCTGTTTTGTGCAAAACAAGGCATTGCACTGGTCACCAAGGAGGACGCAGAAAGCCTGAACAGAGGACACTAGAGTTGTTCTAATTGATTTGTGACTATGACCCTGATATAAAAAAATCGCTTGGACGAGCTTCCAAATAACGCAAAAATAATGAGCCCTGACATTCAGAACGACCTCCTTGAAACTGCAGCATCACTACTCCAACGGAAAATCAAAGCGGAGCTTCATGCACAGACTGATACGTACTATGCCATTTCAGCTGATGAATATAAGGACATCTCAAAGAAAGAGCTTGTTGCTGTTTGCTTAAGGTATGTATATAACATTAACCTCAGATAGAGAGCTGTCGGATTTGTCGCGACAGATGACATGACATCCTCTGGCATCACTAAAAAGATTTTGGGAGTACTGGAACCACTGCAGCTGGATCCTGAATTGTGTGTGGGTTTCAGTTTTGATGGAGCAGCAGTTATGTCTGGTGAGAAAGGCTGGGGTGCAGGTGCAGCTCAGCTTTTCCTCATGCAGTGCCTGTACACTGCCACTCCCACCGCCTGAATCTGGTGCTTTCCACAGCTTCAAAAGTGTCTCCCACTGTGGCCACTTTTTTTGATGTTGTGAATTCACTGCATCGTTTCATGACCGGAGCCAACAGACACACACGATTTCTACAAATCTAAGAAGAGCTTCACCCCGACGCACCCCGCCTGGAGCTCGTGCGCTCCACAGATATTAGGTGGAGTTCAAAATCAGAGTCTGTGAGCCGAGTTTTAACATTGTATGATGTCATATTAGAAACACTGAGTGAGTTTGCGGAGGGCTCAGGTCAGACCAAAATAGACGCAGAGTCTCTCCTGCAACAAGTACTGACCAAAAGATTCATATTTCTTCTTGTTGCATTTTCTAAGCTGTTCAGTGCAAGTGATTTTGCGACAAAAAGCCTACAGTCTCCATCTGTGTCAATGACTGACTGCATCCACATGACTGAGGGCCTCGAAGAAACCTTTGCTACTTTCAGGAGTAACTCAGACGGGGAATTCAAGAGAATAATCAGGCTAACTGATGCCATCATGAAGAAAAATGATGTGCAGAACTGGGATGTAGCAGGTGCACGAAACAGAAAGCTGCCTGCAAAGTTTGCTGACTCGCATGTGGCCTCTACAGTGGGCAGGTGTGCACCCGTCAGGAGTAATTCTGATTTGCAGTCCTTGTGGATTATGATCCTTGACAGACAGCTGATGGAATTGAACAACTGTTTTCAGAGTGACTCTTATGGAATATTGAAGACTGCTGCCTCCCTGCTGCCTGCATCAGATGCGACATACTGCGCGCGCTGAGCAGGCATTATGGACTTGGTCTGGAGGACCCCTGAATTGACTGTGTTTAGGCAACTCATCAAACGGAAGGTGGATGGCGGACATGAGTTCCCGTCCATTATTGAAGTCTTAGACTCCTGCGACAAAGATGTTTTCCCCAAGATGAACTGTTTGCTTCGTATTCTGATATTATTACCTGTTACAAGTTGCTCTGTGGAGCATCTTTTTTCAGTTGTCAACAGGATCAAACAACAATGCTCACAAAGAGACTCAGTAGCCTCTCGTTGCTCATGTTTGAAAAGAGCTTGCGGAGAAACTGGACTCTGATGAAATAATAAATGCATTCAAGGCCAAGCCACGCCGTTTTGCCCTTTAAATTGAGAGCTGTGCAGTGCGCACAGGTAAGCAGCAATATGGTTGTCTTTTACTCTGCTGCCATCAGGCCAACCTGTTCCATAATCACATGTGATGAATGTTAAGCCCAATAGTCGTGTTCAGCCTATAGTTAAATAGCTTTGTTGATCATACATAATGTGGATTCCTACTTTATGGCTCTGTGAGAGTTCATGAGTACGCGCATGAGTGTTATATTTACACTATGTTAGCTTCATTGGGCACGCAATGTGTGTGTGGTTATGTTTTTGTGATGTTTTTTTGAGGACAAGCATAAAATGTGGTTATTTTATTACTTATTATTATATTATATATATTATTATACTTATTATATATTATTGATTATTTATTATTGATCCGTGTGTCATTCATTCTATCCTTTTTTAATTGTCAATCAAAAATAAAATAAAAAGTGACATTTTATTATGTTTTCATTTTTTTATATAACACAAAAAAAAATTGAAAAAAATGCCAGATTTTTTTTTTTTTTTATATATATAGTTTAAATTTTAGACTTGGATCAAAAATAAGAAATTAAAAAATGGGCCACAGAACTGAATTTATTTTATAATAGAGTACTGGACTTTCTGTTGTCAATTACACATCTGTGCCACTAGATGGAGCCGCACTGAAGTAACCAGTAAGAGAACAGCACGACAGTGAACACATGGAGCAGATCTGATGTAACATGGAGGAATGACACGAAAGTTTTGAATTATTAATATTGCTGCCTGAGTAGCTACCCGAACTGTAAAATACACGGATTTTCACCGTTCTCCATGTCTGTTTTAGCTTTTCCATGTTTACCTGCCAATTGTCTTCCGGTGGGAAAGCAGTTTGAGGGTAGCGCAACCTGCTCTTAAAGGCAATGACTTCTGATGCACTGATTGGTTTAACAGGTGGAACGCCCCAACCACTCCTATGCATAATGTAGTGGGTAGCGCAGATGGGATAGAGGGTATAGCAAGGGTGGAAAGATCACGTTTTCTGCAGGGGAATGCCTCTCCCGCTACATGCTATCCCTAAATAGCAGCTTTAGCAGATCTGGCGGAAGATCGGGCCCTTAGTCTTGTTCCTCCAGATTCGACTTTGGTTTCCAGGGGGCAATGCTAACACACTGCAGAGGAAACCAGCTCTCAGTGCAGAGGAGAAAAGACAATGGCTGTCCAGGCCAAGTATTTCATGGACTATAAATACAAACTCAGCATATTCAGTAAAAACAATAAATGTTTGAGGCTGTCTGTACTTCTGATTGCAATGAAGACGAGATATGCTCTGAGTTTTCATTAAAGAAGCAGGATATTTTCAGTGGGTTCACAAACTTTGTCTGAGAACTGTTCAAAGCCTGAGTCAGAGAGAGAAACAGCAAAGACCCTAAGGGATCATACTTTACATTTATTAGGTCAGACACAGTGCGAGAGGAGGTTCCGGGCTGGTGCAAGGTTGCAAAGAGGTTTGCAGAGGAGGTAGCAAATGTAATAAGGCAAAAGCAGCTTAAATAGTATTCCAGTGTGACACCAAGAAGGGAAATGAGCAGATGCTGAGATCTGCTGTTTCGAGCTGATACGCAGAGACTTTGGGCCTGAGCTTTGCTTCATGCTAAATTTCTGAATTATTGAACTGTGAGACATGCTCTTAATTAGCAGATGTTTCCTCGGATTTTTCTGAAGAAGCTCAAAATATCCTGAGCTCTTTAATGAACTGGAAGTTGATTTGGAACTCCAGCTCAACAATTCAACCGTCTTAAACAAAGAATAAATAAAAATAAATTCCTTGTTCAATTGATTTTTTTCTGCAGGTCTTACAGATAGAGTTAATATCAACAAGGTAGCTAAAAATCTCAAGATTAATGCAATGTCTTGTATCAAAGAAGGGTCTTCTGATGGAGCCCACAAGTGGGTAAAAATGAGCAGAGCTGGGTTTAGGATTTTTTTTTTCTCTTTTCTTTTTTTTTTTTTTTTTTTTCTGTTGGCTTGGCTAAAATGTCGATGTTTCTGGCCTAATTTGTCTTGGTGAAAGCGTGGTCACATTTCCCCATTACATTTCAGTTATTGCTGTGCTGTTGTGACCGATAAAAATCAAGACCTAACAAAACAAATACCAGAAGTTGTGATAAACTGGATTTGTTATTTTTTCCATTGTCATGTTCACCCCTTTTGAGTGCAAAAGTCATTTGGTTTTTGGTGATAAAACCACAGGGAATTGCTACATTGGATTCTGTGATAATAAATGAAAATGAAAGATGGATCAGCACTGGGAAACTCACATGTACCCAGATGGCCTTTTTGTATCTTTAGGCCATGTCACTGGCTGCAGCTATAAACAAATTTATGCCATCTGTTTGCTAATGGATTTGGGTCCATCTGTCTAATCAACAATCTAGGAGTTTTTCCCCTAGTTTGTATGAATATGAGGAATGTTAATAAGCAGCAGAAAATTCATATGTACAACCTCAATTCTAAAAAAAAAAAAAAAAGAGAGAGAGATGCTATGGAAAACGTAATTAAAAACAGAATGCAATGATTTGCAAATCTTATTAACCTGTATTTTGTTCCCAGGCCAAACAGTGATATCTGGCATCCCATAGTCACTCCCCTAATCCCAGCCCTCACTGTTCCCTCTCACTGTCAACACAACAAGTAGACTTACAACATGGCTACCACAGCCAAACCAGCACTGCCACCTCAAACTGACTGAAACTCCATTCATGCAAGCTCTAGGTAGTGACAAGTCATCCATGTAAGCCCTAACTGGTGGGAGCTATATCCCCTCTCATCTCTCCACCACCTACCACCCAACTTGGAAAGCTCTGATGATTATTCCCAATGCCACTGTAAATACTCTGTACACTATTGTACACTCTGTCATAATACCCATTTATCACCTCTGCCACCCTGTTGTTAAACCTGCTGTATTTATACACAGCCTAATGTCCTGAAAATATGCTTTCACCAAGTTAACAACTACCCTGGGCACTCTAAAATAATCAAATGGACTCCAAATAAGGATATGTGGTACTGAACTAAACACATTTGCTAGACCTAAAAATATCACAAGTAAATTCTCTTTTCTGAAGTCTTGGCTGCCAGAATCTGGTCCCAGATTATACTAGTATGCTCCAAGCACCTGGTATTCCTGCCTTATGCACTGTAGTATCTATTAAGTTACTACTTTCTAAAATACCAAATTAATCTCTGCACTGAAGAAAACCCTCCCCTCTACATTTAGCAAAGAAATAATCTGGAACTGGCTGAAGTCTGAAGCCTCCTTCTTTGATGAGGACATTCCCCTGCCCTACGCTATGCTCTTGGGATAATTTTTTGTCTCAAAGTATTCTTAACTGCCTCCACAGAAATTTCAGAAATATCAAGGGCTTCTATAAACTCGGTAAGGGACTCTATTCGGCCCTGGGGCTGAAGAAGCTTTTGCGTGCCTGACTACTTCCTGAACTTCCTTACTTTTCGGTAGCCTAACATCCATCTCATGACCTACCTCTCCTAACAGTGGCATATCACGTGGAAGGCCTAATTTTCTCTTCTCTGAATCAAAATAGGTCTATTATAGGTAATATATTAGCTCCATTTGACTTTCATGGCAGCAGCACATCTAAAAAAAAAAAAGTTAGAACAGGGAGATGTTTTCCATTGTGTAGCATCCCCTCTTCTTTTAACAACTCTCTGTAAATGTCTGGGAAGTGAAGAGACCAGTTTTATGCATTTGGACTCTTCTCCTGTGAAGCCATGCTGTAGTGATGGATGCAGTGTGTGGTTTAGCATTATCATGCTGAAATATGAGTTGCCTTCTCTAAAAGAGACTCTGTCTAAAATCATGCCTGTTTTAAATGCAGTGCTTTCTGAGAGCACGAAGATCATGCACATGCAGTTTTGACCTTTGGCTTTGTCATTTGTGCACAGAGAGTCATCCTGATTCTCAAACTCATTCAAAGTCAAAATTAGATATTTTCCATGAAACGGCGAAATGTATCAGTTTCAACATCTGATGTGTCTATATATTCTATTGGGAATGAAATATGGGTTTATGAGATTTGCAAATCATTGCATTCTGTTTTTATTTACATTTTCCACAGCATCCTAATTTTTTTCAAATTGAGGTTATGTGTACATTTAAATGTGTGTGGCTTTAGTCTGTTGAATAAAATGCTATCCAAGCCACAGGAGCCCACTCCTTTTCCTCCATGTATTATTTCTTACAGTGAGTTAATTTATTATTTAGGTACTGCAGGAA
This sequence comes from Hirundichthys speculiger, assembly GCA_018398805.1. Lineage (NCBI taxonomy): Eukaryota > Metazoa > Chordata > Actinopteri > Beloniformes > Exocoetidae > Hirundichthys > Hirundichthys speculiger. The sequence goes on from JAGFBZ010000258.1 coordinate 3,977,392, forward strand.
ATGGGGAATCCCTTATTGAACACTCTGCAGTAAGGCATATTAGATTTGATATACATTATTTTACTCTCTTTTATCATTCAGAAATCAAGAGAAAGGTCATGAAAGACCTCTGGAAGTACACCTGGCTGTAGCACTGAAAAACTTGAACCTGTTGGTTTACTGGTGCAACTTTATTTTGATATATGATTCTTCATTTATGTTATTAACAACCATACTGTAATTTCTACAAGTGTGTTTGGATTCCATCCATCCATTAACTTCCGCTTGGTCCGGAGTCGGGTCGTGGGGGCAGCAGCTGCAGCAGAGAGGCCCAGACCTCCCTCCCCTCGGCCGCTTTCATCAGCTCCTCTGGGAGAACCCCGAGGCGGTCCCAGGCCACCCGAGAGACATAATCTCTCCAGCGGGTCCTGGGTCTGCCCCGTGGTCTTCTCCCAGTTGGACATGCCTGAAACACCTCTCCAGGGAGGCATCCGGGGGGCATCTTAGCCAGATGCCCGAACCACCTCAACTGGCTCCTCTCAATGTAAAGGAGCAGCAGTTCTCCTGAATGACTGAACTTCTCACCTTATCTCGAAGGGAGAGTCCAGCTACCCTGCGGAGAAAACTCATTTCCGCTGCTTGTATCCACGATCTTGTTCTTTCGGTCACTACCCACTGTTCATGACCATAGGTGAGGGTTGGAACAAAGATCGACCGGTAAACAGAGAGCCTTGCCTTTCCGCTAAGCTCTCTCTTCACCGCAACGGACCGGTACAGAGTCCACACCACAGCAGGCGCTGCACCAATCCGTCTGTCGATCTCCCGCTCTTTTCTCTCATCACTCATGAACAAGACCCCGAGATACTTAAACTCCTCCTCTTGAGGCAGAACCTCACTCCCGACCCGGAGAAGGCATTCTACCCTTTTCCGACTGAGGACCATGGTCTCAGATTTGGAGGTGTTGATTCTCATCTCTGCCGCTTCACACTCGGCTGCGAACCGCTCCAGCGAGAGCTGAAGATCCCCACTCGATGGCGCCAACAGGACCACGTCATCTGCAAACAGCAGAGACAAAATCCTGACACCACCGAACTGGAACCCCTCCGCTCCTTGGCTGCGCCTAGAAATTCTTTCCATAAACATTATGAACAGAATCTGTGACAAAGGGCAGCCCTGGCAGAGTCCAACTCTCACTGAAAACAAGTCAGACTTAGAACCGGCAATGCGGACCAAGCTCCCACTCCATTTGTACAGGGACTGGACAGCCCGTAACAACGGGCCCAGTACCCCATACTCCTGGAGTACCCCCCACAGGCCCCCCCCGCGGGACACGGTCAAATGGCCGCTCCAAGTCCACAAAACACATGTGGACTGGTTGGGCAAATTCCCATGTTCCCTCCAGGACCCTAGTGAAGATATAGAGTTGGTCCAGTGTTCCACAACCAGGACGGAACCCACATTGTTCCTCCTGGATCCGGGATTTGACAATCGTTTGAACTTTCTTCTCTAGCACCCTTGCATAGACCTTACCAGGGAGGCTGAGGAGTGTGATTCCCCTGTAATTGGAACACACCCTCCGGTCCCCCCTCTTAAAAAGGGGAACTGCCCCCGATTCCCATACGATGTTGCAGAGACGTGTCAACCAAGAGAGTCCTACAGTCCTACAACATCCAGAGCCTTCAGGAACTCAGGGCGGATCTCGTCCACCCCCGGAGCCCGGCCACTGTGCAGCTTTTTAACTACCTCGGTGACCTCAGCTCCGGTAATGAACGAGTCCACCTCTAAGTCCACTGGCTCAGCATCCTCAATGGAAGACATGTTGGTGGGATTAAGAAGGTCCTTGAAGTATTCCTTCCATCACCGAACGACATCTCCAGTTGAGGTCAGCAGCAACCGACCTTCACTATACACAGTGTTGGTGAAGCACTGCTTTCCCCGCCCGAGCTGTCTGACGGTTTACCAGAATCTCTGTGGAGCCGATCGAAAGTCTTTTTTCCATGGCCTCACCAAACTCCTCCCACACCTGAGTTTTCACCTCAGAGACCACCAAAGCGGCCGCCCGCTTGGCCTGCCGATACCTGTCTGCTGATTCCAGAGTCCCACAAGCTAACCAAGCCCGGTAGGACTCCTTCTTCAGCCTGACGGCCTCTCTCACCCGATGTGTCCACCACTGAGTCCGAGGATTGCCGCTACGACAGGCACCGATGACCTTACGGCCACAGCTCTGGTCAGCCACTTCAGCAATGGAGGCATGGAAAGTGGCCTTTTCAGACTCAATATCCCCTGCCTCCCCCGGGATGTGATTGAAGCTCTGTCAGAGGTGTGAGTTGAAGATCTGTCTGACAGGTTCCTCTGCCAGACGTTCCCAGCAAACCCCCACTACACGTTTGGGCCTACCAGGTCTGACCGGCATTCTCCCCCGCCATCTGATTTAACCCACCACCAGGTAGTGATCAGTTGACAGCTCAGCTCCTCTCTTTACCCGATTGTCCAAAACATACGGCCGAAGATCAGATGATACAACTATAAAGTTGATCATCGATCTGCGGCCAAGAGTGTCCTTATGCCACATGCATTTATGGACACTTATGCTGGAACATGGTGTTTGTTATGGATAAACTGTCGCCCATAACACACTGCACCCGACTCCTATGTTTGCATGTCTGGTCTTTTATTACATAACAGTCCACCACACATTCATTTATATACACCACACCGCACAAACACTGCAGAGGTCACCATACTGCACAACCACACCATGACTGTCTTGTCTCTTTGTCCTGTCCTTTCATGTTTTTACTTCCTGTGATTTTAGCTATGGCTGACAGAATCAGAGGTTACTAAAATATGTCAGATGGGACTGGTGAAGGACACATTCACTTACTCACAACGCACAAGAAAAGTAACATCTGCTGAAAGATCAAAATGCATATATATTTGACTTTAAAAAGCTTTTAGCCAAATTATGGTAGTAAACAGTTTTATAATAATAATTATAATAATTTAACTTTACTCCAATGCATTTTCAGACTTGCAATTATTAACATGATTATGTGTCAAAGTTACATGTGCTATGTTCTAAATGAATAACATTATTATTATATAATGCATTATTTAACAAAAAATAATGCATTAAAATGACTTCTTGACACATCATAAAACATCTACAATGACATGTTGATTTGTAGGGTTATGCAATGTTGAAGGCAAAAAAAAAAGAATATTCAGCAGTTGCTGGTCACACCCCCGCTGTCAAGTAAGAATGGGTAATACTGCAAAATGTATCAATTAGTCTTTGCTTGATATGATTTCCCAAAAATCACTGATAACCAGAGAAAACATCCCTCATGCTGGGTGCACTTGCAAGATAAAGCACAGTCATTCCAAAAATGAAATACAACAACTGCATTCCATATTTCAGTAACTGTTTTATGGTGCAGCTGTTGTCTACGTTCCTTTTTATAGTTTCAGCTGAGTTTCCTGTGAAATAGCTCCCATCCCACTTACTAATCACTGAACCAACACTTCCACCACACTGTCATGAAGTACTGCACACACACACACATGTTATAGACAGACAGCAGCTACATCCAGCATACTCTCAAACACATACAACCACACACAGGTGGCGAGCTAACAAGACAGCTTGACATGTGCAAGCAGGTTTTGCTGACCAGTTGGGTTTTTTAACTGACGCTAGGAGAAATCCCACCAACATTTAACTCTTTGGCTGGCTATTTTTACACATTTTCTCTGAAGACTCCTTAACACATGAGGAACTGTGAGAAGAGAAATATAGTGAATTTCAACATCCCTGGTTATAGGTCCCTGTGCATGTATGTCTGCATCCAGTAAAACTATGTAACATGATTTGTAGATTGAAGTGTGGGGTAAGAGGCTCTAATGAGCTCTGAGACCAAGGTTAAAATTAAAAAAGTTTCTTTCTTTCTTTTTTCTTTCTTTTGGGTATGAGTGTGCCAGTTAAAGATGTATTCTGGTCAAAAAACAAAAAAGACAGAAAAATAAAGAAAACTTGCTCCTATTGTCTTCGGATCAATATGACCTGATTTCAAAAGTTCGTATGGTATAACTTTGGTTTCCTTCCAAATAGCTGCTTATAAATTACATGGATTGTTCCATACTTTTTTTTTGTCTGCATTTACATTCTTGGTTAGGGTGATGAATGCCAAACCATCTAGTATGTATATGCTATTTAATCTTACAGCAGACTTTTTTTGTGGGAGTGTGAAGGGTGAATATGTGGATGGTTCCATACTATGGTCTTTGCAAGTAAAAACAAATTTGGACTATTTTTGTTAAATTATGTGTGTTTTATTAAAATTTATAACACTTGTGGTCCTCCCAGGTCAGTTTGACCTGGACACATTTAGTGGTACAATTTCAGTGGTAAAGTAGGTCCTTTTTTGTACTAATAATTAGGGGTTTTGACCAAAAGGTAAACTTATGTACTCAGTGTGCACACACAAAAGGGTACAAAACACACCACACACACACACACACACACACACACCCACACACACACACACACACACACACACATATATACCTTCAAAGCTACAGATGTGTAAACCTGATGTAATCACATCTTTTGATCTTCTGATCATGGGGTTACACACACATGCACACGCATTGACACGTGCATGTGCACACACACAAACACACTTCAAAGCATTGGGCATTGTAATTGCGTTGGACCTCCTGAACACAAGCTACACATTTATAAACATACATTTCATAGCTTTGATATGCCTTCCCCCATTTGGCAACAAAATAACAATATACAAAAAAAAAACAACAAGTTTAGAGCATCCTTGGAGCATTTCACAGCACCAAGTGCCAAAAATATAATGCACATACTCGAAAAACCCATAGCTCTGTAACCTGCCACTCATGCAAATAAAGACAGACAGATGCATCAGGACTGTTTTTCAATTTTGGATTGATATGATGAAGTTGCCCACACACACACACACACACACACACACATATATATGAAATTAATAAATTTCCTCGCCCACTCTGGTGGTGTTGTCTCTTTCAAGCTCGGGTCCTCTACCAGAGGTCTGAGGTCCTGAGGGTTCTACAGGATCTCAGATGTTCCCAGTATTCCCTCTTCTGGTCAGAGATCTCAGATGTTGTTCCTGGTATCTACTGGAGCCACCAATCCATCTTGAGGATTACAGCGCCCAGTACCCCGATCACTATTGGCACCACTGCCGCCTGCCTTCACACCCCACATTTTTTCCAGCTCTTCCTTCAGCCCTTGGTATTTCTAGAGAGTCTTGTGTTCCTTCTTTCTTGCCATTGGTTGGGATGGTCACATCCACCACCACTGCTCTCCTCTGATGTTTCTCCACCAACCACTAGGCTGATTAGCCATCACCAGTTTGTCATTTTGGATCTGGAAATCCAACAGGATCTTGACCTGCTCATTCTCAATCACCTTTGGGGGTGTTTCCCATCTTCACCCTGGGACCTTGAATCCATACTCAGCACAGATGTTTCTGTATATTATGCCTGCTACCTGATTGTGGGGCTCCATGAATGCTTTGCCTGCCAGGATTTTCCACTCTGCTGTGATGTGCTGAACTGTTTCAGGGGTGTCTTTCCACAGCCTGCATCTGGTGTCCTGTCTGGTGTGGTAGACCCCGGCCTCTATAGATCTTGTGTTTAGGGTCTGTTCTTGTGCAGCCATGATCAGTGCCTCTGTGCTGTCTTTCAGTCCAGCTTTTTCCACTGGTATGTTTTTCTGATGTCAGCCACCTCTTCAATTTGGTGGTGGTACATCTATGCAGGGGCTTATCCGTCCATGATAACCCCTCAGGTGTCTCCTCCATATTGCGTTTGAGTTACCTGAGGCATTCACTTAGCAGGTCATCAGTGAGGTCCATCTTCTTGATGTATTCCTGGAGGCCTGCTGTTTTTCCTGGTGGACAGTAGCTCTGACTCTCACTAGTCCTCGGCCTCCCCCCCTTCGCTTAGCGTACAACCTCAGGGTGCTGGACCTATGGTGAATTCCAATTCCTCCCTTAACCCTCAACCTTAACCCTCAACACACACCATTACCCATAAGGCCATCTTCTTAAAGGGGCCAGGCTGGCTCACAACATTTCTTCCCTGTGAGAGAACGCGCACAACATCCTGTGATGCTTGGGTGATGTGTCTTGGCCAATCAGCACACAGAGTCTAGAGTGCTGGGCTGTCTGTGTTTCTTGTGTTGCTTACAGGAGGCTGTGAGTTGTCGCGGAATTTCTGCAATTTTTTCTTGATTTTTTTTATCATACTATACAGTATATTTCTGAAAAATCTGCGAATAACTAAAACCGTGGATGTTAAAGCACGAATTGGCAAGGGATCAGTGTCTACAACCAAAGTTTAACCCACAGCTGTGCTTCAGGTTTAATGTAAGAGCAGTGTCACAACAAGCACAAGTTTAGCTTATTCGCAGTTAAAGTATCTGGAAACCTGAAATACGACCGAACCCAAAGTTACAGTAGCTTTAGTTTTGCCAAATGGGTTATGCTGTGGAAGCTATTTAGCCTCATCTATAAGAAATAATTTTGTGTACAAAACTGATTTAGCAGCCAACAAAAATAACATTAATTTCAGGGCTGGGCAGTGATTTTAATCGTGATTAATTGGATGATTCCCCTGATTAATCACGATTAATCATATTGTATATGCAAAATCAAATAATGAATTCAAAAGTAGTGTAAGGGAACTTTTATTTAAATGTTCTGCTGCCAGGGGTTGTTGAGGTGTGGCAAGGCATACAGAACATCACCAGCTACAGAGGCTGTGCTGTGACATCCGGGGACTCAGATGTGGCGTTGGCAGAAGAGCTGAACAGCTTCTTTGCACACTTTTAGTCTCAAACACAGCACTCAGCCACATCACTATAACCGCCACTAAAGCCCCCACCAGGCTCCAGCTCCCTCCATGAACTCTTGAGGCACATGATGTAATTGTGTGCTCTGTGCACTGAACCCCAGGAAGGCTGCAGGATCCAGATGGAGTACCTGGGAACGTACTCAAGGGATGTGCCAAGCATCTATCACAGGTCTTCACTGACATTTCCAACCCGTCTCTGGAACAAGCAGCCATCCCACCCTGCTTGAAATCTGCCATAATCATGCCAATCCCTAAAAAGACACCCACAACCAGCCTCAATGACTTCCGCCCCATAGCACTCACCCCAGTCATCACCAAGTGCTTTGAGAAACGGGTTTTGAGACGCATCAAAGCCGCCCCCCAAGCTAGCCAACCTGAGGCTCCCACCAGCCACCTGCTCCTGGATAAAAGACTTTCTGGTCAACCAAACCCAGCAGGTGAAACTGGGCCCTCACCTCTCCTCCCTGACTCTCAGCACTGGCTCCCTTCAGGGCTGTGTGTTGAGCCGACTACTCAAGTCCCTCTAGTCTTCCAACTGCAGTCCTGCTCACCCAGAGAACATCCTTATCAAATTTGCTGATGGCTCAACAGTGGTGGGGTTGATTGCAGGGGAAAACTAGGTGGCCTACAAAGATGACGTCCTGAAACTTGTCACTGAACTTCACCAAGACCAAGGAACTCATCTTGGACTTCAGGCAGAACAGAGCCTCCCCTCCCCCTCTGTACATCAACAGTGAATGTGTAGAGTGAGTTGAGTCCTTCATATTCCTCAGCTTTCACATCTCTGTTGACCTCTCCTGGTCGGTTAACACTACAGCACTGGTTAAGAAAGGCCCAGCAGCTGCTACACTTTCTGATGATGCTCAGGAAGGAGCAAACACACAGCTGCTGGTAACCTTCTACTATTCAACCATTGAGAGCCCGCTGACCTACGCTGTGAAGGTGTGGCACTCCAGCTGCACGGAGGCCAACTGGAAGAGACTGCAAAAGGTGGCAAATACTGCACAAATGATCATCAGCTGTCTTCTGCCTTCTTTGATTAACATCTACAACTCCCACTGTCTCAGCAGGGCCAGAAACGTCTTGAAGGACATCACCCACCCCAATCTTTTTAACCTGTTGCCCTCTGGCAGGCACTTCAGGTCCATTCATGCCTGAACAAACAGACTCAGGGACAGCTTTTTTCCCAAAGCTGTCACCATACTAAATTCAAATTTGCACAAGTATAAAACTGCACTGACATATTTGCACATATTTCCACCCACCACTGCACCACCTGACATAAACTTCCTCAGTCATTTTTTTTTGTGTGTGTATTTATATTCATACTGCTGAGTCTTTTTATTGTGCTTACTCTATGTGCACATTTACGGAGCTGCTCTTTAAATCTCATTATACTGAGTATAATGACAATAAAGACTTTCTATTCTATTATATTCTATTATACCGTCAGTTAGCATAGAATCTGTTCTTCCAAACTTGTTTTTTGATGCCGCGACTGCTGGAGCTCTGGCCGAGTCCTAGAGATCCTCAACCAAGATGGCCTGATAGGTGAGGCTGGCTGTGGTCCAGATAGGTGGCTCAGTCAGAAGGAGCAGGCAACAGCCAGACTCTGCTGGCTGGGAGCTAAAGGTTGCTAGCTACTGCTAGCATTTTTCCAGCTCAGAGCTCGTTGTAGTGGTCTGTTAGTACAATTAAAAGCATGACAAGGCAAATAAGACACATTTTATACTCCCTTGACATTTAAGCTGTGAATTAAGAGCTAAGTCCACCAAAAAAGCTTAGTGGTGTGTAGCTAATGTGGTGACAGCTTGCCATTAACACTGCACACTGTAATGTCGTGGTCACTAAAAAATAAAAATAACAAACAAAAAAAATTGCACCTTAAATATGCATATATTTACGTCTTTATATAGGTATAGTATGTAAAAATTGTTTACAATTTAGACTGTTTTGTGTGCCCATTCCATAAAATTCAAAACACAGATTCTTTACAGTTCTCGGTTGTAAGGCCGCAAGTTGAAAAAAAAAACAGACCAAGCAGTTTGAAGAATTCTTTTATAAGGCACCAAATGACAGTAAGGTGTTTTTTAAGAGTCGGTCCTTTGAAACTCACCTGAAGATTTTTTGACTCTGTAGAATTCTAGCTCTGGTGGTCTTAACATTTTAATAATAGATCCACTAGTATGGAATGGCATTTAATGAATTTTGACCTATTTGTGTCTGTGTTTTTGTGTGTGATGATACCAAAACGAGTGCTGAATATGCCAATGTTGAATCCTGATCAGCTTGATCTTCATATCTATGTGCCAATGTGCCTATCTATATGACATGCAACTCAGAACAAACTTGATTAAAAAAAGCTAAGGTGACAGGGGAAGGTCTATATGTCTATGCTTTATTTCATGCATGTGTGTGTCTCTCTGAGTGTGACTGTGCTAGTGATCACAGAAAAAGCACAGTGGTTGACATTTTTTAGCAAAAAGAGCTCAGCGAAGCCATCTTATGATTCTAATTGTTGCACTGCCAAGAAAATCTGTCACTGCAATTTCTACTGAATTGCTTGGAAAAAAAATGAAAGGCAGAGGACATGATTTATTAGATTCATGGACACTTATGGCAGTTTCATTACAGAGAGGAAAAGAAATAGAAAGTTTGGAAATAGTTTAGAAATAGAAAGTTCCATTTTTTAAAACAGAAAATGAAAAACTAAATTGACACAACATGAAAAAATTAAGAGAGGAGGCAAAAAAAAAAAAATACAATGGAGAGTGATGAATTGGCAATCTTTGGAGGTTGTACTGCCGTTGACGTCTTATGTGACAGCTGGCATCATCTTCAGCACCCCAGATGACCCAGAAGAGGAAGGAGTGGGTAAAGAAAATGAGTAAATGAACTAAGACATGGCAGTACAAAGAGAATGGAAAAAGTAGGAGAAAGGAATAAAACAAAAGAAAATGCAAGTGAAGATATCATTAAATCTGCAGCACAACCTACAAGTGGGGTGTGTTCCAGGAGTGTCGAGATCAAGGGTCTATATATTTGGTTCCCCCCTTTTTTTTAAACTGTATTTAACCAATTTTAATTGAGAACCAACTATCAATTTAAATATCAAGCTGACTAAGGGCAACACAGACAGAGAAAATCTGGCATTGCCACACATCTGAATTTTCTAGTCTGACTTAATCTAGGAAATAAAGAAAACCGCAGTTCTGTGACTGGCCATTAGGGGCTAGCTCTAAAAGCAAGTCAATCCCCAGCGACCCCCATCATTTAATGTCCAACTTTGCAGCAGAGATAAATATATTTACAGCCTGCTTCAAAAAATCAGAATTGGTCTCAGCAGCTAGATTTCACATCTATAACAACTGTAAAGGCAGGTTTTATGTAACTCATTAGATAAGATTATATAAAGCCACAAATGTATGCCATCACTCACTTGAAGACTTGAGCATAATTATTCTTCTTTTTAAGATAAATAGCTTGTTTAACTGCACTAAGAGATTACTACAACCAGTTTTGAGTTGGCCTAGAAGATTTGTGGGGAGGAAGTCCGGAGGTGACGCTTAGCAATCCAGCCTGATGAAGCTATCTTGATCCCCGATAGAAGGCGGCCAGTCAAGGCTGACCAGAGTTGCCAGTTGGACTGCCTCTAGCTGATTGGCTAATACCTCTTGTAGCAGTTGGGTCAAGTGACCTTTGCTTCAGATGATTTCAGCACCCTGCCTATTTGAATAATTGGCTCACTAGCCAGTGGGTAGTCGATCGTTCTCAGCTACTCTCAGCTACTCATTGTTCAGTCGCCTAGACCGCGAGGCCTGGTTGACCCACGGGAAACCACAAGTCCCAGCAGAGGTCCATTTGTCTTTCATTTTACTCACGCAGCACTTGTTTCTAATGTTGTTTCGATAGTGGCCTCTGAAATGAGGATGTTAGGACAGAAAAAGCAAGGTAAGATAAGGTTTAGCATAAGCTAAACCAACCAAGCTAAAATAACTAACTTGTATGGTAGGTGTGTTCCACCCAGCTTCCAGTAAGAAGAAAGAACCTGAAAACTGGGATTTTTCTTTTTTTTTTAATGACTTTTTTTACTTGCCAGTCCCTTTGACAACTTAGAGATGCACCACACTGGTGTATATCTAATATTTTCACCGAGCCCAGTAATTCACCTCCTCTTACCTGGCTTTGTTACAGTATAACAAGAAGTGCATTTCATTTGATAACTCACTGGCTCATGTACGCTCTGTTGGGATTTGTCTGTACTGTGATTTTCCGGTGGGAAATTAAGGAAGCGGGGCAGAGATGGAGTGATGGAAGACGGCATAAAAAAAGAAATAACCAGTGAGATAAAGTAAAAGAAACCTGTGTGAGAAGGGTAATGAAGAGAAGCGAGCCAAAAGGACGGTCAGGTGATTGAAAGCACAAGTGAAAAGTAAAAAGAAAAGAGTGGTAATGGAAAAAAAGACAGGAGTAAAAATCACTGAAGAAGACTGATTTACTAAGTTGGAAAAAACAAATATTCATAAAGTAATCTCTGGCAGTGTAATCCTAAGGCAGTGTTACAAAGGGTAACATCTGTTATTTATAGTTTTTCTTAAAACTAAATTTAATCATCTTATAGTTCTGTCCAGCATATGCAACCACTAATAATCTCAACCACACATGCTTTCTTTCTCTCTATTTCAAGGACTATATATAGTTATTTCAAAAATTGATGTGTAAATCTTGTAAAAAAAAAAAAAAAAAAAAAAGAAAGAAAATTGGCTGTAATCATCTATAAATCCTTTTCAGGCAGAAATTACATTCTTGCATTTCACCACATGGGTGTGATGAAATGCTGACATGGGTATGTGTGAAGTCTAAAATAAGCAGAAAGATAATTGATGCCACAAAAAATATACAACACTATGTCACACATCCACAATGATGAAGATAGCTCACAGCTCCAGTGGACAGAGGAGACTAACTCATGAAAGTTATTACAGAAGAAAAAAAGGAGAGAGTAACTGAGCAAAAGACCAAACAAAATTGCATCTTAGATGGTGCTGTAAAAACAATGTAACTTCCACTGCCTACAGAGGAACCCAGAGCTTTGTGCTGCTTTAATGGGTTAAAGCAGCACAATAAAAAAAAAAAAAATCAACTGTATGAGTGCTCTGTACAGTTGAAATAAGGATGACGCTAAAAAAAAATGTAAACAACATTCAAATTTCTCAAGGCGGAAGTATTGATGTCTGACAGTATAACCAAATTGAAAGTGCTTGACTGATGTTGAATGAAAATAACATTGTCAGCCAAAACGGACAGAAAATCAGTAAACCAAATGCTGGCTTTGAAGTTGGTCAGCGTGACACATTGGGTTTGAATTTCAACCATCATTGTGGCTCTGGAACAGAACATTGAGAAAACAATTGTGTTTTTTTTTTTACATTTTATTTAGAAAATGGAATAAACAATTTACATAAATTGCTTCCCTATGAATTGCACTGGACCGCAGCATGAGAATAAGTTCATTTTCACCTTGGCACAGACTGTACAGAGCGGCGATTGTTACATAGTTTATCTGCAGTGAGACCTGGTGTTGGGCTGGCCTGGGAGCATAAACACAGTTTGGCAGCTGTAACGAAGTTAATATTGTATTTCGGCCATTGGAGCTGAAAGCCAAACCTCTGTGGACCCATTTGGCAGATTTTTTGTTAGTTTAAACTAGTTTAAACTCATTAAGATAATCCAGATCAGCATACTGGTAAATGGCTCAGTCAACTGCATAGTGGGAAAAAAGCAGCGTTATCTGCCTCTTGACTCAGCATTTCCTACACTAACAGAAAGGCAGACAGTGGCTCATCGCAGAAGTTTGTTAATGATCCAACTCTTGCTGAATCAAATTGATTCTGGAAGCAGAGAGAGGCAATTTGCAGGACAAACAAATATTTTCCGGTTAAGCTGTCTTAATAAATTCAAAGAAATAGCACTGACTGACATTTGTGTGTGCGGCAGCAGTTAATATTATGCTGAAAATTTCCATTCATTGGGGTGACAATAAGAAGTGTGTAGGTGTTTTTTCCTTTCCAAAATTACAAAGGAGCCTTCTGTGAGCCTCAGAAAATGAAATGTTTATGCTCATCAGGTGGGAAAAGGGATTGTTTTCAAAAAACAACACTTTCTTTTTAAATAGGTTGAACCTGACGAACCCACAGCCTGGCCTGTTGTGGAAAAACAGAAGAAATTTATGACCATAGTTGCCTAACCCCTTAATGAGCCAATAATAGTCTGACCAAGAGTCACTGATAGTCTGTGCATAAATCCTGAACTTTCTAAACAGTCAAACACACCAGTCACGTGCAAAAGTCAGTACTCCATCTTTTAATCTTTTGTCTTGTTTGTGTCAAAACATTTCAAAAAATCCCCTGATGATAGAACGCCTTAGTATTAGACAAATACAGCTTCAGACCAACACACAACTCTTATTTTACCATGCCAATGTTTATTTAGTAAAAATGAAGTCAAAAAATCTGTTCTAAACTGCTGATAATCGGTAAATATCAGCAGTTTAGCAGATTAACATTAAACAGTAATAACTTTAAGTATTAGTTTCCTGTATGAACTTATCAGTTCCCTTTGGTGGAGAGGATTTTTTTTTTTTAACACTTCTTTGCTTTACTGTGCAGTCTGACCTTCAGCTGAATCCACTGAAGGGTACATCTTGAATGTGTTCTACTTGCAAATAATCTTTCTTACTGTAGAAGAACTCTTAAATGTTTGGGAATTTTATTTTTTTTTTGGGTACAATGTTAACAGTATGGGTTTATTGATACATTGATCTACATCAAAAAAATCGATTTAATGATGAACGACTTAATAGCATCAATACAAAATGAAAACATTGATCGGACATCAATACCTGTAAACTTTATCAATACATGTTATTAAGTGGCTGTTTGAAGTTTGTTTTCATTAAAGGAACACATTGTAATTGATCTATCTAGTAAAAATAGAAATAAAAATGTAAAAATGTGAAATTATATTTTAGTTACTTACTGCAATTTGATATGAATTAAAGCTATTGTGTTCAATCAGTGAGATGATATCAATTCATGTATCATTCATTCTGTTTTCACCAAAATATTAAAGAGGCCTTATTTTTATTACTTCCGATTTTTGGTTCATAACAAAAAAAAAAAAAAAAAAGATCAAAAGAAAAAATGGTCCAAAAGATCAAATTTGATTTTAATATTTATGTGACCCAGAAGTTGTTCTGCTTGTCAAAGTGCTGGTAATGTAGTGAAACCAGCTGGAAGCAGACACCAGTTTGACTAGAGACGGTGGTTTTTACACGTGTTGATGCACCCTGGTGTGCTTTCGGTGAGCACCAAATTACATTGCATCATTTTTCACTTAGCTGACTTAACTTACTGTTTTGTTAGCATTAAGTTGGGCTTTCTAGCCATCACGATCCATCTCCATCCAGTTATCTCTGGTCCCTCAGCCATGCAAACATATGCGTTGTTCAGAGGAACATAAGATATAACTGAAGAGGAAGACATAACAACTGTCTTTTCCTCTTCAGATTTTCCCAATCACAGAATCTTCTGATGCTCATTTCCAACCCACTGCACGACATCCATTTACTGCAGCAGAACCGTGTGTCATACCAGTATTTGCACTTTCCCTATTTAGGTTGGCCGCTAGGCCCAAAAGAGTTCTGGTCATGAGTGTGGTTCATTTGGGTCACTGTTAACACAACAACTGCGCTCTGGTGGCACCAAACCAGCCGTAACAAAAGCAGTCTGAAGATGGAGTTTCGGTACAGTTGTCATGCGGTTTGTTTGTGGGATGAAAGCTCCAGATCCAAATACAGGGTGTTCAACACGTGTTTGAGCTAAGGAGGATTCCGTAGTCACTGGACAGCGCAGCGTTGGCAGTGAAGGATCAAGTAAACATGACAAAAGAAAGTAACGCCAGCAATCATGGACAAACAACTTTGTTTACAAGCTGTTTAGCTCATCTAGAGTCATACAAGCAAATAACTAAAGTAAGGCCTTTTTTTTCATGTTTTGGGACATGATTCAAAAACAAATAACCACATAACCAGTTACTTTTTCATTTTAAGATTTTTGATTGTTAGCTGAAAATGGAAAGAATGAATGATGGGTTGATATATGATATGATATTGATATATTGATACATGGATTGATATAGTCTCTCGTCAACTGTTGGCTCCTTAATCAAATCATATCAAATGAAATTCAGACCGTCTCAGACTTTGTGAAACTGGCAAACATGGTCCAGTTAATTGATGTAATGTTGTATCAGCTCCTTCTGTGTCGCTCGGCTTGGAGCCACAATTAATAATTTCAGGACCCCTCTTACAGTTCTCCTGGGAATCCCATTCAGTCACCCCTCAACTTAGGGCTTGACTTGTTTCAGGTCTGGCAGCACTCATACACTTGAAATGAGGATGCTTGGAATGTAGAGTCATAATATAATAATTAGTATCACAGGTTAATATAAGTGAAGCCAGGATAGCTAAAACAGCTAACCGACTGACACATAGCAGACATGTTCCAGCTGGCTTCCCAGTTCTGCTCATTCCACCCTTTTGCCACATGGAACAGTACGAGGAAAAAGAGGCTTTAAAAGTACCCTGCAGAAGACCTATTGGTGATGTCACAATGGGTTTGTCCAATTCCTCTTTTATTGTCTATGCGTAAGATGCAATGGAGTTCACCTGTAGTGGGACAAAGTTGTATTACAAGACAAGCTGGACCGTCCCAACTCATTAGCACCATATTGTCAGTGCTTCTTTGGTCAACGCAGCAAATCTATTTGCCCCCATCTGGTCAGATGTGATGTTGTTACATAAAGTGGCTTTAAGTTTTGAAAAGGCAGCATTTTTCTTCTTCTCTGTGCTTAATTAATCTTACTGGTTGCTGTTGTCACTTTATGGTCATCAGACAGATATGACGTGAGGAAACACATTTTCTGATATAACTCAGTATTTTCAGTATTTCCCAAACTATTCCTTTAACCTGTAACCCAGATTAAGAGTTTAAGGCTCAGCATTCATCAAGTAACTACCAAACACACTACCATGTAAATCAGTTTTAGCCAACAAGTTAGATGGCCAAGTATCTGCCCATTAAAAAAAACTACAGGATGAGCCAGCTCATTGGTCACTCAGAACAAGCTAATCAACTGACTGCAAAGTACGTCATTGGGTGGTCAGCCAGGCCTGCAGTCGACAGCCCAGGCAAGAATCCCAACAAGTCAAGAAAGTCACCCAAATAATTTTTCCAGGCCAGGCATCCCCACACTGGTCCGTCAGCCAACCAAATCGGCTTTTCCGCCAACATCGCCACAGGATCCCAGTAAAGGAGAGTGATAAACCGACATGAGATGAAGACGAGGGAAGGTGGGTGAGACAAAAAACCCAAATCCACACCAGCAAAGAGCCAAAAGAGTAGAAGCTTGACAGAATACAGCTCAATATTCAGCAGCAGGGCCAGCAGATGGTAAAGCATTTGCAGCATTCGTTCAGTAGGGTGTATGTGTGAAAGCATTTGGTGTACACATGCAAAAAATAAATAAAAAATATGTAATGAATCAGTGAGAAAAATATGAAATGGGATAATCTGGGAATGACTGATATACCAACAGAGTAATGAACACATCAATAACATTTAATTATTGTAAATGGACTGGCAACAATGACAGGGACCTCTGATGACCATCATTTTCTATGGAGCAATGATGCCAAAAGCATCATACCACACGGGTTTGTGCACATGCCAGCAGTCATCTGAACACTGGCACGACACCTTCTGCACAGCCAAAGAGCAGAAACGCACATGTTATAAAGCTTCTGGAATATTAATTTGCTGCCTCACGATAAGATATGAAAGCTTTTTAATGGTTAGTTGAATATCCATTGTACCAGCAGTATCACAAGGGAGAAGCCTTTGTGCGGTGATGAATTATGCCATAACTGTGTGTGAGAGTGTGTATGTGCGTAATAATGGAAGAATGAACCTGAATGAATCATGAAAACGATTCAAGATTGCAGTTTGATGTGGCAGCCAGGGGACCTAATGTAGAGGTGAGGTGGTATATGCGGAAAATTTCACAGGAAATACAAAAACAAATTCTGAACCACGGCAGAAAAGGCTGAGGAAATTTATGGTCGTCGTTTAAGAGCCCTCGTGGAAAACACACCCACATGCTTTGAAGAAATTCAGCTCTTAAAGACCCATCTCTAAGCCTCCTTTTATTTCTAAAGTAATGGAAAATGTGATCTTATTGCAACTCCTGCAATAGGGAAACTCAAACACGATCTGAGAACCTTTTCAGTCAGTTTAAGGCCCATCATAGCGCCACAATAGCTATGTTAAAGGTTACTTGTGATCTGCTCTTTTTTTTATACTCGGGTAACAATGCTAATTCTCACTTTATTGGACCTTAGTACCACCTCTGTTTCACCTGTCTCACCTTGACCACTCCTGTTCTAATGAAGTCATTTGAAAAAAACATCTTTCAGTCATGTCTCTGCCCAGTGATCAAGCAGCACTTTCTTTATGAGCAGTAGTACCTCACAGGAGTACGTTTTCAGTTCCCTCATCTGCACTATATACACTTCAGGCTGTATGAGGAGGACTGGACAAATACTGCGGCATCACCTATAGGTTTTTGAAGAGTATTTTTGAAGCCAGTTTATGGGGGAAGCCCTGGCATTTTTGAGCTGGAAAGGTCCCTCTAAGTCAGTGTTGAACGCCACCCACCCCAGACCTCCCCTGCAGTCTTCTTAAATATGCGAGTCTGAACTACAACAGTGTCATGAACCGCAGTAAGCATAGCAGTAAAATAACTTTTTATGACTGACTGTTAGTCAAAAAGTATCGGTGTGCTTGCTCACTCTTGACTAACTCATGTGGCTGTGAAGTACACAACAGCCATACTCAAGAGGAACTGACAATAAAGCTAAATATATCAATGGGTTAGCTTTGTATAACAATTTTAAATATTCAGAGAAGTAATAAAGCTATGTAAAAAAAAATACACATAAAAGCAAAGCAACTAAAACAGAGAGGCATGCTATCACATCATGAAACTAACTTGATGAAACTGGGTCATTCCTTGACAAAGACACACAAAAGACTGGAAACTAGGCTGCATCTGTAGCTCTGATGTGCTGAAATCTATGCCTTTTTATGGATAAAAATCCTTTTAGATGGAATTTACTGTTACTCTGGATCATCTTTAACATCTCAGCACACACAGCCTACTGTTACTCTCTGTATAGCCATTTTTACCTGCATGCCTGTCCTGATCTCCCCCCTCATAGACTGCAGCATGCTGGTGCCGACGTTAAAGCTGATGGTCTCTGTGGTCTCAGCATGGAGATTTTATTTTTGAGTGCACATTTCACTATTCCTTCTGACTGTTTGCCTGTCCGCTTTGAAACTCTCCTGCTGACGGACTCTGGTTGGCGTTTATAAGGACAGAGTGGCAGAGGTGAGAGGGGCAGGGATAACACAGGAGTTACGACCGTGTCAGTCTGCTGTCATCAGAGATAAATGAACCAATGGGCAGCATGGTGGGTGTTATTCCAGATTACCAGTCCAAGACCATGTTGGCAGGAAATGATCCCACCCAACCCCGAATAATCTCAAAAATGGGAAAATTGGCAAAACAAAACAAGCCTGGCCAGTCCGACGCCTCCCACCTTCACTCAGTTACCACAGGCTATCTGTTTCATTTTAGCTCATGTTAGTCTGTGATCTGTAAAACTGAATTTAC
Organism: Hirundichthys speculiger; assembly: GCA_018398805.1. NCBI lineage: Eukaryota > Metazoa > Chordata > Actinopteri > Beloniformes > Exocoetidae > Hirundichthys > Hirundichthys speculiger. The sequence goes on from JAGFBZ010000258.1 coordinate 3,996,076, forward strand.
CTTACACTCATTCTGATTGAATCTGTTCTCATTTCAGATGTTGCTCCTGCAATGACACCTGAAACAAGGACTGTCAGAGGTGAAATGAGACAAGCTCCCCCAGATCTGACGTAGCCAGCTGTCGTTAGCCTAGCCTCGGCTCAGCCAGGTGGTTTCAGGCAAAAAAGGTGACAGCAGCAGTGGTTGGACTGAAACTCGGACCCTTCCAACTTGACCATTAACGTAGGGGCAAAGGTGGTCACATGAGCAGGCAGCCAAAGCTTGGTGGCCACAGGCCAGCCGGCTGCTCTTTGCAGAAGAACAATTTCAGTGCTACCTCATTCAGCAGCCTTTCCATCCATTGTTCTAATGGAATAATTAACAGCACAAGCCATATAACATTTAAAGTAAGAGTGATTATGCTCTCTTGGCTCTTAATACATGAGTCAGATATCAAATTCACCGAAAATGCTGAGCACTAAGTAGCTAAAGAGATGAGAGCCAGGCGTTAACTCCATAGCCTGCAACGCAGCTGTCATTTAAAAAAATTTGTCGCATTATGAAATATTAATTGATAAGCTACAAACAACTCATACAGCTATGGGGGAAGAAATGCTATTTTAGATGCAAGATGTAGTGGAGGTTTGATGAAGTGTAATTTTCAACACACATTCAGGACAGCTTCAAAAACCAGATGATACCTTTTGAGATACACTCAGGACTGCTCAGCTTTCCATGTCAGCACTGCAATTATGACATTTGCAGATGACACAGGCATCGTTGGTCTCATAAAAAAAAAAACAGTGATGAGACATCATGCAGAAAGGAGGTGCAGAACATCCTGGTCTATCTCAAACAATTTAGTCCTTCACAAATCAAAGGCCAAATAAATTATTATGGACTTTCAGGAAGAACTGGGAATACACAACAATGGCAATCCTGATCAACTTTAAGCCAGGGGAGTGTGGCATCCACATTTCTAATGGACAAATACAGGAGACTGATGCACAAACAATAGCTGAAAAGGCACACAAATAACTCTACTTTCTCTAAAGTCTGAAAAAGGCAAACTCAACAAAAGAACTCCTGGTGTATCTGCTTACATAAGCTGTCATGATGTGGCATGAAAACAGCACAATTCAGGACAAAAAGCAACTGGAGAACATCATCAAAACAGCAGGAAAAAATGTCAATACTCACCTACCCACACTTGCAGACACATATAACATCTGCTGATTGATCCATTTTAAAGGAAACCGTCTTCATTCCTGAACACACATTACGCTTCTGTCATTAGGAATAAAGAATAAAGAAAAAAACACCTTTGACCCTGATGGTTTAATACAGTTAAACCATCAGGGTCAAAGGTGTTAGGAGCTATAGCTAAGGTGCTTGTTTTGTTTGTGTTTTTCCTTTTTTATGGCGCAGATGTCTATTTCATGGCACATATCAACATTGATAAAACTACCTCACAGACTTACAGTGAACATCAAGACAAGAGAGACTAAGAGACTCGAGAAAGTTAGAATGACAGAGGAAAAGACAAAACAAGAGTAAACTTTTGATAGTATGTATATATATATATATATATAATAACCTCCACACCTATAGGGGGCCTATTGAGCTAAAAAAAACGATTTCAAAAGTTCCTTTGTGCTGCTTTACAAGTTGGCTTTTCCTGCACTAATATGCATATTGCATATAATGACAGTTTAAACAGAATAAAATTCTATTTTATTCTATAATATTAGCTACTGTTTTCTTCCTTTTTTGCAGTAAGTTGATAATAAAAGCGGGATCATATAAATACAATCTACTCCAGTTCTTAGCAGGTAATTGAAACTTTGAAATCCCTTACAACCCACAATGAACACAACAAATGAGGCTAATAATGCCTATTAACATCAGTCAGCCATGCTGACACCTAAACCTTTTGCAGCGAAAAGCCCCATGAAACAGTTGGACTGACTAGAAAAGTGTATGCTGCAAATAAGACACCACAGAGGTGAAAAACTAGTTGATATTTCCATTAAGTGAATCAGACTGCTCAGCCAGACATCTTGCTTCCAGCTGCAGTTGTGTTAGAGCAGATCTGCCAGTTAAAAATATGTCAGCCTGAGTTAGCCCTGTTGCTTTTTCCCTCAGGCAACTTTTCTGGAATCCTGGCAGGGCATCCTGACTGTCAAATTACTTTTTCTATCATTTTTTTGTTGATTAGTGGTGGAATTGCTTGTTTCTGGCAGAGTCTTTGTTGCCCTGAAGAAAAAGGGAAACTGCAGTCAACACAACACTCACAACTTATTACTGTTCTGACTTCAGGCTACAGGGTTTTGCGACTTTTGCTGCCGCTTTTCAAAAACACTGCAGGCTGAAAGGTCAGTGGGTGTCTTTTAATTATGTTATGTCAAGTGTGAGTTGAGTGTTTTAGTTTCTTTGAGTTATAGTTGAGTTTTAAGTATTTAAGAGCTGAAATTTTGAGATTTTCTTTTAATTGTGTTCCTAAAAATAACCAATAAGGCTTCAGTCCCAGAAAGGGCATTTCATCTGTATTTTTTTTTTTTTTTTTTTTTTTTAAACATTTACTTTCATTATTTTTAAAATGACTACAAATATCATTGTTTGGGTTGTACATTTATCCTGTTTTTATAACTGTAATGCTCTCATTACATTCCTTTGCAACTTATTGCTACCGATGCTCTCCGTGAAACACTGTTTAACCTATAGACTGTCTGTGTTTCCAGGTTGAAAATGGGTATTTATTCCTATTCAAAAGTTGGCTGATGTTTATGGAGCGATAGGAGTGCCACATTAATAGATAAATAAATAAATAAATAAATGTGGAAATAAAAGGAAATAAATAATAAATAATGTGGAATAAAGAGAAAATAAATAAATAAATGGAAAAAATAAAGAGAAATAAATACATATGTGGAAATATAAGAGAAATAAATAAATAAAATATGTGGAAATATAAAGAGAAATAAATAAATATATGTGGAAATATAAAAGGAAATAATAAATAAATGTGGAAATATAAAGGGAAATAAATAAATAAATAAATGTGGAAATATAAAGAGAAATAAATAAATGAAAAGGAAAATCATCTTTAATTTTCGTATTGCATTTGCTTTTCCTTTTTGGCACTCCTGTGACACAAGGATAAAGCAATGACAAAACACTTGGTGGACTGAGCTGTCAATCAAATGGCTCTGGGCGGGGCTTCCTGTCCAGGATGGATAGTCGTTCCCTGATCACTGGATTTCTGCCTGGCGGTATGGGCGCTAACTCATAGATATGTATGCTAGCGTTTAGCCTGACGTCACCAGTGCTGAGGAGGATGTGAACATGACGCTTTTCGCGGGTCAGAAAAGCCGCGTGCTATGATGAAGTCGGTATCTGAGTTGCTCAGAGAAGCAGCTGACAGGCTGGAATCACTTCCAAACACGACTATCCATCCTGGACAGGAAGCCCCGCCCAGACCCATTTGATTGACAGCTCAGTCCACCAAGCGTTTTGTCATTGCTTTATCCTTGTCACAGGAGTGCCAAAAAGGAAAAGCAAATGCAATACAAAAATAAAGATGATTTTCCTTTTCATTTATTTATTTCTCTTTATATTTCCACATTTATTTATTTATTTATTTCCCTTTATATTTCCACATTTATTTATTTATTTCCTTTTATATTTCCACATATATTTATTTATTTCTCTTTATATTTCCACATATATTTATTTATATATTTATTTCCTTTAGATTTATTTATTATTTATTTCTCTTTTATATTTCCACATTTATTTATTTATTTATTTCTCTTTATATTTCCACATTTATTTATTTATTTATTTATTTATCTTTTTATTTCCACATTTATTTATTTATTTATTTATTAATGTGGCACTCCTATCGCTCCATAGATGTTGGTCGCCTGCTCTTCTCTTGTTCAGTCTCTGGCATGTGTACTACTTCCTTTCAGTTTTGCGCAACTGTTCAAGACATTATCCCATGTGAAAAAGAAGATTTGAATGTTTGTTGTAATATTCTGCCAAAGCTCCAGAGCCCTTAAAATGGTCTTCAGGCCAGCCCTTGATATTTGATTAGCTTTAGGAAGACTGACTTGACCTCCATGCCAATAGAGGGACCCATTGAGCTAAAAATCACAAAAGGCCTTTTGTGCTGCTTTAAGGCAAGAAAAAAAGAAAGAAAGCAATGTAACAAGAAAGGATATTATGTTTTTTGCATTATATTTAGCTCTTGTGTTGGCTGGTTGATTGGTTGGTTTATTGGTGTCTTCAGTATCAACAGTTAAAGGGAGAGTAAGCATTTTCTGAATGACATCAAGTCTGTTGATACTGAAACAAAACATCAACATAACATGAACAGCTAACTCCTGCTTCCCCCTCCCTTAAGTCTCCCCATAGAAAACATGACCCATCATGAACTCTCTCAAGCCATATCCCTTTTTACATGTGCACATGTAATTGTCCCTTAATTGTTTGGCTGGAGCAACATTTATTATGGTTTGAGAGGTAAGATGCCCCCATTCTGTTTATTTCCAGTGTCCAGGCAGGGATTTGACCTGTCTTTCTTTTTTTCTTTTTTTTTTAATTGAACCCAGTGTTCAAGGTTAAGCCTGATTTATGCTTCTATATAGCAAATACACAAATAGTGCCACTTTGTGATCTTTTCTGCAGCACTGTAGTGCTGTAGCTGAGCTTCCTTTTCTTTACTTCCTTTATGTAGGTCAGGCATAGCAACAGAACAAAAAAAAAAAACATGTTAGCTGAAGCTGACAAGTCTTGAGCTTTAGTATATATTACTGACATTGAAGGAATCTACCTTTCTACCTGCTTTGAAAATAAAAAGATGAAGGAGTAGTGAGGAATATGCAGAAGAACAATGCCACTAAGAGGACCAATCACATTTGTTACAGTCTGACACACACTAACAATTGTGGAGAGGTGCTTGTCACACTATGGTGTAGCTTATACCATAGGGTTACATGTGCTGATTGTTCAACATAAAGCATAAACCATGTCATATAACTGCTTACCCTACCTTTAAGATTCAGAGATTTAGCAGTTTCTGCCTCCCTGATACTCTAATCACAAGGACAAAGAACCTTAATGGAGGCTTTCTCAGTGTCTTTGAAAAGTAACCCATTAAATGTCGATTTCTGGTGAATTTTCCCTGCAATAATATAACATTACGTCCGATTAATTATTCAATACCTTGCCTCATTTGTTTGAGAAATTTAATTACTAGATACTTTTCAAAGTAAGTAGGTGGCATTAAAAAATGTATGAAACAATGAAATACGGGTCAATTGGCCACGATTAAATTATATAAAGAATTAAGTCTGAAATACTTCGTTTAATTTGAGGAAATCACTGCAGAAACCAGCTCTGAACTGTAAAATTCTGGTGGTATTTACACATGAAAATTGATTATTAGTTTTTCTTCAGACACTGTTTGAAGATTAAGCCTTGTGGATATATACACTGGAATATTCATGTAGTTGCAAGTCTGATTTGGCGACAGCCCTAATTGATATGCATAGAAGAAGTGAACTTTTCAACAAGTGACAGAAGGTCACATTTTCTCTTCAACTTCTCTAACTTTGTTCTGACAGTGAATTAAATGCTCTGAGTGTAGTGGCAGCAGCAGTAGTGGCAGCAGGTGCAGCAGCTGTAACAAAAGGCACCAAGGCTATGATAGTGATGACAGGCAGGCTGCAATGACAGATGGGCCTCATGGTTTATTAGCTTCTTTTCTTATGAGTACACAAATGCATTTAAAAAGAAACAGTATTTTCAGGACTTACAGTGATGTGATTGGTCTGATTTTCAGCCTCTCTTCTGAATAAGGCTACAGTGTTTACCCTGTTTAGCAAAGGGAATAGAATGAAACCAAGTATGAGACTTAAAGGAGCCGTTTGTAAGATTATGGCCAAAACTGGTACTGCAGTCACTTTCAAATTACTGTTGAGCGGCGTGTACCCTCCCCCTCCTCCCCGACCAGAGGTTGCCAGGTTGGCTGCAGAATGCAGCAGGAACGTAGGCTGCCATGGCAAGCGACGAGTCTTACACAGTAAGTTTATTTTCTGTTAATTATATTTAATGCTTTATGAAAGATCTTTTCTTTCTTTGATCTTTCGTAACTAGCGGAAATATTTTCCCGTTGAGGCGTTTCATAACCTGAAAGTTTCGTATGTAGAGGCATTCGTAAGTAGAGGTACCACTGTTACCTTGTCCAAGTGAATTAGCGTTAGCCAAACATTTAGCTATGAATCTTACCTGTCCAGGAGAAAATCAGCAACGTTGGTGTCTGTCTTCAAATTCTTCTCCGCTTTCAGCCGTCTCCATCTATCAAAAGCATCTCCTATACAAATCCTTGTTTTATTTCGGACCTTGTCACGACGTAACTCGAATTCATAACGAGGTCTTTTAGGTTTTGGAAAGCTAGACATTTTTTCATCCAACACGTTCGTAGCGGCTGCTGCGATAAATAGAGCCGAACTGGCAACCCGGATGCAGAAACACTACTGACTTCGTGATTGGGAGATAGGTGGAGGGTGGCGCTTCAGGCCAAAACAAAAAATGACAACATCAACATCAGTTGAGGGCTGCAACTCCTCTTTTTAAACGGGAATATCCTGGCTTGAGTGCTGTTGTCAGTGACATAAGTATTTGAAATGAACAGGATTTTTAAATGTCTGTTGACAAATCGGGGTCATTTTATGATTCGTTTTATGAGATCTCTTACATACGGCTCCTTTAAGGCTGACATGTATATTCAGGTGGCAACAGATGGTGGATTTCATGGAAGTCATGTTCATGAGTTCATCAGAAGAACTGGTCCTCTTCCACTGATATAACAAGAGAATAAAATATCATCTGATTGTTAAAGGGCATGAACGTAAATATTAAATTTCTGTAATCTTACACAGCTTTTGTTCAAAAAGAAAACACTGTACTGCAGTCACATGTCATTTCCTGTTCATCAAAGTGTTGCGGGAACCAAGTTTTACCATTTTCACTTGGCAAACATTTGCACACTACTGAACATACACATTGATGCAAAAATCCTTTCTGTCAACCTTTTTTTTCTTCACATATCCAGTATTATAATGGAAGTCCATTCCAGTGAAACATTTGGTTTACTACTAGAGACATTACATTTCATCAAATTTACAAGAAAAAAAAATAAAGAAAAAAGTTAACTTCCCAAACTAACGTGGCTGTAACCTTGGCACCACTCCTTAAAGTCTCTTGGCCTCCTGAACATTGTATCCTGCTGCTCTCATCCCTTTGATCAAGTCAGCACCAGAATTATTGCATGTGATTGCATGTCCAATATATCATGATGGGATGTCCCTCTGCTATTCCAAATAATTAACATGAGTGAAAAAAATGTCCTCTCTTCACTTAATGCTTTCTGTGTCCTTTTCCTCTGCAGCATCTACCACAACGTATGACACGTTTTGTTCTCGTGGCAGTGAAACATCATTGAGTTGCACACATTTAATCTCAGAAAATCCCATGACATGATTCTTGAAAATATTCTTTTTCCCTAACTTTCTGCACTGTTCAAGGGTAAATTACTTTAACAACACAAAATCTGGATTATTTGGTTCTGACCTTGACTTCCAAACTAAGCACAAAAAGTAAGGAAATTTGTGTTTGGTAGATAATTATTTTGTTGTAAGAATACTTCTTGGCAATACATTTCAGACTGTGGGAAAGCCTGATTATTTCCCTTTTAACTGCTGTCACAGTTGTAAGGCACATGCATTTGTATTCATTTGTATTCTCTGTCATAAGATAAGTTTATGCAGATTGTTTTGAAGAGTCTTAAACACTAGAACGCTAAGCTAGTATGCTAGCAACACTAGCTTCCTCATGTCTTCGTAAAGCCAGCTACAACATGTGTGACATGAATAGGAACCTCAGTAGCGTGTCTCTGGTTAAGGTGTAGAGAGCCCTCGAGTGAACATTTTGACTGGTTTGTCATTTTAATGACATATTACTTCTCCAATTAAAGTTCCTAGATGTTTCCAGACATTTCTCGATACACATGTGGGATGGTATTAAAGACTGTTACTCCTGGATTGATGCAGACTTCAGCACACTTCAGACTTGTACATGTATACGCCATGGTCCACACACACACACACACACACACACACACACACACACACCACTTGACCATCACTCTGCTCATGAACAAGTTTCAGCTGGCGGACTTTGATAAAGCTGATGACAGGCCTCTTCTCAAGCTGGTAAAGCTACATTGGTGACAAGACTGGTCACCAGTTTGTAAAAAAAATGTTTCCTGGAAGTTGAATTTTGGTTGTAAATATGTGCAATCTTCTAAACATATCTCTTTCCTTGTTCCAGGTGTGGGAGGTGAAGACCAGCCTGAAGGTGAGAAATGAAACCATGCCATTTGACACACATTTATCAGTTAAAATATTCTAGTTGTGATATCTGTGTGGTGCTGTCAATACCCTGAAGATAATCTCTGTACTCTACAGACAAACCAAGATCATCAAAGAGGGTGACAAGTATAATAGGATTTACGCAGCAGCAGCAGGTTTGATTACATCTTGCCTAAACAGTCATTTCTGTTTGTTGCTAACAAAGTTGAAAATTAATGAGAATATTAAATCACTCAAAATGAATTCAGCATTGTGAAGTCTCACAAATATAGTGCAGAGACATTCTAGTGTCTTAATTCAGTATTTAAATATTGTCATGGTGTTTAAAGGTTTATCATCTGCAGATTAGTTGGAGGACTATATGAATGTGTGTTTCTGTGTTTCTACATTCATGCCTGATAAATAATTTTAATCATGCTCAACCAGAGTTACCTGGATAGACAGTAGCCACAGCCACTTCTTTTTAACAACAAAACAGAAATAGATCAATATGTCCACTTAAAAATTACAAGTCACATTTTTGTTTACTTTCACTTCATGTTTGAAATAAGAGTTGAAACCAGAAATGTTTACTAACAGTTTAGAAACATCTTTTTGTGTGTGTGTCTGATAGAAAGTTTAGGTCCATAGAGAGTCTCCGCATCTCCACGTTTTTAATGTGTTTTATTAGATGACAGATCAAGGAATGATGATTCTGACTAAGATTAGCAAATGACAGCAAACGTTATAGCAAACATTATACACATTTTCTCATTTTCATGATATTACTGTCATTATGACTCTACTGATAACTAGTATTAGTACTTATTTGATGATAGAGCGGTGCCAATGCACAGCCTTTAATGTGTTTTATTTAATTACTTAATTACTCTATAATTATAAAGCCAAAGTGAGGCAGCAGGTATTTTAAAATGCAAAGAATTGTAAAGTAAATCTATTAATCAGTCTTTACTAAAGGGTCAAGAGAAATGAAAGTTTATTTCAAACAAATATGCATATAATTAATAACAGGCAAACAGCAAGAAAAGCTAAAACAGCAAATATATCAGTAAAATCAGAAATTAAAGGCATACAAACAGCCAAAACTCATAAATCAATCGTTATTAATAATTGTAAGAAAAAAAAATATTAAGTAAATAAAGCAACAACAAATAAGTCAGGAAATAACAAGTATACATATGATGGAAAGTCATTAATTCCTGAATAAGTAGTAAATTAATGAATAAATTGATTATGCAACAAGAAATAAAATCAGGAATTAAAAGTATACATACAATCAAACTCTTTAAACTGATGGTCATTAATAAATGTAAATCAAATAATCAATAAATCAATAAAGCAACGGCAAATAAAAATGGTCATTAACAAGTATGAGCAAAAATCCACTCATTCCTGAATCAGCAGTCAGTTAATAAATCAATAAAGCACCAACAAACTGAAACAGGACTTAAATGACCTTAAATTCAACATTTAAAATAAAAATCAAGGAACTGTGATCAAAGCAATAAAGATGACATGAGCTTTTAACAGAGATACACTCAATAGTCTGGACATCTCTAATGTGAGAACGCCAGGCCACTGAGACTGTGCAAACAATAAAGAACAGCTCATAGTTATTTACAGTTCAAATCAAATCAAAACCAATAAAGAAATAAAGTCAGAAATAAAGAAATAAAGAAATAAAATCAGGTAAACCCTTCAAATTGATAATCAAAAGGAAGGATTTAAGTTGTGGGCTTCTGTCTTTTTGATTTTTTTGATTTCCAGCCCAGAAAGCTCCTCAGTCCTTGAATAAATGATTTTTTCTTTTTTCCTGTTTCTGGGACAGTTTGTCCAGAAGGCTGGTCCACCATTTGGGGCTCAGGGTTGAGCTCCTCTATTGTCTCTGGGAAGATTTCCTCTGAGGCATGAGTCACCGATATGGGCTCGGTATCAGGATCCTTTCCTTCCTGAGACAACTGGACCAACTCTGTGGTCTCAGGACCAGAGGGGACCACAGGGGTCTCAGGACCAGAGGGGACCACAGGGGTCTCAGGACCAGAGGGGACCACAGGGGTCTCCTCTGGTTGGCTCGCCACCTGTTGGCTCAGTCCATCACGCGTGACGATTGTCAGACCGTGATCATCTCTGCCGTGATCGTTGGGGCAGATAAGCTGTTTGGGGTCAGTTTTCAGATCCTCCAAGTCCTTCTCAGCTCTCTGGTCTTCAGCGTGCACCTTCAGTTCTTCCAGTTCCCATTGAAGTCTTTCTGCCTCGTCTCGTGCTGCTCGAACATCAGCCTCACATCTGCACCTGAGCTCTCGGCTTGAGTCTTTCAGGTGTTCCAGCTCCAACTGCAAACGAATTTCTGTTTCTTTGAAAATTTGTTGCAGGGAGGCCCTCTCCTGCTCCGCCTGATGGCGGAGAGAGTCCAGGTCAGCTCTCAGATTCTTGATGAGCTGCTGGCTCTTCATCCCCATTTCCTCACGAGCCTGAACTTCATTCTTGAGCTTCTGCTGAAGCGATTCCACCTCCTTTCTTTCTGCCGTAATATCAGCTTCATATTTACAGCTGAGCTCTTGAAATGAGTCTTTGGCTTGTTGCAGGGAGGCCCTCTCCTGCTCCATCTGATGGTTGAGAGAGTCCAGCTCGGTTCTCAGGTTCTTGATGAGCTGCTGGCTCTTCATCCTCGTTTCTTCATGAGTCTGAACTTCAGTCTTGAGCTCCTGGTGAAGACAAGGCAAGTTTAGTTGTAGAGCACAATTTGTACACAAGGCAGTTTAAAGTGCTGTACAGATGCATAAAATCACAAGAAGGCAAATAGAATCATACAAGCATAAAAATAATCATTAATAAATTAAATTAAATTAAAAATTAATTTTAAAAAATGTATTAATTAAATTAAAAATGTCATATGCACATCTAAACAGAACTGTTTTCAGCCTGGATTTGAACATTGTCAGACTTGAGGCCTGTCTCAGTTCTTCTGGAAAACTGTTCCAGATTTTAGGAGCATAAAACTGAAATGCAACTTTACCTGGTGAAGTGTTTCCACCTTCTTTCTTTGTGCTGTAATATCAGCTTCGTATTTACAGCTGAGCTCTTGAAATGAGTCTTTGGCTTGTTGCAGGGAGGCCCTCTCCTGCTCCATCTGATGGTTGAGAGCGTCCAGCTCAGCTCTCAGGTCAACGATGATCTGTTGGTCCTGCGCCGTCTTGTCCACGTGAGACTTAATTTGTTCCTGAAGTGTTTCGGTCTCTTGTTTCACTGCAAGGATTTCAGTATCGTACTTATGTTTCAGCTCCTGGTAAGAAACCTTGGCTGCATCCCGTTCTTCTTGGAGAGCCTTGTTCTTATCTTTTTCCAACTGGATCTCGCTGGAAAACTTTTGCTGGCTGATAACATGGGCGACCTGCAGCTCCTCATAGTCCTTTTGCAGGAGTTTCTTTTTCTTGTGCTTGATCTCGCTTTGCACCTGGATAGCAATTTTAGCAGGGCTGAGAGTTTCCTCATCAGCGTATTTCTGGATTGTCTCCAGCTCCCTCTTCTTTTCTTTGCCCTGATTAATATACATTTCCTTCAGGGTCTTCTGTTTCTTCAACTGGACTCTTGTTTCGTCCAAATCTTTTGATAGTTGAAACACTCTGGAGTTGGCGTCCATGAATTTAGCCGTCTCCACGTTCAGCAGGTAAGTCAGCCTGTTGATTTCTTCAACAAGCCCGCGGTGGCCCATCTGGTTTTCGTGGTTTCCCGCTCTCCTCACCTGACCAACGTGGCTCCCGTTGGGGAACCTCCATGTTTGAGAAGCCATGTCCAGTTCTTTTGTCTTTATCTGAACAACAGATGTCAATCCGTCAATGCTTTCAGTGATCCGTTTGCCTTTCTTGCGAGCAGTGGTCCGTCACGTGTGAACGTTTGGAGCGATCTAACTGAAATGATGGAATGTTTTGCTCTGGTGCTTTATACCCCCCCCGATGACATCATATAAATGTCCTGTTACGTCAACTTCTAGAATGTTCCTTTGAGGTTTGAGTTCCAGAGCCACACCCGTTCTACTTTTTAATGCATGTCTACATTTAAAATCAATATCTTTGATTCATGTTTAAAAATAAATTGTTAGGATTCAATTATTATCATTAGTATTATTTTAAGTCTGACAATTGCATTACAATGAAAACAGGCGGCTCATAACTGCAGTTAGGACAAAAGCAAATTGTTTTTTTTTTTTTTTTTTTTGGCTTAATTTAGATTTAGGTTTTCCATAGAAATATACACTGATCAACCAAAGCATTATGAGCTTTCATGAGCTTTCATGCTCCTCAAATCACCCAGCAGGTCATTAATGGACCCATAGACACATTTTTTAAGAAGTGCTCAGAAAGAGTCTGAGGTTTTCATTTGTTCTCCGGACTCCCCAGATATAATTCTGATGGGAGATATGGGAAGATATCCCACCACAGCTAACATCCTGGCATCAGACACTCCAGGACCCCCCCTCACCCTACCTCAGATGGTATTTGTCGAGACTTTGACTGTTTAAAGCTTTTGTGGGAGCATAACCTGCTAAGCAGGTGGTCACAATGTCGTGGCTGATTGATGTACTATGTGCAAAAGTTACTATCCCCTCTTTAACCTCAGATGAGCGACAACATATATATTTTTCACCATGCTATTCTTTATTTAACAACAGTGGAGAAATAAAATATTAAAATGGGCAATACTAAGTACTCTCTTATTGCCTCAAGGTGCTACACATTATCATCAGAAAGTGGGCAGGCCTCCATAAAAGCAGACATTTTGGCAGTTTCGGTGGTCTGGAGCGTTCAGGTGTGTCAACAAAAGTCCAAGAGGGGAAGACATACCCACTAATCTCAAGCAAAACATGAATCAAGGCAGTTTTGAGTTAGAGCACAGCGTGTGTTTGCAGCAAAATGGCAATTAATGCTAGTAAAGTGGAGTCAAAATGAATATGATAAAATAAACGGTTATTTTGAGCCTCTGGCAAAACTCAAAAAAAGTAATTCCTCTTAGGCGATAGTATGGATAAGGTTTATTTGGACAAATTTGGGTAATTTTAAAAAAAAATTCTTTTTTTTTTTTTTATATTTAGTGTTTCTAGTTGCCTTTTCTATGAAAAATAGAACTCAGCAGAAAAGTAAAGTAAAGTATCACTGACTGGGAGTTGAGCCTCAGTTGGCCACATGAGGACTTTAGTCTCGATATTTATCAACCAGTTTAACTTTCCAGCAGCCCAAATCAAGGTAGTTTTATGTTTGTCTGCACACAGAAAACATATAAAAGGGATGCTACATTGTGATTAGGCTGTGATTTTTCATACAACTTTTATTGTGTGGAATTTTTCAGGCTTTCTGCAGCAACAACCAACTATGAGTATGTATACTTCAGTCTTTGAAGCCAAGACACCATCAACCCCCCATAGTGAGAAAATACAAAAAAAAGAAGAGAAAAATTTGTCATTAATTTGTAGCCAACTTCTGAACTGACTGAAAAAAAGAGTGCAGATTCTTTCAGTGAGACCAGTGGGCTTCCTCACCTTTTGTTCTCTTATCCATTATTCAAGTGTTGGATTAAAAAAGCCTTTTCAAAGAAACCCTGAAATCTTGTAATTAAGTGAAATGGAAGAGAAGCTTTTTGTTGTCTTTGGTTCATTAGGATATGAACATATTGCCCTCAGTGTGTCAACAGCAGTCATAAATATAAACGAAAATTAAAAGGCAAGAAGAAATAAGAAAAACTTCACAACATTTCAGTTGTGAAACCATAATGGATATAAGACCACTGGGGGCTGCTTTGAAAGCAATTTACAGCCTGGTTCATCGGTTCTGATCTCTAATGCTAGATTTCACATCCATAACTGTACAGGGGGTGAATTTTTATGTAACTCAGAGAAAATTATTAATGGTAGGACGGGATTAAAAAAAGAAGTTAATCTTAATAATTACAGGCTTTGTAATTATTAAATCACAGTTTTTAGATAAAATAGCAATATCTGACACAATTAATTAAGTTGCCTCACAGGTGGGGCATATCAAGATTCTGATGAGACAGCTGGCCACAATCAAAGGTCACGCTAAACTGTGCCGTTTTACTGTATTGAGGGAATCGGGGGGGGGGTGTCTGAAAACCACCACCACTTGCCTCATGCAGAGCACCACTTCTCCTTCATAGAGTGAAGTTGCTGGATATCAGCAGGAACTGGAACACGCCATCATATACACCGAGCCAGATGTTGGGCCACACCATGTGATTACAGAAAACCGCATGGTTTTCTGAGACAAAGGAAATTATAAAACTCAAATCCCCAGCATGCCTGGCGGTTTCAGTTTCACACCTAGGTGTGAACCGTGATGCCATGGCCTCTCACTGGCTGGGGACCCCTTTCTCACAGCGAGGTTCCTGGCAAAGGCGGACCGCATCCTGGCAGCCTTAAATACCGTGAGCGCAATAAGCTTGTTCTCTTGCTCCCTTTTCCTGTGCCTCGACTCCACGGCTGGACTTTCCTCTACATGACCCAGGAACACCCCTTTTGGCCACAGCTCCGAGCCAGCAACCACGAGGCCTCCCAGCAACGCGCTAGTCAGCCACCGGTAAGGAAGATCGGTTCACGCGCCCAGTCCAGCCAGCACCACGAGTGACCCAAGTGTGAACCAACAGCGGCTAAGCCGGACTCATACCAATTATCTTCCCTGGACTCTACAACGCCACCGATCGCTTCCGGAGCGATCCACTTAAGAGGCTTTTGTGTCTGGGCAAGGCTATTTAGCTTAGTTAATATTGTTGTGCTTACTGTGACACTGTTGACGATTGAGCCCACCGGTAATCCGCCCGTGTGTATTTACCCACGTGATCACCGTGTTTCCTCACCACTGGTTGATCGCGCCCCGATTTCCAAACAATCAGTAGGAGAATGCGGAAGTCTGCTCCACACTCTCCAAACTGTGTGGAAGTTCAGGAGCGATCACGGCATCGGTGGTTAGGAATCACCTTCGCTTTGTGATTTTACTCTGTCTTTCCTTTACTCTCTTTTTTTTTTTTACTAACCACCTCCGTGAGGACGTTATCACGTGACCTTGTTGGCCATCTTGGTCAGGGCGGGACCACCACGTGACTTCATCCGCCATCTTGGTCCAGGCAGAAGTAGCACGTGGCCCCGTCCGCCATCTTGGACATCCTTCTCACATTACCACACACACACACACATCTTGTATTTGCCGCTCAGGGGGCCCAACAGTTTTTTGCTCATTTATGGGGTCCACCCTTTCCAGTGGTTCTACAATGGTGTAAAAACATCAGGTAGGGTTAAAAAAAAAAAGTCCCAGTCACAAAAATCACTTTTATTTAACAGAATCATGAAATTTTGTCTCCATGTCAGTTTTTTGGTCACTTGGGGAGCCCGTTTCTAACATAACCTACATGTGAAGTCCAGTGTTTTACAGACAAACACGCACACACCCACAAACACGCACACATATATGTCTTTTCAGGTTTTCTGGCTGCCTGATAAGTAGGTCCACTTCTCCCACAGGACATTTATTTAGCAATAACAGCACATTTCTATCTAGGAAACACAGGTATTCACATATATGTGAACACACACCCACAAACACACTAACATGCACTGATATATACGGAATACACACACTCGCTCATGCAACATTGTGCTTCTGAACAAGTTGTGCACATTCTCACAGACCCATGTGGACACAAACAGTAACAGAACTGAGATCTGTGGGTGCGCTTCAGTGGAAGCTAAAAGATGACACACATACGTTCGCAACCAGAGGATCAAATTAAATACTCCTGATTAGGGTCTCCATAGCAACCAGAGCAAAGTAAAATGTCTCTTGGAGACTTTGTCTGGATCCAGAGCTGTCAGTCATGTAGTAAAAACATGAATGAAAGACAGATAGGGGCTATGAACCTGTGGGTACTTATTACCATAAATGATAAAAGATATCATAAATGCAAATGACAGGCTTTGTTCTTAACGACAATCTTAAAAATGGAAAATGCACAGCTAAGACTTAGTTCACAGAGTTTTCTAACAAAACTTTTGAATAAAACAATTTGGAAAAAAATAGTTAAAGAACAGATATTCAGATATGTGAGGAAAATTGTTCTTCTATTTCTAACTGAAAGTTGTGACAAGCCTCAATCTCAACTGAAAACTATAAATTATTTTGAAAAAGAGATTCCCTTGCTTCTCATGTACACATGGTAAACCAGAAGCTGGTACCAGCAAGCTCAGGCTGGTAGATTTGGTAGATTTAGCGATTTTGTTTCTACAGTCTGTGGAGTGACACGATAAGACAAGACATCACATGTTTGAAATAACCGAAGTTTCAACAATGAAGACAGGAAACTATGCAAACGTATCTCTTCCTTAAACGCAGCTTCAGTGTAAACAAGCATGCGGATGATCAGGGACAGCAAATGTGACAGCAAAAGCTGAAGGTGGCTAAAATTCTTCAGAAACATCACACAATTATGTGTCTCACATCATTCCCTTTGAGATTGCTTGGATAAAGCAACACTGCGTAACTTTGTCACCTTAAAAATGATCGCCTTATAATCCTTTTTGCAATTCATTGTCTCATATTAGGATTCATGGGACCCCTGCATTATGTCTGCTTGGCCTGGGATGACACTATGTAACTTTGTGGTCCAGCCCAGTTTACTCTGGGGTGAACACATACGGCATCACATTAAAGAAAAGATTGGATTGTGGACCCTCCTGTATGAGTCATTACAGAAAGCCCATCCCACTGTGATTGGTTTGCATTGGTTCGTGATTATTTCTAAGAACTATCAGACTCATGTCGGCCCGACGTCAGCAGAAACTGACAAAGCAACTTCTGAATCCTGGGATGACAGGTTCTCTCCTGAGAGCTGCATGTCACTGTACGCCAGTTCTCGCCAGTTCTCGCGCATGTGATTTAACAGTATATCGTCTTGAGTATCTAACAAGTGCTAACGTTAATGAGCCACACAGAAATGGCTGTAAATGTATGTTTGTTTACATCTTCACTGAACGTTGTATAGGTTGGAATATTGTACGTAGTCGGCAAGAATACTGTAGAAATCCAAGTATGTATCTCTTCCATTGCAAATGCAAAAACATCTCTATTTATGTCAAATAGAGACATAAGATGCCAGTAGGGGGTGCTAAAAAATCTCAAAATGGAAAAGTTGCTCTGGATTGCTTTAATGGGTGCTTGTACAACTTCTTGTACTGTTTTCAAGCTTTAGCTGCTTCTACTACTTTCTAACTTCGTGGTAAGTTAAGCTAATTATCTATGACAGTGCAGCCATATAATAATT
This sequence comes from Hirundichthys speculiger, assembly GCA_018398805.1. Classification (NCBI taxonomy): domain Eukaryota; kingdom Metazoa; phylum Chordata; class Actinopteri; order Beloniformes; family Exocoetidae; genus Hirundichthys; species Hirundichthys speculiger. Next base: position 4,013,814 of record JAGFBZ010000258.1, read on the forward strand.
TCTCTAATTCCAAAATTTCCAGTATATAATCACGTTTTCTGGATTTATAAGGCTTTCGGATTACTCTCTCCATCATTACGCAACACATAATTTAAAGCCTCCATAACATACACCACTCTCTCTCAGCTTTTACTTAACTTAATTAGGAATTATTTTGCCAGAACTGTTTTCCGTATCTTTATGTCATTAGTTATTGTCAAGTCTACACAAATCAGTATGAATGACAAATGTTAAAAAGTACAAAGGTCAAAAAGAGGCACTTCCATTCTGCGTGTTTGGAGTGCAAATTAACATATTGCCTGGGCTTGCTTTCGCTCAACATAAAACAGCTAATTAAAATGGATTGGTCGAGTGCTTTTAAATGTGGAGTGGAAGCTAGTTGAATGTGAGCATTTCATCGGAACATTATTATTATGTACTTGAACTCCGCGTTGAGAGGAAGAGAAATATTGTGTCTAACTAACTATGACACTACTCAATTCATTTTCTTTTGAAATTAACGGGAAGACAAAGGGGGGAAATTAAAGAAATATCAGTCTTGCAATTGTGCTTTTTTACATAGCTTGGCTTATCTGTGTTGAAAATGTGTTTTTGTTGTTTACACAATACTGTAGACTTCAAATACTTAAACATTTTGAATATAATATAATACAGAGCCAGAAATCTTACCACTTCTGTATGCTTACGCTTTCCCCTTTCATAATCATGTATGCAGCTATGAGTACTGTATAAAATTGATGAAATGTTTGAGTGTGTGTAGTTATGCATATGTGCGTGTAATTTGTTGCTTTGATGCTCATTTCTGCTTTTCCCAACTGGCCTCCTCTCAGCAGTGGACGAAACCCCACCAGCCCAGAGCTGTCAATCAGAAACTCCATACAAGTACTAACGCAAACACGCAGACTTTCATGCACCGTGTAACATACTTGCAGTAATATCAGAGCCCGTGCACGTCCACGGTCTGCGCTGGTCAGAGAGAGGATGAAAGTTTGCATGATAGAGAGAAAACGCAGATGTTGACAGCAGAATTAGTTGTACACAAATGTTTCAAAAGATTTGGGGCTGCTGCCATGGTTATTTGGAGATGAGCCACATTGAAAGACATGTTCACAACCGCTTCGCACAGAGAACTGACCGCTAGCATCATGTTTAGGCCCAAAAACATGTTCGAATTGTAATCTTGTAATACAAGCTTGTCTGAATCTTCACACGGTGCACTGGGAAAATCAGTCTTGGTATGAATCACTTACACATCTTGGGAAACCAATGTTTTTTTTTTTTTTTTCATTTCCATAGTAATTAAATGAGAGATGAAACATGGGTATTTTTTGTTTGTCTTCTTTTGTTTTGCTATTTTTTAATTTTGCACACTTTTTGAGCCAGTGATGACAAAACAAACATGCAGTATTTGCTACAAATCAGTGAAATTTGCCTGACTGCAAATCTACACTTGGGAATATCATGAAACTCTCCTGAATCAAACGTAGTGCAGATGAATAACACCAAACCTGATTGTAAGTTGACAGCTATTGAATGTTATAGTTTCTCTTAAGAATAGTAATTTAAAAATACAGCCAATACTGAAATTTCAGACTCGGATATTCAAAAAGCCAATGCAACTAAACCAGGAGAACAGAGCTGTGATGTGCAGAGCAGAAAACTGTCATCACTGAGGTTAAATTTCAAGAATTGTGAACTTTCATCACTAAATAAACATGTTTTACTCTAGTTTTAATCTAAACCAGTTGTCAGCAGCTGACTTCCAGCAGCTCCATCTCTGTTCTGACCTGGGGAACGTAAAGTCCTGTTCAGGCTACAGAATCTAAGGGGTCACAGAGTTTATTTTTTTCAAATACAGCATGTAGATGAAAACCACAGATACTCATCTGATGACTCATAGCCTTCAGAACATCGAGGAACTTTGGTAAAAAATTGAAACATTATCATCATATTAGATTTGGTTCAGTAGTTTGTATACAATTTCCTTATTATTATCAGGAATTATTATTATTTTTATTATCATCTTTACAGTAGTTGGGAATAGGGATTCCTGCTTTTATTCATTTTGTGAAAATTTTGCATGCTTTTCAATGACACTGGTCTGATTGTCTTTCTGCCCACATGAGATGATTCATTTTTCTGACTGGTTATATGCTTATGTGATGGCATCCAGAGACATTGGTACTGGTCCCTGAAAATCAAATTTGAATCCAGAAGGACCAGACTAATTCTTTATATTGAAGGATGGTTGGCCAGGTTATGCTTTCACATCTTTGTACTTTTAAACTACTGGGGCTGTCTTTGCATCTAAATACCAGATAACAGCTGGTCCAAAACTCAGCAGCAAGACTCCTCCAAGATCTTCTCTCACATCACATTGGCTCTGCTATCACTGCACGGACCTCCAGTCAAATGGGGCACTCAGTTCAAACTCCTCTCTCTTGTGTACACGGCCTTGAACAAACTGTCCACAGAACATCTTACGATATATTCCTGATAGACCCCTCAGGTCCTCTGATCAAAGCCTACTAGCTTGGTTTTGACTTAGAACACAAGGAGACTGGACATTTGTTGTCCTGGGTCACAAGCTCTGGAACTACAAAACTCTTTGCTGAGCTTTAAATTACAGCTAAACATTCATCTCTTTTCAGTGTTTTTATGTTTGACTTCTTAACTGCATGTTTTTTTTTGCTGTTTCTTGCTTTAAATGTTGCTTTCTTTTTGCCTGTGTTTTTTTCATGTAAAAATGTTCTCTGTTAGCAAGTTTTAGGTGCAGCCAAAGAAATGAAAATGTACTTAATTAAAAGAGGAATATCTCAATATAATAACTAGAGATGGGACCGATCCAATGTCAGTATCAGAAAAGAGCAACAAGAACCCCTAACCCCTCACCTTTTGATATTAGAATCAGTATCAGATATCATGATATATATCAGAATCAGACCTCAACAAAGAGTTAAGATTGGATCGGTGCACTTGCACAACCCAAAATCACACACAAGTCGTTGAGCATTGCGGTGTGTGTGTGTGTGTGTGTGTGTGTGTGTGTGTGTGTGTGGGGGGGGGGGGGGGTGTCACTCAAATGGTTAAGTAGCAGCTGGTGTACGGAGGCTTGCAGTCCTTGTGCAGCTAGGCCAGGTATATACTTTTAATAAATGACACTAGTGCCACATGGTTTAAAAAAGAATATATATAAATAATATGCTAAAAAAAAATGCTTGGTTCTGCCATGACACTGCAGTGGTATACTTTATGAACTTATTGTGCCTGTCATTTAATTAAATAAAAGATTGTTTTGGTTTTTCAAGTCTATCTTAATATATTTCTATTCTACAATCATTGATAGGTCACTATGTTCTATTTTACAGTCTAGTATGTGTTACTGGGATTCAGTGGACAGCATTCGACTGGTTTATTCATATTGATCTAATAGATAATATCTTGTTTAGGTATTAAACAAGTCTTCAGTCAGTCATAGTGTTCCACAGGGTTCTTAGCTTAGACCAGTATTTTTTTACTTCATATCTGCCTCCACTGGGTTTTGGTATTTGGCAGTGTTAGGATTTAGAATGAACCATGTAGATTTTAACTTGTTATAATTGGAACTTGGCATGAAGGAATGCTGTGGGTTTCTCAGCTCAGGTTTATGACTTAATTCCTGTAACATCCTGCAGACCCCCATCAACAGTTTGAAACCCCCGGAAAAACAGTTTGTTTATTAACCAGGACTTTGGGACTGTGACCATTTGGACAAAGAGCCATAAAACCCAGGAGACCAGGGTCCGCCTTCCTCTGGATCTTTAAAGACAGGCACAAATGGACTTGCAGTGTGCATTTGTCCATGGCAGCATCTCGGTGATGTTGTGGACAGGTGTATCATCGGCCGATTAAAATATTCTGCATGGCATTATAATTTTGTAAACATGATTGTAATAAATTCTTGATTGATCTTTGTCTCTAGATTTGTCATTTAGGCACCAGATAAAAGAACACGGAGACACAGTTTTTTCAATGGTGACCCCGACGTGATCTGGTCGTCTTTAAAGTCTCTGATTGTGAGATTTTATGACAGAACGCTGGGAGGTCCGGTCAGTAGTCCGCTGGCCAGCAAATGGTGAGAACTTTTGCAAATTTATTATTGAACTTAAATTGGTTCTCTGACAGGATCTTCCTCACGTTCATAAATTTATAGTTGATTTAAGTAAAAACTGTGGTTTGATCAAATTCATATTATGTTTGTGTAATTTTTTGGGCCATGCACAATATTTAAATACCAGCTCTGAGAGCTGAAGAGCGCTAAAATCCAGTGGGACTGGTCGGGTCGGGGGACCTTAGAGTACTGTGATAAAGACAGAGTGCACTAGAGGAATCAGTCAGGGACTGATGGAGAGACCGGCCGAGGATAATAAGGAAATCCAGCAGGGAGACTGGTCAGCTGTAGAATCCAGTGGGGAACTGGTTGGGTATGGGACCTGTAAAATCAGTCGGAGACTGATTAAGAAGAAATTGGTTAAGGAAACAGTACTGATTGATCAAGGTGGTACCGAAGAGTTATGGAAAATTTGAATGTGTGGGTGGTTTTTTTCATCCGATTTGATAAATTAAACTGGGAGGCTGCAGTGTACGCTTCACATTGTGGGCGGAATTCCTGCATTCTGTCCCGGATCATCGGATGAATTTCTGTTGGGGTTTTTATTTGGGTTGGATAGACGGGTTTTTATTTCATTTAGGGTAATGTATTTGAAGTTGTTGAAGAATAACCAGAAGAAGGCTGGGTTACCCTTGAGATTAAGCGCACAAAATTTCTATTTCGTGTAGAAGCTTCTTAATCAAGTCTTTTCTCTGGGATAATATTCACAGCTGGATATGTTGCGTGTATAATTTTGCTGTATATGTTTTATGTTTGTCCGTGTCTGTCATAACTTGAGAAAATGAGTAGGTCATTGTCAGGGAGTGAACCCGGTTCTGTGGGATCGGTGCTTCATATGACTTTGTCTAGATGGTTGCATAAGGTGCCGCGCTTGGAACGTGGAAAAGCTGAGGAGAGGTATATTTGTTGGGTTGAAGAAATGCAAAAACGTGGTCATTTTCCTCCGGTTCAGTCAGAGGTTGGGGCGGTCGATCCTGAAAAATTTCCATCTATTATACAACAAGCTACGGCAAGTTTGACAGAAGCTGATTTGCAAAATGATCAGGCAAATGTTTTCCAGAAAATGAAGACTATTAAAGCCCTAGGTAAGGCAGAGAGATTCTGTTCGGATTGTCACTGTTTTTTGGACGAAATACGCTTGACAATTATACAACAGACGGGGGGTGCCACCATTAATGGAATGCTTCTGACACAGACTTCTTTCGGTAATACAATGCCAGTTTTCTTTCAAGCTACTGCACAGAGCAGAGATTGTGTTCCGCCACCTCCTTCTGCTGAAGTTAGAACATTATTGGATCACTTTCCTAAAGGATCACATCAAATGCTTCAGACTGCAGCAGTTCATTCTCCACATAAATCAGAGGATTTTGTGGGACATGCTCCTCGACCCCCCTGTCCCTCCGATGCAGCATTTCTGATTAGACGTGGTGTCCCGGATCGGGGACGTAAGAAATATCAAAAGCCTAATTCTCGACGTCTCCGGGATATATGTTTTCGTTGCGGCCAGCAGGGGCACTGGGCCAGAAATTGTAATAATTCGGGTTCTGCTCGATCTGGTTGCGATGGTATGATGCAGTCAGCATTATCCTCCCCTTCTTCTCAGATTAACCAACAATCTTTTCACAGCCTCTGGGTCAACGGTAGATTATGCAGAAGGTAATGGGTGACGTCTGGTGATTCCAGGTTCATCTTTTCACCTTGTTTGGGTTTTATATTTGATGTGGGTGTTTGGTGGATCTGTTTATTGAGATGTCTGGTTGGATAATGTTTTGGTTTGGATCAAGAGGCAGTGAGCATGCTGCGGAGAGTTTACAGCAGCGGGGGACATGCTTGCCCCCCCCTTCCTTCTAGTGGGACAGATAACAGATCAGTGCTCTTTTCTCCTGCCGTAGTTAAGGGGGGTTGTGAAGTTGGGAAATGTTATTCAATTTACAGCAAGGTGATTATAGGTGATTAACTTGAGAATGATGAAGTGCTTATAATATGGACTAAATAACTAAGGTTTTAAAGAATTTTACAGGTATGCATTACAGAAAAAAAAGAAGAAAACATTTTTCACACTCTGATCACCCCCTCCTCCTCCTTCGGCCCCCTCCTTTTCTGACTGTGCTGTTTTCTTCCTGTCCTCTACTCCCCCACGTCTGAAAAACCATGGTCCTTTTTTGTTTTGTTTTATTTTATCCTTTTTATTTTTTTGATTTTGGTGTGTGTGTGTGTGTGTGTGTGTGATGGCCTACAAAGACAAAAATGACAATACTGGATATGACCCACGTTATATTCTGGTTGCTGACAAGACTGACTGTAAACTGACATGAGGTCCGGAACTGACAGAAAATGGACCTCTTTACCTGACGAAAGGACAAACACTAAGACTATGCCCAATGACTTTATGTCTGTGGAGTCTGATGATTCCTCAGGCCAGGAAATATTATGAGGTATTATTGATTTGCTTTAACTTGGTGTTATGATATTATTATTTGATATGGTATATAGGTCATGATATAATGATGAAGTATACCAGAAGGTTGATGTACTGAGGTCGATATGTGGGAGAATTTTATTATATGTGTGTTTTTATACAATGTTTGATGTTATGCATGCTGATGTCAGTACTAATACTTTTCTATAGCTGTGATGAAGTTTTTATTCTGTTTGACATGTTTTTGCATTTATTTCTGTGTTTCTTTTACTCTGTGGGATTACTGGTGATGGGTTTACTTTTATGCAGTCTCTCACTCATATTGGTTTCTTAGACCTATATAAGGGGTCTCTGATTTATAAATTGGCTGGTTAGGAGGCCTCGGTCTATTTTAATAATACATATTATTCGATACGGTGAATATAAAAGGGATAGTTTGATTATTATAAATGATGCTTGAATGATGTGATAGGGCGGTTGTGATTCTTTTTGTGGACGCAGGTTAGCAGTTTAATTTTTTTTGAGAGTTTGTCTAAATGCTGTTGGAATTTTGTAGGGTTAGTCGCATTGGTGACTTTTGTTTTGGGATTTCTTTCCTATGACAATGGAGTTGTTTTTTCTTAGACTTCTTGTGTTTTACACTTTTTGTTTTTTTTTGCTGTAAGCAGTTAAACATTACAAGTCCTCTAAGCTAGTTTGTCACATTCAGTTAGTTTTTAGTGCCGTGAGGGGATGGAGAGATTTACGACTCGGGGGGGCTGTTCGGCGAGGAGTTGTCTGATGTCTGCAGACTCTGCTTCCGCTTCCTTATTATGGCTTATTCTGGTCTCTGTGGATCTGGATTTCATGGTGACCCCTACACATATTCCTCTAAAGACGAATCTTCAACGCATTGGTCAAGAAAGATGTTTGTACAGATCTCAACTCTGCTGCTGCATGATCTGCGAAAGACATTGAAAGCGAGGTGGGCTCTCGCACTGGACAAAGGACTTGTATGATGTCCAAAAGATATTGAAAGCGAGGTGGGCTCTCGCGCTGGACACGAAGGACTTGTTCAATGCACTTTTCACGTTCTGATATGAGGATTCTGCGATCTGAGGAAACCGATTCCAGGGGAAGCTGTGACGTCTGGAGTTTCATGGTTGATTTGATGTGGCTGTAGTTTGGGCTGGGGCTGTGTTTGTGGCTCTGATGGCCTCTTGACGGCAGTTGTCTTAAGTTGTGTCTCTCTTCCATCCTTTCTTGGTGGTTTAGTTCATTTTTTGTATTAGTTTGTTTTGTATATAATTGGGTCAGTCTTAGGTATCACTTCCTGTGGGAGTGTCAGGCATTTTTTTTCTTTTCTTTCTTTTTTTTAAGAGTGGAGAAAGAAGGAAATAAGAAAATATGAATGCATTAAAAAAGGACAGAGATAGTATGTGAAGACATTTACAAATTTGAAGGACATGAGTGGAAGACACTAGGATGGACGTGATAAAGTTAAGTACTGATAAAGGAAGGATAATTGTAAGTGAATGGAAAGGCTTTTAGTAAGTGATAAAAGGGAAGAAATGATACCATTCAAAATTTATATTCACCGTAATGAATTTACAATAAGGATACCATTTTATTGATTAGTTTATTATTTTAAATATGTTTTCCTATCTTTTTAATTTTTAACACATATACTGCATGTTTCTGCACAATGTTTTTGACTTTAACATTATAACAGTACTGACAGTTTCTTAATAATCATGGATTATAACAAATCGGGAGGTGAGCCGATTTTAATCCACATATCGATATTGCAGAATATTTTCTAATCCATAACATCTCTGAGTCGGTTGCAACCCCTTTTGAGCTAACATAGATTAGGTAAATGTTACTGTGCAACCTTTGTATTGTGCTTTCTGATACAGGCTGTGGTGTCATAAAGGATCCTGTGACAGATGCGTTGATGTTTTATGATCAGAGTGGATAATCGGAGTGGAAGTTTCTGGAAGTTCTAGGCTGATGGAGCGGGACCACTCCTTTTGACGTGCTCATGTCAACTCAGGAGATCGGAGGATTCGAACAATTTTCTTCAAAATTTCTTCACATCATCTGTAATCCATTGGAGGTCAACTTCTCAATTCATCTGAATTGTCACATGGGCCTGTCATCTGCGGACATCTGGATTTCTTTCTCTTGAACTGAGATGAACTCAATATGATCAATTACATTATGAATGTTCACCATATTCATATTTTACAATTTACAGTTCTTGAGTGTTTATTAGTTATATGACATATTCAAGATGAGTTTACATGTTCCTGTGTTGCTGGGAGGCTTTAGTATAATGTTTTGTTTTGTTTTCACATAAAAGCTGTAATATGAAAAGGTGGATAGAGAATTCTTTTTATATACATATAGAATACTGGATATTTGCTACAGTTGATTTAGAAAACATGAATAAATCATGTTTTGAGTGGAGATTTGTTAGGATTTAGAATGAACCATGTAGATTTTAACTTGTTATAATTGGAACTTGGCATGAAGGAATGCTGTGGGTTTCTCAGCTCAGGTTTATGACTTAATTCCTGTAACATCCTGCAGACCCCCATCAACAGTTTGAAACCCCCGGAAAAACAGTTTGTTTATTAACCAGGACTTTGGGACTGTGACCATTTGGACAAAGAGCCATAAAACCCAGGAGACCAGGGTCCGCCTTCCTCTGGATCTTTAAAGACAGGCACAAATGGACTTGCAGTGTGCATTTGTCCATGGCAGCATCTCGGTGATGTTGTGGACAGGTGTATCATCGGCCGATTAAAATATTCTGCATGGCATTATAATTTTGTAAACATGATTGTAATAAATTCTTGATTGATCTTTGTCTCTAGATTTGTCATTTAGGCACCAGATAAAAGAACACGGAGACACAGTTTTTTCAGCAGCAATGCAAACATACTCACTGTTATGCTGAAGTCACTCTTCTGTGTATATTCAGGTAGATGAACAAAACGTGTCTCCTGGGTGACTCGGTGGCTCTGAACCAGTCAGAAAAACATGACTGAACCGCATAGTAACTTTTGGATGCGACCCAGGACTCCAGTATTGATGTTGAAAACCTTGGAGTGATTTTTCTTTTCTTTTTTACTAGTACACTATATGGTCTTTAACATACACATACAGTGCAAAATTATTTCTTGGACTGCCTACTTCCATTGATGTTATTTTGCCAAAACATGAACCATCTTCTCACAAAGTGATTGCATATTGATTTGTCCATGCATTTGCTGCATAAATATCAAACAACTGCAAATTCTTATTATCGAGCTGTAAAAGAAAAAAAAAAGTGTCTCTGAAAAGCCTCCAGCTGATCCAAGATACTGCAGCCAGACTTCTGAAGAGAATTAGCAGAAGAGATTTCCAACCTTAGTTTGTTTTCATTGGCTCTCTGTTAATTCCAGTGGAACTAAAACATATTCTCCTCACATAGTAAACCCTTAATGTTAAACTATCAAACACTGCGGCCTCGATCATACACTTCCCACTAGCTGCTACCCACTAACCTCTGTTTAGGAACCTCCCCTAACCACTAATGCAATCTTCCACTCCCTAAAGCCTCTACCCGTTATGCTGACTCCCTTACTCACATTGTAGTTGGGGCAATGGGCGTGTCTTTTGCCCTTTCCGCAAACTTGGTATCTTGCGATTGCGGGTTGCGGGTAGCGGGTAGTGGGTAGCTACCCGCATGTCAGCGCATACAAGAGCTTACAGCTCATGCCACAGCTGTACAGACTGACGTGTCTGGCCGTGACTATTCCCACATCCACTACAACTGCTGGCCAGACATCCTCTGACCTCAAGAGAATAAAAACATATGCAAGTAATACAGTGATGTGTAATCGAGAGGTAGAGCTGTTTGTTCACGTCCACATGTGACCAGGCGGATGCACATTAATGCTATTTGGACGCTCTCTTTTACGCGCCGAGATGCAAGTTGCGATTTCTGCGAACTCAAAATCTTGCGATCGCGGATTTAGGGTAGCGGGTGCTCTGAAACTGTACCGAATCCGTATCAGAACCGTGACACAGAAACCGAGGTACGGATCGTACTGTGAGCCACCTGTACCGTTGCACCCCTAGTATATATCATTGCAGAGGAAGAGGAGAAAGGAAGAAGAGGAAGCTCTACAGCAGAGTCCCAGACGAGCTGCGCATGAGAGCTGCTCCGATCTGGATGAAAAGATGCTCCATAGCGGTTTGCAGGTAGCACAACCTGCTCTTAAAGGCAATGGCTGCTGTGATGCACTGATTGGTTTAACAGGTGGAACGTCCTTACCACTCCTATGCATAATGTAACGGGTAGTGAAGGTGGGATAGCGGGTTTAGGAAGGTGGAAGATTGCGTTCTTTGGGGGGGAACGCCCCTCCCACTACCCGCGATCCCTAAATAGCGGCTTTAGGAGATCTGGTGAAAGATCAGGCCCTACATCTCAAAGATTGCATCCTAGTCTACATTTGTAAGTGGGCCCCATCTGAGATGTACAAGGACAAACTGGGTTCCACATTGGCCCAATGTGAATTGCACATAAGGGTTGAATGGGCAAGAGATGAATGGGCAAGTGCACAAAACGGGTGTCTCTTGAGCCAATCACATAAGTGAATTCAAATGGGCAATTCACATGACAATGATATGGACCCAGTGGACAATCCCAAATATTTTCAGCCAAACTCAGACAGTCCCCACATACTAATGTCGGTAGGGATAATGCACTTTGCTCCCAGACTGCAGGCTATCTTTTGGTTCCCAAAGTTTCCAGAAGTAAAATGGGAGGCAGTGATCAGACTCTGATAATCGAAACAGCTCCAAGTTTGGATTTGGGAGTCAGAAGCCCTCTTCAATAATGTACTGGTCACTTTTCCTCTTTCTCATATAGGGAGAATATCCATCTATCCATCATTAATCCTATGCAGGGTCACAGAGATCTGCTGGAGCCTATCCCAGCTCTCTTTGGGTGAAAGGCAGACACACTCGCAATATAGAACAACTGTGGGAGGAAGCCAGAGTACCTGGAGGAAACCCATGCAAGCACAGTGAGAACATGCAAACTCCACACAGAAAGGTCCCTGCTGAGGTTTGAACCAGGAACCTTCTTCCTGTGAGGCAACAGTACAAACCACCATGGTTTGTACCATATAAGGGTATATAGGCCCTGTAGGGAGAGTACTTTTTAGGAATCAGGATTACAAAGAATTGGATTGAATTGGATCAAATTGGAATGATTTGGATTTTAATTGGATTATAACAAAGAAGATTCTAATGGATTGTAATGAAATATTAAACTTCCTCCTCAGACAGACCACACAACAAAGTTTTTAATAAAAACATATTTTAAGTATGTCCTTCATTTTCCCAGAGAGAGACTTTATGCTTACAAATTTAATGACCAATAAAGATCAAATTATTTTAATCTTACTGTTTCCTTTTTAGTCTCTGTACCGTTTCCTCTTTTTTAAAAATCTACTCGAAAATTCTACACTATTATCAACTGTCTTCCCTTTACAGACAGGTCTTTATCACCAGTGTCAAACAATGTAATTTCTACTTTAAAGACTATCCAGTCATAAGATTGTGAATATAAGACAACGAGATAATATTCTCTCAGTCCATCAAAATTCAGTGAAAGATGCAATTTTCTAAAGCTGTCTAAAATATGAGAAAGATGTGTGGTTATTCTTAAATTATTGTGATCATCAAGCCTCTACAAGCTTGGTTGCTTTGTCATTTTCATTTTCTTGTAAAATCAAACTTTAATCTTTATGTCAGCACATAGTTTCTTAAAAATTGGTATGCATATTATATGATATTGAGTGTGCTCCACAGCTCGAAGCCTTAGGTTAACTTTTAAATGACCTTATGGTTTTACCTTCAAGGTTTAAGTCTCTAAAGGTTGTAGATATCAAACCAATCATTCCATATTTTACTCCCAGAGAAAACACTTGCTTTTTCAGCCATGGTGTGTAGATTTGCATATTTAACCTACTGTTCTTCTTTCCTCTTCTCTGCCTGTCATGTCACATCAGCTCACAAACAGCAAACAAGCATTCCACTCACTTAATGAGTGATGTTGGTGGCCCACTTCCATGTTAATAAAAATCATATGCTAATTAATGTTCTGAGCCAGTTAATTAAGAATAAGCGTGCTAATAAGTGTTTATTTACAACGCTCAGCCGAGTCTAAACAGGACGCTCAGGACATGAATAAATCAGATCAAAAATGGTCTGTCCTCATTAGACAAAGATCTGTCAAACATGAGATGGTCAGTCACAGTATTTAATGTAATACACTGGGTGAAGAGTTTTCATAGCTTTAAATTATGTGGCCATTACTTCATGTGTCCTCATATTTAATGAGAGGATAAAATAATGCACAGCCAACTGTTTGTATGGCACAATTATTTATTTATTTATTTTCAATCATTTCAAGTGTGTCTCTGCCTTTTGTTGCTCTTTCCTGTGCTCGCTCTGCTGATGGCTGTGGGAGATGGAAATTTAATTTCTGGATGCAGTTGCAGAACAGTCTTCATAAACAGCCCTGGCACCGTAAACTGGAAACAAATAAACCATAACAAGCACTGCTCCAGCAAATCTAAACGGGGGGTGGGGGGGCTGCTTGTCCAAGTTGGGATGGGTTTGTGTGTGTGGGGGGGTGCGATTGTTCATGAGGGGGATGGAAGAGCCAGCTTGTATTTTGTTGTTTTGTTTCAAATATTACTACACACAAGGTCATCTGGAAATCACTTACACTGCCTTTAGGGTTTAAGCAGAAGAGAGATAGCTAATTTTTATTACCAATAAGTTCTCTTGGTTTTTGTGTCCACACCTCAGGAATCGGGGTCGATTGCAGTTCATAAAACTGTTTTTTTAAGGTCCTTTTTTAGCTTCTGCTTTAGAGTCAGAGCTTCACTGGCATAAGAATTAACAGCTATGATGCAAATGTACCCCACGATTAGTTCAGGAAAAATTAGCATTCAGTGATTTGTACATATTGTACAAGCACAGCACTGAAACTGACAATAGCCTTATGCAAAAAAGATATAAGAAAAAGAAAGGAAAAACCATAATAAACCCAAAAAAAGAACAACAAAAAAAATAAAACATGAAACTAAAATATAATGGCGCAATAAGAGCATAATTTTTCTGTGTCAACCCTGGACAGGTTTCCAGTCCATCACAGGTTCCCACTTAGACAAACGAGACAATCATGCATGCTCACATTCAGTCCTATGGACAATGTACAATCATCAGATACATTATTCACATTAATTTCATTGAAAACAAGTGCAGCAAATACTAAGGTCAAAGCATTCAGAAATGCAATTATGGTAAACACCATTGTTAGACTTAATTACAACACTAAGGGCAGAGAATATAGAATCGGCTTTTTGTTATTGCAACAGTGATTATGGAACATTAAACTTGCAATCAAGCGCCAATTGTTTGAGCCATCCTTTGTTTTTTTTCTTTCTTTTGCTACATTTAAAAGAAGACTTCAACTTTCCATTGTGAAGCATTTCTGCATTTATTTTTAATTGAGCTCATTCATTCCATGCCAAATTCACTAACTCTCCCTCTACATACCATGGAGTTCCTTGACAAAAATTAGGTGAAAACTCGAACTAAATGAATTGATCCCTTCAAATTCATGACTGCAGGTCAACATCTGATTCTTCTCTTTGAAGCAAACCAGGAAGTGCAGTTCCTTAAATGATCTCTAGAGGCTGGCTCCAAAACCAAGACAATCTCCATTGGTCCCAGTGTGAAACTGCCCAACCTTTCAGCAGAAATAAACATATTTACAGCCTGGTTCAAGCAACAGTTTTGGTCTCTAAAGCTAAACGTCTTATCCACGACAACTGTAAGGGGATACTTCATCTGGTGAAATGATATAAACCAGGGCTTCTCAATTATTTTCTGTTGCCCCCCACCCCCAGGAAGAAGAAAACATTTTGCGCAAACTGCAGGCTTCAGTGAACTTGACTTGAACTTAATGGACCATGTCTAAAAGATAATATGAAATGTGCTAGTAACTGTCCTAAGAGACCGGTGAAACCATTCTGGGTTGAAGCCCCCCCCCCGACTGGTGGATTGACCAGTGGACATAGGACTAGTGACCGAGTGGACGTGGGTCCCAGCAGAGCTCCACTAGTCCTCGTTTCAGACCTCATTTAGGTAGTGATATCTGAAATGAGGATAAATGAACAGATTAAATCAGACTGAATGTAAGGTAACGTAAGTTTGGATCATAGGTTGGAGCAATTTGAGAAAACACAGGCCATTTTTTTGTAAACCTCATAAATCACAAAATTTTCAATCTTACTGGCCTACAGAACCAAGATTAATGCTTTCTCCACACTTTGAGAATAAAAGAACACCATTTAGTATACAACAAACACCAAACCAAGGTATCATACACTGACACTTGAAAGTTCCCCACACACAAAAGAGAAAATGGGCTACTTAATTTAGGTATAAAAAGCTTCCTATAAGTAGAATTTAATTTATTGCAGCCAGCAAAATGTGTGACAATACAATATAGGTCATTGTTAATTATATATGCTGTATGTCAATGACAAGTAAGACTTTCACACGAAATATTACATTTTTATGGATTTTTAAATAATCCTCTAAAATACTCAGCAAAGACATTATTGCTTTTAGCTGTAAAACTACATTAATCAAGAGCTATGGCAGTGTGATCTTTTATACAGCACAAAAGAACTTCATGGTAAAATATACAGATACTACACAGAGGCAGATTTAAAAACAGAAAAACAAAAACATATGCAGAAAAGAAGCTAAATACACAGAAGGCCACATAATGTAAGACAAAGCAATCACTGTAAATACAGCAATAAAAACACCAGTGGGTGAGACTGAGCTCAGATCTCTACATTATTAATTTGCTGAAAACAAAACAAATGTTAACGCGCCAAACATTAGCATAAATTCCAATGAGACGTTCATATTATCCTGAAACTAAAAAGGGTCAATTGAACACCACATCTGAATTCCTGTTAGCAAGACTCAGTTCCATTTAAGTTTATTTAGATAGTACCAATCTACAATCATTTTTAGAGAAAGAAAATAAGTCGGACAGACCATTTCATCACTCTAACACAATTCAGCAGATCACATTCGGTCTTCTATTCATCTCACTGTCCTGATGGATGCACGAGGGTTGAAAGAAAACTCAGTCAGTAGCCATCAGCCTGTCTGAAGCGTTAAGAGGACATGACAGAGGCACCAAAGAGTAAAGTAAGGAGAGTGAGGATGGTGCACATCATGGGGTTTCCTCCAGCAGTACAGGAGATGCAGTGTATGTTAATGAAAGGCATCTCAGAAACCACTTTCAGACAAAGGTATAAAGACACACCTGGAGAGTCCCTTTTTATTCCGTCTCCACTCTTGAGCTGTGCTTTCAAGATGATTCCACAAAGGCCCAATATTGTCTCTAACATAAAATGAAAGTTTCAACTTGGTTGTTGTTCCAGTGTGACACCCACAACACCGCAGGTTTTGCGATTGCTGCTAGCCTTTGCAGTGTTTAAATTCCCGCAGCTGCAGGAGGGAGAGTCTGGGTCGGCCTAGCTTGTTTCCCAAGTCAGGAAAAAGAGCTTATGAGATGGTCAGTCCAGATGGTTTTACGTTGGATGTATTTTTTCTGATGTATTTATTTCCACATGAGGTAAATGTCAAAGTCACAACATGTAAATAAGCTTATGGAGTTGTTTGGGAGTCCTTTTTGTCACTCACGCTAGGTGGTCCAATCTATTTAAAGGGAGGATGCTAATTTCAGCTAGTTGGTGCTTTGTCAGACTGGTTTGCCCCTCACTTTACTTTGATATTGATGGCAAAATAAGCTACTGTAATTCCCAAAATGTTTTAGCATCCATTTAACATTTATGCTATTTTTGGAGGGCTGATGAGCCACAAAAAAAAAAAAAAAAAAAAAAAAAAAAATCAAATAATGAATAGGAAGTTGACCATGTAACTGACATGATTTTAAAAACTCATTAGCAAGAAGGCTCAATGAATCACCATATACTGTACATTTTTGTGTAACTGACATAATCAACAAGAAAAAAAAGAAAAAAAAAAAAGCTTCCCAGCTGCATTAGCCACAGTGATCATAAATCTATTTTACATTTCACAACAAGCATTTACATGTAAAGTGAGCAATAAGGTCAATCTGTCTGTCCCTTTTGTGTAAATTCCAAACACTGAGGTATCAACTCACTGAGGTTTGGGTCACGCCTCTTGATTCCTATTCTGTTCTGTGATACAATCACTAATTAAACAAGACACAATACAAAAGAAGCTCTTCTGTTGTGGTATAATGAAATACATGAAAATACATGCAGTATTCATTTTATGGTTTCACCAGATCCACTGGGATTACTCCCTTTGTCGGCTGCTCTTTTGTTTCCTCCGTAATAATCAGTTCACATGAGTACAAAAAGAAAATATGACCTTCTTTTACCCTGTTACTCAAAATAGATAAGGATTCCTGCCGTGCTCAGAGAGAAATTCAGCCTGTCTGCAAGATTTGATCTGCTGCATTTTGCATCTGTGCGTTTTATTGATCCAGAACCCAAAGTGACTTGTGCAACACAACAAAAGAACTTTGGAATACAGTCAAGACTGTCATTATTCACTTTTCAAACCAAAAGCTGTGTGCTTTAGTATTAGTTTCATTTAAAGATGGTAAGTATTACTTTAAAGTGCCAGGACTCAGCTTTAATTTTGTGGGTTTATCTCAGAAAGTCTGCATTGCCTCCAGTAATCCATGCAAAAGAGAAAAGCTATTCTGTTTTCTGTTTGTGGAAACCAGACACTCGTGTCATCGCAACATTCATCAGTCACATATAAAAGAAGCAAGTGCACGTCACGCATCGTCATCACGTAATGCTTTGTGAAGAGGGTGCTGGACTTTGAAAGGTTAGATTAAGCACTAAATCTTTCCAAACAGCTTTGATGCCTGAACCCAACCAGTGTAATTTAACTGAAAGTGAGACCTTACAAGAGAGAGTAACATCGGTGTTCAAGGCTAAACAAGGAGGAAATAACTGCAATCTGTCCTCTGACTGGTGTCAAACAGTCGACAGGAGAAAATCTGATTGAGAAGACGTCAACACCAGCCCCCCGAAATGTTTTTTAGCCGGTTGATAAGGCTCGCACATGAGCCTGTTGCTTGAGCAGTTTTGAGAGTTGTTAAGTGGCAAAGCAAGAAGGGATGAGATTATATGTATCTGTGGTTTCTAGGAAAAGAAAATCACCCAAAGGAAAGAAAAAAAAAGAGTGTGAATGAGCTGAAGTGTGAAAAAGCAAAAGTCTAAAATATTGTTTTGTTTTTGTTGTCGTTTCCTTTTTTAAATCCCGTCAGTCAATTAAGTCCTCTACTCTGTATACACATTGTATTTTGTGTTTCTCACTTGAGCGTTCACCTTTCACAGCCACCTCCTTTTGCTGACTTTATTCTGGTGCACACAAACTGGAGGGCCATACCACCTCATCACCCTTAAAAGCTTTGTTTTTTTTTAGCTGTATGGTAGGATCGTGAAAGCCAAAGTGTTGTGCAATATGTGCCTCTGTGGTGACTGTTTTGTAGCTCTGGTATATATATATATATAACTGCCTTTGAAACTGGAACAGTGTTCTTAAGGCTTGATACAAAATTCTTCCTGTTAAAACAGGAAACAACACCCACCCTCACCCAGTGAAACACTTAATGTAGAATTGACCCTTCGTAAGCACCGCCCCCTCCCTAGTTACTGTTGCTAGGTCGGACAATCTTGCTGCTCCTGCGTTAAAGACTGTGTTAATTCACTATTTTTTGTCCAGCACATCTTGGACCGTGACTTTGTCCCACAAGAAGTGGTCTTTGTCATGAACATGACATAGTATTCCTACACAGAGTGACTTTAAGGAAGTATAAGGAAGCTGATATCAAGTTTCTACACTATGTGACATGGGTGCTCTAACACAAACTATCATGGGATAAAGGTTTGAGCATCCTATAAATCACGAATACAGCTGTTGCCAACCTGATTAGAAGTTATTTGGAAGTAAAAATGTGTGATAGGATAATAAAAGTAGCACAAGATTTTACACACAGGCAAATATATCTAGTAATATGAAGTGACACCTATGTTTAGGCAGATGGCTGAGAGTGCTGTGTTTGTAGCAGAGACATCTTTTAATCCCGGGGGTGAATATAATCCAGCTAAATCACCTCTGGATATGAAAACCTTTTTCCAGGGATTCCAAGTTTAGTGGCATCATATTACGTCTGTCAATCTCTCTCAGTCTGTTATAGTTTCTTGTCTCTCAAAAGTCTCTCAATTTCCCATTTCCTTCAGAAGCTCTGCTTCGGGGATCAAATTCAATTTTTTTTTTATTGTCTCTTACCCTTTGGACTCATCAGGGTTCTCAAACTTGAAGGATGCAAGAGCTCCTTTACCCTTTTAAAACATTCATAAGGGCACGTTTGAACTATTCTGTGACATCCAAAGGACATCTGCAATATAACTCATTTATTTCATTTCTATTTCATATTAATGAAAAACACAGAGAAAACTAATGTAGCATACAGTCCTAATTACAAAGAAATATATTAATAATTCTGAAATAAATGGTTTTTCGTATATCTTTGCAGCCCAGCTTTATTGTATTTAAAATGATAATAATAATAATAATAGTAAACACAAATATATATGATACAGCAACACATTTAGCAAATGTTGGCAAAGGCCATTGACTGTAAAAACTGGACACAGCATCGAGTCATTTGACCCACATGTTTGTACAAAGAGCATTTGAACCCCCCCCCCCCCCCCCCCCCCTTTTTTTTTTCTATTCAAACTGCTCTGTGACATGTTACATAGAGGCATGAGCAGTGGGGCTGAGAAGCCAGCTGGAACACACCCACCAGTTAGTTGTTTTTAGCTTGGCTGCTTTAGCTTCTACTAACCCAGGATGACGATTCATGTTACTATATTCATTTCTTTTTTGCCTCCATGAGCAAAAGCCAGGGTCCACCTTAGGCTTCACCACAGAGGGAGCGGCCAGGTCCCTGTATAATTCCGCTTCAAAGAGTCCTGAAAGGATTTACCATGAGCAGTTCGGTTCATTAGCCAAGTGGTGCCACTTGTCCAACGTTGACTGAAGGCACTCCGGGCTTCAGCTCAGCTAAAGAGCTCAGTGAGCGGTCAATACATGGCTGAGCCGAGCTGCTCATGGAAAATCATTTCAGGACTCTTCCAGTTGTTACTGTTATGGGAGCTGTAGTTTATTTTTGTTAATTAGTAGCATTTTTATACTTTGTTATATAAGAGACAGAAACAAGGGGGTTGTGTTATGTTTGTGGTGCATGGGATGGGGTTGTTATTTGGAGGACTGCTTTGTTTGTGCGTGTTTTTTTTTTTTTTTATTGTTATATAGCACATTGGGGTGTGTGATGCCTTTTAATTTCATTTTAATGTGCAATGTTTTTGTTATTATGTAAAGCACTTCATGTTGCCTGAGGGAATGAAAAGTGCTTTAAAAATAAAGTTTGATTTGATTTGATTTGAAATGTTGCTTCGATGGTGACATGAAAAGACTTCTGTAGACCAACCACAGCCAGTCATGTTGCCCTGTTAGTACAAACACGTGCACAGGAGATTAGACAATTATCTGTTTTATTTACAGCTCAGAAGTCAATATAATGCTAAAGGCTAAGTTGCTAAAATCATAACAGCAATGGCTATCTGTCTTAGGCAATGGTGGCACCAAGGGCTAGCTGTCAATCAAACAGCATCAAATGACATCCTGGCATCTGATTGACAGCTTTATTGTTTAACTTAAATTTATGTGTTACAAAAAAAAAAAATCACTCCTCGTACAGTTGACATGGATGTACAATCTATCATGAAGAAAAACATTTTTGAACCAGGCTATAAATGTTTAATTCTGTTGCAAAGTTGCCCCTTTTAACTTGGGAGTCAATGTGGATTTGCTCTGTTTTACAGCCAGCACCTAGTGGTCAGTAGAGGAACTGCAAAAAGATGTACTTTCTGGATGAGCTTCAATCCAGAAGTGGGATGGTTGCTGCTTGGTAAAGCCATGTTTTCCTCTGCATTGCATAACACATAGTTTTAATACTTTTTCACTCATTTGGGATTGTAACTATTTTTTGAAAGTCTTTAAAGAAGAATCTGTGACCATTCTTGCAAAACACAAACACTTTAGCTACTCAGTAGTCTTATTCTCAGCCTCTCATACATGATGCACAATACATCTTCAGTAAGAGGCACATCTGAACTGCAGGCAAACCAGTCAAGCACATGCACAAGAGCATGGTGTCTATGATTCCAAGAGTTATGGCATTGTTGTGCTATAATAACCCAAGACTTCTCAGAAATGTTGTTGCCTCGATTGTAACATATGTGTCTTGAGAATTCTAACAGAAGTCTCGCCATCAAAGATGGCTTCATGCAAGCCTTCATACCCATACCCATTCATTCATTTATTAACTTCCACCTCTGGGGCCCATCCCTCTCCCCAGCTGTCTCTTCTAGTTCCTCTGAGATGTTCCCAGATCAGCCGAGAGATGTAGTCTCTCCAGCATGTTCTGGGTCTGCCTTGTGTCCTTCTCCCAATTGTACATGCCTGAAACACCTTTCCAGGAAGGCATCCAGGTGGCATCTTGACCAGATGCCCGAATCACCTCAACTGGATCCTCTCAATGTGGAGAAGCAACAACTCTATTCTGAGTATCTCATGGATACTGGGAACACTGTATACCTTTGTGTTAAACTACTTTCAAGTTATAGCCTTTTGAAATCTTGATATCAAAATTGTATAGTTTCTTGAAAAAAGTTGGAAAAAAGGGGCTTTAGGCCCCTTGAAAAAAGACCAGAGGCTGTGAAAGTAACAGAAAGACCACAGTTGAGCCTTTGTCTTGTTTTGCTGCAGTGCCTCGCTTCTTTTTTGCGGTTTTTAAACATATTTTAAACACATTATTTAGGCTCGGGGGGCTCCAGCTCCAGTTCGCAGACTTTGAGTCTCGCGGGGTAGCGCCAGTCCCCATTAACCACGAAAAATAAGGGATCACTGTATGTCATCACGCGCAATGCTAAAAAGCCTTGCCTCTGGCTGCTCCAGAGCTTCCAGCTATAGGGTCCTAAAGCCCCTTAGGTTACAGTAGATCTCATTATATGCCTTTATTATATACAGTCGGGGTCATGCCTTACTGCTGAAGTTCGAAGTTGAAGATTTTTTGGGCTGTACAGTTAAAAATTCAAACGATCTATTTTTTGAAAAAGGCGCCCAAAAGACGACTGGGCAGCCCTCAGGCTATATGTGAGTGGGGAATTCCAAAGGTTGTCCACAATTTCACAGAAGAGTGGTGGATGGAAGACTTTTGAATGACTCATGCAACTAATGTGGGATTATGGGAGGCAAAAACTGATCTTTTGATGAATTCTAAATTGTGCCTAAGGAAGCCAGATTGAATGTGACTGTTTATGGTATGTCATGTGACCTGTAGATATAAAAAAAGAGATGCATTGCAGCTCTGTGGACTATGGTAGATCTTTTTTGAATTCAAAGGGAAAAAAAAAAAATCAGTTTGCACAGACTCACATCAATCACATTTAGTATTTGCCTGACACCCTGACATTTGCAGAATCCCTGAATCTTTTCAAAACATTATCCACTCCAGTGAGATTTTTTTTTTCTCTTTTGTGGCTGATAAATCTCTGACAGGGTTTGGTACAAAATGATGGACTACCAGCCCACTGCTTGTAAAGATGAAGGTTTTGATGGATAGTACTTTTATACCCAATGCTGAAATCCTCACCTGTCACCAATTATTTGATTGTAGGATCTCCCAGAAATGCGCCTCACAAAACTCAAAACAGGAAGAACTGCATAATGTTTTACCTGATGTTGTATATATGGATTCACCCTCCGTACAGTTGACTTGGAAGTGAAATTCAGCTATGAAGGCTGTCATAGCTGTAAACCTTGGTCGAGTGGCCATGGAGACGTGTATCCCAGTAAGCCTACAGGAAGGACGACTCACAGACGTTCTTGGGTTCTTTCCTTTTCTTTATTTCCAGTCGCACCCAACAGGACTCCAGCACCAGCCAACACACTCCCAAAATGGCTGCCACCAACACCTAATATACAGTTCCAGCTAATCGGAACATACCACCTGTGGAGGTGTCTAAAAGTTCCCAGTACACAAACAATATATAAATAACCAACTTAAAATATATACATTATATACATTCAGTCCTTCTAAAACTCCAATCAATCAACATTAAACCCTTAAGCCCAGACCCCCGGGGAATGTCCGTCTGTGCACCTTTCCTGAGAAACAAGTAACAGGAATAATTGCAATCAGTCCACTCCACTGGTTGGTGGCTCCCACTTGGATGCCCCCGCCACCTGGAACCTGCCTTAACACAATATAAAATTACCATGTTAACAATATAACAGCAGGATACAAATGAGGTAATGGCATTTCGTCGTTACAAAGGCTAAAAACAATTTTTTGTACCAGGCTGTGAATATGTTTCATTTGTACTGTAAAGTTGGACATTTTAACGAAGGGGCCAATGGAGATTAACTTGCTGTTATAGCCAGCCCCTAGTGGTCATTTGCATGTATTGGCGTTTCAGCAATACATGCAAATGACCACTAGGGGTCATTTGCATGTATTGGTGTTTCAGCAATAGTAACAGTTAAGCAAGCCAAATGTTTGAAATACCATGAGAACTTTGAAAAATACCAAGGGTTGAAAAAGGAAACTGTTACAATCATATTATAACCCCCAAACTGGGAGAGTGGCGCCAACTGCTTTCAGGAACAACCAGTTCTAAGAACAGTGAAGGTACCGCTTAAAGCCATCAAACTCCCAAGTCCCAAAGACGTTAAAATATCCTTTAAAATGAAATTATGGGTTTTTAAAAAGTTATTTTGAGACTTTTGAGCCAACAATTTCAAGGTAAAAGTGTTCGGGCAAAGTTTTGTTGTTCATGACGTTCTTTTTATACTTGGTTAATAACTCTTTTCATGTGATAATTGCACAGATTCCTTTCAATTCAAGGACAATTTTCTACCACTGTGTAAATGTTCATTACTGTAGAGCTGAGTCAAGCTTGAATAAGCTCAATCATTGACAGGAGAGATGAGGTAAAAGGCAGAGAGGAAAAAAAAAATGCATGCATGTAAAGACTGGAGAAGAAACTACAGTTCAAAATGCCATGAGAGGCACTGAAGAATAAAAAACAGAGCAAGAAGGGGGAGATAGGGAAGAGGTGAAACAGACAAAGCAAGGACAGACGAAGGAAATGAGACAGAAAAAGATACAGCTCGGCTGAATATAAGCAAGGTGGCAAGACGTATGTCAGAGATTGAGAGAGTGAGAAACAACAGTGGACGAATGAGCAAGCGAGCGAGGACAGCGGAGGAGGGGTGTAAAGAGGAAAGGATGTTGGCGTTGCGCTGATTTCTCCTCCATTACATTCTGAAAAGAGAGAAACAAGGGATGCATGGCTGAGATAAGACCAAGTTGATGAAAGAGTCACAGCCAGAGAAGAGAAGCCCTGTATTTAGCATTCTTCTGGCACTGTGGAGGCTTATTTTCATGCCCTAGTTTGTCAAAATGAGAGGGAGCCAGAGGGTAACAGCAGAGGAGACACAGACAGCAACCATACAAGAGGGAGTCATGTTATAGGATTGAGACGGTGAAAGGGAGAAAATGCAAAGTGCTTCATCTAATTATCAAACCCTTACCACCATTTTCTATAACATGCTACACTTCCAGGGACAAAGTGTAAAATCACGTTGCCACACACAGATGGTGTCAATTACATAAGAAAAGACCCTGAAATAAAAGATATGCTGCTTTTTGAGTCTGTAGCATCTCATTTGAGATGACTATATCGAATATTATGAACCAGTGACATTCCTTGGCTTGGGGGTGGACGGGGTGTTCGTCTCACAGAAAAAGCATGGTGTGTGTTCGTCACTGGTTTCGATTAGACCGGGAGGCAGAGAAGGATTTTTACTCGCATTACACTTTAACTATGTTATGCTGCATTTGGTCATTGCTGAGCATTTTTTCTTCTTTTGGTACCTTATGCTTGGTATTTTTGTCTCATGGTTTTGTGTGTGATTTTTTTTTTTATACTAGTTTATCTTTCAGTTACAGTTTTGAAAAGACTGATAAATGTTAGAATCTTCCCATCAGTGGTTTCAGATGAGAAGATGTCATGTGTTGTGCTGGAGGGACAAACATTGTGTCTTGTTCATTAATTTGGAGAGTTTGCTTCTAGTTTTTGTTACCTCCAACTTTAGCCCGAGTCTGGAAAAGGTTCCAGTGCTGAACACATCCTGCTTTGCTCCAGTGCCTAAAAAAAATCTCATTCATCTGCTGTCAACATCTATCGACCAGTTGCCCGAACATCACACATCATGAATGTCCTGGAGAGACTGTTATTGGCCCACCTAAACAAGCAGACAGGAACTTTCAGGACCCACTGCAGCTTGTTTATTGTGATCAGGCGGCAACCATCCCACTTCCAGACTAAAGTCGATGTGGAAGTAGATGTTTTTTGCAGTTCCTCTTCTGACCAATAGGTGCTGGCTCAAAAACAGTGCAAATTGCCATTGACTCTTATGTTAAAATGTACAAATTTGCAGCAGAATTAAACAAGTTTAAAGCCTGGTACAAAAAAAAAAAAAGATTTGACATCCATAACAAGTGTTCAGAGGGGGGATTTTTTTGTACCACACCAGATAAAATGATATAAAGTAATAAATCAGATTGCCGGAGACAAGCCATTTATGTCAATAATAGCGCTCAGTAGCATTATACTGGCTAACTAAGGAGACTGACTAAATATGACTGACAGAATATGTTCTGCTATGCTTCTTTAAGGGACTGCAAGCAGTAGAGGTGGGCGGATCGATCCAAATATCGATAATATCGATCCCAACACTGGTATCGAACGATACTCATGTAAAAAGATCGATACTCAAGCTTTTTTCTCTCCCACAAGCACTGACTGAGTGTGAGTTCATCGAGGTCTGTGTGTGACACGCTGTTGCTGTGTTGCTGTGTCGCCTCCTCCCTCTTTTGACGTTGCACCATCACGTGGCTCAGCGGTGCCAGCCAAACAAGCATGCAGGTAGACTCAGCCTGCCTCTCATTGTTGGTAAGCATTTATTAAAGTAGTATCACTACGTGACTTTGTACTCTATGCTATTACTCATTTTATGAAATTATCATCATAGGCATTTCAGACGGTATCTGAAGGACGTGATTTCCTTATATTCAACCTCAATTCTTCGCCTGAAATAAATCTTTCTCCTCATAATCACAATTTACAGGCTGGTGATCCATAATTAGTAGGGGTAGCCATCAATTGCTTAAAAAGTCCCAAAAATAAATGGCTCTCTTTAATTTCAGCAACAGCAGCCTCATTTGTGTCTTTCCATCTGTGTTTGCACTAAATAGAAGCTTCTCCTACTGAAAATCCAATGAACTATCATCCTGAGAAAATTTAGTAATATAGATATTGGGAATATTGGATATTGTTATTGGAAATATCTATATTATAAAATCCTCATAGATTTGAGTATATTTGCACATAAATCATCTCTTTACTAAAAATCTACCCAGGATTTTTGTCCATTTGAGAAGAATGGTGGTTGATCACAAATTTTCATTGGATTGAGGTCAAGGCTTTGTATGCCACTCCAAAACATTGACTTTGTTGTCCTTAAGATACTTTGTAACTAATTTGGAAGTATGTTTTGGGTCATTTTCCATTTGGAAAATCCATTAACATCTAAGAGTGAACTTCCTGGCTGATGTCTTGAGACGTTGCATCAATATTTCTACATAATGTTTTTTCATCATGATGGCATCTATATTGTGTAGTGCACCAGCCCCTCCTGCAGCAAAACACCCCCACAAACCATCCCCACTTCCCAGTTGGGATGATGATGTTCTCCTGGCTTGCAAGCATTCCTCTTTTCACCCAAATGTAATGATGGTCATTATGGCCAAACGGTTCAATTTTAGTTTCATCAGGCCAAAATTAAGGTATTTGTCTCTGTGTGCATTTGCAAACTCTAATCTGGCTTTTTTTTATGTTGCTTTTAGAGTAATGACTTCTTACCCTGAGTGGCTTTTCAGCCCATGTCAGTTCAGGACTCGTTTCACGGTAGATAATAACACTCTTATCAGCTTCAGCCAGCATCTTCACAAGGTGATTTGCCTTTTGTTCTGGGGTTGATACGGATATTTTGCATCAAAGCACATTCATTTCTGGGACATAGAACCTGTCTCCTTCCTGATCAGTATGATGGCTGGACATTCTCATGGTGTTTGTGTATAAAGATAAATGTGGCACCTTCAGGCACCTGGGAACCAAGGATGAACCAGACTTATGAAGGTCCACAATTCTCTGCATGATATCTTGGCTGATTTCTTTTGATTTTCCAATGATGTCACTCAAGAAAACAGTGTATTTGGGGTGTGCTTCCAATGAACTCAAATGTTGTCAGGTAACCTATCATCCATCCATCCATCCATCTATCCATTATTTATACCCACTTAATCCTCTGCAGGGTCACGGTCTATCCCAGCTCTCTTCGGGTGAAAGGCAGGGGTACACCTGGACAGGTCGCCAGTGTTAACCTATCAGAGGCTTTGAAATTTTGTGCTCTCCTAAATTGTCCAAAGACATAGTCAACTTAGTGTATGTAAACTTCTGACTTCAAACAAATTGAAAAAAAAAAAACTCTCTTTCTCATTATTCTGGCATTTAGCAAAAATAAATCATTTGGTAATCCTACTGACCTAAAACAGGAAAACTTTATTCTGATTTAATGTCAGACAGTGAAAGAAAAAAGGTTGTGTCTTGTGAATGTAAATTTCTGCTTTCAACTGTACGTGCACTCATTTACACGCTCTATGCGTGGTTGGCTGCAGGAGTAAATTTTGTTCGTAACCATGAAAGTTTGGAAATACTAATGTTCCCAGGGGATCTTAAAGTACAACTTACTAGGAGTTGAGAATGTTTTCGTACAACTGCCTCAGTGAACCAGATCTCATTTGGACAAAGCAGGCAGCACAAGAAGTTCATGTTCTTTGATTTCTGCAGTGTGTTTAACACAATTCAGCCTGTACTACTGTGTGAGAAACTTCACAAACACAGGTGAATGCTTCCACAACTACATGGATTATTGAGTACCTGACAAAACAGACCACAATTTGCGAGACTGAAGCGTTGTGTGTCTGAGCGGGTGGTCAGCAATACTGCAGGGAATGTACTCTCACTGTTTCACTTCACTCTGTACACCTCAAGACTTATAGTACACGTCAGAGTCCTGTCATCTGCAGAAATACTGCATCAGTGGTGGACAGGAGATGGAGCACGGAGAACTGGTGGATTGCTTTGTGTCATGGTGTACGAACATTCATACTGAACATTAACTTGACAATGAATCAATTTTGGATTTTTAGGTGGACCCAGAATGAACCCTGTTTTTTCCATCCTGGGAAAAAGAAGTGAAGACGGCGGAAGTCTACTGATCTTTGAAACTATATGGTTGTCAACAACAGAGAAGAGCGTATTTCTTGAAGAACCTTAGGTGCTTTAGTGTTTGCAGCAAGTTGTTTCATATCTTCTACATCCTCCATGTGGTGACTGCAGTTTTATCGTCAACCATCTGTTATAACAGCTGCATCAGAACCACAGAATCTTAAAACTGAACAAACTGATATAGAAGACTGGTCTTGTGCTGGTCTACAGCCCCCTGAACCTAGTGTGTAAAGCTGAATGCTGCATAAAAAAGAGAAAATATATCATTTTCTTCACAATGACGTAATTAAACAAGGGTGTCTTCAGTCAGAGGGTTGATCAGGTTTGTTGCAATACAGACGACAGACTCTCTTCTGAAATGGGTTCTAGTGAAATATATGTTCATGCAGGGGGACATTTTAACTTGTTTCTTTCATTTTTTTTAATTTAGTATTTTTTCCTTTTTATTTATTTATTTTCTTTTTTTTAAATGCATGTATTTTATTTTTTTCTTTATCATTTTATTTTCAATGGGTCTTGATTTTTCAGTGACAGAGTTCTGGATTATTTTTGTCATTTTAATTAATGCCTACCAGATCTGAACTGGAATCAAGAAAAACATCTTGCTGCATGGACGTATAATTTCACAAGCACTGAGTCATTTTCCCCCATAAATTAGTGCCTATTTCTTGTATTTTAACTGGTGTTTTTTTTTTTTTCTTGCAGAATACACAGTGAACCACAGTGAGAGTCATTATCCACTAATGGTGAAAACACTGAACAGTCGTAAACCTTCCCAGGAGTGATCGGCCTGCCAAAATGACTCCAAGAGCGCATGAACGACTCGTCCAGGAGGTAACAACAGAACCCAGATCAGCATCTAATGCACTGCAGGCCTCATTTATCTCAGTTAAGGTCAAAGTTCAGGATTCAACAATAACAAAGACAGTGGACAAAAATGGCATTTGAGGGAGAGTTCCAAGGTGAAAACGCCAAAAAAAACACCTTAATGAAAACCAGGACTTTCAGGAAAATATTCTATGGACTGATGAGATAAAAGTGGAGCTTTTTGGAAGGTGTTTGTCTCGTCACATCTGGCACAAAACAAGCACAGCATGTCAGAAAAAGAACATCATACCAATACTTGAACATGGTGGCGGTAGTTTGATGGTCTGTGGCTGCTTCACTGCGTCAGGAACTGGACAACTTGCTGATGGTACCATGAATTCCAGGCTCTACCAGAAAATCCTGAAGGAGAATGTCTGGCCATCAGTTTGTTGTCTTAAGCTCAAGTGCACTTCGGTTATGCAGCAGGACAATGATCTGAAAGTCCACCTCTGAATAGCCAAAATGAAAAACAGACTGAAAGTTCTGGAGTGATGTCATCAAAGTTCGGACTTAAACCCAACTAAGATGCTCTGGCATAACTTAAATATTAAAGCATGAAAAACCCTTCAGTGTGGCTGAATTAAAACACTGTGATGTGACTCACTGATGGTTTTTGTAAATGGTTAACTTCAAATGTTCCCACCGAGACTTATGCTGGATTCACACCCTATCACTGCATTGTCTGCGTCCATCTCCAGAGTTTGAATGAGGTAACGTCATCTGTCGCCAAACTAAACTGTGGGTTCCACACATCAAAAGTTAGGGGGTCTTTAATTTTTCCTACACAGGTAGAACTAGCCAATTAATTGCACACAGAGGCAGAACTAAATCTAAGTACACAGGTAATTTGTGCAGCAAGTTTTTGGTATGATGAAGAAACATCAACCCCACCGGCGCCCCATGCATTGCCGCAATGTTTAAGATCATGAAACAGCACTTTACTTTTTTACTTAACTGGACACCATTCTGGATGGCTTTTATTGATGCTTTTATAGTTATTTCCTACATTATTTTGTTTGTCTGGTTGTATGGTATCGAGAGGTTTCCAAAGGGAGTTTCTTGTGTCCATTGGTACTGCCCCCTGGAAGTCAACGTTGAATAAGGAGCAACTAGCAACCATTTTTCAAGCAAAGAATCTTTCAGCTGAACAAACATAAGCCTTTTCAGTGCTGAAAAGAGTTATTTGCTCTCTTGCAAATCTCTGCCCATGCTCAACTCTATCTGCACCCTCCCACAATTGTGCCAAAAAAACAATCACTAGTAGATTCATTGATTTCTCTCTGGAAGCATTTTCAAACTAATGATTAAATTAAGTTGTTCAGCTGAAATGGAAATGATTTGCCATTTGTGTGTTGATCTTCTTCTGACATTGTTCGGTGGTGTGTCATCCAAGTTTGCTATAAAACATTTGGAAAACAAAAAAAGAGTTGTTAGAAATCACCCCCAACTCACTTCATAGTGCTATCTAGAGTTTCTATCCCCGATATGGAGACAAATATTTGGTGCTATTTCAATCACATCAAGGATTTCAAGCCGCAGATGGGATTGGGGTTTTTTTTGAGGGTCTGCGAAAGAGGAGAAAGAGGAGCAGATTATATTATGTTGTTTTCTATTTTGCAATCATAAGAAAAACTTAAAGCAGAGAACAACATTTAACATGTCAAACGTCTGAATTCTCTTATAACAATACAATCGCATTTTAAAAATGCAAAAGTCATGTCAGGAATGATACGTGCTGAAATTTGAGCACGTTGTCTTTTCTTAATTCAAGACATTAATGTAAAAAAAGAAACAGCAACAGGCTATTCAAGAAGTTCAATAAAAGTGCAATAAAGAGACACAACACCTACTTTGCTTAGTACTATTTAATTAAACATAAGGTCCACATTTAATAAGATCCCATCTTAGTATCCAGTATGTTTCTGAGGCTTTTCTCCCGTCAGCAGCACAGTAGGACCATGTCTTGTGTGCTGCCCCGTTCATCTGGTTTTCTTGTGGCGGTGCTGACGTACCGTGACGGTTTTGTCCAATGCCCTTAACTAAAGAATAAATCACATAACCAATGATTTATTCTTTATTGAGCAGACTGGTGTGCAGTAGACTGATGTCCACCTCCAGATGCCAGAGGCTTTTTAACTTCCTCCTCCATCATCTAAGCACTCACAATCCGCTCTGTTGAGCTAAACTTGCTGTTTTCTTTTTTTCCTTTTTACTCATAAAAATCGATCCGCGGCTCACGTGTCGGCCCGCAGATCGCGATCCGTTACATTTTGTCTTTGCAACAGCGGAAACACAGTGAACAACATCAACAAAAAAAAATCTCCAGAAAGAATCCTCATGCCGTTGCCCCCATACTGAACTCCTCCACTTAGGAAGAAGTGCACTTCATATCAAGTAGTGGAAGAGTTTGTACACGGTCAAAACCTTCTGCTCTGTTGCCCAGGACGATGCCTCCAGAAAGTCATCGACAACTCTGATAGAAATTGTTTATTTATTCATTGACTTATCTTTTGGCACACTTATGGCATGTTGAGCGAGTATGCAGACAATATTTAGTGTGAGCAGAGATTTGACAGAGAGGAAATCAATATTTTCTTTACAGAGGCTTGAATTCAGGTAAACAAAAAAAAAGGAAATCAAATATCACACAATACATGTGAAGATAATTCGTTCCTACGTCTATGACACTGAATTGAATTGAAATGCGGTGTTTAATTCAATAAAAGGTAGCTTGAGAATTCATCCTGAAACCAAACTGATACATCTTATAGTTTTTCATAAGCATGGGCCTTGTAATCCATTTATAAAAATTAATGTGAAATAAAATCCAGGCACTGGTTATTTCTCAGATATGTACAAACTGTTCTCCGCAGCTCTCTTCTTCAAATATTTTTTGCTTTGTTCCATCGCAGCCTCCCACCTCACCTTCCAGCTGCTCCTCTCTCTCCTCTCTTTGCTTCTCCTCGCCTCCATCCCCTCACTGCAGCCTATAGGTGGCATGGAGGCATGGAAATTGGCGTAAAGTGCAGCAGAGCGTTCTGAATGCCCATTTGTGCTACGCAGCCATCATGGATTTGCCTGCCGTCATATTCCCCGCGTTGCACTGCTCTCCTCTCAGCTTTCACTTTGTGTTTCCATCAGCCAGGCTCATCTCGTCTTCGCCTCACTTCAATTATCTTCACTCTGTTCTCTTTCTACCTCTTGTCACCCTCCTTTCTTTCCTCTCTACTTATCTCCTGTACACACTTCCATCCTTTGCCACCTTTATCTCAGCCGTCTCACCTACATTCACTCTCTGGCCCCCAATTTACTTGTTACTTATCCTTTCAGTCGTCTACGCCACCTGTCCCGTCCTCTTTTTGCCAGCCGCCTGATCATTCCGGCGCCTTCCGGACAGCGCCCATTAATGACAGAGTGCAATTTGTACACATGAAGAGGAGGAGAAGGCAGGGAAGATAAGCACAGACATGGAAAAGAGGAGCGAAGAAAGCGCGATGCAAACGGAAACAGAACATGTCAGTTACAGAGATTAAAATCAAACGTCCTGTCTTGACTTATAAACACCTTTTCAGTTGTGAAGAAGCGCCACAAAGAAAGACACAGTAATGTGTTGAGAGTTAGCCTTAAATAAACCACTCACCTACAAGAACATTTTTCCTTTTTTACAGGCAGTGAAGACGTAAACTTTAAAATCAGGCAGTAAATGTAATAATATATACAAGACATCTGGATACTGCTCTTCTGAACCTCTTTGATCAGGAGTAAACATTGTAGAAAGTAGATAAGTGTAGGCGGCAGTGGCTTCAATAATGCAGGAGTCCTTTAGTATGAAAATCTTTGGCAAAACGGGTTAAATTCTCACTTAATTTATGGAAAGCAAACATGTTTTTACATGGTACTGATAGGTACCATGAGTAGAACATACTTAGGGAGTGTCAGGAGCTTGTGCCATCACACCAAACAGGTTTTTTTAGTTTTTGAAGGTATTTAGAAAAGCAAAAAGGATTTTAAGTCTGTGGAAAGTCGTCATCTGCTACTGAATTTTACCCGTTTACCCACCTCTGTCTTAGCCTGGCTGCTCATCCCCATGCTTCTTCTCTTCAATACAAAGATCTATTGTGGGTCCTCTGGATGTGACTTTGATTTCCAGCTCATTAAAGGAGCTCCCTCTGAAGAACATTGGGCATACAGGCAATCAGAGAAACAAAGCATGTGACATTGACAGAGCGGTAACCAGACCAGTAGCAACAAAAGACATCTAAATTGGCCTGCAGTGGAGTAGGAGCGCCAGTCGTTGCTTTTCCAATAAAAAGAAAAACCTGTTTATCGAAGGAGTTATTAGCAAATCTGCAGTTTTTGGTTGTTTTGAATAGTGGCTCCTGGACGGTTCTGTACGAGTCATCGCAGGTTCAGCCCATCACAGGGCGTTCAGCTATATATTTTGTATCTTATTAAAAGGTAATTAAAATTATTTGAGGACTCCTGCAGTTGAAGCTGATTTGGAGTTTTATCTTTTAATGATAATGATTCTAAACACAGAAGCTCATCCTTTAGTGATTGGCTCAAAAGAGGAGGGTTAATAAATGGCCAAGTTAAAGTCCATCTAAGTCTATAAAAGGTGATGCTTTTTTTTCCCTCACAAGTTTAGTTGATCAGTTTTACCTTTGAATAAACAAATTAAATAATCAAATATGTAAGAAAAATAATTAACATGTAGTTTCTCTTCTGCTACTCAGTTACTAGAGATTTGAAGGCGATGGAAGTCTTTAATTCAATAAAAACCTCAATCCACCACTGCATCCATCAAAAAAAGCCTGTCAATATTTTATGAACAAGAGTGGCTCATGTTTAAGATTTCAGTGCAAATGTAATTCCCATAAAGGAGCTAAAGGAGAAGTGTAGTGGTCAGAGCAGCAGGTGGGACACGGAGAGGAAGAGTTGGATCAACCCGGAGATATCAGCACGATATCAGCTGTGTTTGGAGTAAAAAGGAAAAGTGTAAAACACCGAACCACCAGACGTCTCTGCATGCAGCCTCCTCTCACAGGTCCGCTCTGCACGCTCCCCCCACCTCCTGCTCCCGCTCTTTTCTTTCTGGTTTGTCGTCCACATCTCCTCCCATCTTTATCCCCCTCTCATCCTTATTTTGCCTTCTACTAACCTCCTTCATGTTCTACTTTTCATTATCTCCCCATCCTTGCTCCCTCACTTCCAGACTTTCTCCTCACTTTCACCACCTTTTCATTTTGTTTCACTTGCCCACCCCCCCAACTTCTCTTCTCCCTCTCCTGTCTGCATGCTTGCCCATTCACTCGTTCACTCTCCTGCCACCTAATGGGGTGCTGTTGCCATGGTAACGCAGGGTGAACATGCTTGCATTCCAGTATGGGAAAGACGGTGGCTTTTAAAGTCTTTTTTTTCCTCATTTACACATTTCCCTCTGTCAAATTCAGGAGCATGTCTTACCCAGATGGGTGACAGCAGTTGTTGCAAGAGAAAGTAAGAAAAAAGAAAAAAGAAAAAAAAAAGAATGCACACTCTATACAAACTCAACCCCAGTTGATTTTAAGATGAATAATTAATAATGGTTTTAAGTGGCATATATTAATTCATGTATATGCGCATAAACTGGACTTACTGTTGCTAATACAGTACAGTGGTCTTTTTATACAACATCTCTTCTGATGAGATGATGGGAAACGAGAAGTTTGTTTCATTTCTGTAATGACTGAGGCTTAATCTCATTCTGAAGCTAATTCATTGCTCTGAGTATTGCAGCTGTGGGTGGTCAAGACAGATTTATCTGCTGTTTATCAGCCAGCTGTTGGAGTACTTCATGCTCTGTCTTCTTAATTGAAGTGTGAACCATTTAGAGAAATATGGCTCTTTTGTGTCTTTTTCCAGTAATGGCCTGCAGGATGTTTTACTCCATTAAACTCTTAACTGAACTGAAAAGTTGAACTAATTCCTTTGAATCTGAATATATCTTTACTCCGTAATTGAGCCTATCCAATTAGGATCCATAAATATTTTTCATCTCTCCTCTGCTGGTTTTGTTTGGGACATTAGCAGCAGGGCAGAAGTTGAGGAAATCACACTTTTATCAAATCTAAAGTGATGGATTAAATTTCTATATTTCCTCTACAGCAGTTACTCACATCCTGAAAGGGAATTCCTTCACGTAATGCTTCACAATGGCAAAACAAAAACAAGAAAGCAAATATACTGAAATATTTAGTTTCTCAAACTTTTAGCTGTGCAGTAGAAGTGTTAAGGTTTCTTGGGAATGATCCTACAGGTCGGCACTCCCTTAGCATGCTCCGCAGCTCCTCAGCCATCCATGTTCGGGGCTGCTTTTCATCTAACGGTGCGCAGGTTCACTTACAATTCGACCCAAAAACA
Source organism: Hirundichthys speculiger (assembly GCA_018398805.1). Classification (NCBI taxonomy): domain Eukaryota; kingdom Metazoa; phylum Chordata; class Actinopteri; order Beloniformes; family Exocoetidae; genus Hirundichthys; species Hirundichthys speculiger. The sequence goes on from JAGFBZ010000258.1 coordinate 4,049,287, forward strand.
CTGGCAGCAATACAGAATGATGATGTCAGGATTCAGCCCAGAAACTGATATCCACTATCCAGGTGAATTCAATAAAACCCCTTGAAACACTTGAAAAACCCAACTGTTAAGAATTTGAGGCCCAAAACCAAACCAATATCTGCAGCTTTCCTTTGGTAACATTTGGCTTTGACTGACAGCATTGACTCAAGGTGATTGTGGCTGCCAAGTGTTCACCAGACATGGCCCAACTCTTTGTTTTCTTTGGGCCAGGCCTGGCCCTCACGACACTTGCTGTATCTCATGCATAAGAGCCAAAAGTAGCCCGGATCGGAACCAAATGTCTGGGTATAAATGTCCTTCAATACCATGGACACATGTGTAATACATAACCTAAGGACTGGAGAAACCGAAAAGTTTGCCAAAAGCTTGAAACACAGCAAAAACCTTTGACCACAACTGTACAGTGTTATATGCAATAGTTATGGTGTACACATAATGATGTAAGTATGACGAGTGTGTCACGCTGGTGACCAGCATGAGCAGGAGGTGCCAGGCTGTTGTAGCTGTTAATGGTTCTTCCACAGGCTACTGAGGCTCCTGATTGAATACATTTAAATTGTTAAATTTCCAAAATGTCTTGTTTCTTCAGACTTTATCCAATCCACCAAATAAGAGTCAGCAGCAAAAAGAAACTGTTTGACATTAGCAGAGAAGATTTGAAAAATCTTTCATGGGCACAACCCACCAACTCAACCTCCCAACCCATCCCACAAATGCATGCTCCTTACAAATGTGCCACCATTTCAAAGGGAAATAAACAGACTTTCCAACATTGTAGATTGCCCGTATGAGTGATTGTGAGCATAGTGCGAATTACGGGGGGGTTTGGGGGGGTTTACAACATCGACCCCCCTAAAAAAGGGACAAATTGTCATCTTTGTCATCCTCGACCCCCCTAAAGAAGGGACAAATTGTCATTTTTGCCATCTCTAGAAAATGTTGACCCCCCCAATTGTCATTGTATAATTCACACTCTGATTGTGAGTGTGCATGGTTGCTTGTCTACATGTGGCCCTGCGGTGGACTGGTGACCTGTCCAGGGAGTACTCCTGACTTTACGTCTGAAGTGAGCTGGGATAGACTCCAGCAGATCTCCGTGACCCTACAGAGGATTAAGCGGGCATAGATAATGGATGGATGGATTTCTCAATAAGGAAAATCAAGAATACCCCTCATGCCTGAAAACAACTTTTTAACTCGGTCATAATTTTGGTAGTTGCAAACTTGAATTGATATTTGCAGTATTTTCCCACATATAAAAAATAGAAAAAATAGAAAAGGCAGAAAGAATGACTGACAAACGAGGGAATTTACGTTACACCTAGAATCCAGCATGCGGCACAGCATGCTGATGAAAACAAACAACATGGCCGCAATTCTATAGAACTTCTTTAATGTTTCCGAAGAAGATAGTTTACTGGTTATTTGTGACAAATGCTCCAAGCGAATTTCACGAGCAGGGTAAAATAGCACAAGCTTTAATAAGACAAACCTGATCAGCCTCCTGAAACTTAACTATTGCTTCAGCGGAGTTTTGAAATCGTATGAGGACGCCGGGTTGCTAAAGACGCTAATGTGAGCAAGTCAGCAGCAAGTCCCCTCCTCTCCCCTCGTGCTCTCTTTTCTAAAGCTTTAATGAGAAAAAACAAACAAACAAACAAACAAAAAACTACTGAAGCTCATTTACTTTAATTTAAATGGAACCACAAGCCGAAATCCTTTAAACTGTTCAGCTCTCTGAGTACCACCATGATGACCAACTTTAAAATATAGCCAGATATGCCTTCTCAATTAGCTTTAAACACAGGAGAGATGTTTATTCCTTATTGTGGTTATTTATTGTTACCTGAATTGTTTGAAACATTGTATCTATAATGCATTGTATGTTTCTGATAAAGAAAAAAAAAGTGAAAATGTGGAAAGTCCTGGCGTTCCCCCGCGTACCACCAGAGACTGCTCGCGTACCAGTGGTGGTATGCGTACCACAGTTTGCGCACCACTGGGCAAGTGTATACTGTATTCCACTATTCTTCTTAAGAGGGTAGCATAAAAACATAGTTAATTCTTATCATTATTGATAAAGTAATTTTACACTTCAGATTTTTGTTTTGTCTCCTGTTTCCCCATCTGCAATGTTTGAAGGTGATTGAGAAGACCCATTATTGTTTATTTTCATTTATCAAGCTGTAATTGGATTGCAAGGTCAAGAGTTGTCTTTGGTAACCAGACTTTAGTTGTTTGCATCAAACATGTCATGCAGGATGCAACAATGTCGCAGGGGGCCACACTTGTGAAAATGACATGAGCTCGTGGCTGTAAAAATTCTGTTCTAGGTGCATTTCTCATGTAAATGATCTTGTTGTTGGTGCTACGGATGGCAGCTGTGGCCAAACTGATGTACTTGTTTGTAATTTGGAGGAGAAATAATTAATGTGATAAATTAATTCTGCGAGCACCAATTTAAGACCTCATCAGGGAGAAATTTGTTAAGTAATATTCTAGCAACAGCTGAAGGGGGATTGCTCCTGGTTGAGACAAGCTTCAGTGCATGGTAAAGAAAATGCCTTTCCTGCAGCCTGGGCTGTCTGATGGAAGGCTGTTTCTTTTTTTTTTTTTTAGCTTTGATGCCACATGTTTTATCAAACAATCACATCCGCCAACATTCTGGACTTAAGGAGCAGGACGTAATTGAGCACTGCAGTTTGGGTTCAGAAGAATTCTGTTTATGATAATTTTAGTGATATTAATTTCTTATGCAAGTTCACGCAGTTCATACACGTAAAATAATATAACAAAGTAAAAATATGAAATTGCATACATTTGAGGATCTCATAAAACGCAGATGTCATTATCTTCAAATTATTATTATTATGTCAGAGGCTGAAACATGAACTTTCTTGTGATAGTTTCCCCCCATGTGGTCAGAAGGAGTATTGCTACATATAGTGTCTTTAATCAAAAATATGCAAGTAAATATACTGACATGCAGTTATTTTCTACCTTGGAATATAAAAAGTGTAATCAAGAAAACAGGCATTTAATTATCTCACCACAATTTCCTCTGCACACGGTGCAGTGCATCTACCACGACAGGCTAAGTGAGTTGTGTATGTTTGCACTGATACAATAAATGCCTGAGTGTCACTGATGGCTGCTGCCATGCAGTCAATGGAATGGTGGGAGAAAAAGGAGCAAAATGAACTGCAGGACTGAGGCCCATGAAACACAAAAATTCTATCACAAAACAAATTCACAATGGGATTTTTATAATAAGCTATTGCGGCGATTTCACATTGTTCAGTGCCGGGATGCCTTGGAGCTGTTATCATCCATTGGTATGAGGACACATGGGCCAAACTCAACTTAGCAAATAACTGTAAACAAACATTTCTGTTTTCTCTGCTGATACGCATTCCCATTTCAATTTAAATAACAAATGTTTGTGGTGACTAAAATTTCAGAGAATGGTTTTCTGCAGACAGATGTACATTTTTTTTCTTTTTTTGAATGTTGAGTTATGACTATGACTCATTCAAACTGAGCCATGAGCACACATATAGTAACACACCATGATGATCCTGTTTTGATTATATCTATTCATAATCAGTCTTTTACTGTTGTTGTGGCTGTTGCTAAAATGTGCTTATCCCACTGAGTCAGCACTTTCACTTACAAATACAAGCATGTGCGCGCACATACACTGCCATTTACCTCCACCTTCCCTGCTACCCTCTGGGGGGGAGGTAGGATACTCCTAAATGGCATGGGTGTGGGTACAAGGTTAGCTAGCCTCCCACCGCTGACTCATGGCCTGTCTTCTTCCCTCCTCTCTCATTCACCGCCTATCACACCACAGCTCCAATTCCACATACACAAACACTCCCTCATGGAGGCAACACACAGTGACTGGAATCCAGAATGGCATATGCCGGCCCATGTCTTGCCGTTGGCTCTCTACTCCAAGCTATTTTGGTCATTTGACCGTTGCTGAGAGTCATTGTGATAGACTCACAATCCCCAAGCTTTAAAGTGGACATGGCATCCTTTTCTGCCGGTGTATCAAAGTCACACAAACTCTACTGTCTGAATCTTTATTTCAGGACTTTGACTAACTCCATCGTAAGGTGGGGATTGCCTTGACTTGTTCTACCACAGACTAAAGGGATTGTGCACATTCATGAGAAGGACAAGCTTCCAGCTATGCATCGATGATGTCAGGGCGCAGCCAATGGGAAATGGTGATATAACCAGCATATGCTTTACATGTCCACTGCATTCATTTCAACAGTGGAAGTGTTCAACAGCACACTGAAGAAGGAGTGACTAACAACTGCTTGTGCAAACAGTTTTGCTTTTGTTTCAATAATGTCGGGCTTTGGTCTCAACGGTCACTGGTCCAAACCAAACAGCAGCGCTCCATCTTCCAGGTTGAATGTAATCTGGTAGGAGGAAAATTGCAGTTTGTTGACTGACCACTGGTGAATGTAGTGCTGGGCGATATGGAAAAAATCATATATCACGATATGGACTATTTTATATCACGATAATGATATATATCACAATATACCATAATAAAGTATGTTTTCAGTTATTCTCTGAAAAGTTTGACAAAAATTTCATTGCTTACTTTTCAACTTAATTTTGAAAGGACATTTAGCTGAACTGTCACAAACATACATTTTAGTGCAGCAAAAACAGGTAAGTACAGAGGTACATTAGCTTTCACATTTTTTTTTAAAGTGCACAACAGTTTCTGAGAGGAAAAACACATTTTTGCACTGAAGTTCAGCTATAAAAATTAAACACAAATTATTTTTCAACTTTCTGAAATCTGTAACCTTGTAGTGCAAAGTTTGCAAACCAATATAAAGTGTCTAAAGTAAACATCAGGGTTGAAGAGAACTCTGTTTAAGGCATTAACCATGAATAAAAGTGCAAACATAAAAGGCTACTTTGTAGAAGTAGATATGATTCTATCAAATTTATCATTGCAGGTTATTTAATTACATATTTGCTGTAATAATTGATAAAATTAGGTTAGAAACGATAGAAGAGCAATGGCACGATATACACTTTTATATTGTCCCCACGATATATATTGTCATACTGCCCAGCACTAGGTGAATGGTTCCAAAACCAATTCAATCTCCATGTTAAAATGCCCAGCTCTGCAGCAGAAATAATTTGCTGCCTGGTTAAAAAAAGAAAAAAAAAAAAAAAAGAAAGGAAAAAAAATGGCTTTGGCCTCCACAGATAGATTGATATTCACAATAACTATACAGGAGATTACATTTTTTGTACCACATTAGGTAAAACTATATAAGGCAGAAAATGAATGTATGATTAGGGGCATGACCTTTTGATTGATGTCTGGCTTGGCCAATACTGTCACCACTTTAACTAACTGCTTGGCAGCGGCTTCACTTCCTAACTGTGAATAAAAACTGAAAAGAGGACAGTTAACTGTTAGAGACCCCTGCAACCATTTTTAGGTTGACTTGGAAAGGTTCAGAGGTTAAGTAAAGCAGCCTGAAGCAGCTCTGTTCTTTTTGAAGGCTGCTGGCCATGGCTAACCAGAGGACACCAGCTGGAGTGTTTCTAGCTCATGGGCCTCTTGCAGCAGCTGGGTCCTCTGGTCGAGTGATTTCAGCCTTTTAGTCGAAAGCTATTATTAGTCCAGTGCTCCAGGTAACTGGACTAATACCCAACAACATGTGAAATGAAAATTGCCAGAGCTAAAAGAAAAAATAGCGGAAGTCTGCTGAGACCTGCAGTCATTTGGTCCATGGGCTACGCTGGTAGCCAACTGGAAGCAGCATAGCGCTGTGAGGAGCAGGCTGACCGACAGCTGGTCCCAGTGGAGCTTCTGCTTTCAGCTTTGGAGACACTCGTTTTAGATGTTTGGATAGATTTAATTTGAATGAATATTAAGAATTGCTATGGTGCTAATAATTCATATCATATGATAGCATAAGCTAAGCCAGCCAAGCTAAAATAGCTAACTGTGATTTTTATGTGTTTTTTTATGTGGGCGTGTTGTGGCCCGCCTTTTTGGAACATGATGCTGCACAGTTCAAGGTAAAAGAGGTTTCAAAACCTATGAGTGATGTCAAAGGACATTTGTCCAGTTCTTTTTATACAGCTTATGGTCCAAACAAGGTCAGTGGTTATGTAAAAGAGGTAACTAAAACACAACTATGCAGACACGCACACACACCCACAGTCCTCCATTTATGCGTTGTCAGCTTCCATGTTAATTAATCCAATCAACAATCTGGCCAAAAAAAGTGACCCTTTCACTTTCATAAAGGCCCCAAAATAGAGTAGTCCACAAAATAGACGCAAAAACCCACATTATGTAATGTTCTGCCCCAAAGAAACCCATTCTCTATTTCACACACACACACACGCACACATCAGGCAGCAGTTTGTAATTCCATTAGTTGAAAAAAGGTCAATTTCTTTCTCTCCGTTAACGCTATACCATCTGTCTGGACACAAGCTCTTGTGTTAACTTTGTAAACAATCCATTAATACACAAGTAACTACAAATACACTGGCCCAGAATAGCAATGAGGAAGGGAGTCACTTCAAAACACAACCTTTTCAATAACACGGGTAAGATGATGGAGGTTTGGTGTATTTGTTCACATATGTGTGCATGTTTATTGGTAAACTGAATCAAAGCATATCAAAGCTCAAGACAGAATATTGACTCTGTAGAATTTCTTAGTAATTCAATGAGTTTCCACTCTTTCCCTTATTCTCCAGATAGGTGACATTTAACCAGTGCACCTCAACAGAATGCTAACAGAGTCCTCCAGCCACTGTGAGGGATGAAGGGGAAAAAATACAGAAAGTGCAGAAATGGATTTGGTTTCCTTTTTGAAAGCTCAAACAGTAAGTAGAGAACCACTGGAGGAGCTACTGAACTTAACCTTCGAGGGATGGAAGTGAAAGTTAGAGTTGGTCTACAAAGAGAGACAACCATGAATAGTTTCATGAGAGGAGGACATGAAGGGGCAGATTTACTTAGCTGGGAAAAAAACTGGTCACAAGTCATAAATAGAGCCAGTGGGAGTTTTTGGTTCTTCTCTTTTCTACGATGACAAGCACAAAACGTTCCTTTCAATAATAGCCTAAGTGGTCTACCAGGTGCAAGCACAGTATGTTTTGCAAAATGCAACAAAACTGTTAAAAACAAAACAAATACAAAAAAAATAAAGGACAATAACACACAAGGAAATTACTGAAAATCTTCACCAATGAACATTTTAAAATTTGTTGAAACAAAATACCATAGAAACGGTCAGTGGAAACCAAATCAATAATTCAGTAATTGTTACCCAGAAATAAAGGGAACACCTGAAGCTCAGGTGTTCCCTTTATTTCTGGGGGTTGAACATTTACGATGCACATTGACTTACATGACAGAAGTTATGGTGTGCATTTTTGCTAGAAATCAGGGACATTTCTAGTGTTCTAGGGGCCCTATGCAAGATCCGGTTTGGGGGCCCCTGTTTCGTAAAACTAAATCATAATGGGGGAGTTAAAAACCCTTTATGATGTTCAGCGTCAATGCATTAATCGGCTTCAACTTTGATTAAAGCTAAGAAAATAAACCTATTGTGTGTTCCACTTGTACTTGGAAGTCTGATGCAACAGATGGCACATAAGACATAATTGGGATGCTACACAGTGAAATACTTAAATGTTCTTATTTAACTGGCTACAAAAGGAGAGAGGCCATTTTATTTCTTCCCAATTACTTTATACTGATTCTGACCATTTATGACCTTGAGTCTTGTATCTAGTCCTCTATGTGTCTGCATAGTCCACTACCAAGACACGGCTATGAATAATCATTTTCCATTATGAGAAAAAAAAAATTTTTAAAAAAGAATTCCTTGTGTCCTTGCAGAGATATAAACTGATAAAAAGATAAGGCATTTGAGAAAAGATACAAACTTACCACACATGAAACCAAATCTGACCAAACTAACCAAAAACACTGACTCATATTCATTACAAAAAGGCAGAATGTACAGAAAGAGACACAAATCCACCAAAACTTAAGAAATATGACTAAATGAGACACAGAACAACAAATATTACACCCAAAGCAAGACTTCAGAGATCATTTAGCAGAGCTGCCTTTGTGTTAGCGCTTGACTCATGCATCACTGCCCATTAGCAACCGTTTCCTATGTTCCGCCTTACAAATAACAAACGCACAAACCCACCCCCACCAGCCAAATACTGGATTTACCTTCTCTGATTCACTCCTATGTTATAATTGTTGCTGTTTTTTGAATAAATATTTCTGCTGCAGATGTGTGTTGCAGTTAAACCTTGTTATTCATTAAATGTAGATTTTAGTCAAATAAATACAGGTCAGTGCTGCAACAGCATGGATGCACTGTATGTTTGAATGCAGCTGCAGGTCAGGACACCAGCAGCAGCATGACACCTGTCACAGCTCCTACCTGCAGAGACGCGCAGCCTGAAGCAGGTCAGCTCTGTTAATTGCATCATACTGTTGGACGCAGTTACAGCAGATTAATAGCGACATGTTGTACCTCAGCAACAGTGATGATCCAGAGAGATTTTTGGAATAATTCCAGGAAATATTTGAAAAATATATGTCAGAGTATTCATATATGTCGGCATGTAAATCTGGAATATTTTTGTGCATTTGTTCATATTATGCCAGTACTCACATATGTAATCAAACACGTCAACTGTCACAAGTTTTAGGTAAGATTTGTTTATTCTCTGATGTGTTTCTATGAATTATTCTTTATCCTAACTAAAGGATTATTCCCCTCATTTATATGTAGGTTTAGATCTCCCTTCAGGTGAAGAAAAGAGCAGAGGTCACACTTCTACAACCTGTGAACTCAACTGGAACATGTTCTGAAGTACATTTCAAGTCTTTGATGTTTTTTCTTCCTCCATTTTCTTCTTCTTGCCTTTTTTTTGCCTCACTAGGATATTTTTTTTTGATGCCATAACAGTGTTTGCCACAAATATTCTGACTAATGGAAGTGATGGGTAGCTGTCAATCATTCCCATCGTATCTGTCGACAGACATCACTGTCTCCACAACAGCTGCGGTCCAATGATTTTGGCTTAAATGCCACAAAAACCCTTGCCACATCTTATCATTGCAGCTTATATTATTTATATCCTACATTGATTTTTTATACATATAAGAGACTTAATAAACACAAGACAGCTGCAGATACAGACAGGTCATTTTAATTCTCCTTAGATGAGGCTGAAGATACCGCTTTGGGTCCACCCTGGTGTCCCTATGCATCTGCACTGGCCACTTATAGCAAGAAACAGCTGGAAGCAAATGCAATTTCCTGCGGCATTACTGAAATATCTGTCACATTTTGGTCAACATGCCACAAAGATGAAGCTTTACCATTCCGTATGTAGCTGCTGATTTAAGGGGGTGGAGTAAGCATCTTAAAGGCTGGGTAAGTCTTTTCTGATCCTTTTCTGAAGCATTTTGTATTATATTAACTGAAATTATCTTTAAACACCAATAGCAAACAATTAATTTAATGCTCTCACATCTCGCGTCGCTTGTGAAGGCGATCCTTGAAGGTGATTGCAGATGCTAACAGACACCTGAATGCTCCAAACCAGCATTCAGTTGCTCCTGTGTTACAAGACAGGATGTGGATAGTGGAGAGACAGAGGACTATTCAGTAGAACGAGGGAAGAGAAGAAAGAAGAGAGGAAAAAAAAACAGAACACCAAGCAGCTGAAGGTTGATGGTGTGGAGGGTGAGAGACGTGTAGAAACATTCTGTATTTTAAGATTAAAATCCAGACTGTCTATTCTAGTATGAAGTATCTTAAATCAGTATTCTTTTATGGAAGTTTATACCCTGATGCATAATATTTATGTAATTTTGTCTCATTGTAAATGTCAAAGTTGGTAGACTGGAGTTCTGCGACAGACTGACACACAGGTGTCAGAACAATGAAAGAGTGGGTCAGCAATGCTGCTCTGCTGAGACATGTGGGTGGTGCTACACAGTCAACACAGTCTACACCACTGAAGCTGAGTGTCCGTCAGCCAGCTGGTGCACCTGTGACTGACCATTGTTTCTCGAGAGGTGATGCGGTTTTATGATGCACAATAGCTGCTTTCCCACTTGGAGCCAGAGCGAAGCCTAATGAGGCCAAGCCAGGACAGCTGCTTTCCCAGTGTTGTTCCAAGGCTTAACGGGCCAACTGAAGCCACCCTGGCCCCCAGTTTCTGATCCCGCTTTTAATGAGTGGCCAAACGGGGTTCAGTAAGGCTTGTGGCAGGGTTTTATAGCTCTTCTTATTAACTATGTTTAGAGCAGGCTTGCTTCACTTACAACTGTTGTTCATTTTGTCACAGATAAGGCGGACCAGTTACCTTTTGCATCAAAATCACTTCCTCTTTTCGTGCTTGTGCCTAGTGTGGGTATAGTTTTAGGGTACTGAATAAGTAGAACTGCTGACCTCTCCAGGGTGTACCCCTGCCTTTTACCCGAAGAGAGCTCGGATAGGCTCCAGCAGATCCACGTGACTCTACGTAAGACTAAACAGGGTATTGATAATGGATGGATGAATAAGTAGAATCACTCCATTCAAGAAAAATCATTCAAAATATTTGCACACTGAATCATTCATTACTTGATCAGAACTCTGGTTGGACTCACTGAACTGACACACCAATGGGCTCCAACAGCCACCAGGCCTCTGATGGCAGCGCTGCTCGGCTGAGGGAGCCGAGCCACTCGTGGAGAATCATTTCAGGACTCTTCCAGGTGGAATTATGGTGGGACATGCAAGTCAATCATCACGGCAGGCCTCAGCTTCTGCAACGACTGCCAGAAGGCTTCCAGCGGGACCTCCCACCGTGTTCAACCATGGAGTCCCGCCATGGGACCAGCCCCATTATATACTATAATATAAGAATCAGTTACTAAATGTTCACCACGAGTAAAAACAGCTTAATCTTGTCAAGTGCAGAATCATTAGATAAATGTGATAGCTATTTATAGCAGTGGAGTTAAATGCAATCTACTACTTACAGCATCCAGGTGATGTTTCGTGGCTGGTTGACCAGATGGCAGTTTCATATTTGGCAGACTCTTTGTCTTGTCAATTAAAATAGCTATCACACAGATAAGGTCTTTGGCGTGCTGTGTTCCCTTTAACAGCTTTACGTGAACTGAAGTATCACACTGGCTGACGTTCAAGGATAGTTTGCAGTTCTAATAATAACATCCAACATGCAAACTGAAAACTGGATGTCCAACTAACAAACAAATATCCAGATACCTAAGTATTTGTGTCCAGCCCTAAAAACTGCATATGTTACAAAAATGTTGAGCACAAAACATTTAACACTGCATCAAATAACATTAAATTAAACCAAATTTTTCTCTTTAAAAACATATCATCCCAGAATCTCATCTTACCCCATTTATATTTAAAGGTACCAAATTGTCTTATGAAGAGGGGATATCCTATGTTTTACTTTATAAAGAAGAAGCTAAGATTTGCCATAGGGGGCCAAAGGTGCCAGATAATTAGCATTATCTCTTCAGGGTCTCTCTCTTTTAGCTTTCTTATGCTCACTAAACTATTTCTCACCTCTATCTTGTTCTGCCTTCCCTCTTTTTTCTTTTTTGCTTCTTAACTCCCCTTCTAGGTGATCTTTTATCCATCCCCTGTTAAACACAAAGACAAAAAATACAAGATGAAGATACCAAAGGGGACCATAAAAGAGGAGGATAAGGACAAAAAAGTAGATGAATGGAAAATTGAGGACCATTTAGAGTAAAAGATCCAGTTTCCAGAGATACAGTGGGTTGGATCATTCATACTCTGAGAGGATTACCTGATATCCTTGTCAGCTCCCCAGAACCAAGTCATTGAAAAGATCCAAACCTGACAGCAACGGAGAGGGAAAAACTGCCTTTACCATTATAATCCCTCTCAAATAAAACAGGAGCAGGATGTCAGGAATTGAATCTGCCAAAGCTCTGGCTCAACGTCCTGCGCTGGGAGACAGACTAACAACCAAGAACAAAGACAGAGAGAACTGAAGACCAACTATCTATCAGTTCAGGCCAACCTGAGATCACATCCAGGGAAAACTGGCTAAAGAAGAATGTTACAAAGGTGGTGCTCTATCCTCTTTAAAGCATCATTTTAAACCAGCTTTTTTTTTTTTTTTTTTTAAGTATTTTCATTTTCTCAGGTGGTTGTTAAGGTTCAGCATAATGAAATAAGAATTCACAAAACTCTCCCTACACAGCCCATTAATTAGCGATGCTTGAAACCTCTTTGACCCATTTAGAAATTTCTATGTTGTAGATATGACCAAAAACATCATACAGTTTTCACATTCCTTGACATGGGCTCCAGCTTACTTCCTGTGTTGACCATATATGGTCCTGGACCTCTCTGCCTGAGCCTCCCTCATCACTGGTTTCATCTCATCAATCAGCTCCGATCAGTCACACCTGTTCTCACCTCTTCACACGCAGGTCTGCAACTCTTTTCCTCTGCCAGGTTGTACGTCTTTTCTTGAAAGACATACTTCAGTCCCGATGTGGTGCTTCAACCAGACTTATCAGGATGTGGAGCAGTCATGGAGCCAGAACAATGTCTCGCCCCTGAACGGGTTTTTGAGTTTGACCTGTTTAGTGGCTCTGCACCTTTGACTTAAGTTTTGTAATGGGAGAAACCCGACTACCGTGGAACATGAGGTGTAAAGGGCCAGAAATCTCACTCGTCTGGGGCTTTGAGGACCTGCATCTTTCTCTCCGCGATGGCTTCCTGCAGTTATTTAAAAACAAAGTAGACATAATCACCACTCATCTCACAGTCACGGTTAATCATTTCCTTGCCTTTCATTTCCTTATCCAAAATAGTAGTGAGAGTTCACATCATAGCTTCAAAATGTTTACATGGTGCACAAAGGCCCCAAATGCAGCGGTATTAGCCCCCGCTGCCACCAAGCCGATTCCATTTTCACTGTCATGCGTTTCTTCTTTTAATTCCAGGCTGGGTGTCATGTTTTGGTGCGTAACCAGATTTATACTGAGACTCAAGCATTTACCATATTGGCCTAAATATAGGACGACTCTGATTATAAGAGGACCCCTATGTTCAAATATCATTTTGGGAAAATAAAAATATGTTGAAGACAATAAGGTTATTCATAAAACAACTTATTACAATACAAATACTATAGAAAAACTCACTGAGGTAACATTCTGATGTATTGTTAAACATTTGAATGATTTAATCTTTTTAGGAAATATGGTACCATACTTAAGGTACAGGTTACGTGTCAGGTTTCCATGTTATTGAAGATCAAGGTATAGTACTATTTAATAAACTGATGTTTATTATGTTAATAAACATCAGATCCTGCTCACGTGGGTTAACTGTGATGCTGCATTCTTACTGTTTACTTCGGTTCGGCTCCATCTAGTGGCACAGATGTGTAATGGCAATAGAAAAATCTAGACCTCGATTATAAGACGACCCCCATTTTTGAGAATAAGATTTCTAGAATAAAATATCGTCCTATATTTGGGACAATACGGTACTTGTAAAATTGTAAGTTTTGTGTCAAAGGCCATCTTTGGTCAAATGTTCCAAAAGCATAAACCATGATACAACCCCCCCCATGTTTTACAAAAAAGATCAAGTTCTGCGACATGACGGTACCCCATGACTCTCAATGGCATCTTTTCAGATTCGCATCGGTCCCTTACAAAGTGACCGGATCTCATTTCAAGAACCTCATAAATATCAGCGGGTGCTATTTGTCTGCCTCATGATGATGGTCATTGCATATTATTTTATTGCACTATTTTGCATGTGTTTTTGTTTTGTTCTGTTGTTTTGTTTTGTTTAATTATAAAAAATTCAACTAAAACAATTCAAGAACTTTTTTTGAATAAACTTTCAAACACAATTCAACTCAATGTCATTTGCAAAAGGAAAAAGACAAAGGCATATTTAAAAAGCAATTAAAAAAACAACAATTAAAAGATAAGAATAAAAACATTTTAAAAGACAAGAATAAAAGGTTATTGATTAAAATGATTGTGTGTACGCTGAGAAAGAATAATGTTCTCAGGCCTGATTTAAATGAAACAGTTTGGAGCAGACCTCAGACATTCAGGAAGTGTGTTCCACAGGTAAGGAGCATGGTAGCTGAAAGCTGCTTCACTTTGGTTCTGGCTCTGGGAACACTCAATAAACCAGTCCCTGATGATGGAACTAATAAATCTTGCATGTGCTTTGGTCCATTACCATTTAGTGCTTCATAAACTAGTAGTAAGATCAAGAGATAGGAACGCTGTTGACACTTCCAACGCCTGCTAATGAGCCAAGGATAATCAAGACAACAAAATGTTTTCCTTGTATAAGAACATCATCCAAGATAGTAGACAATGGACACCATTTATAGTTTTGACATTTTTTTTTTTTTTTACATCTTCAACTAGTGTATAAAACATTATGAAAATTAAGACATATTGCCTGCATTGTATAGTTCAGTTTGAGCTCGAAGAAATATTCAGCTGATGTAATGCGTCTCAATGAAGAAAGTGAAGAAACCTACATTGCCAAGTGTCTCTTCCTGTTTGTATGCCCCGTTTACATCAGCTAAATGCAGACCCATTAAGCTGATTTAACTGTAACTTTTTAAATTGTGCGACAGTGCTCTGAACAGCCAGTTGGAGTAATCTGCATCACACTTTAGATGCAGACATGCCATGACCATGAACCACCCACGCAGCAATTCTCAGATGCGCGATGTATGTTCGAACACGCACACTATTCTGAAACAGTATTTATGTCTTGTCATTGCAATGCCTGAAATGCTCTTATCCAGCCACCCACAACCACTTGTGTAACTGTTATTATAGCTGGAAAGAACATCTATTAACATATTTACTCACATGCACACACACATGCCTCTCATCTCAGCCTGAAGTATGCTCCTGTGGAAGACAAACACCGCTACTATTGTATTCATTATTATGTGGTTTATCATCTATGAAGTGTACAAAACAATTTTGTTTTTCACTGAGACAGAACTACAGCAGTTCAGTTATAAGACAGACACTCAAGAACGGAGTGTGTGTCAGTGTTCGGCTTGCAGGAAGAGAATGATCAACATTCCTCACTGTAATTAGGAACTGTAAAAACTCACTTTATCAAGCATGAATTTGGGTTATTTTTCTTGATTATTGCCATTACAAGATTAAAAGACTTGCCAACCAGCTCCTGATCCAAACTGCTTGGAGTCCTGCAGGTCTGTAAACAGTTAGGATATAGAATTAGGAAGAAGGAGACGAGCAACAGGAGCAGATGATCTTAAATACCCCATTTAGCACAAATAACGATCCGTCTGAACGGTTACATTTGCGTCCTCCTGCTGGGTTGTTAACATTTCAGATAAATGGGTTTTGTGTCTGAAAGGCACATTAATGCGTTACAATGAAGCACAGGTGATGCAGCGCTGGCAGATCAGTGTTTGATGCCTCAGCCTCAGAAGTTTATGGCGTGATGACAACTTTCTGTTTTTACTTTCATGTGACTCTTCCACTTTCTGTTAAACTAAGAGAGATGCTTCCAGCACCTGGTTAGGATGCCTCCTATGAGCTGTACAATTTCTGGGGTCGTATAAGATCAGAACATCTCACACCATATGATTTGGGTTTGGTTAGTCTTGGGTACGATGTCTAGGCTGACACGTGCAGACATCACTATGATGATGAGCCCTCTTAAATCGTAGGCTGCTGCTGTTGCAGAGATAGTCGAGATGTAGACTTGAGTAATCGTTATGCACTGACAGTAAAAAAAAAAAAAAAAAAACAACAACAACACGGGGAAGCAGAGCTGCGGGAACATATGCTCAACAGGGGAATATGTTATATTATATGACATATATATATATATATATATATATATATATATATATATATATATATATATATATATATATATATATATATACAAACAATTAACTGGCCTGCAAAAATTCAACTACACAACTTCAACAATAATAGATGCCACATAAGAAAATGACAAAATCTTTCAACACGACTGACAACAGATCAGTTCTCAAAGAAAACCCAAAATGGACTCCACTCCGCTGATTTAGCTACTAACAATGAAGCGGCCATAGAGCTAATTTTGATTTCCACAATAACAACAATAGAAGCCATATGCATGTTATCAGAAACAAAAGGAACATTTTGTAACACAACATGAAACAACACATCAGTTGTCAATGGAAACCCACAAAGCCCGCAGAAATCTTAAAAAACAGAAGGAATGAAACAGGAACAAACAATTTGCCACAGAGTCTGTGTAACTGTCCGTGGTACTCATCTGACATTATTTAGGCACAGCTGAGCTGTCCATGGAACTGTGGTGCTGAACACCGTGCATAAAGGCGCAATACACGGCGGCAGCCTTTGAAAGGAAAAGTGTTTTACCGCCTGCATTTATAAAACTTTTATAAAATGTGGCCTTCCTCTCCGGGTTGACGTTGATGAAGCTGCTCATTAGGATTTGTCAACTTGAGTTGTCTGACCAAGGTAGCAACATTTTAAACATTTGATTTTTTCCAATTTTTTTTTTTTTTCCACTTCCCGCAGTACTGTGTGGAAGGGTTGTGACTAAGTTTATAGTCATGTTTTGTACTAGTTTACACTTCATGACTACTTTGTGTTGTACTATTGTATTTCATCTAATATCTTATGTGTAGTGTTATTTAGTTGCTCATGCAAAGTTTAATTACATGTAGCCAAACCATATGTATCATTCCTACTTTTGCTACTAAACTAAATGCCACCAGTGAGTGAGGAAGAACCGCTGTGTATTTTGGTCAAATTGGGTGAACCAACCCTTAAAGAATAGATTCAGGATGCTGTATTGAGTTTTTTTTAACAGCCAAAATGACTTGAAATGAGCTGAAAATTGTTCCAGTCACTCGGAGCTCTTCAAGCTTAAAAAAATGCATTGGTCTCAAAAGAAAAAGAAGCCAGATCTCATTGCCACTTAGGTACAGTCTCACAGTGTTTACAGCTTTCTGCAGAACCCTGGTTATACCTTACTTTTGAATAGCAATAAATGTGAGCTGTAGTACAAATCACACAGATCCCATAGTCTGCATGTTATTCAGTTATTTATGCCTTGTGGAGATATAGTTCCCTATTTCTTCCAAGCAGCACTTATTAGTGTCAAATATGGAAGATTTCTGCCCTCAGGTTGACATGCCAATGTAGAAGTGAGTTTTTAAATATGCTTGACTGGAAGGGAAACAAAACTCTACAGAGTGAGTAAAGGAATGTTTGTGAGAATTTGGTGATTTGTTAAAGTGTCGTGGTTTGTGTATATTTATGTACCAAGCATAACTTGGTACATAAATATGTACATATGTACACATTAGAGATGCGCGGATGACGTATATTTTAACCCGCAACCACTTCTTAAAATCTCCATCCGCCCGCTATCCATTTGCAGGAACGTTTTTTCACCAATTTTTAAAACCGAACCGACCCGCCATCCTTTTTAATAATATGTAAAATATTTTTTCTTCTTATTATTATTTGAGTGCTTCAACCGCAACCCGCCCGAATTTAATTAAAGTATTATTTTTTGACGAGTCATCCGCCCGATATGCGGATTATCCGCTCCGCTCGCGGGTGCGCGGTTCAACCGCGCATCTCTAGTACACATATGTACATAGATATGTGTTTAAAGTTACAGTCATTAAACCTTTGCTCAAGAAACCATCCCTTGACCCGGACATCTTGGCAAACTATAGACCAATATCCAACCTTCCATTTATCTCTAAAATTCTGGAAAAAATAGTTGCTAGCCAGTTAGGAGAACACCTGCATAGAAATTATCTATTTGAGGTCTTTCAGTCAGGGTTTAGAACTCATCATAGCACAGAAACTGCACTGATTAGAGTCTCCAACGACCTCCTCATGGCCTCAGACAATGGATTAGTTTCTGTCCTGGTTCTGCTGGACCTCAGTGCTGCTTTTGATACCGTTGATCACGGCCTTTTGCTGTACAGATTAGAGCACACTGTTGGAATTAAAGGGACAGCATTAGGCTGGTTTAAGTCATACTTATCTGACAGGTTCCAGTTCGTCCATGTTAATGACGTTTCTTCTACACGGACTAGGGTCTGCTATGGCGTCCCACAGGGTTCAGTTCTGGGACCAATCCTTTTCACTTTATACATGTTACCCTTGGGAAAAATTATCCAGAGCCATGGCATAAACTTTCATTGCTACGCTGATGATACGCAGCTGTACTTATCTATGAAACCAGAGGAAACAAAACCTTTGGCTAAACTTCAAGGGTGTCTTAATGACATTAAGTCCTGGATGTCCTCTAACTTTTTGCTTCTAAACTCGGATAAAACAGAGGTTACTGTCTTTGGTCCCAAACACCTGAGGAATGGATTGACTGGATTTACGCTGGCTTCCAGCACAGTTGTAAAAAACCTTGGAGTTATTTTTGATCAGGATATGTCATTTAGGCAGCATATTAATCAGGTTTGTAAGACTGCCTTTTTTCATCTCCGAAATATTGCCAAGATTAGGAGCATCCTCTCCCAGGGTGATGCCAAAAAATTAATCCACGTGTTTGTTAGCTCTAGACTGGATTACTGTAATGCGTTGTTAGCAGGGTGTCCGAAAAGCTCGCTAAATAGCCTTCAATTGATCCAGAACGCAGCAGCAAGGGTGCTGACAGGAATCCGCAAGCGAGACCACATCTCTCCCGTGTTAGCCTCCCTCCATTGGCTTCCCGTGAAATTTAGAATTGAGTTTAAAATTCTGCTTCTCGCATATAAGGCCCTTAATGGCCTAGCTCCGCGCTATTTACAAGACTTGATAGCATGTTATGCTCCTAATAGAGCTCTCCGCTCTCAGAGTGCAGGATTACTCGTCGTTCCTAGAATATCTAAAAGTAGGTTTGGAGGATGGGCCTTCTGCTACCAGGCACCTTTTTTATGGAACCAGCTACCAGTTTTGGTTAAGGAGGCTGATACCATCTCCATTTTTAAAACTAAATTGAAAACATTTCTGTTCAGTAAAGCCTACAATTAGTCTAATCTATAGTGTGTAGGGGCTAATAGTTATAGCTATAGTTGTAGTAGTAAGACTTGAGTAGCTCGTCTTAATCACAGCTTCGTCATAGTTATGCTGCTATAGGCCTACGCTACAGGGGGACACCAGCATGATCTGCTGAGTGGTGTCTCCACTGCTCTTCTCCTTTTTCTTCCCTTTCTTCCTCACTTCCTCCTCCTCCAGCTCATTTATAATTATTTGGGAGCACCCTGCTACTGAAACTGTGCTCCATTTTCTTTGCTTTCCTGTGTTTGTTGTGCTGTTTCTGCCCCCTTTTCTCTTTGTGTATTTGCAGGCCAGAGTTTACTGGGTTTCATGCTGACTTGCAGTTCCATCCTCTGTCCATCCCGGGGTTCTCCTCCACTTGTGTTTTGGTGCCGACTGGCGTGGTGATCGGCGACCTGGTCCTCTGGCCATCTCATCCCAGTGCTGCTGCCTCCATCTGTTTATATTTATATATATCGCATCCTGCTTGAAATCTTACCCTTCTCTTTTCTTAAACCCAAACCCCATCCTCCCCCTTTTCTCGCACACACCTCACCTACACCCCACCCGCACATTACTGATACTCAAGAGCCTATCATGGCTCATTACGCTGAGCACACGCCCAAGGGCCCTCCATAGCCCGCTTGCATTCACCCTACAACAATTCCACTACTTCTTTATTATTATTTTTTACTTTTTCTGTGCTCTCCTCTCTCTGTCCTACATCCTCTTTCTGTCCTCCATCTTCTCTCTGTCCTCCATCCTCTCTCTGTCCTGTCTCCCCTCTTTTCTTTCTCTACCCGGCTGGCCTTCGGCAGGAAGGTCCCCCCATATGAGCCAGGTCCTGCTCAAGGTTTCTTCCTCTTAAAGTGGAGTTTTTCCTTGCCACTGTTTGGTAGAAAGGTTTTTTTTTTCTCCCTACGTGGGAGTTTTTTACCTGCCATTATCATTGATTGGATTTAATGATATAATCTTAGTTGATGATATTTGCTCGGGGGTCATGCTCTGGGTCTCTGTAAAGCGCCTAGAGACAATTGTCATTGTAACAGACGCTATATAAATAAAATTTAATTGAATTGAATTGAATTGAACTTCTTATTACATTAAAATGAGTTGTGCTCCTGTGATTTTTACATATCCCATTATGGGAGGTGGACACACTGAATGTGTCAGTATGTCCAAAAAAGCGCACAGCCAGTGACATGTGATTTCATGAAAGAATTAGGGCTGGGCAAGTTAACGTGTTATTATCGCGTTAATGCATTAATTTATTAACGCCGACATTTATTTTATTGCACGTTAACGCATGTGCTTACATGCTTTTGTTCTTAAAAGTCAGTTTCTGGCTGCTGCGGAACCGGAAAACAGTAAACATTACAGTTCGGGTAGCAATATTAACAATTCTGTCTAAAAAAAAAAAAAACCTAGACTGCAACAACACTTTCGCGTAATTCCTTGATGTTGCATCAGATCTGCTCCATGTGTTCACTGTCCTGCTGTTCTCTTACTGGTTACTTCAGTGCGGCTCCATCTAGTGGCACAGATGTGTAATGACAACAGAAAGTCCAGTCCTCGATTATAAAACAAATTCAGTTCTGTGGCCCGTTTTTTAATTTCGTATTTTTGATCCAAATCTAAAATTGTAATATTAAAAAAAAACAGGCTTTTTTTTTGGTTTATTTTGTGTTCGATTTAAAACAAAAAACGTAATAAAATGTCACTTTTTACATTTTTTTACATTTTTGATTGACAATTGAAAATGGAAAAAATGAATGATACACAGATTGGTAAAGTTACTGGAAGAACTTTAACGTGGACATTTTCATTTTAAAGTTCTTCCAGACGGAGGATTCAACAGAAACAAGGTTATTTGTAACAACTGACAAGTTGAACTCCCCGTTAAAAGTTTCTGCTGTTACCTCAGAAAGTTGCCTGTTTTAATGTTTTGATTGTGCTGAGCCACAATCATTTTGTTGGATTTTGTTTGTAAACTTTTTTTAAAATTTTTTTTATAAAAACAGGATAACATTAATGCCCTGGCAGTGGCAATAATCTTCATTTTATTTTACATTTTTTAAGATGAGATTTACACTAAATATGTGTTACTGACAAGTGCTGATGTTAAAAGTGTTTGAATAACAAATATTATGGTACTTTAGTTCATATGGCAGCAGAACATTTAAATAAAAGTGCATTTTACACTACTTTTGAATTCATTATTTGATTTTGCGTTTACAATGCGATTAATCGTGATTAATAAGGGAAATAATGTGAAAAATGGCGATTAAAATTTTTAGTTGTTGCCCAGCCTTAGTAAAAATGCATACCTTCACGTAGTTGATGCGTCCGCTGATGTATTTCATTTTATGTATTCTAAAGATACTTCATCCAAGAGGTCTGTTTGCAAGTTCCCATGAATCTCTGCAAAGTTATACAGAAAAATTGAGGGTTAGCAGGAGAGGATTCCCAGATATGAAGGCCTGCCGTAATGGAGATAATGGGCTCTGGATCGACGAGTGGAGGCCAATAAATTAATAGGCCTTCTTTGACACAAAGTCCATTTGTTAGTTTTGAAGCGTTGTGACAGTTAATTACTGAGGGTTGGCTTCAGTGGACCCCTCCACTTTGGCCGCCTGAGGAAGAAAAACATTTCCTGGTGAAGATAGAGAACAGCTTCAGCTGCTGTGGTTTAAGTCTGATGGAGTGTGGGTGTGTGGGAATGTGGGCCTGAGGTGTAGGTTGCATATATTTATGACCATGTTCAATCTATAGATGTGTCTAGGCAACAAAACTGTCACTAAGTCTATAATACTGATGTGCTAAAAGATGATTGGAGGAAATTGCTACCTGGATTCATTGACAGTAATTTGGGAATTGTGTCCATCAGATGTCCAAAGCAAAGGACTGTCGAAGTAGAGAGCACAATGTACCACTGTATATCACACTTATAGTTAGGTTTACAACAACAGCAACTTACTTCTATAGTGCCTTCCTAGTCCAGGAACCACCCAAGATGCTTTTACAATGCAAAGTAGATTCCTGTCAGTGTCTCATGTGCACACAGTTTATACTATAGACGGGATGTAAAAGATGGAAGTAGCCACCCATTTTGAATTCTGAAGCCAATGTAGACCTGCAACAACACCGACTGGGCTCTAAAAGAACAAAACACTTTAGATCCAACATATTCCCCATAAAACAGTGTCCTAGGACCATTGCTCTGTGGGGCTTCAGGCATAAAACATTAATACAAATAATGTTTAACTTATTAATTATACAACCAGGCTAAAATGGGCAGAAAAAAAACAGTAGAGAGTATTTTCAAAATAAATTAGGAACTTTGCTTTGAAAGTTGTGGATTCATTTCTCTTATTCATTTTTCTTATCAAGCAAACACACATGTAGAGTTGCACTTTGCACCATAATATCTCTGCTTTTATCAAAATATCATGGTGAAATAAAAATATTGTGAAAGATCATTATATACTTATGTTAGCTTTTTTTTTTTTTTACACCTATAGACTATTTCTTCCTCTGGTTGAATGAATAAGAGACATTCTCCTGATTTCCCGTCTATTGTCCTGAAGCTGACGTTTTTTTTTTCAAAATAATGAGAATTTTATCTAAAATGTAGAAAAACTGTCAGTGTTATTTCTGTTGAATCCAGAGAGGAGTCCAAAGTTACTTTGCCTCGATCTTCGCTAATAGTGAAGACAGAAGGAAACGAGAAGGCAATTCTTTTTAAAAGTAATCAAATACTTTTAACATAGAAAAACCTCCTTCGTGCTGCTTAAAAAAAAAAAAATCTTAGATCATTAAGGCAACCTAATTATGATCTAGATGTTTGAATTTGAATTTTATTCATACAAACTTCACTTCATCATATGTCCCCTTTAAATGCAGTTACAGGATACAGCCAAACATAACCACATTATAAAAATTATCCAGCACCATCCTGACCTGCTGCAGAATCTGTGCTTGCTACTCTGCCTGATACTGGTGATGGGAAAGGAAAAGCTTTCAGTGGTGTGAGAAAGATCTGAGGAAGATTAGAAGAAAGAAAGTTAGAGTCAATGCTCATGCTAAAAACAAATTCTAACCTCCCAGTAAGCATTTTTGTTAAAATCTAGCATCTCTACAAAATACCTTCAACTGAACTTTCTTTAAAACATTCTGAAATGAAGTTGCAGCCACTACTACATAACTCCTAATATTAGACTGAATGCTATTAGGATGATGAACATAATTTATAAGCTCCATCTTCATTGTGTCAGTCTCCACCCTTCTTCCTCTTAAAAACAAAAAAACAAACAAACAACAAAAAACATTTGCATTCAGGTCATGGACAGTTCTGTGAAGGAGCCATGGGGACATTGGCCCCAGCTGAAACCCAGTTGGCCCCCTATATTGGCCCTCTATTGTGGCCCGTCTGCCTTGTCCAAGAACAAGGTGGTTGCAGATCCATATGGCAACGCAGGACTGCAGAGTCTCACGCATCTATCCTTCAATAAGTTCACACGCTCTCACGTCAAACCACCAATATCTCACACAAATCATCCCATCAACGTCCGTTTGTGTTTCATTTATCATGCATGCTGCTGCCATGGGAAGCAATGAAGTAACCGAGTAACAATTGATAACCGAGTAATTACACAGGAATTTGAAGCTTGTTTACATTCTTGCAAAGAGGGACCAGCACTTTTCCGTAGTTGCTAGGTTCCCGTGTAGTCACAAAACATCCATCACTTAACTTTAGCACCGTTAGCTTTCTGCACATTGAATTGTCTCATGCTGAGCTGCATGGATGTGCTGTGTACATGTTCTTATCTTGATTTACTGGATCTGGGAGGGTATTTATCTCTTTTTGATTACTCGATAAATAATTCAACTCTATAGATTGAATGAAAAAATTTTTTTTCATGTACACCAGGCAAAAATGAAAGAATCAGCACTCTTGGATGTTCATTCATCCATCTGTTATGATTTTGTAGAAAAAAACACCTCGGTGACTTGTTGCATCAAGCTGATTAACATGAACCATGGTTCCATGTCGGTTAATATAATATCAGTTGAACAGCCGCAGCTGCAGCTTAAATCTGGACCAAGTACAAAAAAATAAATGCAATGCTGTAAAAAGGAAGCATATCGATAAACCAAGAAAGACATCAAAGCGTCAAGACTGAAAACAAAAAAAAAAACAAAATTCCAGTGGGCTAAAGGAAAGCAGTCATGGACTGTGGTTGACAGGATGAAAGTGATATTCAGTGATGAATCACCAATTTGATTTAGTTTGGTGCTGTTCCAATGAAATGTAGATGAAGATGACTGCCTAAAGACAACATGCAAATTCCCATTGCTTGGATTGATCATTGATGACATGGGGTCATTGCCTCTTCAATAAATGCACAGATTTACATTGAAATTTTGGACACATTTCTTATTCCATCCGTTAAAGGGATGTTTGGTGATGACGATATCAATTTTCAGGATGATAATCCTGAAAAACTCTTGCCACAGGGAAAAAGGTATAGATATAGAATAACATTTGTCCATAGAATTCAAGCTGTAATAGAAACCAGAAGTGGTGCAACAAAGTAGTAATGGTGGTGGTATTTTTTTTTTTTTCTTGATTCCATCTTTTCTTCAGAATTTGGTTGATTACTGTTTTGTTTTCCTCTGGTCAAAAAAAGCTATTGACTACAATGATTTTCTTTCTTTTTAAAAAATGTTTTGCTTAAATATCTTTCAACAAAACTAAATCAAATGAACACCCTATAGGAGATGTTTATTTCATCATCTTTGCCAGAGGTTGTTTATCGCATTAATTTTGCATTCCCAGAACTACTGGCCCACATTAATCTACATCATCATGATAAAATAAACTGAGCAGTCATGTGTATTCAGGCAGCTAAATATATTTTTGGAGTCAACTGTTAAAGAGTCTTGGGGACAAATGGAATCAATGAATCACAAGGTACAATTTCTTTTTCTTTTTTCTACTCTGACATGCCACATCTACAGTACTTGAATTTATTGGAAAACTTGACAAGACTTTTTAGATGTCTTATTTATATTTTAAAAAGGTGACCAGGATAAGCATTTTCAACAGGCTCCACCACATTACCAAGCTTCTTCTGCCTTGAATTAAATGCCAGAGAGAATGTTTATTCTGGATTGTGGGATTGAACAAGACCAAAATACATAACAGCTTGGTGCTGGATGGAACCCAGCCTTCAATAATATCAGCCAACATGGCAGCATGACATGAGCCACAGAGCTTTAGATTTGAACCTCCTACCCTAACCCTTATTTTTTTTAAATTACAAAAATAATTTTACAAAAACTGTCTCACATCACCTCACTCTCCCTTACTCAGGCTGCTAATCTCAGTTGATCCATAGTTGCCCGTGGGTGTAGCTGGTTGCTGGGTGGCCAAGCGACTGGGTGATCATAGGTCCTGGTGAAACTCCACTAGTACTCGTCGTGTCTTCACTTTTGTATGAATAAGTTCATGTCCACAACTGCATGCTGCTGGAACTCTGGTAACTGCACATTTCTGTGTAATGCTATGTACTGCAATGTTCTTCTAAGGATGTACTGTTGCTATTTCCTGTATAGCCATAGAAGCATTTCAAAATAAGAGTTTATATTACTAAACATTAGATCTCCCTTTACATAAAAATGGCTCCACCTATGGAAAAAAATGAGGTAAGTAGAAAAATAGAACACTCCTAAATTACTTTGTAGTCAGAACTACTGCCATGACATCTTATAGTCAATTTAGAAAGTAACCAATAAGAGTTTCAACATACACACAAGGGTTGGACAATGAAACTGTGACACCTGGTTTTAGAGCACAATCATTTACTAGTATGGTGTAAGGCCGCCTTTTGCGGCCAATACAGAGTCAATTGGTTTTGGGAATGACATATACAAGTCCTGCAGGACAGTGGCCAGGTTACTATGTGATGCTGGTGGAGGAAAAGGTATCCTGACTAGCTTCTCCAAAACACCCCAAAGTGGCTCAATAATATTCAGATCTGGTGACTGCAGGACAAAGGAGATGTTAAACTTCACTTACATGTTCATCAAACCAATCTTTCACCAGTCTTGCTGGGTGTATTGGTGCACTGTCATCCAAATACACTGCACCACCTTCAGGATACAATGTTTGAACCACTGGATGCTCATGGTCCTCCAGAATGGTTCGGTAGTCTCTGGCAATGATGCGGCTATCTAGCACAAGTATTGGGCCAAGTGACTGCCATGATATGGCAGCCCAAACCATCACTGATCCACCCCCATGCTGCACTCTGGGCCTGCATCAGTCTGGGTGGTCCGCTTCTTTGGGGCTTCTCTAGACCTACAACTTTCCCGTATGTGGGGAAAACAGTAAAGCTGGACTCATCAGAGAACAATACATGTTTCACATTGTCTACAGCCCAAGATTTTTACTCCTTGCACCATTGAAACCGACATTTGGCACTGGATCGAGTGACCAAAGGTTTGGCTAAAGCAGCCTGGCCGTGTATATTGATCCCGTGGAGCTCCTGACGGACAGTTCTGGTGGAAACAGGAGAGTTGAGGTGCATATTTAATTCTGCCATGATTTGGGCAGCTATAGTTTTATGTTTTTTGGATACAATCCAGGTTAGCACCTGAATATCCCTTTCAGACAGCTTCCTCTTGGGCCCACAGTTAATCCTGTTGGATGTGGTTCATCCTTCTTGGTGGTATGCTGACATTACCCTGGATACTGTGGCTCTTAATACATCACAAAGACTTGCTGTCTTCATCACAGATGTACCAGCAAGACGTGCACCAACAATTTGTCCTCTTTTGAACTCCGATATGTCACCCATGATGGTATGTGTATTGCAATATTTTGAGCAAAACTGTGCTCTTACCTTGATAACTGAACCTTCACACTCTGCTCTTACTGGTACTGTGTGGAATTAATGAAGACTGGCCACCAGGCTGGTCCAATCTAGCCATGAAACCCCCCCTTACAAAAATGATGTCTGAACTTCAAATGTCTAACCTTTTTTTTTTTTTTTAAACCTATCACAAGTCCAGTATTTTTCTTTTTTTTTTTTTTGCCTTAATAGTACAGCCAAATCTTGTTCGAAGACAAGGTTCAGTGGGGCACGGCTCACATACTGGAGAATGGTCTGGGTTTTGAATTTCCCAACCTGCAGCAGATGGATCATCCCCACTGACCTAACTCTGTTGTGCATCAGGTGCAGGTGTGTTTTCTTGCGTTTCAAGGAGGTGACGGCGGTTACATCTAAATGCCTGTCTATCATGATGCATAGCTGCATGGTGCTTCTGCAAGCTGGACTGTGGCCATCTTCTTGCTGGAATTCAGTTAAATGAAATTTTAATTCAAAAACTCTTTATTGATCCCCAAGGGGAAATTGAATTGTTGCAGTAACTGTCATGATTTTAGTTCTCTTCAATGATTCATTGTAGATGGTTATTGCTGTGGGCAGGAAGGATCTCCTGTAGCAGTCAGTGTTGCAACAGACACTCTGTGTTGTGTAGAGGATGCTCAGATTTCTCCATAATGTTCTTTATTTTATGAAGTATCCTTTACAGAATCAGCTCCAGAGGCTCCAAAACAGAACCAGCCTTCCTCATCAGTTTGTTCAGTTTCTTTAAGTCACTGGCTCTGATGCTGCACCCCCAACAGATGACTGCAGATGAGATTGCACGCTCTACAACAGACTTATAAAAGATATACAACATCCCGTTTAAGAAGTTAAGTCTGCTCTGTTCCTTCTTATAAACAGCATCAGTGATGCGTCTCCAGTCCAGTTGAACACTGAGGCATTTATATTCCTCCACCACCTCCACTTCTTTTCCCATGATGGAAATGCTGTTTGACTTATTCTCGGTCTCCTAAAATCCACAGTCATCTCCTTTCTCTTGTCGACAGTTAAGATGAGATGATTGTTCCCACACCACGCCACAAAATGGTCCACCTGTTCTCTGTACTCAGTCTCTTGTTCATCACTGATGCAGCCCACGACTGCACAGTCATCTGAGTATTTCTGCAGTGTACTCTGACTTATGTTGGACGCCTGAGGTGTACAGAGTGAAGAGGAATGGTGAGAGTACAGTGCCCTGTGGTGCTCCTGTGCTGCTGACCACCTGGTCAGACACACATCCATTCAGTCTCACAAACTGTGGTCAGTTAGTCAGGTAGTCAATAATCCAGGTGATTGTGGAGACATCCATCTGTGTCTTCTGAAGTGTCTTTTGTAGTAAAGCAAGCTGGATGGTGTTAAATGCACTAAAAACAAAAAAACAAAACATGATCCTCACAGTGCTGCCTACTTTGTCCAGATGACTGTAGGCTCATTGAGGCAGATGTACGATGACGTTCTCCAACTCAAACACCATGACAAAAAGCAAACTGCAGTGGGTCCTGAAAGTTGCTTCTTTGCTTATTCAGGTGGGCCAATAAAAGTCTGTACGGGACTTTCATGATGTAGGATGTTAGGGCTACAGGTCTATAGCTGTTGGGAGAAGATGGATGAGGTATTTTTGGTACTGGAAGAAGGCAGGATGTGTTCCACAGCATCCTAACCTTCTGGCTCAGGCTGATGTTGAAGAGGGGCTTTAGATTCCCACATAGCAGGTCCGCACAAGCTTTCAGAACTCTTGGGCTGACACCATCTGGACCAGCAGCCTTGTCCCCATTCAGTCTCGCCAGCTTCGAATGAAGATTGGACTGGCCTTTGGGGTGAGATACACAATGAACCTGTTGTCATAAGTCTTCAGTAGCTTAGCACAGTTCCATGTGTTGCCTATGTCTCATCCTTTGTTACAAATCCACAGAAGCAGAAAGCTGCATTTTTGCTCCTCTGTCTTCTGTTTAAGTGGGGCTGAGAACATGAGTTCAGCATGTTGCTTGAAGGGACGCCATGTGTCCAGCAGGATGGATGACTCCCAGTCCATCCTTGGGTCGGAACACCATAAGCCCCCATTTCTGCTACTTCTTTTTATTTTTGAAAAGTGGTTCCATAGTCTAACTACTTACTCTGGCACCGTGTTGTGTCTTGGCTTTTGTGTGAATAAATTCAGGTCCACAAGCTGCATACTGCTGGAACTCTAGTGACTGCTGCTTTATTTAATGCTTGCTGCACATACAACAGCTTAGTGAAAGGCTACGGATGTACTGTTACTACTTTCCACTTCCTTCGATTTCTTTTTCTCAATTATTTAAGGTGTTTGTAAAAGGTGTGACTGGTGTAAACTGTATTTTACCAACCAAAGGATTGTGTGCAAGGATGCTGGAATAATGCTTGGCCCCTCTGAGAAATGTGGCCCCTTTATGAGCCCTTACTTCGAAAAATCTTTGATCTACCACTGTTTCAGATTGAAAAACAATTTACAGCCAATTAGAGACTTTTTTCCCCGACCAAACTCAGGTTTGATTTGTTTTATTTTTGCAAAATAACTTAAGTTTTAGATTGAAAAATAATAGCAAAACTAGAAGATTGTGTTTAAAAGCCAATTCTCCTTCTTGAAGGAATTTGTGAAATTGTAAAATGTTTTTGTGTTTTATCTTTTTCATTAAACCCTGGGAGCTTGAAAACATTTGTCCTTGTTGTTAATGTATTCTAAAAGCTCCTTTCATCGAGTTTCTGCAACAGATCAAATTCCAATACGAGTTAAAGCCAGAAATCCTCCGCTTTTTCACCAAGTCCATACTGACAAGGTTATTGAGTTTCTGTCCTGAATTTAATTATCATCACTTTGTGAGTAGGTGTCACATCTCTTTTTTTTCTTTTTTCAAAGACAACTTGTCACAGTGAAATTCTCCAAATGTCAAACTTAAGTGAAAGACTGATTTGACTTTTGTCACAGTGATCTTGACAAAAAGATGCTGTTGCAAAATCCTGTTCTTAGTGACACTGGAAACTGTCTGTAGGATCAGAGCAGGAAAGCAACCTATCTGTGATTTACTGAGAAGCTTGTCAGTGAAAAATGTTAGCATCTTCCATGTTCATTTAGCTCCAGACAAACATCCCTCCTTGTGTCTGTTTCTCATTAAGCACTAATATCTTGGTTGTTTTGTTCCTTGTTGTAATGACTACAGAAGATCATTACAAGACTTTTCTTTCAGATTCTTCCAGAATCCAGAGGAATCAGATTATATGTCTGTATGTAGGAGAAGAAGAGTTAGGATGGCTGGACGGGCAACTTGTTTCCATTTTAATGCTGCAAATTCTCAAATGTGCCTTACAGAACGGCAAGTTTTACACCCACGGAAATTAATGCAGTGAATCACTGTCTTGATAAACACTTAGTGGTACATCTCTAACGTATAACCTATAAGAGAACAATTCCTCAAAGAGAAACCAGAAAATAATTTCCCTACAACCAGTATGCACAAACAATGGCACTATAAAGACTAAATTGGAGCACTGGAGATAAATAGATTGGTTTCACAGCACAAGCTTGGAGGAAATCCAACAAAATTATGTTTATCTTTTCTTTATTGCCTCGAATAACAGACAACTGTCTGTGTTCGGCCTCAGGACATGTATATGTGGGACTAGGAGAGATGAACAAGACAGAACAGAGATCAAACTACTTTTCTAACTGCAGATTTTGAGCACAGCCACAAAACAATCTGAAGAGCAAATGCTGAAGAGGAAGAAAAGGAGTTTGAGGTGTAGACAGCATGTAGGAGGGCAGCTCATCTCAACGTTCAGCTGGACGTCCATATCTCAAACACTGTCAGGCCTCCACAGGAGAAAGCAGGTTCATATTTACAGTCATTAGTAGAGCTGGACAAAGATTAAAATTTTTAATCATGATTAATCACATTATTTCCCTGATTAATCACGATAAATCACATTGTATACGCAAAAATCAAATAATGAATTCAAAAGTAGTGTAAAATGCACTTTTATTGAAATGTTCTGCTGCCATATGAACTAAAGGGCCATAAAATTTGTTGTTCAAACACTTTTAACATCAGCACTTGTCAGTAACACATATTTAGTGTAAATCTCATCTTAAAAAATGTAAAATAAAATAAAATGTATTGCCACTGCCAGGGCATTAATGTCATCCTGTTTTTATAAAAAAATTAAAAAAAGTCTACAAACAAAATCCAACAAAATGATTGTGGCTCAGCACAATCACAATATTAAAACAGGTAATTTCTGAGGTAACGGCAGAAACTTTTGACGGGGAATTCAACTTGGCAGTTGTTACAAATAACCTTGTTTCTGTTGAATCCTCCGTCTGGAAGAACTTTAAATGAAAATGTCCATGTTAAAGTTCTTCCAGTAACTTTACCAATCTGTGCATCATTCATTTTTTCCATTTTCAATTGTCAATCAAAAATTTACAAAAATGTAAAAAAGTGACATTATATGAAGTTTTTCCATTTTTTTAATCTAACACACAAAAAAAAAAAAAAATGCCTGTTTTTTTAATATTACAATTTTAGACTTGGATCAAAAATACGAAATGAAAAAACTGGCAACAGAACTGAATTTGTTTTATAATCGAGGACTGGACTTTCTGTTGTCATTACACATCTGTGCCACTAGATGGAGCCTCACTGAAGTAACTAGTAAGAGAACAGCAGGACAGTGAACACATGGAGCAGATCTGATGTAACATGGAGGAATGGACTCTTTAAAACAAAAGCAAGTGAGCAACATGCGTTAACGCGCGATAAAATAAATGTCGACGTTAATAAATTAATGTGTTAACGGGATAATAACGCGCTAACTTTCTCAGCCCTAGTCATTAGTAAATCAAACTTAGCATTCACCAATCAATTTAAAGGAACAACCCCAGATTTATCATCGTGTGGTAAGGAGTTTAAATGTTTAATAGTGACCAAAATGTTTTGAATTAAAGCAGCTTTAACTGAGAAGGTTATTTTCATTTGCAGCAAAACAGCAATTAATGTTACTATGACAAAACAAATGGCTATTTGAAGCCTCCGACAAGACTCCAAAACTCCACGTACGTGCTGGCATGGATAGAGTCCCTACAGACACACCAAAGCAATCTAAACTCTTTGTGTACACTTTAAAAAAGTGTGTAAAAAGAACTGTTTGTACAGGAAGTGCTTGACCTGACACCTCCTTCCAGTCACTACCAGATTTTAAAGAAATCTGTACAAATCAACTTTTGTTAACTGTAGGCTGATGTATGAAGCTAGTAGTTGACTTGAATGGACTTAATGGACTTACTACAAGATGGCTGTGACCAGAAGGAGACAGCTGTGCAAATGGTCCTTTTTGTCCACTTTCTGAACATTTACAAAGTTAAAATACTTTAAATTGCCTTAAGGATCCCCATCCACACTATCACTTATTGATTTAAGTCACATTTTAAAGAATATGTGACCACTTTTAGGAAGTGCCGTATTGCTCTTGGGGTTTCCCGTCCCTACTGGCAAAAAAAAAAAAAAACAGCCAAATGAACTTTAGATCCCACTCATCTATTGGGACAACTGGACGTCTCTTTATATCTCCATATCCCTTTTATTGTTGACATCATGGCAGAGGCAACTAAGAGATTCAATAAAAAACAATGCAACATGTTACAGTGCTGTAAAAGTGACCTAACCCCTGAGCTAAAAATAGCACAAGTTCTTTTGTGCTGCTTTAAGTGGAATTATATTTTTGAGGGTTTGAAATAGCAAGTTCATTTTTATTTTATTTTTTTTTTTTTAATGATTTTTGCCATTTTGTTCTCACTCTGACTGAAGTTGTTTTGGTTCATAAGGAATGCTTACACTATTTGCCATCCAATATTAGACCTAGGGCTGTTTAAACTCCAGAGTGCTCCATTCAAGAAGCAAAAAAGACTGATATTTCAACACAGAAGACAGTTTCAATTTAATTTGGAGAAATATTTGCTTTGTTTCAAAGAGTCATCTAGCTCTTGCCATCTCTTATCCCCACTATCAGTAAAAACCCTGTTCAGTGCCTTTCACTGCTTCATGGCACTGCGTCACACATCAGCAGTAAAACTAGCTCACAGAACTATGGTGGACATTATAACAGAGGGGGACCAAGAGACCCAAGAAAATAATGACGGAAAAGAAACTCACAGAATGTCAGAGCAACAGACCGAAAATGAATAAATCTTGGACAGTGTTGTAAAAGTGACTTAACCTCCATGCAATGGGAGGACCCACTGAGCTAAAACCTACAAAAGTTCCCCTGTGTTTCATCAAGTTTTTGCTTTAACTGCATTCAGCAAAGGTCTAAGTGTGGGGCTGACAGAAACTCATGATGTTGGCTTCCAGTACGGTAAGTGCAAAGGAGCTTTCGAATGAAGATCAGCAGGTTGACAGTGTTCTTTAATTTCTCAACTGAGTCAGGTTTAAAAATTGGAAAAATCTTTTTGTCAAGTTGTGATAGAGGTGATTAGAAAAGCTGAACATTCAGGAAGTTAAATCTACACGTTAAATACATTTCTAACTTAAGTTTAGATGAATGATCTTATCTAGTTATAGTCACATAAAGAAGATAAGGTAATTTTACTGGGCTTCCAGCACTATCTGTAGTGACTATAATTATTTTCCATTCGAAATGAAGGATATCTTCACTCGCATCTGCAGCTAGACTTATTTTACATTTTGTCAGCACTGCTACTGGTGCCTTGAATTAAATACTGATGTATGCCCCTTTTTTTGTATTTACCAGTTTTTAATAGTCAGTTTCCACTTTACCTTTTTCTTTCTCATATCTTTGTGATATTAGAGAAAATGCTTGAAGTAATTTCGGCTTTCTGTTTCATGGTTGTCTGTTTAACATTAGCCACAAATCAGCACATTCAGGAAGAGCTTCCCTCAGCAACTCTGAGCGGTGTCGCAGTGTCTGGACGTATCTGTTGTGCTGATGTTTCAGGCAGTATGTATGTGCTTTTTTTTTTGCCGTTGTTGTCTGTGAGCAGAGCTGGACCTCTTGGGCTCAATTGTATTATCAGTTAGCCTGTAGCATACGTAACACTATACTATCTGAACTGCAACATTTTTCAGTTTAACCCACAGTTGCACTTGAAGTTCGGCATGTTTGCAGTGTCACAACAAGCACACTCAAGCACATTCAAAGTTTAACAGGAAGTATCCCATTGTTGTGGAGAGAAATAAGGCATCTGGGATGGTGTGAGACTCAATGCGGTCATGTCCAAGAGAATCCCAGAAATCCCAACCTATTATGCTAGTCTGTCCTTTTTATCGTGAGGTTTCTCCAGAGATGCGTATTTGAAAGTTTATCTCACTTTTTGTCAGTTCAGTTCAATTAAATTCAAACTCAATTAAAAAAAAAACTTTCTTCACCCCCGAAGGGAAATTAATGAATTATTTGTCACAGAATATCAAGTCCTGGGCTGGTGCTTGTGTGGTGACAGTCTGCGTGTGTGCAGCATTATCTTCTTCTATCATTTCATGAGCAGACACGTCATTTCCCTATTTTGTCAACAAATGAAACTAGATTTACACATTTATGAACCCAGCAGAGTAGATTATTCACCATCTGGTCAGCAGCAGTTAGCAGGTTATGTTTTATATGTCATATCAGCATCTTTTTTAAAAGATTTTCTAGTGGCCTTTATTGGATAGAGAAAGCAATGACTAAAAAGGGACACAACAACATATTACAACACTGGAAATTAACCCCACAAACCACTATATGAGAGTCCACCCACTTAATCACTAGACTACCTAGCAAATAGTAATGTAGGACCCCGACTTTATACTGATTTTTAAATTAAATTGCCCCATGCAATGCTGCTGTGATTAGTTTGGATACCAATCAACCAACCATCCTTCAAACAACATTTGTAGCTTATTCCACAGACATTGCACCACCACGCACCACGAAAGAGAAGACAAAGATAAATAGTGCCAAAATGGAAAACACTTCTCCCCCTTAAACTTTTGGTGGTCTTGAACATAAAGAGCCTAATCTGCATGATTTATGCAGAGGTGAATATGAAATGGTGGCCATTTGTGCTTGCTTATCTATTTATAACTGGCATGCTTGGTAGGTACGTGTTCATTTTGACGGCAATAAGCCACATATTTCTCATCATCAAACCGTAAATCCAGAACCGTAACCTTTTTTTATTGCTATGGTTTTATGTCGTTGTCACTTACCGGTACCTCCTCCTCTGGTGAAATTCCTTCAGCTGCCCACCTTCCCCTCATCAGCCTGTGGTTGGTCAGGTTGGATGTCCACCCTGCTCACAGTCTCACTTAGTCATAATACTTTAGTGCAGTGGTCGACACCGTTGTCTAAGAGTAACATCCACAGTAACATCAACGTTACTGTGGCTGCTTGCAGTCGTACTGCTGCCAAAAAGCTCTGTGAGCTTGCAGTATTTTAAAGCATCAAGTGACTTGGCTTTCTTTAGTTTTAATTTTTCCCATCCACCTTTTTCCTTGCATTTTCTGCTTGCCATCTTTCTGTTGACAGACACAAACGTTGGTCTGCTTTGTCGGTTTTTAGGCCTATATCTGACAAAATGATCTTCTTAGCAACCCTGCTGTTAGTTGACAGACTGAAAATTTTGGTTATTGAACAGGGCCGACATAATACTTCCAGTAAATTGGCTTTTTTTTTTTTTTTTTGGGGGGGTCTTTAATTTATAAGCAGCACCCTACAAGGGCCTTAAAGAGATTAAGGTATATACAGAAAACTATTTACGTGTAAGGCCAGATACATGTGTTCTACTACTTTCTTCTCTTATTGGAATAAACCACTGATTTGGCTTAAAATACATGCAATCAACAATATGTGGTTTGACAGTTCAGGATACCCTTCACACTAGCATGTTACGTCAATAGGTCCTGAAAGATTATCTATTTGCAACATTTAGATGAAGGCTTATTCCACTACTGTTGTGATTTGATACTAAATGACAGAAACAGTTTGGTCCCTACTGTGTTATAAAGCTGAACTTACCTGCCTTTACTATGAGCCAATCTCATAAACAAACTTTTAAACTCGCAGCTGCTGCCTCTGTCTGGGCTATTCCTAGCCTTATAAATTCAAAAGCAGGTTTTATAGGACTGTTTAAGGCAGAAGAATACATTACTGTCCAGGGTACGGCGGACCAGTGTGTGTAAGTATTAGCGGGGAACACCACGGCTGTCAGCAGCGGGGAACACTTTCAGCCTAAACTGAAAGAGGGCTGTGGAGCAGTAACTCTCAACTGACTGTCGAGCATTGAGTGATTTTACGAGGAGCAGCAGTGTGTGGAGCAGCAGCACCATGGAGAACAGCTCTCCTCGGAGAGCAAACACTGCCCCGCTGATCCGTAGGCTTTCTCAGGACACTGACTTTAAAATACCAACTGACTTCCCAGCAGAATTTCTGCATTTTACTGTTTCAGTCTTTGACATTGAATTACTATCCAGAGACAAGTGATGCAACCAGGCTTTTTAAAAAAGGCAAAGTTTTTTTTTTTTTTTCCTATCCACAGCTGAAAAGCACAGAATGTCTTACTTTAGAGTATGGCCAAGAACTGCTGCAGGAGCAGGGGAGTTTTACTCAGTCAATCTATATAAAGTTATTCTGGCAAATCAAACTAACAACCTTCAGTTCAGCAGCCTGCTTTTAAGCTCAGGTCCAACAGACCTTAGAGACATACATCCTGAAAAAATGAAGCATGAAAGAATGTTTTGTTTTACTAGCATAAAAGATGTTCAATGCATCTTCAGTATGTGGCCCTGGAAGTCACTATATGCGTTTATATAAGATGCACAAACCTTATAGAAATAGGTGAAGACATGCTCACCATTTAATTTAGAACACAAAACAGTCATTTCATATTTACTGTAGGGAAGAATAGATCCAGGTACACCCAATGTTGTAACTGAATGCGTTTATTGAACGAAAGCTCACAAACTAGTTCGTATTTTGTACGAATGTCAACTGAACGCGCTCTCTTTCCCTTTGACAGGCGTCAGGTGTGAACGAGTTCATTTGGGTAATTGTGAGCGGCGCTCTTTCAAAGTTCACGCACGGTCAGAACTGTACCAGGTTTCCAGCAAACCCCATTTAAAATACACCACAAACGAGCCTAATCTGTATCTTCGGAAAGCAATCGAACATGGCAACACGGGCTGTCGCCTCTGTCACGCTAACAATTGCGTCATCAAATGTTTAAAACAAGCATGGAGGAAGATGAAAGCTGCAGTCGCCCATAGCCGGAGGAGCGCACCGACTCCAGAGATTAGACTGTAATCTTTGGAGTCAGGGATTAAAATATTGAAACGGGAAAAAACATTTGCACCTAAAGGACCTGTTTTTGTCTTATAATAAAGACCATTTGGCAGTAAGTTTTTCCTCATATTTCTAATATATACTAGAGAGAGAAGAAAGGGAATTTGTGGTGGTGGTGTGGCGGCTGATTTTTTTCATTTTCCTTGGAGGCTACCTTCCCATCTGAGTCGAGAAGTGATTGGATTTACCTGCTCCCACTCTGCTAATCAACATGCCTAGTTGAAGTCTGCTGAGGCACTCCTTGATGCCATATTATACAGACCTACCGTGGTACCAGTTGGCTCCTGTTCACCTGAGTGGTAACATTTTTGATCGCAGATTTCTAGTGAATTCCCCGTTAAGTAATTGTTGGTTGTTTTCTCCATTCTTTTCCAGTGCCTTCCATGCCCCCACAGCCCTGCACTCTCCGGACGTTTTAATGTTTTTTTGTGGATCTTGTATACTTGTTGTGCTTCCTTCCTTTTGGACTGTTTCCTTATTTGGAAATAAATCTTGATTCAAACCTCTGCCGCTTCCGCTCCTGGGTCTCCCCTCGCTCTACACACCACAGAATAATCTGGCCATCATGGACCCAGCGGAATCGGACCCCATCCGGCCGGCCTTGCCCAACTTGGACATTGGCTCGGACAACGCGAGAACATGTTTCGTGAGGTTATGGACACCGTTCGGAGCCTCAGCACACAGGTCCGGGACCTCACCGAACAGCTTAGCCGCTCAAACCCCAGCGCCTCACCACCCTCTGTATGTACTGCTCCCTCGCAACTGCCGGCCCAGCCTTCCCCACCCCCTGCTCCTCAGAAAGAGCCCAATGTCCCTGCACCGGAACCATACGCTGGGGAGATTGGAGGTGCCGGTGGGTTTATTTTGTGTTGTTCACTGGTCTTTGACCTGCAGCCACTTAGCTATCCCACGGACAGAGCTAAGATCACTTATACGATCAATTTACTTCGGGGTAGGGCAGCCCAGTGGGCAACAGCCTTATGGGAACAAGTCCCTCATCCTATCCTTTAAGAGTTTTTCAGCAAAACTGTGTAGGATCTTCGATTATCCTCGACAGGGACAAGAGGCAGCCAAGCGGTTGTTTGCCCTTGTGCAAGGTTCTAGGTCGGTGGCAGATTTTTCCATTGATTTTCGGATTGCAGCGAGTGGAGAGAGTTGGAGTCAAAAGGGGTCTTCCTAAAGAATCTCTCTAGTGAACTAAACATGGTAACATGGTAAGGCATCTCATCAGCGACTTGCCGGGGTTGTTGTGCCCCTTGCCCATCTCGAGCCATCCCTGGTCCCACATTGTGCTGGACTTTGTCACCGGATTACCCCCTTCAGAAGGTAACACTGTCATTTTAACCATTGTCGATCATGTCTCTAGGTCAGTTTACTATGTGCCACTGCCTAAACTACTTTCAGCCCTCGAGACGGCCCATCTTCTAGTTCACCATGTCTTCAGGCTTCATGGGATTCCCCTTGACGTGGTTTGGGGCCGAGGCCCCCAGTTTTCATCACAAGTATGGAGGGAGTTTTGCAAGGCGGTGGGTGCCACAGCAAGTTTGTCCTCCGGCTACCACCCTCAGACGAATGGCCAGACAGAATGGGCCAATCAGAATTTGGAGTCAGCCCTTCGTTGCGTTGCCGCCCATCACCCGGTCTCCTGGAGCTCCCAGCTCCCGTGGATTGAGTACGCCCACAACTCCCTCTCCAGTGCGGCAACAGGTATGTCGCCCTTCATGTGTCGTCTGGGTTACCAACCCCCCTGTTTCCTGAGCAGGAGGCT
The DNA here is from genome assembly GCA_018398805.1 of Hirundichthys speculiger. NCBI lineage: Eukaryota > Metazoa > Chordata > Actinopteri > Beloniformes > Exocoetidae > Hirundichthys > Hirundichthys speculiger. Next base: position 4,088,543 of record JAGFBZ010000258.1, read on the forward strand.
GCCGTGGCCGTCCCCTCGGTTCAGGCTCACCTCCGGAGAGTCAAGGAGGTGTGGAGGTCTACCCGGGCAGCCCTTCTACAATCCACTGAGAGGAACAAGCGGTTGGCGATGTTCTTCATTCCCCTGCCCCGGTGTACCGCACTGGTGAGAAGGTGTGGCTGTCATCTCGGGATCTCCTCTTGGACTGTGAATGATGTAAGCTGTCCCCTCACTTCGTCGGTCTTTTTGAGATCCTGAAAATTATTAATCCTTCTGCGGTCAAACTCAAGCTGCCAGACTCCATGAAGGTCCACCCTTCCTTCCATGTGAACGAGTGCAGAATATTTATGACACTCTCGCTGAGGACGAGGACGAGTATGAAAAAACAAAAACAAAGTTAGATGGCTACTTCACCCCAATGAAAAACACAGTATCTCGTGTACAAATTCAGAAAAGCAATGCAGCTGCCCGGTGAGTCCCTAGATACTTATTGCACTAAACTGCGGACTCTAGCTAAGGACTGTGAATTCATCGATGTTAACAGTGAGATGAAAGAACAGCTAATTCAGGATGGAAATCAGGAAATCATTTCAGAGACTAAACAGAGTGTTGGGTCCAAGACTGGTCCAAGGTCTGAATATACCGGTCCACTCATGAAACACAAAGTCAGGGCTCAAGTGTCCAAAGGGGGAAAAAAAAAGTCACAATCTGGCAAAGGGAGACAACTGAGACCTGCTGGAGAAGGGAAGAAAACAGATTTGACTGATCAGAGTTAATTAGTGAGATGAAACCAGTGGTGAGAGAGGACCAGGAAGGGAGCGGTAGTGAACCTTAAATGGTCAACACAGAACGTGAGCTGGAGACCATGACACCAACTTGCAGAAACTCAGCTAAGGTTGGTTTTATCCTGTTCTTCATATACAGTCTATGGGCAGGACACTAAACTCTGCATGAACTCTGTGCTCTGAAGCAGGTAAAGAGAAGCAATAAATGGATGAAATGATGTCTGTAGTTTATATTTAAACTGGGTTTGTCTAACATTAGATATTATTATATTATATTATACTGTGTAACTATGATGACATGTTGGGTATGGATTAAAGAATGGAGAATTATCAATCAAATTATTTGTGAAACTGTTAAAAAAAAAAACAACAACCTTCAATAATTACGCTACTGAGGAGTATTAGTATTCACAAAGCATCTGAGATATGGTCTCATTAATACATTCTGCCGTCTGCCTCCTTCAGTTGATTTACTCTCCCTCATTATCTCCACATGAGGCCATAAATAAAGGTCAATACACCAATGATTGGGCAAGATGAAGAGCAAACTATTTACATGTGATATTAAAAGGAAAAGAGTTTTAAAAAGTCTCCAAACAAATTGAGGCAACTGAAAGCGCAAGGCCAGCTCAAAAATCATTTTTTAACCTTATAATTAAGTAATTAAAAGATCTCCTTGGATCTAAAATAAAAGACTTGGTGGTGACTTTTAGAAAATTCAGACACACTTGGAAGTCAAACTTAAAAACCTGGTAATTACAGTCCTTCAAAGGAACAAGTTAACATGATTGCAGACTCAATGCAAATTAAGTCTTAATTGGTTATCAGCAACACAGACGGGATCCTCCCCTTCTGATATTTCATGCTTATGTTAGCAAGGTGCTTAATTTTTCCCAGTAAGTCCCTTTTATTTGAGCTAATCAGAAGTGATGACTGATTATTTTTCTTTAATTCAAATATGAATTATTATGCTATTTTTCATGAACAACTGAATTCTGTTGCAATTTGAATATTTTCTCTTCTCATATATATATATATATATATATATATATATATATATATATATATATATACACACAAGCCAGCACAGCTACGTTAAGTACACTAGGATTCACACACAACCTATGTCATTTATTAAAGTGATTCATGAAAAGCAACGTTGAGAACTGATGAGTTCGTAGCAGCCCGATGTGGTTTGAGGATCCACCCTTTCACAAGTCACAGCTTTAAGGATTCACACATAGACACTTGCATGCATTCACACAGAGACGCCTGCCCAACCAGCCACATCTAACTCAGAGATATCCATTTTCATTTGTAGAATTTATGCCACACTCTATAGCTCTTGGTCTCCTCCTTTAAATCTATAAAACGATCCACAGCAGAGGCAACACAGCATTACTGCTGTTTTTTTTCTTTTTTTTTCTACTGAGGATTGGTGGTTTACACCTTTATAACGAGGGTTTGACATCTCATTCTGTGGTTCAGATGGCTTATTAGTGGATAAACAGTAAATTCTCCTTATGATTGGCAGAGGATCGTGACAGTGCTAGCTATGTACAGGCAGAGAAGCATAACCAAGCAACTGGAACTGGACTATTGACATGCAAATACTTTGCAGTAGCGCTGTGGAGATTATAAAGTGCAGCTCTGCCTTATAGTTCTTACACATGATGCACTCACATTCTTCTATTTACAACTATATATTTTCTAAAATGTTGTCTTTCCAGGAGAAATGGTTGACATCACTCTCAGCACCGCGTACAATAGCCCAGATTAGATTTTATGTTCAATTGCTATTTTGAGAGAAGATGCAAACAGGTGCAAATAACTCAGATGACTCTATTTTGGTTGCCTGGGAAACCAAGACAATGACATTAAGGACTCCAAAATTAAGTTGAACTAAACTAGGTCTTCCATACTTCGTACACAACCATGAGATCTCCACTAACATAAGAACATGAGTGAGGGCTTATCCAGAACGTTAAGAGAAGTCAAAATGATGCATAATAAGATGCTGCATTAAGTCTGTTTAAAGCAAATTTTAAGTTTCAAGTTTCTGTAGTGTCTGAATATAGTTTTGTATCTCTTTATCATAAGTTTTGACCATGTTCTTTAGAGTCAATGAGTTTAAGACATTTGTTAGAAGTCAGTGAGTTCATTCCTTGTCTGTTTCAGGAATTTGGTTCGATGTTGATATGTGACAGTTTCTGTATTATTCTGTCAGTATATGGTTTAGCTTGTTGAAGATATACTAGTTGGTATACACGTAGATCTGTCCATAGGATGTTTAACTGGTTCCATCTGTGAAACTAGGATGCATCTTGGCTGATGCTATAAAAGCTTCTGTCTTTGTTCTGGGATTCTCCTATCATCGGCTCAGTGAAATCCCAGACTGCTGCAGGAGTCTGTCGTGTGCCTCTTTTACTTGTAATAAACACTTTTATGCATTTAAAAGTTGGCCTCGGAGCAGCCTTTTTCGTATCCTGGCGCACTCAAACAACACGGCAATCGAGAGAGGAAGAGGAGAGCAAAAAGAGAGCCTCAAATCCACATCTTGTCGCCGCGAAGATCATCTACATTTCAAGAAAGCATTGGTTTGATGGTAGTTCTTATAATATGTTAAAAGAAAGGGAACTACGTTGCTCTGAACTGGGATGGTTTTGGATCAGTAGGTCAAGCAGGTCATCCTTCGTTATGTTAAGAAGTTTAAGACACTGAACCCAACATTGTCCCCAGTATGTTTACCAGGGGGTATAGATCGCGTACATGTAAATATATGAATTTATTCAGATTCACTGTGCATTTGGGTGAGTAAGAAACAAATTGTAAAGCATCATGTAGAACCTACACTTGGTTAAATATACTCTGCATGTTATATTGTTTTAATACTTTTTCTGTTCACGATTTTCCAATTAGGTCTAAAATTAGGGAGCCACCATACAACAAAAGGTTTACTAATAGGTTTTTAATGTTATCAAAAACTAATCCTGCCCTTAAATCTACATACCTTATTATGCTTACTACACTGCAGCAAACAGGCCTTGAACAAGCAAACCACGCTTTCTGCTGTGCATCTGGCAACTAGCCAGCTGTTTGACCTCCGTCATAGAAATACATCTGCTGTGGAACCAAAGTTTTTGGTACTTTATATCTACTTAAATCACAGTGAAATTTGGAGCTAAAAGAGGATTTCATAAATTTTTATAGTTGAAACGCATCACCACTGATGTTGGAGGGTGTGCACCAGTTCAGAGAATCACACTGATGCTCAGTCAATGAAGGGCCAAGTGAATCATCTCTATGGCTGTTAGGGTGGTATATGCACATGTACCTACAGGAGTAAAACACCGTGGATTGATTTTGTGGAGAGCCATCAATGCACCATGGAAGTTGGTGGACTACGCACCGAGTCAGAGAACCAAAGAAGATGGAGTGATTATGGCCAGTGGATGTTTAATGGACTGAATATATGCAGAGCCACTGAGATAGACAGTTGAGGGTAACTGCTGGCATAGACTTTTATTTTCACCTGGTACAAAATTTTCACCAGACGGCTGGGATAATGGATGCACCGCTGCCACAGTTTACAGAGTGTTAACTCCTCTTTTCCCTGCTTGCCTCTGTTATGCTAGCTGAGACAAAACAATGTTGAATCGCAGTAGGATATAGGAATCGATGAAATGTCAGCTGCTCAACTAAAAAACATTTTTAACTTAGAAAGACATCAACCAAATTTAAACATCATATTTATATTATCTATGGTGTCAATGAGATATTTCAGACGAAGCAGCTTTGTTTGCATAAAGCAAACTCTGCTCTGCACAAAACAGTGTGGTTTATTGGAGGTCTGGCAAATCAGTTAGATTTGCTATATCATGTCAATATACAAGAAATATCACCTCAGGGCACTTTACAGAGAAAGTAGGCAGGTGGATTATATCAAATTTCAACAAAGGAACAGTATTTTAATTAAATCAGTACAGTGTTATCTATAAAATACTGTTTCATAAAAAGGTGTTGAGATAAATAAATCTATGAACTGTTTGGAATTTTAACTTAGATTAAATCCTCCTATCTGACCATGCAAGTGTGGTCGCAAGCAACAGTGGGAAAGAAAAAAACAACAACTCTCTTTTAAAGGAGGAGACCTGCAGCAGAAACAGGGAGGGTGGCCATCTGCCTCGACCAGATGGGAGAAGAGAGAAGAGAACGGAGAAGCCAACAAACACAAAACCACTAGGCCAAGGATACCTGCCATGGGAAAGAAAAATGAAAAAGGCAGTTAATGACCATATTAATACATGCTTGGAAGGTAAAAAGAGTGAGGAGAGGCGCACAGTGTATCATGGGGCATCCCCCAACAGTCTAGGCCCATAGCAGGATCAATAAAGGGGGGTCCAGGGTCACTCTGGCTACACCTTTACTATAAGTCATGTAGTTTTGTCATTGTGGGCTTTACATGTGAGGAGAACAGATTTAAATTCTATTCTGGACTGAACAGAGAGTCGGTGACAAGAAAAAAGGTGTGATCTCTACTTTTGTCATTGGAACTCTTGCTGGAGCTCTTGCTGACTGAAATTCTTGTCTATTCTTCCTCACAAAACAGCTGGTTGGAGGGAGGCCATTTGTGAACAGCAGTCTTCAGCTCTTTCCCCAGATTCTTGATTCGATTCGGGTCTGGACTTTGGACTTGGCCGTTCTAACACATGGATACGTTTATTTGTGAACCGTTCCATTGTAGATTTGGCTTCATGTTTTGGATCATTGTCCTGTTGGAAGATAAATCTCCGTCCCAGTCTCAGGTCTTTAACAGACTCCAACAGGTTTTCTTCCAGAATGCTCCTGTATTTGGCTCCACCCATCTTCCCATCAATTTTAACCATCTTCCCTGTCCCTGCTGAAGAAAAGCAGGCCCAAACCATGATGCTGCCACCACCATGTTTGACAGTGGGGATGGTGTGTTCAGGGTGATGAGCTGTGTTGCTTTTACACGAAACATATGGTTTTACATATCGATTTTGGTTTCATCTGACCAGAGCACCTTTTTCCACATGTTTGGTGTGTCTCCCAGGTGGCTTGTGGCAAACTTTAATCAAGACTTTTTATGGATATCTTTGAGAAATGGCTTTTCTCTTGCCATTCTTCTATAAAGGCCAGATGTGTGCAGTGCACGACTGATTGTTGTCCTCTGGACAGACTGTCCCACCTCAGCTGTAGATCAGTTCATCCAGAGTGATCATGGGCCTCTTGGCTGCATCTCTGATCAGTCTTCTCCTCGTTCCAAATGAAAGTTTAGAGTGACGGCCGGGTCTTGGTAGATTTGCAGTGATACCATTTCAATATGATTGCTTGCACAGTGCTCCGGGAGACATTTAAAGCTTGGGAAAACTTTTTGTATCCAAATCCAGCTTTAAACTTCTCCACACAGTATCTGGGACCTGCCTGGTGTGTTCCTTGCTCTTTATGATGCACTTTGCACTTTAACCAGAACCCTGAGACTATCACAGAGCAGGTGCATTTATACGGAGACTTGATTACACACAGGTGGATTCTATTGATCATCATCAATCATTCAGGACAACATTGGATCATTCAGAGATCCTCACTGAACTTCTGGAGTCAGTTTGCTGAGCTGAAAGTAAAGGGGCTGAATAATATTGCATGCCCCTGCTTTTCAGATTTTTGTTTGTTAAAAGTTTAAAATATCCAATAAATTTTGTTCCACTTCACAATTGTGTTCCATTTGTTGTTGATCCTTGACAAAAAAATTGAAATTTTACATCTTCATGTTTGAAGCCAGATAGTAAACCTGAAGTTTATGTGCTGGAAGCAGAAATAATGGACAGCATGAGGATCTAAATAACTTTGACAAAAAAAAAGATTTAAAAAAAATCATCATGATTAGAAGGACTGGAAAAGAGGAATCTCCAAAGTACCAGGCACATGTGTTTCTAGAACATCTTACAAAAACCAGTCCAAAGAAAGAACTGGCAACAGCCTTCCTGATGTGTGTGTGAAAGGTGAAGTTAACCCGCATGGCTGAGTCTGACAAAGGAGCTACTCTTTGTACCAAGCTTTGCTTGGTTACTACAATGTCAGAATACAGAGCTCACAGACTACTGAGTAGTTAACCAAGAAGTGGGTTATAAATGGGTCCTGTTATGGGATTATGTTGTTTATGTGGTTGTCAGATAAGATGCTCATTTTTGGCACATGCCAGCACAGTTGTCATCAATTTGCATATAACCTCCTTCTTTTACTTTCAGCTGTTGCCACAGGGAGTCACCTCCCTCCATCTAACCCCATCCTCTGCATCCTCTTCTCTCACACCGACTAACTCCACCACTCACTAACTTTAATTCTTATATAGCTAGGGCTGGCTCGGGTGCTCTGAACCATTCTTTTAGTTATGCTGCTATAAACCTAGACCACTGGGGGGATGTCACACAATCACTGTTCTCTTTTGTGTCTCATAGGCTGATTAACCTCTCTGTGTTTGTTGGTTTCCCCCTTGTGTCATCTGGACCCCCAACTGTGTCAACTCTATTGGTATAAACTGGATCACAATGTAAAGTTGATAAAATTGAAATAAGTGTAAAGTGCCTTGAGGAAGACTTCTGCTGTGCAAAATAAAGTGAATAAAACTGAACCAAATTGAAGCTCAGTTATCAAAAATAGTTGATTAGGGAAATGCCATGGTTTGAGCAGAGACAAGATGCCATTTTGTCTTTTGTCTTTGCTTGCATTTGCTCACACGGCCTCTGGAGGGTGTGAATTTTTGAAACTGTATACCTCCGTGTTAATACCCTACTTAAAGAGACAGTTTATGGATATATGAGAATGTATTTTCTTCATGGTGTTGTGGCCTATCAGCAAGGACAGCAAGCATCCAGCTAAGGCTCAGAGGAAAACTGCTGCTCAACTGTATTAAAAGATGCCAAATTAATTGGTGCCGTATTAGATGAAGACAGTTTTCAGGCATCTCCTAGAGGCAGGCTATTCTGGTCAGGTTTTGCTACAAGGAAAACTTGAGGCAGAAACAGAACATGTTTAATGGATTATATTTCCAGTCTGGAATAGATATGCATTAGGATCTCTACGGGAATTGGTTTATTTACACTCGGGAAATGTGGTAGCATGATGTGAACTCACTGCCTCAGCCACTGTGAACACTGTGAAATTATTCAGACAGACCTGGCCAATTGTTATTTAATCTCAGTTAAATATAAAAATTTATGTAAGAGAAAGTCTTTTATACTACACCCCACTGACAATTGCCAGAGTGCTACCCAGTCGTCTTCAGTTGGCTGAAGGCAACACATAAAGAAGGAGGAATGAGTACAGTAGAGGTAATGAGTCAGGCTGCCCTGAGCTCTGAAGTGGGGAGGGGGTGGGCCATAAAAACTGAGAGTGATGTAGTTTTTTTTATGTGTTCAGAGTCACATCTTGTTAAGGGCCCTTGTAATTCCTGCCAGTGCCTTTTGAATAATATCACCTCCTCAAATCAAATTTCAGCTTTATGACAGTCGGACAAGGCTCAGAAAAGAAAATTATGTCTTTACAGATCTTAAGTCAGGCGTTTGAATGTGTCAGCTGTTCAAAAAATATTTATAACATTTTAACACAAATTGTGACAAATGGGAACATATAAAAGATCCATATGATAAAAATCTGTTGAATAAAACTTTTATTGTCAATCATCATTGAAGGGGTTCATCTACAATGCCTAATATTTTCTTTACAACAGAACATAGAAACTATATTAAACTTTGAAAGTAAGCAATTTTATAATTTCATAAAAAAAATATTAGCTCTGATTGAATTTGATGTAGTCTCAATAGAAGCTGTGACACGGGCAACAAAAGGTTGGAAAAGTCCGTATTTTCGTAAGTATAAGTCGCTTTTTTTTTTTTTTTTAGGTAGCTTGGCCAGTCCTGCAACTTATATTTCGAAGCGAGTTATATGCCACAAATATACGCCATGTCATCCATGACAAAAACAGGGCATCATTTGCACTCACAACAACTGAACACTGCTACCAAAAAATTAACAAGCATAAACCATTAAGACTGAGGGAACACAAATATGCCACACAAATAAGCTTTACTGCAGAATTTAAACTGAAGGTTGTAAAATATGCAGCCGAAAACAGTAAGAGAGCAGCAAAAGGTTTGGAAAGAGTGAAAAACTTGTAGGGGAATAAGCAGAGGTAACTCTGACAGCTATGAAAAAAATCAAAGAAGGCTAACCGTGGGCTGAAAGCATGATGGCCAAAGCTGGAGGAAACAAGTCCACAGAAGGGTCCTTGAACAGCTGCTGCTGGAAGGGGCTTATCAAAGGTGAAATATCGTTATTGCCCAGTTTGACTTTTATATGGTTTTTTATTTCCTCTTCATGACATATTTTTTGACAGATGCAACTAAAACTCTGGTGCGACCTATAGTCCGAAAAATACAGTAAGTTGTATCAACAAGCGTACTGGTTTAGCAGCACGTCAATTACACAACTGTTATGAAAACAGCTTCTTAGAGTAAGAAAGAAAACTAAGGAACTAAAAAGAGATGGGCAAAGGCTGATCATTTCGCAACATGTACAAACTGTGAATACATTTCAGAATAATGTTGTGCCACCTAAAATTGTGGAGACTGAATGCAGTGCATAATCGCATAAATCAATATCAAAGATTCTGAGAATTCAGAGAGATCCTCGCACAAAGTCCAGGCCAAAAACTCTGTATTGGGTATCTGTGATCTTTGAGCTCCAAGGAGGCACTATGCCAAGAAGAACTTGAATTTATAATGGAAATATGTGCATAGGCTCAGTAACACTTCTGGAAATGAATATCGAAGAACACAGTTTATTGTGCCATCCACAAATGCAGGGTAAAGCTGTACCACAGGAAAAAAAGCCATCTGTGAAAATGAGCCAAAAACAACGCAAACTTTAGGCCCATTAGTACCAACTGAGCATCGTGTCAACACCACAGCCAACCTGAGTATTGTTTGCTGACCATGTCCATCCCTTTATGACCACAGTGTACCCATCTTCTGATGGCTACTTCCAGCAGGATAACTCGTCATGTCATAAAACCTGAATCATCTCAGACTGGTTTCTTGAACGAGACAATGAGTTCACTGGACTCAAATGGCCTCCACAGTCACCAGATCTCAATCCAATAGAGCAGCTTTGGGATGTGGTGGAACAGGAGATTCACATCATGGATGTTCAGCCAACAAATCTGCAGCAACTGCATGATGCTGTCATGTCAATATGGACCAAACTCTCTGAGGAATGTTTCCAGTACCTTGTTGAATCTATGCCACAGAGGATTAAGGCAGTTCTGAAGGACAAAAAGGGGGTCCAACCCGGTACTTGCAAGACGTACCTAATAAAGTGACCGGTGAGCGTATGCTCCCATCTAAACAAGGTCTATTTTAGGGAAGGTACTTTTTATATATATATATATATATATATATAAAACACATTTCGTGTACAAGATAATTCAATGTGCTTTACATACATTATATACATTACAAACATTACATTCATTAAGAAGGATTGCATAAAACATTAAGCGTTAAACTAATCCATGTAGCTTCTCTCGTAATGCGGCTAATCTGTACAGGTTCTCTGGTACGACAGCTAATCCATGTGTTACTCCATGTAGTTTCTCTAGTATGACAGCTAATCTGCATAGGTTCATGCTAAAAAGGTTCATATATATGTACTAAATAGGGTGGACATCACTCTATTGTCACACATGTGTAACTAAAATTATTTTATGATTATATTATTTTATTTTTATATTTTATGATTGAGAACAAGCGGGTCAAGATCCTGTGGGACTTCCAGATCCAAACTGACAAACTGGTGATGACTAACCAGTCTGACATAGTGGTGGTGGTGGATAAACATCAGAGAGCAGCAGTGGGAGGGGATGTGGCCATCCCAAGTCAATCAATCAATCAATATTTGTTTGTAACACAAATAACACATTTGCAACACAAAGTGCTTTACAAAATTAAAAACAATTATCACAATTAAATAAAAAGTGATGGCAACATCAGAGAGAAGGAACATGAGAAGCTCAAGAAACACCAAGGGCTGAAGGAAGTGTGAGGAGTGTGAAGGCAACGGTGATGCGAATAATGACTGGGCCACCATCACATCGCTTGTTCCCTCAACAAGCAATATAATATATATATATATATATATATATATATATATATATATATATATATATATATATATATATATATATATATATATATATATGCGTGTGTAGACAGGGATTGGCTTCACCAAACTCCAGTTTGGGAAGAAGCTGGTATTGGAAATAGATGGATGGGTGCTGCATCCATTATAGAAGCATACCTTTGTAGTTATGAACACATCACTCATCCAGGCCTGTAGGTCTGGAATACTTTTTTTTTTGTATGTGTGTATTTACATTTCCCTGAAGGTGACGAAACTAGCAGCGTATAAACTTCTATTGTTCTAAAGCCTGTGGACACCTCATCAGCTGGAACATGTGCTATACATCAAGCACAAGTACCAGGTAGATGAGGCTGTCAGGGCAGCCCCTGTAGATCTGCTGATCGGCCAAGCGCTTCTGATAATCTGAGGACAGAATCTTTCAGAATTATTGAACAGATTGTCATACCAGATCACAACAGCCTTCCAAAAAGTGACGATGGGAGAAGTTGCAATCACCACATCTTTTCCAGAAAAATAGTAAATGGAGAGAAGGTCAGGAGAAACATGGTGGTATATTCCAAGGAGAAAGATTTTTACTGTTTTTGCTACAAAACTACAAAATGATGAAGTGGATGACTGGAATCAGATTTCTATCGTTTTATTGTAGTCTTTTTGTTTGTGTTTTTGAGAGCATATTCAAGTATTATGGCATGCATGGCGTTCATTATCTACATATACTTTGCAGGGGGGAACACAAATCATCATAGCTTTTTTTTAAAGTTATGATTATGAAAGTCATGATGGTGTTAGCATCGAATTCAAAATTAGCTCAGTTTTTCTTAACATGATGGACTTACTCACTTGCAACGTTTTATATTTTCTATGGGTTCTATTTCTGCTTTGCTGGGAGGACTCCCATGATGCATCGAGCATCATCACCCTATCTCTCTTATTAAAGTTTAAGTTTGTCCTGAGTCATTTCATAGCATTAACATTGTCTAGCTTCCTGTAGTGTCTGGCAACGAGCGCTGTGTATGCGTAATGACTCTAGAGCATGGAAGTTGTAAGAGTGAGGGAAAAGAAATAAAGAAAGCATGATGATTGTCCGAGTGGAGTGCGAGTATTAATGTTAATGTGAAGACAAAGGACGTTACACTTCCCTATCTCTCTCCCTTCTCCTTCTGCAGATCCTACTATGATGTTACTGGTTCCTGCTGCAGGTGCTGCTACTTTTCTTCTCCTGTATTCTTTATGATGGCAGCACAATGATTTGTACTGACACTTCAAAGTGAGAAGGTTCAGACACAAACCTGCAGACCTGTGCATAAATCTGCAGAATACCATAAGATGATAGTGTTGCCTTACACTGAAGATTTATAAAGCCTACAGTGATGAGCATTTTCACTGCCACTTTCAACTGGAATAACATTCCCCAAGGTCAAAAAAGAACACTGGACAAACCTATAGTGGTTTCAAAAGCAAGTGATGAACAAGCAATAATCTCCAACAACCTAAGAGAAAATCCTATTTACTGTTAATGTATGCTGGTTTGTTCACTCCAATACCACACACACATGCAGAATAAAATGTCACTGCTAATAATCTTTTTTTCAACTTCTTTGACTGTGACATTTAAAAATCTTTCGAAAGGCAAAACCAGTTTGCCTTAGGGTGGCGCGGAGAACAGTGAAACCAGCCACGTTATTGTTTCTGATTTTAATTGCTAATTTGATACCAAGGGACGAGATTAGAGTTGGGTTTTAATCTTTCAAAGAAAATGAAAATTGGTTGGAGTTTGCGGTTCCCAGCGATGAAGTCAGCTCTGCTATTCATTGTCAACGGTTTTCTGAGCCACATCGACTGTGGCACCAAAGCAAGTGATTCAGCAGAACGGAAGGCGCCGAGGGAAGGAAGTAAAGGCAACTGTGATCCAATGAGAGGCTTTCATTCCTAAATCTATTTCTTTAAAGCTGAATCAATGAGTAAGAGAGACTTTGAGAAACCATAAAGAGGAAAGGGAAAAGGGTGGAATAAAAGGGGCCAAGAAAAGTCTTATTCACAACATGTTCTAAAAGAATCTGTAGTTTCAACAAAAAAGATAGCGCATTAAAGTTTTACAATACACTCCAGCTGTCTTTGTTCTTCCCACAAAACTTAGGACTTATGTCTCCTTGTTAGTCAGCACAAACATAAGCACCAACGATTTACCAATTCAGCTCAGGTCACGTCTTCTCTCAACTCGTTCATCAAGCACACCTCAGTGTTGATCATAATGAGGTCAAACATTGAAAACAGTGAGAATTCCTCACAGTCATGAGGGGGGGAAAATGAGTATAAAGAAATATACAATTTTTATTACTTTTTTTATTGTGAAAATCATCATATGACTATCAAATGCATCAAGCTGTTTGTCAACTACTGTAAAATGACCATAAAAGAAATGGTTCCCTAACAAGGCTCTAGATAGAACAAAGTGTGCAGCGCTGTGAGCTAAGATGATTTAAAAGTTGGTGACACAGGCAAAGTTAAATTCCGGGACAGTCTGAACATTCTGTGGGGAACTCTTGAGAAAATACAGAAAAATGAAGTCTACAACAATCAAAGGAGCTCAGATGTAAGCAGCACGAACAAGCTAGTTTACTTCCCAACCTGAGGTGCCCAAGGGGCCACGCATCCAGTTTCCAAAACCAACCCCTATGTGTAAAACATGGCAATTCCTTGAACGACCACTAAGGGCTGGCTGCAAAAGTCCTTCAATTTCCATTGACTACACTGATATTATAACTTTACAGAAGAAATTAGGAGTGTGGTTTTATGAGAAACAACTCGATTGAAGTCTATGGTCAAACGACTAGCTATCATCACTAGCACTTTTGGAAAACATCACTTCTGACCTGTGAATTAAGGCTTGAGGACAGCTGGCAAGACGAGCTAATAGGACACCAACTCCAGCAGGAGCCATAGCAGCCGGTTGCTCCTTTAGGTCTGCCCAGATAATCCAGAACAGACGTCATGCAGCCAAGCTCTGGTTTCATAGGGCTGCCAAGAGGCCTGCCATGACTGCCCTTCACTGTCAGGCCCATGAGGCCATTGGAGCTGGTGCACCGACAGAGTAGCATGTTTTTCTGGAGGCAGTGTGACGATGTGGGATGGGATTCCCCCCTGACTGAAAAAACAAGATTTACCACCAGAGGAGGCAATATTAATGTGAGATACCAGTGGCAGTCCCATATCCCAGTCTGGGACCAAATTATATTCTCCAAGTTGACAACACTCTCCCCCACAGAGCTGGGTTTATCAGAGAGTACCTCCAGAATTTGGGAGTGGAGAGGATGGGACAGCCTGCCAGCAGTCCTGACCTCAACCCCTCTGGACACCTTGTGGAATCAGTTGAGTTCTGCTGTTCCTGTCAGTGACCAACCCAACCACTTTGGTTAATCCAAAAATGAGTTTTTCTGAATTGAGTAAAATAGATAATGTAAAAATAACGTCTAGAATTTTGTCTGTATTTCTAATCTAATTTAAACAACTTGTTATTGTTTAAATTGTCATCTCACAAGGTACAATTTTATTGTTTGTTGTATCTGTTTGAATTGTATTCCCACAGACAAAAATGCAAGACAAAACACAAATTAATTTTTTAATAGATGATGTTACTCATACAGGAATTAATATATATTTTTAATTACATTTTTTATTTCATGCACAATTTCATATAAAGATCATGCAAGAATGCTAACTTGTGCCTGCACATTGTTTTTGACACCTGTCTTACTCCATATATATATGTGCACTGTAAAAATTGATATGAACATATTTTTTTGAATCATTAACAACTATTTTGTAAGGTATGATGCAGTTCACCTTAGAATGGAAAAAAAAAAACCACCAATAAGTAGTGGTATTTTTGCTTGAAATGCCCAGCGCTACAATTTAAACCTCCAGCAGACACAACATTAGAATTCATGGGGACTCCTGTTTTCTGGCCACTGGACAAAGACAAATCCCATTTTCAGTGTCCTCAGAGACCCCCCAGCTCCTCTGGGAAATACATCCAATTATAGTGTCATTATTTATTAAAAAAAAAAAAAAAAAACAAAGGCAAAATGCAGAAGCAGTGAATGTAAAGACACCCTTACTGCTTCCATAGCAATACAATGATGTGAAAAAGATTGTATACCCACTTTCAGTTCCCTGGTTTTATGTAACAGAACATAATAAAAAATAAAAAAAAAAACTAGCCCCTGCCAGGTCTTAGAATTAGGTAGATAAAACCTCAGATGAACAATAACAGTTCTGTTCAGAAAATAAATGGGCAATTCATTTTGACAGCCCTCCCAGATTGCCTAATAGATAGAATAAATTTTAAATAGCTAACTAAAAATAAATGAGGAGACGCCATCCCTCACCAAGGCTGAACTGATTCCTCTTTCCCTCCCAGGCGCCTGAAGAAGGGCTTGTACATGAGGTACACACTATTATGACAGGAAGTACCAAAAGAGGCCAACAGCAGAGATTTGTTAGCCCTGCTAACTGAACCATGATAAAGATCAACTGTTGCACTCTTTAATATGGTGACACAAGTCACATATTGTTCATATATCCTTACAGTCTTGGTTAAATAACAGTTATTAAAAACCCCAAGGACACATTTTGGTTTCTCTGGGAAAACTGAATCCAAGCTGAGAGTTACATCAGGAGTTAGCTGACGCAATGGCTTGCGGATGAATATAAACTAATATGTAGAACAGATGTTGAAATTAATGGGAGGAGATAAAAATCGACAGAGTGAGATCGGTTCAGTTCCTCTGACTATTACAAAAATTACAAAAATGACACTCGTGTAAAAAAAACACACCTCCTGTCTGGTCCAGACAAATCAGTCTCCCCAACCCACTGATTGCCAAATCTTTTAGTGAAGACAAGAAGAGATGTTTCTTGTATCTTTTTTTTAAGGTTGGCTCAGCCATGTATCTTATTTTTGATGGATGACACATTACAGTCAGGACAGTAGGAAGCAGAAGAAGCTTCAGCACAGTGCTCCTTCAAGACTTCACCCTTGCTGATACAACCCAGTCAGGGTACTAGCCAGATCTATGCTGTAGGTGAGAAGAGAAAAAATACAATAAAAGTCTAACCTGAGGTTGGCTCTCCCAGATATGCCATGCCCTTTGACACTGTGACTGTTGGAACGGCCCAGAAGTAATGTTATTGCACAGCGAAGCACAAGCAGATCTTCCCATAATCCATATCCCTGAATCAATGACACATTTTCCTACATGCAAAACAATTAAGACTTAATTAAATCCACTTAAAAACTTATTAAATTGATTACAAAGCACAAACACGCACTGAGTAGACTGCTGGGTCACACACCGTGAAGCCCCCACTTTGACATATTACCCCATGCAATTTTTTATCTAACAAACAGAAACTAAGCCAAAATGCAGAAGGACTGTGTGAAAAAAAAAAAAAAAAAATGTTAGCCACTTTCCTTGATGGGTTGTGGAATCACATTTAGTTTAAGTTTTAAGTTTAAGTTTATTTCAGTCAACCTTTCAAGGCAAACAAGGAAGAGACAAAAAAAATTACAATTTGACTGAAAAAGGCTCAGGCAGAAGCAAAGCTTATTAATGCCCGCCTACTATACAACTTAAGCTACACAATATATAGTGTCAAGTGGGAAGAAAAAAGAAAAAGAAAAAAAACAAACAAACAAACAAAAAAACAAACAAAAAACAAACATATAATATATACATATACTGTACATACACTTGCATACATACATGTACACACATAGATGCATATACATACACATACATATCTCTTTTCCCCTTTTTTCAATTACAGCCATAACTCCCAACTATAAATGCACATAATGATTTTTTGAACATAATAAAGGAAGTACATTGCTTAAGTTTAAGATCAACACTATTCCACAGCTGGACCCCTATAAAAGAAATACATCTTCTTTTAACTTCTTTTATCGCTTTTGGTAGCAAAAATCTGCATCCATCTCTTAACTCATATTTACTCTCAGACGCTATGAAAAACTTCTGCACACTGTCTGGTAGTGTTTTATTTTTTACTTTAAACATGATTTGCATTGTTCTATAATAAACCAAGTCTCTAAACTTCAGAATATGAGAATTTAAAAATAATGGATTAGTATGATCATAATATCCCGCTTTATTTATGATGCGTATAGCTCGTTTTTGTAGTAAAACAATTTTATCAGTTATGGTTTTAAACGTAGATCCCCATAGTTCCACACAGTAAATTAAATAAGGAAGTATCAGTGAACAGTAAATTAAATATAAACTTTTATGGTTCAGCATGTCTTTGGTTTTGTACATGATTGCTATTAATTTCGAGATTTTCCCTTTTACATATTCAACATGTTTTTTCCAGTTAAGTTTATGATCGATCACAACCCCGAGGAATTTGGTCTCCCAGACCCTTTCAATTTCAGTGTTAAAGTTTTTTAATTTAATATTACTTCCAGCTTGGTTTCCAAATACCATAAATTTGGTTTTCTTTATATTAAGAGATAATTCATTAACATCAAACCAAGTTTTGAGCACTCCAAGTTCTTGTTCAACAATGTGCAAAAGTTCTTCTAAATTTCTCCTGGAGGAGTACAAATTTGTGTCATCAGCAAATATAATACATTTTAACTTATCAGAAACATAACAAATATCATTAATAAAGAGAATAAATAATTTGGGGCCAATGATGGAGCCCTGAGGCAATCCACAGGTGACCGGTTTAAATTCGGACATTGCTTGGTTTATTTGAACATATTGCTGTCTATTTTCTAAATAACTTTTCAGCCAGGCATGAACTGTCCCTCTAAATCCGTAGTGTTTCATTTTTTCCAGCAAATAGTTATGATCAATGGTGTCGAAAGCTTTACTTAAATCTATGAAGATACCTACTGTATGAAGATCGTTATCGATTGCATCAGCTATTTCTTCAGCCATTTTCATCACTGCATATGTAGTTGTTCTGTTCTTTCTGAATCCATATTGTTGCTCATTTAAAATATTATATTTTTAAATAAAGTTATCTAGTTGTTTTATAAAGAGCTTTTCTAAAATCTTTGAAAATTGTGGCAATAAAGCTACTGGCCTGTAATTGTCCATACTGTGTCTGTCACCATTTTTAAAGATGGGAACTACTTTGGCTTTTAGCAGTAATAACTTGGAGTAATCATTTTTTTGGATGACATTATGAGTCTTTTTTACATTGTTGTAGATGAATTGTGACCCACCTTCCTTTAAAATAGTTTAATCAGGGTATAATAACGTAGCTTTTAAAACAATCCATTAACATGGAGATAGTACTGTGTAGATGCACTGGAGATGCCCTCTTCATTCTGCCTTCATTC
This sequence comes from Hirundichthys speculiger, assembly GCA_018398805.1. NCBI lineage: Eukaryota > Metazoa > Chordata > Actinopteri > Beloniformes > Exocoetidae > Hirundichthys > Hirundichthys speculiger. The sequence continues at coordinate 4,106,897 of JAGFBZ010000258.1, forward strand.
TTCACCTGTGCATTCACAGTGATACCACAAAGGCGTAATATTCTCCTCCTGGTCTGTGTGTGCGATTTCACAATGCATCACAGCTTTCTGTAATTTGACGATGGTCCCTTTGCCCACAGTAAAGTCCCTGATATCTCTGGTTACTGACTCCTTTATTCGGTGGATGCTGAATAAAACCACTGGTTTTCTACCTGGTTGCTCAGCTGAGAGAAACACAGAGTTACTCCATCCCTGCAGGCGTTTGCAGGGTTACCATGGCAGCAGGAGGGAGATGCCGGCCCAGCTTCAGCAGGTGGAGCATCCTCCAGATTGGGAAGCAAGACAACAGGACTTGCTGTGTAGCGAGTTCTCCAAGTCGAGTGACAGAGATCATAACATGGTCATCCCAGCGGGGTTCTACCTCTCTGAGCTCTGTGGTTGAAAACCTGGTGACATATGTCTTTTTTTTCTTCCTTGCCACTTGGATAGGAGTATTGGTAAGGTGTTCTGACAGTGGTGAGTAGGTAATGGATTGAGGTCGTCTTTCACCATCAACCAGTTACTTCCGTTCAGCATTAGCAAATCACACATCACTTATTTTGCCCCCGTTATGCCCCTGTTACTACCTCCCAGGGGGAATCTTTGTCTCACCTTGAGAGGCAGTTCCACCTTAGCAGCAACATTAAATGTTAGTCTTCTGCCTCCACCTGTTTTACACAGCACAGTGGAGCAAAGTAAAGGCGGAGCAGGCGGGCTGTGTTAATGGATGTCACGGCTGCTTTCAGACTGCTTTGCTGCTCAGACGACACAACTTGCTGTCTTGTAATCGGGAGTCTTTGTGTGGCCACTGTCTGAGCAGCTCACCCACAGTCTTTATGTTGTTTTTTTTTTTTTAGTCTTATAATTCTTTTCTCTTTTTATGTCCAACCTTCCACCCCCCGGCTGCAGCGTTATTCCTGGATGACCGGCACTTTTTGAATAGCAGAGCTTGTATGTGGAACCTAAAGCAACATCGGATATCAGGGTAAATCCAGAGGAAGGTTGAAAAGATATGACGATAGATGGAAGATGCATATGAATGATAAAAAGAAAAGGAATGATAAGTGAGAGAGCTGCATTTGGAAATAATACAGATAAATATATGAGAGGAAGGGAGATTCAGGGAGAGAGCATTATCCAACACCCCGACATAGATCAGCACCTCAGAGCTGCATAGGGAGGATACTACTTTCACTGTTTTTTCACAGTAAAAAAATCCAGCCAACATGCAAAGTAGAAGCAACACCAGGACTGATGATCTTTTCTAACCTTGCTGTTGAAAAAAGACAGAGAGAGACAAAATAGAAACAGAAAAAGAGTTAAAATAGAAGTAGGAAATAAGACAGAAGGCAGTTGGGAGGATGGAGACGCATCTATTAGATAGAACATGTAATGGGAAACAAGTGTGACCAAATAACAAGACGACGAAAAAAGAGAAATTACCCATTTAGTGCTTATAAAAACACTAACATGATAAGTCCTTTGCTATTGATTTCACAGCCAGAGAGAAATTCTGTTCGATATGCAGGTTATTTAGCATGATCGTTCTCCGTGGCCATTTCAGGTGAAGTAAATCAATTAAAGCTAAAAATCAAATCTCATTTAATTTAGCCAGACAAGCCCCCTCAGCAGGGTTTGTTTTTATTTATTTATTTTTTGTTTCAACAGGAGGTTCAGTGTTTGAAAGACTTGGAGAGAAAGACTGAAACCAGCGACAGTTGCAGAGTTTAAGAACTGAACAGAGAGCAGCCACAGAAAGGAACACAGATGAGATGTGTGGAAAAAATAAAGAAGACGTGATAATGTTACAGACAGAGAGGAAAAAACAAGATTTTTTTCCTAGCGAGAGCAGGTAAAAATTTCACTCCAAGTATTCCAAAACTGAAAGGCTCCTTTTGTCTTTTACTAATTTAATTCAGCTATGGCAGGTGAACAGTGAATTAACATCTCAACCATGGGAGTTAGCTAGTGTTGCATAAATGGGGATATGTGACAGTTTAATTTTTTTGAGGAAAAAGTTGTGTAAGGTTTGTACTAGGATTCAACATATGATTCATTATGACGGTTTTAGGCCAGCTTTGCATCTCCAGTGTAGCTTGCGGCTGCATTTGTGTATTCACACCGCCCACCTTTCTGCTGCGCCGCAGCTACAGCCTGCACAATGTTTTTACACAGCAATGCTCTTGTTAAGAGCCATAAATACACAGTTTTGTGTAATCCATGCTTGATATGATTTGAAATGTGAAGACATTAACATAGCCCACTTACTTGTGACTAGTCAGGAAATTAAAGTGAGAGAAAAATGAGACTATTGTAAAATTATTATCCGTTTGCTATATTCAACTTTCTGTGACCCCACATACATGTGTGGGTCTCCTGCAGGAGATATGTTGAACTATGAGTTAAGGTCACATGATTGTTGTGATAACCATCCTGTTGTAAATTGTCTGGTTTTTAGCTATATCTTTAAAGTCTCTGTCTTCCCTAATTAACACAGGTCTCATAGCCTCGTGGTGGATGTGTGAATTACTTGTCCATTTGGTTTCTTGAATGTTTAAATCACTTCACCATGTCATGTCTGATGCCGGACAGACCAACTTTGAGACTTTGCATCATCAGACACTGACTTGTAATCTGCTCCTTCTCGTGAGAATAAAATCTTATTCTATAATCTGAATTGCTCCTGAGTTTTATTCATTTTCCTTACATAAAGTAAAGCATCATCATGTCAGGTAGTAAAACATTTTAGTCTTCACCGACAAACCAAAACCACCATGGGAGGTGTTTCGACTGATCTGAGGTAAGTTTGACGATCAAGATCAGAGTTGCTTCTCTGATTCTTACCAGAGCCATGAAAAAGCAAAAATCTAGAGGACATGGGACTTAAGCCACAAGGACGTTATGATTAAAACAAAAATCCTCATGTTTAGAGCACACAGCACACGTGCTAAACTGCCAGTATGAAGCTAGCTGAGGCAAATATGTTACACCTTCCACCCCAAAAATGCAGCTTATATAGATACTCGGCTCTTCGTTTGAATAGTTTAATTGGCGGATCAAATTAAATAGTTGACCTGCAACGAAAGAGCCAGAGTTGGCTGCATTTGCTGAGGAGATTGAGGTCATTTGAGGTGAACAGGACAAGGCGTGGGATAAGTTCAAGAGGACGAGCCACAACAAGGAGGGAATAAAAAAAGAAAGCAGTGATCTGAATGATAACTGAGCTGGTATCTGTCTTCAACGGCTCTTTCCATCAGTTTTGGGGATACTACAGGGAACCTGGGAGACTACAAAGGGCCTTTTTATTCACTCACAGAGGATATTTACTAGTGGTAGATATTATGGTAATTCTCTTCAATGCAAGTAAAATAAAACTGTCTGGGCAGGAACAAGAGTTTTCATTTGTTCATATATTCATTAATGCGAAATTAAAGTAATGCATCATACAATTAATAATGTCCATACATAAGTAAACTTAATCCCAGCTGTTTTACTGAACTACCAGTGACTGGATTTACAGCTTCTACAGACTGTCTGGAACAATTAAGTTACATAAAAAACATAACCAAGTCCTCCCCATCCATCTTTGGAGAAAAAGTGAATTGTTCTGTCATTATATCATAAAGTTGACTTTGTTCTTTTGCATTACTTAATAAAAAGAGTTTCAGCATGTAATTACATCCTGTGTGTCTGCATTGTGGAATCATCAGAGTGATGGGAGTGTTGCTGGTAATAATAGCATGTTCTGCAATGCTTGCTCACTATTACACACAGCGTTTGTCTCCCCTTTACCTCCGTTACTACCTCCCAAGGCTTAACAGGGTGCCACAAACAGTGCATCACAGTGGTGCACAAACAAAACAACATGGAAGATTAGTGCAAAACTCGTGGCTTTTTAAGTGTTGTAAGATAAAAATTAATGTTTGCAGTGACAAGGCTGCAATTTCCTCCTTTTAAAAGCTTTCTTAAAACAAATAAAGAGTCAAAGCCTGTTTTTATTCATGATCCCAATTTCAAAAAAGTTGGGACGCTGTGTAAAACACAATGATTTTCAAAGTCACAAACCCAACATTTTATTTCCAATAGGACACAAAGAACAAATCAGATGTTTAAACTGAGACACTTTACCATTATACGGAAACCATTGAGCTCATTTTGACTTGGACAGCAGCAACACAAAAAGTTGAAACGGGCAATAAGAAGTTGGAAAAGTAATTGGCACATATCAAGAACAAATGGAGGAACAACTGACAACTAATAAGGTAAAGTGGCAAAATGTCAGTAACATGACTGAGTATAAAAGGAGCATCTCTGAGGCAGAGCCATTCAGATGTAAAGATAGGCAAAGGTTCCAACCAACGTTTTTGAAATTGGGCTTGTAGTTATATCAAAATATCTGTAATATCTGTAACCATACCTAACTTTTTCTGTTTAAAATGGTTGAGGAACTTTGTGTGTCAATACAGTATGAGGGGCAACAGACTCTATCCATGTTTGTCTCTATAGAAAAATGATGAGAATCTGTGAACTGTGACATCACATCTCTCAGTTTTTGAACCACCATTTGGTTTCTTAGATAGTTAGAACTTGTTTCTGGGACGTTAGGCATGTAGTTTATTTCAAAATTGTATAATGTTGAGATTAGAAGAAACCAACACAGAGCGGAATGAAAGTTAAGTCTGGAAAAATCTAAATCTAAATAGCATGTTGATTCTATGTAAGCACCCAGTTCAGATTAGATGACAGAAGGGATCACAGGAGTACAGCATATAATATAATATAATGTTTCCAGCAATAGTGTCCTCTCCCTGATCTTTTCTTCAGAGAAATTCTTCTGTTTTTACCCCTGTATTAAACTGTGCTTATTTTATTTTATTTTTTTTTTTTCATTTTCAATATTCTTTTTAAGCAGTGAAGACAAACAGTTATTTTAGATACAAAATGTCTACTTTACTTCTAGGATTAGTTAACCAGCAAGTTGGTGCTTAAGTAGAAAATTTAGAGGAACTTGGCAACATCACATTGTTTGGAAAATGTTTATTATTTTCGAGTCCTCTTTGGGAGACTCCTTATGAAAAGTACTAATGCCTCAGGTGGTAAAGGCTGCCAAGCTCTGACTTGGTTCAAGCACTGTTGCATACAGCAGAAACGCTGGAAACTTTTGTGATGAGGACTTTAATTGTAAAGAGATTTTATAGGACTCAGCCCCTTTATGTTTGATTTGTACTCTTGAGTTAATTGAATTTGCATAATTTCAATTACCCAACATGTATTTTAACACTTTTTTTCTGGCTTAAGGCCACAGTTTTCCATGACTGCTCCTAAAAACAACCTTAATTTAACTGGGCTTCCCTGTTCTATTCAAGCACTGTGGCTCCAGACGGTGTTTCCAGTAGTGGGGTCCGGGGTAGTTTTACAGCCTCTCTACTCCCAGAAACAGCCATGCAATGAACATTTTGGGAACTTCTGTGGAGCAGAGGCAAGTCCCTGCCTTGGTTTAGGTTCCTCAGCATGGCCCCAAACTGACGTCTTGTTAACTCTGCACTGATTGGGTATGCTGTAGGCAGGAGATGATGTTATTTAATGATTAATTCAAACCTTCTCATTCACTATTGCCATTCATGTTAACACAGCAAACAAAGAAAACAATCGTCTCAGCTTGTTTGATGTTTATCTCATTTTAGTTTGATGTTTTTCTTTTTCTTAGTTATCTTCTTTTATCTTATTGGTGGTTAACCACTTAACTTTTTACTTTGTGCTGTGTGTGTGCTTTGTGTGTGAGCGTGAGAGGGACAAGTCTTTATTTGTTGTGTTCCTGTTTTATGTTTTATTTTATTCTGTCAAGCACTTTGTGTTGCATTTTACATGTATGAAAAGTGCTATATAAATAAAGTTTGATTTGATTTGATTTGATTTGACAAAAAAGCAAAAGTGGAGCATTACTGCCGCCAGTTGTTATGCAATGATAATTTTACAGGTCAGTGGATCCTGCTGGGGCTGACACTATAATGGACATACAACGGCTGAAAGAAGCAAGGCAGAGGTCGGCCCTGGAACCTCAAAGTCCCACAGTGAGTGGGAATGATGTGCTCTGGCTGCATCATGATTTTTGCCCCATCATCAGCATGACTTCAAATCCCACCTGGAGTGTTTTACGAAGTGGAGTGTTTCTGAACGTTGCCCATTCAGCTGGATTTGTGAGATCAAAAGTTTATCTGAAGGTTTCAAGATCACGAGTCACACAGTAATCTACTTATGTAAAGATGCATTTCTCGCCATCCCTTGTCCTTTCTACTATCATACATATTAAAAAAAGATATTTGGTTTCAAATAAAATGTGCTTATTGACTTCTGAAGTACATGTCTCCTTGCGTGTGTGTGAAATATCTGAAACCCTCTGTATTGTGTATGCACAGCCACCACAGGTTAAGGTATAGTCAATGTAAAAGTTGACTGACCAGTAAATTGACCGTTTACTTTAGCACACATATTTAGTGAACTTAGGTGGTACACTCTGAGCTTCCTAGATTTTACCCAAACAGTAGCCATCCCACTGAGGCCCATCCAATTGAAGCTTAATCAAGAAGTTTAGTGTCAGTTCCTGAACTGATTAATAGGTGATTGCTGTAAAACAGAGCAAATCCCACTTGACTCCCATGTTAAAATGACCAATTTTTCAGCAGAACTAAACATATTTACAGTCTGGTTAAAAAAAAAAAAAAAAAAAACATTTTGGTCTCTATAGTTAGATTTCACATCAATGACAACTGTACAGCAGTCCTTTTTTTTGGACCACATCAGATAAATTTATAAAGCTGGACCAATTAGATGGATAGATGCTACATGATGTTGTTTGACTGATAGCTAGGCATTGGCACTGTTGTTGCCTATCATAGCTAGCCAATGGTGTTATGATTTCAGCTACTTAGCACTTAGCATCATAATGACTTCTGAACTACGAATAAAAACACCATAAATCGTGGTCATATTTCAAAGAAAAGATGTTTTCTTGTGCTTGTGTGGACAGACCACCGGTGAATGGCAGTGGTTGGTCTGGAAGGATCTGAGTTAGCATCATATGTTAGTATGAGCCAAGTCAAGTTACAATAGCTAACTTGTGGTTACCAAATTAAGATGGCGTGCGTTCCAAGCAGCCTCCAGCCTGCCTCATCCTGCCCATTTATGGTATTCACCAGGTTTGGGTGGAGTTTGCCTTCGTAAAAATGACAACCTACCCAAAAGAGAATTTCAGGTTTTATATGAGTTCTTCAGAAATGTGTTTATAGACCTCACCATAAATGTAAAAAAAACAAACATAACATTTGAGTGATTAAAGAAATTGGTCAGAAAATGCATCTTAATAAATCTTTAGTCTATGACACAGAACAATATCTAAGGGAAATGACTAGCATTTGTGTCATTTTAAGAAATGTAAAGAAAATGTGGAGAGACAAAAGTCAGAGACACCGAGCCATACTGGGTTTGACTGGATGAATGAAGCAAGAGACTTGATAGGAACATAGGTCAAGAGCAAGGAGAAAAGAAAAACACAGAAGGGACAGTAGAGCAACAAAGAAAGATAAGTATCGTCCAAAAAAATTAAACAGAGAATGAGTGGATAAGAATGTCAGTAAGAGACGCGAAGAAGAAAGGTTGAATAAAATGAGGGGAAAAAAGAATGAGTAAGAATAAGAGAAGGTTCTGTTGAAGGGCTGGAAAAATAGACATTAGGGGAAAAAACAAAGAAGACCGCTTGAGGACAAGAGAAACAGAGGGAGATGGAAAGGACATGAGAAACGACTGGTTTCAAGTTGAAGTGGAGCCATTTTAATTTGTCAGTCCAGATACTGGTGATGAAACTGATGGATGACAAGCAGGGGACTGATACCTGTTACAGCAACTGCACAAACAAGCTAGGACAATAGAAATGCACTTTATAGACAGATCTATACGACAATGAGCAATTGAAACCTTGACATTAAATGTTTGCTGTGCAGAATCATTTCACCTGGGTACTTTTTAAAAAAAATTTTTTTATTTACTATAACAACAAATAATAACATTTTCAGTTTTTTCAAATTTTCAAACAAGTCTAATAAAGTATGATATTTTCAGCCACACAAGTGACTGATGAAAATTTCTCTTGGTCATGGTTAAAATTAAATATTAGCATCATCATATACTGAATGTATGTGGTAAAGTCATTAAAAACTGTCAATAATGTTAAAAAGGACAACATAAATCAATTAATAAAGAAGAAATCTGAAAGAAAAAAGGGAAATCAAAGCAGTGAGTTGACAGAAAGACAAGGATAGCTAAAGGATAAAACTACACTTTAAACGGCCTTCAGGCCTCTTTGTTTTCTTTCCTTCTCAGTAATCAGAGATTGAGTGTGACTAAGGGTAAGAGCACTTGTGATATTTACACATTTTCTGGGCCTCTAACAACAAACTAACAAATAAAAAAGTTATTTGAGAACAATTAAGAGTTTTTCCAAGGTTAAAAAAAATAGATGAAAAAATAAAGGTAATAAAGTTCTTGATGGATCAAGATAGCTTTCCAGTTTGGATCCAACTCGGGTGAACAGAGAACAAGGCCATAGAACTCTGCAGTGAATATGTCAAGAAAAGAACTGTGGCTTTGTCCAAAATACTATTCAATTCAATTCAATTTTATTTGCATAGCGTCTATTAGAATGCAGGTTGTCTCTAGGCGCTTTACCGAGACCCAGGGCGTGACCCCCCCGAGCAAATATCATTAACTAAAATTATATTATTAAATCTTAATCAAAGAAAAATGGACTCTGGAATGAACTTTCGATTTCCAGCCTCCTGATTTGACAGAAGGTAAAAGGGTTATTTCACTGCTTTTCAGAGCATTGTATTTCACAAATAGAATGAAGGCTTCACAAACCCCAAAACGCTTTAATGCACAGACTTTACTATCTAATAGATAAACTGCTCAAACTTGGAATAAATTAAGCATTGTGGTTTTGCATCTGAATGAGGTCTAAGGTGGCCCAACTACAAAAAACAGAAAAAAAGGCCCAACTTTTTTATGCTGACTCACAAATAGAATAAAGGTTCAAATCTCAATCATAAGCTGTTTTATATAGTCATTATAATTTAAGAGATATTACTCCAAGTGTGACTGGTCTAAATATGTCGTATTTGACCCAGGTCTAAGGTGGTCTAGCTGTCAAAAAAAGCAGGGATGTTTGGCCTTTTTCTATTTTCACAAATAGAATTAAGGTTTCACTAATAACAAACTGTGTTATATGACTCTTTTGTATCTAAGAGGTTATTTCATCCTGGTATGAGTGGTTTACAATTTGTGGGTTATTATTATTATTATTGGGACCTGATCTCAGGTTATCTCAGTGCTTTAAAAAGCAGTGAAGTGACCCTTTTCTTTCTGCTGAATCAGAAGCTCACTTCAGCTTTGTGGAAGGAAACAAAACAAACCATACAAATGATTAAACAAAGCTTGTCCAGCTGCTGATGATAGCAAATGTAATATCTACCTATGAGCCTTTATACTGTGCTACATGGTAATCACACATGACGTTTGATACTTTCTAAAAGTACCAAAAGTTAAAATTAGGTGCGACTTATAATGTGACTGGGGTCGTAAGACAGCGCGCCCCTCACAGTGGAAAAGAAACAGCCCCTTGCTGTCTAATGCTGGGTTCACACTGTATGATTTTGGTTGTCTCAGACAAAAGGTGTACAAAAGTGGTGACAAACAGTCATCATAGCTTAAAAACAGTACTCATACACCTCACAGTGAGACAGGAACAAAGATGAAAGATATAACCATCCTGCAATCAAAGTGATGTAAAAATATTACTAATAGTGTATATTAGTTTACTAATAATTGTTTGGGGTTCAGTGTTGTACCTGAATGCGTTCATTTTAAATGAAAGTTCATGAACTAGTTCGTATTTTGTGCTAATGTGAACTGAACGCGCTCTCTTTCCTCTTCACGAGCATCAGGTATGAAACGAGTTCATTTGGGCAGTTGTGAACGACGCTCTTTCAAAGTTCACGCACGGTCAAAACCGTGCCAGGTTTCCAGTGATCTCCATTTAAAATACACCACAAACGAGCCTAATATGTATCTGAGGAAAGCAATCAAACATGGCAACACGGGCTGTTGCTTCTGTCACGCTAACAATTACGTCATCAAAAGTTTAAAACAAGCAGGAAGATGAAAGCTACACTTACCCAGAGCCGGAGGAGCGACCCGACTCCTGAGGGGATTAAAATATTGAAATGGGGGAAAAAAACATTTGCACCTTAAGGACCTGTTTTTGTCTTATAATAAAGACCATTTGGCAGCAAGTTTTTCCCTCATGTTTTTAATATACTGTAGAGAGAAGCTAAAAGGGAAATTACAGGTTTACATGGGCTGTCCCTTCAAAACTAATGTGAACCCTGGTTGGTTAAGGATTCCGAATTGGGCCAATAGTTTTTGACAGATAAAATGGATAAAATAATTGCTGTTTGTGGTGGTGTAGTATAAGGGCAGTGGTAATCATTTTGACAAATAATTGCTGGCAGCAACAGTAAAAAAGAATAAGAAAAATAACTAAAAATGAACTATTAAGTTCATTTTTTGAAATGGTGAACTGAACTAGTTCGTTTTAATTTCTGTGAACTATGAACTGAACTAGTTTGTGTAGAAAGTGAACTTGCCCAACACTGTTGGGGTTCTAGTGATGCACTTGTACAACACTTAAAAAAGCACTTGACAATCAGACAGAGGGTGCAAGAGTGGATTTAATTTCCATTTGTATACAAGCAGAGCTGGTCATTGTAACTCACATACAGCACAGACAGCCGTTGTTAGCACAAGACAATGAGCAGAGGAAATGCAGTCATTATAAACACTGTTTATTTATACGTTGAACCTTGAGCTAATTTTTTCAGACAGCTATGTTTCTCAAAAATCATGCAGTGGCGCCTGAGCAACATCCCTCATTGGATTAGATATTCCACATTAGATATCAATATCACTCGGTCAAACAAGCCATGCTGACCTGACCCTATTTTTAATACAACACTCCCCACTTTTTGTTTTGCACCCCACTTTTCATTGTACATGTGACAAGTTTATCCAGATCACAGCAGTAAAGCACACAGTTCCCCACCTAAAGGGGCATAGCCCACAACTGCAAGCTAAAAATATAATGAAGGGGGATAATGAAGCGCAGTCTACTACGTGTGACTGGACAAGCTATGTAGCCTTGATTCAATGAATGTTTAATTGTGCAATGTAACATGCTATAATCTGCCTGCCTAACCTGAAAACAGAAATGCGGAAAAAAAATCAATGACTGAAAGAATGAGCTAAATTTGGCCACCCAATTAAAACTTGATAACAATTGAAAACAATCAACTTTTAATTTGGCGGGTAAGATGCAGATTTGGGTGCCCACCCTTGCCCCTTGTTGCTACTCATTCCCATGGAGGCCTTGATCAATTCAGAAGGTTTCAGAAGAGGTTCATTTTAGATGTTGAAAAACACATCCTTTGTATATAAATCACAGCAGAAAAGAGATGACGTAGCAAGAAATATTTCTTTAAACAGGCAGATTACAATGGGAATTTCACAATCTCGAAACCTTCAAGTAAACTCAGAATCTCAATAATCCAATTCACATCTGAACACTTTAAGTGGGACTATGGCACTTGGGTGGGACCCAGGGAGAAAAAGAAATACCCATACAGGACATTTATTCCTACCTCAAATATGAGTCATATGGACATTTCTTTTCCATTGGAACAAATGTTGTTCTTATATAATTGGATTTTTTTTTAAACCCATGCACTGGAAATCGGGTTGCAACCAGAAAACCATGCACACTCAACAAAATAAATGAATAAATAAATACACAATACATTATCACATTATTTCATTATTATTGACTTATTATTTTTTAACAGAATAAAACAAAAGCTGGATTAGGACCTTCAACAAATTATTTTTATTTAACATTAGTACCATAGTTTATGAATTTTTGATAATTCCTTACACATATAGGTACTTTCACTGTGAAAACTAAGACAACTTATACGTCACATTGGAAGCCGTAAAGTTAATAGAAATTTCCCGAACTAGAAAGGTGCTAAGTACATTGTTGTCGTTACATTTTCTTATTCAGTCATAAAACGTTACCCTATTTCCCTCTTTACCTTACAATGGGCTATAAAAGAAAAAGATTATACAAATATAGTTAACAAATAATTCAGATAGCTATACTGGATTAATTCAGTTGGTGAACCATAGTTCATTAGGCAGTTATAAATCCTGCTAAATGGCACCATCTACTGACATGAAGGTGCAAATACACTATGCGGGAACAGGGAGTCACATGACACGGAGAGGAAGCGGGACTCTCTATATGGTGAATTTCCTTGCAGGTAAGGTGTCTGTGTCGCTCCGGCTGTAAAATGATATGTTTTACTGCGTCTTCAGTGAGTGCTTTATTATGTGTTGTTAAGTCGTTTGCAATGCTTCTAAACTTGAACTTTGCAGTATTATTGTACCTTAATGCTGTTGAGTCCCATATGTAATCGCAAATCTCCGTGCAGGAACCCTGACCCCGAATAAACGGGCTGCAGTCCCACCTTCAGATGAGCTCCACAACTGATTTCTTTTTTGTATAAGTGAAGACACCATGCAGAGATCACACTGGCATTGTACCTCACATTACAGCCCCCTTATGATCATCACAATGAGCTACTTATGAACTACGTCCAATTCATCTTTTGTTTGCTTGTGAACTTTCTTTGGGAACTTTCTACAAAAGGAAAAAAACATCTGGTATTTTTCCCTTTAGCTAAATGAATCAGAAATGACTCAGTACTAGCTTGAGGAGCCTGTTACTGGATGACGTGGTCATGTTTGATTAGTAAGGAGAAGTGAACAGTGTGAACACTTGACATAAAAAGATTTCTCAGAAATCAGCCAGAATCAGTGTTTTCCAAAAAAAAAAAAAAAAAAAAAAACTACTTTTGAAGACTGGGCTAATCACTTATTCTTTGAAATGATCCAGTTTCTATAAAGCATAATTATGGTTATGTGAATATCGTTTTAGTCAATAGTGGAAATCAGGAGCAATTATGACCCACTGAGTCAAATCTGTTTTGAACTTTGTAAACGCCACACAGGTTTAGCGTTGCGCTGACTCAATGTCCAGGGACAAGCAGCAAGTTGAAAAAAAAACAAAAAAAACACACAAGTACAATTTATCCTTCTATTTCTCAAAAGCAATTACTTTTCTATAAAAAATCCTAATGCATGGAACTGTGTTAATATTACGGTGGAACCATCTGCTATCACTGATTTCTATATATGTTACATTTGGTCAATAAATGGATTGTATGAATCCATTAATATTCTGTTGTTTATGTGGGATTGTGCTGCAGGGGAAAAAGTGTGAACAGAGATGTCCGGACACCTCTTCTTACACCATTGATCTCACACAGAATCAATCCCCAGCTAGCTCAGAGATAATGGGGGCATTCTCATTTGTAGTTCATTACTTTCAGTCTGGACCAAAGCAGAAAATGATACATTTAGTTTGTTCTTCCAACGTCTTGGTTAGTGGAAAGCACAAGTTTGTTTAGGGTTCAGATTGGCCTTTCATCATTGCCCAATTAACACTGAACATCAACAGGGTTAATTGGGCTGTGGAGGTCACTGAGCTTCTAAAACAATTCTGTCTGCTGGAGTGTATGTACTCTTGGGAGTTCTTTAAATAACTTCACCAAGGCCCGGTGGTGCAGTGGTTAGGGCAGGCGGTCCATATACAGAGGCTACAGTCCTCGACGCAGAGGTCGTGGGTTTGGCCCATGCAACCCTTCGCTGCATGTCTTCCCCCCTTCCTGTCTGTCTTCACTGTCAAATAACGGCCACTAGTGCCAAAAAATAGATAACTAACTTCACCAGCTAAAATGCCACGAGAGTTTATGAAATATACAAAGTTTCAACAGCACAAGCAACTCCTATTAAACCTAGTTAATAAGCAAAGACATAGGACACAACATTGCCATGATATTCTTTCCAATCTTCAGTTTGGTCTGTTTGGAATTGGTTCAAGACCCTTTGGACAGGCAAGTCTTAATTGTTTGGTGCACACCAAGGCCCCGCTAGCCACCACCCACCCACAAATTGTGGATATAGGTACTTCCGCTAACCGCTAATGGAATCTTCCGCTCCCTAAAGCCGCTACCCATTATGCCAACTCCCTTACTCACATTGTAGGTGTGGCAATGGGCGTGTCTTTTGCCCTTTCTGCAAACTTGATATCTTGTGATCGCTGATTGCAGGTAGCAGGTGCTACCCGCAACACCATGTCGTCGCATACAAGAGAGCGTCCAAATGGCATCAATGTGCGTCCACTTGGTCACATGTGGACGCGCACAAATGGCCCTACCTCTTAAATTAACTCTTGTATAAAAAGCATGATTTGACCTCAGTTGAACCCCTGAAAAAAAAGCAGAGATTGTCTTAAATCAGTGCAGAAGAGGAGGAGGAAGCTCTACAGCAGAGTCCCAGACCAGCTGCGCACGAGAGCTGCTCTGATCTGGATGAAAAGACGCTCCATAGCGGTTTGAGGGTAGCGCAACCTGCTCTTAAAGGCAATGGCTACTGACGCACTGATTGGTTTAACAGGTGGAACGCCCTAACCACTCCTATGCATAATGTAACGGGTAGCGCTGGTGGGATAGCGGTTTTAGCAAGGTGGAAGATTGCGTTCTTTTTGGGGGAAAGCCCCTCCTGCTACCCACTAGCAGCCGGAACTAGGCTGGCGGAAGATCGGGCCCCAAGAATCAGGTGGCCTCACTTTTTCATGTGAACTGCACAAACAAGGCAACCATATAAGATTTACCTGTAAAACAACCTGAACTTGTCAAGGTGTGAACACACCCAAAACCTTTCCACCAAGTCCTGGATCTGGTATGATGCTTCCTCCTGGAAATCTCTGGAACTGTTGGGCTAATTCATGACTGTTGGTTTCACTGGTTACCTTGTATTCCTTAGGAAAGAGAAACAATGCACCTTCCCTGACTAATGCTTTTTTTCTTCCAATGTTCTTCACTAGATTCCATATGTTTACCTCTTCTTCCTCTTCCAGTTTTGTCATACTGTACTTTCTCTTCCTCCTCAATGTTTTCATCTCCCGCTTCAAATCCATGCTCCTACTTCCCTTTTATGTCTCTTCACAAGTTCATACTTTCACATATTTGCATCTAAATCTGCCATCTGACTTCCTTTCCTCAGTCCCTGTTCTGTATTACTTCCCCCTTTTCTCTTTCTCACCCGAGGCACAGACTACCTTTCATTTTTCTCACTTGTTGTCTCTGACACTTGTTGACTTCCCCTTGTTGGTCTCCTTAGGGAAATGCTACTTCCACCTTAAGTGCCTTTCCATTAGCCTGAAAACTCAGGGGAACTTTTGCAAGATCAATCCTTCAAGGGATGTGGGAGTAAATCTTTGTCAAGGCATCCTGAAAGAGAGAATTCATTGTCATCATTCATTTTCATGAGCAAAATAAGAAGATAAACACCGTACAATTACATTAAAGTAACACATAAAAAAGAAAAAAACACAATGCACAATTTATTTGCATTTATGATTTTCTATTCAGTTGATTTAAGTATTTCTCTGTTGGAAAATGTGTTTTATTCAATAACTGTATTGCATAACATCAAACATGTTTCTCTTCATTTTGCTTTCAGAGAAACCTTTGCATACATTTAGAAAATAATTCTTTCCACAATGTGTTCAAGGATGGGGAAAGATTTAAGATGGTGTCCAAAAGATATTTTGAAAATGTAGGGCCAACCGTAATAACCATATAATGATGTTCCTTTCGGTTCAAAAACATAATGTTTAGACAGAGGGAAAATCATTAACCGACAGCTTTTGGTCAAGGAGCTTCAAGGCAGAAAAAAAAAAAAATCATACTTTTACCACTCGTACTCCATGAACATTTCAGCAAAAGGTAGTCAATGCAAATTAGTAGTCAGTTGCCATTTTCTCAGTTGAAACCTTGAGAAAATGGCAGAGATTGTCTTAAACTGCTTGCTCGCTAGTTAAACCATAGAAAACCAGAGCATGTTTACCGGCAGTACACCAACTGTGTGGGACTTTCAGGTAGCTGATAGGAATTGAAGAAAAAAAAAAAAAAAAAATATATATATATATATATATATATATATATATATATATATATATATATATATATATATACACACATAATGCACCCTGAGAGCACCCAGATACCCCCCCATCCCACCCTGCTGCACTCCGACACCAAACCCACCCGAGCCCAGTTCCCCCCCCACCAGCCCCCCACAATGATGGCACAAGAGCAGAACCAAGAGGGTCCCCAACCCAGTTGGGCCCACATAAGGCACCACATCAACACAAGCACCCAGACCCCCCGACGGCAACACCCATGAGTCCACCCAGGCACCATCCACCCCCCTCCGCCAGCCCCTAAGACCCCCCCCACCCCACAGCGGAAGCCCCCCTGCCCTAAACCTGGAGATTCCAACCCAATTGCACTTAAAATGGCCTTATCTAATGCTAGATTTCTACTTAGGAAAACTTATCTTGAAAGATCTTATTTTGTGTACCCAGTTGGACTGCTGTTTAAAAACTGCACAGGTACTTTAGATAATGTACACAGACTACTGTTTGAGTGCAGATGAGACTGGCTGGAAATAAGTAACTTTAATCCACTGCTGAAAGAAACACACACCCACGCACACACAAAGCGGGTGCACACACACAAACACACAGCCCGTAAAATGAAGCTACAAACCTTGAAAACAAAACAAAAAAAAGTCTCAGAGCACTTGTGGGTAAAATGTCTTCCCCTGCTGTTGAATCAAGTTGACATTCCCCTTTATCTTACTGCTTTCCACACTTCCATCCGGTCCCTGGGTCATTCATGGTCTCACGCCCACACAAGGCGTCCAGCAGAGGAGCGCAGTGTGTTCATCTGTATTGGAGTTTTTCCTGAGTCTCACTTCACACCTCATGCACACACATCAATGCCCACCAAGAGTCTGAATCAGAACTTGATTAAAGAGTAATGTATGCACCCTGCTGCTCTGCTTAAGGGATATCCTTCCGGTTGCAATGAATTGACTGACCTGAGGAAAGGCCCTTGAGCCTGCAATTATGGCAGTTTTACCCTGGTACAGAATTTTGAATTTGAATAACTGATGATTGTTGGTGATGTTGCTACAGCTATAGCTTGACCAGGCCTTTTAAATATACATGAACGTGAAGGGAGTTAATTTACCGGCCAAAGTATGTCACCCTTGGCCATGGCCGGTGGCCTGCTTTTAGCTTGTTAGCATTGAGCTTTTCCAGTTGACCTGTCATACCACACACCAAGACAGTGAAATGGACAGACTTAGAGCTCAGTGCATTTTGCACGTCTGGCTCAAAGCTTAAACCGTGGAACTAGCACAGGCCTTATGGGCCAGCTCCAGTCCAGTTTAAACATTTATTTACATGCAGGGATTAGACTTCACTTCAACCGCATATTCTTGGTATGTCAGTCCAATTATGCTCTAGTTCCACTGAAGTCTGTTGAAGATACTTACATTAAAACTAGAATTTCAATAAAGGAATAATTATATTTTTCTGAATGTCACATCAATACACTGAGACCGAACATTTCTTGAGATATTTTATGGTTTATTTTTTCATGAGTTTTAAGCTGTACCCAACAATTATTTTGCCAGTCAACCAATCTCTTGATGATTTTTACGACTAGTCCACAGTTATTTCTGTCATCCCCTCCATATGCTACTGTGAAATGATTTGTGTTGTGTTCTCATATAAGCACGGGCCGCCACTAGCGCACTGACAGGTGGGGTTATAGGCAGAAGATAGCTGCTAAAAAACAGTCACACGGGCAAGCAAAACATCCACCGTCCAGCTGCTTAGTTATTCCCCCATTCCCCGTTTTCATTGTTGTCATTCATGTTTTCTTTGTCTTTTTAGCGAGCTACATACAAGCTATGCTGCCCCCTGAAGTGCATTACAATAACAAATGACCACCCCCCTCGAGTAGTAAAGATCTGTTTGTTCCTCACATTTTTTTTTCCCTTTCATGTGTGTTAACACTAAAAATCCACATCAACAATTTTTGATAACTGGTTACATCATTTATGCCAATTCATTGTTGTAATTCTACATTAATTCTTAAATGCTAATCGGCATAAAGGTGATTTCCAATTCAGAATTTCCTGTCAGTCAAATTATACCCTTGTCTCATGTCTGAATAAGACTGGTATCTTAATAGAGGTAGCACTGTGAAACAGTATCCACAGGGTGGCAGTACCAGTTGAAACAATACTGCTGCATTGGGGCTTTTGCATGATTCATAAACTTCTGGTTTTGAAGCAACTATGTGAAATCCACTGATTCAGAAGATGCCAATTTAGCATAAGGGTAAGGACAAAACAGGTTAAGAACCTGCTGAACCTCACAAGAAATTCCTGGTGATGTTCCCATCTATTTGGCAACGACCAGATCCAACACTGACTGTGAGACAAGTGGTGATCCTGTCTACTTTACCTTGAAGAACTGATTTAAGCCATCACGGAGAGAAAGACATGTGTTCCTTTTTATTATGACAGAATAGCATTTGTTCCATTACTGTATTTATTTAACAAAAAATGAGCCAAATAGAAATAAAAAATGTGGACATATCTCTTGATCTCTTGTAGATCCTGCAAATTTGTTCCTTTATCAGGAACAACTAGAAGTTGTCATTTCCTGTTCGATTTTATCTGCCTCTCACATTGTTGTGGAATTCTGTCCAATTGTTCTGGACATTATTGATATTTTTTGGCATTCATAACTGCACAGTTCTCTTAAAGTCTCAAACCAGCTGCCACAACTCACTGCAACACTCTTAAATCTAATGGAAGCAGCAAAGGGGGTACTTAGTATTACCCACTGAATGCTGAGTTATATGCTGTTGTTCACCAGAGGCTGCTAAACCCCACTATTATCAGATTATTTTTTACTGTTTTTACAGAAGGAAATGCAAGTTTCAGAAATTAGTTACTAACTTTTGCACCGGACAACATTTCAACTTTTTAAACCATTTTTTTATTCTAATCTATTTGTCTTTTCCCTCTCTAAAGGTTTACAACAAGAGCATCAATCGGCTTTTCAAAGAAACAAAAAGTGACGCAGACACAGCAGGGTTAACTGTGAAATTCTCTTATCAGTGATTTTTCTTTCAGTGCCACTCAAGACTTATTTTGTGCATTTATCAGATAATATGGGCTCTGAGTGCCTTTT
Source organism: Hirundichthys speculiger (assembly GCA_018398805.1). Taxonomy (NCBI): domain Eukaryota; kingdom Metazoa; phylum Chordata; class Actinopteri; order Beloniformes; family Exocoetidae; genus Hirundichthys; species Hirundichthys speculiger. Next base: position 4,126,263 of record JAGFBZ010000258.1, read on the forward strand.
CATGTTCAACACTGGTTCTGCTTTTCAATAATCCGAGTCACATTTGGCAGAGACACCTATCCCCCCTCAGCAGCAGCCTCAGATTTATGTTAATCTGCACAGATCTGGCCATCAGATCCCTGTTTTGAAGGAAAGGCTGTTTCACGCCAAGACTGTGACATGATGTGATCATATCACATCACCATGGCATACAGTGAGGACCACTGGGGGAGGGGTTGCTGTCCACTGAAGTTGATTTACTAAATATTACAGAGCTGTCACTGCAGTGATGTGAGGTATCGTTGCACCCTTTCCATCATGAAACTGTGTGCTGTGCCAGCCACCCGCAGTGACTCGGCTACAGTGTGATGTGAAACAAAATCTAAAGGCTTAAATATATGTAGTGTTTCATGAAATATACAAGCAGGCATGTGAATTTGTCTTAAAACCTGCGTGTACCTTTGAAACCTCTGAATACGTATGTATCCACAGCAGCATCATATGTGACTGTCTTCAGTTCTTAGCCCAGCATGTGCATGTCCCTGTCAAGTTATTTCTCCAAACATCTAGAGGCTTCATGTGAGCTCTTAGCTGGTGAAGGCTAGACACATTTGCAAGAACACAAATCTCATTTGAAAGTCGAATGAGAGACTGCATGCAGATGAATAACTGTTTCTGTTCACTGCATCTTTCAAAGCTGTTGGACAAACTTTGTTGCACATTTAAAGTTGACTAAAACTGGTTATCTAGCTACATATGTACATATGTATTTATCGAAGCACGCAAGCAAAATGATGTGTTTAACGTGAGCCTAAATAAATAACCTTAAACAGTTTTTATATATATATATATATATATATATATATAAATATATATATGATTATATATATGATGATGATACATGATGTTTTACACTGGCACGTGGATATTAGTCATTTGTCATCCTGTAAAATGAATGCATCTTCTACTAAAGCTGCTAAAACTTTACTGGCTCCAAATGGTTGAAAGCCAAACTCACCAATTCTGCTTCAAAAGTAGCACATTTTCTAAAGTCCTCCTTTTCACGTTTTTATAAAATTTCATTGAGGATACTCTTAAAATTTTCTGAAAAAATGTCAAAGGTCAAACACTGACTAAAAAATACATTTTGGGCAAATTTCCAAATCCTGTCCTCATACAGAGTTGTTCATGTGTGCATGGACCCACTGGCTTCAGAATTTGAATGAACAAATAAAGCTGTCGTTATAACAGCGTCGCTGACGACACATTATATGTGTTGCATTCAAAATCAAATGCAAAAAACTTTATTTGTCTCCAGGGGGTCATTGTACTCAGGAAAGGTTTTATTAGCTGAAATTAATTCCGTTTTTTTAATATTTTAGAGTAAATATACCAAACTTGACAGGTTGGAGCCTAAACTAATTTGTTTACTTCTTCAGTTACTTCTTGAGAATGAAAAAAAAATGCCATGATATTTTTTAATGGCAGTTTGTATATATATATATATTTTTTATGGTTGAACCAGCTGTACATAAAAGCTGCTTTATGCTGTGCTGTTGTGTCGAGGCAGACTGATGCAGAGGCTGAGCTCCATTTGGATAAATGGAGTTAATCATTTATTGTCAGCATCAAGAGGGAAGTTTTCCTTTCATGAAGCATAAGAAGTTCCACGGTCATACAACATTTTGAGTTGATACAGTTAGCTCTGGATATATTTGTACTGGGATATTTGACCAATGTTTAATCTACTTAATCATTAAAGGTGCACAAAATATTTATTTCATGCAAAAATATTATTTTTGATTTCATTTAAAGGAATGTTTGATTTCCTATGTGATCACGTTGGAAACGGCATTGTATTGCACTTTCATACGGAATACAATGACACCAGTGACAGTTTTACAGGTGTTTACACCAATTTTAAGACAAGAGAGTAAAAATTTAAGTAGGTAAGTTGGTGATGGTATATCTCATCGAGGCTCCGTTTTATGTTAACTATGATGTATGTGATTTATAGGGGTAAACATAAGAAAAATCCAGCCTTATAAAATACATTAATTGGTCTAGTTAATGTGTGTGTGTGTGTGTGTGTGTGTGTGTGTGGCAGTGAGAATAAGCGGCTTACATTGTAAAAGTGCCTTGAATGGTTCCTGGACTAGAAACCCCCTGATAAGCACGTTGCTGTTGTTGTTGAAAAGCTAGCAGGTTTAATTACCAGAGCAGACAAGGTCAAAGGCAGAAGAACACATGCAAAGAAACTGATGTGGGGCAAGAAAATAGTCAGTCTGTATATTCAAGATAGATGTGGCCAGAAAAAAGAGTCAATGATGCAAGAAGTGAGACTAGAGTTATTATTGGGTTTGGCACTGACGTAGCAGACGGGACTGACTAACACCACGGTGGCCGTGTTTATGTCGGACAGGTTATTTGTCCTTTTCCCTTTTCATATATTACCTCGACGACCTGGACGACCTGAGAAAAGCCCTGTTCATCCCTGGCCTTCAGTTGGAAGTGTCAGTCTGGAGTCGTAATTTTTTTTTTTCCTTGCTGAAATGACAGGAACGGAGCCTGGAATTTCTTGTGAGGTTCAAGCATGTCGACATTCTTGCTCATTTTGTTTTTAAACTCTTTTGGTCCGTTGCTTTTCTTTACTGGAAACTTTCACATCTACCAAAAGACCGAAATGCAGCGGTAATGATTGTTTCTGAGTGGTGCTGCCACCTGGAGGATGTCATTTTCACTGTGCTCAAATAGCTCCTGTTAGAAAGACGAGGTTTTAGGTTGTACACTTAAAAAAATCATCTTGTTTTTGAAAGTTTTTCAGGCATCACCTATTTGACCTTTAAGCCAATGGTATGAAAATTTGATGTGGACAAAAACAACTGATCCGGAAACAAACAAACAAAACAAAAAGCATAAAAGACGTAGTACACTGAAAAAAAGTCTGGATGTCCACAGAGCACTTCAACAGTGAAGGGAAGCACATCACAGCACCCCTTCAAAGGATGTAATATTTCCTCAGAGGTAGACAAATCAGAAAATGGAACAAATAATTTGATGTACAAACAAATAAAAAATAAACATATCTGTGGAAAGTCTCTACGAGGATGAGAGGAATAAAACCCAAGAAAGCTTTGAACTGCATCTGAAATGATGCATAAAACATCAAGGTGGAGGTAGTGGGTTTTCTAAGGAGAACTTAAACTGGTATTGATTCACAAATTTTTGGATAATAAGCAAAAAACATATGATTGAAAATTACTCCAGAGGTTTTTAAAGGCAAAGAGGAGTATTCTGCAGCAGCTATCTGGGTCTCAATGAGACTGGAAGCTCCCCGCAGTCCAGCTGGACTCCACAAAACTCCAACTCCAGCTTCTGAAAAGCTCCCACTGGAAGTATTTCAGAAGCAGAGCCCTTCTCAGCGCCGTCTGCTTGGCTGGATTCGTGAGGTTACAAGTTTACCCAAAAACTGTGGAGATCATGCGAAAATCACACCGCAATCTGCTTGTTTGAAATAAATTTCTTGCCACATCTTCTCCTTTCTGGTATCATCCTTATAGAAAAGGATACAAAGAATGTGATTTGTGAATTTAATGAAAGGTTTTTCTGAAACCCACTGAACTGTGTCCCCACAGCCTCCTAAATCTTAATGTTGATGCATGGGTTGGAGCATGCTGGTGAGACTTTATTCTGGAAATCAAAATTCTCTATGCAGTTCTTGCGCCTGACTTCCTGCTAACCCGATCTATTGTGTGTACATCGACTGCAGATTCATGGCTGTGTGCCGAAGTAGACCAGATGCTACAGTCACACCTTTTCACGTAACTATAGTAGTAACTATATTAACATTTAATGATGCATACGTTTTAGAAGAGTCATGAAAAAAAGGCTCACCGGTACACCTGTCTCTGGCCTTTGTGCTAATTCATAATCCAGCAACAGGTACGGTTTAAAATTTTCATATGAACATAATGCAAATACCTTTTCCAGGAAATGCAGTGCAAGTTCCTGAAAAAGTGGAGCATGATGGCAGGGACACATGAAAATATTGTTTTTAACAATGAAGCAGTATAATCTCATTGACCCTGCCTCTGTCATCTTTACTTTGATCCAGCCGACCTGTTACACTCACAAATAATAATACACGCTGTATTCAAGTGCAGTTTCACCACCACTGAACTACACACCAGGACCTTCAGTTAATCATTTATGTCATGACATCACTGATTTTACTGTTTACACACACCAGAGGACTGATTAACTTACATCAGCCATAAACAGGATTTAAAAACTACAACATCAGGACCTCTCCACACTGAACGAGCCGGGACTCAACTCTCAACACCAGCAGGTTCAATTCAAGGTAACATTATTTATATAAATCTATGATTATTTACATGGTTTACCAAGTCAAGTCTTAAATATTTATTGATACTATCACTTATAGCTAACTATGAGATATTGACTGTTTTTTTTTTTTTTAATGATTGGTTATTTTCATGTCATTACTGTTTTTCATTTCTTTTTCTTTTAGACATTTTACCAAAATGAAAATCATCTTAACTGGGATGATGTCCCTCCTGATATTTGTGGTGTGTCCAGGTAAACTTCTCTCTACTGGTTTTCGTGTGATTTTGACATCTAAAAGTTATCCGTTATGCGAAATTATGGGGATTATACGGGTTCTGCCAGCATTCCTATTCTGATTACATGTATGAAATTAAAGAAAAAAAACTGCACACAGATTTATTACGTAGGAATCAAAGTGTTAGGATCGAGATAACCAACAAAGATTTGTAGGTAGTTTGAAATATAACAGGACTTTAAAAAAATAGAACATACAATACTGTAGTATCGTGGATTTCAATGGTCCTGGAAGTCCAGGAACTTAAAACTATTTTGTTTTATCTTGAGAAAGTGAAAATTAAAATAATGTCTTATGTCTCTTTTTACAGGAATTCTGCTGTTTACATTTGCAGAAAATCGGCTGAGAAATATGACATATGAACCGGGCGACGAACCACTCGATTCATCAAGTCAAGATTTAAAACCAGATAAAAATACATTCTTTCAAGCTAACCAAACATGCCGCAAGATAAATAATTCACTATTCACTGTGTTTGATGAAAAAGACTTGAGGTTCGTATCTAATTTCACGAAAAAGTGTCGCAGTAGCATCTGGCTTGGCCTGCGAAAGACAAACCACAATGTTACTTGGTCAAATGGTGACTCTTTAATATTCAACGAGACAAAAGTCAACATCAGTGACAGAGAGCAAAAATGTGAAGCTCTTGAAAACGGGACGTGGATGAGTTTCAACTGTTCAGAGAGAAAATCTTTCCTGTGCCAAAACAGTAAGTTCCAGAAAGCAGTTTTTTCAATAATTAAACTTGGCTGGTTGACAAATAAATGACAAATCTGTTATTATGGACACAAAACAGCACAAAATGCAAAATACTCATCTTTTTCACTCATGTCAGTTGTGATTATGTAAAAAGAATCTGGAAGGACCACAATAACATAAAATATTTATTTATTTCATATTTGTTTTGTTTTATTCATACATAATTTTTGTTCCTTCTGAACATTTTATCGGCTTGCTTTTTATTGTTAGGTCAAATACATGTGAAAGTAATTTTATTATTGTTATATATGATTTTGCAGGTGCGGGGTACCATCCCATAACAGAGGAGAGGAACTGGTGCCAGGCACTTCAGCACTGCAGGGAACACTTCACAGATCTGGCGAGCATCAATAATGAAACGCAAAACAAAGAGGCAAAGAATAAAAGTCAGAACGGAACCTTTTGGATCGGGCTCATGCATGATCAGTGGGAATGGGTAGACGACAGCTGTTCCACATTCAGAAAGTTCGTAGGCCAAATCAGAAGATAATTCACAATTGTACAAGTTATCATCCTGCCATCAACGATGTGATGTCGATGCCATTCAGCTGTTAATAAGGGAGCAAAGACACTTTGCTCCAATGGTAAGCACTAACCAGCTAATATAAAACATTATGGTACAGCAGGATTCACACAGTCAGTTAGCAAGAAACACTGTCATTTAACAGACAGCCAAGTATAAAAAAAAAAATCATCCTTTTAGTTATTCTTCTTAACACTTCTCTTAAGATCAGCAGAAAAAAAAGATGTCATCAGGAGCCAAATTTCAGAGTAACCAAGTAAACAATGCCAGAGTCACTGTGACAGCAGCGATTTAAATGACAGCAGAATCCAATAAAAACCTGTGGAAATGTCATCTTTTAAACAAAATACCAACTATCACTAACTTGTCTATCTTTTTGAAGTTTTTGATTCATTGCAAATACAGGCTTTGCCATTTGTGTGGACAAAAGGAGAAACTTTAGAAAAAAAAAATACAAATGTTTGCAGACACTGTAGAAAACAATGGCAGACAAAAAAAAGATAATTGAATGAAAAGCTTTGATCCCTTTCTTCTGCAAGGATAAGACATACACCTCCACCACAGATGAACTACCTGTATAATAAAAATACCTTGCAACAAAGCCGGTACTAGAAAAAAAAAAAAAAAAAAAACACTTGTGTCAGGACAGAAAGTACAGACACAAAACAAATATGATTAGCAGGATTCACAATCAGTAAATTGGAGTCAGAATGTTGATGATGCAGCTGAAATGTTCATATTTGCAGTAATCCTCATTTTTGCCCTCTGCTTGGTTTTCAGGGGTTGTGAGAATCCAAATTGTCGACCACAAAAATGCAACTTGGGAAGAGGCGCTTGAATATTGTGAGGCCCACCACTCACGCCTGCTGTGGATTGAGGACGATCAGGATCAGAAGGCAGTCTCTCAGTGGTTGAACTACACCAGCCCTCCCTCCCCTAAATACTGGATCGGGCTGAGGCAGAGTACTGTTTTTGGATTTTGGATTTGGAGCGACAGAATAGTGAAATTGAATTACTGGAGGGACGGGAAACCGCCTGACGTTCTCTTGTCCAAACATTGTGGTGTGATCAATAAGTCTGACTACAAGTGGAGCGCTGAGGACTGTCGGTACGAGCTACCTTTTATTTGTGAGGAGGACATCGTAAAAAAAAACAAAACCTGTTCATCATTGAAATGATGGTCAACATCCTTAATCTGGAATTCAGGTTAGTGGGGCTTTTTTTTTTATTGTTTTTTATTTTACACTAAAAATGTAATTTTGTGGTTTGATTACATGTTCGTAGTCAAAACAGGTAAACTCTTGAAAATGATCACTTAAGTATTTAGTCTACAGTAGGGAGAACAGATTAGCTTGTTGAAAAATTCATTTAAGTTTTCTGTCAAATTTCTGAATTTGTGGTGATTTGTTAGAATGTTTAAGGGTTGTTGCTATTATATTCCACTTGTACTACACATATGATTTGTTTAACTTAAAACTATAATCAGAAGTGCCCTGACTGACCATATTGTACTTAACTAGATGTAATAGATGTAATTTAAAAATTTGAAGTTTGAAATGTATACTTACACAGCAGATCTTTGAGAGAATCTCTCCTGTGGTCAGGAAGTTTGTGTGAAACCTTCATTTATTGATGTGTTCTGGTGTAAATAATAAATAATAAAATAAATAAATAGAAGATCTGTGTCTGGTTCCGTTTTTATAAACATGATGTGGAAGTATGGAATGAAAGACATCCTCTCACAATTATACTGTGAGAAAAAAGCAAGTGTACAATACTGCTCTGATTTTATTTCATCAGATCATTCACTGAATCTTAACATTTAAATTACAGCTTCTGTTTAATAAGAATGCTACATATTAATATTAATATTAATGGTTAATGAAGCTGGACTACTTTAAACATGGTTCTTACATGGTCTGTATACCATCCATTCATCCAATGAAGCAATTTAGCATCTCAAACAAAAAATGAATAAATAAATAAATAAATAAATGGTGGTAATTAATAAAGTAGTTGTTTTTTTTTTTTGTTTTAAATAAAGACTCAAATAATTAGGGAAATAGAAACAAGAAATGAGCTGAAGTTTATTTACATCTGTATGTGCAAGTTAAAAATATTTACAGCCATTTCTTGTGAGGGAATCTTTTCCAAAGCTTTATAAGTAAAGAGACAAGCATTCACATAAAGAAAATCAAAGCTGAAAGCCTAACACCCTCAAAACAGGACAGCTTATGTCTTTGAAATAAACTGATTTGCTTTTAAAGATCCTCATTTCTATGACGATTATTTATTATTCAATCACACTTGACTCTACAAAAAATAAAATATTTCACAAGAGAGCACAAAGTTGCTACCACTCAGGATAGGCTAAAGTAGCCACAAAACACACACAGAAAAAAAGCTTTTACATTTAAAGGAGCTTTCTGCTACTTCATTTATGACATAAATGTTCATTCACACATGAACACCAGTGGTCAACAGGCTGACACCTCTCAGCCTCAGCAAAACACATGGTTTTAATTATGTTCATACAAAAATAAAACAAGGATAGAAAAGTCCCCTTACAGCCATTAGTTGTTGTCTCAAACTTATAGGGATTTATCAAATATGTGATCACCTGAACTGGAGCTTCGATATAAGTAAGGCCTGGTTCACAATTTAAACTTTTCTGAGTTTTTGTTGGACCAAACGCATCAACAAAATGTTATGAAAAATGGCCAGCAGGTGTCACTGTAGAGGTGATTCCGCGTGATTCACGGAGCTTCACTTTCTCCACCGCTGCCAGCTTTGCGTCGTTACCCGCTTTTGAAACCCCGTCAGTGCGCATGCGTGAAAGGGTTGCGGGTTTGTACCAGACAGATGTGATTGGAAATATTTTTTTTTTAGAAGAGTAAATTTGATTTGTTATTGTTTCCAAATTTACTGGATTCTTAATTTCAAGTAAAAGATGGAAAAAAAAAACCCAATCTTTTCAATATTTGGTTCATACACAAAAAATATAATGAGCAAAATCACCACTCTTTTTGTTTTTTGTTTGCAATATGAAATTGAGTCACTGAATGTGTGGATGATACATGGACCTTACTATTTTTCTCAGGTGAAATTGAACTTTCAACGTCAATATTAAAACTTTTCCAGCAATTTATTCAAGCTGTTTTTATATGAATACATGTACCCATTTGTTTAAAAAAAAAAAAAAAAATCACATTTAAAATGCGTTATTATGTTGTGAAGAAAGAAAATTGTCTTTTTGATTAAAAAAACAAAACAAAACAAAAAACAAAGAAAACTAAACAAAACATTTTTTTATATTTGGAAACAAATTTGTAATTGGACTTCACTTCCTATTACCAAAAACTACTGTGAGACTATTAAGACTATTAAGAAATTAAGATTGATAGAATTTGTTTCCTTAATCTATTTAAGGTAAGTAAGAAGCTTATTAATTAGAAAATATACATGATCATAAGTCTGTGTAAAACTAATTACTTGATGGTAATGTTGTACTTCCAGAGAGGCGAAACAAAGCTCGTCAGATTGAATGAAATATTTTTATTAATAACTGTACATTACTCCACAAACATCTTCGTTTGGTCCAGCAATATGATGCAGGTGAAGGGCTGGGCAAGTTAACGCGTTATTATCACGTTATCTCATTAATTTAATAATGCCGACATTTATTTATCGCAGGTTAACCCTTTTGCTCACATGCTTTTGTTTTGAAAAGTCTGTTACTGGCTGCTGCTGAGCCAGAAGAGAATTAGCAGCTAAACATGCAGAAAAGCTAAAACAGACATGGAGAACAAAAATCTGTGTAGTTTAGAGTTCAGGTAGCAACTCAGGTAGCAATATTAACAATTCGGTCTGAAAAAAAAAATCTGGACTGCAACAAAACATTCGCGTCATTCCTCCATGTTACATCAGATCTGCTCCGTGTGTTCATATGGCAGCAGAACATTTCAATAAAAGTGACTTTTACACTAATCATGCGATTAATCGCATAATGTCCCTGAATAATCACGATTAATCGCATTGTATACGCAAAATCAAATAATGAATTCAAAAGGTCACTTTTATTGAAATGTTCTGCTGCCATGTGAACTAAAGTGCCATAACATTTGTTGTTCAAACACTTTTAACATCAGCACTTGCCAGTAACACATATTTAGAGTAAATCTCATCTTTAAAAATGTCAAATAAAATAAAGCTTATTGCCACTGACACGGCATTAATCTCATCCTGTTATTTTCTGAATCATAAAAAAAAGTCTACCAACAAAATCCTAACAATCTAAAGGCCACAATCATAATATTAAAACAAGTAATTTCTGAGGTAACAGCAGAAAATTTTAACTTGGCAGTTCTCCCCTGGGAGAACTTTAAAATGAAAATGTCCATGTTAAAGTTCTGTAACTTTATCAATCCGTAATTATCTGTGTATCTTTTTTTTTTTTTTCCTATTTTCAATTGTCCTTAAAAAATTTAAAAAGTTAAAAAGTGACTTTTTTTCTGTTTTTTAATCAAACAAAATACCCAAAAAAAAAAAAGAAAAAAAAAAAAGCCTATTTTCTTATATTTCAATTTTAGCAAACAGGCCACGGGACTGAATTTGTTTTTAATATTTTATTGTCTGGTTTACGTGACCCAGAAATGGCTTTGTTTTATAATCAAGGAATAGACTTTCTGTTGTCGTTACACATCTGTGCCACTAGATGGAGCTGCACTGAAGTAACCAGTAAGAGAACAGCAGGACAGTGAACACATTGAGCAGATCTGATGTAACATGGAGGAATGACGCCATCGTCTTGAACAAAGGGGTTTGAAAGTTTTTTTTTCCAGACAGAATTGTTAATATTGCTACCTGAGTTGCTGCCCGAACTGTAAAGTACACTGATTTTTACCGCATGTTTACCTGCCAATTATTTTCCGGTTCCACAGCAGCCAGTAACAGACTTTTCAAAACAAAAGCACGTGAGCAACATGCCTTAAATTAATGTTGGCGTTAATAAATTGATGCGTTAATGCGATTATAACGCGTTAACTTGCCCAGTTCTAATATATTTATCTAATATATATATATGTGTATATATATGTGTATATATATGTGTATATATATATGTATATATATATATATATATATATATATATATATATATATATATATATATATATATATATAGGGTGGGAGAGTATTTATTGTGCAATTTTGATCTGGTTCCATGGCAGTTTTCTTATACTGTTATTAGCTCTAAAATAGAACTTTTGCAGAAAATATATGAATTGAAAATATAGGTTTGCATTGATATTTTGAAAAATCAACAATCCCCCTGATGATTTTTAAATATTTTCATGTTTACTCTTTATTTTTAAGGAGCCACTGTTGCACATGACTGAAGTATCTAAAAGGTTCCTCACATGCTTCAATCAGTCGCATCGAGAACACATTAATCTTATAAAACACACAATGGCAAACGGTCAGATCATTAAAGCACCAACGCTTTTGTCCAGCATTGCTAATGTTTAATGTTCAGCTTACCTGTTTAAGCTTAGATATCAGACCACACTTCATGGAAAATTGATGGAGAAAATAACTTAATTCCAAAAAGTTCCTTAAACGTGTTTATGGCACAGTATATAGTCAAGAGATCTTCAATGGTCAACAATTCATTTTTTTTTTCTTTTTTCTGCTTGAAATTAACAGCTGTGCTGCAGATGGATGTAAACTAAGAATTTGGGAATCTTCTTAGTCGTAAGAATTATTAATTACTGTGCACTGGTGATGCAATCTATCCAACTGTTAAGCAAAGCACTGACCACGACGGAGGTGCAAAACTGAGGTTTATTTCTCCCAGGCTGCAGTCAAAAGTCACAGAGCTTTTCATAATGATTTGTTTCCAGCTGGGAGAGAGACTTTAGGGACAGGGGAACTAGATAGTTCCATAACCGGCCAAGTAAATAATATATTTAAAGTGTTTTAGTCATTATAATACCGGCAGCACCCCCAACACTTGTTCAAATAATGTCGTCTTCTTAGGCTAAATTGTGGGCCTTTTTGAAAATAATTTAACCTCTTATCATCAGAGATGCTTCCAGCACCATGACGAGCTACCTGGCCTGACATTTTAACTGGGAACAGTGAAGGGAACAGAAGCACCAGGGTGTACCCGCCTTCTGCCCAGAGAGAGCTGAGGCAGGCTTCAGCACATCCTGTGACCCTGCACAGGAACAAGACAGTATACATGATGGATGGATGGATGGATGGATGGAAATCTCATCAGCTGCTTCTTTGTAAGCAACTCTCTCATATGGTTACTCCACAAATGTCAAAGTAATGAAGGAAATCCCTGAAGCAGCAGCACAGTATCCACACCAGAATGAAAAATAATTGAAAAGCTTGTAAAACAACCTGACTAAGTGTCTTGACAGCTCTAATGAAAAAAAAAAAATCCTAATGAAAAGCTGCAGTAAAAAGTATATAAAAAAAGATAATCTTAGAAATAAAACATCCAATAATTCCAATTCAATTCAATTCAATTTTATTTTATTTGTATAGCGTCTGTTACGATGTCAATTGTCTCTAGGCGCTTTACAGAGACCCAGAGCATGACCCCTGAGCAAATATCATTAACTAAAAAGAACATTGATATTGATTGATTGATATTGGAAGTTGATTTGATTATCTACAATGCCCTGAAAAAATATGGAATCTCACTGTGCTTTAAACTCATGTCCCTCACATTTGTATCTTCTTCTGAACTGTGGTTTGTTTTAACAGGATGGTTGTCCCAGCAGAAAACTACTGGTTTCAGCTTGAGTTCCAGGAGTCAACTGACACCAGCGGAGCTGCTCGGCCCGTCCACAACCATTTCCAAAACCGCATACTGCCACAGAATACCACATACCAAGACTAGTGGATACTGGTTTTTGCCAAAACACAGTACAGAAATATCAAACAAGTACAAAATCCCCAATCTGCAAAAAATACTCACGTGATGTGGTACTAATGGGAACATTTCCACTGCACCACTAACCAGTCTTCATTGTTCAATGAGCCGCTGCAGCAGAAGCTGGTCATGTGACCACTGTGACTGGGTTCTGGCTGTGCCATGACATAACTGCATTTATGGCAACATACTGCTGAATATCTGACAACAATTTCCAGCCCAGTAAGCAACAGATACCACATACAGTGATCCCTTGCCAATTCGCGCCGTAAGTTCCGCAGTTTTAGTTATTTGCAGGTTTTTCAGAAATATACAATAAAAATCAAGAAAAAAAAAGAAATTGCAGAAATTCAGCAAAAATTCACCCCATAGCAGAAGAGAGGCCGCAGCTGTGTGATGTTACAAGTTCCTGCAGTGCCAGACTAAAGTGCTCGTTCCATGCAGAGAAAACCGGACTTTTTGTTTTGTTGTTGTTAGCGTGTTACCCGCTAATTACGAGCCAAAAATAGCACAATATCAGCGGTTTGTTTACTACGGTTCAGAGACCAGAGGCTGTGAAGGTAACAGAAAGACCACAGTTGAGCCTTTGTCTTGTTTCGCTGCAGTGCCTCGCTACTTTTTTGCGGTTTTTAAACATATTTTAAACACATTATTTAGGCTCTGGGGGCTCCGGCTCCAGTTCACGGATTTTTGATTTTCGCGGGGGTGTGCCGGCCCCCATTAACTGCAAAAAATGAGGGATCACAATATTTCACTTTAAGTACAGGTTGTCGTTTTAAAAACAGGCCACATTCCTGCTTGGCTGCTTCTAATGAAGATGGGAACATTCCTCGCTGCACTGTCTACATCTGGATTCTGTTGGTCCCAGCAAGAAATGAATGCACATGTCATAAATACAGTATGAAACACTATAAGTCATATATCTATAAATCTAACATAACAACAGATATGAGTGTCATATATTACACATATCATACACAGTAAACAAAAGAAGTAACAAAACTTTTAAATCTTAAAAAAGCTCAAATCAGTCTTTCTTGATCGAAATTTTGTTTTGAACAGTTGATTTAATTCATGCCTAACCACTGTATCATACTTTATATTTAATCGTTGCATTGTCTTGCTGTGTTCGCGCTGCCTTTTCTGCTTTTCATAGATCACATCACTGGTATTAGTGTCACTGTTTTCCCCCACTCTGTCAGATTTCTTTCAGGCTTAACTTTACCCCATCCCTCGAAATGAAGATGAAGCTACGTTCACATAGCTGGAGAGGAAACAAAGAGACCCGTGAAAGCCGTGATGGAACAACTGAGGAGTGGGCGAGCCAAACAAAAGTACATTTCAGATAGTGTTGTAAAAGTGACTAATGCTTCATGTTTATCAGAGAATTCTCTGAGATAAAAACTGCAAAGTCCCTTTAAAACAGTTTAAGCCAAACAGCTACACATTGGTCTCATCTGTCCATTGTCTCACAGTTTATTCCCATGCAGCTTTGCAGGCGTTCTCCTGGCAACGCTTCCAAAGCAAACCTTGGTTTGCTTCCATCTATCAACTCGTATTTACTCTCAGACACCATGAAAAACATCTGCACGCCGTCTGGCACTGTTTTACTATTTGCTTTAAACATGATTTGCTTTGTTCTATAATGAACCAAGACTCTAAACTTCAAGACAAAATAATGGATTAGTATGATCAGAATATCTGGCTTTGTTTATAATGCGTATGGCTCGTTTTTTGTTGTTAACAGTTTTATCAGTTGTGGTTTAAAACGTAGATCCCCATAAGTCCACGCAGTAAGTTAAATCAGGAAGTATCAGTGAACAGATGATTAAATATAAACTTTGGTGATTAAGCATGTCTTTGGTTTTGTACATGATACATAACCTTACTGTTTCAGTCTTCTTCTAATTGTGTGATCATGGAATTGAACATTTTAGTTCCTCAGTGAGACCTGCAGGGATTGAAACGTACTGTAGCTTTCTCCTTTTTTTGTATTGTTTTTGCTCGTAAGTGTGGATTGCACGGTCAGACTTCGGTGTAAATTTACTAGCAAGATTGGCAGCTGTCTAGAATGTGTTCCACTTGTGAAGTAATCTTTCTTGGTATCGGATGTTGAACTCAAACAAATGGTTTGGAAATGGTTTTGTAACTGATTCCAGATTGATGTGCAGCAACAATTGCTTACGCGGAGATTATTTTCTCCGTGCGAAGTTGTGAACACAGACCTGAATGCTCCAGGTCAGCAAACAGTAATATCAAATAAAGTATATGTCCAATTACCTGTATTGACCCTATTATTTGACATACATTAATACAGATTAAAGTTATAAATTGGATAAATAATCGAAACAGACAGAGGAAGAGAGAAAAATAGAAGCTTGGACTCCTAAGGCCATTATTTACACTGTGGACAAACTTGGAATGAAGACTCGATCCGTCACACCCTCACTCATTATCACCAGCCATCAGACAGCCACTGTGCAGAATGTGTGTGCATTTGAGTCCATTTGCAGGTTTCTTGATCATTATTCACTTGAGGCAGGCACTCTCTTGACTAGTTGCCCAGCTCACTTCTCAGACCACGCTGTGATCTATTTCTACATGCGTGTGATCATTGCTCACCAGGAGGACGACACTTCTCCTCAGTGTAAATCACCCAAAAACTGAAGATCCTCCTGACCTGCAGCCAAACACCCTCCCCTGTTGCAAAGCAGAACATTTTCTTATTGATGAAGTACAAATAAGAAACCACACCAGCCACAATCCTGGTGTCCTCTGAACTGGGCTCGATTTGTAAGATAACCACAAAAGTGCCGTTTCTACGTGAAACCTAACTATATATATATATATATATATTAGGGCTGGGCAAGTTAATGCGTTATCACTTTAACGCATTAATTTATTAATGCCGACATTAATTTTATCGTGCGTTAACGCATGTTGCTCACATGCTTTTGTTTTGAAAAGTCTGTTACTGGCTGCTGCGGAGCCGGAAGATAATTGGCAGCAAACACGCGGAAAAGCTAAAAAAAAAAAAATCAGTGTACTTTACAGTTCGGGCAGCAACTCAGGTAGCAATATTAACAATTCTGTCCAGAAAAAAAACTTTCAAACTCTTTGTCCAAGACAATCACGCCATTCCTCCATTTATCATCATCATCAGATCTGCTCCATGTGTTCACTGTCGTGCTGTTCTCTAGCTGGTTACTTCAGTGCAGCTCCATCTAGAGGCACAGATATGTAATGACAACAGAAAGTCTGTTCCTTGATTATAAAACAAAGCCATTTCTGGGTCACGTAAACCAGACAATAAAATATTAAAAACAAATTCAGTCCCTGTGGCCTGTTTGCTAAAATTGAAATATAAAAAAACAGGCTTTTTTTTGTGTTAGATTAAAAAACAGAAGAAAAAGGAAAAAAGTCACTTTTTAATTTCTTAAATGTTTGATTGACAATTAAAAAATGGAAAAAAAAAAACCCCAAATGATACACAGATAATTACGGATTGATAAAGTAACAGAACTTTAACATGGACATTTTCATTTTAAAGTTCTTCCAGATGGAGGATTTGACAGAAACAAGGTTATTTGTAACAACTGCTAAGTTGAACTCCCCGTTAAGTTTCTGCCGTTACCTCAGTAATTACTTGTTTTAATGTTATGATTGTGGCCTCTAGATTGTTAGGATTTTGTTGGTAGACTTTTTTTATTTTTCATAAAAAAACAGGATGACATTGATGCCCTGGCAGTGGCAATAAGCTTTATTTTATTTTACATTTTTTTAAGATGAGATTTACACAAATTATGTGCGTTACTGGCAAATGCTGATGTTAAAAGTGTTTGAACAACAAGTGTTATGGCACTTTAGCTCATAAGGCAGCAGAACATTTAAATAAAAGTGACCTTTACACTCCTTTTGATTTCATTATTTGATTTTGCGTATACAATGCAATTAATCGTGATTAATCAGGGAAATTATGCGATTAATCGTGATTAAAATTAAAAAAGTGCAGAGGATAAGATCAGTCCATACACTTGGAGATGCCGAGACAGCAGTGTTCAGAGAGACAACAAATACCAGGTTTTGTCAGAGAAGGTCAGTGAGACCGGCTGGGCTGGCTTTATTAAGAACTTTGTTGCTACTACTGAGGACACGAGCAACCCCTGCTTAGCTACCCGGAGGGACCTCCAGCAGCTGAAGCAAACCAGCCTCTTCCTCCTGCAGCCACCATAACATCTGAAACCCCCAGCAGCAACAGGGAAAATGAGGCCAGCAATGCTCCGTCCCACAGGAACAACCCGGAAGAAACGTTATTTTTATTGCTGTATATTCAATACTGTCTTTTATTCAGCACCGATTAAATAAAGCAGCCAGTGAGCAGAGACATTAGGGAGTGTTTAGCTGTGAAAAGGGATCGTCCTCAGATTGGAAACATCATAACGCTTTGTGAAAGCCCAGACTGGGAAGTGAATATTGGCCCTTTGTGGGATCATTATGAATGCACAGCTGGAGAGAGGAGATCACCAGTGTGCCTTTATGTCACAACCACTGTGTGAAAGTCACTAATGTGAACTGTCTTGATATGACTTTTTTGTGAATTGAACTGAATTGAATTGAACTGAATTGTATTGAATCATCATTGATTGTTGCTTGTCCATGGCGCCACTGACTCAAACCTCAAGATGTGGTAAAGAGACTTTTGTGTCGTATTTTAATGTCATATAAAACATTAGAATTTAAAGACAGTGTACTTTATATTTCACATGACTGTATTGTATTTCTCTGTTTTAGTGAAACTAAAATTAAAAGAATGTGTATGATGGCCACACTTTTCCTAAAAAGCTAGGTGTGGCTAACCTTGTACAAATAGATGAGCAGACATATTTTGCAAAGTTCACCTAATGTGTGCACTCATACACCACATGCCATCATATAACATCTTATAATCAACAGTCTAACTCCAACTATTTAGTAGTTACACATAATGATAAAGCCCTTATTACTTTCGTAATTTCTGATATATTTTCTATTTTCTGTTTCTGTCATTGCAACAAGCCAACCAATAACCAGGATACATTATGTGCGTTCTCCTTGGAAAAATACACACTCAGCTCGGGCTTAAAAATGTGAATGCTTAAAGCAGAATACCCACACTCTGAGTGTAATGCAGTGAAAGGCTTCAAAAAGCTCATTATACTTAGTAGATGGCCAACCCTGACTACTGCGTCCCTGCCCCTTGTTTCAATAGTGAAGCTCTTTCACAATTTGTATTCCAGTCTGGCCTCTAACAGCCTTTCATGAGGTTGCTGTCGCTAATGGCCGATTTCACAATATCTGCATGAGTAATGGAATTTCAACATAGACATCACTAATCTGCATTGAAAATTGCCCCATCAGAGCTGCCTGTAGGTCAGACTCGTTGGGCTGATTTAGAGGTAGGCCTGTGTGTCTCTGTGCTCAAATCTGTGTGCGGAAATGTTCACCAAGCTGTTCTCTCAATAAATCTCTAACCAGAGAAAAGTTTAAATTCATCCCAACCCACCAAAATCAACGTCCATTGTCATACCTTCATGCATATTATTTCCCCACTTTGTCTTGCTGTCTGGGTCTAGTTGTCTGTGTGGACAAGAGAAGGTAAAGGTTCACACTGGAGAAGCTTAATACTCATGATTATTCCATTCATCCATCCATCCATCCATCCCCAGATCTCCAGGGGCTCTACCAAGGAGGGACCAAGGTGTAACCAAGACAACCGAGAGGTATAATCAGTTTTGTTAGTCTGACACAGACTAGGAAGTGAAAAAAAAAAAAAAGATGCAGTTCCTCAACTGACAACTAGGAGGGTCCCAAGAACGAGTCAGTCTCCATCGATCTGGCTTCAGGATCCACCACCACCCCTTCATGAGAAGCCACGACCCCAGTTGAGGAAAATATACAACTACTCAAATGTAGTTAATGAAAAGCTAGTACCTGAGATATTACAGAATATCAGTGTGCCAACACAAAATAACAAGTTCATTGATGAATCAAAATGACCAGCAGGTAGGGATGCTACAGAGGGAAACATTCCCTTTTACACTTAATTATTTGCATTTTAATTAAATCCAAAAAGTGCATATTTGGGACACCAAGTTTCAATAATATTATTTACTGCATTGGCTCCCTGTGTGTTTCAGGACTGATTTGAAAGTTCTTTGATTATTCTATAAAAATCTTAATGTTCATCTTGGGTCTTCTAACTTATCTGGCATCCTTTTAAGGTATGAGCCCTCTGGACCCTGAGGTCCTCTGGTACCGGCCTTTTGATTGTTCCTCGAGTCAGAACTAAAACCAATGGTGAGAACACCAGTCATTCCCTTTTGTAAATAGTTTTTTCTTCTTTTTTCCTCGTTGCCAGGCCAGGCCTTTGTCAGTAGTCTACTTCTAAAATGACCGTTTGAAGTGTTTAAGGCGCATTAATTGACACATGAATGCTTCCAGGATTTGATTAGTTAATTTACCGCCGTTCACGTGAAGTGTGCATGATGTTGTTGGCATCTTCAATTAGCCTACCCATAAAACTGATTTTCAACTAATTCTGCTGTGGTGGTATTTTTTCTTAGTAACAAGAATTTATTTACAAATGTGATGAATTCAAAAATCAATTAAAGATCAATTTGATTTAAATTCAATTTTGCAGTTCAATCTCAGCAATTCAGCCTCACAATCCAGAAGAACAACTGAAGAGGTTTTGGTCCCAGTGCAACTGAAGCATTATAGTATTATTTCCATGTCATTCCCTTTATTATTATTATTATTATTATTATTAATATACTATTATTTCCATTTCCACAAATTAAAATCCATGCTTACATTCACAGGCACATTTTTCATTTTTTTCTCTTTTTTTTTTCCCGGGTGGGCGTTGAGAGCATCATGGTGGCTCAGGGGGGCGTTTGTTCAAAAAAGGTTGAGAACCACTGCTCTAGACCTTGGACCTACATTGTGGCTGATGTTCGCAGTGTGGGTCCTGGTCGGCCTGGTTGTGGCTGCAGCCTCTGTGATTGTGGGTGGGGTGCTGACGACGTTGACTGATACCCAAGATATCGTTTTCCTCACCTGGTTCATTGGTGCAAAGATGGATGTTGGGAGACAATTTAAGAGTGGGGCCAAAGGGATGGGGATGGGGGAGTGGGGGGGAATGTGTACTGACTGTGTGTGTGTGTGTGTGAGTGTGTGTGTGAGAGAGAGAGAGGTATAGATAGAGAGAGAAAGAGAGGGTGACTGGGTGTTAATGCTTCTTTCTTCTCTGCTGTAACCTTGGATGTGTGATTACTTTTAAGTCGTCTTTGTTCCTTGTTGTTGTTTTAATTATTTTTTTTATTATGTAAAGCACTTTGTGATACTTCTGTATGAAAAGGGCTTTATAAATAAATTTGATGTGATTATCATAACTGTAGCTTTGAAAACCGTGCATCATTGGACACATGCTGAACCGTTCTGTACTGATAATATTCAGCATGAGTAGCGCCTCATAAACCATTGATCATGAGACTGTTCCAACATGAAAAAAGGCTTAAGTTTTATGTAACAGATTAACAATGCTTTCGTGAACAGGACATGAAATAATAAAATTCCCTACTGAGCAGTTTCGACATGTAGCTTTATGTAGTTTTTTTTTTTTTTTTCTGATTTTGCAAGTCTGAAGTCTGCTACTGTTGTTGTTATGTCCAGTAAGCTTTTTATAACAACTTGTTTTTTCCTGAATAGAAAAAAATCATGGTAAAAAAAAATTTAAAGACATTTGGATTTATTTTTATTTAGATGTTTATGCAAGTGTGTAAATTCTGAATTATTTTGAAGGTGTGATGGATCACATTTTGAATGTCTTTTGTTGATACCAGTCTGGCTGTTCAACAGCTTCAGGTAGAAAGTCATTAGTTCCTGCATGACTTTATCAGTGTATCACCTTGTTTTGAAGACGCTTGGCCCATTGTTTTTTTTACACTCAGCGTAAAAAAAAGAACAGTCATCATCTGTTACGGTGTGGGTTGGGTAAGGGTTGTTTTCGGTGTTTTTCTCTCTGTTCCTGTCTTTGTCAATGTCTCGTCTCCCCAGTCGTTAGTTGATCTTGTTAGTGTTTTACTTTGAAAGTCCATCTTGTCCCTAGGAATGGGAATTGATAAGATTTTTCCGATTCCGATTCCATTATCGATACTGTTTAACGATTCGATTCTTTATCAATTCTAATTTGGGGAAAAAGGAGAACTGACAGTTTTATTAGCATCAAATTTTTTTACTTAGAAGTCACGACCTTACAAACTCAACAGGGAGGTCAAAAGAGCCCCAAAGCCTAGATAACGTGTTAACTGTTGTAATAAGTAACTGTGCAAATACACAAGAATGTGTAACATTTTACTAACAGATTTTTCCTAATAGAAATGAAAAAAATCTCTCTTTTAAAAGGATATATGAGCTCACTAAGCACTCAAAAATAATAATAAAGAAAGATAAATACTATCAAATACAACAGAACAGTGCATAGTGCAAATCTGCAAATACTATGAAGAATTAATAATTCTTTTGCAGAAAAATAAGCATGTCTTCCAGCCTCTGAGCCAGCCAGACTCTCTCTCGTCACGGTCATCTTCTAAATGTAATGCAGAAGGCATTCGTTGAATAGCACAAGGTTATTGTTATAGCGTGTTTTACAAAGAAGCACATAGGCAGTGGCGTAGCTACTTACCAGTGTTGCCAGAGGTGATCTTAGCTTGGCTACTGCTGCTGGGTTGAGATCCATCAGTCCAAAGCGCGTCAAAAACACGACACTCGTTATCGTATGTTGTGTGCGCACTTGTTTCTGCATGTTAGTCGTGTTCCCTCCCGATGCTGTTATCTCCACTTTACAATGACTGCAAGTTGCCTTGTTGCCATCTTTCTTTGTGAAGTGGAGCCAAACTTTGGAGCGTTTGAAACCGGTGGACGCCATAGTTGTTTACAACTGCAATGCGCGTGCTATACCAACGTAACTTAATCACGTAAGTGCTTTCCGGAATTGACTGTGCATCACTTGCGTAAATTACGTGAGATTTGTGCTGGTTGGAATCGATAAGAGAATCACTAGATTAACTGCCAAACGATTCCATGGAATTGAAACACACGGAACCGGTTCTCTACAGGAACCGGTTCTCGATTCCCAACCCTACTTGTCCCTGTGGTTTTCTGCTTTGTTTCTCTATGTGATCACCCTGAGTGTTTGCACCTGCCTCTTGTTTGTTTCTTTGTATATTTAAGTCTTGTCTTCCCCTGTTCCTTTGCCCGATTGTACTGTTTTTCTCGTCTGCCACCACCCCGTGAGTTGTGTTTTGTTTTCCCGTCCAATCCTGGCTTTGTCGTTTCTCGTTCCTCCCGTGTCCGCTTCCCCTCTTTTGGAGTTACCTTGTTTTTTGTATTTTTGGGATTTTTAAGTTAGTTTGTTTTTGACAGTGAATAAATACATTTTCATTTGGAACCTGCTGCTGCTCTCCTGCCTCTCTTTTGGGTCCACCATCCATTCCACCACAACTCATTATCACATCTTCTTATTGTGTGCTCACACCGAGACATTAACATTGATATTCTCAGTGAGGCGCAGAGAGATGCAGCTCTTATGTGGCTGTTTGTTGCTCAATTTTCCTACTAATAAGATGCACTATCATCAAATAGTTTATGCTTTTATACACAAAAAATAAAACATAGACGGCACTAACTTTTGTGAGATTTAATGTCTGATTTTTTTTTTTTATATCATCTGGTCTTCTAAGCAGAGCCAAGAAAATAACAATAATGACACTAAAATGATTTCATATTTTCACTGTATGTCATAGTATTTATTATTGCATCCTGTTACATTAAACCTGAATTGAAGGAGACCATGCTTTCTTTTTCACATGACTCACAAGAGAGAGTCTCTCACTCAAATTTCTCTTTTGCTGGCTTGGCATTGTGTCGTCAAGCTGTCTCAATTTATTTCATACTCACCGAGTGAACAATCATGCCATTTTCTCCAAAATATACTGTGAAATAAGCTTCTGTCAATCAAGAAAGTCACAGAGAGTCTATGAAAATACACGTTACAGAAGCACTCGGGGGAGAAACTCGCGCTGGTATGCGTTCTCCAACAGACACAAATGACTGCGTTCAAGCACTTGCTGCTGAGCTAAGCAAGGATGCAGGAAAGTTGTCTCATTACCACCCCCTCTCTGCATTGTCTGCTGATGCTTTTCATTCCAGTGGAAACTCGTATTTATTGTGACATTATGAGCTCATTATTTGTATTTAGTTTTGGATGAACAATTATCATTATTCATTTTTTATTTTTCATTACTGAGTAAATTCATGTTCCATCAACCACTGCTAAAATCAATGTAGAGGTGTGTTGCAACAGGATGCATGCTAATCTATTATGCATCAAAAGTAAAGAGATGGAGGCCTGAAAACCCTCCTTTCAAAAGCTGTAATGTGTTTGTGCAACTTGAATTCCTTTATTGTCTAAAAAAAAATAAGACAAAAAACAGAGAACCTGAGGTGATGTTGAATAACTGATTGTAAAATATGGAAGTTTGAAAAATTCAAGATAAACTCATTTGCTGCATTCTTATAATATGTAAGTTAGGAAAAAGTGTTTACATAATAGCTTTATTTCAAATTTCCCCAACCATTAGAATCCATCAGTGACTGCTGAGTTACTGCTCAGCCCCACAGGATGAGGAACTGCTATGAAACACCAGCGCTTCATGTGTGTAAACAGAGAGGTTTGAAAAATGTATGAGGCAGGGTCAGTTAAATGTCAAAAAGCTCATTTTTTTGACACCACACATCCTTTTTGTATGTATAATTCCTGAAAGAGCAAGACATGGTAAGAATGTACATCTTCCAAATGAGCAGACAAAAAGCGTGTGATCGTCTCTGACGAATCCAACTGAACAGGCAGTGCTTGCAAGCGCTCCGCTTTTGAATCTGTGGGACAGAGGACAAAGCAAACTGAATGGTGCTTCCTGTATGACCAAGCCTTTAGTATGTTGCTCATGGATCCAATCCAAAAGCACAGAGACACATGTTCAAACCACCTTCTAGAAACTTCTAGTAGCCTCTTTTTTCCATGTAGCTTTTTGCCCACATGCAGCTTCCCAACTTAAGCGACTCAGATCTTACTTACCTGGTGCTTTAAATACTCAACTATTTCAGCATACTTTGCCTTCTACCTCTCAGATTTGGGTGGAACGTCATTTCCCACCCTTCGATCAACTTTAAGCTCAACATCTCATGGCACAGTTGGATTCAGATTTCTTCACGTTTTTTTAAACATAATTTTATTTTTCATGCTTTGCTGAGGCCTTACTGTTTAATCTCCATGAGGATGACGTGACCTGCTCAGTACTGAATGTTATTTTGTTGTGTCAGCACAACTGTCAGCTTCACTGGGAGAAAAACCTTCAGTTGTGTCTAATCTATCATTTTCCTTCGGCTTTCTTAAAAGCTTTGCTTAGCTTCTGAACCCTGTCACACTTTGGCAGCCTGTAAGGCTGCTTCAAAATGTGTTAATTTTTGCAAAGCACAAACATGAAAAGACATTTGGGAATCTCTTTATTCCAGTCTCACCATTATTTTGCATTTTTATCCATTTTTTTGGTCCTCAAACAAGGCTTTTGAACTGCAACTGTTACATTTGTTCTTAGTTAAGCTGGTTACTCTTCTGGTTACTCTTACAAACAAGTTTGTAAGACTTGTTAGAACATTGTAGAATGCAACAATTTAATATTTTATTCCATGGGGTTCAACTTTCTAAAGCTTGATGTAGGAGACCACAACAGCCCACTGCTCTGTCCCATCCAGGCTTGCTGATGCAGCAGTTTCTCACTTACAGCTCAGTCATTTACTCTGTCCCACACTGCCAACTGTTAAAAATCAAATCTTCAAGTCATTAACTGATTTTTTTTTTTTTTTGACCAGTCATGGTACGAAAAAAAAAGGGTTTTCTGGTTTCTTCTGCTTTAAAGTTATAATAGCAAATCTACTGCATTCGGACAAGAGAGATTACAGCAATGAATCAAAGACTTCAACAATGTCCTCACTCTTGTCAAATGTTAATTTCACTGTGAGGATCTTTAAATCATCATCTCTAAACTATGAGCACTCCAGATATTGTACATAGAGCCAAGACAGAGTGAGTCCCCATCAACATCAGTCAGGTCAGTCTCGTGATTTTATTACCTCCACCAAGGAGATAATGCTTTTGCCGGCGTTGATCTGTCTGTCTGTTTGTTTGTCTGTGTACAAGGTCATTCAAAAAGTTATGGATGGATTTTGATGAAATTTTCAGGAGTTGCTAGAAATGTGAAAAGGAAGAACTGATTTCATTTTGGCTGTGATCCGGAAGAAATCCTGGATTCTGGATCACTTTCAAATTTTTGATAACATTGCGGTCAATAGTGCGAAAAATTTTGATTTCAGTATCTCCGGTAATTATTGCCCAAAACGTATGAAATTTGACTCAGGGATTGACAATGGGAACCTCTATCAAATTTCAAAGGCTGATCCGGATCTGATCCAGAACGCAGATTTCATCTCAATCTGTAAATCGCTATATGGGAGAATTGTTGTGCTTGGCGGAGGTCTGCGCTCTCCGAGTGCTTTTCTAGTACTGTTAATAGGACCTCATCATATTATTACAATATGCATGCAAAGAATAAGATACAAAAAAATAAAAAAGATCTTGCTGTTGTAATGGATGGAGCTGCAGAAATTCTATAATGAATGTTGGCTTTATCCAAACCAAAGAGATCAATGAAATAGCAGCATATTGACACATTCGGAAAGCTGGAACTGTGAAATCTTCTTCCACATCCTTTTTTAGACCAGTTCTATTGTGGAAGGTAACGAGTGACTAAAGCTAATAGAATGTCTTATACAAGTCCTCAGTGCACATATGGACCAGCTGGGCAAACTCCCATACCCCCTATAGGGCTCTAGCGGGGGCTAAAAGGGGGTCCAGAGTTCCACAACCAGGACAGAATCCACGTTTTTCTCCTGAATATGAGGTTTAAAAAGCATCCTCACATAAAATCACTGTATTAGATCTCACACTGGGAGTTTGGTTATTTTTGGAATTAAAAAAAAAAAAAAAAAAAAAAAAAATTAACCTAAATTCTAAATGTAATTCTACCAATTTTTGCAAAACTGGAGCCAATAATCATAGAGCATGTTTTGCTCTCTGCAAACACAACTGTGGGCAATGAATGGGATTTCTGAGGACCTTGAGATGCAATTGTTTGAAATGTTTAGTGAGTCCCACTGGCATGCCTTTCAAGTATATGAGTGCACAGATGCCAAAAAATTGGAGACTTTATGGCATTTTATGGAAACATCAAGATGACTTTCAGGGGGATTTACACTCATTACCGCTTCCAATTAAAACAGCACAACAAGAAATAGTCATACACTTAACTGAGAAAGACATACTCTATGAACCAATGGTGTTTTCAAGCTTCAGAAGGCAGTTATTTTGTTGTTATTGTTTTTTTTTTAAATCACAGGAGAACTACACCAATTACAACATGGGAAATACAGTAAAAGGGCAAGATTTTAATGATGTTATAATTTTAGTTATGTCACTGGTGCCTATCCCAGTTCTCTGGTTCTCTGGTACTCACTGGTCAGGCTGCCAGTCCATCAAAGTAACTTAGATTGCATTTAAATCCTAAGTGTATGAAAATTAAGTAAAGATCTGTGGTATTCAAGAATCTCTGGGCATTGCCACATTAGATCAATGACAGAAGAGAGAAGACAACTGGGCGAACGGGTGGAAAAAAAAATTGTAAAATTGAACAAAGATTCTGAGTCATACTGTGAATGGAAACTAATAAGAACGAGGTAATCATTTAGTGTAAGCAAGCGGATAGGCACAAGCAGAGTCAAATGTGAATTTCTGCTCAATTTGAGAAGAGGAGACAGAGGCCCAAGTCGGTAGTTTTTATCTTTATGAGTAAAATAGTGTAGCTGCTCAAGGTGACCACTCTTTTCAAGCCACTATCTCACTCCACAAATCACAAGGCTTTTTTTTTCCTTCTTCAAAATGATCTATGTTTTTCCTGAACACCAGTACCTTTCGATACATCATCTGACTTTACAATCAATTGGAGTTTATTTCCCATTTGAAAAACCTCTGAAGAGATGAGGATTTCTTTAGAGCTGAATGTCACCTTGATGAAAAACTGCACGATGTAGAATCGATGAGTTAAATACTCTCAATCTGTCCTCCCAACTATCAAAAAGTATCAAAACAAAGCTCCAGAATATACACAACTCATGACACAGCTCAGCTCGTGAGAACCTCCCAAATGCTCATACAACCATTTAATATCATTATGACAAATACTTGTAATGTTTGCCTATTTTAGGCCAACTTACATTTTATTTTTCTTCATTGTAGCACTTATTTTCCACCTATTGAAGTCACTCACAATCTGATCCCTCTCTGTACACTTTTATTTTCTTCACTAGCCTTTATCCTTGTCTTAGTTCCCCTCCTTTCTGCCAAATCTTTATATCGTGATTAAACTGGGCAATCATCCAGGTAGCTGAGCTGATTGTCAAATGACTCATTCTTATAATAAAATGTGTAATAAGTTGTTAAGTTGTGAAAACAATTGGTTTATATCTTTTTTTCATTTTTTTTATTTTCTTTTGGTCTACTTTATCATTATATGATGATTAAATATATTTCTTTGCAAACAGAGGAAGCCACAAAGTTAAAATATGGAAGGTTTCAGTGGGTTCTTTGAGTCATGTGGCTTTTACAGGATTGTAAATATCTTATTTGCAAACACTGAGATATAGAGACTATGCCTTTTTAAGATTTATTCATCAATTGATGCTATTTTAAGACTTTTGAGGCCAGATTTACTAATCCATATCAATTAGCAAGAAGAGACATTCAGAAAATGCCCCACCGTCTATCAACCAACTATGAGCACTCAAATCTACATGTACAGTCAGCTATTCAGAATCCCAAATAAATCCAAGTCTCCCCTCAATTAAAACAACCCAAACGAAGATTTTTCAATTTTGTGATTTTTAGCACCTCAGCAGGCATCTGGGCGAAGTAGCTTTAACAGCAGTTATCATTACTTAAGATGTTGACTGACCTGGTAGAATGATAAGACTTTTACGCAAATGTCAAAGTTTCATGACCGTGTGACAAGCATGTTAACATAGAGATGTCAGTGATACATCCTTGGATGTCTACAGCATTCTTGGTGACTACGTAGAATATTCCAACCAACACAACGATCTGTGAAGATGGAAATAAACGTGTCTTTACGGGCATTTCTGTGTGACTCGTTTTTTTTTTTTTGCTGTTTTGCACACAGCCAATGTTGGTATTAGCAAATTTAGCATCCAAAAACGGTAATGTGTAAAACAGCCCCCCTCCCCCCAACCAATTCACATTTGTCACTGGTTACAGCGACTAATAACTTAATAATTAACATTAGGGCTTATTAGAGACACAAACCTGCAAACTGTATGTTATTAGTAGATAAATATCTGATGAAAAACCCATTACAAAGTCACCAACTTTGATTTCTCAACCATAAAGAAACCATAAAATACAGAATCAAAAATCAGTTGATATGTTTGTAGATAAACCTGTCCAACAACAAGAAGGAGTGATCTGCATCCACCCTCATCTTCTCTTCACTTCTGGCTCTTGCCACCAAATTAAAGTCTGCCCAAGATTTAGGGTGAATTCCAATTCCTCCTTTAACCCTCAATCTCAACCCTCAATCTCAAAAATGCGCGCTCCCGCTAAGGGCAAGTGCTGTCCCAATTCTAAGGGACATCAAATTGAGGGACGAGTTTAAGGGCTGTATCGCCCTCAAAATTGAGATTTTCCGACACCACCCTTGGGAGTAAGGGCTATCCAGAAGCTAGCTACAAACGTAAGTATCTTTGTATATCTTAAAGAAATAAATGTTACGAAACCATTTTATTGTGTTTGTTTGAGACTTTTTTCATGGATTAACATCGTTGTTGCGTAACATTTATTTTTTTACTTTACGATGTTTGCTGCTGGACCGGCGGTCCCGTCGGCTTCACGTTGTACTCGTCGGTGGTCCCGGTACATTATTCAGTCCTCCGTCGCTACACAACAAAATAACGTGAAGCCGACCCGGACTGCCGACGGGACCCGGTCCGCCGACCGTGGCGGTCCCGGTCCCGTCAGCGGTCCAGGTCGGCTTCACGTTACTTGTACTCGTCAGTGGTCCCGTTCCGCCGTCCCGGTCCCGTCAGCGGTCCCGGTCCCGTCAGCGGTCCCAGGCGGCTTCACGTTACTTGTATACCTTGTTCTATAGCGACGGAGGACTGAATAATGTATCCTCTATTTTGTTATTTGCTAATATTATTTAGAGAATATACAGCGCTCTTTTCAATGTTATCCCTGTGTAATTTCAGGAAATACAGAGACAACACGGGCTCTGATACATTTCAGTCTGAAGACGTAACTGCACTTGAGGGGTGTCCCATTTCTAAGTCACAAGATAACCCTCACACTTACTTTCGAGGGTTAAGATTGAGGGCCAAAAATTGAGGGTTAAGGGCGAGGGTTGAGATTGAGGGTTAAGAGAGGAATTGGAATTGGCCCTTACTTTTGTTAGGTCTTGTGCTTGACCCTTCTCTTGTTTTCTCTTTCTCGTGTTTCTTTGGTTTCTTAGTCATTCCTGCCGTAATGTTGGCTGTGCAAAATGTGCAAAACTGAAGTAGCTCTGAGTTAGCCTCAATTGATTGATGATATGTGACGTAGCGGCGTAAAGTGATATGCAGCTCTCATGAGAGAACGTTGCCGTCCCGGGATTCAGAAATTGCTTTGTCAGTTTCTGCTGAGAGCAGGCCGAGATGGGTCTGAGAGCTCAATAATAGTTCTGAAAGATAATTAAATGTTCCGTAATGAGACTATGAGCAACCCGACTACAGTCGAATATGACATGTAAGAGGTAGAAGTCACATTCATCCAGGGTTTTGCAGACATGTGTCTCTCTCTCTGCTATGGCTTCCTCCAGTTATTCCAGGCAAAAACAGGCAGAATCACGCTTGAACCACAACACCGCTGTGCTGCCTCACTACATTGAAAGTTGTTGAAAATATTCAAACTGTCATATGACTGTGATGAAAAAGGAACATTTTATCACATGCTGTATACATTGTGTTGTATATAATCTGCAGATCTGGGTTAAACACCAAATCTGTGGATGGATTTTGAAGTTGCAAATCCCAAACTCTAAGGAATCAAATGCTTGTACCAGTTCTGCCACTCACATTAGGGGCATGTAGGTGTTAGATAAAAGATTTGCATTAATGACTGAGTTATTCACATCTGTTTGTCAAACTTGGATAAAACGACATACACAAACTGACTTCTCGAGGTTAGCAAGGCTAGCTGTAGTGTTGGAGCGTTCACCCAGCTGATCCAGAAGAAATCACATGATTTCAGGGATTCACCGTGGTCTACGGACACACAGCTCAGTGACACGCTGAATGAAAAAGTGCAGCCAGAGTCTTAGTTCTACAGGATTCCCCTCATTTCTTCTGAGTGTGCTCCAGTGTACTTATTCTGCGCTGTTGACAGAGAAAAACTATTCTGCACATCAAAAAGTCAAATTTTTACATAATGTTTGACAGTGTTGAGAAAACGGGAGCCCGTCTTTACGTTTGTATTTGAAAATAAAGCAAAGCTACATTAATTCAGTTCAAACAAGCTTCTTCAAACAATCATTACAAATTGTTTGCTTTAGATATGTTTGCTATCAGCTTCTCATGTTTTTGTTTGTTGTTGAGATATTAGGTTTCTGTTTCACTGTCAGAATTTTTAACATTTCTAGAATTTCTATCATTCATTACGTGGATCCAAGTCTGTGTTCGTCAATAATACAAATGGATCCAGAATCACTACTGTATATTGCCAGTCGCATTTGTATTTTCTGTATCTTGCAATGTCAGAATACTGTGTGATTCTATATTATATATAATGTACAGTATATTGCCTAATATATACTAATTTAGTTGTTTATTGTTTCTGGTACTGGAGTCTCACACAGCTGGAAACAAATTCCTTGTATGTTCAGGACTATGGACGGTTGTCCACAAGAGAGAGTTTAAAGAGAGAGTTTATTTTTAAGTCATGACAGCCAAACTTGTTAATAACCGCAATATGGAAAACATTTTCGATATAACAAAATGGCCAACCGTCCCCCAGGCTACTTTCCACCCCTCATTGCCTACCACATGTCTAATTATATTACACTGTGTGAGTCATCTAAATAACTCTCCTTCACAAATTTTGTATTCTAAAAAGGAAACTTCCATGAATACATATGCAATAGGGCAGGTGCATTTATTACATTGTATGCGTCGTTGGACTAACACTACAATCACAAACCTACTATTATTTCTAATAGTAAAGAGAGTTTGGCCCTCGCTGTTGTTTTCACCTGTTTAGTTCGGTTTAAGAAACTGCACATACAGAGGAAAAAAAAAGAATCAAAGCTAAGATAGTATATCCAGTATTGTTCACGTCATGGTCCAAAGCTCAAATTTTGATAGTAACTAATAATGGTGAGTTCTGAAAAGAAAATACACAATAAAAGGGTTGCTTGACTATGTAGTTTTTCTTTTTTTTTCTTCTTTAATTGTCTCTTTTTTTGACCTCTTATACATTTACATTGAGAACGAACATGCAGGCATGAAATGAAACCCTTCACTTGGTGTCACCTTCTTTCCCTCTCATATGCAGGTGTAAAAGCTACACACATACTTGCAATTCAGTCTCACATGAATTATTAATCTAACCTGTCATATCGTTCATGCACATACTGCATAGACACTAATTCCCACATAGAGAATGCACTTATTCACAAGTCCGCGACACATATATATCCATCTATACCATGCTATAATGTCATGCTTTTCAACCACTGGAGAAGATGTGGTAGATTGTGGATAATAAAAGAAGTGGCATCAAAGAGCTTCCTTCAAAGGATTCTTGGTCTGACTGCTTCTGCTCCTTTATACGGGGGCAGGGCAGTGAGTCAGCTACATCATAAAAAATTTGACTCACATGTGAGCATCTTTGACATTCTTGACAGAATACGAATGATAATCAGGTTCAATATTTCTCTTCTTACTTTGTCAAGAAGTCTTTTCTCCATCATCCGCTCTTTCTTCCCTACGTTTTCTCTAAGCTCAGCTGCAAAGGTAGTTAAACTTATTCTTTGTTACTCTATGTTTGCTTAATCGCGTCTATTATGTAAGGCTTTTTCCCAGCAATCTCTGCTATCTTTTTAAATATGATTTTCTTGCTCTCATATATGGCACCTTTTTTCCTCATTCTTTTATTCCAGTGGTTCTCAACCTTTTTTGAACAAACGCCCTCCCGACCCACTATGATGCCCCCCCCCCAAGAAAAAAAAAAAAAAAAAAAAAAAAAGAAAAAATGTGCGTGTGTGTAAGCATAGATTTTAATTTGTGGAAATGGAAATAACATAAAATAATGCAGCAGTTGCACTGGGACCAAAACCTCTTCAGTTGATCTTCTGGACTGTGAGGCTGAATTTCTGAGATTGAAATTTAAATCAAATTGATCTTTCTACAGAGAGAAAGGCCACACTGCCTTTTTATGATTTTTTTTAATTCATCACTACATTTGTAAATAAATTCTTGGAACTAAGAAAAAATACCGCCACAGCAGAATTTGTTGAAAATCTGTTTTATGGGTAGGCTAATTTAAGATGTCAACAACATCATGCACACTTCACATGAACAGTGGTAAATTAACTATTCAAAACCTGGAACCACTTGTGTGTCAATTAATGCACCTTAAACATTTCAAAAAGTCATTTTCAGAGTAGACTACTGACAAGGCCTGGCCTGGCAACGAGAAAAAAGAAGAAACTATTTGCAAAAGGGAACGACTGCTGCTCTTCATTTTTAGTGGGAGCCCTGCTCTTGGTGGGCTGCTGCCAGCTCTTTCACATCTGGACACATCGCCATGAGCTTCAGCCTGAGTGCACCAGACCTCACGAGGTCCAGACGGTTTTGGTATTTTGTCTGCATGTGGAGAGTTTGGCTGAATCCCTGTTCAGTAAACCGAGTCTTTAGATGCCTTGTCTGGCATGTAGTGATGCTTTTTCGGTTTTTAGAAAGATGCTCCTGTAATCACGATGGCTTCATGGCTTCATTGGAGAACACCTGCTCACATAGCAGCACATCGGCAGATGTACATTACAGTAATCCCCCACAATTCACGGTCTCAGCAATCGCGGTCACAGTACATCGCGGAAGTTTCAAAAATATTCATCAAATTTTTTTTTTTTTTTTAATTGAAAAAAATTCAAACGAAGCAGGTGAGACTGAAGCGAAACCCATAACATCAAGAAATGAGTCTCGGGAAGCAAAATGGGAGGCTCTATGAACGGATATCGAGGCCTGTGATTGGCTGCAACGACGGCCATTACTGTGCCGTCGGTTGTCTGTACACTGACTGGCTGACACGTGTCCCCGCATCTCCCATCTCTATGGCGACCTATCCCGTCGGCTCGTCTGATTGTGACGTAGAGAGAAAAGGAGATTTCACCGGGTCATGGAAGCAGCAGACTTGGGGTTTTGGTCTCAGACAGCAGCTTTATTTTTTGAAAGAAAATCTGAGCATAACATTTTATTGAAACATAAATAGATTTACACTATAAAAAAAACCTTAGTTGCCTGAGATCTGCTTCACTAAAGAATTTTGCTGAGTCTCAACCGTGCCATAGCTACATAAATGAACACATGACAGATTGATCTGGCAGGAAGTCAGACACAAAAATGAGAATCAGGGAAGAGTGAGAATCAGGAATATTTTTAAAAATAAAACATCAAGAGCTTGCTTCAACCATTGATCGTAAAAAAAGAAGTGAACAACCCTCTGTCATGTCATCTATAGGTTTTCCAAAGAGTTGAAGTCTAAATTTCCAACTACTGGATGATAAAATATTGCCAACCGACAAACTCCATTTAATCTCAAAATGGGTGGGAACAAGCAAGCCTGGGAACTGGTGGAACACACTTCACTTCACCTTGGTTACAAGTTAGCTATTTTAGCCTAGTTTAACTCATGCTACATTACAATGTTAACTAACAGTAACTTACATTTAATACTTAACCTATCCTCATTTCAGGTGCTGCTACCAAAATTAACTATCAAAGCTGAAACTAGGACTGGCAGAAGTTTAACACACTGACACAGACCCCTGGTCACTCAGTCACCTAGAGGAGCTACCCAGCTATATCTCACTTAGCGGTCCAGTTAGTCAACTTGGAAGGGTCCTGAAATGGTCCGGGGGTGAATTAGGCTCTACCAGAGGACCTCGCTGCTGCTACAGCTGCTGCTGCAGAAGATAAAAGCCGATGAGCCAGAGGCTGGCTGCGTGGCTGAAGATAGCTGGTTCAGGTTGCTTTGCTCGGCTTCACCCCTTGACCCTTTCCCGGTCAACCCAGAACCAGTTGCAGCGGTCTATTAGTACAGTTAAAAGCACAAGTCATGTTATCTTTAAAATAAGGATGATTGTCCTCTGTTAGGTCTTTGTTCACAGCTCAGAAGTCAAGGTCTCAGAGTGCTAAGTAGCTAGCTGTTTGACACTAAAAACTCCATAAATCTGTGGCTTTATATAATTTTACGTCAGCTATAGAGACCAAATCCATTTTTGTACCAGACTATGAATGTTTATTTCTGTTGTAAAGTTGGACATTTTAGCCGCCCTTCCATCCATCACCTCAGGGACTGATTTCTGATCATCGTGCCAGCAAACTGTTTCTTATGGAAGCATATTTTATGGTGGCTTGTTGACTAAGAACTTCACACATTTATGTCCCTTTTAAAACATTAAAGGGACATCCAACACGTTTTCATTTTTATGTGTCAGCCAATATTTATCCAAGGCGATCTCACTCACTAAGTTTAACTGTTTTTCAAACAATTCTTTCTCTATCTCTTTTTTTTATTACGGCTTCATATATATCTTGATGCCACAGGTAATTTACATCTATGTTTTCAACAGCGCCAGTCTAACAGCAAAACATGAACTAGTTATTAAACTGAAGGTTTTTCTATTTGTGGTCATGATCATAGATTTTATGGTTTTCACGGCACCTAATGTGATTTCCAAAGCTATATCCATTAGTTTTTTTGTGCTTTTGCAAGAGTATGAGACTCCAAAAATGGATTTTGTCACCTGTTAAATGGATTGCAACAGGCCTACTCATGAGAATTACACAAAATATAATTATAGTGTGTTCATCTATTTACAGTTCCATTACTTTGAAAAAAAACAAACAAACAAACAAAAAAAAACCCAGCTAAAGCAGTCACCGTGGATATGAACCAATACATACAATTGTGTGACTGTTTCACATTTTGCTGTGAGACTGGCTTGTGTCAACAAATCCAAACTCCAGGTCACTCATCTGCAGCCCAAATATAAAACATGCAAGCATTTCTGAAATAATTTCACTTCCAAAGTAATAATCATCTGAGAAAAGGTCCTGGAAAAGTTCAGTAGCTGAATGACACATTTCCAGATGATCATTCCACCTATAGACCACCAACAGACACTGACTCAACCTTTGAAAGCCCGTCTCTGCCGGTCCTTCAAGAACTGCACTTCCAGGCTCACTTCAAACAGGAAAACCAGATTTTGGACACTGGCACCCTGACATTATGTTGACCCACGGAAGCAGTAGGTTTTCAGAAGTGATTTCACCCACAAGGATAGGAAGCTGATTTGAGAAGCTGAAAAGGTACATTTTGAGACATCACCTGTTCTTTTTAGAGATAAGAGCTGAAAGGACAAGACATAATGAGAAATGTGACTTTAAATGAGCGGATTACTTGTGTAATTCTCACCTGATCTCAAAACTTTTGGCTTAAGTTGCAAATCTCATAAATCCTACTGAAAAGGGAGAACACAGGTCCACTCTGAAATGTTCCTAGCAGGACCAGCAGTCGCAGTGAG
Source organism: Hirundichthys speculiger (assembly GCA_018398805.1). NCBI lineage: Eukaryota > Metazoa > Chordata > Actinopteri > Beloniformes > Exocoetidae > Hirundichthys > Hirundichthys speculiger. The sequence continues at coordinate 4,162,178 of JAGFBZ010000258.1, forward strand.
GACGGACCAAAACCGCAATACATCTGAACCGGAACTTCCACTCCCGGTGGGACCCACGGGTAAATCAAACCTGAAAGTTGCTAAACTGGCACTTGTCAATCATAAGAGATGTCTAAGCAAGTAAAGTTTGAAGTAATACACTGATTGGTTTTTAAGCTTCAAGAGGAAAAGCAGTCAAATAGCAATATAAAAAAAAAACTCAATGACAGCATCCCCTTTTAACACAGGATCCAAATAATGGTTTACTTATGACTTAAAAGCCCTCATGCCATCATGCTCCATGCTCATAGCTTGTAATTTAACCTGTCTCTCAGCGCTAATACTTCTTCTATTTTCATCATCCAATCCAGTTCTCTTCCCTGGATCCTTTTTCCTCCAGTCCCTGCTTCTTAACTCTCACATACCTCTCACATCACTCTCACAAACATCCCTCTCTGGATTAACCCAGCCCATTCCCACAGCCACCTGAGTATCACTTAATGCTAGTCTTATAGATCCCACAACACACACACACACACATACATACACACACACACACACACACACACACACAATCTGACTGCATTTGCTCACAGGAAGTGACACTATTTGCTCCTAGTAGCCCTGCAGACACAGGACATGTCTGCAGGGCCATACAACTTGAATGAATCAGTTTATGTTAAGACATTTCATTGTCATTAAGATCGTTATAGATAAGGAAAGAAGTATTTTAATACTGAAAACTTTTGGAAAAAAATAGAATTCTTTCAACATACAAAATAAGTGTTCATCATTACATTGGAGCTGGTTTTTGGTGGAATTGAACGTTCCATGATCTGGGTGACTGCATATAGACTATTACCCAATGCAAATTGTTTGGCATCTTAAAGCAGCACACTGCATAACTCCAATTTCAACCACTTTGTCTAACGAATGCTTATGTTGTGTCATAATCCTAATGTTGCTCTTCATTTCATGGTACTTTGTTACCACACTTGCAGTCTTTTTCCTAATGTATTCTTTTTTTGTCTGCAGCTGTGGTTGTTTTATGTCAAATGTTAAAAACACAATAAAACATAATAAGAAACAGCCCAAAAAATTCCAATAACAACAACAACAAAATAAATAAATAAACAAAGCAAAAGCAAAGCATGCCCTCTATTACCTCGTGGGTAATACTGCTCTTTTATCACTTGAATCTTTCTGATTTTTGACAGTTTGAGGATAAAGATTTTGACAAGTTTTAAGATTTGCAAATGCTGTGATTTATTCTTGAAAAGGTGATGCATTTTTGAGATTGCTGCAATGTTATGTGTCAAACAAAGACAAAGCAGACATCTATGTGGGTGTGATCAAGTGTAAAATTATCAGTCATGAGCTGGTCAGCTGGCCGGGTCAAAACTCTTGAGGATAATCTCTTGCATACACGGAGAGGTCCGGAGCATGTGTATCAGGTTCTGTTCCACCCATGTGGCCTCATTTCTTTTAGTTGTTCCAAAAGTAAGAACTAAAACTTACGGCGAGGCTTCTTTCCATTACTACAGCCCTCGTCTGTGGAACAGCCTGCCAGAGACCCTCAGGGCTGCAGAGACTGTTGATATTTTTAAAAAGAGGCTCAAGACCTTCCTTTTTAGTTTAGCTTTTAACTGAATCTTAACTTTTTCATTTGGAAATAGGGAATATATGTATGTATATATATATATATATGCATGTATATATGTATGTGTAAATGTGAATATACATATATATATATATAAATAATTATTTTTTAAATCATAATCACTATTTTATTTATTGATTGGTTTATTTAATTAAGTTTTTATGTGCATTTTAAGGTTATTTGATATCTGTTCGGAATTTTTATTTAATTCTATTTATTTATTTATTTGTTTTTACTATTATTTTTTTTATTTTTTATTTTTTTTCATAATTACTCCAGTGTTTACCTCAATGGGGATCTTTCACGCTGGGGGCCTGCTCTGTCTGGGGGGCTGTTGCCACGGTAATCACCCTTGTCTGGGTGGCTGGGGTCCTGTACTGCAGTCTAACGACTGTTGTTCTGGACCCTGGCCTGCCCTGGGTGGTTGCTGTGGTGATGGCCTCTCTGGATGTGAGCGGGCTAGCTCCTGGGGTGAATAGATCCCCAAGTTATCAAGTTATCAATTCTTCACAACAGTGCCAAGCCAGATATTTTGATATTTAATTATTTTTGTTAATTAGTATCATTTTTATATAGGAGACAAGGGGGTTGTGTTATGTTTGTGGTGCATTTTGGGTATTTGGAGGACTGCTTTAGTTGTGTGTGTTTTTTTTTTATTGTTATATAGCATATTGGAGTGTGTGATGGCTTTTATCTTGTTTTAATGTGCAATGTTTTTATTATTATGTAAAGCACTTTGTGTTGCCTGAGGGCATGAAAAGTGCTTTATAAATAAAGTTTGATATTTTTTGATTTCTCACACAAGAGGGATTTCTGTCTTATTCTGCAGCCGCAAGTGATGAGTTTGTCTGCAAGAACAACATGACTTGCTTGAGTTTGTTTTATTGCACCATCAATGGTTGACAAAACTGTGAAGCCATTCGTAGCACAAAGGAGGGTTTTGTTTAATGTGAAAATATCATTTTCAATGTAATTTCAAGGACTGTTTGTTTACTTATAGGAAATGTTGTCTAGTTCTTTCACACCCCTGTCCCCAATGTTGGGAAAAACTAGCCAACGTAACTTTGGACTCCCATTTTAGTGTAGTCTCTTGCAACAACTTTATGGCACAACTTTATGAAATCACTTAATGGCGCTAAATGACAACACTGATTAGACTAGTTCACAGAGCTACAGTGGAGATCATGACAAAGACATTTAAGAGACTGAAAAAAGTAATGACTCAAGAGAAAAGAGGACCTTGACTGAACAAGAGACCAAACATGATTAAATCTTGGACAGCATTGTAAAAGCAACATTTACCTTGATTTTTTAAAACGCTGCTGGTGTGTAGCAGCGTACACGAGTCTCGTCTCCTGGGAAGGGGGTCATGAAATGAAATGTAAAGCATTTACAGCCTTACATGGTGTTATTGAATTACTCTACCTACCTCTTTTTACAAATTCACACACGTACACACTTGCACACCTGGATCACATGATCAGTTTGCAGAAAGAGTGGGCACTGGGACTGTAACTATCTTGATTGATCTTGCTCTCTTACACCAGATCAGAGGTAGTCAAGAGGAGGAAAGGAGTCCCATCACAATGTGGATCTATCTATTATTAATTGGAGAGGGTAGGAGGAATATGTATCTGCATCTCTGTATGTGTGGGGCAGATAGATGGACAAAAACAGGAGAATGGACTGGGTTTATGAGAAGAGTAATGAAAGTGATTTAGAAGAGCAGCAGTATTAGATTAAAGGACCAGAGCTTACTAATTAACATTTTACACATAGTTTAAAGGTCCAGTATGTGCAATGTGACATCTACCTCCATAAATTGTATATTGCAGCTGTCTTCATCCCCTTCGTTACAACTTCTCATCCTAAGTGAGTGGGAGAAGCTTACAGACTCTCTGAACACGTTTGATTTGTCTCTTATTGTCTACTGTACTGGACAAAGAAATGTCAAGAGCTCAAGTGGTCACACAGAATACATATATTCAACTAACTGTAGTTATCGTGCAATGAAATGTTAAATGTGCCAAACAAGACTTGTTAATAACCATAAAGTAAACATCAGTTGTTCCGTATCTCAGCATGGTGGCTGGACATTTTTTTCTCATCTGTTTCTCTATTCTCTTTTATGGTGATTGTTATAACCAATGCCAAAACACCACAACTACCACAACCACCACAACAAGCAGCAGGAGCAAAGGATGAGGTATTGCACTGCGTAATCCTGAAAATGTTACAGTGAAGGATGATCTCCACTGATACTGCACTGTTAGCTGTGAGTTTCTGCCCATGTAGTAAAATGATAGAGTTCGCCTGTTTTGCCTGCAGACACCACAGATTACAGCATCTGCTCAGTTGTTGCCATGCCATAAATTCAAGACCCCAATGCGTAGGTTTAGGTGTGGGTGCCAGACATGTCCCGATCAATCTGCTAAGCATTTAAGGAAACATCTTCACATTTTGTTCAAGAAGAGGCTCTTTCTTTCTTTTTCTTTTTTTTTTTGCCAAATTGTATAAATGACCAGTTCAGACATTCCGGGAGTTTATATGTTAAAAGGAGTACACTTTTTAATGTTAACATCCTTCCCACGCTGCTCCAGATTTGAGCATGCTAACAACATCAGTTAACAGTCCTAAAATTCATGTGATTTCCTGTTTTCCTCTAAAGTACACATCATTTTGTCGCTTCTACCAGTTTTATATTTCCAAAAATGAAAAATGATTTGTTTTACACTGCGCAGACTGTAAGTAGCTAAAATTGGCTATCATTAGAAAGTTTGTACAAATAGTACAGTATTCGTTTCAGTCAGTATTAAAAATGAACATCTGCCCAATGATACCAGCTGTTCCACTGTGGAAAATGTTAATTCTTTTTTTTGGTAAAACTATAATGTAGTGGTGGTTTTACTAGCTAACTCCTGTGTTGGTCTTCTTCAGGTTTGCAGTCAGATAGGTAACAGTAAACAAAAACTTGATTTAACTAAGTGGTCTTAAATTATTAATTTATCAGTTAATTTATCAATTTATAGCTCCTGTAGCTCTGTTTGAAACACGTCACTCTCTTTGGTGCCTTTCAGTTGTATCTCTGGATTTCCTTTTTTAATTTTTAGCTTCTTTTACTTCTTTATTTGTCTTCAAGAGTTCAAACCTAAAATACTTGCTTGCTAGAAACCAGCATTTATTCAGTTCAGTTATGTCTTTTTACAGAAGCAGGCTAGCCTCGTATCTTTCTCAAATGTTAGTCATTAAAGCAAATAAGTGTCATCCACTCGCTGACTGATCTGAAACCCCTCATACTGTATGATTAGGACTCCATGAGCAAACCAAATGCTGCAATGTAACTTTAAGGACAGGGAAATTAGCATGCAACAGGTAGACCAAATGGGAATTGGAAGGGAACTGCTTGAAAAACAGCTTAAAATTGTACCTGATTAGGAAAACAATAGAGTGTATGAAGCACTGCACTGAGGCTTGTAGAGGCAGCTAAATGCTTCAGCGCTGTTGTAGTTGGGTCGTGGTAATTACACTAGTATCTTTATATAACTGGTAATGATTTATTGTAGTTGACTTTTACTTTGACACATTGGAACCTGGGGCACCTTTTTACCTGAGGTAGCATTACTCTAAGCAGCACTCATGGGGATAGCTGAAGACAGAATATTATTGAATATTGTTATCATTTCAGTGAAAACGTATTCGAGACAGTGGCATGCTCCAATGCTTTCAAATATATCATATTAATGTACAATATTAACACAAATGAAGGATTTTTATTTATTTTATTTTCTTTGATGCTAGAGGCTTGTACAGATATCAAATTAAATTTACAAGGGATTAGCCAGACCTCTCAGAAAGGCTCAAGTTTAGAAATTAACATCAAAAGATAAATTGCTCGAGTCCAGATCCCACCTGTTTGTGATACTCTTTTTTTCCTTTTTTTTGTTGCTATGATTATAGCACAAAAGTATCAGAATAGGCAAAGAAAAACTAGGGGGTCAGCTTGGCAGAGAGTGACCAATCTTTAATTCAGCTTGTAACTGGTATTTAATCAATTCTGGAGATTGCTTTTACATACCTCTGAGAAAACAAACCTCTCCACCTCTCATTCCTGGAAAACTGAAGAACACATTCCCCGTCTCTCTCTTTCTAATTAAAATCTTATTCTTTTTTTTTTAAATCAACATGTTATGCCTCAGTATTGGATAGAAAACACATTTGTGCCTGCTCTGAGCTATGTTTGGAACTTGTGGTTCTGTTACAGTACTGTAAAACGCTGTAAGGGCTCATGACTTCAAGTTCATGACTTGGCCAAACTTTGGTCTCAGCATAAACGAGTCATAAGTGGCCCAAAGTTCATATCCTAATTTTGACATGTGATACTGAAAGTGTTGTGAGAGCCAGGTGTGACCCAAAGGCCTGAAGAAAATATAAAACTGGGCCATGTCTGGTTTGATATGTCACCGGGTTTTAGGCAGAGACACTCAGTCGAGGTTAAATGTGGACCACAGAAAACTGTAGATATGGGCCAAGTTTAGGCCAAACATTATTTGCTGTCTGGGACGTCGTTAGACTAAGTGCAAGAAATAAAATCAAGTTTTCACATAAATGCAGAAGACTACAGGGTCATGTACATACGTAATTGAAACAAAAAATAGAACATTGTGTAAAATATGAATAAAATCAGAACATTATTGTTATACAAAACTGACTTTTCCTTGGCACTTAATCACTCCACTTTGTTCTTTCTTATACAAGATGTGCCATGGTTGATCTTCAAAGGAACAGTTGTACACTTCCTTTAAAAGATTGTTTGTTGTACAGCTGACATGAAAACATTTCTGTTGACATGAAGATAAAGTTAAAAGCTAATTAGCTTAACGTAGCACAACAACAGTGAGTTTTGAGTAATGCACGGAAAAACTAAATGTTAAAAGACCAATTTTCTAGGTTGTGAGACATTTATTTCTTGACATCTGGTAACCAGGCAACTGGAACCTGCCAAGAAATGTCAAATATATATATTTATATTTTACTTCCATAATTCAATAGACCTACTTATGCTCAGTTTAGCTAACAAGTTGTTCACAGCTTTGGTGCACAATAATATCAGTGCATGCAGAAGATATTTATTTTTTTGTATACTTCCCTGTAAACAGCTAACAGACACAAGAACCCATTTACGTTCTGCTCTGTGCGCACTTACACACTTGACAGCTAACTCGGTGACAAGCCCAGCGGGCATGGCATGACATGACCAATCACCAGCACTACAGCTTGATGCCTTTTGGCACTTTCTGAATGGTTCTCCGAAAAAGCAAAGTAGAAGAGTGCCTTTTCAACCATTAGAAGAAATGTCTTGATGCGGTGAGGGATAAGGAAAGGGGCTTATATGTTGAAGACTGTGGCTCTACAATAGGCAATCCTTCAGGGGCATCTATTTTTCAGAATCAAACACCATTAAGATGATAGGCTGGTGCTTTGAAAGGTACAGCTTATCTTATGGACAAAATGCTTTTGGTATTACTTTTTTTTTTTTTTTCAGTCCATTCTCTAAACTTCTGGGTGAGTGTATGAAGATAAAACAAGTTTATGACACAGGTGCAGATGTAGATACAGATGCAGAAACTAACTACACATGTAGGCTACTTACAAGTAAATATGATGTCTGCAATCTTTTTTATCATCCTCTTCTTTTGTTAGTCAGTTTAGAAAGCTTGTCATTCAGGTCAATGCACATCTTTCAGATCCTTTTTTTAAAATCTCTTTTTATTAAACACAAAACAGATTTACAGTCTTGGCTTAAGATACAGATTTTTTCTTTTCCTTTTTTTTTTTTTTTTAATTATCCCCCCAACCCCCCCCCCCTCAGAACCCCTGTGCGTCTTCCCTAATAATCAATGTATATACACATATACATTTTTACACCAAAAGAAAAGGGGAGACAAAAATAATAGTTATAATGACAAATAAAAATACTACAGTTAAAGAGTAACAAAACAACCATAACAATGTATGTGCTCATAAAACAGCTGCCAACTCATCTGATATCAGCTCCAGACATATCTGTTTCATATGTCTTGCAGTAACAAGTGAATGCACCACACCTGGACAATTAACGTCTTTTCAGTTAATTTAGTTTTATTCCTAAATGGTAAGGACCATTCCATTGAGAAAAAACAAAAAAGAAAAAGAAAATCAAGGGAAAAGTTTGCACTTTGAACACATCTTGATTGTTTTATTTCAAATCCATTGTGCTGGTGTATGTGGGCACCAATCATGAAAACTCTGTCATTGTCCAAACACTTCTGAACCCAACTGTTCAGAAGGGGTTATGATGTTGACTTTCAAGGTAAATCATGTAAAACCTTCAATCTTAATTGCCCTCTTTGTAGCCGGTATTGCAGTATGTTGCCGTTCTTTTGTTATGAAAAGAAACATTTCTCAGTAGTAGAGAAAATGATTACCGCAGTGCTGCATGAAGAAAAAAAAGTTATTCTTTGTAGACGCTGCACTTTTGCAACTGTGGTGGTTGTTCTGTACTTAATGATTTTTGATATCACAGTGTTGCTCCAGATCTGACATACTGTTCTCTGTAGATAACTCAACTCTAAGAAATGTTGTGTGTGTATATATGTATATATATATATATATATATATATATATATAAAACAATTCCACAATTCAGATATCTGCAAAATCCAATGCCTCTAATATACCAATATACTGTCCAATAAGTATTTTGGTTCTATTGACAGCAAAGAGATGCATTTGCATCTGAAAATGTAAATAAGTAATAAAAAATAGTGTATAGTAAATATATCTTGTCTTTATTCCCATGTTCCTGTAATTAGCACATCTGTAACAGTAGATAATCTTCAAACAACACAGGATCATGTCCCCCTCCTCCAGGATCCAAGCTGAAAGCTGAGTGAAATTGTTATATTCTCAGTGGGGCTTCACACTCCTCTTAACCTGCGTGGGGATTTTGATTTTAATTCCTTTACAGAATTTTTGGCCTTGTGAACTGACTGTGAAATTACACAAATGTCTATTTTTAAACAAGCTGCAAAGACACACTTATGAGTACAGAAATAAGCTAGAAACCTGAACTGAACTGGAACTCCTGGGAGGGGACGACTTCTTCAAAAAGATTTATTGTTTTCAGTGTTTTAAAAATGACTCACTCTGCATGCTAAAGTGTGTTATCTACGACTGATTTCCACTCACCCTCTGTCAGTCTGTATGAAGGGGCTCATTGATAAAAAGTGAGCAGAATGAAATTTACATCAGTAATGAACACATTAGTAGTTTACAGCTTTTTGGAGCAACAAACACAATCTACTCCTGCCTTTGACTATGTGTGGACTTGTGTGAATGAGGAACACACACAAATATTACTGTCATTCTTGCATGCCCATAATATCCTTTTAAGCCATGTGTTTTTGTTTTGCTTTGTTTAAAAGAACTTAATATGCTGTCAGACACCCTCACAATGCCTTAGTAGATTCCTGACAGAGGTTTCTCAGATAAGTGACAATGCAGCTGTTTGTTCACATCCAACATCATGTCAAATCATTTTTGCTTCAACTCTTGAATGTTTTGTTGCATTAAGTCTTGGTTGCACAGGGAATGGAAGAGTTGTGGTCCGAGTTTAACTCATTTTCTCCCATCGTACCGGGACCAATACAAATACAAATGCGGAACACTTGCCAGCGCTGCCTCCTTGGCTGGATTCAGGAGAAAACAAGTTAACCTGAAGATTTTAAGATCATTTGAATCAGATGATGGTCTGCACATTTACCCCACCTTATATGATAACTGATGATACCTGGGTGATTAAGGTGCTGTTTGGGTTATGGAGCAGAATGAGTCAGAGTCCTGCAGTGCTGTTTTTATTTTTTTTACTTATTTTTTAGATTTTATTTATTTTATCTTTTTATGTTTAATTTAATTTAATTTTAATTCATTTATTTTACTTCTTTTAAAAGCTTGTTTTCTGTGTTTAATGCTTAATGTTTTATGTATTACTTCTAATGTTTTATGTAAAGCACCTTGAATTGTCTTGTACACGAAATATGCAATACAAATAAACTTACCTTGCCTTATATGATGGTCACTGGGATTTGTGCGAATTAAGGACCTTCGTAAGTGTGCTCCCAACCTGCCATCAATTGGAAGTTGCTAATGTACACTCATTCTCACGTTTTATGCCATGTTCATGAATGTGGAGCAGATTTTTATTAAGGAGGTAATTTATGTTCTAATCTACTCACAGATTTATGAAGATTTCATGAATGCGGCTCGAAAATATGGAACATGCTCCCTGGTGGTCAACACAAACAACTGCTGTTCTTTACAAATGGGCTTGTCATCGTTAAATCGACTTTAAGCTGCCATGAAAGACGCATTTATGTACCTGGAATATGTGCCTGGAGGAATACGACATTTAACTGTCTAGTTTCTAACCAACAGGCTACACAGTAGTCAGCAGAGTCTTAAAATCAGTTACTCAGGTACATATTAGATTATTCATGCTTTGCTCATTAGCACTGAATGCTAGCACACCATAGACATTCTATTCAAAATGCACTGCACATATTGACAAATTTTAATTAATGCAAAGAAACAGCATCAGGATTGGTATCACAACTATGTCAGAGATTAGATTCCCATAGAAAAGACATCCTGATGTATTGCATGACTGCACAAAAGTAAGTGGAACTCCTACCAGCATCTGGGACTAATCTGAGACATCGATGAGCTCAAAAACAGGGCTAAGTATGGGATTTTCCATACTGGCCCCATGTAAACTGCCCACTTAGGTTTGCTTATGTGTTTAACCCAAGAGAGACGCAGAGAAGACCATCACTCATGAACCTGAATATCCCTGCAAACTGTCCACATGGACCCAACATGGAACCCATGGACATATATACCATTCTTCCAGCCCATTTATATCTCAAATGAGCCCCACAAACAAATGTTGGGTTGGAAAAGAGACATTAGGCCTGCAAGAGAATCATTTATCTGTGACATATATTACCGCCTCTCTCTACCTCTTTAGGGACCATCTTGGGACCAAAGCTTTCTTACAGAAATAGTTATGTTGTCTTCAAAAAACATTTATCTATAAAGAAATTGAATTATATATATATATATATATATATATATATATATATATATATATATATATATACAAAAAAAAATGCTATAACATTTCAGGACAAAGTGGATGAGAGAAAAACTGAATGGAAGAAAAAAAAAAAAACTTTGGCTGTATATTCTGGATTTAATACAGTTTTTTAAAACCTCCTTTTTCTTTTACTTTCCCCTTTCCGAGCCTATTTAATCTCTTTACTCCCATACAATAGTCTTTCTATCAACAAGACAAGTTGCTTTAATATGCTGTGTCATTCCACCACATTTTACAGACAGATCAAACTCAGTCACTTCCTCAGCCAGCTCAATCATGTTTGCCGACTTTACTTCTCCATTTGTTGTTTCATTTTAAGAGAGATTAAACAAGAAGCAGTTTTATTCATTTCAGTAAATCTTTAGCACTGGTTTTGTGTGCTTTTGTTCTTTGTGCACAGCCAAGCTGTTGATGCCTTAAAGGAAATTACTGGCTTTTTTTTTTCTTTTTTTCAGTAAAGCTGATGCTTAATCATTGCCTCTGATTGGAATTATTTTTATGTCCCCAAGAGTTACAGGTTTCCCCAGAATTTTATGATTTACTGCATTAAAAAGCTTTTAAAGCAGCATAGAAAGCGTGGATTAATCTCCAATGACAATTAGTACAACTGAGTTTTCAATCGATCAGAGAGCTCTTGAAAGCCAGGCTCAGACTCCAGGAGGCTCACATTTATCTCAACCCTCTGGACAGATGCTATTGATAAGCAGAGAATATCAGACATTTTCAGGAAAGTTCTCCAGTATACCAAAAAAAACTGATCTAATGAAACCTCATGTTTAATTTACTTAAAGGCAAGTTCAACACATTTTTTGTATCACATCAGATAAATTTATGTTGAGCGATAAAGCTGACCATTCAGATGCCCAGATGTCATTTGAAACCATTTGATTGATAGCTAGCCATTGCTATTGTGATTTTAGCAACTTGGAGCTTATCATCATATTGACTTCTGAGCTGTGAATAAAAAGGTTGCGGTCATACTTTAAATAGGATAGGTATTATTGTGCTTGTGTTGTGTCGTTGTACTAGCAGACCACCATGACTGGCTGTGCTTGGTCTGGAATAGTCTGATTATGAAGGACAGAACTCAGCTTAGCCATGCTAACTGCGGCAGTCATTTCATGACACCACTGAAGCAGCATTTGAGGCTGGAGGTCCCGCTACTGGTGTGATTCTAACTGGAAGGGTCCTGAAGTTTGACTCAGCCGAGTACCAGCAAATACAAGATTTGTATCCAATATTTACTTTATACATATTAATAAAAACCCAAATTACCCAGAATTATATTAACAGTATATACCTAGCTCCCGCCACCCTTTTTATCCTATGGTCTCTTCAGGAACCGCTAAATGTTGCTCAGGCCCTGGGGGATGATTTTGCCAGAACACTCTGGCGAACACGAGAAGGACAGGTGAGTGAATCACGATCACATCCCACACTTCATGCACTCATCGCTACTCAGACATATTCACCAATTCAACAGTAGTCTCACTTCCACAATATAACATTTCTATTTGACGACAGTTGTCAGCTATCAGCCAACACCCAATCAGCTAAGCAAGCTCTGGAAATCAGAACTCCACGCAAACAACTACAACACCCAATAAATATTTAATCATTAAGATCTGTGCAATTGTTTCCTTGTCTGTGCAAATCTATGCATTAAAGTGCGGAGTAATGAAAGTGGCCAAAGTATCTCACCACAACAAACATTTGTTTTTGTAACGAAGAGCTCCTTTATCACACTACTTTTAAGGTTAGGCTTTAAACTTTAAACTTTAAACTTAAACACCAAAGTGAAGATTTGATGCAATTTATTGGGCTCTTTTGCTAGCTTTTTTTTTTTTTTTTACGAATTGACATTGCACAAATTTTGAACCCAATCTGAATGAATCCCCTGGCTAACCTACTCTGTCTCCTCAGTTAAGCTTCCTTTTTTTTCCCTTTCTGTCACTTCTGTGTGGTCCAGTTCTTTGAAACTGTAAGAAAAACATATGGGTCAACACCCATGACATCAATGAAGTCACCTATTGTTTGGAGACAAAGGGCTGTGACAAATCTCTGACAAAATGAGTGCATATTGCTCTCCCAAGTACAATAGAAGACAAGATTGTGTGTCAGCTTCATTTCCATTGTCAAGCCTCTCACTAGTAGAGTGCAGTCTGAAAAGCAATTACGCTCATCAGTGGTGTGATTTGAAATTAATTCCTATTGTCAGCCAGATGTAGGGGGAGGTTCGGGAGGTTCCTGGATGGACTGACTCCACAAGATGAGTCAGCAGCAGACACTTTTGTCAAGAAACCAGTCATATTCAAGGGAAATTACATATTTTATTTGTCTGTAGCTTTTCTTCTTATATTACTGTCTGTGCCGTAATCTGGAATTCAACATTGTAGTGATTCTCAGTTCACTCAGACCTGGACAGGGAAAGTCAGACCTTCTCTTTAGGAGAAAACACATCCGTCTTGATTTAAATCTTTTTTTTCCCTTTCTTTTTTTTTTAATAAACGCCATTTCTGAAGTGTCAGTAAGATGCACCTATTTATAGCATCTGTTAGCAGATATGAGTCATCCCAGTCCCAGCAGCAGGCACCCATGGCTTTTTGCTAGACTTGCACACTTCTGCATGCCGTAAACTCCTGCTAATAGCATGTGATCAGTATGTTGATGTGATGGGTGCAATGTGACCACATTGTAAAGGGGAAAAAAATGAATTTGGCAAAGACCTGCAAGTTCATTTAAACATCACCTAATTGCCTCGCCCTCCTGTTCAAAAATATAAATCTAATTCACTGTATAAGAACTTTAAATCTTCTATTAACTAGCTGCATTTTAATGCCTGATACACGGTTTCTTCCTCTGCAGTTCCCTCTATGGTGCTTAGTGTGCCAGCTAATATTTGCACAGCCACATGCTATCACAGATGTTAACCACATGCAGCAGGCTATAACCAGTAGCTAAACATGCTACCACGTAGATAAAACCAGTAGGGGCCTTTTCTTCTTTCTCTCCTCCTCCTATTAGCTCATTTTCACTCACTTCCAGGGAGCATCAACTCCTACATAGAAACTGCTATAAGGAGAGTGAACCCTTTAGCCACAAATGTATGATTTTGGTTTGTATCATTGTATCATTGCAGTCTGTACCATCAGCATGTAATCTTTCAGCCTCCTTTTCTCTACCATTTATCTTTTTTCACAGTTATCTTTTTTCTCCACAAAGAGCACCACCTCCCTCCTCTCTCACTCTGAAAATAAATGTAGCTCCCTTTGCTCTGCAAGATTTAGTGCAGCTATCTTTTGCCAAGCCATATGCCAGATGCTAACACCACGCAGGCAGCACAGCAGCTATTAACAGCATGAGTCAACGCAGCTGCTTCTATAGGCGTTAGCCTCAGACCCGTCACACTTGCACCTCAAAGTCTTGTCGACATGTGACCTTAGTGTTGTGTAGATAATCTAGCCCTAAGCGACAGATGTCCTGTTATGACACCAGAGGAGGACATGGGATTACAGTGTTATCACTTGCCTCTGCTCGTCTGATTACAAATTGCCAGGTCTTGCCAGGTCTTTGTAGATCTATGAATGTCTAACATTAACGGGAAAAAAAGCAATCAAGTGAATTTAGTTTTATTTATTTGTGTGCACAAGAAAAAAAAAAGACTGATATTTTGGAACATTTTCTCATGAATACGCAACTGGGGAGATTAAAATGAATCCTAGTGAACATGCAAGGTGAAGATGAAATCCCTGAAAGCAGACACACTTGAGCCTAATCTTGACTACCTTTGACACTGAGGGCGCTGACAATTGCTATGTGGGCATGATGTGTCCCAAAGGTTATGAACTGGGCCATATTTGGGTTTTGGCATGTGTTGTGGGAGCCTGAAGAGGCCTAAATTTCATAAACTAGTTTTGACATGGGATGCAGCTAGTATTGCAAGGGCCATGTGTGGCCCATGAAACATTGGTCCATGTCTGGTTGGATATGTGGCTGAGTTTAGGCAGCCACACTCAACCTGAGTCAATGCTGTCAGTCAAAGCCAAATGTGAGCCAAAGAAGACTGTAGGTGTGAACCACGTTTGGTTCAAACATTTTTTTATAATTCAAAGCACAGAAAACAGAATATGTTGGCAGACAATGGCAGACCTTATATTATTTAGATGCACCTGTGAAAAAATGGCAAATAAATAAAAAGGGCCAGTAATTATGACAAGCAATTCAACATCTCTCCGACCCAGCGGGCCTGCATGTCAGTCATGTGAGTAGATGGATTTGATTGGCACAGTGGCTGTGACAAACGTTCAGTTAATGACAGTGCCGCTGAGCTGCCAAGAACAGTTAAGAAAACATAACACAGCAGCTCAGGTACATGCACGAGGAGTCATTTACTGGAAATGAAGAACATATTCTTCAGCATTTCCCATGTGAATATCAACCAGTTCTGGTCTGAAACGATTGTTGCTGCTGCTATGGGATGGAGAACTTTAGTTTGACTCAAACCGTGTGGATGCTGATATGCATGTAGTCAGTCAGGATAAGCAGCTGACTCAATCCAGTCAACGCATTTATTTACAGGCAAAAGACTCTGTGAATGGAATGATAAGCTGAAGAGGTAATGATCTTTTGTTGACATCATGCCAGTATGCTGCTGTTTGTTGGGACAAGCCCAGTGTCAAAACATTACATATACTGTATAACGTTAGACTGAAGATATACTCAACATTTATGCTGCCTTATAAACTAAAATATTTTATGTATCTACTCCTCTGAAACTGCAATGGTAGTTCATAGGGCTGTCATGGATCACATATCTTACTTTGGATCATATCATGGTCTTTGATTGGATCCTTTTTCAGATTAGTCAAGTTTACACAAAGAAAACAGGAGGCAAATGTTTTGCTTTCCATTTTCCATTTATAATTCAACTGATTCGTCTTCCCTGAAAGTAAGGAACAAAATTCAACAGGTCAAATTTGAAAACTTTCAGAACAAAGAATTACTCTTCTTTTAAAACAAAAAATTCATTCACTCAAGAAGTGTCAAATTATTTCAGGTACTAATGTTATTTTATATAAATAAATTTTAAAAAAAACTTCCGTTGTCAGTAAATTGAAGTGTGTTTTTCAGGTTTTCCTCCAGTCGGTGGAGCAGTGGGATGCTGTTTTACACGCGTTGCCGTGCTCCACATACTGCCATGTTCACATTACTTCCTTACATGTCAGTGTCAATACGTATAACCGTTTTGACAACCACCCTTAAATGAAGCATGAATTACATAAGGTGATTTATGTTTCAATTATCACAAATAAGATGATTTATGCTTCTACACTGAACCAGCCAATTATGTTCACTGCAGCTTCACTGCAGCTTGGGACTTAAAAGAGGCTTGAGGTTTTTCAAAACTCCTCATCCTTCCATTCATATATATGTATATTTTACATACATAAACTCAACTAAATTATGATTCAACTTAATTTAATTTATTCATCATCAGAATATCTGTAGGTCTCATGTTTCTCACAAATTCAATTTAGGCAATCAAAGAAAATTGTCATGAACCGATAAAGCAAAAATGAATCCTTCCACTCATTTCAGCTCCTCCACTGAAATAATATTAGAAAGCTCTTCATCAGATCTTGTTTATCTTATAGTTCTCGCTCACAAGCACAGTAAAGACGCCTCCTAAAGAAACTCTTGCCTCCAGCCACGTATTCTATTGATTCGGCTTTGCATCCACCTATTTAGTCACACAGAAACTCCATTATCTTATCTCAGTCTGAACAAACAAGTTTCTTATGGTCAAAGCTGAGTCCTTACAGAAGTCGCTATTGATTGTTACTCTGCAATTTTTCTGTCTTCTTTTTCATTTTTAAAAAGACACATGTACAGCACCGTGAACTCCATGTTCAACTCCCAATTTATCTAATTTAATTCTGCATCAGTAATCGGGCCTACCAAACTGGAAAAGCACCCACACCGGGGCCAGCCAGCTGTGTCTTCAACAGGCATGCAAACATCTGTAAGAACAAGGATCCATATCACTGCTGAGTCTATTTAAGGTAATAACTTCCCTTGGCACAAGCCATCTGACAGAGCTAATTACGACTAAGTCTCATCTGGGAGGTTTAACACAATGCCTGAGAAACTTTAAACACAGGGATGTGGGCTGTTTTTCTGTCTTTGTTTTCCCTCTCAAACCACTGTCCATTCCTTAAGCACTCTTAACTCCCACATGGAGGCCCTCCTCATTAAGAGGATGGAAGCTTTACAGATTTGTCTTCCTCCTTCTCCTTCTTGACACAGCAGTGAAAAGAGCTCTTGATTGACAGGTGAGACACTTCTGTAGCTGGCGTCTCTCCCAGTGGTTGCATTCACTCACCAGGACACGTTTATAAGTACGGCAGACTGACAGAAACAACTGTGCACAAAATACATCGAGAATGAGTAAATGGAAATAAATTTAATACCGCACATGATGCACATGGCTACTAAAGCTTTTACGTGCCCCACAAGACATCTGTGAAAACTGGGAATGATTAAATGATGGGACACTAAGATACAGTGGACAGAAGGTCTAATATTCATAAAGACAATATTTATAAACCTTTTAAATAAATCTATACTTGTGTCAGTGCTGATGTTTCTGAAAACATCCTGCTGCTGCCATTGTTCAGGGACAAACCAAACATTTACTACAAATCTGAATTTATACAGATATCCAAATGTGCATATGAATATAACTGATGCCAGTGTGCAAAATAGAATAAAATTTGTGTTTGCTGTAAGATTTGCTGGAAGTTTTAAAGTTAAAGCTTCACAGACGTTCAGTGAGTCAGATTGCTGTGAACACAGGACACTCATGCACACCTGTCTTGCACCAAATAAAATACATAACTGGAAATGAGAAAACTGTTTTTAATTCTCCACCTCCTGCAACTTCTATTTGGAATGATACCGAGAGGAAAGAAAGCAAAATGAAATGCCTCTCAACTACACACAGTATACTTATATTTGTATAAATGCAGGCAATCTTTTTTCTCTTTACAAGACCTGCAACGTGATCACACACTTCTTGTATCAGTAGTTCTTGTGATGCTCCTGAAACCTTATTTGAGTCCAGCCTAGCTGAATTCAATGGACATTTTAAAGCCACCCTATGTAGCAATGCAACTTCTAACCACATTTGGGCATATAGATCTACTCTGTTTACAAACGAGCCCCTTACAATACAGTGATAATGAGAGGAGATGGTCCGTCACATCTTGGAAATTCACTTTGTCCAATGAGAGATGCATTCCCTTATTTCTTACACCAGGTGCTGCCACACGGTGGAAGTTTTATGGCATTGCTGCATGCTGTGGCTTTAAAAAAAGACAAGCAGCTGTTTATATTGGGTCATACCGTTTAAGATCTATGCTGGACTAGTGCAAATCCAGTTGAACGTGTTACCTTAAGGTTTGAGATGAGAGAAGAATTGCACAGTAGCCTGCTTATATTCAAGATACAAGATGATCTTTATTATCTCCAGGGGGCAATTTGCTGGACAGCCAGCAGTATGAAAAAATAAAAGAAACAATCAAATAAATAAAAATAAATAAAACATACAACAAAAAACAACAACAAAGAAACAATTACCACAACATTCAGGGTAGATTAGAGGTAGAATGAGGTAGAAATGAGGTAGAAAAATCTCATCATCATCTCATAATGTCGATATACAGGTCCGAGTCCCGCCATAGTGTTTTATTTTGAAAAATCACCAGCTTCTATATGCCATTCTTGTGTCTGACTTCCTACCAGCTCGATATCTTGTGTGTAAATTGAAGCAGCTTAGCTGTGGTCCAGGACCAAAATAGACTTAATGTGTCTTTTTAGCAGAGCAGAGTGAACAGTCTCTTTTGGGACTCTTCTAAATTGCTCCACTGTGCCTCTGGTGGGACCACTCTCACTGACTAGACTGGCCGAGCATCACGGCAGCTGCTGTGGCACAGCCTTTCGTGTAGGAGACAAGGCCATTTCTGTAGCACTTAACATGCCCAAAGATCCTGTAGCCACTTTTAAGTGGAAAAAGTTTGGAACCAATACTTCTTAGATCTGGTTTCCAAGCCAAGTAACTGATTATGAAAAACCTTGGTCAAAGAAGTAACCAACAAGTGCAGCCATTACGAATGAAATTGAGAAAAATGAAAGTAGCGAAGTATGTAAAAGAAAATTGTGATTTTTTTTAAATTTCCTCAAACTGCTATAAAAATAAAGAAATAAATAAAATAAAGAGAAAGCAGCTTAATCTTAGTCATTATGGGGTTAGGGTTGACAGACATACTGTAGTAACTGAAATTAATCAAAATCAAATGTATAAATTCGATAACTGAACAAAATAAAAGAAAGAAAAAAAAAATTAATGGGATCTGAAAATTTCCTTTTACTATTCAAATAACTTCTAGGAGCTAAATGTAAAGGTATTTGCATTTTATTTTTAAAATGAATACGAGTTATCATCATGGCCAAGAAATGACTGACACTTCCCTCACAGGTTTTATGGATTAACTGAATATTAAAAGTTAAAAGAACCAGGAGGTCAGATAACAGGTCAAGATCACTTTACATAACTTAAACACTATTTATTTTTTGCTCTTTAACACTTTCTATAAAAAAAAAAAAAATAGAATTCATAATTTACTAGCAAAGAACAGCTAGCCTGAAGTGCAGTGACATTGTTTGCAAGCTTTTGTGGGAACACAAGAGATGTCAATTTGCATTTAAAGTGGTTTGAGAGGTGTCCTTTCTGACCCTTTCCAAAACAAAACAATTCACATGAAGAAATGATTAAAAGCATTTGTCTTCTCCAAAATACAGACGGGTAACAAATCAAAGGAAAACCAGCAGTAAGTGGTCTTCAGGTGTTGGGCCACATGCTACAGGGACCCTTGGCAGTTATTGGAGCTCTGCCAGAGAGCTGGAAGCTTCCATGTTCTTTCTTGACATTGTTCCATGGATTGTTGCATGATGCCATTTTCATAAAAAAGAACCTCTGTTGGTTACATATGAGAGTCCCACTAATCAAGAAGCTAATCATGGATGAAGTCAACCTTAACTTTATTTCAAACCTAATTATTTAGTTCCTGAAATTCAGAAAAACTTTTTTGGATCTTTCTGAATTACGTTCAGAAAACAACAATCTACTGATATGCTACTGTAAATTATAGTGACATTACTGTCCGAAACTGTCCAACATGTATATGTACTGTAAAACATAGCCACTTAAGTTACTGGATTGGAGCTATTCTTTTTATTGTTTACCTTCAGATTTTTTTATTTATTTTTTATCTTGACTAAATATTTACTGACATAAGTATTTTTCAACAGGGGAATGTAGCTTTAATTATACTACGATTCCATGTATGCTGTCATGAGGAAAAAAAAACTGGTATTAATTATTTGCACTAAACTGAGAAAAATAACTTGCCATATTACACGATTTCATTATTTAACACCAAAGCCAAAATGCAAAAGCAATGTATGCAAAAGTTTACCCCATGTTTTAAATAGTTTGTAGAACCACTTAACCGCGATAATGTGATTCGATCATTTTCTGTAATATGTTTTCCGTCTCTTACATCATTTGTAGGTTAATTTTGACTTACTCTTATTTACAATATTGCTTTAGTACACTGAGTTTTGCAGACATTTGCCTTGATGTTTCTCAGTGTAGCAATAGCAATCGATCATTTCTCACAATGAAGGGCACCTCTACTGAGACCTCTGCTGGGACAAAGTGGTATCCCACCATGTGCTGGACAAGCTTCACTCATTGGCACAGTATTGTCAATTGATCTCTTGTCAACAGAGCAAATCTATATGCCACCATGTGGTGAGAAGTGGTATTGCTACAGAGGTGGCTTAAGGTTGTTTTCAGACGTTGGTGTGGTGGAGCGTCATATTTCCATGACAACCTAGCCTGAAGCAAAGAGCTTAAAAGCATGGCAACACAACTATGCGCTGTTGATCCAGAGTTGGCCATTTTTGTCCGATCTTATTTGTTTGTACCACTCTAGATGAGCTAAACAGCTTCTATACAAGTGGCTTGAAGTTGTTTTATCCGCAACTGCTTGTGTTACTTTCTTTTCTCATATTTATATTCTCTTTCTCAACTGACTGTTGACTGTCCAGTGAACCAAGGAAGCCTCTTTTGCTCAAACATGTGCTGTAGTTGGGTCGGCCCGAGGTCTGATGCTTTCACACCACAAACGAACCACAGCAGAGTTTGAGGACTGTCATACTGAGACCTCCTCTTCTGATCACTCTCAGTACAGTTGTTTTAGTGCAGACCTGAGTGCAGATATTGTGTCCACACTGACCTAAGTGAACCACATTCATGACCAAAACCACTTTGGGGCAAACTAAATTGGTGCAGTATGAAAACAATCTGAGGCAGCACAAAGAAACTTTTTGTCATTTTTAGCTCAGTGGGTCTCACCTATAGATATGGAGGTGATATTGCCTTCACAATGCTGTTAAGGATTACTCCCTTGGTCTATTAGTCAGTCACTTGTGTGCCTTAATCACCTCTGTCATGATGTCCCCTGATGCTCTGTTTGCTAAATTCATCGTTGTTGATGTATGACATAGGTAGGGAGTCGTCAGAAGAGACTCATGGGTTGGGAGCTAAAACATACTTTGGCTGGTGTTTGCCAGTAGCATGGAGACAAAGGACAGCAACTGTAGATGATATTTCCTAAAAGTAAGAGAATATTCCTTTAAACAAAATTGGAATTGATATTTTAATATGAACAAAGTATTTAAGAGCTGCTTTAAGGTCCCGCCAGAGTATTTCAATATGTTTCATGTCTGGACCAAATAGGGGATTGCATAGCCTGATTATTTCCTTTTTCAGACATTCTGTTGAAGATTTCCTAGTGTAATTGAGAACATCGTCCCGTTGCATGATTGAGTTTAATCCAAGGTTTAGCACAGTCGGACCTTTGGATAAACTTGCTAGAACGTCCACTCCTAAGAAGATTGGCAACTGTCTTTTGGTAATGACATTTCTCACCTTACAATGATGGACAATGGAATTAGAGCCACTCCTAGAGTTAACTGCTGATGCCTTAATGATCCTGAGCTGCAAATAGTTCAAAATGCCTACTTTAATAGCAGTCCTCACACTTGCTGATAGACAGTTAATTAAGCACATTTGATTAGCAGCACCTGGCTGCTACTTATAATCTTAATTCCTATCAATGCATACAGTGAGTACTAATGAGAGTGTACTCTCTATTTCACATGATTGTATTGTATTTTTATTAATTATGGTGGACTGAAATTAATATGCATTATGATATAGCCTGGTAAAGATTGATTTCTATTTGAGTAAAGCATGGAAAACCATCTACAAATAAAAATTAAAAATAGGTGAGCAATATGCAGGGAAACATTACCCAACTCCCCAAAATTAATGAATAAGCAGCAGAATCAGAGAGAGAAAGATCTGAACAGCATGGTCTGTCAAGCTATTAACGTCATGGTGTGAGCTCAAGGCTTCTTGTGACAATGTAAACGAGTGGACATACTTAGCTGGTGCACCAACTGCACACACACACACACACATACCAGACAACTCTTCTGCAGCTAACAATCCTATTACATCTCATAATCACCAGGCTGAACTCTCAGTATTAAGCATTACATACGCAGATGAAGCCATTATTGTCTGCAGAGGCTGGCAGAGATGTTTTTCTTGTTTGTGGTATTTGTCTGTTTGTTGGACTGTAGAATTTACTGCCCACATTCTCCAAATGTTTTTTGGAAATTACTTTATAACCCTTCCCAGATTTATGGGCAGCAAACGACTTGCTTTTTTAAGATCAATATTGACTTTGCACAGTGCTGCACATATACACATGATTTCCATTCTGACTCCTTGTTGTTGGGGGCATTGTTGTTGGGGGTGGGTTGTTAGTTATTTTTCATTCAGTTGAATTTAGTGCTTACAGGTGAAAGCTCTGGAAGAATTCTCTACTTCCACTACTGCATGTAGACTATACTCTTATTATCCCTGACTTTCAACCTTCTACTGGGGTACAAAATAGCTGCCTCAGGTTGCAACCCAGAATTAATCAGAACAGTCTCCAAGTACAGTTAACAGTAAAAAACCAATACAGAGCGATTAAGAGCCTAGCGAGCCTAGGTGACTTAGCAGCGGGTAACCGTTAGCTAGTGGCCTGGTTAGTCAACCTGGAAGGGATTTGAAATGGTTGCTTGCCTGAAGGATCTGAGTGCTCCAGCTACTACAAGCACTGGAAGCTGATGAAGCTAGAAGCAGGCCAGTTAGCCTTAGCGAAAAACCTTCAACTGGGTACGTCGTGATAGTCGTGTCAGCCTGTTCTGCAAAGCTTCCCAAACCCCTTTAGGCCAGCCCAGAACCCATCCCAGTGGTTTCATAATACGATTAATAATTCAACAAGCCTTATTAAAATAAGAATGATTATCGTCTGCTCAGTTTTTATTCACAGCTCAGAAGCCAAGTTCACAAAAGTTGTTGAGTACCTAAATGAAAGCTTTTGACTGTCACTCAAATAACACTCCCTTAGTAATGCATGCATTTTTGGCTTTATAATTTTATCTGATGAGGTACATTCGCTCCCTGTGTAGTTGTATTGGAGGTAAAATCTAACTTTGGAGAAGAAAATGTTTTTGTGTTTTTTGTTAAAATATTTATTTCTTCTTGGACACTAACACAGAGGTCTGTGCAAATTGTCTAGCTTTTGGAGCCAGCCTCGAGTGGTTCTTCAAATAAAAAGTAAATAGAAAGTTCAAAAGTTAGATAACAGGAAAAATGTGTTTGAGTTGTTCTTTTCATAATCTTTAAAAAAAAAAAACAACAACAACAACAACAACAAAAAAAAAAACATTAACTATATCCAAAAAGACACATATTTTGATCCTAGTTGAACTCTCAGTCGGCTTCCTTAAAAGTAATGAGTTGCATGAGAAGTGCAAGCCTTGCCAAGACTTTCTGACTGTCACATCTGATATGGATACCATAGCAACAGCATCCAGCAAGCTACTCACCCCTGTGGCATGCAGACTTCAAATCTCCATTCATAGAGACAAATAGCACACATATTTAACCACACACCTTTTAAGTGGGAGTACGTATGATTTTGTAAATATGCAGTTTTCTTCCGCCTCCCACTGTTTCCTGTTCTACTGGCTGCACTGGTAGCAGTCTGAGAACTGTAATGGAATAAGTGGGCTGGAGATGACGTGGACTGGACATTATTTTCTGCAGAGAATGTAGCGAAATACATATTTTAAATGTTAATTACAGTGCAAACAGCAACTAATGTGTTCTTTTTAATCCACAGCCTCTTTTCAGTATTGTGCTTTGTATTTTCTATTCAGAAGCTCTCCCTGACATTATGGTTCGACTGCTTGTATGAACACTTTTGCATTTTACCTGAGATTTTAATGAGTTGTGTGAAATATTCCATATGAGGTTTTGCTTTTGCTTTTGGCAGTGCTTATTTGTCTTGAGTGGTTGGTGCCCAATCACAAAGGTTTCATAGGGCTAGTGATTTTATATGTGATGGCAGCAACACGTGTCGCCAATGTTTACCGCTGGACAGCATCCCTCTCCACTTAACAACAGTCCATATATTTTGGTAGAGGAATGTGGTCCCAATGTTGATATAGAATTCAAACAGTCCTAGATTTTCCTAGCTATCTTTTTTTGTTTAATGATGCGTCAAATGCCTGAACTGCAGACAGGGCAGTTCAGCATGTTCATGCTTTTGTAATGGATGCAGTGCGCTGCAAGGCCTTCCCTGAAGAAGCCACTGTCCTCATGGGAGCATATGTTGATGTAAAACCAGTACATACCTTTTAGCACAAATGTTTCCTTTGCAAATGAGTAAGCTGCCCGTTCCATACACATTAAAGAGTCAGAGGGTTTTTTTTTAACTGGCTAACAAGCCAGATGGTTCCTCTCCTCTTTAGTCTAGAAGGCAAGGCATCCATGTTTCTCTGTTCTTAGTAACTTCTGGAAGTATTTCTGAGCAAAGTGTCACCTAAAACCCTGAAGACCACAAGCATCCAATCTGCATTTTCACACTGCATCTTTTTTTTTAAGACATGCATTTCTCCTGCTTCTTGGAATCTTTTGATGATATTGTATATTATATATGATATGATATTCATAGTCTTTACAATTTTACACCGAATAATTTTCTGAAATTATTTCACAATTTGTAGATGCAGTTTTTCACAGACTGGTGAACCTCTGCCCATCTTTACCTCTGAGAGACTCTACCTCTCTAAGTTGCTCTCTTTAACCTGTCATGTCACTGACCTGTTTCCAATTAACCATATTAATTGCAAAATGTTTCTCCAGGTGAGATTTGCAAGTTGTGGCATTCAGTTTTCTTTTCCCTTTACGGAGCATGGCAACTTTTAGGATTGTATGAAGTGAAGCTTAAAATGAGTTGTGTCCAACGATAGGAATTATAACAATAACGAAAATATAGGAATTGATCCTAATTAGGTCTTTCTTAAAACAGTCCATTATAGTGCATGCAGTGAGGCTTGCTCTTTCTTAGAAATAAAGGTCATATGATGCTCTTTTCTCAAATAAGGTTCCACTGGGAAAATGCATAATCAGGTCACATTAAATAAGCTCATGATTCAAACCTAAGGTCAAAGAAGAAAGGCCATACTTCTTTATGAAAGTGTCCTTGATTACATGTGATAAAGACATTTTTTTCTTCATAAAAAGACCGATGGTTTTAGATGTAAAAGCAGGTGTTGAGCTGGACTAAATAGTTTTTTTTTAATCCTTTGAATGCAAAAGGGCAATAAAGTTGAAAGGGCAAAGACATGTTTCAAAAGATTATTATTATTTTTACCAATATACTTCCAAGATTTGACTTTTTGTCGATCGTAAATTCCAAAAGTGAATGCAATGTTCCCTGTTATGTGTATAATCTCTTCCTTCTATCAGGAGAGTTTAAAGTTGTGCCGTTGTTGGCACCAAAGACGGACAGCTCTCCTCTTTTCAACTGAAAATATAAAACAGAACTGCTCCACCACTTCCGCTTCGTCATCAAGATAGTGACCATTGAGTGCACGAAACGCAGAGCGTGGAGCGCTCTGTTTTCCGACCGCTTTGAATGCGCCATCCGGGTACCTGCAGTGTGATTCACAAAGGCAAAATTTATTAGTCTGAACGTACTTGTCCATTCAAAGTAGTAAGTGTGGGCGTTGCACGTACGTGATTTGGAACGAAACCTGAGTTTACATAGACCCTGAGTGTTTCCCGTGATGACCTATGCTCACATTTACAATACTCCCACTGACAGCATCAGAACGTATTTCATCTTAATCTTCGCATATTTACTCAGAGTTAAGGTCGAGGTTTGTGGGGGTACTTTAAATCCTATAAAAATGCTAGAGTGTATTGGAAAAGTGCTTGTGTAATCTTCTTTTTCTCTTTGGGAACACCTGTGGTGCAGAAGTAGTCATCCTGGGCCGCGGGTGAGCGCACTGCAGAAGAGAGGGATCAAAATTAATTGTATGAGCGTTGCTGCTTTTTCTGCGAGGCTTGGCAAAGTTACTTTGCAGTTAATGACAGAATAAATCATCATAAAAATGTTTGTATTCCTTCTAAGTCTCTACAAGTAAAAAGGATACGTTATTTTCAGATGACACCAGGGTTTTTTTCTCTCATTTTCTATCCTTCTACTATTACAAAACACTATTTTTGGTTCATTACAAGATAATAACACCTTTTTAAAATGTGATGAAATAATCATCTTCAGTGCATGTATTCTTAAAAACATGCAATTTACTACAGCTTGAGTAGGTACGGGAAATTTCTGAAAGTGGATGTTGAATTTGTCCTGGGAAAACAGGTACAGACCCTGGAAGATAAGTTGTTTCCTGGTGAGTTTATAAAATAATACACATCAGTGAAGAAACCGTTTAGTCGCTTTTCAAAATCAAATCTAGAATTACTACAGCTTCAGCACCTATGCTCTGACATTTATGTTCATCAGGCTTACTGTTTATCCATCATGTATACAAACCGCCTGCATCTCTGATCAAAACAGAGACTGAGGTTAAACCAACACCATCTGGTTTCCCAGGAAACGCCGGCTGACTCAGACAGATTTACAAGCGTGATGACAGACAAGTGTTAAAGGATGCAACCCTTGATCTCTTGACAGTTATGTCATCCATCAGGATGAGTAACCGACATCTGCTTCAGATGGGGATTTCCCACAATACCCAGACTGGCTTTAAATAAGTGATGCAAGCTACAGAAACTACAATCAGAGGCTGACAGCAGTGGCATGGCAGGAGCTCATTGTTGCTTTAATTTATGCTTATGAAAGAGATGTTGATTGGACAAATAATGACCACATAATAATGAGACTGTTGGTCCCAAGATTACGTCTCTGGAAGATTTACTGTCACCGTGCAAATCTTCCTGCTGCCAGGTACAAAATCTTGAAAAAAGATGGTGCAAGTTAAAGTGCAAACAAGGTGCATCAGCAATTGTGCAGCCGAATTGGCAGCATTGCATGATTTGTTTTCTTACATTTTTCAGTAATATGATACCAAGACTGTGCACTTTACTCCAAACATAACAGGATGTCTTCCTGCTTTTATGTCGCCATTATTAACTCAATTTTGCTTTTTGCTTTAAAGTTTAATATTTTCTGCTTCCCCCTTCATCTGAACACCAATCTTAAATCACGCTGTGATGACACCTCCACTTTGCCTTCACAATGAACAAGCTTCTTTCTCCTCTTTTAATTCCCAATTTGTTGATTATGTGGGTTCTGCGCATCACGTTGAGTGATAGTTGCCCCGGTCAAAAGTTGGGGAATTTTCAACTTTTCCCACTTCAACACATTCTCCAGCCAATCAAGTTGTGGCTACACAGCTGGAGCTAGCTAATGAAATCATACACTGGGGGGGGACTAATTCAAAGCACGCATGTTATTTGTGTAGAGAGCAGGAAGAAATTTTTATTGTTTGTTTTTAGTAAGATAAAGAAATGTCAGAAGCACTACCCCCACTGTGCTTGTGCAACGGTGCTGTCTGGGCCTTCTGTTAAAGCAACACAGAAAAGCTTTTGAAATTTTTAGCACTTTGGGTCCCTGTATAGGTGATGGAAGTGAAATCAGTTTTACAGGACTAAGATTTACTTTTGTTTGGGCTCTTGCTTGATCACTCTTATTTTTTCCTACATAATTACTTTTGAGTTAATTGCCTGATCTTATCCAACACATTTAACACTACTAGCTAGCTTCAACATTGTTGCTCTGTGACAGTGTTGTAAACCAATCTGTGGTGCAAAGTTACTTTGGCTGGTTTTGCTGGTAGATGGGATGGAAGACAGCTGCACCTAGATGACACTTTGCAAAAGTAAGTAATATAACTTAAAATAAAAACTGAAGAATGTGAACGAGAACTGAAGTCTATAAGTTCTAAGTTACTTTGACAGAACCAACAAAAACGTAGGGGCCCGATCTTCCACCAGATCTCCTAAACTATTTAGGGATAGTGGGTAGTGGGAGGGGCGTTCCCCCACATAGAACGCAAACTTCCACTCTTGCTAAACCCGCTATCCCACTACCCGCTACATTATGCATAGGAGTGGTTAGGGGCGTCTCACATGTTAAACCAACCAGTGTGCTAGTAGCCATTGCCTTTAGGAGCAGGTTGCGCTACCTGCAAACTGCTATGGAGCGTCTTTTCATCCTGATCGGAGCAGCTCTTGTGCGCAGCTCGTCTGGGACTCTGCTGTAGAGCTTCCTCCTCTTCCTTCCTCCTCCTCCTCTCGCACTGATATATACATAAAAATATTTTTACACAGACGCAACCCACGATCTCAAGATACCGAGTTTGCAGAAAAGGCAAAAAACATGTCCATTGCCACACCTACAATGTGAGTAAGGGAGTCGACGTAATGGATAGGGGCTTTAGGGAGTGGAAGATTGTATTAGCGGTTAGCAGAGTTTCCTAAACCTGCAATTTGCAGGTAGCGGTTAATGGGTAGCAGCTAGCGGGAAGTGTACGATCGGGCCTAAAATTAAAAGTAAAAACTATCAGGAATATAATCCTAGTTTATGGTTACTTGATCTAGCAGTGAAGACATGTATAAAACAGAGATATACAGGAACATCAAAACAACAGCAGGGGCTATTACACTGAAACAAAAATGACCGCACACAGTTCATAGGTGGGTTTCCATTATTGGGGCTGTCAGATAAAACCCGGGAGGCAACTGTCGGCACTGAACTCCTCCTTTGTCCTCTTAACTATTTATCTGGAGAAGTTAAGACTTAAAGAGGGCATTGAGAGTGCTGCCCATCTTCTGCCTATGGCGCATGCAACCAGGATCAAGTCAGCATCACGCCTCCACCCACTTATTGGGCCCTGAAGTACCTAACCCAAGACAGGGACTTGACTCGTTTTCAGGAACCTCCGAGCTCAAACAATTGAGGCCCCACAAACCTAATCTGGATCCCCACTAATGGAAATCCACCTAAGACAGTTAAGTCTCTGAGCCTTGTCCTCTCCTCCCAGCTACACCCAGTTCAGTTATTGATGTGATGTCCATAAAAACACCACAAACTTGTGAAGGAGGTTAAAACTTTTAACCTGAAGTTTTTAGCTATCATTGGTGTTACCCTCTTGGTTCTTTTTAAACCACCACTTGAAAGATATCCTTAAAACCAGCTGCTAAATAGAAAAAAAGAAAAGAAAAAAAAAGAAAAATTTGGAGTTTGTGGTTAAGACATGCTGAAATCTTAAACATGGATAGGTTTGAGTAAGATTTGACTTTCTGCCAAATGACAACAGTAAATTAGATAACGAATAACAGCCTGTCATTAATGAAATACTATTATTCATACGGTTCAAAAATACTCAACTGCAAATCTGGTATCTGGTAGTTAAAAATACCATACTGGCTGCACACATTGTACTTGTGACTGCTTTTATGGAACAAAATGTGCAGGTAAGGCAAACCATCCGACTGTAACAGGTGTTATTTGTCCTCTCACTTTGCTTTCATCAGTATTGATTTCTCCTCTCCAACAAGAATGGAGTCACTGCCGCAGCTGAATGTTTCTTTGTTCTCGAGGGCTGGAAGTCTACAGTCAGAAGGAATCTGAATAAAATAGAATATGTTCACAAAAATGCTGGAAACGCTTTACCAACATCACTGGAAATGTGTCGTAATCTTCTGTTTGACATTTTAATGAGGTCACTCTCACGTCTCAAAAGCATGACAACCAATCTACACATTTGCAAAACATTCCTTTATTATAAATAAATCATCTTTTTGTATAAAAACTGGCATGCTTCAACCATGGCATTTTACAGGTTCATGACCCAAGGCTACAACCCGGTTTTGCCAAGACAGCAGGAGGAAACACACTCATCTCATTATGCAAGGGCGATCCATCAGACAACGGTGAGACAAGAATGAAAAAATCGTCACAACCACAAAAATACTTACAAGTAGAGAACAACAACAAACATGTTTGAGTCTCATAGATTTTCTCTTACATTACTCTTTTTAAATAATTTTAAAACGTAATCTGTTAAATCTCTTTTTCAGCCCGACCTCTGCCCTTTTATATATGTCTACACAGTTTGAGTTTTTTTATTTTATTTTAATTTTATATATTTTTTTCTTCATACTTTTTTTTGATGGTTTTATTAGTTTGTCCACCACATGATCCTATGGTGAGTCCATTTTTTTTCATGTTTATTTTTTTCATCTTTTTTTTATTTTTTTTAAACTGGTAAGTTCATGATAAGATTGATGAGCTGTGAGCAGCAGCAAAGCAGGCACACTGACTGTTGTTTAGGTGGTCCCACCTTTGTGGTTTGATGGGGAACAATACAAAATGTCTCATGCTTGGATTCCATTGGGCGCTCTGTCCGTCTCCGTCCGTCCGTCAGCCAACCAACCGCCTTCGAGTGACAGCTCCTTCGCTCCCTCTCTCGCTTGGCCCTGCCCCAAGACACGCCCTTCTCTCCCGTCCACACCCCCTTCCTCTGTAGTCCCTTCAGATGGCGTGATTACTGTAGCTGACATATGTCGTCTTAGTTGATGAAGCTGCGTGATTACGGGTGGAGACAGACAAGATGTGTGTGTTTTTTTAACGGAGAGAAAGACAAAGGTGAGGAAGAAAGGCAAAAAATGGGCGTGTAACAAATGAGACAGGATGGATGGATGAAAATAAAGAAAGGAAAAAAGGCAGTTGAGAGCAGGCGATCAGCAACATTGTCACGTTCTCAGTGCACCTAAGTTGTTGGGGCTTCCGAATCCATATGGTCTTGTGCCCCCTCAAGCATTCAGCGGTAAATGTCAACGTCTGAGGAGCACCACAGGCCTATAACTACGCTGCAGTTGGAGGCTTTCATTTTCTGTACCACCTGGGTTTCACACAAGAACCCAGCTTATAAGGATGAAAAATAGAACAAGAAAGAAGTTTAGATTAGGGATTTAGGGTTTAGATTCTCTTAAACTTGCTTCCAATCCATCAGCATTGGATAAATAAATGTCGCTGAGCACTCATGGAAGTCTTTTACGGTATAAGTCTTTTGCAAAATAAAGTATGGAAGAGAAAATATGAAGCAGTTTTCAGCATTTTTACTAAACAAATTGGCGTCCTGCTTCCTTCATTGATGCAAATAAGTGCTGACAGAAATGGTTTTTCTTAGTACCTCTGCAACCTATTTGTACACCTGCACACTGTCTTTATACATCACACAGTCTGAGTTATACATTACTCAGACTGTGAATGAGCTCATTTGACGAAAGCTAAAGACATCTACACGAATTAATGGACATAAAAATCCATTTTCAATTATAGGCCTCAATTATAGCCTCATTCTTAATTCTACTTGCATATAAAACCCTTAAGGACCTCATAGTTCCATATTATCCTAATAGAGCACTTCGCTCTAAGTCTGCAGACTTACCTGTGGTTCCCCAAGTTCTTAAAAGTTAAATGGGAGGCAGAATCTTCAGTTACCAGTCTAATTTCTTTTGGAACCAGCTCCCAGTTGGTATTTGGGAAACAGACAACCTGTCTAGTTATAAATTGTTCCTTGTGGATAAAGCTTGTAGTTTGGGATGGTTTCAGTTGTCATATGCTCATCTTGTATGTATCTGCCATCATTATTGCTGTTAACATCGTTCTCATACATCTCATAGGCAGAAAACCCTGGATTAAACGTTCTGCTGGTCTCTCTTTCCAATCATTTCAGACCCCCAACAGGTGGACGCAGATTGTACAGTGCCTTGTGAAAGTATTCGGCAGCCTTGAACTTTTCAACCTTTTGCCACAAATTAAATGGGCCAAATAATATTGCACGTCCCACTTTTCCATTTTTTTATTTGTTAAAAGAATTTTGAAATGTCGTATAGATTTTGTTCCACTTCACGATTGTGTCCCACTTGTTGCTGATTCTTGACAAAATAATAAAATTTTATACTTTTATGTTTGAAGCCTGAAATGTGGCAAAAGGTTGAAAAGTTCGGGGGGGGGGGGGGGGGGGGGGGGGATTTTTGCAAGGCACTGTAATGTAAATAATAAACTGTATTAATATTTTCTATTCTTTTTGTCAATTATTTTTATTGTTTTATGATTATTATTTTTTAATTCAGTGTATATAAAGGAATGCTGTTCCTTAAAGGAATTTTGGCTGTCTTTGTTGTTAAGTTAAACTGAATCTGTTGGTGACTTTCTTGTTTTAAGAACTGGCTGCAAGAGTTTTCCGGAGAAAGCAAGATTGTGCTTTAAACTTTTATTGTTCATTTGGGTCATTATATATGTCTGCTGGAGGGCTGCAACGATTAGTCGACATCATCGATGTGTTTGACAGTTAAATTTATCAGCGTGGAAGTTTTAGCATCGATGAATTAAACCACATTATTCTCACTGGCAAACAGGTCTTTACCACTCAGAGAAGAATTTTTATTTGTCATTATAATGCACAACAGGAAGTACAGAAAACACAGAGAACACAGCTCACATGTAGCTCACCACATGTCACAGCCTTGAGTTTTATGTTTGAGCACAGCGTGTGTAAAAAGAACTGGGCAAACCTCCTGTGATGTCACCCACTGGTTTTCTGAAAAGTTGTTTTGAAGTTTGTTTGTTTTTTTTTCCATCAATCTGGAAAGCACCATATTGATAGGTGCTAAATTAGCCCAGTCCTAGTTAAAGTCAAGTAACTGGTTGACCACAAGCTATTTTAGCTTAACTCATGTTAACTGATAATACTAACTAATGTTACTCTACAGTGATTTTGACTGAATCTGTCCTCATTTCAGATGTCTTAGTAGTGACGTTTAAAAACAAGGGCTGTTTCTCCATTCCAGGTATGACCACAGTCTCCTCTGGAAAAGGTGTTAATAACTTTCTCTTTATATGTTTTATTTTGAATGGTTATAATAAAGTTATAACTTCCTATTTTACTTTTTCCTCCTCTGTTATTACTTTATTAAGACCTGCTTAAACAAAATGCATTCTGGGATACTTTCCCATCTCAAGTCCACACAGGTCTCCTACTGGATGCATCCTCAATAAAATAGTTGACGCAGGAACACATCCAGGGACTTGGAGCTAACTTGTCTAGATGCAGACTTAGTATTGGAGCAGTACTTTGGCTGAAACTGATGATGCTTCACAAGTACAGATAGGTTCACATACTTAGAAACAGCCAAGGGCCATCAGTTATGGATCGAGGACTGCCGGAGCTTTGCCGGAGTTGCCACAGCCCTCCTGTTGTTAGCCTAGCATCAACTCAGCTCGGTGATATTGTCAGTTTTCACTGAAAACTGACAATATCACCGATGACCCTGACCCTTTCCAGCTGGGCTTGAGTGGCGGCAGCCGAAACACTAACAACCTTGACTTGGGGCTGCCTGTCAGCTGCCTCCAGCAGAAAGTGATTCTACTGCTGGCACTTGGCAGCCTTCTGCCTTCGACACCAACCCAGAGTGGTTTGTGGGAGTTTGTTAGTACCATTAGCAACACAACAAGGCCCCTCAAAAAACACAAAACATGATGAGTTGCATTACCCCCCACCCCCCACTTGTCACAGCTGTAAATATGCTTATTTAATAAGCTAATAAGCTATAATATGCTCTAAAGCTGGATATTGAAGCCCGCCTCTAGTGGTCATTCAAGAAATGACCCTTTTGTGTCGGAAGAGAAAAGCTGGATGTTGCCCTTGTATGTGAGGTCGGATAAAGAGCTGTCATTGCTCTGCAGCATTAGAGTTATAGTTGCAGCCCTCATCTCCAATTGATTAAGTAGGATTCTTGGAAAACTTGCAGTAAACTTGCAGTATGTGGCTGAATTGTATTGTATAATTTGTTTTTAGCAGGAAGAGGTGAAAGATGCTTGCATCTGTGTAGGACAGGCTTTGGATACTGATTGTTGACCATTAAAACTAACAACATGGATATAAAAAGTGCTTCACACCAAACTATTTAAAAAGGTCACTGCTGCTGTTGTTCTCCAAGGAAAAAAAGCCAGGCATGAAATTAATTTCCAAGCAAAGCAAAACAAACTTTTCATGCAAACAGCATATCCAAACACAGGGCACACTCGGGAAAATATTGTTTTCATTTGTTTGTATGGCACTAATATATAATGACATGCAATTAACAAAATATAAATGTATTACCCTCGCGGAGGGAGGTTGGTAAATTATTTGGTTGCATATAAATAACCTCACATGAGCAGCTATTAGCCTGCATAATAAAGCACTTTTCATATTCATTGTAATTTATTTTTAACTTCCTTACCTAGGCCGTAGGTTATTGTGCATTCCTATGTTTATTAGATATATCCTACTTCAATTATACTTTATATAGTAACATGTTTATTATATTTGATGTCTAAAGTGATTCAAACAGCTATTATGACAATATATTTGTTAATGAACGATTTCAAAAACACTAATTTCATCTTTCAGCCAGTTGAGGTCTTGAAATGCTCATAAACTTGATTTTTAACCCATCCATTTGACTGTATTCCATATTTTTCATTATTATAGAAAGATAAAATGATTTTATTATGTAATATTATGGAGACATAGCTTTATGATGTTCCTGCATGAGAAGTTATTAGATATAGTTAAAAACGCAATAATCTTAAGTTTATTATTTTGTTGAATCAATAATTAAGCAGTTTCATACGGTTTATATGTGTACTTATAAAAGTCCGGTGTTCTCTTACTCACTGTTGGTCTCCATGCTCTCACACAGTTCAGTCTTGACTTCTCCATTTGGTCGGTCTCCTCCCTTCTGGGTCAGTTTTCCAGACATGGTGGCTGCTGTCACGATTGCCTGCAAAAATCACCCATCCAACATAAAAAAATTACACGAGTTAGACTGTAACCATGGTACAACGTTCATCTTCTTTTCACCTGCATTAATCACCTTTAGCAACAGCCACAACACTGAAAAAGATTACCACAAGCCTGGACTCTTCTCTTGCTGTATTTACTTAGCCAACCATTTTTGAGGATTTCTCTTTGGAAACTGTCAATGTCTGATGGGACTGGAGTACACGTTCCCTTCAAGTGGCCTTTCTGCTGCTGCATCCTCATTCCTGCATCCTTTTTTGCCTCTGTGATTGACTGGACCAGCTCCCTATGTCTGTGCTTTGATCTAACAGCAGCAGAAAATCCCCGAATCTGTTTGAAAAGTGAAGTTACTCCATCACTTCAGGTCACTACATGTCATGCGAGCAGTTCGCCACCGTGTCTGTTTTTACTCCTCCTGGCCTAGTCAGGTGATCAAATATGGGTGGTTACTTCTGCAGAGGAACGTGAGCATGACTGATGTTCCTCTTCTCGTTGCCACATCATATGCGCAAAGCCTGGTGGTGCATTGAGTATATCTAAATGTTAAAGGGGTCAAGTTGTGAAAAAAAAAGAGAACATATTTGAGTGTCTGAAGGAGCTAAAACGAGGATACTGTGATGCCACAAACTGAGTAGAATGGAGCAGAATTATTCAGCAGCTTCACATTTATCTCTAACCAATAACACATCTTGCAGCGTTCGAGGCCCCTCTGAAGTCGGAGTACAAAGCTATAACACCAATTTCAAAAGAGGCACATCTTGTGGAGAACCCTCAGAAACCATCTGCTATGAATAAAGCTGTAAAAACATGGCTGAAGATGAAGATTTTGTGCTGCATCTCTAATGTGTGTGTTTTTTTACTTGTCAATGCAGATCACAGAAATGTCATTAAGACCTCAGGAAATTGTTTGCATATGGTCATTTTAAATGTTTCTCATTTTAAATGCGCTCTTACACATTTATATCTGTATTAGTGACACTTCGTGGCCATTGACTCACTTCTTATTTGGATTTTCTTTGCATCTGTGTGTTTAATTTTTACTTCCTAACAAGGCCTATTTCTCACATTCCTTGCTTGAAAGATGGTACATTTCAGTGTAAACTGCCCAGATACTGTGGAGGCTTGTTAGGAAGAGGTTAACCCCCCCCCCCCCCTCCCCCTTAACCCAGATGAACTTAGTTCGCTCACAGAAGTTTCCATCACCTTGAAGCTGCGTTTTCGTTTGGGTACGTTCTGCTCAGGGTGGAAGAGGATGATGTAGACCTTGGGCATGTAGAGCATCCCCAGCGACACAGAGGCAGACAGGCTGAGAGAGACCGTCAGGGTCGTAGTCTGGATGTACATCTGAAACATATGCAGAGAGAGAAAGAGAGTTATTTATTTTATTAGAACTTGACAGAGATAAACCACAGATTATTAAGTAAAGACACGAATGACTGATGAGAAGCAGAGGGTGGTCTAACAGGAGTGAGATTAGTCAAATTTGTGTCATGACAGCCACAATGACACACGTGAAGGCGGATCAAACCGTAAGTGAAATGATGGCACCAATAAAGCTGCTTAATTGTCCGTGGGACACAGCACTCCCATCGTCTAAATGTCTGAAATTATTGCAAAGGGTTTTGATAACACCTAGTTAGTGTCGTTTATGGCCCAAGGTAAGAAAGATCTTCATAGAAATGATGCAAAGTCAACTTTTTGATGGCTTTTTCTGAGAGTTTGGATAAAATTGTGTCTTCATGAGACCCAACAGAACCTGAAAAGTGCTGTTCAGCTCCAAAACTATGCACATATCTTTATTTATTCAGCCAAGGCTGTGTTGATTTACCAATGAAGCACTGTCACATAGACAGACAGATACTGTACATTATGGTGAGCTAGTTGACAGGTACTAGTCAAAAGGTTTTAGGGGACTGAAAGACAGATGTGATGACTTGGAGTGTAGGCAGGCAGAAGAAAGCTACTAATATTGACTGTTCCATTAGACCACATCGCTTCTGCCAAGTAAGTGTGGGCAGAGTAGTAATGAAATAAGACAGAAAGACGGACATACATAAAGATGCACTGCAGTGGCCTGAGCACCAGTCTGGAGATCCACAGTGAGTTTCAGACAGAAGACTGGAGGAGGACAGATGTAATGATGGGCTTCACCCACAACTCTGACACAGCTGACAAGCTCTCACGACGCAGGGCTTATCAGACGAGCACTGCCCTCAACGTATATAAAAAATGGAGAGAGGAGGGGTAAAGGACAAGTGTGGTAAAGTGGAAGGAGGCGGCTAGGAGGGAAAAGTAATGGAAAGATGTGGAGCGATAGGATGGAGGGAAGAAGCATGGTTTAAAGTAGAGGTTTTTGAGTGCTGTAAATGAGAAGAAAACATGAAGAAGGGAATGCATTGAGGCACAGTGACCAGATACACAGAATCTCTCCTATATGGTGCAAGAATCATTCTCTAACAGACTAAACATTTTGATGTTCCTTCAAGGTCAGAGAATAATGTTCATACACTGAATGATGTATTTATCTCACGGTTACGCTCCTCTTCCTGGTACATCCATATTTCTTTTGCCTCAGGTTGCGCTTGGAGCATATGATGTTTCATGTGATTTCCCCCTACTTGTCCATCCCTGCTTATTTACAAAAAATTAAAAACAACATGGGGTCTGGTCTCTTATTTTTTATGATTTGTTCATTCCTGCTAAGGATCCAGCCATTGGCTCTGTTTCAGTCTGGTGTAGGGAGCTTTGGTGCATGGGGTGTGGAACTTAGGTGTCAAAATTGAGATATTATTTTCAGTTCATCAAAAAAAAAAAAGTCTTGGTCATCAATTAATACACTTTAGGGTTGTTAGGACTGTGCAGAGTTTATATTGTGAAACTATCCAATGAAATTGTTTAACAAACGCAACACAAATTCTATTGTGGACTGTACTCATGTGTTTTGGTAAAGTCCATTGATTGTGAGACTGGGGCCACGTGACAAAAGAACATCTAGACCAGTGGTCTTCAACCGGGGGTCCGTGACCCCTAGGGGGGCCGTGGAGGTACTGTAGGGGGTCCTCCAACTCAAAAAGAAATAAAGGCAATTTTAACCAAAATAATTTGAGAGAAAAAAAAAAAAAAATATATAGAAATATAATAACAGATATATAGATAATATATAGAGATATATAGAGACAGATATATAGATATATATATATATATATATATATATATATATATATATATATATATATATATATATATATATATATATATATATATATAGATATATATAGATATATATATATATATATATATATATATATATATACATATATATATATATATAATATATATATATACAGGCAGTTCTAAATAGATAATTGCCTGAAGTTAAACGTTTCACTGTTGGAAAATAATAATAATAAAAATATTGTCTCATACCAACTAAAAATAATAATAAATAATAATAATAATAATAATAATAATAATAATAATGATATGCATGAAAGTTTTATCAACCATAAACACATGTAGGCTAAAAACCCAGTCAGGAATTGGTTAATAAGGTGAAATAAGCAGAATAAAATACAGCTAAAAGTTATTATAAGCCAGGCTTAAAATGTGACACTTAAAAAAAAAAGGGGTGGGGGGGATAAGAATTACAAGCAGGGGTCCCTGCTCTGTTTTTCTCTCATCCAAGGGGTCCCTGGGCTAAAAAAGGTTGAAGACCCCTGATCTAGACTTTTAATGGTTGGCATTGGCCTTTTTATCTCCACCGATGGTTACAATCAGTTTACAGCTGAAAATGATATTTAGTAGCTGTGCATGAAGCCACGTTGACATAATGTGAATATTCATTATAGCCTAAAGGAAAACACAAAAAGGGGTATATATGAAGAGTATTTATTTGAAGGGATATGCATATTTTTTGTTCATTTCACATTGCTTGTATTTACATTTACATTTGATTTTCATTCCACGCATTGTTTTTATTTCATATTGCTCTTCTTTCACAGTTTTTCATCTCATTTCACGTGACTTTTCTTTACTCTTTTAATGACTTCTTGTACTCATTTAGTGCAGACTTTGCATTCTTTATGACTGTTTTGGAAGGAGTGTATTTGTGGACTGGTCCAGAGTAGTTTATTTTACATGAGAGAAGAGCGCAAACAGTTGTCTTACGACATCATCTTTGTAACAATCTTTTTTTTTCTTTGCGCACTGACACTCATCGGATGTCACACACTAACCTTGCGACATCTACCATCTACAGCAGTGGTCCTCAACCTTTTTGTAACTGTGGACTGGTCACCGCTTGACAACTTTACTGCGGACCGGGGGGGCACAGGCTTCCTCGTTACATTACGTTAATAACATAACAGTTACAAGTTACAAGTATAACAATGAAGTCTCTGGTAACATCCTCTATACCCATTAAATAAAAAAACTAGAAAAAGTGCAGACCTCCGCCAAGGCGCAACAATTATCAAAAAATTGGAAAGTGATCCAGAATCCAGGATTTCTTCCGGATCACACCCAAAATGAAATCAGTTCTTCCTTTTCACATTTCTGACAACTCCTGAAAATTTCGTCAAAATCCATCAATAACTTTTTGAGTTATCTTGAACACAGACAAACAAACAACAGATAAATGGCGGCAAAAACAACCTCCTTGGCGAAGGTAAAAAACTCGTCGGAATCACCTGTCGTGATAAATCCATATTTCAGTAGGTCTTCTGGTATCGTTTGTTAAACGCTTTCTTTTTCTTGGAAGTTGTAGGCTGTTCTTCTTTCTCTTCACTGTGGATTTTCCCCTGACAAGGAAACTTGTCAAAGACGTCTGTTTATTACTCATTTTGTGAGTTGAGTTAAATTTTGGCGCTCAATTGACTGAGATATACCACTGAGAGAATCCGGCCATTTTTCAAAATAAAAGATTTTTCACAATAAAAGCTTATTCAGACTCATATAATAAATAAAACTTTAAAAAAAAAATTTTTTCCACGGCACGGTACTGATTCCCTGGGGGTTGGGGACCACTGATCTACAGTACCTTTAGTGGGCTACTGCTGTGGCAGTTATCGCGAGGCAAGCGACAGACCTCAGATTGGGAACTTTTTTTTTTTTTTTTTCTCTGCCCAATGTGGTATTATTATTTTTCAATAACGCAGGTTAAAATACAGGAGATTTACGGGAGGTAAGAGTAAAATAAGGGGCTTTCCCTGCCAAAACGGCATACTTGACAGGTATGCATATGCCTGGATAGCTACAACCACAGATAAACCAGGTACCATTCACTAAATAAGTCAGTCATAGAAAGAAGCAAGTGACTTTCTGCACTACCCTATCCTGCCTGTGCTTTCTGGGACCATGTTCAGCTCGTGCAGAAACACTAGTTACCAGTCACATCACTGGATCTGCGCTGCCCAGTCTGCAGGACACTCCCATCAGGAGATGAAGAACCAGATCTCACTGGATCAGAGATATTCACTTCCCCAATCACGCACTATTCCAATGACTCCCTTCCAAGAAGCAGCTCGACTTGCCAGTACAGAGCGGCTTCCTCCTTCAGGCTATATGACTGCAAATAGCACCACTGCATTATAAACAGGACATTTTATGGACTTTAACATTTGCTATGCACCATGTACTGCACATAAGACTGTATAATGACATGCAGTTCTCCCTCAAAGCATGACATATGGAGTGTAAGGACAGCCAATACGTTGTTAAATATATGACTAATTCAGAGGTAACAAGAGGTAGCAATGTCATCCAGAGGTAGAGAGTAAAGGACAGCCAGTTGTTTTTGTTTGGTTTTGTTTTGTTTTTTTTTCAGCTGACTTTATGACCAACTACAATCTTTTCTTGTCAGCTGCTGGCGTCCTCAGAAACTGAAGTCACGAGGAATTTGAAAGCATCTCAATCTCCATTCACCCCAATGTTAAAATGTCAAAATTAACAGCAGGCTGCTGCTAGGGCAGCCAGAACAGCCGTCTCCTCAACCCGAGCCACGCTCAACGGTCTACGAGCTACCCTGACCCAGATCTCTGCTGAGACAGAGCCCTGATGGAGCAACTGGTACCTCCAGGCTGTGGTCATTTAGCCAAGCATCAGCTAGTCAAGGATGCTAGTGAGGCTTAGCCAGAGCTCTGTCCCCATTTCAGCTATGAATATAAATTTCAAATGTCTTTTTTTTTTCTGGTTGAGACATCAGAATGATGATGGATGGACAGAGGATGGACCAACTGAACTTTCCTTAGCAAGGTGCACTTATTACTTCATTCTTCCTTGCTTTTTTTTTTTTTTTAAACTTTAGAACTCTAAATCAGAGTTGATTGTTTGCTGTAAACTCTGTCGAGCCGTTTGTGTGAATTACTGTAGCTCGGAAAGGACATTACAAACTAAATATGATGTGACCTCAGATTCCTCAGGCAATAACAGCGCTCTTTAATTGTCCTTTTATGAGAGTTCTTAACCAGAAAAGAGAGAAAATGTTGTTCAAATGAGCTAATACTTGAAGAGACGGCCTGAAGTAACACGTTCTTCAAACAAATGTGACTAATTCCTCAACAAAACCTGATCAGAAGTCTTTAATCAGACATCAAAAGTGATCACTGGCAAATGGGATTTAACTATATAACAAAAGACACAAGAAATCTAATTAATATCTTAACTGGATGATAATACCTGAATTTCCCTACTGGCTTGTAAGATTATTAAACGACTGCACGATGGTGGCTGAAACTCAGATACACATCTGCATGGTGCAGACCTATATTTGTGGGGACTCTTATTGAAGTTTTGCATTCCCAGCCTCAAGATCTGGATAACCAAAACCTAAAGTGCATCTCTGATTAGACCCAACTTCAAAGCCTCCAAGTCCCTTTGAAGGGACCAATATTTGGTCACCTTCCTAAAATAGTCCTCCATCTAAAGGCACAAATGAGGATTAGGCTAATGTGCCAGGTGATTTCGTTGACAGCAGCCTGAAGGGAAAGGGGAGTGCACGGCCAGTACTGGAGGCGAAGTGATGCATTCACAAAGATGAACTGCAGATTTAAAAGACCCACTTAAGCTCACACAAACAGAATATTATTTTTCATGGAAAT
Organism: Hirundichthys speculiger; assembly: GCA_018398805.1. Classification (NCBI taxonomy): domain Eukaryota; kingdom Metazoa; phylum Chordata; class Actinopteri; order Beloniformes; family Exocoetidae; genus Hirundichthys; species Hirundichthys speculiger. The sequence goes on from JAGFBZ010000258.1 coordinate 4,204,518, forward strand.
TGCAGTTATTCTTTTTTCTGGATAAGCGTCCTTGCTGACACAGCTGACAAAAGCGTAAGACCAGAACTCTGTACTCTGACATCAAACTTTGATGTTAACTGGCTAACAGTTTAGCCCTGGTTAAAATCACAGGGTGTCAGCCAGGGGTAAAGATCTCTGCCTGAAGCTCCCCTACAGGCTCTGGCAGCAGCTCCAGCTCTACAAACACAGATGCACACAGACTACACAAAGCACTAAAAGAGGATTGAATGTTGACAGTTAAGCAAAGGGGGGGAACGTGGCGGAAATATGCATGAATGGATTTGTATACTTTATCGTATGTTTCTTTTCCACATGTTCTGCCAGCAGACTGCTCTTAACCGGATAGCGGCGATGCAAAGATCAGGGATTCGCTACATCAGAGAGAAATAGATGGAGACAGAAAAACATGTTCCTACACTGAGAGTGGGGAATGAAGGAGATTAAGAAAGGGAAATCATTCAAAGAGCAAGTGAAAAAAACCCTAAAAATAGAATAACCTATAAAAAAAAAAAAGCCTGAATAACAGAGAATGGAAAAGAGCAATTCCCTTAAGCAGTGAGCTGGCCTTATCACAACAGCAGCAAGTCTGCTGAAAGCTGCTTCCATTACATCTAGCCTTTGGTCCAAACTTGTAGCTACCCACAAAGACACCGTGGATGGCTGTTCAGTTTACTCCCTTAAGGTTTTAAACATTTACAGATATGCTGTCTGCACTCTGTAATGCCAAGAGATTTTTTTAAAAAAAGGAAACAGAGGGGAAGAATGATGGCTGATACATGTTTAATACCAGGGAAGGAAAGAGAAAGTGGGTATATGAAAAAGAAAAAAAAGGAACAAAAAACAAAGACAACAAAAGGCAACTGGTTGGATTTGTTGTCATTTTCATTGAGAAATTAGTGTATGCTTCAATATTTCAGCTGAATTGTTGCTCAGTGTCAGAGTAATCCTGCCAACACTGACCTCTGAGGGCTGTGCTAATTACATAATCATTTTCCCATCATCTCACAAACATTTTGCTTTCTTCATGACAAATCAACTCATAAGATATTCAGCTGTAGAACTTATTCTTATTCTTTGAGCCTGAATTACTATTATTCACCCTTATTACAGCATTGAATAGCATCATTTACAATTGGAGGTGGAAACTGAGTTTGCTTGGCCTGTAGCTGTTGCAGATGGGCTGAGACACCCCCGTTCCTGAGTCAGACATACTCCTCAGTACAACTGCAAACATGACTTTACAACCTAGAATAATACATTATACATCTGCTCTTGATTTATCCAACTTTTTGGCACGCAATGTTTCTCTCTTTTATGAAGTCTACTGTAAAAGTTGACATTTTTAAAAAATTCTAGATAGGGGGTGGGTGTGTGTGGGGGTTACATAACTTCCTCAGGACTGTGGGGGGTTCCTGTAGGAATGGTTGAACAACTGGTTGAAAAACATGTTGTGTTTGTGAGTACCCATCTTTTTTTTTTGTTTTAAAACATTAAAATGAGGCCTTGTGGTGAAATGTGTCAAAGCATACAATGAGAATTAGAAATAAATGCCTGCCTCTGCCTCAGGCCACGAGCAGTCTAATGAAGGCCTCTGTTCTGCTACCACAGTTTAGTTCGTCATAAATTTTCTAATGCCAACTGCATACTTAATGAGTTTACAAGCATCTTCAAGGTCGCAGACAGATTTACAGATGGAATAAAATGAGGAAGAATCTTGCTTGAGTTGGTGCGTGCTCCTGTGATCTCCGTTGTTCGTTAAAAGGTGGTAAGTGAGGCAAATCGTCTTCCACATCTTGGCATTAAGACAGAATCAAACATGTTCAATATTACTGCAAGCCGTAACACTCATCTCATACAAATTTGGTTTCCTGTCCTTTGATTCATAAAGGTGCTTGTCTGCAGCTGTGTAAATAGTGACTTCACAAGATCTCCAATGTTAGGTCTGCAACTTAGAGAGGGTGTCACACTTTAGTCTATTAAATATCCTTCTAAAAAGTTTCACTAAGTTGTCAAGTGTATGGTCAGGATAAGATAATTGTTTTCTAGAGAAGACAGTGGTCCCTTTAAGATGGATGAAGACAATTGGCTACTGAGATACACATGCAATGACAAATAGCTATCATCGAAAGACTGATTTATGCTTCTGCACAGCAGCTACACATGGAGGCTACACACGGCTCCTTCGACGTCTCGGGCATTTATACTTGTGTATGTCAGTCTGTAATTACACAACCGGCCACTAGATGGCAGTGCAGGTTGTTTTCTTAAGCGCTGCAGCTCACAGTGCCGAGTTTCCTTTTGTTTATTTTCTTTAACTAGCTCAGGCATAAACAGAGCAAACGGAGAGTATTTTTTTGTGAGTTGAAGCTGATAATCGTTATGAATCAGTCATTTTAAAAGACATTGCCACAATCTATCGTTCCAAGTGACTTGAAGATGGCAAAGAAGAAGAAGTGATGGCAAATTTGAAGACAAAAAAAGAACAAGATGACCAATTGCATTTCTTGAGGTCCGGGTTGATGTGACGCGCAGTTACATTTGGAGAGAAGAGCATGTCAGCCTACGGTGTATAATAATTTTAAATTTTAGAATTTAGCCATCTTTTTAAAAATCAGTCTCTCTTTTTCAGTCGGTAAGCCTCTGCACAAACCGATGCACATCTCTTAAGTTTTTATGAAGAAGGGTACACACAGTATATTGAGGGCAGCACAGTCTTTATCTTAATTTGAGAAAAACGTGGTACTTTTATTTTGAAATCACTATTTATTAACCCATCTCACCGATTCCTGTGTAAGGACTTGGCAAGTTTGTGAACAAATAGCATGACCCTATCAATAGTGTTGGGCAAGTTCACTTTCTACACATACTAGTTCAATTCATAGTTCATATTTAAAATTTGGAACAATAGTTCACCATTTCTTTTTCTAAAAAAAAAAGTTCACCATTTTTAAAAAACTGAACTAAATAGTTCATTTTTAGTTCTTTTTTAAATTATCTTTCAATGTTGCTGCGAGCAATTTGTCAAAATGATTTCCACTGCCCATATACTACACCACTGCAAACAACAATTATTTTATCCATTTTATCTGTCAAACTATGTGTCGAATTCGGAATCTTTATCAACCAGGGTTCATATTAGCATTGAAGGGACAGCCCATGTAAAACTGTAATTTCCCTTTCAGCTTCGCTCAACAGTATATTAAAGACATGAGGAAAAACATTCTGCCAAATGGTCTTTATTATAAGACAAAAACAGGTCCTTAAGGTGCAAATGTTTTTTCCCACATTTCAATATTTCGCTCCTCCGGCTTTGGGCGACTGCAGCTTTCATCTTCCTCCATGCTTGTTTTCGACGTTTGATGACGCAATTGTTAGCATGACAGAAGCGACAGCCCGTGTTGCCATGTTTGATTGCTTTTCGAGGATACATATTAGGCTCGTTGAGGTGGTGTATTTTAAATGGGGTTCACTGAAAAACCTGGGACGGTTTTAACCTTGTGTGAATTTTGAAAGAGCATCGTTCACAATTGCCCAAATGAACTCGTTCACATCCGACGCTCATCAAGGGGAAAGAGAGCCCGTTCAGTTCACGTTCGCACAAAATATGAACTAGTTCGTGAACTTTCATTCAATGAACGTGTTTAGGTAAAATACTGCTTATCAAATAACTTTTGTTTTCCTCAGACCGCCTTTATATGAAGCAGAACATCCATTTATTCATTAGTGAAAGCAGCGTGTTCATATTCAGGGTCACATGGGTCAACAGCAGGGATATACCCGAGACATAACATGTTTGAATAACAAACGCTTGCTCATTTGTCTCTGTGTGGCCAGCAACCTGATGAGGCTTCACGCAGCCTCCCGTCTGATGCTAGTCGATAGCTACCCTGCGACCCTAAACTTGATGAAGCTTATTTACAGGCCACAATGTCACAAGAAGCTGAAACATCTGAATCCAGAGCAACGACTGGATTTCTATGTGGAACAAGCTGAAGATGATTAATTTAACACACACTTCCCAGACTAATTTTTTTTTCTTTTTTTGGTTAATTCCCACTGAAACAGCAGCACATGAAGAATGATGGTGAACAACGCCAGGTTAGGAAACTCCCACCCCTCTCATCATTCACTGTTCAAATCTTAATTTTTGAGCATGGCTGAATGTATAGTAACACCCTAACACTCATTAGCTGTATGGGGCTGTAATTCATGGGACACATGGCTGATGACAGGCAGCTTAATGGTTTGACCACACATTACTGGGTGTAGAGAGAGTGAGCCTCTTCTCACAGTACATCCATATGATAGCTGAAGCATGGCAGCTGAAGTAAATGGTGACTTTGGCTTTTCTACTAAATGTCACTTTGAAATACAATGGATTAATAAAGTCTATATCAGAAGCAAATTAACCAAATTAGAGCTATTTTCTGCAGACAAACCAATTTCAATTAACTGATATACACAGAACAGACATGTGACAAGTACACATTAAGACCATTATATGCCGGGCTGATGGATAGCTCAGTTATTAGAAGAGCCCTGAGGCTGCAATGCTCCTGCAGCAGTCGCAGGTTCAATTCCCAGCCCGTGACCCTTTGGTGCACATCTTCCCCACTCTCTCACTGCCCCGGTTTCCCGTCTGTCTACAGTGATGCTTTTGTGGCCATCTCACAAACAATACTTGGATTCCAAAGGGTCTAAATTCACTGCCAAAAGACGCAGAAGTAACATTGTATTATCGATAGGGCTGTCAAAGTTGAAAAGTTAATAATGTTTAATAACACGTTAACGCAAATTCTGTTTAACGTCACTATTTTTTAACGCGAGATTAACGCACACACGTTCAGCCAATAAGTGTATTTACAGTCAACATGTGGGACAGACATGGCAACAGAAAAGGGTCTTATGAAAGGTAAGTTTAGCCTTAAGGTGCTGCCAGATGGGTCTGTTGACAAGAAAAAGGTTGTTTGTATTTACCGTCGCTGTGAATTGAGTTACCACCGCAGGGCGCGGTAAAGTTAGTTTCACATCCGACATTTGCTTGGTTTTTTTTTTTCTTTAAACTTTATTAGCATCATGAAAACAGCACCAATTTCATCCAGGTTGGTATCATTTTGTAGATATAAGTATCCCAGACATTTCACAAGTGTCATCAACCTGCCAAGCTCAGTGAGTGTGGCTAAATCTCTAAGAAACAGCGCTGAATGTCCTTCTGAGTACCTCGCTGCTGCCGTGGAGCTTAGAGACCGTCAGCAAATTACTACGGTCAAGCAGCAGCCTGACAAAATATACAAACAAGTAGGGGTTAAATTGGGCCGGGGCTCTCAGGGGCTGAGCCCCGGAGCTCGGAGTGGATGGCATATGATCATGCACACATCAAAAGCAACAAACCCTTTTCACGATTTTCAGTTCTGAATAATTAAATATTGTTTTATTAATCAATAAACCCATGACTTTTATGAGATAGATCATAGTTTTCCTGATAACAAGACGACCCATCAAAGCTATATAGAACAGAACTTGCGATCAGAGATTCTGGTTTCCAAAACACTGCGTGGGTTGCCAATTTCCGCTTTTTATAAGGAACTTTGGGGTTTCTTTTTTTTTTTGTGAGCTCGCTTTAAAAAAAAAACCAGAAGTCGTGGTTTTTGGGTTTTGGAGCTTGTATTTCAGCATTGTGACTTGTTTATAATTTTCCCCGTACACCGTCTCCCCTTTTACTTGCATACGATAATCCATCAATTATGCACCAGGCACACAGCGCAGATCTGGCAACGCGCGGCAGAGAAAGTTGGAGGGAGCATCTCGTAGCAGCCTTTTTGCCTTTTGACATTGGCCATTATGTAATACGTTTTATATTCGTTTATTTTTTTGGTCCTTAGTCGCTTGTTTAGGGCTTGTTTTCAAGGTCCAGGTAGCTTATTTTGTCTAGCAACAATTCCCTCCTCAATAGGCTCCGTTCTCCTCAGTGGTAGTTGAGACTGTCTACTATAAATTCGGTTGACATGGCATAGAGCGAGTAGAGGCAGACAGACAAGGTACGTGACATTGAAAAGAGGTGCTTGAACGAACTGTCTGTGCATTTGGCGAGTTCGATTTCCATAGTCCCCAGTTATCGACAGAAATTAGCCAGAGGGAAGGGGGAGATGTCAGTTAAAGTTAGCTGTTTTGGTTTAAGATTGTGCAAGCCTTCAAATTTTCTCACTGAACATTTCTCTTTCACATTTTTCATGTGACAAGATTTAATGTGATATTGCTCAACCTACATCTGTAAAGTCAGCTAACAACTTATTAAAATGCACCAGAATTCAGCAAATGACATGTATGATAATAAAAAAAACTTCTGAGGGAGGACCCCCAGACCCCCCACTAATCATTTCCTTCAAACCAATGTACAACAACCTGTACAATCTCTTACATTGGCCAACCAATCTACATTCAAACTGACATAGTGTGCAGGGGGGCGCTACAAGACACACATAGGCCTACAACACACAGATAAGGTGTATATCTCTGTGCAATATGATATGGTTATTAAATTACAGGGTTATTTTCCAAAAAGTATATTGGGGCAGGGCGGCGGGGGCAGGGGCGGGTACGAGTACGAGTACAAACCCCCCCCCCCCCCCCCCCCACACACACACACACACACATACACATAACCAATCCCAATTTAACCCCTGCAAACAAGCATGATGAATTAAGCCCCCAAAAAGTACGACAGCATTGGTGGACTTCTGGTTTTCAAGCTAAAGGCTAAAAACAAAAATAAAGCAGATCCCCTTGACCCTTTATAGGACAAAATGGGTATAGATGATGGATGGATGGGTGGATACACAGAACATTAAAATAATTTATGTGCGATTAATCGTGAGTTAACTATGAAAATCTTGCGATTAATCGGGATTAAAAAATTTAATCGACTGACAGCCCTAATTATCGACAATTATACAATTATATTACGGACTAAGGCATAATAGAGCAAAAAGTGTGACTAGGTGCAAGTATGTAAGTACGCAACTAAAAACCTCCAAACCTTGTCAGTCAGCTGTCAGAAGTGATCCACTCCTTGGAATCGGATGTGTTTGCACTTGTCAGGTCAGACCATCGTGGCCGCAGATAAGAGCACAAAAGCATGAGATGACATAAAGGTGTAAACACTACCTACTCAGGGGAAAACAGCTTTTCAAGGCCTCTCTCTGTTTTTCGTTCTTTTATGGCAAACTCCTTTTCCCGTTTCAGACAGATGACTCTTTTTTGGGGAAAGTTGAGAAAAAAAAAATCTAGAATCCAATGAAAGTTGAAATCTTTCAGCTGTTCGTGTGTTTGTAAATCTAACAAACACAGAGCAAAGGGCTTTCGGTGTTTTGACCAAGTTCACAGACTGACAAGATTACAAATCTGTATTTTAAATGTCATGTCAGTAGAACACTTAAAAAATGTCGAAAGAGACGAAAAGACGAAGTTAAAAATAATATGCAAGAAATGAAGTTCTGGAGGATTCTACAAGCATCAGATTCATTTACGGTGAGAGTATCGGGACTGGTTATAAAAAGAACATCCATCAAAGGCCTTTGATGGATTTTTGGAGGAAGAGAATTATTGATAAACTTTCAACATCATCAGTTTATAAAACTGTGAAAAGATTCCACATGGCCTGAGGAGTTTCCATAGAAACCATTATCCCTCTGCAAAGTCGACTTCTGCAGCCAGAAATGCAACTGGAAACTGTTTCGTTAAAAAGACAAATCCATCTTTTAGTCTGCACAGAAAATCCTGAGAATGAAAAGAATGAGGTCACAAACACAAGAGGCTGAAATGAGCTTCCTCCACAAGTGGCTTGGCTCATCCTTCAACTAAAGTCCCACAGAATGCAGAAAACTCTGTGGTCCAGTTTTGGAGTGGCCTTGCTCCATCCTCAGTGCTTATTCTTTCTAGATTTATACATATAAAGAGGCTGAGTCCGGTGAAATAAAATGTGTTTTTCGACTGATAGACTGACACTTTCCTTACACGTGGTTAACAACTCTTCCAAAACCACATCAAAACAAGTCACACTTGAGATGGTTTGGCACCTGGTCAGGATGCCTTCCAGACCTGTTCTAGTGCGAGTGTTTCAGACCTGCTCAGCCAGAGGAGGCCTTTGGGACTTAGGACTTATTAGTGATTCATCTCTTGGCTGGTTTGGAAACACCTGAATGTCTCTTTGTTAGAGCTGGAGGAAACGGCTAGGGTGAAGCAATTCCATCCTCTGGAGGTTTTGAGTGTTGACCCCAATATCCAGTCTCAGATAGAATTTATACTGCAACGATAACATTTTTCATTGGGGCTCAATGATGTATTTTAAATAACCTAGCAAGCAGTCTATGGGGCTGTGTGGAGAACTTTGTGCGCCCCAGACCAAGAAGGTTTGAACCGGTTCCTTTCTTGCTGTGATGCAGGTTCCAATCAGTTCTAATAAACCAAAATGTGCTGCTGAGATTTATTTCCTGGTCGAAGGCAGGGGGCCAGAGGAAAGAATAAAACAAATTAGACTAACGCCAAGTCACTGAGACGATCTTGTGGGCTTTCACAACGCACTTGAAATGGGACATTGGTCTTGATTGCTCTGCAGTGGTTGCACAGCTTGGATTATTGGAGTTAAACTCTTTATAAACTGATTTGTTACCTTTTACAGCCAAATTAAAATCAGCAGTCCTTATGAGGTCCCCTGAACCTCCGTGGTCCAAACCATTATACACTTTAACAAATGTGATATGAAGAAGAGACACTGAGGAAGAAAAGATTTTATCCCTGTTAAATATTTTTCCGTAGTTTCTCTTGAGGGTTTGTCCACTTCATATATCCTGCTCTGCGCTGTGCGCACGCATGTCCCTGCTAAAAAAAAACCCACACTGCGCACACTGTGACTATGAGAGCGCCACTGCCACCTACTGGAGTATATTTGCAATTACACTTTATTCCAGTACAGCAAAAAAAAAAAAAAAAGCATGTTCCCCGGGGTCACGTAGCCTCCCCATGACATCGCACCGCACCCCCCCAGGGGGTCGTACCCCACTATTTGAGAAGGACATTCTTAACTGAATATACATACACAGCTATTATATTTAGCTTCAAATTTACGGCCAATCCCAGACATCCACTTACATGTGTATGTGATATTCTTTTTCCATATTTTTCTTTTTTCCTTTTAGTGGAACCAAGTTCTTTTGATCTACTTTTAGGACTCGTGAAAAATCTAGGGATGTCATGAGCCATGTTTATGCAGAAATATGGAAAACCAAAAAAGGCTCACTAACACATATGAGCAGGCACGTACAAAGATGTTGGCCTTGCATGTTTGATGAACCCAAACATGAAACATTCTCTGTCATTACACTGCATCAGTAATCAGTGAAATTCCTTTCATACCCAAGAGAAGGAAAAAAGTGTTGAAATCAAAGAGCTTTGTGCTTGCATGACAAGGCCACAGAGAGAGGAGGAGATGTAGAAGAAAGAAAAGCAAGCTGAAAAAGAAATATGGATATGAAAGAAATGGCTAAATGGAAATAAATTAAAGTGAATGTAAAACACAATCAAGGTGAGACCAGTTGTTGGCTCTGAGGAAGAGCAAGACTGACGGAAAAAGCGATAATGAAGTGGCAACAGAAAAATGGCTTTATTGAGGAACTTGCTGCTATGATTGCTGTGGTTCAGTTAAAAGTTTCATACAATCATATTCGCTGAAGAGTCACAGTTTCTGAAGTCTGTTGTTACCCACTATCCGTTCTGCTTGTCTGAAATGACAACTGGCTACTTTGTGTCATGTCCAGCCAGTGAACGGTCAGAGAGAAAGATGGGTAAGAAGAAAACAACAGGCAGCTGCTCCTGTTCCAAAGGCATCTCTTTTTTTTTCCAATCAAACAATCATCATTCCCTCACTCTCCATACAAACTGATATGACTGATTGGCACTACTCTGCACCATACTCCGAAGCCTTGTATTTCTCAGTTTTTCCTTTTTTACCTTTTTTTTTTTCCTGACTTTCATTTTATAGTCTCCACTCCAGTATCCATCTGCCTTTATAGCTTCATGCTATACTTCTCTGTGCGATAACTCTCTCCTATATATCAAACTGTATACTAAATGCCACAGCACAGAACTGAATTTAGTTTTTCTGAATATGAATCTGACCCTCAGAGAAAATTCTAGAATTCCAGTCCTTATTAATCTTACAGTAAATCCTGTAATTCAGACTCACACATCTGGGCTGCTCTGGAGTTTAAACAAGAGGATGAGTGCAGTTTATAAGCTGACAGAGGTTCATCTGGGGTTAGCGAAGCTTTACTGAGAGCAGCGGTGTGAGTCTTAGTACCCCGACCCGTTTGTGGTGGTGTCACAACTCCATCTGTGTTAGCCCTCCAAAGCTAAACCTTAAACAAATGTTTCATTGATGCAATTTAAAGGGATGGCTGTCCAGGAATACCTCACTAATTACCAGCATGATAGCTGCAGAATCAAGCGAGAAGGGAAATTTAAATGCAAGCATTTTAACTGTAAATACAAATGCAAGAGATGACAACCATTAAATTGTCTTGTTTGATGGTGTTTCAATGAATTATGGTCCCATTCATAAACCATGGCATATTGATATCTGACAAAAACATAAAAAATAAAAAAGCCATCAAAGACCAATGATGATGATGGCACTCATAAAGAGGTGTCCGCTTTCATACGAGTAGTTTCAACCTCTGTCCTTTATCGCTCACTTCTGATAGTCAAGGAGAAGGGGAAAGGATAGTGGAAGTGATAAAAAAAAAAAAAGAGTGGATGAGGGGCACCTCGCTAGCGATGACCGTAGTGCAGAAACAAAGATGATGGCCTCTGATGCCTTGTTTTGTTCACACAATTTCAAAGCAACTGAATTCAAATTTACGACGCAGCTTTCTCCTTAAAATCCATTCCTTCACAGTAAGTGTTAAGGTTAAGAAGTGTGGAGGTTACTGCTGTTTGGTCTCATGTTGTCCTTACTTCCTTTCTGTTAGTCACCTCTGCTATGATGTCCTCGATAGCTCCGAAGGAGCTGCATCATTGTTGTGTGTGACATAACATCATAAAATGATACTCAGCTGTCGCAAGAGATGTCTGAGGCAGGACTCCAAAGTTACTATGCATGGTTTTTGCCTTCAGTAGGGATTGAAGACAAGAGTTAAATGACACTTCCTTCCTCCCACATTCCTTCAAAAAACAGAGGGAAAAAATTGTGTTCCTTTAGTATATTACTGATACTATATAGACAGTTGTCTATGCTGGTACTGTAGAAAAATGGTGGCATTTTCTGGGTCTGAAAAGAACATCAAAGCCATCGACTCATGGAGCCAGTGGAAAGTTCCAACAATTCCAAAAAAATGTTCAATAAAAGCCACCATTTGTTAGGGCTTACATGGGTATTATTTTGAAAGAATGTATTTATTTTTGTTCCAAACATGGCTACAAAGCAAGAAGACTTCAGAAGTCTTCAAGAAGCATTAAGACTTCTGATGTCTTCATGTGTAGATGGTTGCTTTTATTCCCTTTTTAAACCAGAGCTTGTTAAACACATATTTCTAACACACTGAACGTGCACAACATGATGAGGGGAAAAAAAAAAGCTGTGTCAGGACTCTCCACCATAATACTTCAACTTTCTGAGCCAAAAGTGCTCATTACCAGCACTTAAGGACCCCCCAATATCAGCCATACTGGTCTCAGGTATGCGATATGTTTGTGTCATGATGACGCCTGGCATGGAGGCTACTCGCTGCTGCTCCGGCGGACTTATCCCTGCAATGCTGGACGCTGGACGCTCCAGTTTGTGACCGGTGATTTTGCGGTTGGGTGTCGACATGCTGTCTGCAGGTGCGGACCGGTCCTCTTGCGGTTGGTGGAGACGTGCCGCCGCAAACATGGACAGTGTTGCTGGGGGCCGGTTCGGGGAAGCTAATCCTGAACTGCTACCTGCGGCAACCGCCGCCACTGGATCCGGGCTGCAGCGTCAACTGAGCCGGGACGGGAGCCCCTGGCGTGGCAGCGGTGGCATGGCCCGTGACCGGCAAACAGCTGCTGCCTCTGTCCAGCAGTCTGCACGCCGGAGTGAGTCAGCTGACCTGGCAGGGGCCGTCTGGAGACCCGCCTCGAGAGACGCCAACAACCTGGTCCGCATGATGAACCGGGCTCTGGGACGGTCGGCTCCATCACTCACCGGACTGAAGGAGCTCAGTCTTCCCAGGAGAGACAGTTTGGTTCAACGGTGTTTCCTCCTCTGACCTGGAGATATCTCACTTGATTCATCATTATGGAGATATACTGGTTTTAACGGCTGTTAACTGGAGTTAGCACTCGGACCACAGTACCGGGACATGAAAAGGAGCGCTGGACGCCAGCAGCTCCTCAAGTACACCAGACTGGACCGTACTGAAACCTGAATTCCCCCCTTGGGGTGTTAATAAAGTATATTTGAATTTGAATTTGAAAGAGAAAAAAGTGCACGAGTTTTTTTTTTGCTTTTTTTCCCCCCATTTCTTTTCAGCTGTATTTGCTCTGCAGCAGCTTGTTAGCATGGCTCATGTCGACTTGCAGATCTGGAGACGTTTCAGTGAGCAGCCTGAAGTCAAATGAATTCCTAGTGATATGTAAAAGTTTCATTGTAATGCCGACTGCGAGGGTGGCCCACGTGTCGATACTTGGCTTTGTCTTCTTTTATCTAACTGACATGGCGGTGGGCTCACTGTGCACAGCTTCAGCCAATTAAAATACCAAAAAGATCTGCGGAAAGCAAGAACCAGGATAACTGTGAAAAGAGAGAAAAAAAGAAGAAGAAAGAAACTGTCATAGTGAGCAGGTGAAAGTGACTGCACCTGTGTTCCTCTGTCAGAGTCTAATCTGTGCCACTCTGAGAAACACTGGATTCAGAGCATATTTCAACAATAAGTTAAAGTTGTGCTATATTATTTCAGGAAGAAAATAAAATAAAGAGAAAGTATTATTGAAAAGAAGACTTATGTTGTATTCTTTCACTAACTTGTTTTACACCAACTTGTCTAGTTAAATATCTTTTTTTCAATCGCAGCAGGTCATATAAGAAATGTCAAAAGTTTTTTTTTACTCATACGGTGGTATAGTGTGTCTTCAACACCTCACAGACACATGCAAAGGTGCTCAAGGACTCCACCATCACCTTTGTCCCCAAAAAAGCGAGGACTCACAGGATTAAAGAACTACCGATCCATTGTCTTGACCTCAGGAAATCATTTGAGCTCTTGGTTCTGTCCCAGCCTGGACAGCCATATCCACTCACTTTACAAAGTGGGTAATGGTACTCCTCCCATTGCAATGGCCCTGGGACGAGCTTTGTGTGATGACTCAAAGCGTCCAAGAGTGACTATTCAAAACAACCAAGATGGCTCCAAAAACACCTTGGATCAAAAAGTTGTATTGCAGAACTTACAGCAGCCATTCACCAGCATTCCTATTTCACTTCCTCTCCACTTTTGGATAGCTCTTGTTGACACTGACCTGGTTGTCACTCTGCCTATGTCACATGCTTTGTCTCTCTCTGACTGACTGTGTAACTATCCAGTCATGTCCAGAGGCTGTTTCTTTTACAGGTGTTCTTACTGTCTACTGGAAATCAAAGTCAAAGTCCGAACTAATTTTTTATATCAAAGAGGAAAAGAACAAGGGGAAGGTAACCAGGCTGGTTCCATCTGCAGTCTGGATCCAACTGCAGGTGGATCATGAATTTCCTGGTGACAGGAAGGAGCAGCTGGGAAAACGCGTCCCTGACCTGCCAACGATCAGCACCAACTCCCCTCATGGGTGCGTTCTTCGCTCTTCTTCCTGTACACAAACAGCTGCACTTCCAGTCTTGAGTTTGTCAAGCTCCTGACGTTCGTGGGTAACGCCACACTAATTGGACATTTCTCTGGCAGGGATGAGTCTGCCTAAAGGTGGACAACTGACTTTCTAGTGATATGGTGCAGTGAGAGTTCAATCACTGCTCACTGACATGTTACTACACCTCAAGACCAAGGCAAAGTTCTTCAGTTACTTGATAATAAACAAATTCTGATTCCTTCCTTTTCTTGATGGCTTGCATTATTTTAAGTCCTTATTGTCTTTTTTACCTGATGGTTTACTCATTGGATAATGCTGAGAAAGACGAGGCAATACTGGTCAAACTTTCCTTAAATGGGGGATTATAATGTTTCATAACTTCCTTGTGCTTTGCATCCACAAGGAAGACAAAGAATTTCATTGGATTCTAGACATGTAATTTGAAATGAAGGGGGAAGGCTTTTGAATGTGCTCTACAAGAAAACTCTGAAATCTTTTTTGACAAATATGGCTCGTTTCTATGGTGATTTTGCTTGCAGGGTGAGGCAACTGAAAAGAGAACAGTCAACCAGAAGGCGGACATTTACTACAACAAATAGAAATGTCAGACTTGTACGTTTACATAACTGCTCATACCGGTGAATGTTGCCAATAAGCTCTTTGTTTGTGTTCTACAAACTAAAAGCAGCTCACCCTTTATTTCAGGTGGCCTAGAGGTTGCACAGCATATGATCAGGCGAAAGACTCAAATCTTCCTGTGAGATGAAAGTTAATCTTAAATTACAGTGGAATAAAAATGTCAACTTCATGGCAACATCCCACAAATCTCTCTCGACCAGGCTTTTAACAACACATTCAGACCTGAATGGTACCTGCCACGTTGATTCTGAGTATTTGCCAGGAAATAAATACCAAATTACTGCAACAGCACAGCAATAGCTTACAGGGCAATAAATTTTGAATGTCTCTTGGGATCAGCAGGATCAGCAGCACCGCACTAATTAAATTGTTACTTCTACAATGGCTTAATTTATCTATTTTCCAATATGTTAATTTTGCTCTAAGTATGATCCTGGTGATTTAGATAACCCTAATGATTAATTAACCATTAATTACACATACCTCCAATGTTTTGTCATGTCAATAAAGATGAATAGGCATACTGAATTATTAAAATCTAATATTGAAGGACAAAATAATGCAGCACGCAGAGTTTTTTTTTTATGTAGCAAAAAAAGTGTATGTGAGTGTGCATGGGTGTATATGTGTGAGACAGCTCCCCTCTGGCCATAATCCATACCAAAATCTCTTAAAATCAGAATCTGTCACTTGCTGTGTGTGTTCCACTTCTCAGTCAAAGAACCAAATCCCACCAGAGCCCTAGTAAAGACTGCAAAAGCCCACTCCTTCAAAAACAAGATAAACATTTAAAAGTTTTTTTGCAAAGACAGTCTCCTAAGGTTGATCACCCCCACATTCTGCCAAAATAAAGACGACATGATGCCCAAGTCCAGTTAGAGAAAAAAGGAAAATGTTCAGTAGTAATCTGTTCTCTGTACGAGTTCTGGTGCTATATGCATATTGATCTGTAAGGATTGTAGGATTAAATGTGGGAATATCAGTATTTTCCATGTTAGAAATATCTTCATGATGTTTCATCTGTATGAAATCAAAAGTTAATTTCAAAAGAAGTGTTACTTTGGTCCATATTCATTGCTAGCCTGGCAAGCCACACTCTTTCATAAAACTTGTCTGGGGCCTCTCCCAGTCACAGCCATTTCCACCAGTAGAAAACTTACCAAACCAATCCCAACTGGTAGGGGACGGGCAGCTTCATGTGATGACTCATATCCAGGAACCACTATTCAGCTGACAGATGGCTCCGGAATTGCTATTAAGACCTTGAATCAGCTGTTGGCCTGACGATGTACAAGTGATAACTAAGTACTGTACTGTGAAGATTCAAGATGCTCACCAAACAGAGATAGCATTGAACCTTTCAAGCATTTTAGAAACAGACATGTGAAGATGTTGGTGCCTAGTATAGTATACCCTACTACAGACTACTATATGATTTCTGCATCCACAAGTACAAGCCGATTGTGACTTCTAATTGTACAAGTGTTTCTATTCATAGTACCTTTTGGATCATGTGAGTTGAAGCTTTCCATGAATGGACTGTAATCATGGTCCTAAGATTCCACTGCTCAGCATGCTTCAGATGCTTCTCTGATCCAACACACCAAGTTCAAATGGCTGGATCACTGTCACCTCACCAGCAAAGGCCATTTCTCATAATGCATACTTGTCTGCACTTGTGTTCTTGTGAAACATCTTCAGTCTCAGCTAAAGTCCTGTCCCATTTCTAAAGTCCACATCTAGATGAGAGCAGTAGAAATCCCTGCATGTGTTCTTGCTCCACCTGTTTTACTGAGGATGGACCCATTGGAGACTTGTGTAGACTTGAGACAGCAAAGTATCCCAGAATGCACTTTGCATCAGCAAGCAGCAGTAATGGCAAAGGAGAATGGACTAAAAGAGAAGATTATCATTTGATCTTTTTGTCATAAATTGTAGTGTTGTGATGTTGTCATGCAAGAGTGTAGTTCTTCTGACTTCAAATTTGTGGTTAATTTGTAACAAAAGAGTCCCTTTAAAAAAATGTATCCAACATCATCTGAATTCTTTTCTTTTCACTTCCACCAAACTTTATTTATAATGCAGATGGAATACAAAAGCATAAAACCCATTAAAAACATCAAATTTGAAATAATGGTTATAGACACCTTTGCCAGAAGAGTCTATGACCTGTTGTGAATTGCATTAAACTTGTTTTAAGTCACATTAAACTTGATGTTTCTTAAGCATGTTAGCATGCTGGCTGAGTTGTTATGCTATCAAGTACACTGGTTTTCCAACTGCAGAAAGTCCCAAAAATAAAAGGACGCATCCTCCTATTCTTGGGAGTTCATACTTGGCAGGTAAGACTTAGGAGAAAGCACACTGAAGTACACAAGTCTAGACTTTGCTTACTTGGAATTGAAAAAGCACGAAGGTCTCCACAGGTCTGTTGATGACTCAGCAACTTGAGCAAAGTGTGTTGGAGCAGACTGAATTACTCAGACTGAAGAACACTGGTGTAGAGATATGGATAACAGGCAATTCTCCTGCAAATTACCTCCACAAACTATACATTCTCTGCTGTTTTTTTTCGCCTTGTCTTGTTTGTTTGGTGTTTTTTCTTTTTCCTCCTTTCAGAATAGGGTATTGATCCAGACACATTCATAGTCGTTCAGTCCACTCAGGGAGGTGACAAATTAGTGGACTATATGCTTTCAACAAAACTGAGGGGCTCTGCAGATCCTTGTGGACGAGCAGAGAAGACAACATTTGCATCATACAGGGCTCATGCATGGGAAAATGCGGAAAACATAGATTTACTTTTAGGTAGCTCTATTTTTAACAAAAACATTGATTCGGCTTTGCGACTCTCTTATTGTTTTAAGGCCAACAATTCTACCCCTTTCATACTGCATACAGAACTGCAAGGCAGAAAAGATGCAACAGTACTGCTTTAAAAAAGAAGTATAAACTGGATCAGGAAGGATCTTTGTTCTGGGTCCAGATCTTGAATCATTTAGCATTTCTCTAATCACCCATTCCTCTTCGCTCCATTGCGTCTCTTTTTAAATCTGTTTCATTTTTATATTCTGATGTTGTATCCTCTTTTATCATTCTTTGTACATATATTAGCATGCATCTCTTGTTCCATCTTCAGTGCTTGCTAGTTATGTGAATCCCGCCTTCTTTTGAGCCTCTATCTGTTCTCAAGTTGCTTTTACTTTGACTTCATTCTTTATTTGCAGCATATTTGCCCTGCATGTGCATCCTTGCTGTATAACAAATGCCACCTCTTTCACACCCTTAGATCCAGGTCCTTACCTTCCCTTTGCATTCCCTTTCCCATGCAGTTCCTTCCCTCATTCTCAACCTCTCACTGCTCTCACCTCGTCAGATTATTGGAGATTGATTACCGACAGTTACTCTTGGTAAGGATCTGGGCAGTCCTCGATTCTCCACTGGGGCCACAGCTATAAATCTGACTTTGGACGTTATGCTGTGACACTGCACGCATAAGCCAAAGATGGATTTATGAGGGAGGGAGGCTGATGGAGTGTGGCTCTTTTATACAACTGGGATTTAAGTGTAATCATCGGAAAAGAAAAAAATACATGAAGAATGTCAGTAACCATGCACAAGAGTCACGATTGTTGGAAAGAAAAATATGACCCTATGTGGAAAGGTAACATAAATGGAAGGCCTCAAGAGACAAAGATTGCAGATGTTCAATGACTGAACCTGAAACAGTATCTATTAAAGCCACTCTATGTAGCAATACCACTCATGACCACATGGAGGCATACAGATCTGCTGTGTTGACAAAAGAGCCACTGACAATAGTGTGAGTTGAGAGGCGCACTAGAGCTGCACTTTAGACTATGAAATTTGGTATGAAATTCAAATTTGGTACTTACACACTTAAATTTACTATTTTGTAAGTGCTTTCACCCTCACAATTCAAAATTATGTCACAAGATAATTGAATGTGGAACACTCGTTTGCTGTGTTTTCATTTAAAAATTTGATAGTGGTCCATCTTCAGCACCAATGATGGAGCAGCTTCAATACCTCATAACAAAAGGATAGAGATTTGATACCTAACAAGAAAGACCGGGTCAGTTTTGGAATGGAATTAACACTCGACAAAATGTCAAATCTTGGTGGCACCAGAAAGTAACTCAGGTAAAGCAACTGAAAAAGAAGGTTAGACACTATCGTAAAGGCACAAATACTTTTAACAGTTGTGAGGCTCCTAAATTGGTATAAAGAAATCTTTTTTTTTTTTGTTTAACAAAAACACTCACTCAAATATCTCTCTGCCAGCACCTGGTTCACAAAAGATGACTCAAAGCAAAGACACCTGCTGCAAAAAAGTCTTGAGAGTGATTTTCCAGGTTGGAGCAGCACCGTTGCCCCTTCTTTAGTAAGAAGCAGGAGATAAGTTAAAGACACCTGGAGAATTCAAGAAGTGGCTCACAGGGAGAGGAAAAGAGATTCTCATAAAAAAGAGGAGTCACAGAAAAGACAAGAGAAAATCTAGTGGGCTTCTGAGCATTGTGTCAGGAAATGGGATGATGAGGCACTCAGAGAGAGTGTGATAGCTGGAGAGAGGAGCTACCCTGTGGTTAGGGTTTGTCAAATGACCCGGAGAGATCGTTGGAATCAGCTCAGCTTCTAATCAATAATCACTATTAACTCTGTGTGTTAAAGGAGAGACGGATGTGAAAACAGAAAAAGTGGTAATTGATGTGATTTGGAATCAATCTATAAGCCATGACATGGGTGATTCAATAATTCAATGATCAGAACCGATGATTGATCAGAAAGATGTATTCGGTATGATTTGGGTCGGGACTGTGAGTCTCTGCTTTCAGCGCGGCTGAGTGGAGGTCACTGTGTACCTCAGGGGAATAAAAACAACTGATATGGTTAACAAAAACAGGAGAGAGGAGATAGCAGCTGCGGGTGAGGTAATGTAAACACGAGCCGGTAACTAGTCTAAACAGGTGAAGTAACAGAAGGAGAGGTGATTTACGTGATTTGTAAGCAATTCCTAATCAATGAAATGTATGAAATGTGTGTGTGATTAGTCAAGGATCAGAAACAAAATGTATTAGTGATTTTTAACTTTTAACATAGTGTATGTTAAAGGGAAAAACTTATTTTTGTTGGGTCAGAAACGGACAGAGACAGAGCGGAGCGCATGTTCCTCTCTGGAATGTCAACAGGCCAGAGTTTCAAAACAATTCTGCCAGTCCGGGCCACCAATACACAACAGTCACCCAGGTGTCTGGGTCAAATGAGCGA
The DNA here is from genome assembly GCA_018398805.1 of Hirundichthys speculiger. Classification (NCBI taxonomy): domain Eukaryota; kingdom Metazoa; phylum Chordata; class Actinopteri; order Beloniformes; family Exocoetidae; genus Hirundichthys; species Hirundichthys speculiger. Next base: position 4,224,321 of record JAGFBZ010000258.1, read on the forward strand.
TGTCATCGCTGACCTCAGCATTAACGCGAGTGTGGACTATGGACTGTGCAGAAAAGAATGAAATGAGGCGACATTCTGTTTTATTAAACTGACGTTAACCAGCCATGGCAATCAATTAAGGTAACGTTATAAGACAGATGTGAAGTAGAAATCGTTAGAATAAGGGTTAGCGTTAGCTGATAAGCTTTAGCTTAACGAGCTGTATAGCCAAGAAAAACAAGGTAACCTTGAGGCTTGTGTGTGCCATGATGTCATGATGATTAAGGTGAACGCCCCTGCCAAAGCTGTAAACATGTGAAGTCATTGTGGGATGTGTGTTATGCATGATTATGTAAAATTATGCACGCCTCTGTATATGTGAATAACCAATCAGAAGTGTCATGTGAGTTTGAGGGAAATTATGTATGCATATGCAAAGGTGAGAGAACCAATCAGATGAAGGCTGGTGCGGGGCGAGCAAGGAGAGAGAGAGCAGCATAAAAAGAGAAGGCAGAAGGACTCGGGGTGGATTCCTGGAGCGATTTTCAGACGAAGAAGGACTAGCTGAAACCTGGACGAGCGACCCCCATCCGAAGGATTAACTGGAAGGATTTACTTCAAGAAAAAGAAGACAGAAAGACGCTTGGAACAGGATCTACGAATTTTTCCCAATTCTTGAAGGAATAATTGGAGCCTTTTTGGTTAGCCTAGCTCACCGCTAGCAAGGAGGAGGGGCCGAATCAGCATACCGGCCGGCCTGATCGTTTGAGCTCTCTCTCTCTCCCTCCCTGCCAGCGGCGGCCTTGAAAACGCATGATGGCCACGTGTGTCTCTCAGCCTGTCCTTGACCAACCAGATGAACTGATCAGTAAGCCACAGCTTTAATTTGCCTTTTTAGAATTATAAATTGTATAACCAATCAATGCTGTTGCTTAACCTTGCTAATCTGCTTTAATAAATATAAAAACTGTCATAAGACGTCGTTGTGGACATTACATCTGTATTCAGAATTTTGAAGACTTGTTTATGCCTCTGCACTAACACACAGGTTCTTATGGGTTATTTTAGCCACATTTTTGTCAAATTGTCCCTGAGGCTCGCTGTCCGAGCCGCTAAAGTTTTCCTAGCCTGTAACAAGAGCCCAAATCGTGAGAGAAGAGCTGCCGTTAACAGACGTGACCGATAGCTGGACTTCGAGCCACCCGGCTATTCCTCTGAAGGACAGTTATTGGAGTGAGCGGGGCATACGTTTGGAAGTAGGCAGTGAGAGCTAGGCGTATCTTCTCGACACCAGCTTAAATAAGTTGAGGAAATCTAGTGAGGAACCTCTCCTAGACCGCAACTTCTTACCCGTAGGATGGAGAGCTGGTCCCGGTGACAGACTCTGCTAGTCAGAGACTGAACCAAAACTGGGGGATTTTACATTTGGCGCCCGAACAGGGACTTGAAGAAGTGAATTTCAGGTCCAACCGATTTGGACCCCCCGGATAAAAAGTGTGCAGCAGGAGGGAGCCTGCGCAGGCACAGAAGATCGACTCCCCCGTGTGGACAAAAAGGGGGGGGCCGAACCCGCAGTAATTGCAGGGAGCAAGCGGGATTGAAGAGGAGCGAAGGTCGACGGAGAATTTCTAGAGGAAATCCCAAGACTGCGTAGAATAGCCAACCAGTCTGAACTTTATCCCTGACCCCGATTTGGTACCTAGGGAGGCTTTAAGGAACAGACGACTCGATCAGACAAAGACAGAGAAGAGTGAGAAGAATGAGAAAAATGGCGACAGGACAGAAGAACCTTAGCCCAGAAGAGGATGACCCAGGGTTGGGACCGAGGACTGCAGAAACCAAGCCCCATGGGACGGCCTCGCCGTCTGGGAAAGCAGAGGAGCAGAAGAGACAAGCCCAGGAGGACCGAGATAGGTTAACTCAGGGCTTAGGGCAGAGCGAGTTCTTAGGTAGCGACCTTGAGGAAGTAGAAGAGGGATCTGAGGTGCAGAGCTACGCCTCTGAGCCCCCACCTAACCGGCTGAGGGAAGTCAGGATGGTGGATATAGGAGGGGCTGAAGACCCACAAGAAAGGACCCAGGATCGGCCAGAAATGGCCCAGAGTCAGACGAAGGAAAAGGAACCAACTGAACCAAGCCTCAGTATGGAAGAAGAATTGGATGAACAGCAGACCACGCCCACACCATTGATACGGAGGGGTGTAGAAGAGATGGACCTGGATTTTCGCCAGATACCGCTCGGGGATGGACCTAGCCAAGAAGATAAAGAGAAAAAGTCAGATGTGGCCAGCCTGTGCTTCCTGGCTGAGAAGAGGCATGAAATCTCGACGGATTTGAAGATGGCGAGAGGCCAGGGAAAGAAGAAACCGCTGGAGTTCGCCAACGTGAAGATGGGAACCCTAAGAAGGCCCCAAGACCTGAGTTGGGGAACCATGAAGACCAGAGGCATCAGGAAAGGGTACACTCTTCATAACCGTGTTGTGCTGGAGGACCTGAGAGATGAAGAATCGTTCCTGGCCCAGTGTGAGGCCGACCTGACCAAAGGGGCCCAGGCCGGGCACCAGATAAAGAGAACGGCGCCTAGTGAACGGTTTGTGAAGGCTCTGAGGGTGGTGATGACAATACGAGGAGAGGAGGCGAAATTTGCGACCAGGCCAAGGACAGGACACATGGTGGCCACCCTGGATCAGGCCATGAAGACATGGGATCTGGAAACCAAGTACTACGAGGAGAAGAGGAAAAAGGAGACCAGGCGATCCGCCAAGGTTTCAGGGAAGGTAGTCGCTAAATTGACCACGCAATATCAGGAATCAAGACAGGACTATCAAGGCCGACCGCACCCCTCACATAGAACATCCACAGCTTATCAACCCAGGCAGCCACTGACCAGGAAATCAGATGGAAAGCCTAGAAAAGGTGATTATCTGCCAGCCAAGGAGTACAGCAAGTTGACACCAGAGCAGAAGGAGGCCCTCCGGGTTGCCCGTAAGGCAGCGGGGGGGCCCCGGAAATGAGGGGTTTGAAGGCGCGGGTCGCTCTGGGAGAAGCCTACTGGAAGAGGGACGAAATCTACGCTAAGGTGGACGGAATCCCATATCTGGTGGACACTGGAGCTGAGGTGTCGATGACCCGCAGGAGCCTTGAGACAGTAGGACACCTGAAGATCCAAATTGTCACCGGAACCATCGAAGAGGTGCCAATTGAAGCGTGGAAGGGAATGGTGTGGGTACTAGGCCCGAAAAAATCTGATTATAGTAAGAGAGTTGAGAAGAAACCCAGAAAAGAATGGGGGCTCTGTGAAGAAGCGGTGGAATCTGCTGCAGTCAAGGTCAGTTCGTATAGAACCAAACCCGAGTAGAAACAACAGCCAGTGAACGGATGGTAAGAGTGACCGACCAACTAGGTGATTGTCCGCCAAGGACAGAGGAGACAACGACCCTCCTGGATCAGGCTGGAGACCGGTGATCAACGTTAAGGCCCTCAACCGACACTCAACCACCAATCAGGCGGGCCTCATCCACCCACAGGGGTCTCTGGAGACTCTGCAGGTTAAGAAGTTCAAGTCTGAGAAGAAAGAAGAGTTTCGGCAGCTGAGCCTGGACGGCCGTCGACCAAAGGCCTCTGAAAGGCCTGAAGAGGGCCATTCATGCAGCTGAAAGACTGGAACCCGGGAGTCTCATGGCGAGGTTGCTAGTGGGGGTGAGGTTGCTAGCGGAGGTGAGGTTGCTGATGAAGGTGAGTGGTGAGGATGATGACGCTGTGCTGAAGGTGTGAAACGAAGGAGGGGGTATGGTGTCTCTGTATCGGTGAGATAATTGAAGTGAGACGGAAGATATCGCTATCTGTGAGGCAAATGGGTTCAAAGGAGCTAAAAGTAGAACATTAGCTCACCATGATTTAGGAGAGAGAAAAGGAAAAAACATAGATAGCTGAGTTATGGCTGAACATGGAATTGGATGTGCTGCGGCAAAGGGCACATGCCGAAGAAGGAACACACGGGCGGGGAAAAACAAGGAAGTGGACCGCTACGTACAAGAGAGAAGACTTGTCTTTGTCGTGATGGAGAAATGGGACAGGACACCTAGAGGCCGGGTGGTCCCAACAGGAGATGTGAGGGAGGTGGTACTGGCCGCGCAGGGAGCGCTGGGTCATGTAGGCACGCTCCCCACATGGAGGAAAATTGAGAGAGGCAACAGCTCTGGATCGCCTGAAGCCAGATACGCCATGTTCTGCGAAACTGCGTTGTGTGAGGGCAATACAATGCAGGGAGAAGAGGAATGGGTTGAAGGCCGGACCATCAGAAGTACCGTGTTATGGAGATAACAGGGAAGAAAAAAGAGAGGAATACCTGTTGGTACTGTTGCGCTCTATGTTAGGTTATGGGGCAGGGAAAGCCATGGAGAAAAAAGAAAACCAACATAGTTCAGCAGATATTAGACGGTAATAGGAAGTTACTGAAGAGGAGAGGGATCCAGAGAGTGGAGCAACTGCCAATTTCAAGCTAGAAGGAACCAGGAACCGAAGATGGCTAGTGGCAGAGGAACCCCGCCATCCCATGTCAGACTAGCCACTGATGAAGGGATGGTGATACGAGAAACGACCTCAGCTCTCTCTGAGACGAGAGAGGGCTGAAGAACCTGAATTATAAGAAACGACCTCAGCTCTCTCTGAGACGAGAGAGGGCTGAAGAAATTGAATTATAAGAAAAATGACCTTGGCTCTCTGAGACGAGAGAGGGCTGAAGACCCTGCATTATAAGAGAAACAACCTCGGCTCTCTGAGAAGAGAGAGAGCTGAAGAAACTGCGTTATAAGAACTAAGACCTCGGCTCTCTGAGAGGAGAGAGGGCTGAAGAAACTGCATTATGCAAAGAAAGGATTCTTATCAGATGAAAAGAAGACCTTGGACTGGAGTGAAGTTAACGACGGCTAAGTGGGTTGAGGGGACCATCCCTCCCCTAAGAGTCCAGCGGGCAGGACCGCATAGCAGAAGATCAGGAAGACTCCAGACCGAGACCGAAGCTGATGAACCTTTGCTCGAGGAGAAAGGAGAAGAGAGCAACAGCAACTATATGGTGAACGACCTCGGACCGGAAAAAGGAATAAGAGTATATGCCAAGTGATGAAGAGCGACTCTGACCAGCTGGCAGCAGGCGGTAGAGAAAGGAAGAAAAGTATGGGAAGTAGCCCTATATGCGATAGCGGTGTGGGCACATCATAGTTAAGGAGGAGGACCTCCAGGAGGGAAAGTGGACCTCAGAAGACCTGCTGGTGGAGGAAGAAGCGGGACCGATATTGAAGGTGTTGAAGTGGAAAAGAGAGAGATGAAGATCGCCCTGTGAATGGTCTGGCTCAGAGGTCGCTCTGGGACTGTGGTTCTTTAACAACTTGAGCCAATTTTAATTTGCTTTGCTTGCTTGCTACCTGCTCTACTAACTCTGTATAGAGAGAATCACTACTGTGCCATCTGCACCTCCCATGCCTGACGGATTTCCCAACTCCTTGATGCAGCCCCTCCTCGGGGGGGACGGGAAAGGTCAGAGCGGAAGGGGGGTATCCCGACTGTGAAGATGCGAGTCGAGATGTGGATTCTGGAGATGCAGGGAGATGCAGGAGATGTGATTGTTAATGTTTGATTTTCCTGTGATTTCTGGTAGATTGAGTGTGTGATGTTTTACCAAGTAATCAAATTCTTCATCTAAGCTATTCTTCACTAAACTTTTCTTGTGGTTATTATTGATCGATTTACCTGTGATTTCTGTAGAATTGAATAGGAGTTTTAGACGGTACTCAGACATTTTACCCAGTAATTAAATTTTCAGTCAGTGACAACACTATGAACGTGATAGGAGGATGGCCCTGTGTGCAACGTGGCATGGGCGACCCGACGTGATCCAGCGGACCCGAAGATGTGCAGGCTTGGACGGCCGGCAAGGAGGCTGACGGTGGAGGAGGCTTGCTCGCCATGTCTGTGCCCACGACAGGGGGTGGGAAGCTGAGCGATTCCAAGGAGGGGGTGTCAAATGACCCGGAGAGATCGTTGGAATCAGCTCAGCTTCTAATCAATAATCACTATTAACTCTGTGTGTTAAAGGAGAGACGGATGTGAAAACAGAAAAAGTGGTAATTGATGTGATTTGGAATCAATCTATAAGCCATGACATGGGTGGGTGATTCAATAATTCAATGATCAGAACCGATGATTGATCAGAAAGATGTATTCGGTATGATTTGGGTCGGGACTGTGAGTCTCTGCTTTCAGCGGCTGAGTGGAGGTCACTGTGTACTCAGGGGAATAAAAACAACTGATATGGTGAACAAAAACAGGAGAGGAGATAGCAGTGCGGTGGGGTGAGGTAGGTAATGTAAACACGAGCCGGTAACTAGTCTAAACAGGTGAAGTGAAGTAACAGAAGGAGAGGTGATTTACGTGATTTGTAAGCAATTCCTAATCAATGAAATGTATGAAATGTGTGTGTGATTAGTCAAGGATCAGAAACAAAATGTATTAGTGATTTTTAACTTTTAACATAGTGTATGTTAAAGGGAAAAAAAAACTTATTTTTGTTGGGTCAGAAACGGACAGAGACAGAGAAGAGCGCATGTTCCTCGCTGGAATGTCAACAAGGCCGAGTTTCAAAACAATTCTGCCAGCTCCGGGCACCAAGACACAAACAGTCACCCAGGTGTGGGACAAAGTAGCGGGGGCACGCTGACCTCAGCATTAACGCTGTGACTATGGGACTGTGCAGAAAAGAATGAAATGAGGCGCACATTCTGTGGTTAAAGCTGAGTTAATCCAGCCATGGCTCAATTAAGGACATTATAAGACAGATGTGAAGTATGTAGAAATCATTGAAAAAGGATTAGCGTTAGCTGATAAGCTTTAGCTTAACGAGCTGTATAGCCAAGAAAAAACAAGGTAACCTTGAGGCTTGTGTGTGCCATGATGTCATGATGATTAAGGTGAACGCCCCTGCCAAAGCTGTAAACATGTGAAGTCATTGTGGGATGTGTGTTATGCATGATTATGTAAAATTATGCACGCCTCTGTATATGTGAATAACCAATCAGAAGTGTCATGTGAGTTTGAGGGAAATTATGTATGCATATGCAAAGGTGAGAGAACCAATCAGATGAAGGCTGGTGCGGGGCGAGCAAGGAGAGAGAGAGCACATAAAAAGAGAAGGCAGAAGGACTCGGGGTGGATTCCTGGAGCGATTTTCAGACGAAGAAGGACTAGCTGAAACCTGGACGAGCGAACCCCCATCCGAAGGATTAACTGGAAGGATTTACTTCAAGAAAAAGAAGACAGAAAGACGCTTGGAACAGGATCTACGAATTTTTCCCAATTCTTGAAGGAATAATTGGAGCCTTTTTGGTTAGCCTAGCTCACCGCTAGCAAGGAGGAGGGGCCGAATCAGCATACCGGCCGGCCTGATCGTTTGAGCTCTCTCTCTCTCCCTCCCTGCCAGCGGCCTTGAAAACGCATGATGGCCACGTGTGTCTCTCAGCCTGTCCTTGACCAACCAGATGAACTGATCAGTAAGCCACAGCTTTAATTTGCCTTTTTAGAATTATAAATTGTATAACCAATCAATGCTGTTGCTTAACCTTGCTAATCTGCTTTAATAAATATAAAAACTGTCATAAGACGTCGTTGTGGACATTATATCTGTATTCAGAATTTTGAAGACTTGTTTATGCCTCTGCACTAACACACAGGTTCTTATGGGTTATTTTAGCCACATTTTTGTCAAATTGTCCCTGAGGCTCGCTGTCCGAGCCGCTAAAGTTTTCCTAGCCTGTAACAAGAGCCCAAATCGTGAGAGAAGAGCTGCCGTTAACAGACGTGACCGATAGCTGGACTTCGAGCCACCCGGCTATTCCTCTGAAGGACAGTTATTGGAGTGAGCGGGGCATACGTTTGGAAGTAGGCAGTGAGAGCTAGGCGTATCTTCTCGACACCAGCTTAAATAAGTTGAGGAAATCTAGTGAGGAACCTCTCCTAGACCGCAACTTCTTACCCGTAGGATGGAGAGCTGGTCCCGGTGACAGACTCTGCTAGTCAGAGACTGAACCAAAACTGGGGGATTTTACAGGTTTTACAAACAGCAGAGCAGCAGAAGCAATCATACTTGTACATTCTGATCACACAACCTTTTGCATGTCTGCAGGGTGTGGTAGAAGCTGTCTAAAACCAACATCTTCTGCGTGGTAGCTTGACCTATTTCAAAACAATACTTCCCCTGTCAGTGATGGTTATGAATACTTCTCACCCTTTCTTTCTCGATTTATTTCTCACCTTCCTATTCTGTCTCTTGGTCTCGCTGGTGTCTGTTTCTGAAGTTGCACTTTTTTCTTTACTTCAAGTTCTTATCTCTCCTTTGAGTTTTGTTTCTAAAAGTATTTTTTTTCTTTCCTTTCTCTAATGTTACTCAGAGCCATGTTCAGTTCTTAGAAGAGTGTTCAGAACAGCATCAATGGGAAGAAGCAACACGAGACACTACTGAAGTTCTCTGATGGTACTCCCCATACAGAAGAATCCCCAAAAGAAACATCTGGGTGACATGAGGTGCAATATCTTTCAAAGGATACCAAGCAGTTTTTATTTGAGCAGGACTGATGGACAACTCAAAAGACCTTCCTGATCAGAATTAGTTTACTTTACCTCATGTGTAATAGTTTGTTTTCAGACTGGTTGGAAATCCCACAAACAAACTCTAACTGTTTGTTTTCCTAATATAGCTAGTGGTGTCCTACTAACATCATCTCTACAGTGGTCTCACCTCTGAAAAGGACATTGCTTCAGAAGACATGTGGTCCTGTTTTTTTTGTTTTTTAAGAGAGAATACTACAGCTTTCTGTTGGCAGCAAATAATCTGTATACGTGAAGTCTTTTTCTCATTATACTGTCAGGAACTGTGATATTTAACATGTTAACTGAGTCTACAACGCAGCTCAGTCTCTTGGGTTTGTATTGATTAATTACATTTTTGTGCGATTCTATAAGCATTACACAGTCTGTGCTTGAGATGAACAAGCTGAAATTGTTAATGTTTTCTATCATCTTTCTATCTGTATTGGCCAGGCCACTCTTAATAAGTCCATCCCTTCTTTCTATTCAGTGTTATGGAGATCTCCTGAAACCTATCCCAGCTGTCTTTAAGTGAAAAGCTGAGTTCCACCCTGGACAGATCGACAGTCCATGGTGGGCCACATATGACAACGCGACATGCTCACTCCTATGACCAATTTAGAATCACCAGTTAGCCTTGGACTGTGGGGAACACCAGAAAAAGGCTCCAGCTGGGATTTAAACCAGGAAACTTCTTGTTCTGAAGCAACAGTGCTAACTAGCAAGCCCCTGTGGTGTTTTCTTTAGAGATTCCCCTTGGTTAAGAGCAGTGTAATTGAGATTCTATTATATGCTTTCATTCCATAATAATTCTATTTTATGCTTTTGTTCAGAGTCTATAAAAAAAGTTGCATGAAACTGTTGCTTTTTAAAGAGAAGGATGTTGCATTCATGAATGAATGGTTTGTGTTTGTCTGTCTGTAAAGACTGCAGAAAACCATCTCAAACCAGATCCACCGAGTGGGAGAGAGTTACGAGTAGTGTTTTCGCATCTGCTTTAAGCAGCTTTAGTGAGAGAAAGCAGGATGTGGCCTTGAGCAGTCGGTAGGCTACTTCTCCTCACATATGTTCCCTGATAAAAGATAAAATAATTAATCACTTTCCCACAGCTAAATGTACTGATCATGGGATAGTACATAATCAGAGACACTTTGACTCTGATTGGAAAGCACACAAAAAATGCATAGCTCTGATAGGTTGGAACATTTAACATTCCTGTAACGAATGTAAGCTCCACGAGACATCTTACTTTAGAGGTACTGAGGTCAAGCTACAAGCACTGAGGTGATCGTGCTTTTGCTGTTGCTGGTCCCAAGTTGTGGAATATTTTCGCTAACTTTGGGACTTTTAAATCATAGCTTGAAACCTATTTATTATGAACAGCTTTTAATATCAGTCAGTGCTGTAACACATTTCTGACCAATGCTTTATTTTGATTTTACATTTATAAGTCAAGGTTTTATGTTTTTGAGGGTGATTTCAGTAATGGTTTTATGTCTGAACCTGTTTTTTTTATTTGGGATTTTTTTGTCCATTATCTGTTCTGCTCTTATACATTTTATTTATAATTTCATGCAAAGCACATTGGTTGCCAGGTGGTTATTGTAAGGTTCTACATTAAAAAAGGTTGATTGATAAATTGACTAAACAGTCATCATCAGACATCATCAAGAAATGCCCTACCCTACCTTTAAGGAATGGCATTTGATCAGGAACACGTGTGTGCCACTTATCCCCTATGGACCCTTTTTCAAGGGTATAAGGGTTTGAGTTTTCCATAAACCTAATTTTAAGACCTGGTTAAGGATCAGATTGTTTCTTATTCTGTTTTATTATGCCCTCTAACACAAAATATTGGCATTAAAAGATGAGGTGTTTTTTTTTTTTTTTTTTTTTTTACATGATTCTGTTTTAATGATGGTCCTTTGATGGCAAAGTTAATCAAAATGAGCATGGTGCTGTCATCTAACCTTCAACTAACTTCACCGTAGCTCCACCCCCCTCCCCTTCCTCTGAAAACAAACCTATGCCCTTGGTAGAGCTCTCCTCATTAAAGCCCCATCAGCAAGTCACATCATTACCTGTTTACCCCTTTCACTCCTCTCTCCTCCCTCTCTTCGGCTCTCTCTGTTAGCCAGCCAGCTGCCACACACTCCAGAGGATACTCCAATTACAAACAACACATAGAGACACGCAAACCTGCACCGGTGGATATTCCAATTAAATCTAACGCACCGCACAAACACACTCAAACGCAGATAAATGTGAAGTTGCTGGTGGACATGCTAATTAGTAGAGCAAACATGGCATGGATGTTGCTCAACTCATCGACTGAGACATGGCACACACACACACACACAAAGGATATACACTTTATAAGGTCAAAAATACACACACAGATGACTTCACACATGAACGCCCCCTACAAGCACCATGACACATCATCACCTATGAATGGTAACAAATACAAAACAATACACAGAAGGTCAGGAGCTCGCTGTCATTCACGCTCAGTGGCGTAAAGGTTACAGAAGCTGCCAGCAGGGATGATCTGGAGGGAGGTTCCATCTATGGGAAGCAGACATGTGACCCCCCTGTTTGGTAAGGCTGGACTCTATTGTCAGGATGTGAGGAAATACAAAAGGTCAATTTGGGGGGAGGAATAAAATCTCACTGAGTCGCTCAAACCTTCCTGCATCATTAATTATCCCAAATCTCTATGGAGAAAAAAAATGAGAGTGAGAGAAGGAACGGCGCTACGGAACATCCCAGCAAGAATATAATTTCCCCGATGTGTGATTAGATGGGATCACTTTGATGTGAGCTTTATGCCAATGTGACTGAGGCTGGCACCGGTCTTGAAAGGAAAACGGGCTGAGGCGTGGGGAAAGGGAGAAATGAAAACTGGCTTACTGACACTCCAAAACAGCAAGAGACTATAAGAGTTGACTCTTTTGTTGAGTAGATGAAGGAAGGCCTTGAACGCTCAGTGGATATGAAGGTTTGTCTGGAGAAGAAAATGACACGGTCATACAATAATTCCATTTAAGATTGTACTGCTGGCTATCTCAAGGACACAAGCAAGAATACTTCATCTAAGCTATTTGGCTTTTAGTTGTATAGTAGCAAGAAAGTGCCAACTTTTTTTTTTTTTTTTATTAATCTGCTCCAGTGTGACTTATAGTCTGGAAAATACGGTACTTCGGTTGATAAAAAAAAAAAAAAGACAAACACTGAACTTGCTATTCAAAAGAAACAGCAGATGTAAACCAGCCATGCCCATGCAAAAAGAAGATCTCTGGTTATACCTTCCGATCAAGAGAAGGTACATTTATTGTGTATGACCAAGAAAAATAGTGTACAACACCGAAGGAATGTGGAATGTGTTTGAATGTGATTCACACACGCAACACCCAACGAGGAAGGTCCAGATGTGGATCACTGAAGGAATGTGGTCCGCACACCCATTGCCCAACAAGTCTGGTTCATATATGCAACGCCGAACAAGGGCCTGAGACCGAACGAAAGGGCTGCTTGGTCTCGTGCTCTCAGTTTGGAGAGGAGCAGGAGAACAATTTCATCATTAATGTGTGAGACGAACCAAATAGGGTGCAACAGAAGTAAACTAGTTGGAAAGTAACTGGAATTCCTGTGAAAAAAAAATAGCAATAAATGTGATGGGGGAGGAGTTTATTTGACAGCTTGTCACTTAATTTAAAGTATGCCATGCAGCTGGGGTGTCTGGCATGCTGTCATAATCCTAATAGCTAAAATGAACTGAAGCATCGCTGCAGGTTACACTCAGTGAGTAAGTGCAAGAACTGGCTGTTTGTGAAAGCACAAAAACAAAGAATCTGGATGCCCAAATTAAAGAATAAATGTCACAAGGCACAACACAGAATCTTCAATGAGGTAACAAGAACTCACAAGTCCCGGCAAGCATCTCTGTTCATGACTCTGTCATTGGACAGGCAGGGTGATCATGACAGAGCACCACAGAGGAAGCTACTGCTCTCAAAAAGAATTGGGAATCTGCGGTTTTACTGGGGCCCTGCGATGAACTGGTGACCTTGTGTACCCCTGCCTTTCACCCGAAGAGAGCTGGGATAGACTCCAGCAGATCCCCGTATGCCAGGATTAAGCTGGCATAGATAATGGAAGGATGGATTACATAGACTATGTATGACACAAAAAGGGGAAACACGTTACCATCATCAAAACATCATCACAGCGCATAAATATGATGGAGGGAGCATCATGATATGGGCTGGCTTCGCTGCCTCAGGGCCTGGACCACTTATGATCACAGAGGGAGAAATAAACTCCCAAGCTTCACAGAATATCCTCCACCATAGAATCAGATTGGTTGTCTGCCAGCTGAAGCTCAGTAGAAGCTGAGTGATGTAGCGGGACAATGACCCGAAGCATCAAAGAATGATGCTTCAGAAAAAGTCAGAGCTGGGACCTCAAGTCCACATACAAAATGTTTCCACAGCAACTCCAAAGGCTTCAGTCACTTACAAGCCATTGTTAACTTCTTTAAGTTTATGAATTAACTTCTGACTCCTTCACAACTGTGGGTTTACAATGTTTTCGCTCTTTGATAAAAAGCGCATAACAGCCCTTTCAAAACCAGCAAAACACCTAAACCGCTATTCATCTGTTCACAACCATGTCCCTGTGTCTATTCACACCTTATCTATCCACAGTGCGCACCTTTACTTTACAAAGGCATACGTGCTTAGCATCGGGAGGCACAAAAACTGACACCTGCGATCAATGACCGGCCATGAATCTCAATGAGTATATAAAGTGTTTTATTGTTATAGGCAGAATAGTTGCACTATCAAGAAATGGAATCGATAACTCTCTGCCGCAGCAGCTCCTTTAAACACAACACTTTGCAATTTGTGTGGTTTTATGAATCAGATTTGCTACATCAGTCTGTGTTTGTGTGCCTGCCCCTCAAACTCTAAGCTGTTAAAGGTAAAGGACAACTACATGTAGGCTGCCAGAATGTCGCTCAACAAGTTACGTAGCTGATTGTTGTTTTGTTAGTGTTTATGCAGATTGATACGCTGTTGATTAACATCTATTAAGATCAAGTTAAACAACATTTTGGCAGGTGAACACTGGTGTTGCCCTCAATGTGCTGGGCATGACTGCCTACGACCGACGGTTCTGTTGCTGGGGGGCAAAGTTGGCTGCCATGGGCGAAACTAGTCATCACCTCAGCTCTCTGCTTCTGGCAAGCCACCTTCACCTCTGAACTATTGGAGGCCAACCTGGAAGAGTCTGGGTCGTGGCTGCAGTCCAACCACGCCGAAGCTCACAGCATCAGGTTCCTTTTCCATCCTAAACCACTTAGGTGGGGCTGAGGTGCGGCTAGTGACAGATGGCTAGACGGAGCTCAGCCAAAGCTCCAGCAGCTTTCATTTCAGCTCTGACAGTCCTCACTTCAGATGTCATCAGAAGCAAGGACAGACTCAGTTAGAATGAATGTCAAGTAGCCTTCGCTAATATCATTAAGATAACCTAAGCTAAAACAGGTAGCTTGTTGTCACTGAATTAACTTGGGCATGTTTCATTTGACTGCCACACTTTTTCATTTCCACCCATTTTCCCAGTTGGGCAGAATTGGTTCCTGGAAACATGGCGTCTTCTAAAGGGAGAAAAAAACTACTCTTCAGAAATGTATGAGTCACAGAGGGTTTGGTCAGATTGTGGTGTTGTAAAAGAAATTAATCAAAATCACCACCCAAAAAACAAACAAACATCACTCAAGTATACGACAAACCAGGTACATACCATATAAGTACTGTCCTCAGGAGACTACTCTGTGGGCAGCCTGAGGTGTTACATTTGCGGTTTCCGGTACATTTCCAAACAAGCTGCATCTCACTGCAGTCACTCACCCTGCATACAACATCTCATCTCTCATACTGGTATATTACAATAGTTTATCAACTGTGACACAAAGATCCAACCTGCTCCAGTTAAGGATAATTCACTCTGATGATGAACTGGCAGACATCATCAAAGCTGTGAAAAACAAACATTGATTTTTATGATGACAGAACACAACACATAAGTGATAATGAAGAATGCCAGAATAAGGCACCTTGTTGTCGGGCTTCACAGTAAACAAGGACAAAATGACAGCTTGTGGTGGCAGCATTAAATCAAGTCTGAAAGTGGAATTTCTACTCCTCTAAAATGTCATAATTACTTTTCAAAATATTTTGGTTAGCCTTCTTAAGCACAAAAACAAAGTATAACTAACAATCCTTTCTTAAAATATGCAATTGAACACAGTATGCCAATAACATACGATACATCCAACACTGAAAGTATCTAAATCATCATGGCCCCTGGACATCAGGCTCCCTGCAGCAAACACAGCTCACTGGTTTACCCTCTACTCCCATCATAGAGTCTCCAAGAGTCAATTACATGTTGGAAGAATAAACTGAACACAATCCCTCTCAAATCCTGGACCACGGCATGGATGCGACCAATCAGCTGGACAGAAAATCCTCTTTACTCAGAAGAGAGTGTCAGGAGATGTTGGATTCTAAGCCAGTGGTATAGCTATAGTTGTAAAACATCTTTCCTTTGACACCAAGAGATCCAGTTCATGTAGCAGTGAAAAAAAATGTGGGTCTGAACTGCAAAATTACCTGAGAAGACTTTCATAACGCTCAAAGAAAGCACATAAATTACCATTTATTTGTTAATTTATTTACAAAAAAGATTATTTATTAACTTATGTTAAAAATATTTCTTAAGTTAAGAATGTTGGAGAACACTGCAGATCCTCCCTGCAACAAGTTGATTAAACCACAGCATGACTGCAGTCAGAGAACTCTTCAGGTTGTCTGCAATACAAACTCGTTGCCGCCGTGAGTTATAACCGTCTACAATGAGTCTGTAATGAGACTGTAATGAGAATTACTGGAAAGCATTACTGAATTGAACTAGATTGAAGCCCTGCATTCATGTCCATAGAGCTACACATGCGTGGAGTCTTGATCAGCCATTGCATTAGAGGCTCTGACAAGTAAAGTCAATAATATTGATCCCTTTGTCACAATGCAATGATCTGCTGGGAAATCTAGGTCCCATGTGGATATTAACATGGTATGCATCTCAAAGCATACTCAAAACTCTACATCAATACTGTACAGTACTGTATATTCACTCCATGTGGACTTTATCTTACAAATAGGGATTCAATTGGGATTTTTTATGTGAGGCTCCAGTTTCAAGAGTTGCAAAGGGCATGTATGGATATACTACTGAACAAAAGCTGAATGACATTACTTGACAAACTAAATTTAAACAAGACAATGCATCCCTCTGGTCTGCATGTCAATCAGAGTCAGTCAGTCTGCACATGATTTTCAGTCTATCAATCATCTTTCTGTAAGTGCACTCTCTTGTGTTTCTTCAACTAGAGCAACGGTGTTGTTGAGACTAGCGGAGAATAAAAATAGAGCACCACTGGCTTTTCCACATGTCAGATGTATATTTTAAAGAAGTCTGATATATTTGTGTCATCCATTTATACATCTAGATCTGAATCTTACAAATATAACAAAAATACATAAAATAAATTGTTTTATTTTAAAAAATCATATTAAGTATTGCTTCTATGAGAAGCAAGGCAGAAATAAATTGATAAAGACAGCAGGAGAATTAATTTTCATTTGATAGTTTAGAACTGACCTCTTGGTAAGTCCCCCCACCACCACGCCCCCACCCCATCCCCTTAGTTACTGTTGCTCAGTCGGACAAGCCATCTGTGTCGTTTACTCTTTTGCAATGGTGACTTCCGGGCAGAAGACGTCATCCCAATATGTTCTAGAAAAAAATTGGTCACAAAAGGACCACCTTTCAAATATGACTTAAATAGGCTACAGATGGATATGTACAAAATCTTAAAATAGATGCAACTGGTAAATAAGGTTGAACTGGAGGGGAGGGTTTACAGATCACAGAGCGAATGGGAGAAGCCTCAACATCCAGGATCAAAGCTGCTCATGCAATGCAAGGTAAAATCAAATGAATTTACATTTAATTTGTTTAATTTTGAGAGGCATATCTTCAGATCCAGACAGCTCGTACATAGGGAACGTGAGCTGGGTTAGACGGGTTAGTTTTACCCTACTGCTGTGCCATTTCAATAGTAATCCTAGTACTACTACGACCTATCTGGCATTACTTATGAAGTTATGAAGCTATGATAATGCTATCTACCTAGCACTAGATATAAAGTTATAACTCTTGGCCTAGTGCAAAAGTCTCATTGCCTCTATGCGTGTGTAAAAAAGCTTCAAATTCTCTGGATTACTAGGTTGCCAAACATAGTAGAATTCCCAATATTTCACTACTTTCTGTGGCGGCAGCTTGAGTAACATATGAAACATTAAAGTTGATTTGATTCTCAGCGTGAGATTTCAATGGTATGACGTGAGAGCTTGTGAATCGCTTGACTGTCACAGTGAAAAGACAAGACTTGGCATCTCTGCTAGAACAAACGTTGACATCCTTGCTGATCTTCTGGACATTAAGTTGGCTGTGTCTCCTGCTGCTTAATCCAAAGCAGACATTTAACTCTGTCTTGTTTGTGTTTAGAAACAGAATCAAATATACTCCATTGCCCATCTTCTTGGGATACCTGGATTTGGTAAATTACCCCAGGGACGTGGTTAAAACATTTTCTTTTGGTGTAAACACAGAAGATTTTCCAATATTGTTCTATGGAGCTCAAAGCTACAGATGTTAAGTCCCAGTCATTGTGCAACTGATACTCAACAGCCATTGGCTCATCTCCGTTCAAGGGGCGGGTCTTAACAACAGGTCAGTTGGTCTTATTAGCATACATTACCGAGCTATGGTATACTTCATTCTGATATAGTACTCAACCCACTGATATTATGACCTAACTCTTCTAGGTGAACATTTCAAGGAGCATTTTTTGTTCTATTGGTTAAAACTGTATTTATACTCCAATAAGAAATCATTTGTTGCCCTTCCTGCAAATCAGCAAGACTCTCAGCCTGTTTCCATGGTAGATGAGTGCATTTGTCTCTGGCATGCTCGCGTGACGGATGTTGCAGTAAGCAGACAGAATTGGAGCCGCCGTTACCTGTCAGTGCTGATGCCAGCAAGGTGCCTTGATATGAGAAGGCACCAAAAACTGCTGAGAGTCAGAAAAAAGTATGTATTCAAAACAGCTAAAGCCATAAAAAGGCTCAATGCTGCAAGAAGTAAAACAGAAGTTTATGGCGATGCAGTGTTTCCTCCATGACAACAATTGATACCTTGGTGGCCATACTTGTAATTTTTACCATTTCATTAATCGCATTCGGTCCAGATGATGGGAGGAAAACCTTATTCATCTCTGACATGCAGTTAGCCCATCTGCCTATTTTAAACACTAATGTAGACTAGATTGCATCACACATGTAATCTACGGTAATTAGCTGGTGTTATATGCTTATTTTGTACTACCAGTCATGTGATCTATCGGTGTCATTCTGAGCAAAAGAGGGTGAGCATTTATGCAGTATACTTTCATTTCTTTCCTGCAAATTTTCAAGTCAACACCTATTCCACCTTTAAAGTTTCAGTATAATTTTGTTAAGTTTAAACATTAAGACAGATATCAGCAGTTTTTTTTCCTTTGCTCCCCATCTTTCTATGGAGTCATGAGTTAATTTTTTTTTTGAGTCCGTGCATTGAAAAGTAGCCTCTGGGAGGGAAAGAGGGAGATGCTGACAGATATATGGGCAGATAGAAAGACTTTTATTGTTCCAGAGCTGTGAAATTCCAGTGTGACAACAGCAATGTTAAAGCACAACATGCCAAAAACACAGAGATGAAAGGGGGAAAAAAAACAAAACACAACAACAATATGATCCCAGTGGTGAAGTATGGTGGAGGCAGCATCATAATCTGGGCTTGCTTCTCTGCCTAATGGCCTGGACCAGTTAGATGGATCAATGTATCGATGATTCAATAGATAAATATGTACTCACCCTTTCTGCAGACTGTGACGTTCCAAAGAAGATGGGTATGAAAGCCAGCCAGATGATACAGGTGGTGTACATGGTGAATCCGATGGGCTTGGCTTCGTTGAAGGTTTCAGGCACGCCTCGCGTCTTGATGGCGTACACTGTGCACGTCACCATGAGCAGGATGGAGTAGCCCAGGGAGCAGATGAGAGACAGGTCTGAGATGTCGCACTTGAGGACCCCACGTGCCGCCATGGGGTCCTGGGTCCGCTGCTCACCGTAGTCCACCACAGTGTGGGGAGGGTCCATAGCGAACCAGACGAACACGCCCAGGAGTTGAACTGAGATCAGAGAGAAGGTGATGACGAGCTGGGAGGCAGGAGAGATGAACCTGCAGAGGAGGAGATGACTGAGGTGAGGAAGAGGTGCATAATGGCATGAAGAGGACCTCGTAAATTTCATTTTTCATAAAACTAATAAGGCTTTTTCAAAGACACTGAAGGCCGCACAAAGGAACCTTTACAATTTTGGCTTAAAAGATCCCCTCATTGGCGTGAAGGTTAAGTTGCTTAAAGCTGAAGCAAGAAAGAATGTAAAAGGCTGAACTGGAGAGAAAAAATACAGATAATCTTCTGCAGAATATGTCTAAGAGATTAAAAAAAAAAAAAACAGATGTAAAAAAAAGAAAAAAAAAACAGCTGATTGTGTAAAGCGGATGTGAACTTGATCATTGCGAGAACCAACATTAACATTTCATCCACTTAGTTGACACTCTTGCATTGACACTCACACTGATTGCAAACAGTACAGTAGCAGCATGTGAGTTCATGACTCATAAATAATGCATAAAAAATAAATGAGTAATGATTGCACTTAACTTTCACTTCCTCCTTATTAAGTCTTTTTGAGTGCACAAAAAAAAAAAAAAAACACCCACAGCAACATTAACTGCCACTACACCCACGAACAGACGATGCGAGCACACGTCTTTACCTGGGCGCCGTCACAGACTTCTTCCCTTGTTCAAAAATGCGGTGTATCCTATTGGTCTTTGTGAGCAGTGCAGCATAGCTGAAACACATCCCCAAGCCCAAGAAAATCCTCCTCAATGAGCACACGCCCACATCCGGCGTGGCGATCATCAGGAACGTGATGGCGTAGCACAGGAAGATCCCCGTCAGAAGCACGTAGCTCATCTCCCGGCCGGACGCTCGGACGATGGGCGTGTCGTTGTACCGCACAAAAGTGACTATGACGAAAGAGGTGGCGATGATCCCCAGCATGGAGATGAAGACGGGGAAGATGGCCCAGGGGGAGTGCCACTCCAGCTTGATGATGGGGATCGGGACGCAACCGGTGCGGTTGGCGTCGGGTCGCATCTCGTATGGACAGAGCTCGCAGGTAAACTCTGAAGCCTGAGGGAGAAAGTTGCAACACTGTGTGTTAAACAGACTTTGCCTTTAAAGGAAACATATTATGCTAGAAGGGAAATTGTCTAAAGGGAAGGCAAGTTCATTTGTATAGCACATTTCATGGACAAAACAATTCAAAGTGGTTTAAATAAAACATTAAAAGCATTGCAGAAAAAAAAAGAAAAGGTAATATGAGGAGGCTGGAGAAATCTACTCTCATATGGGTCGGTGATGTCACAGAATTGAACATATATTTGAACATATTTTGAGAGTTTAACGTGGAAATGAGCAAAACCAAAGCATTTATGCAATGTTTGATTTCAAAAGTACAAAGACAACACTCCATTAAACTAAATTAATATATCTTACAGTTGTGTTCAATTGAAGTGAAGGGTTGAAATTATTGGCCCTCAAACAATTTATAATCGCAACTACAGTCTTTATGAATAACAGCTGACAACCATCTCTCATAGTAGCTCCTAACTAAATTGGATCTTAGCCTATTCCACCATGGCGAATATTTCCAGCTCATCCACACTGCTTCTTAATATTAACTGGATATTAACTTTGAGTCCAGGACCTCAATTTTAATGTCTTTCAAAACAATTTGACAAGTTTAGATCCATGTATTTGGTCACTGTCTTATTAGAAGACTGTTGATCTAAAGTTAGGACTGGTAGATAATGCATTGATCTTATTGTTCAGAATGGAAACATAATGGCCAAAAAAGCCCTCCACAGCATTATGCTCCTGCCACCATGCTTCACTGTTTGTCGGTTTACGGTGTCTCTCTTCATTTGGCAACAAAAGCAGCATTTTGATAATGGTATGGTAGCACCCAAATGCAGCACAACAACTCAGGAACAGTTTGTAATGAGCTTTAATCGTTCTCAGATGAGGCAGGAAGGTAATACAGGAACGCTTGGAGATGACTGGTAAGGCTGTCGTATTTACCGGGGCTGAGACAAGGAGGGACGATCTGAGGCAAGATGAGTAGAAACCAGGAGCTCAGTCTGTAGGTGAGTGCTGGAGAGTCAGGCATGACGCAAAGAACAATCTGGCAAGGAGTGGGAGATCTGCAGTGGCGTAAATGCAGGCTGAGTGATGAGCAGCAGCTGGGAGCAACAGGTGAGAGTGATGAATGCTAATCAGGTGTGCGTGGGGGGGTGGGGAGGCGTGGCAGAGAGAGTGAGACCTTCCACAGCAGCAGAAGAGCAGAAGAGCAGGCTGTGACAGCATCATTGTGTATCATCAGACCAGAGGACAGACTTCTAAAACTCATTCCCGGTGAAAACAGTCTGGGTGGGCCATCTCTGTCTACGATCAAAGCTCAGCTAAAACCGTCTACGCCATCACTCCCAGACGCTGCTGATGAAATGATGCTGTCAACTGCCATACTCTCACTTCAACATTTTAACTACTTCAGCCTCAGCTCGACAGCTGAAGATAAGACACACAATATCCACTTCTGAGAAACATTTTCAAGTTTTTCATATTTTACACTAATTTCCTTAATTACTGCTATGTGTCAACAGATTACTGAATTTAAAGAAAATGAATGAATTCGAAATGTTTAAAATGCGTGCTCCAATAGGAGTTAGCTGCCATGATAAATATTTTCTAGCTCTTTTATTGCTTCCTGAGTGAGGGGAAGCTCTGCACATGCACTTGCCTCCTTATAGATTTTTTTTCTTCACATAATAATAAGGATGGACCAAATTGTCCATTAGATAAAATTAAGACAGGAGATGTATTTTTGTAATAGGTGATTAGACCCTTTCCCTCAGCACATATTACACACTTCCATTTCCTTTCCATCTGCGGGGTTCCTCCTGCATAAATGTATCTAAAATAGGACACTTAGGCACACTTTTTTGATTGCTTAAAATGAGTTCTCTTGCAATATACCGTATACCAAATATACACCGTCACTCTTGCTCCACGCAACCCTGTATGCGGAGCAAAAGTCTGCAGTCCTGCTCTCTGAAAACAAATATGCAGAGAT
This sequence comes from Hirundichthys speculiger, assembly GCA_018398805.1. NCBI lineage: Eukaryota > Metazoa > Chordata > Actinopteri > Beloniformes > Exocoetidae > Hirundichthys > Hirundichthys speculiger. The sequence goes on from JAGFBZ010000258.1 coordinate 4,246,372, forward strand.
GAACATGTTGCCTCTGCACACAAGTCATATATATATATAATGATGCGCTGTAACTGTATTTGTTTAAAGAGGTTTAAATGGTAAAGTTGTATCAGGTGTCTCAGGTTAAAATCATCAATATCTACATGTTGTGACTTATTTTGAATTTAAGCTTGTGCAGGCTTCAGAACCACCATGGTCCAGTTTTGCTTGGTCCTAAGAGTGATCTCCAGTCCCACGGGGAACATTTCAAAAGTGGAGCGCTTGCGATCGCTGCCTGCCCAGCTGGATCAGGCGATAATCACGCAGGAGTGTACTAATTAAAGACGTATATCTGTCCATGTCTTGTTTTTCCAGAATCATACACTGATCAGACATAAACATCAGTCCTCCTTGCTCTAATGAAGGAGCTCTGACCAGTCAGAGTCTGGACAAAGAACATCCGAGGATGTCCAGGAGTGTCTGGTCCCGCTGATGTTAATACATCTTTTGGGCTCTGCGGATTGCGCAGTGGGGTCTCTGAGGAACGGGATTGCTTCCCTGAGATGCCATCAGGTCCCTTCAGATTGCTGTGTTTTTGAGCGCTTCCTGAATGAATTTATTGACGGGCCCCACTGCTGACCTGCTGGGGGAGCTGCTCCTGCAGGTGAAAGACGTCACCATGTTGCGGCTGCATAACTGGTCTGCAGAAATTCTTTGGGAGGTGTCACGTGCCAAAATAGGATTAATGTGAAGGATTAATGTGCCAGGTGTTCCCAGCAGATCATTGGAACAAGATAACCAGTGTTTACTCACGGTACGCATCAGTGGTCATAATGCTACGCTTGATCGGTGCACATTTAGAAAGGACAAGTGGTGTTAAATAAAACGTGTTTTTCGACTGCTAAGCTGACCCTCTCCTTACGTATGGCTCAAATCTCTTTTAAAACCCTCTCAACTGTTCAGACCCAGCCTCCACAGCCTCCTGGTTTTACATAGGAACTATACACAAGGCCCATGTCATTGTCAGTATTTATAACTGTCTTATTGTTGTTTGTGTCATTCTGTAATTACACCACCAAACAGCAGGCGATGATGTAGGTCCTGCTGAGTTTCCTTTTATTATTCCCTTTATGGAGCTCAGACATAGCGGCAGAGCCAATAAATAATAATCTATTTCAGATGAAGCTGATATATGCTGAATAAAAGTTATTTATACTGAGATTACAGCATCACCGCTGCAAGCAATCACTGCGTCTAGTTAGCAGTGCTTCACGAAATATAGTGCTCTGCATGTATCCGTTTGTAAAACACAGGTCATTTTACAGCTTTTTTCCCCCCTTTTTTTCTTTCTTTTTTTTATTAAAATTACACAGTTTTTTTTATCATAAGTATTTGCACAAACTAGATGGGCAGACAAACGGAGCTGAAGCAAATAAGCAGTGGAGCTAAAACATCTTTTAACGATTATCCAGAATCACAGTGGCTGGCAGAGTGCGAAGCCACGATGAATCAGACCAGACAGCTTCCCTTTTGATTTTACACGACAAACAGCAGTTTCAGCAATCTGTGTGTTTTATAAATATTCACTCAATCATTCATAACTGTGACAATCCTGAATAAAGATTTATGGAAACCTGTGAAGCTAACATCTTGGGAGAAAGATTCCTGCATCAGCTACATGATAATTAACAGGACGCTCTTCTTTTCACCTTTAAAAAAAAGGGTTTTTATCCACTGGATACATATTGATCATTTCTGTGTGTTTTCCACGGTTTAAACCTCTCAGTCCCGTCGGCTGGCGTTTCTTCTTTGGAGATGTACCTGATAGTGGTATCCCTCGCAGCGTTCACAGTGCCAGCAGCAAGGCACGCCCTTCACAACCTTCTTCCGTTCGCCCGTGCGGCAGGGGAGGCTGCACACGGAGGCTGGCAAAGACGGGTCACCTGCCCGCCAACGCATGGCCTCCATCTGAGAGGAGTGAAGAGGAACACACGTGCAATTAATCGGCCCTCTCCGTCTTCTAACAGCATTAAATGCAGCAAAAAAGAAATTAAAAAAAAAAAGCAGCATCTGCTGAAGCTCAGACTGGTGTTTGTTAACAGCCCTTTAGTACTGTGTACCTGCAGAGAAAGTGTGTTTTGAGGGTTTTTTGGAGAGCAATTAGCAGCCCCTCTGATCGTTTTCCTGCGTGTGCTTCCAGGCACGAAACTAACACCAGCTTGTCTGGAAGCCAGCTATCAGGCCATAATCAGATCTGGCTCAAAAAGTCCATCTGCATTATCCTTTGTGCTCCTGTCTGGCATTACAGTATCCCTGAGCTTTCCATGTGTCTGCTTCGTGCCACTCTCCCTGCATGCGCGTGTTTAAATTGCAGTTAAGCGAGCGAGAGTTTGAGAGAAAGTCTGTCAGCGTGCCGGATCCCCGAGGTCCATCTGTTGTCACTGGTGCTGGGTAAAACAGAGCGATGCTCGCACAGAAGTGCCAGTCCTCCGAAAAATAGTCAGTAGGAAGAAGTCATGTGGGATCGAAAGACTGGGATTCATTTAAATATTGAGAGTCAAGTAAAATACACCCCCACAGAATTCATACACCAATGTTTTGTGACAAAAATTTGTTTTCAAATATACCGACAAGGTACTGTTCCCACTGTTTTTATTGATAAGCTTACATTACACACAATGGGAAAAAAAAAGTTTGTCATAAAAGCAACAAGTTTCACAATTCAGTTCAGTTCAGTGATACCTGATTAATCTCTAAATTGAAATTGTGACTGTGGGCTGGTTAAGCAGGTGGACTGTATGATGGCGTCTCCTACTCCAACTAAACGACGATGAACCAGGGTTGCCAGGTGGGAAATGTAGGATTATCGTACCAGAGATTCAAAATTATCGTACATCTGTCATAACCAAAATAACAAGCCCAATGATGCACTATAGTCAAATATGATCACTCTAGTGTTAAATTGTGTCCCACAGGCACTCACAGCTTCGTGGAATAGGTTAACGGGACCACATCAGCCAAATTCAAAGTTGCGTTAGACTAATGTGTCCCCCAGAAACAAATGAGAGGGTGGGAACTAAGAGCCAAATTATGAGGCCTGGAGGCGATTTTGGAGACTAATTTTTTTCCCTTGGTTTTTCTCTTCTGCTTAAAGTCTGTTTAAATCTCGCTCAACTTCCTGATCTGGTCCTGACTGTGAGCGTCTCGTGGGGCGGTGCGCAGCAGACCATTCAGCCCATTCACCCTACCAAGCTCATTGTTCTGAGACAAACACTCGTATCTCACGCTCAGGAAAGCAAGATTGGCTGGAATCATGTCACATGGGAACAGATGCCTTAAGGGTTCGCAAAAAAAAAACAAACACTCTCCGGCAAACAGTTGCGGCAGGCCAATAATTTGAAAGTCAAATTATCGTACATTTGGCCTTTTTTTTGGATTATTGATCAAACATCGTACAGAGGGCCAAATTGTCGTACAAATCCGATAATTAATCGTACACCTGGCAACGCTGCGATGAACAAACTGGCTTCGTTTGCTTGTTCAGGAGGACCAATAAAAGTCTCTCCGGGACTTTCATGATGCGTGACGTTAGGCCAGCAGGGTCTATAGTCAGGGAGACCAGATGGATAAGATTTGTTGGAAGACACCAGGTCCGAGGAACGCAAGCATCGGAAAATCTGGGGTTTTTAATCGTTGGCGAGAGCTACGACGGGAAACAGGATGCCAGACCAACATTAAACTCGCCATCTTCTTGCTGAACTCGACAGTAATGTCTTATCATTTGGTGGCTAGCATTCTCCATGTTGTCGCCGTGGGTTCTCGTTTCCATGTCTATGTTGCATTGACATTTCAGCACCCGTTGCTTTCTTTTCTGCGTCAGCTTCTATTTCACTGTCGTTCATACTAAGCTTCAGCTGGTAAGCAAATCTACACTGAACGTTAACCGTGGGTAGGAGTATGCATTGTATTTATAAGCGTGCTTATTAAAAAAAAAAAAAAAAAAAAAACTGTCGCTTTTTATTCTGATCAATTTTCAAATTGATCATCAAAGCATCCCCGTTGCCTTCAAACCCAACTGGGTTGTTAAACAAATTACACACATCTGTAGATTTGTCAGCTGTCAGCGTGTCCAGTCGCGTGTGTCTCAGCTGCGTGTTGCGTCCTCTGCTTCGCCGCAGTCTTGCTCTCACGCTGCCCAGCCGTCCATCAGACAGGAAGCGTTTTGAGTTTATTAGTTGTTCATCTGTCATCTGTTCTCCTCTAATGAAGTCCTGGGTGGATTTATGACACACCACTCCAGCACGCTCGGGGAGATAATGGCCGTGCTTTTATGTAGGTGAAGCTTTTGGGTTTTTATATTTACGACAGGAGTGTATATTTAAGCGAAGATGGAAGGTTCAATACAGTGCAAAGTTTTACACAGTTTATGCTTCAGAGTCATTTCTTTTTTTTTTCCACCCCTCATCAATCTAAAAATAATTTTCAGATTATGTGAAAAAATTACCACAAAGAAGATATGAAAGTGGCCTCAGAAGAAATATGTGAAATTCATAAAGAGACCGAGACACAGTCTGTACCTCAGATAGCCTGGAAATGCGTGTGCACGAGCCTGGCTGTGCTTGAACACGTCTGCTAATAAATAACTAAACATATCGAAAAGTGGGATCGTCTGTGGCTTCCGTCCACCACTTATTACATTTACCACATTAACATGAATTGTCATTGTGGTGCAACATGTCATTGTCAGATAAACTTCAGCTGTGTGATCACTTGCTTCACTTCATCTACGGCTAAGTCGCCTGCTAAAAGAAAATTATTTCCGGCACCCTGCGGCTTTTTTCATCTCTTTCACAGAAAGGTTTGAGTGAAACGGAGACAAACACTAGTCAATGGACAAAGTCACCAACGCCTGAGTGACCAAATGTTACTATTTTAACAGATTGATAAAACAATTAAAGTTATTCATCCCAAGTCTGGAAAGGGCTTGAGTATTCTGAATAGAGCAAACCATTTTTAAAGCATTAAAAAAAAAAGAAAAAATGTTTGATTGCAGCAGACCCAGATGGAGGGCAATAACTAAAATGAATCCAGCAGAGAAACGGGGGATTCTGAATTCATGGCAGCTGCTCACAGTGATGCTGAACTTTCATTCTGCCAAGGTATTTGATCCATAATGCCTAAGAGGCAACAATAAGCAACTTAAAACAAAGTTGAGATTTCATGAAGTTTTTCTTTTTTCTGTATCGTTATTACTTAGAAGTCACAGACTAAAACAATAATGCAGTCCAGTTTCAAGAATTGGAAACATCTGCAACAATATCCAGCGTACTCTTTGTTAAAAAACTATTAAAAAATATTAATCAGTGAAACATCAGTAAATAAGGATTTGTGGTTTCCTTGATCAATTTTTTTACTGGCTTTCAGCTGTTTTCTTTTTAATTTTGTTGCCCATAAAAGTTTGGACTTCATTGAGTTGAACTTGGTGGTAATTGTGGTTGTGTGTGTCTGAGTGGAAATGCAAGAGTGCGTTTGTGTGTTCTTGCGAAGGAATCTCACTTTGAGATGCAACTTATTGGTCCAGGAGCCGATGACTCGATACTCGGTGGATCTGTTGGTGACCTGGTACTGGAAGATGTCGTATCTCCCCGGAGCGTCTCCGTTCTCATTAAACAACACTGGCGTACCGGCACTTCCTGGAGCAGATACACACCAACAGCTTAGTCTTTTAACTTTGGCACATTGATTTGGTGTCATCATGTTTAGCTTTGTTGGTTAACAGTGACGGGAATCTCAGATACCCTGAAAAATACAAAGCTTAAAGGTGAAATATGATTTGGTTACCAAATTATCTCTTCTGTAAATGCATTTGCTGTCAACAAACACGGAAAAGGTTAGGATGCTCGTCATTTCTTGATATATTAATACATTTTAAAATAACATGAAAATGCGAGAGACAAGAATAAAAAGCACAGTTAAGGTTACATCATGACATAAAGCAAAATCATTAAGTTTTTGATGCGAATGACAAAAAAACCAAACGTGTTTACAGTTTATTTGGTTCCAAAAAAACAAAGACAAATCTCCATTAAGCTAAATTAAAATAGTCTACTGATGTGCTCAGACATAAATAAGACAAAAAGAATTAATATTCCAAGGCTGAAAATATTAGCCCTTTGACAGTTAAAATGCAATCGTAATACCTATGTGACATAAAACTGACTCTCTTATTGCACTTCCTCACTGCATTGGTGTTTCATGTCTCTTAAGGGATCTTAGCCCATTCTTTTATGGAAAATTGCTGCAGCTCATTTAAATTGTGTGGTTTCAAAACCTTGTGCTCCCTCCACAGATTTTGCTAGTCTGATGGTACGGGTTCAAGTTGGCTCTCTTTTGTTAATGTCTTCTCATTGTCCTCCTCACCTGCCTCACAGTAGGTTTTTTCTTCTAATCAGCAGGGGCTTGAATACAGGAATTAGCATAACCGATAAATGGTCTAAGGACCCTAGGTGAGGGCCTAGATCTGCTCTGAATGCATCCTACATGTTGATGTAGGCCAATGGTGCGCAAACTGTGGTAAGTGTACCACTGGTGGTACACCAGCGCTCTCTGGTGGTATGCAGGGATCATCAGGACTTTCCACATTTTCCCTTTTTTTTAATTATTAAATCAGAAACATACAATGCATTATAAATACGTTTCAAACAAAATTCAAGTAATAATAAATAACTATAATAAGGAAGCAACATCTCTGCTGTGAATTTAAAGCTAATTGTGAAGGCATATATGGCTATATTTAAAAAAATGGTCATCATGGTGGTACTCAGAGAGCTGAACAGTTTCTCAGGTGGTATGCAGAATTAAAAGTTTGAGAACCACTGATGTAGGCCATATCTTAAGTGTTCACTCCCGTGGTTGCACAGTCCACATGCTGGTGGAAATCTGGGGGAACTGTCTTCATGTTGGCCTGGTTAAAATCCCCAGCGACAACTGACAAAGCCCTCAGTGAGAGCGGATTTCAACTCTCTGATAGTACGCTAGAGAACAATTATAACCTCATTTGGGTTAGTGCTGAGGGGCAACTTACACAGCAGTGATGGAAATCAAAGCAAACTCCCTGGACAGATAGAACAGTCTGCATTTATAGTCAAAACCTCAATGTCCAGTGAGCAATGACTTGGGACAAACTCAACCTTATTACACCAGTTGTTATTGATGTAAATGTACAACTGTCATGGTCACCGCAGAGTGAACGGCTCCTGTCGGTACAAAATGTAGTTAGCCCCTTTTTGCTGACAGCACTGACAGAGGCATGACTTAACCTAGTCATCTTTTGGTGTCAATTCCAACTGCAGATGATCTATTTTGATCTCCAGGGAGCGAATATTCGAGAAGAGGATGGATGATTGTGGCAATTTATAGTAGTTAGATTTTAGTTTAGCTGTTAACCCAACCCAAAAGCGCCTTTTTGTCTTCCTTCACATCGTCTCTGCTTGCTCCTCTGTTAGCTTGTGCTGATGGGCAAGTCTTCTGCACCGCAGGCCCCTGGGTCTTGCTGGCCTAGCAGTCCAAGGTTATGCAGTAGTTGTGTCTAAGAAGCTGAATTCACTGGATGATTGTAATTCCAGCGTGCTGGCGACCATATATTAACTTACTGAGAGTGTTGACTGTTTCTGGCATCCCAGGTGACACGTTCTGATTAAAACATCTGTATGTGTCGTGACCCAATCATGGTCCTAATCATCCTTAGGGTGATTGTCTATATGAGTCTGTGTACAATAAGTCATTTATATATTGGTCCGATAAGGAATAGTGGAGAAAAAAAAAAGAAAAAAAACTTCTGAAGCAAGTGTGAAACTGGATAGAAAGTCAGAAAAATAAAACAGAGACAGGCGAGAGTGTCATTTTGACAGCCAGCACTTGCCTCAGAAAGAGAAAATGTGAACAGAAATAAATCTGGGAATGTCCTTCACATAAAAACAGATGCCAAGCTGAACAGAGAGGCAAAAGATGGGAGAAATGAAAAGATAAAAAGGGCGGGGCTGGAGACAATTGCTCTGTTTGAGATAAGGAAAGCCTGAAGACTGAAAAGAGAAATGACAGTGTAGAGAAAGAAAGAAGGCAAAGTATTAAATGCCCTCTCAATGTGAAGAGAAATGAGATATACACTATTGGTAAAAGACAATGTAAGCAGGAATGATAATGAACCATCCCTAGAGATTGTAAGAAAGATGGATGGGGGAAGACTGAATCAATAGTGAGGTAAAAAGAAGATGTCTCAATTTTATTATGAAATAGGTTCATCTCACCAAGAAGAGGTGGCTATCTGATCATATTATTCTTCCTACTCTCTCCCTTGTACATTAACCTTCTAATATCACAGACTGCAACAACACTGAGCAATTTCTGCAGAAATTGCAGTGGGGTTGCTGCTCATTCCTTACAGCTTAAAATTTCCAGATGTAAATAAATAAATACATTTTGAATCTCTTTTGAAGTCCTGGTCTGATTTCAAGTTGGATAAAAGGCTTCTTTCCCCCCCAAAAAAAAAAAAAAAAAAATAAATAAATTAATTGTGAGGGGAGAGGGCAAATTTTCCATTTTGCTTAAAAAACCAGTGTCTGTTGAGTTAAAGGTGTGGGCTTTAAAGCAGATTTAAGAAAATATTTTTTTTTCCAGAAAATAATCCAACTAGAACATTTAGACCCATCTGAAAGTACTTTGCACTCTTTCTCATCTGTGCTGCAGGACTTACTTTTCAACTTTTACATGTACTACTCAAGTTGGCACAACCTTGAAAAATAAACTGATTCACCTGTCACCCTGGCAACACACCTCCACTTCATCCTGTGGTGATTCCTATTATGAACGTTCGCGCTATTCAAAATCTGTTTTGCACCAAGGTTGATAATCCTTTTTTGTATATGTACCTCAAGCACATGAGACTTGGATGCACATTTCCAGATTTATTTAAATAAACTTTTTTTTTTTTTTGTGACTTCTGATGACATTGTCAGAATTGTACCTCACAAATTCTAGTGTGTTTGAACAAAGAACATTCTTGTGATTCAGGTGCATTCTTCATCTCTGACAAACTCACTTTGCATAACCAGAGGGAAGATGACAGGCTCCTGTCATGACAGAAAGCCAGAGGGAAAATGCAAGTGAACATAAGACACTGTTTTACTTGGTTAGATTGAGAGGCAGAACGATCATGTCTCTGAGCTTTCGTTTCATATTTTATGGGGGAGAAATGTGCAGACTGGGCTCAAAACTCCTCTGGAGAGATAATGAGTGTGTTCTCCTATAGTAAGTGTAATCTTATGTTTCCCTGGGTTTATTATTCTCTCTAGGGTTTATCCTAACAACATAAGCATCACAACAACAAGGCTCAATTGAAGTGGTTTCTTGCAGGAACATATTTACCTGCCTACCAAGGGAACGTTTCTGTAGCTTTCCCTCAGAGAATTCATGACAGAATGTCACGAGACCCACAACTTCCTCAAGATTTCTCTGGGAAGCTCGCAGGCCTGTGACTTTTTACTTCAATAATGCAATTGAAACTCCAATAACAAATGACAGTTCATGCAGTGAAATATCATATGAAATTAGGTGCAGAAGACTGAAGTAGTTACGCTGGTACAACAAAGGAGACCAAGATGCATTTGCATCTGCATCAAGTTCAGATATAATCCTTGTCAGGCATCCAAAAGAGTCCTAACAACAGAAGTCCCCTTATCACAAACAGAAGGGCAGGGAAAAAAAAGTCAAGTGATATTGAAAATGGGTTAATGCTTCCCTGAACATCTACTGTTTAGCTGATTAAAAGATGACAAGGAAAAAGACAAAAAAAAAAATCTCTATTTCATTTTCAGTTCCAATTTATTCCAATTCCAGTTAATTCCATTCCAATTACATTCTCACTCCAATTCAATGTCAGTTCAGTTCTAATTTAAATTCCAGTTCCAATCAATCCAGTTAAAGTCCAGATCAATTCCAGTTCCAACCAATTCAGTCCCATTCCATTTTAATTCAGTTCCATTTTCATTTAATTCAGTCCAACAACACAGAACAATCTTACTGCTGAACTGACATGTTACACCTTGTGGCCTTCAGGGGTGATTGACATAAAACATTGTTTCCAAATTGAAGTCCTGGAGGGCCGCTCCCTGGAAGTGTTCAATTGTTCCCTGCTCCAGTACATGTGTATAAAATGAATGGCTCACTACCATCTTGTCATCAAGTTCTTTTCAAGTCTGTTAATGACCAATTAATTTGAGCCTGATGTGCTGGCAGAGTTGGCCCGAGCCTTCGTTGGGCCGCAAGACAAATTTGATTTGGGGGCCCTATCACTGTCGGTCATATTGATTACAGTCTAGATCATTTACACACCGACTGCAGGTTCTTTTTTTTTTAATGTGTCATTATAAATGCACCTGTAAAAACTATGTGCAAGAACTTTTGTTGAAGTTTAGCCACTTGGTGGCGCAATCTGCTGAAAAGCCTTTTCCACAATATTATAACAGTGCTCCTGAGGAAGTTTCATACAGTATTACCACACCGTAAATTAAAAAGGATACATTTATTTTACCAACATAAATTGTTCTGCTTACCAATACCTTCAACACAGGACTATAAATGAATGACAAATAGTAGTTTATCAGTTTACTAACTGGAAGTCCGAATGACGTCACATCCGACTTGACCACGTTCTAGTTGCAAAGTCAAAAAATGAACCTTTCCAAATGCAGCACTACCAGTGGCCAATGATAACTTATAACACTCCACACACAAACAGACGAATCAATAATCCTCTTGGGGAGCCCCTGGTAGAGATGGGGCTCTAAGCAGTCGCACAGTTTGCTCGTGTCTTGGGACTGTGTGTGTTGGAACAGGGAAATATCTGAAAAATGCAGGGCAGTGGTCCTCAAGGACTTGGGTTGGGAATCCTGCTTTCATCCAGTCCCTCTCCTCAGCTGTAAAGGCACAAGGAGGGTGGCCAACAAAAGTAATGGCTGACACTAAATTTGATCGCCCGTGCCTTTACAAAATTACATAACAACACTCCAGACATTGTGGAACATGCAGTGGTGGCTGGGCTAGTTGATAAAGAAGAGCTGGAGTGGCAGAAGGGAGATCTCAGTGGGCGAGATCAATTAGCATAACCTTTAAATCTTCCTCAGTTGACAGTGGTAGTAAACTGTACATAGAAGTTTAAGGCCTGAAGGGAAGGAATTAATGCAATGCATTAAACCTCTGACTGGAAATAGAGTCGCATTTACAGTGAGACAAAATCAAAGAGAAAAAGAGGGATTGGCTGATATAGAAAAAAAAAGAAATATAGAGGAAGCAGAAGGGCTGTTAAAAGCTGTAAGCCTTGTCTGGTTCGCTTTAGAAGCACAAAGGCTGAATAACAAGTGTAATGTTTATGAAGTAGAGGTGCAGAGACTGTGCTGACGCATGCATTAATAACACATGGGTCTGTGCGTGTTCTTACTCGGTGCCAACAGGCTCCCATCTGTGCTCTATGCAACCACAGCACCGATAGTGGCGATAGACACAGGCAGTTACAGAAACACAGAAAGAGAATATGAAATGACAGTCAAAAGTGATAATGAAGCAGGAATTGGTGCCACAGAGACATTGTCATTTTACCAGCACCCTCCACCAGCTGCTACAATCCAGTCACCATCTCATCGCTTAATGCTTCTCTGTTTGCCCCCTGTCCAAATTTTCTATCAGATAAATTCACTTTTGAGCTCCTCTCGCTTGCAGTGCTTGTTGTAAAACTTTGCTCTTGGCCCAGCCTTCTGCTTTCCACAACAGCTGCTTCTCCTTCCTCTCCTCTCCTTTTCAAGAACTCTCTATCCCCTCTGCTCACATTCTGCCTCCGAGCTTTGCTTCATCCTTCTACTTGCCATCTCTGAAACCATTTTTCGCTTCCGTCGTCTCTGCATTTTCAAAGTGAAAGCTAAGAAGAAATGGAGAAGGTGAAAGGAAATAATATGAAACACTTGGCTTTACTGCTGAGACAATGAAAACAAGGAGAGCCAGAGCAGTCAGAATCAGGACAAAGGGTCAAAATGAAGTCTGTTTTCTGTTTGTTTGTTCATTTGTCTTTTTTTTTTTTTTTTGGGGGGGGGGGGGGGGGGGGGGGGGGGGGGGGGGGTTTTTTGTCTTTTTTTTTTTTTTGGGGGGTCGGGGGGGGGGGGGGGGGGGGGGTAGTCCATAGAAACATATACCCATGCATGCAGACCACTGGGAATGTCAAGTAATTACAAAAAACTAATATACGGAGCCAATATCTGAGTCATGATCTGCAGTCTCAAAGAAAATAGGAAGGAGAGAGAAATCAGACAGGGCAAAATGAGACAGAAAGGGTCATAAAGTTGATCAGAAGAGACAAACCAGCTTGAATGGGGATAGAAAAACAATTTAGATGGAATAAAAGTGAAGGAGAAGACAAATAAACAAACCGAGAAACAAGGAATAACACGGCTGCTCTTGGCAGAAGAAAATGTCAGAAGAAAAATAAGAGAGACAGAGCTAAAAATGATATTATATTTGTTTGAGGCCTTTGTTGTGACCCATGAGATAAACAAGGAATGTTGTTTGATTTGTGGCACTGTTGCTGTGCACATCCAAAAAAACAACAACACAAAAAAAAAAACCCAAGACGAGAACCCAGTTCTTTGGTTTTTTTGTTACACCGTACACCGTAAGTTACACCGTAGCCTCACGTACCTCCTCTCTGCTTATGCTACTCGACTTTACATGGATTGCATCTAATTGCATTTCTTTCTATGCATTTCACACATCTACAACTACTTTGTTGTTTTCAGGTTGGATTGCTGTAACATAAGTAAAAATTACTGTTGCTTACATTATATGCTTTGTTTGCAATGTTGTTATGTCTGAGCTACATAAAGGAAATAAATAAAAGGAAGTTCAGCACTGCAGGCTACAGCGCCGCAAAAAAGAACCCACACCGCCACCTAGCGTCTGGTTGTGTAATTACAGAACAACACAAACAATAATGGACTTGTATAAATGCCAGTAACAACAGTAACCTTTAACCTATACCTAGGTTACAAAGTTGCTACACAGAACCATAAGTCAAACTAAGGAGCTTTACTTGTGGCATGTGATCACTGGTTATGACATTAGACGCTAACGGAAAATGATCTGATGTCATTCAGGAAAATATGCCTATTAAATATAAAACCTGAGAAAAAGACCAGATTGGAAGTATTACTTTCACGTTCATTTCCTATTCCTTTCACTCGCCATTTCTGTAGATTTAGCCATTAAATGACTTTACAACATTAATTTAGCATGTTGGGAAAAATTCACAGAATAAATAATTTCTCTACAATTATCCAGCCCACTGAGAGCTGGAGTGAAAAACTTTCCCAGTATTGGGAATGTAAGGAGTCCTGATTATAGTAATATGCAATGCTGCCAATTAGCAGCAATAAGCTCCTCTGAGAAGCTGCCAAGCAATTTGAAAATTCAAACAATGCACCAAAAAACAGTAGGAGAATGCAAGAACCTACAAAAATATTTTCAGGAAGTTTGTAAAGTAATTAAGAAATGGCAGCTGGTGGAGGTCAAGATGAGACCTGGGAGAGTTTATCGAGGGATCACTCGTAAGTCAAGAATTAACCGCAAAAGACTTCAGGCAGATTGAACAAACTCTGGAGGTGCACTGTTCATCTGTGGAACACCTGCACAAATATTACCTTGATTGGAAGGTTGTCAGAGGAACACCTGTCCAGCATCCTCACCACAATATTCAGTGTCACAAAACAGAAAGAAAAAAAAAAAATAAAAAGGGCAAATAATGTGAGGTATTGCTTTCCAGCATTGGGCCTCTTAAGGGTCTAATTGGAGTTTAAACATGTAAAAATGCATTGTTTAAAGGAAAAACTGCTGCATCCGGACTTCCAAATATGCAGCTTCGTGTTATTCTCCCTTTTAAAGCACTGTATACCTGTCATCTCTTTCCTGGCCAAAGGTTCACAAGTTCAGCATAGCTTTGTTATTCATTCATTTTTCTCAGTGATTGTTCTGAAAATGGGTGAAAATGTAGTTTTGAAGATTATCGTTTTGGTTTATGCACGTGTTCATGTGGGCTCTGCAGAGCAAAAAGGGGTGCAGCTTTTTATTACATATAAGTCAGTGGGGATCCAGGAAGTAAATATGGAACATGCAGTCTAAATAGCTTGATGCTTTAGGGGGGCAAAAGCAGCAATAAGGCTTTCTAACCAGTCACAGGGGGGTATCATTTCACTGGTAGATGAATTAACTGTTTCAATTAAATACCTGTAAATTCCACAAGAAAAGGATATATTTTACAGCAGGTTAATCCTTAATGCACATCAAAATCAAAATCACATGTACACCAGCTACTGAGCTGCAAACATGAGGTTTTGCCAACATGAGCGACACCCCAAGAATTTCACAAAAAAGGTTTTTGCAGCAGTAATGAACAGATATACTGATACCAAAGGCTTCAAGCAGCTTTACTAGCCAAAGGGGTTATTCACAAGTAGCGATCAAAGCTAATCTTATTGACACTGATTAGAATTTGGAACTTTTTTTTTTTTTTCCATATTCCTGTGATGCTGTAGAATATCAATACCCCACAAACAGTGTTAGAAACGAAAACTGGAGTGTGTTTAAGTGTGTGTAGCTAAGGCTGTCAGACTCGTATCACACTGCCACATCACATCACATCCCATCTCTGTCAAAAAACACACCCCTGACAAAAATACAATAATGTATGAAGTGTGAAGAAAAAAAAAAGGAAGTGAGATTTTAATGTGTCTAGGGATATGCACTTATAAATTATTCCGGTCTCTCATTTCATCAACTCAATTACATTTCAATTTTAGGTTGGTTTGGATACCGGCCCATCTACTGTTTTCAGGTCGACTTTTTGTCTGATAGCTTTCATATCTACCCATTATCATTCCATTTCATTATCTAAAATTACACCCTGGCAGGGATCTTCTTTTAGAAATTAGCCTATTGTGGTGGCAAGAGGTAATATAACACAGGGAAGATAATGACTTTACAATATTTAAACACCCTGCTGTGACAATAACCTGCCCACAGGAGGAGATGGAAGGCACTGGAAGGTCAAAACAAGAAAGACTCTCACAGTCCCAAGTCTAAGGACCCTGATGCTGTAAACTGAGCAGGAGGGGGGCTGGGGACTAGTAACTGTCAAAGTCGACATCCAGAAATACATCTGGAAGACGTACTGCTGTGTGAATGTCTCAGGCAGCAGAAACTCAATGAGGACATTGAGAAGGAAGAGGAACCACTACGGAAGGAGAAGCCCCTGCATGGCACGTACCACCAGCAGATAGAAGGAACGGCTGATACAGACAAGTCTACCAGGGGCCAAGAAAAGCTGGACTGAAAGATTGCACGGAGGAATTAATCATAGCAGCATAAGAACAGGCCCTAACTACAAGAGCAATAGAGGCCAGACTTTACCAAACCATATAAAGATGTCCCCGAGACAGTCCAGCAACGGTATTCTAATCGTGTGCATCGACATCGGTTGGAAGTCAAAAGTCAAAGTGGGACACACAAAACAGACGAGGGTGGTAGAGAAAGAATGAGATCTCCAACTCTAGAATGATATACTGGTAATGGCTACCCAACCACATTGTTTGTTAGCCATGGCCAACTGTGATGGTGATGGCTAATAAATTCCAGAAGAAGGTAGTCATGATAGATGCAGCAATTCCAAGAAAGAGCAACATCAGCAAGAAGAGCCATGAGAAACTTATAAGATACGAAAGATTAAAGGAGGATGTAAAGAATGCATGAAGCCAAGCCAGTAGTAATTGGAGCACTTGGGGTGACCCCCCCCCACTCCCCAAAAGTGGGAGAGTGGCTCCTTTGAGATTCTGGGAACAAGATTTAGAACCTATATCCAGATGAGCGCAGTCCTAGAAAGAGCTAATACTGCAGAGAACCCTGAAGCTCCCAGGACTCTGATAAATGACCCAACAACCACCCACAGAGATGTTAAAGGGTCTAATGCTGTGAATTCTAAGAGAGTAGGGATATATTACCTACTTACTAACTCTGATCATACCAAAGGTGAACAGCACCTACAAGGAGCAAAACGTCTTTTTCAGAATTTATGTTTGTATCTTTTTACAGAATGAAAGAAATGAGGTTGAACTTAAAATGTGAGGATACAGCCAGTCTGGAACCAGTGAAAGTTTTTTTGTTTTTTTTGCACAGTGAGGCTAGTCTAACGAATATCCAAGGGCTGTGTTGAAGGTAAAACATTGTAGTAGTACTACTCACACATACATTTATGCTTCATAAGCATCAAGATCAATTATGAAAGTCTAATTGTAAGTAGAAGTATGTAAGTATAATTAGGAAAGAGAAAAGTAATAAATGTAAAATAAAATGAAGTACTAAAAGCAGAAGTGCCCTGCAGAGACACCCCCCCCCCCCCCCCCGACTCTTATATAATTACATTATCATTACTCATGCGTTATTAGAAATGTTGTATTTTACAGTTGGAGCTGATGGGTATTAAGCCCTTCATATCTGCCTGAAACCTACATCTGTAACTGACAGCTAATTTTAACAGGCAAAAAAGTGGAACTATGATATTTAAGGAATGTTTAAACTTAAATTACTCCTGTAAAGCAGTTATTTTGGCTTCATTTTCCAGAACAGGTAACAAATAATTGCAAGATATCTCACAAGCTTTCCCTTCACTTAGTTTGCCAAGTTTTAAAAGTGCAAATATCTCCAATTCAACATGAGACCAGCATTGGCAGAATAATCGTTGCTATGATCTAGTTGACAAAGAAAACCTACTTTAAGCAGGTTAATCAAATGTAATCCCTTTACTGTAGATGTGGCCTACATTTTCACCAGGTCCGGAGTCACATTTATGCCCTTTTTTTCCTCTGACATGAAGCTAAGATTATTAACCCGAGCTAGTCTCTGTCTCCATCCTCTCCTTCGGTTGCCCTGACCCAAAACACACCTGACATGTTTAACAGTATCTTTTTGTCTTTCTTCGTTTCATCCTAAATAATACTCTGTATAACATGAACTTCATTCTTCTTATTGTGCTCTTGCAGTTTCCTTGCTCATCAAGGTCAGGGAGCCAAAGTTAAGTCTGATATATCACAGTCAGCTCCTCCACTCTGTGTCTCTGCCTTCCCTTTTTATTGAAATTTTACTTAGCTCTTGGATTACCGGATGTCTCCATTTTTCAGTCTTGCTACAGTATGCACCGAATCTCTAGTCATTTTTCTTTCATGCCAAATGAATAGAAAGTAAATGACACTTTCTTTTATCCCCATTTCCCATTAGCTCTTACTGTTCAACTAACTTCATTCTTCCCTCGTCTCTCCTCCCAACGCACCACTTTTCCCCATTGTTTCAGCATTTTGGCTGCCACTCCTGCAAACAAGCTCTCATATACTTCTATCCGGTAGTGGATTTGCTCTAATTCACTTCCCGTCCACTTGTTCCGCTCATACGCTCCGGCATTCATCTCCCTCCAAAGCCATTGTTCCCAGGTAGACATTCTCCCACCTCTAACCCTCTCAGCTCCACTCCCTAATCATCTCTCCAGAGTGAATGACTGGTCGTAAACTCTTGGCAAGTTACATCCTCACTTCTGCTGTCTTCCTGCTGTTTTCCCTAAGGTTGTTATGAACAGGTGAACTTCATCACCCCCTGCCGGGTAGTCCCTTCTTCTCATCATTGCAATCCCTCTGCATTTCTGTGGTTCAGCCAGGTGTAGAGATAATCATCCCAAAGTCCAACCCCTCTAATTACGGCAAGCTGCTTCCAGTAGAAATGTCCATCCTTGCCTCTCAGCAGGAAATGTTATTTCTCTCTTACTTTGTTCCCCTTACTTTGGGTTTCACACTACTCATTTCAGATTGCTGGTTTTCGTGATTCCTCTGTACTGTCCTCTGCCCATTGACCTGAAGGACAAAGCAAATTAAACTTAAAGAGACAGGTTTTTTTTTAATGCAAAACAGTGAAAAGTGTTTCTATTTTTATCTTCCAATTTATGGATTAAAACTTGTCTAAAAGAAAAGAGTTGGTCTCCAGAGATAAGTTCAGATCCTCCAGTAGTCTCCAGCTTCACCTCTTGTGTAGGAGGCAGTTCACTGATAGTTTGACTGAGGTTTTGTGGGTCTTAGCGAACAGATGCTTTCCGCCAAACTCTACTTCACGCCTGGAACTTGGCTTCCGTCCAGGTTTCCCTTTTCCAGGTACAGAAGCATTTTCTTCTTCTATTTCCCTTATAAACTAATTGGACCTCATTGTCTGGATATCAACCCAAGACCGCTTGCCTCAGGGACAAGGATGAAAGCAGGTGATCCACAAACAGTCCAAAGGTTGTTCTAGTAAACAGTTCTCAGAAGGAATGCCAGTCCTGAGAAGAAAAGACAAGAGACGCCTCTCCGAAACCCACATTCACAACCAGCCACAGTAGCTCTTTCAGCAACAAAGCAGATATGCTAATGTGATTCCATCTTCAACAGGACATTATCTTTATTAACTGCTTCTGAAAGCCTTTCAGTCTGAATGTGTTGAATGTGGCCGGAGCTGTTGCTCCGCCATGGATCCCTTTCCTTTCATTGTGTCCATCTCCCCCCCGGCAAGCTGTCACACTGCAGCCGACTCAACCTGAAGTCCTCCTGAAAACAGTCAGAGGACAGCTGCAGCTCCTGGATGAGCCTAAACTCTCCCCACTATAACTTGCTTTTTCTGCCCCCCCACCCCCCCACCCCTCCTTTCTTGTCTTCAAGGCAAATAAAACAGCTGTGGTAGATCTGGCAGGAATTTACATCTACCTTCACCTTACATGGAGCTTAGTGCTTCTTCACTACAAGAGGCACTTGGCCCCTTAACACAAAAACAGAGGATAATTTGAGCACAAAGGCCCCCTTTTTCACAACAAGACCAAATCCAAAGAGTGTGAAATTATTAAATGTTCAATTTTCTTTCCTCCTTCATCTACCCCCATAGGTCTTATCTAAAGTACGCAGCCCTCAACTGCTCATAAAAAGACAAGCTAAGGGCTGATGTATTTGCTTATTTAACTTTCTGTGCTTGCATATAAAATAAATAAATAAAATAAGGATCCATTAGTTCCCTACTGTTTCAACATGTTGCCTTTTCATAGGTTCATTTCACAATTTTTTAATTACTTTTGTGGCCAACTGCAGAATGAAGTTACAATCTGATCACCGGAGCCCGAAAAAAAGATTCCAATAAACACAGGTCCATATTTTAATCTATTTAAACATTAAAATGCATCTCTGTTAACACAACTATAGAAAGAAAAAATAAATAAGTAGTAGTAAAATGAACATTAGTTTCACAAGTCTTGCACTGAAATGGCTTTTCTGTAAATGACTTTGGTGTGTAGCATTAGTCTGTCTGAGGTTTATGTGATTTAACGTGTCTGTTTGCTTTGATAAGCTTAAAAATTGGCCAATAAATAAAACCTAGACATCATGTTGTGTTCCTGCAGCTCCAGAGTCAAATTCCTTATTATTCATTATTCATTACATTTGCTCTGCAATGTACCTGCCTGTGTAGTCTAAGTGTGTCTGTGTTGTTATTCTGGGACCACCCAGGAATCTGATTTAACCCACTTTGACCTGATGCAACACGTGTGTGCTTTTACTTATCAAGGTTGAAGCAGAGAACAGATCAAGTTCAACAATTCCAAATAAACTCAGACGTTTTAAAGTCTGAATGGTTTGCATTTCATTTTTTGTTGAATTTCCCTTTCTGGAATAAATAAAGTATTTTTCATTTCATTTTCATTTCTCTAGTTTCTTCAAAGGCCAGGAAATAAATTATCTTTGCGGACACCTTTAAGTGTTTCAGGAACAGGATAGGGTAAATTAATTATACGGGATATAAGTTGTTTATGGAGATATAAAAGATCTTCTTGGCAGCTGAAATCAATTGCAGCATCATTTACATGCAATTTCTCACTAATGCCTAAAAAACACTGTAGATATCTTCCCATCGATGGATCATTCCCCTTATTTAAAGAGGAATGATCCATCATCAGGCTAAATCCGTTTTACTTTGATGCAGGGTTGGAATTATGCCATTCTTTCAGATTAAATGTTGCCTTCCAATGACTAATCTTACAAAGAGCCAAAGGTCTTCAGAAATATTTATCAACCACCAACAAATTGGAGAAGTGGTGCCTACCTTGTTGTGAGGCAAGCAACCCTTTAGTTTGAGCACATCCTAGCGTGACTCAGCTATTGACTGTTGGTATAAAGCTACATTCCTTCTACTTTGAAAGTCAGGATTTGGAATTGCATCACATCTGGGTGAGCAAGTTCCAGTTGCAAAGTTGGAAAATGAACTTTTCCAAAAATTAGACTAACTGTTGTCACCACCAGTCATTGTCAGCTATACTAATTCAAAAATGCTGTACATGGTATTGAGTAGTGCTGGGCAATATGACGATACATATCGTGGGGACAATATAAAAGTGTGTATCGTGCCATTTCTCTTATATCGTTTCTATCGTATCTATCGTTTCTAACCTAATTTTATCAATTATTACAGCAAATATGTAATTAAATAACCTGCAATGATACATTTGATAGAATCAAATCTACTTCTACAAAGTAGCCTTTTATGTTTGCACTTTTATTAATGGTTAATGCCTTAAACAGAGTTCTCTTCAACCCTGATGTTTACTTTAGACACTTTATATTGGTTTGCAAACTTTGCACTACAAGGTTACAGATTTCAGAAAGTTGAAAAATAATTTGTGTTTATTTTTTATAGCTGAACTTCAGTGCAAAAATGTGTTTTTCCTCTCAGAAACTGTTGTGCACTTTAAAAAATGTGAAAGCTACTGTACCTCTGTACCTACCTGTTTTTGCTGCACTAAAATGTATGTTTGTGACAGTTCAGCTAAATGTCCTTTCAAAATTAAGTTGAAAAGTAAGCAATGAAATTTTTGTCAAACTTTTCAGAGAATAACTGAAAACATACTTTATTATGGTATATTGTGATATATATCGTTATTGTGATATAAAATAGTCCATATCGTGATGTATGATTTTTTCCATATCGCCCAGCACTAGTATTGAGCACACATAAAGAGCATATGCTTTGATAAAAAGAGAGCAGTGCTGTGGCACGTCCCCTTTCTCACATGTATAAAGGTTGTCAGCACCCCAACGTTGCTGTTCACTGAGTTAAGGGTTCCATGCACTTCAACGCTGCTTTCATTAAAAGTCGGGGATTTTTCCACTTTTCACAACTTCAGGTGACCATCGCCCAATCACATTGCAGCTATACAGCCAATTCGCCAGTGAAATCATACAAATGAATTGTTGTGTTTCAAAGCACATGGCTTACTTATGGAGCAAGCAGAAAGGGATTTGATTGGTTGTTTATGGTATGATGAAGGCACATCAAAACCACACACCATTGAGCATTGCCATGTCATGAGTCCCATGTCTGCCTTGCTTTAAAAAATAAAAAATAAAAAAAATAAGCTTATCAACAGAAGGGGCATTTCTGTTCAAATTTCCAGCTTGGAAATTCTGACTTCTGACTCTGTCTCACTAGAAAACCTACACACTGGAAATGGCAGGTTCTTACAAAAGATTTGAATTGTTTAAGCAGCCGAATCTGCCTGCTTCTGTGAGTGGGATGTAAAGGCCCACAAAGTCTGTTTACAACATTAGTTGTGTAACAGAGGACTTTTTGCAAATTTCAAACCACTTCACTGAAAACAAGTTCCCCGCAGGGCGCACATTCACAGAACTTTGAACTTGTGATTTTTTCAAGCATTTTCCCCTATAGCTGAAATGATGATGGAATACTTAGGTCATCAAATGCTGCTAGTTTGTCAAAGCTTTTAGATTCTGCCAAATTTGGAACAAGATTTGCAACAGAAGCAAATGTTTCATTTCGAATATGCAGGGAAATCTTTAGGAGACAAACGAGGTGGCATTAAAAATACTTGTGACGCTTTGTGGGGTGAGACCTTTTCTTAACTTTAGCTTCACTGTGAAAATTTGGGATTGAATATGTTGTTTCCCTCTTACTTGTTGTAAAATAGAGAATTTTACTCTAAATGATGCTTTGGGGCTAAGGGGTGACCAGCTGGTGGCCTTATAGCGCTGGTCTCAAGCCTAGATAAATGGGAGGGTCAGGAAGGGTAAAACCTATGGCAGATCTTCTTTTGTTTTGCCTTTTCCCTTCAGGGGTCACCACAGTGAATCATCCACCTCCATCTTACCCTGTGCTCTGAATTCTCTGATCTCACACCAACTAACTTCATGTCCTCTTTCATGACATCCATAAATATCTTCTTAGGTCTTCCTCTAGGCTTCCTGTCTGCCAGTGCCAACCTCATCATCCTTCTATTGATATATTCACTGTTCCCTCCTGTGTAGATGTCCAAACCATCTCAGTCTGGCCTCCCTGACTTTCTCTCCAAAACATCTAACGTGTTGTCCCTCTGACATACTTATTCCTGATCCCATCTAACCTCGTTACTCCCAAAGAGTAGCTCAATATTTTAATCTCTGCTATCTCCAACTCTGCCTCTTGATGCTTCCTCAGTGCCACAGTCTCTAAACCCCTACAACATTGCAGGTCTCACCTGTGTCTTGTAATACCTTCCCTTTCATTCAGGCTCACAAATCAAACCTGACACTTTTCTTCACCCATCCAACCAGGTTGTATATGCTTCTTCACCCCTTTTCCACACTCTCTGTTACTGCAAAATGTTGACCCCAACTATTTAAAATCCTCCACTCTCTTTATATCTACTCCCTGTAACCTCACCATTGCACACGGGTTCAGTTCATACACATACATTTCAAATCAAATCAAACTTTATTTGTAAATCATTTTTCATATAACTTGTGCAATACAAACAGTTTTAAGGAATTAAAACAGAAGCAATGGAAAAAAAAACTTTGCCAACTTCGGGCATGAAAACACTAACCCAATAATCAAGCAGGAATGGAGGAAACACTGTCTTTAGTCTGTATTGTGGTCTGTCTTGCTGTGGCTAACCTTTATTCCTCTCCATTACAGGGCATACCTCCACCTCTCAAGCTTTTCCTCCACCTGCTCCCTGCTCTTACTACAGATCACAATGTTATCTGCAAACTTCATAGTCCACGGAGATTTCTGTCTAACCTCATCTGTCTGCCTGTCCATCACCATAGCAAACAAGAAGGGTCTTGGAGCCGGTTCTTGATGCAGTCCTATCTCCACCTTGAAAGTCCTCTGTCACACCTACAGTGCACCTCACCATTGTCTTACAGCTCGCATACATGTCCTGCACAACATGTCCATACTTCCTCATACAATATGTAGCTAGCTACTCCCTTGGCTCCCTGTCATGTGCTTTCTTAAGGCCTACAAAGACACAATGGAGCTCCCTCAGACATTCTCTGCGTTGCTCTATCAGCATCCTCTATCAGAAAATATTGCATCTGTAGTATTCTGTTGTATGAAACCATATTGCTACTCACAAGTTTAGTCGAGTCCAGCTTAGTCTAGTTTCCACTACTCTTCTCTATAACTTAATTGTGTGTGACTCATCAATTTTATTCCTCTATAGTTGCCACAACTCAGCACATCTCTTTTATTCTTAAAAATCAGCACCAGCACATTTCTCATTTTGTCAGTCATCCTCTCACTCTCTAAGATCTTTTTGAATGTCCTCCTCAAAAACTCTCCTGCCACCTCTCCTAGACACTTCCATACCCCCAAGTATATCATCAGGACAAACTGCTGTTCCACCCTTCATCTACTTCAATAGTCCACAACAGTGACCTTTTCTCAACTCTTTGCTCCCTTTCATTTTCCTTATTTATCAGCTCTCCAAACTACTATTTCTATCATACTGTTCATGCTCCGTCACCTGTCAATACATTTCCATCTTTGTCTTTAATCATGCAAGTCCTTCCCATTTCTATATTTTTGCCTTGCCAAAGATAGTTACATAGGTAAGTCAGTCTCTCCCTCTTTGCAGTTCAACCTAGCATACAAATCCTTGCACTCCCTTTGTTTGGCCTTTCCCATCTCAACTTTACGCTGAATCTCCCTGTACTCCTGTCTACTCTCTTCAGTCCTCTCAGTGCCCCACTTCTTCTTAGCTTAC
Organism: Hirundichthys speculiger; assembly: GCA_018398805.1. Lineage (NCBI taxonomy): Eukaryota > Metazoa > Chordata > Actinopteri > Beloniformes > Exocoetidae > Hirundichthys > Hirundichthys speculiger. Next base: position 4,270,520 of record JAGFBZ010000258.1, read on the forward strand.
CTCTTTCTCTGTACATATGTCTACACATCCTCATTCCACGAACAAGTCTCCTTGTCAATTTTCCAAACAGATGACACACAAAGTACTTTCTTGCCTGTCTCCCTGAGCACATTAGCTGTAGTATTCCAGTCATCTGGGAGCACCTCCTGACCACCCAGAACCTGTCTCAACCTTTCTCGAAGAGCAACACAACTCTCTTCCTTTTTCAACTTCCACCACCTTGTCCTCTGCTCTACCTTTGACCTCTTCATCTTCCTCACCAGCAGAGTCATCCTACACATCACCATCCTACGCTGTCTGGCTACACTCTCACCTACCACTACTTTGCAGGCACTGATCTCCATCAGGTTACTTCGTCAACAGAAAATGTAGTCCACCAGTGTGGTCCTACCTCCACTCTTATAAGTCACCCTATGTTCCTGCCTCTTCTGGAAGAAAGTATCCATTACAGCAATTTCCATCCTTTGTGCAAAGTCTACCACCATCTGTTCTCCTGTGTTCCTATCCTGAATACCAAACCTGCCCATCACTTTCTCATCACCTCTGTTGCCTTCTCCAACATGACCTTTGAAGTTTGCACCAATTACCACTCTGACATCTTTGGGTATACTCTGCATCACTTCATCCACCTCTCTCCAGAATTCTTTTTCTCATTTAACTCACATCCTGTCTGCGAGGCATAACCAATAACATTGAAGCTAGAGATTGAAGGTGTGATGTTTGGACTGATAACTCTGACACCCGTTTAAACCTGCAGAAAATTCCTAGCAAGCTCCTCCTTCAAGATAACTCTAGCTTTTAGCCTTGTTACCTTTCCACCTGGTCTCTTGACCACACAGAACATCCGCCTTCTTCCTCTGCATCATGTCAATCAACTCTTTAACTTTTCTTGTCATAGTTGCAATATTCACAGCATCTACTTTCAGCCCCAGTCTCTTGTGTTTTTCCCCTTTCCCTCTGCCCATCGGCACCCTGTAAGTCAACGGAGCTGATGGTGGTCGTTGTTAACCCGGGCCTCAACCGATCTGATACAGGGTTGTGATTTGCATGGTTAGTTTAGCATAGATTTTACATTGGATGCCCTGCCTGACATAACCCTGTGCATTTATCTTAGTTTGGGGCCGGCTTAAAAAGCCACAGGCTTCTGAAACCCTGTGGCTGCATTTAAAACCTGATCTGTGTCAGATCAGTATGTGGAATATGATGATTTGCAGTGGTGACCCCTAAATAGGAAAACACAAAAGAAGTCTTTGTCCTGTGCTACTTTTACCTTGCCTGTCTCTCTTGCTCACCTGTTGGGTAGACTTTGTAAGTACAGATGTTAGTGCAGATCAAACTGAAGACAAATCCCTGGCGTACCAACTTAAAACCATCCCCTCCTCCTCGCTCTATTTTGTTTTATCATGTGGCTGCTCAAAAAGTAAGATAGTATGATTTCAAAGCCATCAGAGGTAATCCATTCGAGCAACCTAAACAATTTCTACTCAGAGAGCAGAGAGCTAGAGCCACCCTTAAAAATAATCCCTTTTCTTCTTTAGTTTTATGAATGTTGACCAGAAACAGAACAACAAGAGTATCCAGAAGACCTCAAAGTTAGTCATAACACAGACTTTTAATACCTAAACATCTATGAAACAGAAAGAAAAATAAAAACACTGAACACAAGAGAATATTAAAAGGAAGCTTTGAAAGTTGCTATTACAGAAAAAATGGCATTGGTTCAACTATTATACTGTTTAAAACCCAGCTTTATCCACCATGTCTCCTGGGCCTCATTTTACAATTCACTGTAGATCAATATAGTCTATTCATGTTTGACTATATTTTGGAAGCTGTGAGGACAATAATTTGATGTAGCCTACTAGAGGCAGCCGACTGTTCTCTGTTGAAAAGAGCTCGGGCAGAGATAGACCTTTATTATTTCAAAACTCGGTGGACTGTTGGTATTTTATGTTTGCAATGCCTGTTAAATCTGTACAATGATTGATAAGGGGAAAAACTTAAAACCACTGGGCCACATTGTCTGCATCCTCCATCAGGAACAATGCCTTTTCTTTGTCATTTTCAACGAAGTCACCTGTCAGAAACAGGATTAAGGATACAGTAAAAGGAAAAAATAGGGGTTGACTTTTTAAAATCAGAATTCTCATATTAAAGTCACAATTCTGACTTTTTCACATAATTCCAAAAAGAAGGAAAATGAAGCTGTTACCAATATTAAGGCCCCATCGCTGCATTATCTTACAACCCATCAGTTAAGAGTTATCTGTAATTTCCAGCTTCACAGAAAAACAAACAAACAAAAAAAAATTCCATGAGAACATCCCAAACTATGATCTGTTCAATAGTATTTATGCCAAAAAATAAATATAATAAATACATAAATAAGTATTTTCCTATAGTACTTGTTATACCAGTTCCAGGTATGTCATGAGGATGGGCAATGGAGTTTGATATATTCTACTTCCTTAACACAAACTAAAACAGAGCTAAATGTCTTCAGATGAAGCTGCCTAATTAATGTTTCATCGTTAATTCATCATTAATGTTCTTCTAAGATCAACAAGGATGTCTGCATTTGTTCCAAGATAAATCAAAGTAACCATGCAATGCATTTAACTCCGATAACCTTAATAAAAACTATTTAATCAGATTCTTTATGTAGCAACACAGCTTTTGTCTTGGATAAGTAAACTTGCTAGTGCTTATGTTAGCTAAAATTAACCACCATCGTGTGTTTACCTCAGACTATGGATCTATCGAGGTTCTTTTTTTTTGTTCCCACAACTTTCTGGCATATTAATGGTCAGTGCCATAATTTGGCAAAACCTTCTTTTTCTAAGTCAGATATAAAACATATGCAATTTAATCTTTTTTTCTTTTACTTATGTGAGTGATAGTGAGTCTGTCCTTCACCAGCCTTCTTTGACAGTCTGATCTAACATATTTTATTAACTCCTAGAACCCTGATTCCGTCAGAGATTACTAAAATCATTGACAGTGGAGCACAAAAGGACTGGACAGAGAAAGAAACAAGACATGACAGGTAGCAATGGATGTGGTATGTGTAGTATGATGATCAGCGAGGTGTACTGTGGTGTATATGCTGTAAATGAATGTGTGGAGATTTGTGTTTAAATGTTTTATGTGACCCCCATATCCACACCAGAGCTAAAGAAGCCCAGCAGTGAGACATAAAGCAGTGATGCTGAGCTGAAATACTTTTTCAGCATCAACCAGTGACCACAACCAGTGCTGCCAGACACAAAGTTATAACTTTGGATCTAGTGTTAGATAGGTAGCAGTATCATATCTTCATAACTTCAGATCTAGTGCTGGATAGCTCATGGTAGATCTGAAGGTTATGAAGTGGGATAACTTCAGATAGTTTTCTAGTGCAGTAGATCTAAAGTTTCTGACTTTCTGAACTGAACTAATTAAAAGTAAATTAATTTAACCTTCCCCGCCGGTACATAAATAGTGATGATCCTGTATGCTGTTGTGATCTGCAAACCCTCACCTGCAATTTAAGCTTATTACCAACTGCATCTATTAAAGATGTGCTCTTCCTTCAGATCGGCAAACCCTCATGGTTTGTTATAAGTTAATGTTCATGTTGCCGTTTTGTACGCCAAGCTAGTGTTTATGTTACATCGGATTCCTCAACATCATGAGGCTGCTGTATTTTGTTTTTCTTCTCCTGTACTTTTTATTGAAAAAATCTGCAGAGAATAGATAGCTTTATGCTAATCTTTACAGAACAGCTATCATGTAGCTAGCTAATCAAATCCAGTTGTGGAGTTGATAATCTTACTGAACATCAAGCCAAGCATCATTTCTGGACACAATAGCTAAAGACATGTTTTAGCTATTTAACATGCTCATTTTACAGATTCCAGTGAGATATTTGCAAGTTCTGTTACTCTCATCCAATTTCTTTTCCTCTTAATTAATGTTAGAGAGAGGACTTATTCATAGATAGCTTTATTTCTATTTTTAGACCTTGCAAATTTGATAATTACAGAAACAGAACATATGATACACTAAAAGATGCATGTAGTCATATTTTTCGACATTGTAGTTTTTCAATTTCCTGCATTTTCTGTTCTTATTCTGAACTTTCCATAAAAAGGTGCTGGCTTATGAAACAGCTTGATAGCTTCACATCAAACTTGCATTTTTATCATTTTAACTCTCTTGTTTCATTGTTTTTTTTTTTCTTTCTATCATTCATTCCATGTAGGGAAGTTTTCAGTGACTGAGAAGGATTCACTGATTCATCTGAGGATAATGTTTGTGACCTTGCATTTATGGGAGGATTTCTCTCGCCTCTAGGCCAGCAATAACTGAGAACCTGAGCACAAACCTGTATGAAAGAGCAATCAGCAGCTGCCTGCAAATTGGTCTCTGACAATTCTACCAAATACAGAGATAGCTCAGGGAATAACAAACACTGGCTCATTTTTCCACACACATTCCCACACAGACATAGTCATGCAATTTTAATCTTTACCTCCAAATCAGACAAGTCTTCCTGTAATCTGCACAATACAACACCCTTTATGTATGCTTTCCTGCTCTGTAACTCATCAGATTTTATGCATTCATTCACAGAACTGGGAAGAAGAACACCGGAAATGAAAAGAAGGTACAGGCGCGCTGAGGGAAAAAAAAGATTAATAAGACAGTATTCAAATGAGGTGTCTGGTACAACTTGGAAATGAGCAAATGTTTTCTATGCACTTAAAGCAAGTCAACAGTCCAAAACGAGGGGGAAATTAATCACTGGGTACTACAAAGTGACACAATACCAGATAATAAGTTTGAGAAAGTAGTAAGATTACTGTGATGTTAAAGGTGAAACACAACGTGACATTTTTTCATATGGATTAAACTAATTAAATGAGTATGGCTTAGCACTGTCAAAATAATGTCTGCATATTTTAAGTAAAAAAAAAAAAGAGTGAGAGAGAGGAAGTACCAAAAGATCTATAACCTCATACACATTTTTTTCTACAGTCTACAAGTCTGGCAGACCATCAGACCAACAAAAACCACTAAAGTAAAAAAAAAAAAAAAAGCTGTAAATGTTGCAGCCATAGGCAAGCAGGCCACTTGGTCATCACTGAAATATAGTCCTATTTAAATTTACAGAAAGATGTCACTTGCAGCTGCTACTGTGACTCACTCAAATGTTAGCACCCCATTAGACAGACATTATTGCTTGTTATCACTCCCACAGATGTGGAAAGGTGATGCCCACTGCCACGCTTCTGAAGAATGAGTGTGATTTATGCTTTGTGCAGCTGTGCACATTGGCGACGTACGTGACCTATGTTGTAGATAGCCTTTACACTTGTTCGTTGTTGTTTGTGTCCGTTTGTAATTAAACTACCACAGGCATGATGGTGGCGTGGGTTCTTTATTTTTTTTAGTGCTGTGGCTTGAAGTGTTTGTTCACTTCCTTTATGTGGCTCAGACATGCTGCAAGTAAAGCACATCACTTGTGTTGATAGATGTTGAGAAACAGAAACTTTTACTGACACTACATAAATTCTATCCAGCTTGAAAACAATGAATTATTAAGTTTTGGGAAATGCATAGAAGGAAATTCAATGCTATCAACTGGACCAACATTAGCCGTGTCAAAACGCAGCCTAGTCATGTTTCTGGAAAGGTGCGCGCCAAGGTATGGCGGTGGCTACGATGGATGGTTCCCAACTCCAGAGGACATATATCATAAGTTCAAAGTTGAAACACAAATTGTGTGGTGCAATCCCTTTTAGCCAGGTCACATGGAAAACCTGCTCTGATAGTGCAAATAAAATGAAGCAGCAAAAAGGAACTTTTTGTCATTTTTAGCTCAGTGGGTCCCATTATTAGCTTAGAAGTCAAGACAAGACTACTCGAGGTCTCTTACAGGGTAACTCTTTGATTTTCACTTCCGTTATTACTTTCATGAGTCTCTTAACCACCTCTGCCATGATGCCTGCTTTAGCTCTGTGAGCTAGTTTCATTGCTGTTCATGTGCGACAGTGCTATAAGCGATATGCAGTTGTCACCAGAGACGGCCGGTATGGGAGTTCAAAGTTACTTTGGCTGGTTTTTGCCAAATGTAGGATCGATAGATGGCGAGAGCTAAACAACACTTTGTAAACGTAAACAAGTATTCATTCAAATGCAAATTGAAAGCGATATTTTAACATTAAAAAAGTAATTAGTGCTTCTTTAATATAAAATGCCCACTGTTTATTTGTCTCCTCCGATAAGTGTCCTCCAATTGTGTCACTGTACTTATGGGTGATAATGGCTTTCTGAGCCTCCCAGGACTTGAAGGGTGGCATCTGCTGGCCACATCTATGGAAGTGACAAGTGATAACATTAAATGAATGGTCTAATTACACTTAAATAAGATGGTAATGCTACTCTGCAGTCAGTAATGAAGTGAAACATGACCAGATGTTATCAAATCGCTCTTTGCTCACCTCTTACATGACCTGAAACGCAGATCTTCCCACAGAATCACTGCAACATTCATCATGTAATATCACATCCCCCCTTCACGAAATTAAGCTTTAGCTTTTATTGTTTTACTTTTACACTGAAGCATGACTCCTTTCTGTTTCAGAAAATCTGTTTATGATCTCAGTAATGTGTAGTAAATGTCATTTATATAGCACTCATCAAATTCTGCACACATGAAAGGACAAAACGTAATAACAGACACAAGGAGATTAATATTATAAGAGAAATATGTGATAATAGTGGGTTTGAGGAAGAAACTTTTTAAAACATCCTGAGTTAGCAAGTTCAGGAAGGTCATTCCATTACAGCCAAACTCAAACTGAAAAAGGTCTCAAGATCTCTACTCGACTTTTGTACAATGCTCTGCATTAAAGGGTGCTTTTCTCTGTTCTATATCTCATAAATCTATCCTTGTCTTTATTTCCTCATAAATATTGTGAAAGGAATGTAAAGGATTTTCAGGATGCAGTATTAACAGAGGTGTTGCTGTTAAATTTGGAACTGGTGCAGGCATTTAAAAGAAAAAAAAAATCTGTTCTGGCGTATCCTTCAGTTAAATTACAAGGTTTTCTTTCTCCCGGCCTCACGCTCTGTCTGGAAGCACTGATGTAAGCAGAAATATGAAGTGTGGGATGATGTGAGGGGTTAAAAGGCCAGATGGATGTAAGGGAGAGGATTTTGCTTTGTCACAGACTGTATATATCTCAGTGTATCCGTGGACCTTCAGCATGACATGCATGTTCTCAAATGTTGTGCTTTGGATACAATATGCAAGTCCTATGCATCTACAATAGTAAGAACAAATCTCACCAGTGAAGTTGACAGCACGGATGTGGCTGAGCAGCTCCTTGCCATCAATGTTGTTGGCCATGCGTGGGCAGAGGCCTGGGTAGCCGTAGCAGAGCTCCCGGTGCATGCGATGGAGAGCGTGTGCCATGGCGTAGACGGCATCCATCACAAACTGAACCTTCCCTTCCTGTTCATAGCTGGAATCACGGCCGACTTTTTCTAAGGCTGCAAGAAGACCAAGAAAAAGGAGTTCACAAGTACTGTAAATCATTGCAGAGCATATAATTTCAATCATCCCAATCAGTGCAAGGAATGCTATCTAGGATGCACATCAGAAAAAAAAAAGATGCTTGAGAATGTAAACAATCAATTGATGACTTGATTATACGGAGGGGGAGAAGATCTACTATACTGAGAACGAATAGTGGAGTAAAATGAGCAGAGCTTAACTCAAGCAGAGTGCAGGAGGAGTTGAGAAAGACACAACCAGTAAGACACGGAAATAAAGATTGGCTGAAGGTGAAGAAAAACTTACAGAGGAGAGAAAAAAAAGACAGGTGGACAGGTGGACAGGCAGCAGGGCACTCAGCCTGACAATGACAAATAATTCCTCTTAGTCCATTTTCACCCTGGTAGCAAAGTTACAGGAGGAAGAACAACATGTTCCTTTTTAACATCTTCTGAACTACTGATAATGGCATTTCTGTGTAAGACAGAATGGTCAGAAAAGTGCTAGGAGGGGACAAAAACACCTCATAGCCCCCCTGACCAAGGCGGTACGACTAGGAGGGCAGGAGAATCGGTTTATACTCTTTTCTAGCATATTCTATGCTTTTGTTTGCCAGGAATCTCCAGTGGTGGTTCTTCTCAGAAATATGAGACCCATTCTGATTCCCTTTGGTATGCATCATGTTTTTCGTCCTTTCCTAAGCCTGTCTCATTGCCGCTGTCTAATTAATTACAGCACAGTAATGCTTTTGTTTATCTAGCCGTGATGATGAACATTTGCATATTTGCATTTGGCCTTCATGCCGGGGTGCAAATAAAATACATCTGCAAGCACACACACGCTCCCATCACTCTTTGACACAGTACTGTAAGGCGCTTGCACACACAAAACACACAAATCGTCTCCTAATTGCGATTTATTGAGGAGGCTTTATGTAAGAACTCAATAGCACAACGTGCTAATGAAGAAAGAGCAGAGAAAACAAAACCTTATTGACGTATGTTGATGGAAATCAGTAACTAAGTGGAACATTAATTTTCTGGTTTCCATCAGCGGGTTCAAAACGGAGTCAGCTATATATACTTAATTGTGATATCTTGTTTATATTACACTTATTTCTCCCGCATTTCCTCTTTATTTAATCTCCTATATCTTCCTTGGTATACTGAATCTCTCGTGGCTACTTTCGCCCATTTCTTACAAGTGGCAGTCACCTTCAGGCAACACAAACCCATCTGAGCTGTTGAATGAACAAAGACCAGAGGCTCCCTGAATCAATGTCAGCACACATAATGAGGTCCCAAGGATGAAATCCAACACACTGTTATATGGAGGTGCCTGATGCTGTGTATGCTTGTCCACATCACTGTGTTTGTTGGAGTCAGTTGAGATGTGTTGGAGCACCAACTGGAATTGAGTCCAATCAGTCTCTGTAAGGCAGAGCTGCAAATATGTCTTTTTTTTCTGTTCTGTGTTTGATCTTGCACTCGGGGGCAGGCAATACTTTTACTTCAAAAGCAACGTTTTTGCATGCATGTTTGCAAACTCTCCCTTATGGTCTTGCACAGTAAAACCACGTTCTTATAGCCCGTCAAATCTATTTAAACCTGTGGCCATTCATTTTGTAACAGCTCAACATTGCCTAAAACATATTTTTCTCTGGAAGCACAGCATTGATTAAGCTTTAACATATAGGGGGCGATCTAGAGAGCCAAAGGTTGATAAACATGCGTATAGAAACAACCACCTGCTTGAGGCATCAAATTGAAAGTGGGAATCAAAACTTACTGGATTATTGCCCTGATTTAGAAATGGAGGGAAAAGATGCTGTTCAGGGGCTGATAAATGCCCTAATGTTTATCACTGCCTTAAGCTTAACATTTCATTAGGAAACCACATAACATCAGAGCATCCACCCTCTGGCAAACAACCAGGACAACATTCAGATTTATATAGATTCACTGATGGGAATGTTGTCTCATCAGTCTGAAAACATGCATTGAACTTAAAATATGAATTCATATAATATCAGGGTGCCCATGGCAAAGAGTTGGTTGCCCTCCAAACAGAAGGTTGCTGGATCAACCCCCAGCTTGAGCACATGCCACAGTGTCCCTGGGCAGGACACAAAACCTCAAATTACTCAAGCCACTCACAGTGCTGATCCAAAGCCTCAATAGATGTGGAGGGTTATGTCAAGAAGGGCATCTGACACCAAACCTGTGCTAAATCAATATGTGCAACAGGTAAGAAGAGATAAATCATCACTTGGTGTGAGAATGGAAGAACAATTCTCGCTGATGCCATTGTCTGGAAGGGGGTTAATATAATCACCAACCTCAATGTCTTGGGGCAGTTTAATTAATTATTTATTAACGTGGCGTATTTGTCATGAAACAATCGTGTTGCCGTAGCGTGTTATTACCGGTTTCCCCGGCAACTGTGAAGCACAATGGATCGCCAACATGACAACATTGGATGAGAGAACACATTTACGACACGCACCGACCATTGTAGGCTGTTTCCACAAAGAAAATACCAATGTGGATTTATTGTTGTTTACATCACGTAGCCTATGTAGCAACTGAACCGTGTAGAAGAAGACAACTTTAGGTAAGAAAATCAAGTTTTATTCAACGCTAGACAACTTTTAACATGAGCAATTATAGGCTGTATTGTCTCGGTTCTATTCAGGTAACTCGGTTCGGTTCATGGTTGGAAACTAAAGACTCGGGTCGGTTCGGTTCCAGGTCCAAATATTCCGGATCCATTCAGGTTTGGACTCCCGGACTTATGATAATAGCTCGGGTCGGGTCGGTTTTGGGTCGAATTTTCACGGGTCCATTCGGGTTCAGGTCCATGAAAGTGGACTTCAGCTACGCTTTCAAAATGGTTGTCCTAGCTGCGCGCTGAGACAAGCTCTTCCAGCTGAGTCCACGTGCAGGTGGATCATGGAATTCCTGATTGACAGAAGGAAGTTTCTGAGGATGAGGATAGCCTGTTCTTGACTTCTGGACCATCCCCACTGGATCCCCTCAAGGCTGCGTCCTTCCTCCTCTGTTATTCTTCTTGTACACCGACAGCTGCACATCTGGACACCAGTCTGCCAAACTCATGAAGTTTGCAGACGACACCACCCTCATCAGCCTCATCTGCGATGGAGACAATTCAGCCTACAGGGGCAAGATGGACCGTCTGGTGTCATGGTCCACAAAGAGCAACCTGGAGCTCAGTGCTCTCATAACAGTGGAGATGAGAACCGCCATCACCCAGTAGCTCAAGTGGGAGCAGAACATCAGCTCTCTCAGCAAGAAGGCTCAGCAGAGGGTATACTTCCTGCTGAAGAAGTTTCACATCCTGGTGAGGATTATAACGAACTTGTTAGGACTCCACCTGCTGAGCAGCAGACCCGACCTCGTCGGGCCGACATGCCCAGCACGTCTCAACGCGCCGCCTAGGTGCCCTAGGCGAGATTACACCCCCGGTGCCTGACCTGACCTCTGATCCGCGCATCATGATCCGGACCCAATAAGGACACGTCACGTGCTCACTCATAATTTAGGAACATGTCACCGTTTATTTATTTGTAATGTTAATATGTACTTTTTTTCTAGACAGAAAACACTGAGTGAGGGCGCCAGTGGGCATAGAAAATTATTATTTTATTATTATTTTCCCTCAAGGCCATGGGGGACTGGCGGCGTGGCGGCGCCACCTCCAGCAGATGGCGCCCTAGGCGGCCGCCTATACTGCCTATGCCAAGAGCCGGCCCTGCATGGAAGCGATGGTTATGTTTCAGGTGGCTGATCGGATTTGACGTATTAAAGCTTGTGCTATTTTTCTCTCCTTCGCTTGGAGCATTTGTCACAAATAACCAGCGAACTATCTTCTTCTGAAACTTTAATGAAGTTTCATATAATTACCGCCATGTTGTATTTGTTCTATCAGCACACTGTGCCACAATTCTGTGTTTAAGGTGTAACGTAAATTCCTCCGTTCCCTCGTTTGGTAGTCGTTCTTTTGGCCTTATCTATTTTTTTCTATTTTGGATGTGTAACATGTGGGAAAATACGGCCAATATAAATTAAAGTCAGCAACTACCAAAATTATGACCAAGTTAACATCTGGCATGAGGGGGGTATTCTTGATTTTCCTTACTGAGAAATTGTTTTTCTGATTATGCCATCACCACTTGAACATAACATTCACTTCCGGTCATTCGAGGCTCAGAGGGAGCGAGGCACAGCCGTGTTGACAAAAATATATATGTTACCAGGGCTATTTGTCATGATATCGGACTTATCGGGATGACGTCATAATTTCCTGTCATCAGCCCAATAGTTATCGGGCCACAGTATCGGCCATATTGGAATAATTATATTTGAATTATTTTTCACTTCCACATATCTCACAATATAAAACTGAATACAAAATGCTCATAGACAATTTACGATCACCAATCAGCCTGAGAGGCTTCTTTTATTTTTTTTTGGGGAGAAACACAAAGCACTCGGAGAAAACCCATGTTGACACATGCAGAAAACATCAAAACTCTACTGTGAGTTGACAGTTCTACCCATTAGCCACGGATGAAGAAGGAGTTCCTCCAGCGTGGGCCGCTGCTCTGGGGCAGATTTCAAACACATTTGCAAGAAATCCCTGCAGTGTTCTGATATGGTCCTCTTGATTTCAATTTTTTTTTCAAGAAATGTTTCTGTCTCAAACTCTCCTTCATGGAGGATGTCGAACAAGACAGCTCCCAGCTGCCATACTGTGGTGGGCCCAGGTTTGTATCTTGAACCACTCAAGAGTTCTGGAGAGGAAATTTCAGGGGTACCCATGAATTTTCTGTAAGTTGAATTGCGCTTTGTGAAGCAGCTGAGTCCAAAATCTATGAATCGGGCACGTGGATAATGATCTGAGCTTGTCTGTATGAGGATGTTTTCTACTTTGATGTCTCTGTGAAAGATGTTCTTGTCTTCAAGCTCTTTTGCTCCATTAACCAGCTGTTTCATTATAATCCTGGCCTCTTCCTCTTTTAGCTCGCCTCCGTTTACATCTATATAACCATACAGGTCTATGGAGGGAATTGGTCTTTCCATCACCAGGATCAGCACATTTCCCAGGTCATACCAGTCCAGCAGGGACACAGATCCCGACATCCTTGATGATCCAGCAGTCCCACTGGCAAGTTTCAGCAGAACGGCCACTTCTGTGGGGATCCTCTTCCCATTCTTGTCCTTTATTTTATCAACAACATTAACTGCTGGAATGTATTTGATAGCAACTGGAAAATTATCAGATAGTCGAAATCCAGCAAACACAGCTCCATATCCTCCTTCTCCAAGAGGATCCTGTTCCTGGTATTTGGCTTTGAATTCAGCCCTTAGTGCTTCCGTTGGATCAATTTTGACTTCATCTCTGGTTTCCTCCAGGTCCAGACTCCTCTTTCTCTTGTTACTTGGTTCTCCTAATTCAGCAGAGGCCTTTCTCTTCTTACCTTTCACAGGTAAATCCTCTGCATTTTCACTCTCTTTACCAGTGTCCACCAAGAAGGATGCTGACTTGTTGTCATTCTGGGCAAATTCCAAACATGTAGTCTTCTTTTTTTTATTTGATGGTTCCTCTCCACCTTCTAGATACTTCCTCTTCCCAGCGTTCACCCTGACATCTTGCTCTGAGCTGCTACGTTCTTCAACGGACTCAGTGGCCCTTCTCCTTTTCGTTTTTCTGACCGTCTCTTCAGGACTTCTTTCTCTTTTTGTTCTCTTGGTCCCGCCATCTTTGAAAGAGGCTGCATTTTCTTGAATTGCAGGTGTTTTTCTCATGCATTGCATGTCATCTAGTGAGTGATCACCTGTGAAACTTTCTGCAGATGTTGTACTCATAATGATGTCCCAAACGTTTTAAGTAAGTGAATGCTTGGCAGACAGTTATATCGTATGTGTCTCGCAGTGTGCTGTAAAGGTACAATGAAATTCGGAACACAGAATCTTCTGATATATCAGAGTTCCATCCCTATGACATCACTATGGATTTGTCCATGTGACATCACAACGGAATGTTCTATATGACATCACATTGGGATGATCTTTTTTTTTTAACAAAATAATAGGTAAGACGTACAAACAGAAATGTAGGATAAGTGAACATAATAAGAAAACAAAGATATACTGTACACAATGTAATTTCAGATTAATCATGGGAATTGTTTTTTGAATCTACAGAAGATTTTATTTGAAGATACTCTAAAAAACTATCAAAACACTGCAAACGACTACATGAGTAAATCTAGAAATAAAAATATAACAGCCAAGTTCTCCAGGTGGACAACTTATAAGGAACAAAGGTTTCCAATTTCAATTCTTGCTGAATTTAATGTTGGATGATTTAATACCACTGGTGACCTGTCTATGGTGTAACGCTCCCTTTCCCCCAAAGAGAGCTGGGATATTTCAAACTTAACAGGCAAATTTGCAGGGAATTATCTCTGAGTACACGTTATTTAGGTTAAAGAACAACCTGGGATTTTCTTCATATTGCAATGAATCGTGGTAATAAAGCATCCGAACAAAACACGGCAGATTAGACATGATTTCTAAAAACTCCAAAGAAGTAAATTTGTGCAATTTTAAAAAATGTTTGCACATTTGATTTGTTGTTGAAAGACCAACTATCATGTTGGATAGAAGCTGCTTGCAATTCTGGTTGTTCGGGTGAACTTTCTCCTCTAGTTCTTATCCAGCTACACACTGTCCTCCAAAAACATGCAGATATTATACTTTTTTGAGACTGATAAAATTGTGCTGCAGAATGTCAGCCTTGTTAGAAAAAAAAAAAATGAAATGGCATGACTGAATTTGTAAAGCTTCATTTATGTTCACAAGGCCAATTAACAAATAGTTAGGCCAAAAGTGGACCTGGAGACAGTAACAGCAGACTAAACAGGAGAAATGTCCATAAAATCAAGAAGAAATAAACACGGCAGAGCACCCAATGAGGATTTATGCGATTCACCAGCTACAAAGCAGATGAAAAAACATTCAAAAGGGAATCAACAAGTTTGAGCGCAGAGAGGAGGCTCATCTAACAGAAACCACTCACAACTGCTGTTTGGACTGAAATAGTGAGGGTGGTGCAACAAAGATGCAACAACAGATAAACTGGCGAAGTAAGTCTGACAAAAATCAGATGGGACACTGAAACAGCTCATCGGCCTAGTTTTGGGATAATTTTGCAGAATCTTTTCATGATTTGTTAACATCATTCCAAGATATAACAAAGAATTTCAAATGATATGACATGCACTCGTTTCCTCATGCATGTGACTCTTCGGTGTTCATTTATGCAACAAGGTTAAAATAAAAAAAGTGCATGTTTGCTTTCAATGGGTTTGTTGGGCTTAGTCCAGTAATCAGTAAAATGTGATACAACTTTTTTTTTTTTTTTAGCATGATTGGTTCTGAGATTTTTTTTTTTTAAACTACACTGCTTTTTACAGTGAGACATTTTACCTTCAAATATGACCAAACAACTGACTTATATCATACAATAAAAGATGTCAATACACATGCACAACCAAACCTCCAATGACTAATTAGATTACCGCCTTGTCTACTGCTCGATTCCCAGTGCATCACAGGTCAGTAATGCTTGTGCATGTTTGGCTACTTAAATGGTAATGCAATGCACCTTTATCTACTCTACTTTAAAATAATAGTAAATGGAAAATAATAGTAATTGACAGTGAAAATGTGTTTTCAAGCAATATGGGAGTTCAATGGGAGGTCATTTGTGTCACCCAAAACTGGAATAAAATATGTTTGTGTGAAATATCTATCTTGTCTTCATAATAAATGTAAGGCCCTGCAGCTGTCTAACACTCTTCCTTCATCACAGACATAATTATGCAAATCTTCCATAAATAAAGCTAAACAGATACTAATTAATGTCTCATTTCACATCAACACACCTTCACATAACACATGGGTGGCACTGATGCACACATAATAAATTGCTTTAGCAACAAAAATACCTAAAGGCTTCAGCGGTAGAATTTAAAGTTCAGTCCTTCTTAGAAACAAACTGTAGTCACTCTGGAAAGGTTAAAAAAATTCAACTCACTTGGTACTTTATCATCCATCCATTTCCTTAAAGGTACTCTATGTAATAAAACCAAATAAAATCAAATGGGGGCAGCATATCATGAGTAGGGTCACGTACCAGCCCTGATGTAGGACGTAATGCTACTGGTGGAATAATGCTACTCCAGTCATATTCCATGCTCACAACAGGGAATATAAGAATACAGTACAGTCACAGTTGTGCAGCAACTAGCTTTGCAACATAAGTGTAAATATTAGCATATGTTGGTATAGCTTTGCATAATTTCCAGTGTAGAAAAAAAAAAACGTGGCCATTTTTGCATATTTCAGTCCGATATTTCCCAAGAGATGTCTCCAATGGAGGGAGTCTAACACCATTTTTGATGCTTGTTTTGCCTCGTTTTTTAAAGTCACTCCTCTCCAGTTTCAGACATTGTTTTTTGTATTTTTTAATTTTTTTGCCCAATGGGAAAGGATGACAGTGGTGGTGAGGCTGTCCGTCTGCCCTGAAGTTTAGCCACGGTGCTTGAGCTGTATCCAAACCAGCAGATTAACTGGGGTCAGAAATTACATGATCTGCGACATGACAGCTAATTTGATACCCAACTGGTAAAATGTGTTGTCAATAAAACACATGCGTGAAATTACGAATAACCATGAAAGTCACTCATTTAAAAACCAAAGTTAGACCAAGCTAAGAAAAATTGCTGTTATTTGTGTGCTGAACAACTCATTGCACAAACAAAAAAATAAATAAATAAATAAATAAAAGACTGCAAACGGGGGTAAAGGAATGGATTAGTGCACACGAGCAGCAGATTGTCTGTGCTACAAAAAAGCAGGGAGCAGGTTAAAAATCATTAATACTTGATCTGTTATATGGCCTGTGATATTCTGGTGAATGTTTACATCTCCTCCTTGCTTTGTGGGATTCCCTTCCTCATGGTGACATCATCCCATTCATTGCTCCCTCTTGCTTTCATCGCTCCTTCTGGCTGTAGCCCAAATGGTGATTCTCCCTGTAGGTCCAGAGATTTCGCATATTATCCGTTGTCAGCTGGAGATGGCTCACTGGTGACGGTTTTTGAGTTGGTCACACACATGACCAAGTGCCAGCAGGCTACTGCTGACAACTCACCCACCCAGCCAGTCTGTGAGCCTGGAGGTGTTCTGAACGTGATTAACATGTGAGGAAAACACTCCCCAGATGCCTCCTCAGTCAGCATTCATTCATTCATTCATTCATTTATTGATTCATTGATTCACCTCCTCATTTTCATGTCAAGATATGAATGTAGGCCAAATGATGACAATGATGATGGTAATGATTGAAATCAGCGTGCTGGACCATACCCGCACATCAGCACAGTATTATCAGTGGCTCTTCTGTCAACACAGTGGATCTGTGTGTTTAACATTGGATCAAAACATGTTTCTTTTTATATGTATACACACATTTATACTGTTTGTCTTGAAATAATCGTAAAAAAATTTTCATATAGCTGCTTTAATAAGTAATGGTCAATTTGTAGCTCTCCAGCCTATGTAGATACTTCTATAAATTATAAATATATTGTAGAACTGCAGGCATTACGTCTAACTTGACTTGTGACCTCATTAGATAAAATGACTCATCTTTCATGTCTTTCTGAAGTTGAAGGCATCTTTTTTTTTTTCTTAGTGTATCATACGCACTCGCACTTGTTTGCATTCACCATTTGTGCACATTTCCATTCAGAGGAAAAGCAGAACAAAGTGTTGTACTTTGAGCCATAGATCAACCTGCCAAGCAATAATGAGAATTTCTCTCTTCTGTTCTTATGAGATGTGAAATTACATGATGCATCATTAATCAGCATATCGCAAGAAAATGTAATCTTGCCTTCAGACAGCTGAACGGCTTACTGTTACGAATAGGGCTAACTGGAAAAACACTACTATCTCTGTTTCCTGGGATTGCGTCAGGTGTTGAAAGTGGAACAAGGGGTGGGGGGGGTGAGTGAGTGTGAGTGTGTTTGTGTGTCTGGGTGTGTGAGAAGTTCACAATGCAGCTTTTGTTGGATCTATCAGCACCTTGTAGCAGCGTGGGACTTCAATGAAATCCATTCATTCTGTCTCTGCACATTAAGTGTGCAGATGCACAACAAAAATAGCAGTTTGGGCAGCATTTAATAGTCAAATATAATATTCAAGATTCAGTATGGTGCCATTTTGAGAAAACTGTGGGAGACATAAATAGGAATAAAGGCTAAGATGGAAACAGAGAAGTACTGGGATGAGGAAAATGTTTACATGTTGATGCACCCAGTCTGTCTTCTGTGCTTTACACCATTTCATTTTCCAGCCAGCAGCTGCTAAATTAAATTCAGCATTTCTGCTTTCTCTTAATGACATTGGAGACCACAGGCAGCTTGGTTGGTCGGCTGCTTTGGAAGAGAGGATCCGCACTGAAAATTCTGGGGGTAGAAAGCAGCTGGAAAACTGAGAGGCACAAGTACAGATGAAAAGTAGCTTTCATGTCTCATAAAAGTTCTGCAAACCAAAAGCTGTGTGAGGGGGGCAATCGTCCCGCTATCTGCCTGCAAGTCATTTTCACATTTTGTGGTTGGTTATTTGTTTGTGTTGCAAGAATGCGGGCTGGATGCTGTGATCTGTTTCACAAACTGTGCACATGTTTTACTCATCTTGGTTCTGTTTAAGAAAAACCAAAGGCATTAAAAAAAAAAATTACAATGATTTCATGAATTCAAAAATGATTTCACGATCAAAGTTTTGCTTGAAAATGAGATGAGTAGCAGTTCTTCAGTCTGACACCTGCTACCATAAAATGAGTATAAGAGAACTAAATTAAAGCTGTAAAGTTGAGACAACAGGAGAGTAACAAGTTTTCCAGTCAGAACTAAAATGCTTAAAAGTCATCTTAAAGGGTAAATTTATTCTGGTATTTTCCATCTTTACCACTATTCAGAACTGATATTGCTTTTTGAAGGGCAACTCTTCAAATGCCTCTTAAACTGAATGAAAATCAACTTGAATCTTTTAACCTGGCACTTCAACAGTGGTGCAGAGGTGGTAAAACAATGAGTCACTCAGGTAAGAACATCAGGATGATGAGATAATAAATCCCTGAGGGGAGCAACAAGCTACAGGCTTGGATATAAACTGTGAAATAAATTGCCATTGTTTGTCATTCAGGGTAAAGCCAAGGCACAGAGATTATATCGTTCAGGTGGATTAGGAACGTTTCAATGCACAGAAAGTTGTTGAAGAGGTGGCTGGGGAGGAAAAAGTCCAACTGCTACCCATGCAACCTGGTCCCAGACGGGTGGCAGAAACTGATAGATGGTTTCTGCTTCTACGTTGAACCGACGGCATAATGTCTGCTGTAGTTCAGCATCAAGTCAACACAGACCACATCAAACATGATTGGTTCACTTTGTATCATTGCTACTCTTCTTTGTTTTTCTCCATTACTACTACTACTTATTCAACATTTCAAAATGTTGATAAAAGCCCATAACTGACATGGTTATTAAGAAACAGTCATGTCTTCGCTCCTGATAAGTCCTTCCAAGAATGACAATGGATGCCCAGACCCTCATTTATTATGGGGTAATTTATATTTCTGCAAGCACTCTAGCTGTCATTACTCTAACTTGAAAAAGATGTAGATGTCTTGTCATAACTCAAGGAGGTCCTTAAATGTAGAGCCAGTGCTGCGTGTCAAGAGGACCCCAGCCTTAAAAAGCAAACGGAAGCAGTGATGGACATTTGAGAGGAGTCATCTGTAAATCTGCCATGTAAATTTACAATTAAAAACCGCAGATCATATCATTAATAATACAATGAGTGAATGTCAAAAAAGGACAGAGCGCTTTTTTTTTTTTAACAAAAGAGCCAGCAGTCCGATAGCAGGGGCTGTCCTATAATATATCAAAATTCTATAACATATAAAAGAGACGAGGTAACACATTTGCATTTCCTTAAAATCATCTGCATACAACTATATATGTGTGTGTGTGTGTGTGTGCGTGTGTGTTTGTTGATGAATGACAGAAGGCAGTGACTCCTCTGACTGCACCTGCTACATCATGATACACATGATATACTCATGTCACATGAGTATATCATGTGACTTCTATGTGCAGAAATTGAGTTTCCACTTGCAGTTTAGTGAAATATTCCCTTTTGGAGCCACTAGGAAAACCTCCACATGTAAGCATAAAAACACTCTTCTGTGATAAATGGCAGTTTTGAAATTGAAATGTTTCCATTAGGTGTATTTTCTATTTGCAAGAATATATTTTATTTTTCAAGGTTACCACTGCCACTTGTGTCCTTTTAATGGTCCTTTCTAAAACATTTCCTTGAAAGAAGTAGAAAATAGATGACTACATACAACATTTAGGTCTTAACATAGATGCTGGATGTTGGAAAGGAGCGGAGCAGGGAAATGGAAGACATTAACCTTCATTGGCAGTAACAGGAGTTGAGGTGAATAACTCCTACAGTTACACAATGCCAGGCAGACCTTTTGTCTTCAAAATGACACTGCTTTTTTGTCTCGCAGGGATCATTTGGGGTTTAAAGACACCATTCATTTATCCACCCGTTAACTACTGTTTTTCTGAGTTTGGGTTGCAGAGGCAGTCAGAGACCCAGACCTCCCTCTCCCCAGCTACCTTCTCTCGCCTTTCCAAGGGAATATCGAGGCATTCCCAGCCAGATGTCCAGGAGACATCCTGACCAGATGCTTAAACTACCACAACAGGCTTCTCTTGATGTGGAGGAGGAACAGTTTGCAACCATAAGTGAGGGAATAAACAAGGAACAACCGGTAAACAGAGAGTCTTGGCTTTTGGCTCATCTCCCTCTTAAACAGACTGGTACAGAGTCTGCATTACTGCAGATGCTGCACCAATACACCTGTTCATCTCCCACTGCATTCTTCTCCTACTCCTGAACAAGAGCCTGAGATACTTAGGGTGATTTCAGACCTGTGGACTTGTTTGTTTTGTTCTGATTCAGGGGCTAAATCAATACAGTTGTTTCGTTATTCGTTTAGGGCGTTTGTGTTCACAAGGCAACCGTCTGTAGCGGTTCAAAGCTGTTAACAAATGCCATGCGTGAAGCAACTGTTCTCTCATTGGTCGGTAAATGAACGCGGTAGGAGTTTCCTCTCTCTCTCTTACCCACCCCTCTCTTGGAGGTTGAACCACAGTTATGAGTGAGTTGTGTCAGTTGCTGTATTGATTATGTTCTCACTGCAAACGAACTGCTCCAGGTCTCGAATGGAAGCGAGCCGAGACCACCTCTCCAAGGCTATCTCGGCTTGCTTGTTTTGTCCCGCATCTGAGCGCGATTGCTGTGTTCACATATACCAAACAAACCAATCTTTAGGGGGAAATGTCCCTGTTTCGGAACAACTGCTCCAAACAGGACAGGTGTGAAAGCACCCTTAGGGCTCGATCTTCCGCCAGATCTCCTAAAGCCGCTATTTAGTGATGGTGGGTAGCTCAAAGAACGCAATCTTCCACCTTCCTAAACCCGCTATCCCACCTGCGCTATCCGGTATAATATGCATGGAAGTGGTTTGGGGCGTTCCACCTGTTAAACCAATCAGTGCATCACAGCAGCCATTGCCTTTAAGAGCAGGTTGCGCTACCTGCAAACCGCCATGGAGCTTCTTTTAATCCAGATCGGAGCAGCTCTCATGTGCAGCTCGTCTGGGACTCTGCTGTAGAGCTTCCTCCTCTTCCTTCATCCTCATCTTCTGCACTGATATATACATAAAATATTCTTACACAGACAATTTCTATCGGCAACCTGAAAGCACAAACTATCTGGTTGGTGCGCTCCCAGTAAACACGCTCTGGTCGTCTATGGTTTAACTGGCAAGCAAGCTGTTTAAGACGATCTCTGCTATTTTCTCAGGGGTTCAACTGAGGCCAAATCATGCTTTTTATACAAGAGTTAATTAGAGAGTTAAAAAGCCATTTGTGCACGTCCACATGTGACCAGGTGGACGAACATTGAGGCCATTTGGACACGCTCTTGTACACACCGACGTGCGGGCAACCCGCGATCGCAAGCTAACGAGTTTGCGGAAAAGGCAAAAGACACCTCAATGCCACACCCTTAATGTGAGTAAGGGAGTCGGTATAACGGGGAGCGGCTTTAGGGAGCGGAAGATTGCATTAGCGGTTAGCGGAGGTTCCTAAACCCGCAATTTGCGGGTAGCGGCTAGCAGGAAATGTACGATCAGGGCCTTAAACACCTCCACATGAGACAGCAACTCACACCCAACCTGGAGAAGGCAATCGAAACATGGCCTCAACTTTTTGAGGTTCTGCTTCAGCGAGCACAGAAGGTCTTGGCTCAGTGATGCCAGCAGGACCACATCATCTCTAAAAAGCAGAGATGACATAGTGATGAGATAAAAAACAGACAACACCAAACCCCACCCCTTCCGTCCCTTGTGCTCCTTTGCCTAGATATTTTGACCATAAAATTTATGAACAGAATTGGAGACAATTAAGGGCAGCCCTGACAGAGCCCAGCTCCTACTTGAAATTAATCCAGCCTATTTGTGTAGGAACTGAATGACCCACAGTAACAGAACCAGCACCCTATACCAGTGTCCCAAGCCTTCTCCAAGTCCACAGAAAAAGATGTAGATTAGTTCAGTAAACTCCCATGCTCCTACCAGGACCTGAGCAACAGTAACAGCTTGGTCCAATTTTCCACGGCCAGAATGGAACTGACATTGCTCCTCCTGAACATTAGGTTCATATAAGCTAAAGGTTTCTTAACAAACACTCCTTAAACATGAACAATTACATACCTGCCAATCAGAAAACAAGTCTGAGTTTGGAGGCAGGGGGGATGAGGTTTGTATAAGCCCTCAGGAGACCAGTGTTGATTCTTATAACTCATTATCGCATTGGACACTGCATTCCATAGAAAACCCCAGGTTTTATGACATTTAGGTAATATTTCAGCGCTAAAATTAGTTTCTTTGTGTGAACAAAACCCCACTGTTTTTATATCAAAATGGAGCCTGTAATTGAAAGCCACACAAAATTTTAAATTCCATTCTTCAACTTTCATTACATCAACTAAAATTTAACTTCTGTTTTGCACAAAGTGGATCAAAATTACAGTATGTTTAATTACCAAAGGCTGTGTCTTCAATTGTCCTTTACTGTTGTGTAAAAGGCACCATTTGCACACTGGCAGGACTTGGCCTGTAATCTCTTGGCTCATTTACCAGGAGGCTTTACAATGAGACTGATGCCAGCAAAACCACTAAAAATGTGTGCTCCACTGACTTACTAGCAAAGCGTATGCTGTATCTAATTCAAACACAAAACCTGTACATTAAGGCACTGAGGTATGACTAATGCAAGATGCTGGCTGGCTAAGTGGTTTGATGGATGCCTTTATGGACCAGTGTGTCGAGGGGATTTTACACGTACAGTGATGGATGGTACCACAGATGACAGACAGACTAATGATTTCAACAAGGTCTTTAATTAAACATCAGTTTGGAGCATATATTCAATTCCATTCGTCTTCAATCATCATCTGAAACTTAGGTGTGTTTTCTTCTCTTCCCTTTTAATCTTCCTCTCACCTGTTCACTTGCATATTATATTGGTAAAATGTGTTTATATATCTCAAAATAATGAAAAGTCGCTTCAAATGTTGATGAATACATTCCCTCTAAGTCTTAATTAACACTCTACTATTCATC
The DNA here is from genome assembly GCA_018398805.1 of Hirundichthys speculiger. Taxonomy (NCBI): domain Eukaryota; kingdom Metazoa; phylum Chordata; class Actinopteri; order Beloniformes; family Exocoetidae; genus Hirundichthys; species Hirundichthys speculiger. The sequence continues at coordinate 4,293,924 of JAGFBZ010000258.1, forward strand.
AAAGTTGCTTTAAAGTCCATAAGGGCATCCATCAAGCTGCCGACCCACCTGACTCAAGTCTCATCATTCAGGTGTGTTTACAAGTATTTGTTACAATACACAAATACATTAAATATGTTTTTGCATATTATGTCAATATAAGATGTGTATTAAGATAAATAAATTTAACCCACGCAGGATAAAAACCATACTTATCTGGCTCAGAGATGGTTTTGAAGCTAATTTGCCATGAATCAAATAAGTAACAAATAGCAAAGGTATTAAACAAGCACAAGACAGAGACTGTACTCTAAATAATTTGACGATAGAACATTAAAGCAAAGGCTTTTGTCAGGACAGTTTGTACTGTGTAAACATTAGGGTTTGTGCTTAAGTACAATTGTATTGTAAAAGGGTGTGAGAAAGATTCTGGAAAGTACCTCAGGTTGTTAGCGACAGGCATGGCTATTTAGGTGTATAAAAGAATTCAACCAATCAGAAATGAAGCAGAACATATCTGTAGATTGTTGGTGTCGTATTTGTGACCCTTTCAAAAAACATTTTCCAAATGCCACAACTTTACCTGTGACCAGAAATCAGTGTTTCCAAATGCAGTACTGATGAGGCTAAAACTTCAGAATATGACCCAAGTTCAAATAAAGCAGAATTTATCAAAACTTTGGGACTCTCACCGAGCTTCCTTTACACAGCCATCGGCTTTTTCTCTCTCTCTCTCTCGAGACCTGCTGTTAGATAGCAGCCAGAATTTTCTCTGCTTTATAAAGATCAGTTTGAAGCAGAACACCACTTTTCATGAATAATGTGATGCCACTGACATATGTGGCTAATTTACAATACATTAGACATCTGCATTATTACTGGTATATATTACTGCTGATAGTACACTCAGGACATATAAATTATTTATTAGTCATTTTTCATATTTTGCTGAATCACTGTACAGGCAAAATTTAACATGGTTCCCTAGCTTTCCCTTGTCTGCATTTTAGATTTTTCATTTTCTGTTCTCGGTCCGTTCCACTTTCTTTACTCTAACCATGTGGTTTTTATTTAAACAAAATTACTTAGATGTGTTGTGTTTTTTTTTTTTTTTTTTTAGTTTCCTCTCAGCAGGGATCCCCATCTTCCTAGTCCCGAACAAGCATGTACACCTTAAACACGAGCAGGGAGGGATGTGGAACAAAAAGACACAAATGAGAGTAAACAGCAACAGTCCCTTTAAACATCACCTGTGCAAGAGCAAGTTCACAAACCCTGAGTTTAATGTAATAATTAGTTAAATATTTGAAACTTGAATACATAATAAATACAGAAACCATTTAACAATATATTAAAGTGTAGTTTTATTTATTTTGATTTACATTGACAGCATGAATGTAACAAAATGTAATCTGGCTCTCCGAGGGCAACCATGATGCTGATGTGGCCCTCAGTGAAAATGAGTCTGACATCCCTGCAATAGAGCCTTCCTCTCAGTTACCGGGGACCAAGCAGAAGGCAGGAAGGCAATGTCCATGAACTCGAAACTTCAGCCAGTCATTGATTGTAAAGGATTTAAATCTGACAATCTTTAATCTTGAAAAGTATGGCTATATTTATGAGTATATCATTTTTACCAAAAACTTTCAAACCCCTGAAAATGAAGGTGCTTAACATGGTCATAATTCCTAAATATTTGTGAAATCTTTTATATTCAAGCTGAAAATCTAAAATCCACTCCGACTATAAATAGTATCATTTGTCTATAAAATTGTTTTAAGTACACCTCTGCATAACACTGTATCCTTATTAACATTCAAGTAAACAAAAAAGAAAGAGGTATAGATCAGCTTATACCAAAGAATAACTTAAATAAAGAAATAACTGTAAAGATTTAAAGAGCATCAATCCCACCGTAGTCACAGTGAAGCCAAGCGCCACATCAGCATCGTCATATTTCCTTCATCTTAACTTTCTGGGGATTTTTGTTTGTCTCATTATCACCGTCTCTCTCTCTCAGCCTCTCTTTTCATCCATGTTAAATATTTTTCCGTGGTGTCTCTTGAGGGTTTGTTCACTTCATATCTCCTGCTCTGTGCTGTGTGGACGCATGTCCCTGGAAAAAAACCCGACACAATACAGCTAATACTCCCTGCGCACACTGTGACAATGAGAGCGCCACTGCCCCCTACTGTAGTATATGTGCAATTACACTTTATTCCAGTATGGCAAAAAAAAAAAGGTTGGTCCCCAGGTTACCGCCCCCCCCTATTTGAGTACAACTGCCTTAAATGTTTTCTTTGCTTGCTGCAGCCAGTAATTTGATCCTTCTGAAACAGCTTAACATCTTTTCCGTGACCACACTGTTATGGTTGTTTAAGAAATCAGAAGCTATTCAGTGCATCAGTGAGGGTTAAATACCTTGTTGCCAGCTGAAACTTATTCATCAATGCAGTAATTATCCAGTGGGAGGTTCTTACTTATTTGCTTAGTTAAATCCAGGTGGTGACTTTATATTTTGGATGGGCAGTAACTTTGATGGCAGCAACACATCTGAAAAAACAAAAGTCTGAAAAAAGTAAATGGTAGAAAAAATGACAAAAACTAAATGTCAATGTCCAAATACTTTGGCAAGAAGTAGGGAAGTAAACATGGTGATAAACTTGGCTCAGGGTCAAAATGCTGTCGACCCCAATGCATGTTTAAGCCATCAGTGCAGGAAGTTGTCTTCCTTTCCACCTTTCAGTCATTATTAAGTGTTCATTTGACTGCGGTATACATGAAATTATATGCTATGATGATTGAGATTAAATGAGAAAAAAAGACATCAGCATGGGTCTTTTATTTACAGTGTTGGTGATTATTCTTACCCTTTGCAGTGATATTCAATTTATGTATTGATTTCACAGACCTGGGAATGAAGCAAGATACTAAATCGGTTTAATAGCATCATTTCAGGTATTTATTTGGTGTAGCTGGAGAGCAATATTGAATAGACGTATGAATGATGATCTAAATTACAAAATAAGATCTTAATTTCTAAAACACCAGCTCAATTGACAGTGAGGTGTCATGCTGAAGTTTAGGCATCCGTGTTTAAAAAAAAGTAACTTATTTCCAAAAGGCATATGTTTAAAAAGAATGTATTTCATCAATACTTTATGACAAGATTTGAATTGAGCATACCTGCAAACTCATTGTTTTTCGGCAACAGTGACCATTTTGAATAATGTATAATATAAAAAGTTACTTGAATGAAGGAAACTTCTCATGCTACGTAATGTCACTTCAATGGACGCCACTCGTAGTTTTTAGGTAAGTGTCAGACTTCTTACTGTGAGGCAACAGTGCTAACCTCCAACCGACCGTTCTGCCCTCACATAATAAGGCAGAGGCCACTAAAAGCCATTTTGCTGCAAATGTATATTCCGTTTCCACTCAAAACTGCTTTGGTTCACATCGTTTTCGGTGTTTCCACTCCTCACCATCCAATAATAGACCTAGAGTTCTTTTGGCTTTGGACTATTCCTAAGTTCATTCAAGCCACATTAGTCTTATGTCACATTTGTAAAATGTAGGTAAAAAAAGAAGGGTTTGACAAAAGATTTCAGAAGAAACTTCAAAGCCAGTGTGGTTCATCACCCAGCGCTGTCTGAGGAAACAGAGATATCAGCAGTACAACTTTACACAGACTGTATAGGAAGAACTGGACAAACCCCAATGACATCTCTTTTTCCCTCGTACTACAGTGCCACGTAGCAAAAGGTCAGAACGAGAAGCCGGCTGGAACAGGCCCACCTTACCTCAATCGCAGTTACCTACTTTTTGGCTGGCCTAGCTTATGTTATCCTATAGTGCCAAGTAACTTTACTTTTCATTCATTCATTCTAATGAAACCTGTCGAAACATTCGACTTTCACATGTGCCCATCAAAAAAACTTCAGAAACCAGTGCTTCAGAGCTGAAACAAGGACGACTAGCGCTCTGCTGGGACATGCTGGCCGATCAGCCTGCAACTGGCGGAGAGAGACATGAGTTGAGGTCTGGTATGTCTCCTGTCTTCAGTCCATGAGTCGTAGGATGATTGACGGTCAAGATGTTGGTGCTTGTCTTTACACAATCAGCCCGTCCAGATTTCTCCAAATGTTTGAAGATAATATGGCCTGTAGAGGTCTAAACAAGTGCAGATGCTGCTTTTGTACCAAACTGTGATATCAAGCACCTGTTAATATCACTCACTTAAAAATCTATTTTTAACCTCATTTCTAGACAGAAGCGTCTGCGATGGCAACAAGTAGTTTCGCTTCAATATAGACAAAGTTTTCTGCATCTCATCAATCTGCTTGAACACATTCAAACAGAATACATCCTTAAGTGCAGACAGATAACCATGTCTTGAAAGGATAGATAACCATAAAAAAGGATAATTTCCCTCCAGGTAAGTGACACTTCATCTCACCTGCAATAAACCTGCAGGGAAGCATTAAACCCCGTCTATCGTTGTCAGCATCTCATACCCGCCGATCTGTCTGTCCACTCCTGTCTGCCTCTAATTGTTCATCAAAACCTCCATCTGTGCTTCCCACATCTTCCAGACTGTTCAGCCCTAAAGCCTTTTCACAAGGGAAGGAACACTTAATTCATTCCTGTGAGGCTAATAACTCTCCTTCCCCATCGATCTCGTTAGGATACGGCCTCGTTGCTGAGAACGAGCATGTGTTTGTGTGCAAGAGTAAATGTGCACACGCTGGGTTAAGTCACAATGTAATTAACTCCAGGAATGGCGGTGCGTTTCTTACGCAGACGGATCACATTACTACTGTTAAACAAAGACTTTGCATCTTCAAAAGCAAAACGGTTGCCAAGTCAGAAAAACACTGGCATACTTAGAGAGCTATCGCTTAGTAGACTTCAGAAAATAAATTTCCCATTAATACCAGTCTGTAAAGTATCAATAATTTATGTTAAACTAGGGAAATGTTATGCTCCATGTAAGTGTGTGTGAGGGGCTGTGGGCAAGTATTTAATATTCTATATGTGCCTGTTGGCAACTAAGTTAAAATACAACCTTCGTTATATTGCAGAAGAAATTACTGTTTTATGGTAATTTTGCTAATAACTTCACTCTCAGTAGTTTGCTGAAATGCTTTTACTTTTATAGATTCTGTTTCTTCATACCCCATTTACTGCCTTTACTTGTACAGTTTTCTGCCCAAATTTGCTAAATCTCTGAAATAATTGTTACCGGACCCATTAAACCCTGCACACAAGATTAGGTTCATCCATAATAAGGAAGGCGAGTGCGTGCAACTGTATACGGCTTCATGAAATATACATTACTACAAATTGCTTTGCAAATGGCTTTGCAGAAGGCTCAACAAACAACTTTTCTTCAGTAGTTAATCATCATTGCCATTTACAGTAAATAAGGGGAGCTTTTGTTCTTGTCTGGTTTGTTTGCTATGTTTATGCCAGGACAATATGAGATATCACAACGCAGACTAAACACATTGAGAGTAACAAAATGCACAAGAATGAGAGACTGTGTCATTGCCATGGGGGGGGGGGGGGGGGGGGGGGGGGGGGGGGGGCAGCTCGTATGGTACTGAATAGTGATAAAGGATTTGTAATTTAAACATATCTCACAAAAAGGAGATTTATGAAAATCCTGGAAAGCCTGAAGAGGATACAAAATATAATCGTTAAGTCCACAGATTAATTTTCTCTGAATAGAGGCAAGTTTAGTTTGAGGGTATTCTTCCTGGAAGAGCTGCTCAGCCAAGATGACTCCAAAGGCAGAACATAGGATCCACAATGAGATAAAGAAGAAGATGAGTAACAGCCAAAGGCTTGAAAACATCACTGGAACTGGCAAACACCTCAGTTCATGAGTTTCTTCTCTTCAAAGCACAAATGTTGTGTCCCTGAAGATTCCCAGTGAGCATCTTTGCAATCCACAATGTTATCGTAAAAAATGTTTGGGTTACTGACAAAAGGAAAATTGAATGGTTCAGGAGGAATATTCAGCACCGTGTATGGAGCTGTAAGGACACAGCTTGCCATAAATCAAAGCATCAAAGCATCAGGCTACAGTCTTGGTGCAGCTGGTCCAGGTTCAAGTCGGGGTCTGTGGTCTGTGCTCTGCTGCTTTGTCATCCCTCTCTAACCCAATTTCCCATCTAGCTGCTGACAATCAATGCCACTAGACCCATAAAATCTTGAAATACATAAAAACAACATCCCAGCAGTGAAGTATGGCTGACAGAGTATCATGATTCGGGCTTGCTTCATTGTCTCAGAGCCTGGACCACTTGCTTTCATTGTGGGGAAATTTTATTTCTAGTGCTCACCAAAATATCCTGTGGGATTGAGTCAGGGTGGCTGGCTGTCAGATGAGGCTTAGCAGCAGCTGAATGATGAAGCAGGACAATGACCATGTATCAAAGTAAATCCACCACACACTGGCTTTAGAAAAAGAAAATCCACCTTTTGGAGTGGCCTGGTCAGAGCTCAGACGTGAACGACATAGAAATGCTGTGAGTGACTCGAAGAGTCAGAAGACATCCTATAAATGTGTTTCAGCTGAAACAGGGAGAGCAGTCCATGAGGAGTAGTCAAACTCCCTCCAGAACAGTGAGCAGGTCTGAACCAGAAGTAGGTTTGAGTAACTGTTAACTTGAAGGTTACACTTACTTTTCATCCAGCATTGTGAATGGTTGATGGGTGTGTCCAGTAATGACATGACTCATAATTGATATAATTGTATCAGTTTGACTTAGATGAAAATTGGATCACGTTTTACAGGACATCACGAAAAAAGAAAAAAAATCCAAGGGGTTCACATACTTTTTCTTGTCACTTTAAATGACTTGGTGATAATTTTAAGACAGTCCCAAACATCTTCTAAACCAAATAAAACTTAAAGGCTCAGAGTCCTGTTTTAGGTTCCAGTCTGTGTTTGTGAGTCAAAGCATATGAAAGGCAAACAGCTAGTTGACTGAAGATGGAGAGAAAGACAACCAGAGAAAAAAATAATACAGGCATCATTCCCCTGAGAGTGACAAGTCACAGCCCACAAAGACGACGGACAACAGCCAACAGAACAACAACCTTGTTTCGTCGTCAAGGTGTTTAAATTCTTCTGTGTGTTTATCTTCTGTCAAGATTGGTGCCGCTCACTGATGGACTGGATCCACCGACGTGCCCAGGTGGAAAAGATGTGTGCAGTGATGCACTTTTATACTTGTTTTCTTTTCTTGTCAGGTACGTGTTTCCATACGTGATTTTGCGCCTTTTGTCTCTGTGTGTTTGTGTCCGTCGTGGAGCGGGGAAACGGAGCGATAATGCGATGATTTGAGAGATCAGTCTGAGTCACAGTGATGAGTCAGGATGAAGCCTCCAGCTGCCGTCATGTTCTGTGAGGAGCGGTGGATCCATTAGCAACAAAACATGACGACATGTTGGGTAAAAGAGCGTAGGCGAAACTTGCTGGGGGTGGGGGCATAGTTATTCCACAAATATACTATCATTTAAGTACGATACTTATATGGCAAACCCCCCCCTGCACGATATTACTCCAAATAGGAACAGATTTTCTATGGATCTGCTTTACAAGAGGGTCCCATTTTTACCAACAAATGGAAGAAAGAGATATATTTCATTTCTATTTCAAGTTATTGACAGTAGGCGGTCTGGCATCTTTAACCTCATGAGTGATGTACATGAGTGGGAAAGTGAGCAAGACAGAGTCTTCCCAGTGTACATGCACCCATATCATTAAAGGGAAAAAGAAGACCAGTGGTAGAGGCACTGATCAACACATGGCTTGTACACTTGTTTACAATTTTATCCACAACCACTGGGAACATGAAAGTGTTAGAGCATGTAGGCCTATCTGTGATATGGGGTCTGTCTCGGTCAGCTTCCCTTCAGGCATCAGTTTTCCTGACAGCGTACTTTCAACAGAACGCACTTTTTACTCCGGCATCTGTTGTCAAAGCTGATGTGCTCACGAGCCATGTGTTAAAGGCTGAGTGCCTTGGAGTTGCCTTTCCCCCCCATATGTGCTGCTCTCTCTGTGAAAAATGAAATGATAAAAACTGAAAGATGTGGTAAAACCCTCTAAATAAGTAATTAGGAGGAATTCATTGGGGCGGAGAACATGTCTTGTAGTGAGGTTAGTCGACACTCCAACCATAGAAATATAATTAATTGAAAGCTATCATTTACCAATGACAAAATTGTATTTGTTACTCCACTTACTGCTGTGCATACTTCAAAATAATGATTTTTTTCCATGTTTTTACCTGTACAAGAACAGTAAAACAAAAATATCTTGCAGAAGAAACTGAATGGGTCTTTGTCCCAAGAGCCAGTTTCTGTGACCAAAAGTTGGAACGCCAAGGCCAATGCCTTTGGCTGATATCCATCCCACATGGCACTTGGGCAAAACCTTGTCATTTGTTCAGGTTAAGACCACCTGGGCTACATGGGTTAAAGCTCAGTCACCACGTGCTCTTGTAAGTCCCTCAGGCCTGGATCCAGGGTGGGATAAGGGTATCCCACAGCTGGGTGAAGAACATTTCCCCATATGACTCCATTTGAATCATTCTTAGTCTGTGACCAAATTTAGGACACAAGTGGCTGAAATTAGTTTCCTCTGAAAGGTTCCTGGACGCTCCCTTAGAGATAGGGTGAGAAGTTCAAGCTATTCGGATGGATACTGAGTAGAGCTTCGTGGTGGTTTGGATGCCCCTATGGATGCCTCCCTACAGAGGTGGTTTCAGGCTTTAACCAGGAAGGGGCCCCAGGGCACACTGGAGAGGACTTTGTCACTCACCTGGCTTGGGAACGCTTTGAGGTACGCACATCTTTACTTAGGCTGTTTCCCCTTTGACCTGAACTTGGCTAAGCAGAGGTTTATAAATGGCTGGATGGATGTTTTTATTTTATTAAAAAAAAAAATGATTAGCAAGAAACTTAGATGAGCAAGTTTCATTTTCTTTTGATCCGTTTTATACTTTCTTCAAATCCCTACATTTTGACTGTTACCAAAATGTTCATAGATTTTCTGTTCAAACTTTTTTAGGAGTGACTGATCAGGGCTCCATAATACAGCCAGTAGGCATGAAAGAGATGCAAAAGCTGACTCTGCTCTTAGCACCATTATGCTATAAACAGGCCTACTATGATAGATTTAGCTTAGATAAGCCAACTCTGAGATATACTGGCAGAGATGTACTCTGCCACCAGAGTATATCTTGCAAGCTGACCTTGGTGCTTTCTACACATCATGTAGTACCTGGATGCCAGAATCTACAGATCCAAAGCTGACTACTTAATTTAAATGTTGTGAAAGCAAAGTTGATACCCAGCAGATTTCTGAGGGGACGCACACCAGCTGAGAGAATCACATTCATGCTGAGTGCATTGAAGGGCTAAGTTAACATATTAGGCTACAGCTTTTATTGGACTGAAAGTGAGCATAGTTTCTAAAACAAACCACAGATTAATACTGTGAACAACCAACACCAAACTGCAAAGGTTTGAGGGCTATGCACCTACTGGGAGAGCTGCGTGTTATATATGTACACTACATGAGTAGATTTTGTGCAGATCTATTGAGAAGGAGTTACAGATTACCTCACAAACCTCATTTCTGAGAGTTTAACAAGCTTTCAGTGGAGTCAGCTGGGATTAATATATGCACTGCTGCTGCAGTTTCTTTTTTTTTTTTTTTGGAGCTGTTTGACTCACACCTTCTTTCACAAAATTTATAAATTCTTCTCACAGCTCAGCCGCACTTTTTTTCAGATGTCCACACCTTAAGAGTGCAGAAGTTCTCCAGTTTAGCAATGTTAACGGTTAAGTTACTTCCCAGCTGTCAACTAAGCATTAAGATCTAAAGTGTGCATTTGTGATATCACAGCCAAACAGGGAGTGACGTTTATTCGAGCTGGTCTGAGATCTGTCAGAATCTCAAACAGACCATCATTATTTCAAAACACAGAGCACATCAGTATCTCACGATTTTGAAACCAAATTTTATATATGTGGCGACTGTTATGTTTATTCATGGTTAACAGCTACCTTCTACCCCCTCATTATTCTAACCTTATTTTCCATTTCCTGTTTTTACAGAGAGAACCATGGCCTGAAACTGCTAAGCAGATGCGACATAACAAACTGTGACAAACACTGTTTCAAGGTAAAAGACGTGTTTGTATATGGAGGTGACAGGTTTATACAAGTGTCTGAAAACATTATGGAAAGGATGCCAGCTTTAATTTACTGGGGCTTCTTCCATTCTCAGCTGAAAGAGTTGTCTCTGTATTGCTTGTGCAGAGACACTTGTTACGTAAAGTTTGCAAACTGTAAGGTCACAGCGATTCTAAGCAGAGCTGAGCATTAATACAGAGATAGAAACTGCAGAGAGTCATTTAGGTAAGTGAACAGCTATTTTTTGTCTTATCTAGGGTATGTCTACATTACCCATCACACTTTAAGAAAATAGTGGGAGTATACAGCTTCCTTAGAAAACATGATGTTGTTCCATGTCCTGATTGGCTAAATCTCAGTAAGATTTTTATGGGGCGTGGTCATGCCTCGTGGATACGCACAGCTCCAAAGTAAAATAAACAAAACTTATTGAGAGCACTTACTTTTTCAACAATGACAAATCCAGAAATCCAGCCACATATGTTTGAGCCAGAATTGGATCCAGAGTATGAAAGTCATGGACTCATTCAAAAATCACACACCGACGCCTGTCTGGGACGGCTGGAAAATGTTCGTCACACCCTCATGACCACATAGATAAGACACTATGGGAAACAAAACACGTCCTAATCCTTCAGCGGCAGACTTTGTGAAGTGTGGTTTAGCATGTACTGTATACACCACAGCACAAACAAGTGTTTTTTAATCTGTTTTGTATTCCAAATCTGTAACATTACTCCACTCCTTACCCACCAAGTATGTGTCTGATTGCAAAGACTTGTGGCCCTTTTGAGAAATTGTGGAATTTCTCATTCACTGGCACCGACACTGCAAATGCCCTACAACATAATAAATCACGGTCGAGCATTCATTACAGGGCTGATTTGAATTTTTATGAGCACTTCTACCATTTATAGCCATTTCATTCTGGAAATCACAGCTGAATCCAGTATTACCAAACTAATTCCTTGTATCAAAGAGGAAAAGAATTAGGATGGCTGGCCAGTCCAACCTTATTTTTCCTGGACATTTGGCTGTTAATTACACAAGTAAATTACAGTTATTATCTAAATGTTCCACCACCACTGATAGTTTGGTGTACAGTTTGGATTCCAGGTCCAATGGCTTCTTAAAGAGGCCTTTTCACATTTCTGAAACAAATGAACTAATTCGTTTTGAATGAACTTTATTTCTGTTATTTAACTGCACTCCTTGACGCCGTCTATATGTCTGTCTGTCTCAAGCCAGTCATATCCAATAATCACCCCATCCCACATGTTCCCATCAGCTGGGTCACCACGGCGACCTTGAGCATCCAGCTGCCGATTGGCATCTGTGTCAATGATGTGGAGGTTGCACACGTCAGAACTTGAAATTAATGGAGTCTGTCACACAGTACAGCACCCTTGACACGTACATGCCCACGTACACAGATGCCATGGCTAGTAATAGACGGTCAATGGGAGTCAGAGCCCCGACAAACCTAATCATGTGAACTAGCAGCAGGCATCAGCCAGGGAATACTCTCTGTGGCACTCGTAAATATGCAGACTCAGTCAAACGGCACCTCAACCAGATGTGTCATGTAAGCAGGTCATGTGCCTTCGCATTACTAAATCTGCTCCTAGTATGACACTTTTGTCTGGCCAGTGACAGGTACTATAACAGTGTACACAAGAGTCCTGTCTACATGAGAGACACAAATGCAAACCAAGCACTGGAAATACATATCAGTTGCAGAGCTTGGATTTAAGTAAAATAACAGACTGCAGGCATTTTAATATGACAGCAAAATTCAGGTCAAACCAACCATATCACACACACACAAACAATGCAAAAGAAAATGATACCTGGACATACCAAATACAGGACAAATAAACAAACTCCACATGCACACACACAGATTACAATGTCATTTTTACAAGCAGAGACTCTAACAACTATTTATATTCTACAACAATCTCAGTTTCAAGAAAAAGCTGGAGAGAAGTGTAAATAAAGTAATTTGCACTGTACCATTTTTAGAAAATAAAACAAAGCAAACAAAAAAAAAAAAAAAAAGAAAGCAAATTTTCAATTTAATTTCAAAATTTCAAGATGATGAAATGTTTTCATCTGGTCCGAACGGCAGGTCCAGCACCTCGGCTCTTGTGTGTGGTTTGGCAGTGTCTTGCTGAAATATGCAAAGCCTTACGTGAAAAAGATGTCTGGGTTGGCGCATATGATGCCCTAAAGCCTTAATATGTGCAGCTTTCACTGTAAATATTTCATTTCTAGATGTGCAAGCTGCCCATCCCATAGAAACTGCCTGATCAATCAGAGATTGTGTGATTTTTATTTGTGCTTTTGAACAAGAAGCAATTGTGACACAATTTGGCCTTGACTGCTTTTCGGTCATGGCTGCTGCTCAGTGTCCTCCAGGCTACAAACAGGAAGCAATTTCGCTACAAGAAATGGAGAAGTGTGCCTCAACATTATCCATAAAGAAAAAAAAAATGTGTTAATGTAACACATCTATGGTTAGAGTAGTTTTATTTGTTCTTCACAATGTAAATGCTTGGCAATAGAAAAAACTGCATTAAACTACAAAACAAATCTAATAAATTTTCTTTCCACAGTTGGAGCCATGAATGCCCTACTGGGGAAGAAAAGCTGAAATAAAATTTTTACTCATCCAGTCAGTTTATATTTAATTCTTCAAGGCCCACTCCGAAGGTTCCAGGTGAAATCAAAAGTATTGCCTCCCCACCATTTTTGGGAGTGAAATTTATCCTGTTCATCTGTTCAGCCCCTGGCTCAAGCAGTGGAAATGGAGAGGGATCAAAGAAAAAACCTCCAAGGAACCCTACCAAAAGTCTTCACTTCTTGGAAAAGATTCCTGCGGTCAAAAAAGATTTTCTGACTGTAATTTTAGGTTTTGTGAAGTTAACTTAATTAAGTAAAACCTAAGGGGATTTAAGGGTAAGCTGCTCTATCTTGCATCCATCAGGCTTAGATCCTTGACTTGTGTTTTATGTCAAACCACATCAAGATAAAGCTAGATGGCCTTCATACTAAAAGATAATGGGGCTGATTTTGCTCCAAATGTGCCCCGTCCAACAATCCTACGTAAACCATTAATCATCCTAAAAATTATGTTTTCAGAGTTTCCTATGATGTGAGTTGTGCTAAGAGTGTTTCAAATGAACGTTATGATAACCAATCAGAAAGGTGGCTCATGGGAAACAGGCACATTTACTTGCCTCAAGCTTGCACTGCAAGATTTGAAGACCCACAGGACCTGGTTGTGCCTTCGCCAAAATTTCAGCTAAACCCTTGAGAATTTTCAGACATCAGTTCAAGCACTGTTGTAGTTATTCCCTCTTGACCACTGTCTGCCACGTCTGTTTTAAAATTTGATATGGGTGCTCAGGAATTTCGCAGACTTCTCATGCTCTTCATGAGTACTCTGGTTGTTTTTACGAATGGACTCTTATAGGGGTGTACTCTCTGGGTCTTATCCTGTCTCTTCACTCAATAAAGGAACAAAACAGTTAAAATCCTTCTTTTTTTTCCAGTTGTCGTGTGGGGTGTCCTGCACTGAAAAAAAAAAAAAAAAATGGGCAGCCACACCCATTCACTTGAAAATTCTCTTTCATGAAATTGGTCTAGGACCCCTCCCACTCACAATCATTTCCACCAGTACAAAATGTACCAAACCAATCACACGGAGTCGGCTTTATGCAATGACTTATACAGGAGCGTCACAGAGCCACTACTCAACACAACCAAGATGGCCACAGAATTGCAAAATAACACATTGGATCAACAGAAATGTACTGCAAAACTGACATCAGGCATTTAGTAGCATTCCTACTCCACTGAACTCCATTTTGAATGTCTTTTGTTGATACTAATCTGGTGGTTGCTCTGTACATCTAGAGCATCTAGAGCCACTTTCTTCTGCATCCATTGGGCCTGACCCCTAGAAATCAAAGTGGAATCCAGAGAAACCAGAGTAAATCTTTGTATCAAAGAGGACAAGACTGGCTGGACCTTTTATGACTGTTGCACTGAGAATTGCTGCTCTTGCACTGAGAATTGCTGCTCTCGCAGTGAGAATTGCTGCTCTTTTCATAATACTGTTAAATTGTACATTACTTACTTTTTATTTTTATTATATTTTATCTTATTCTGTTTTTTATCTAATTCTGTGCATGCACAGTATTTTATCTTATTTTTACTCTATGTTGAATGTTGCAGTGTTCTACCGAGACAAATTCCTAGTTTGTGTAATACTGTGTACTACATGGACAATGGCAATAAACCCCATTCTGATTCTGATTCTGATTCTGACTGTTGACCTGCCAAATTAGTCAAGAGGTGCAACCTTCCGTCTCTAGACTGTCTGTGGGTTTATAATATATTTTCTCACACACGCATTTTTTTTCCTTTTACAAGCGTACTCGATCTTAAGTGCGTCTGCTGTTTCCCTTTTTTTTTCTCTTTTTTTCAATTAAATCAAAATTCCAACACAGCTTCATGCAGAGAAATCTCAACGGAAAATAAAGGTTTACCCTCACCATATGTTAGAATCCACAAAGCAAATGATGAAGAGTCAAGTGCTGAGTTTTACCTGTGCATTTCTTCAGGCTGCCAGGACGTTTGCCGTGCATCCCCAGCTTACAGTTGAAGTTTTCCTCCCAGAATTCAGCAAACCAAACATTTCTTCTGTTGTTGGACAGAGAGCGGCTTCGGAAATAACGGTCAAATGCTGTTTAAAAGAGAGATTAAAAAAAAACACACACACACAAAGTGAGGACTGGTTTTTATTTTGGTCATCAACAGAATGAATATCCAGCAATTATCAACTGACTAAAAGGGAAGTTTCAACAACTCCCAGATCTTGTTAAATAATGTAATGTGAAGAGGCTTCAGGGCTTCGGGGTTTAAGGACTTCCCTTCCACTGAGCTTCTCAGTGCTAAAAAAGTTCAGTGTTCACTGCGGTGTAATGGATTCTGACACACAAAGACACATGTTATGAATAGCCCGACTAAAAAAACCATTTCTGCGGAGTGTATCAGTGGCATGTGAGCAGGAAAAGAAGATATTTTAAAAGAATTTTTTCACATTTTCTTTAAAAGCAGATAACAGAAATGAAACAGAGCAGAAAATATTTATTTCACTTACAGGAAGGCAATAACCTGGCAGACAAAGACAGAAACTTCTTAGACTTGGAGCACTTTATACACACTGCATTTAAGGAGGAATAAGGACATTTTAACTAGTTTTTATTGTTCCTGAGGACCTCATTTTTACACTAGATTACTGCTAAGAATGACTTAAACTCTTAATACAACATGAAGTGCTTGCATTCATCCCATGCAAGGTGGGGAACTGTCAAGCTGGTTCAGACAGCATGTGGCACATGATTTGATTTCCTGCACAAGCTGACAAGAGCTGCTTTAATTGATCTCCTCCGCTGTCACAGAAATGCTTTCTACCTGTGAAGCTTTCCTGGAGTCTTTCCTGTCGATATGATACTGTGAGGCACTTAAATCGAAAAAAAAAAGGGAAGGCAAGTAAATTACACTTATATATCTTTTTTGTTCTTTTTTCATTATTATTATTATTATTTTTACATTAAAAGGTAAAAAGCTTGATACCACAAATTTCAGCCACTCTCACTATTTAGTCACATTTAAAAAGAGAGAACTCAAGAAATTCTGTCTTCAGACTGAATCGGTGCAGAAAGTCAATGTTCTTGCTTGCTGCTGTGCCAAATGGTGTGCGGTGTAGCTCCAGCTTTAATTAGAGATAACGGAGCAAATTACAGTGCCTACAACTCTTCAAAGTCAACAAAGTCATTTGAATCAGCAGGGTGTTTTGTGATGACCACCTCTAATCTGCATGTTCAACGCGATGAGTCAGCCAGAAGACATTTAGATTAGCGCAAACACTGACAGCTGTGGAAAATCCTGACTCTTTCAAAAGATAATAACTGCCACTTATTACAAGTTTATATATATATATTAATTAATTAATAATTCATTTATTTATTTATTAACACCAACATTTATTTTATCGCGCGTTAACGCATGTTGCTCACGTGTTTTTGTTTTGAAAAGTCTGTTACTGGCTGCTGCGGAACCAGAAAATAATTGCCAGGTAAACTCCGGTAGCAATATTAACAATTCTGTCTGAAAAAAAAAAAAAAAAAACTTTCAAACCCTTTTGTTCAAGACGATTGCGTCATCATTCCTCCATTTTACATCAGATCTGCTCCATGTGTTCACAGTCCTGCTATTCTCTAGCTCAGGGGTGGGCAGTCCCAGTCCTGGAGGGCCGGTGTCCTGCATGTCTTCGATGTTTCCCTCCTTCAGCACAGCTGATTCAAATGAATGGATAACCATCAGCTTGTCATCAAGGTGTGTTAACGAGCCGTTTATTTGAATCAGGTGTGCTGGAGGAGTTGGTTACTTCAGTGCGGCTCCATCTAGTGGCACAGATGTGTAACGACAGCAGAAAGTCTATTCCTTGAATATAAAACGAAGCCATTTCTTGGTCACGTAAACCAGACAATAAAATATTAAAAACAAATTCAGTCCCATGGCCTGTTTGCTAAAATTGAAATATAAAAAACAGGTATTTTTTTTTTTTTTTGTGTTACACTTTTTAAAAGTGTGTCACTTTTTAACTTTTTTAAATTTTGATTGACAATTGAAAATGGAAAAAAAACAAATTATACACAGATAATTACGAATTGATAAAGTTACAGAACTTTTAACATGGACATTTTCATTTGAAAGTTCTCCCAGGGGAGAACTGCCAAATTGAACTCCCTGTTAAAATTTTCTTCTATTACCTCAGAAATTACCTGTTTTAATGTTGTAATTGTGGCCTCTAGATTGTTTGGATTTTGTTGGTAGACTTTTTTTTTTAAATTTTTTATAAAAACAGGATGACATTAATGCCCTGGCAGTGGTAATAAGCTTTACTCTGACATTTTTTAGATGAGATTTACACTAAATATGTGTTAATACGATTAATCAGGGAAATCATGCGATTAATCACAATTAAAAATTGTAATCATTGCCCACCCTTTATATATATATATATATATATATATATATATATATATATATATATATATATAATTTTAATTATTTGAAGATAGACATTGTCGCTATTCCTCTGTTTCTATATGTTAGAGAAGGGAACCTTTTAAGTTGTTATATGCAATGTTTACCCCTGAAAAATCTACCTAATTTATTTGAATATGCATTGGCACTACGAGGTGTATAATATAAGCATAAACATCCAGTTATTTTCTTTAAAGAAAATTCAGTAAAGTTAAGTGCAGCTCCTTCAATGACCTGTAGAGGCTGACTTCAAAAGCAAGTCAATCTCCATGGATCTTGTTATAACTGTCCAACTTTACAACAGAAATGAACATATATTCAGCCTCATAAAAAAACGTCTTTAGTATCCATTTGATATCCATGTAAGGGAATGAATTTTTAAGTACATAATTGGGGATATTATATAAAACCACAAATATATGCATGTATGTATGTTTCTTTTGTTTGTTTGTTTGTTTTAATGCAGCTGAACGCTATGATGTTAATGGCTAGTTGTTGTCAGTTTCGCTACTTAGTGCTTAGTATTTCTGGTGAACTTTACATCTCAGCTGTGAAAAAAGATCTAAGCATGCATAACTGGTCTAATTTTAAAAATAATATGGATTGGTGAGGTATTTGAACAGACTGTTGAAACCTGCTTTCGGTTAGTCTTGAAGAGTTTGGAGAGGAGGCTGCCTCAGCCCACCAGCCTACGTGGCTGTTGAATTAGCTTTCTGCCAGGGGCCACTGATGACGATGGTCTGGCCCGTGGCCAAAGGCAGAGCCGCCTTAGCTTGCCACCATTTTGACAAGCCACCTTTATAACCACCCCCATACCATTCAAAACCAACTTGGAAGGGTCTGGGTGAAGTCTTTTCTGCATGAACCACTGAGCTGGGTTGTTACAGCAACTTTGGATGAGCTCAGCTGGAGGTCCAGCAGTCATTATTTCAGCTCTGTCAATTCTTGTTTCAGATGTTGCAACCAAAAGCACATCTGAAATGAGGACTGATTCAATTATAAAAGTGTAACTTAACATTACAATTTTTGACAAACCCCCCGTGAATTCACCAATAGGCTTTCTGATGAGTAATTTCTAAGATTCCTTTTTTTTTTTTTCTTTACTGCATGGTGGAACACACCCACCTTAGTTGATTTACAGTTGGCTATATTTTTTGCTTGGCTGGCTAATTCCTATATTAACCCTGAATGATATTCAATATTACTTTACATTTATTTTGATTAAATCTGTCCAAGCATCCTCATTTCAAGTGTTGCTGCCAGAGCTGAAACAAGGACAAGCAGAACTTTGCTGGGACCCGCCAGTCACCGCCTGTCGATTCCCCGCATAAACCTGTTGCAGTCGACAAGCCTACCGCCATCACCTAGGGAGTTGTGGGATGTTTTGTTGCGGGTCCCAGCAGACTTCAGCATGGAAGGGTCCTTAATGATCCACCGTGGCTCCTCGGCTCCTTCAGCCAAGCCAGACTGGAGAAGCTTTGGAACTGCCAGCTGTTGACCAACTGACTTTATTGTCAAGTGGTTTAAAAGTTTTATTATTCTGCTGCAGCTTTAACGCAGTTTATGATTTTATTTTGAAAGGCTTAGAATAAAGGTGCCGTAAATCAATTGTCGCAATCTGTACTGCAGCAGTGCCAACTTCAGAGTGTAGAGACAAGGTGTGCTCCATTAAACGAAAGTCGTGCAATTCTAGCTGCAAACAGTTCCTTAGCACCTGGTTGATAGAGGAACAAGGTTGGTATTTGCGTTTCGTATTGTAAATGTATATTTGGTTATATTTCACAGAGCATACTGGTTGCCATTAAGTGTAGACGTTAGTTGTTTTTGGCGCCCCCTAGTGGACACATATTTACTTCGGTAAATTACTCATGCTTAATCAGTAATGTAAAGGTAAAGGTTAATATAGTATAATATTCTTTGTTAACGTATAGTCACAGTTACAATATGGGGTATCTTATTTTATTTTCTTGGTACATAAAATGTATAAAATGTAATGTTTAAAGGTGTTTAATAAATACACATGACAAATAAATGGAAATAGCACTCAGGGTAAAGATCGTCAACGATAAAAATTTGTAATAATTTAAGATAAAGATTTCATGTATGGTTAAAGAAGGAAAGGGGTTAAAGGCAACATACTGTTTGAGTTACTAATGGTATTCCTTTTATTCTGTATATGTTTTA
This sequence comes from Hirundichthys speculiger, assembly GCA_018398805.1. Classification (NCBI taxonomy): domain Eukaryota; kingdom Metazoa; phylum Chordata; class Actinopteri; order Beloniformes; family Exocoetidae; genus Hirundichthys; species Hirundichthys speculiger. The sequence continues at coordinate 4,313,427 of JAGFBZ010000258.1, forward strand.
TCTCTTACGGTGCGTTCACATGCAAGGCTGTTCAATAAAAGGATTGTGAACCATCAGTTTGAGAGACCATCTTTTCAACCGGGATGCTACACCAGCAGACATCCACAGTGAGACTCCGTGTCTCAAGTGTTGTTTCGGTGGTGCCATCAGAAGTGACCTCATGTGTGCAGCTAACACCTGGTTAGCACAGCTGCTTAGCTAAGCTTTATCCTCAGGCCCTTCCAGATCAACCCCCAGGCAGTCGTGGTAGCTGGGGGTTGTATATTCTCTTTAAAATATGACTGAACTCAATATATTGCTGTGCACTAAGTAGCTAAAATGATGACAGCAAGCCACTGACTTTGATCAAATGATGTCTGTCCATTTGATTGGCTGGCAGCCATATATTTTGTTTGAAATAATTTTCCTTGTTGTGGTACAAGGAAAATTCCCCTCTTACATGGTTGTCATGGATATAAATTCTTACTTTATAAACCAGTACCGTTTGTTGTACCAGCCTGTAAGTATGTTTATTTCTGCTGCAAAGTGGGACATTTAAGTCAGTGGGAATGGGCTCCATTTTGGAGCAAGCACCTAGTGGTCAGTTGGGGAATTGCAATTTTTGTTTCTTACTGAATGACTTCATCACGGAAGTGTGGATGTTGGCACTTTGTTAACACGAGCTAAACTAAGCTAAAATAGACAGCTTGTGGTGACTGAGGTTAGGTGGGTATGTTCCAAACAGATTCAAAAGTACTCTTCAGAAAACCTATGGGTGACATTTGTCCAGTTTTTTTCCCCACACAGTCTCTGGTATCACATCAGGGGCAGACACCTGAATTTCCCGGTGATATTTGGTCTGGAGTGGTACTGATACAAAGTGTGGCTTTAAACAGCATTTGTGGAATTTACAACTTTTTCATCACAACATAAAATCATGGATAAAATCCAGCAGATAAAGTTTTAGGATCAGTGCGCCAATAAGCCTGACGGTTGAATCAACACCTTTGAAAACAAAAATTGAACATTTGAAGCCTCAGAAAGCATCTATTAATGAGTTAGTGGATTATATTTGTCCATATTGGCCCGTGTATCGATCAATCCCCTGTTGGAACCATCTCACAGTCTCCTCTTCTATCTTTTCTATCACACTTTCTTCCTCATGTGGAGCTGCCAAAGCTGACTTTGATTCGTTTAAATTTTTACTTCTCTCTCTCACTCTCAGTTTATATCTTGTCGCCTTTGTGGCTCTCAAGGAGTCGATAATCTAATCGGAAGCTCTAACAGGGAGCAAATGAGGATGTCGTCCATGGCCTCCTGGCGAAAAAACTTCCTCCCCGAGGGGATCAAGAGTTTCTCACCTTTTTCCTGTCAAGTTAATTTGATCTATCAGAGTTTGAGCTCACACACTGTGTCAGACTCTGGCACAAAGCCAAATGTTCAGAGACAAAAATAAATCTTCATTTATAGTACTTACATGGATGTTAATGGTATCTTAGCATCCTGTCACTTTATAAATCCAATATATTTAGATCCTTACCGTCAACAGATGCTCGTTTGGGAAGAATAGTGATGGCTCCCTCTGCCACTCTCTCCTGGCCAATCACAGGGGAAATCTTGGACCCCCAGCTGTCTGAACCCACCCACAGGAAGTGGCCTGTCTGGTTGTTCCTTTTGGCTGCGTCAAGAACTCGTCTGAGGGGAAAAGTGGCAAATTAAAATCTCAATGAAAGCATGAAAATCTTAGAAGTAGTAGTGTGTGCATCAAGACTGGGTTTACAGACAAATTAGGAAAAAAAGTACTTCAATTTCTCCAAATTTGACTGTAAAGTTGGCTATTATTTGAAAGACTTTGACCTGTTAAACACACCTTTAAACTTTAACCTGCATTTCAAAAGATTCTCACATTATCTTGCTGGACTTTAAGGACTGTTCCTTCTGGCTGAGCTGGTGGAGCTAAATCAAGTTTGTGGGGTTTCTTGCTTGAACATACTGTACCTTTTCAGTGCCACTCACAAATTGTCCAGAGGATTGAGGTCACGGCTTTGTGATAGCCACTCCAGTAACTTCACTTTGTTGTCATTAAGGCTTTCATTTGGAGGCATGCTTCAGGTCATTGTCCATTTGTGAGTCCCGCCCACATACAAGCTTCAAAAGTTTGGTCAATGTCTAAAGATATTGCTTAAATACATCTAAATAATCATTTTTCTTCATGATGTCACCTATTTTGTAAATTGTGCCTTTCTGCCCCATGACATGATGCTATCCCCCCCATACTTCACGGTAGGGCGGTGTTCTGATTCCTGAAAGTTTCTCTTCTTTTTTTTCTTCAATAACGATCATAATGAGCAAACGTTTAATGTTAGGTTGTGTCTTAGGTTATGGACACATCTAAAAATGAAAATATTTGTCCTCATGTGCAGCTGCAAACTGTAATCTGGAACTTTTTATGACTGTTTGGAGCAGATCTCATCTTTATACTAGATTTGCATATTTCACACCAAACCACACTCATTTCTGCTGCACAGTAGCCACTGTGCATTTCCATCTTGTTCATACTGAACCTTTGTAATATTGTTTGAACAGATCAACACAGGACCTTCAGATTTTTGGAAATTGTACCCAAGGATGACTATATGTACTTGTAATGTCCACAATTCTTTTCCTGATGTCTTTGATTTTGTTTATTTATTCATAACAACATGTACGAGGCTTTTGTCTTTGAAGGTGTGCTTTAAAATATTTCCACAGGTATGTCTTAAGTTAACTTGAATGATTTAAGTCTGTCAGAAACTCATCATGTGGAACTCCCCACTTTGAAGAAAGTAATCTCTAAAAAGGAAAAATGCTAGAATTTTACAAACTAAAGCATTTTAGGAATCCTAACTGACAACAGGGGAAGTTTCCCAAACTTTACTGCCAGAAACTTTGTTTCCTCTAAACCGTATGTAAATGTCTTGTTGCAGTTGTATCATTCAGGTCTAAAATTTGTTGAAAATGGGACAGAAAATACTAAACCAACAATACTGCAGGAAAATTAAGCAACATAATTTTAATGTAGGAGCAAAGCACAAACCGTATGTCGTCTTCATTAGCAAACATGATAATGGCCCTGGCATTGGAGGTCTCCAGCAGGCGCTTGATGATCTTATCAAACTCCCCTGGCTTGGGCTCTCTTGGGATCTTCAAGGACTGGGCAATACACACACCACCTAAGACAAAATAGAAAGAAAGCACAAGAGAATACATAATCTAGTTTACAGAGATGCGCTCTCATTTTATAGTCGTGACTGACTTTCAGCTGTACTATTGGCACTTATTTAATCCAACGAGGACCGAAAATTGGTTTAAAACATTCAGTGTCAGAATCTCCTATGGAAACTCTAATACTTCCAATAGTTACATAAAAGTGGACATTTAGCTCCAGCAAAAGCAGAACGCACAATCTGCTGTAAACCTTAATGCTAAAAAAGAAAAAAAGAGAAAACCCAACAGTAAATATTCTGTGATCACATTATCATTTAGCTACAGCTTTTCTCAACTGTAGGGACTTCGAGTGGAAAGGGTCACACTTGACATTTTCCAAAGTTAGCTGGAATTTTTGGGCGTGAGACCACTGGACCTTTCTTATTCCTGTTAGTGTCACCTGCTTCACTGGAGTGTGCTACAGGTGTCACATTCTCCTTTTATCCTTCAATGGGGCTGACCGGTTGCAGGGAAACCAAGTCTGGACAACCACTTACACAGCGATAGCAGTTGAGGGTTCATACGTTTGTAGGCCTAAATGTTTAATAAAGAAAAAAAAAGGCACAATGAAAAAAATAGTGATCTTAGTTTGCTGAGAACGATGGGATTAATTATATCACTTAATTGCAATTTATTTTGCTGTGTTCCTTCTCTTACCCAATTAGAGCTGGCTCTCACACTCAGAGGCATACAACCCACACAAATAGAAGACAGAGATGCAGACTGTTTAGCACTAATACAGACCATGTTCAAGCTCTGAACTGTTAATTGGCTCTGGTGTATTATATCTTTCAGCTCAGATCAAAGTAAGGTGCAAGTGTGTAAGTGTGAGGATTATGTTATTTACAAAAGCTATGAATCCATGCATTTTGTGCATGAGTGTGCATATTAATTTTTGTCATTTGTCTCCATGCATGTGTGTGAGGGAGCGTGTGAATGATATCCCCTTTCCTCCCTGCCTGTTCCAGCCCATTTATTGAACATCTGTACAGTCTGTCGCTTTTACTACATCACAGTCTTTAATCACAAAAACTCACATATATGCCCAGGCAGACGTGCACGCCCCAGAGTGCGTGGCTGCTAAAACAAATACTCATTAGCTTCAAATTAACGCCCTCTCAAGGCTAATCACTAAGTTTACAAAATTGGCACGGACACCCCAATCATCACACCCGTCGTAGCTGCACAACCAAACACGCTGCTCAACAGGGAATGCTCTAAAATTCAGAAAACTGCAGATTATTGGCCAACTTGACATCAACAGATTCATCTTAAAATTAATTATATATATTTTCTCATATTTATTCATAAACCATAAGGACACAGCAAAGCTACTTTTGGAAAATGGCTCAATGCAAATGAAAGAAAACATACAAACACATCAGAGGCAATGCAGACTTCTATTTCCTGCTCTACGATACTTCCATGGTGAGCAACTCTTGTTCCTGAGCCACAACCACCCCTGCAGTTGTTAAAGCCACTTTGGGAGCAATGGTAAAGTCAAGCATTGTCATGAGAATTATCCTGCAAGCTTGGCACACTTTTCATTATGTGGTTTCTTATATTCTTTTTGGAAAAAAAAAAATCAAGATCCACTAGGTTGGCTAAAGGTCATCAGTGCTCAGGCAATTTCAGGTTATTTCATAGATGTTCCACTGGGCTGACGTCTATGCTGTGACTTAGTTAGTCCAGGACCTTTACAACATTGTGAAGCCATTTCCGTGTGTTTTTTTTTTTTTTTTTTTGGTTTTCTTATGTAGTTGTCTAGAAATGAAAAAAAAAAAAAAAATTCTTGGCCTGTTTTTCTGAGAACTCTGGGAAAAATGTTCATTCACGAATTCTTAATGTTTTTCTCCATCCACCTTTTACTCAATTCTGGAGTAGGAAACTTGTCCCCAGAATGATGCCATCAACACCATATTTGAATGCAGAGACAATTCCAGTGAGGTCATGTCCAAAGCTTGGTTTTCTTTGTGTGTTATTAAAGTGGAGCATGATTTTGCTTCTTGTGAGGCAGGTCTGCATTTATTAAGAACTTTTTAAAACTGATACAAGTCAAAAACAAATACAAAAAAAAAGCGCTAGGTAGGTGGTGCCATTTACCCTGTGATGACTGGATATGCTGTGTGCAGGAGATAACATTGTTCAGCCATCTCAATGTCATCTTAGCATTTGAGTCTTCTCCTCTCATTCACTGTCACCATCACTGCGGATGCAAATGGAAAACAGAAACCCAACAACCATCTTTGCTCCCTCTGTGTTTATCTGGTCATTCTACTTTGCATTTCTTCTTCTTCTCTTTCTTTTAAATTCTTCTTTTCCGTCCTCCTTTTCTTTTATTCATTGGTAGTTGGCAAACAGCAAAAGGATTCACTACTGCCACAAAGTGGTACTTAGTGGTTTACTAAGTCCCTGGATGCCCTTGAATCCAATACTGTAATGGACCAAGAATGCATGACTTTGGCCCTGTTACAGTTCAAGCCTACTAGTTTTCATGCCATACACCTGTTAATAGAAACCCACCTATATTTTAAACTTTTTTAACAAATAAAAAACTGAAAAGTGGGGCGTGCAATATTATTCAGCCCCTTTACTTTCAGTGCAGCAAACTGACTCCAGAAGTTCAGTGAGGATCTCTGAATGATCCAATGTTGTCCTGAATGACTGATGATGATCAATAGAATCCACCTGATGTGTAATCAAGTCTCCGTATAAATGCACCTGCTCTGTGATAGTCTCAGGGTTCTGTTTAAAGCACAGAGAGCATCATGAAGACCAAGAACACACCAGGCAGGTCCCAGATACTGTTGTGGAGAAGTTTAAAGCCGGATTTGGACACAAAAAGATTTCCCAAGCTTTAAACATCTCAAGAAACACTGTGCAAGCAATCATATTGAAATGGAAGGAGTATCAGACCACTGCAAATCTACCAAGACCCGGCCGTCCCTCTAAACTTTTATCTGGAACGAGGAGAAGACTGATCAGAAATGCAGCCAAGAGGCCCATGATCACTCTGGATTAACTGATCTACAGCTGAGGTGGGAGAGTCTGTCCAGAGGACAACAATCAGTCTACACTGTACAAACCTGGCCTTTATAGAAGAGTGGCAAGAAGAAAGCCATTTCTCAAAGATATCCATAAAGTCTTGTTTAAAGTTTGTCACAAGCTACCTGGAGACACACCAAACATGTGAAAAAAGGTGCTCTGGTCAGATGAAACCAAAATTGAACTTTTTGGCCACAATGCAAAACAATATGTTTGGCGTAAAAGCAACACAGCTCATCTCCCTGAACACACCATCCCCACTGTCAAACATGGTGGTGGCAGCATCATGGTCTGGGCCTGCTTTTCTTCAGCAGGGACAGGGAAGATGGTTAAAACTAATGGGAAGACGGATGGAGCCAAATACAGGACCATTCTGGAAGAAAACCTGTTGGAGTCTGTTAAAGACTTGAGACTGGGACGGAGATTTATCTTCCAACAGGACAATGATCCAAAACATGAAGACAAATCTACAATGGAATGGTTCACAAATAAACGTATCCAGGTGTTAGAACGGCCAAGTCAAAGTCCAGACCTGAATCTAATCCAGAATCTGTGGAAAGAGCTGAAGACTGCTGTTCACAAACGCTCTCCATCCAACCTCACTGAGCTCCAGCTGTTTTGCAGGAAGAATGGACAAGAATTCCAGTCTCTGGATGTGTTAAACTGATAGAGACAAACCCCAAGAGACTTGCAGCTGCAATTGCAGCAAAAGGTGGCGCTACAAAGTATTAACGCGAGGGGGCTGTATAATATTGCAATTTCATATCGTTATGTTTGAAGCCTGAAATGTGGCAAAAGGTTGAAAAGTTCAAGAGGGCCGAATATTTTCAGAAGTAAACATAACTTGTACCAGAAAGGCTCAACTGTGCTACACTGGAGTTCTCCCATCTCCACAAAATGAATTTTGAATCTCTTTCATGGTGGCAATTGACTTGGTGGTTACCTATTACAGTAGACCAAAGCCCCTGCTCCTATAAGATTAGTCATCTTACATTTAACAATAACAGGGATTGTTGTGCTTTTGGGCACTGTAAAGCTGTTTTTATTTTTTTAATATTTTCCTTTGCTGTTCCTCAGAACTCTGTCCTAACACAAGTATCTCTCACAGCTCAGTAGACCTTTGACTTAAGTGTCCCTTTGACATACACCATCTACTGTCAGACCTCATATAGATCGGAATGCCTTCTCTTTGTAGAGCAAATAAATTCATTTATGATAGTCTGGATAAATGCAAAAAACTTGAGTGTCAGAGGATTTTTGTCAGCACAATCCATCTCCACAACTAGTAAATCATAAAGAAACAAGGCACACAGTATACTCACGCACATATGCACACAAGCACTGTTGTTTGCATTTTATAACAACTGTCCGTGGAGCAGTATAAAAGTGATTTAATCACAGTTTATTTTATAGCATCACACCCATCATCTATAATAGTCCCCGTGGAGCTTAGACTTTACAGATAAACACAAGATCAGAGTTTACCCGTACACTTACGTGGATGTGTGTCCATATAAATGCACATCCACTCACAACCATGGAAATGCATCGTTACTCCTAAAACACAGCCCTTTTTTAGCATTAGCCCGCCCCCCCCAAAAAAAAGGAAAGGAAAAAAAAGAGCAAAGAAAGCAGCTAGTTAAAAGTGAGCAACACTTATTTGCATGAACTTCCTCTCCTCGATTGAAAAGAGTTGTAAGGATACTTAAGGAGTTACATCTACAGCCTTTTACTCATCACTCATCACATAGAGAATGAAAATTCAAAACTACAAGGGATGTTTTTTTTTTTCTTTTTAAGGGAGCTTAGAAGAAAGATCCAACATTATAAAACTTAAAAAAAAACCCTGATACTGCATACACACTTTATCTAGCTGAAGTCAAGGTGTACATAATACCCTCTCTGAACGCAGGGCACGTTGAACCATGAATCAGAGTTACAGCAGCAGAAGACCACACCGGGTGCCACTTCTGTCAGCAAAGAAGAGAAAAGTGATGCTACAATTACACACAGGCTCACCAAAACTGAACACTAATGTTTAGAAAAACTAGGGCTGAGCAACGATTAACATTTTTAATCGTGATTAATCGCATTATTTCCCTAATTAATCATGATTAATCGCATTGTTTACACAAAATCAAATAATGAATTCAAAAGTAGTGTAAAATGAACTTTTATTTAAATGTTCTGCTGCCATATGAACTAAAGTGCCATAACATTTGTTGTTCAAACACTTTTAACATCATCTTGTCAGTAACACATATTTAGTGTAAATCTCATCTTAAAAAATGTTAAATAAAATAATGCTTATGCCACTGCCAGGACATTAAAGTAATCCTGTTTTTATGAAAATAAAAAAAAAGTCTACAAACAAAATCCAACAAAATGATTGTGGCTCAGCACAATCAGAACATTAAAACAGGTAATTTCTGAGGTAACAGCAGAAACTTTTAACGGGGAGTTCAACTTGTCAGTTGTTACAAATAACCTTGTTTCTGTTGAATCCTCCGTCTGGGAGAACTTTAGAATAAAAAAGGTCCATGTTAAAGTTCAGTAACTTTACCAATCCGTGTATCATGCATTCTTTCCATTTCCAATTGTCAATCAAAAATAAAAAAAAAAATTAAAAGTGACTTTTCATTATGTTTTTCATTTTTAAATCTAACACAAGACAAAAAACAAAAAAAACAAAAAATGCCAGTTTTTTTATATTTCTATTCTGCCCTCGCACCAGCTAGGCAGATAGTTAACCATCACCGGAAAAACCACACCGTTGTTCCTTCTTTCTTTTATTTCGGTAGAACGGCATGGAAGTCAACAGTGGTCATGTGGTAAAACAGGAAACAAACAGTACAGAGTATATAAGGTAAAAGCAATTACAACTTCTTCAAGGCAAAAATAAATCTAACAACCCCGCCACGGCCCCCCACGACCCCTGACAACCCCGCCACGGCCCCCCACGAAGGCAAACAACACAACAAAAAAAATGCTAACGCTAAGCGCTAGCTCGCGGCTAAATTAGAAAGTAAAATAAGGCCTTTTTTCATCACAAATAAATATAAACTTTATAAAACAATGAACCGAAGTCAATATGAGTTGTGAGCAATGATTACACAACATAAAAACACACATACCGGCTGTGCTGGCTCAAACAGCATGAAAGTACAGAAGCAGGATGAACTGGTCGCCATGAAAACGGGAAGGAAGTAGCAACGGTGCCACTTCCTGCTTTATCAAAATAAGATGCTCCTCCACAAAACACAAACAAAGGATATACCATCCTACTGATCAACAAATTTAAAGCTGGGGCGGCTCTTAAGGAGCCAGAAGAATTTCAATTTTAGACTTGGATCAAAAATACGAAATAAATAACAGGCCACAGGACTGAATTTGTTTTATAATCAAGGACTGGACTTTCTGTTGTCATTACACATCTGTGCCACTAGATGGAGCCACACTGACGTAACCAGTAAGAGAACAGCACAACAGTGAACACATGGAGCAGATCTGATGTAACATAGAGGAATGAAAGTTTTGTTGCAGTCCAGAATTTTTGTTTTCAAACAGAATTGTTAACCTGAGTTGCTACCTGAACTGTAAAGTACACAGATTTTTACCGTTCTCCATGTCTGTTTTAGCTTTTCTGCATGTTTTTCCAGCAATTCTCTTCCGGTTCCGCAGCAGCCAGAAACAGACTCTTCAAAACAAAAGCATTTGACCAACATGCATTAACGCGTGATAAAATAAATGTTGGCATTAATAAATTAATGAGTTAATGCGATAATAACAACAATGCAAACCGTTGGATGCAGTTGTGTAAAGCACGCCGCCACTGGACTCTAGAGCAGTGGAGGCGTGTTCACTGGATTCTCCATCTGGTAATCTGATGGAAGAGTCTGGGTTTGGTGGTTGCCAGGAGAACAGTACTTGTCTGACTGCATTGATCCAAGTGTAAAGTTTGGTGGAGGGGGGATTATGGTGTGGGGTTGTTTTTTAGGAGCTGGGTTTGGCTACTTAGTTCCAGTGAAATAAACTCTGAATGCTTCAGCAGACCAAGACATTTTGGACAATTCCAGCTCCCAACTTTGTGGGAACAGTTTGGAGCTGGTCCCTTCCTCTTCCAACATGACTGTGCACCAGTGCACAAAGCAAGGTCCTGACCTCAACCTGATAGAACACCTTTGGGATGAATTAGAGCAGAGACTGAGAGCCAGATCTTCTTAGCCAACATCAGTGTTTGACCTCACAAATGTGCTTCTGGAAGAATGGTCAAAAATCCCCATAAACACACTCCTAAACCTCGTGGACAGCCCTCCCAGAAGAGTTGAAGCTTTTCTAGCTGCAAAGGGTGAATCCCCGTCCTATTGATTAGGAATGGGATAAACTAAAGCTCATATGTGAGTCAAGGCAAGTGAGAGAATACTTTTAGCAATATAGTGTATATGTAAACACTCACATACATAATTATATATATACACACATCCAATAAGCCCTAGTACTGATGTCAATCAAAAAACTAACCTTTCTCCAGGACAAAGTATCTTTTCTGCAGGAAATGCTTCACTGACAAACATGAGATTTGACAGCTTTAATGTCAATAATATTCTCTGTTATTGGGTTATATCTAAATCAGACTTTTTGTTTGAAGCAATCAAAAAAAAAAATTTCTATCGGTCTTTATAACTTTGTACAGAAGCAACTATGAGAACGGGAGTCTCAAAGAAATTCAGAAATTAAGTAGACGTGAACTTATTTGAACAATCCAAAAAAGATAAAAGAATGCAGTATTGTAATATTTTTTTTCGCCAGCAGGCAGGAATCCAAACTGCTGCATACAACAGTCTGGTAAGGAGTGGAGGAAAACACCGGGGTTGATATCCTGCATGAATATGACATGATGGCATTCAGGTTTAGAGGATGACTGCCAGGGAGCCAAAACCCACAGCGCACATGCAAGGGAAGATAGACGGGCACGCATGAGGGGAGAGGGGTAATGGTATAACAGGGAGGGAATGAAAAACCCAGCAAAATGCTAGGGCATGACACTGTGGTCTTCTCAGAAAATAACATGTCATGCTTTGGCTGTCTGCGTATAAACTGGATAATTTATTGCTTTGTGACATAACATCACATGCTGGGTGAGCTAATGTGAGATCTGTCAGATATCTTCCTCATTCACTTCAGATAAAAGCTCTATTGGATCAGAGTAATTGTCAGTTTCCCACATAATTCACCAATTGCACCACATTCATCTACAAAAGGGATAATTCAATTATGAGCTTTTCATCCACTGAGCACCAACACACCAAGATAACCTGATTACCGAGTCTTCAGAGTGGAACTGAACGCGACTACTTTTGTGAGTGAGGATGAGAGTGTGTGTGTGCGTGTGTGTGTTTGTTCACCTCCATGGACAAAGGTGTGAGTGGAAATGTTTTGAGCCTAAATGTCATTTCTGCGTGTGAATGTGCTCCAGGCTGTGATTATGATGAATGAATGCAGTTGTCGGTAGAAAAGCATGTGTTGACTTGCATCCAGCTCTGCTCTCATCTGCTCAGAAAAAAAGTTACAGTTTGCAAGTTCTGATGAAGAATATGGTGTTTAACGTGTTCAATGTCTCTCCAAATATAATCCTTGCGGTTGGCAATTACCTCCATCCTGTTTTCAGATTGAATTGTTTTCTTTTGCAGGACATGAAACACCGCTGTCTCAGCGTTTAATTAACAATCTGTTTCCCACCCACACACTCCGCTCTCTGCATCCTTTCATCTATTACCCAATAGACATATGAACGCAGACGGAAAAAAAGGAGAAATTACTCATTTTCTCAGTCTTTGTGCATCTGACGTTTTCGTCTCACCTTCAGCTTGTCAGACTTGATTTCTAAAGAGTTTAAACAATGTGAGGAGGGAACTTACCGGGAAATACAACAATCCAACTTGTTCTTATATATTACATAAGATACAGTGCATGCATACTATCATTTCTGGAGTATATTTCTCCCTTATCATTTTTTTTTTTTTTTATCAAGGGGAAACATCCAGTTTGTTAAATTGACACAATCCAGGAAGTGCTAAAATGTGCAGTTCCTTGAATGACCACCGGGGACTGCCCCATGGTAATAATTCCTGTTTCTACTGTGAAGGTACATTCTCCATCTGCCAATGTTATTTAAAGCCGAACAAAATACCTTTGTCATCATAAACTATAACCTCAGTTAATATTATGACGTAATATTTGATTGTTTCATTATTGAGCTCTCAAACCCATCCGAGGCCTGCTCCCCGCAGAAACTGACAAAACAACTTCAAATCCCAGGATGGACGTTCTCTCACGAGAGCTGCAGATCAGTTTATGGCATAATCAACAATAGGATTGAGGCGAGCTCACGAAGCTTGTTCAGTTTTGGCACAGCAGAGAAGAAACATTCAACTGAAAAGTAAAGGAAGTCATGACAGAGGAAGAAATGAGGAGAAAACAAAAGAGTAACCAAGCAAGACTAAATCTCGGGCAAAGCTTTCACTCGGTGGCAAAGAGCCAAAAGAGAAGGCAGGATGGATGAAATGTCTGTAAATGCATGTTTGTTTACATCTTTACAAAATGTTGTATAGGTTAGAATATTGCACATAGCTGGCAAGACTGCTGCAGAAATTAAAGGATGTAGCACTGACTGTCATTGAGACAAATCAGTGCGATAATGACATCTGTGGTTGCAATACAATGCACACAGATAATAAAGTTTATTTAACAAACAGCAAGGTTTGCAAAACTGTGAGCAGATAATAAAACCATGTGCACAGTTCATAAATCTGAGGGCATATTTTATTTATCAACTTTATCTAAATTAATTAACTTTCAAACTGATCTTATGGATTTGTGTTGTTGTGAGATTGTGGAAGCACTTTAAAAAACAAAATTTCTTCTTTTGGGTTCAAATGAAGGGCAAATAAAGGGCTTTCCCAGATGAGAGACTCAGGCCTGATGACCCGATACGTTGTTTAATGCTGACTGACCAAGTTGCAAAATCGCTTCGTCCATACTGTAACACTACGGACTGGTAACGACAGACCCTCTTGACACTGGTTATTTCAATTCAACTTTATTTTTATAGCATCTATTACAATACAAACTGTCTCCAGTGGCTTCCCAGAGACCTAGACTATGACCCCAAGCAAAAATGAATACCTAAGAAGCAGTGGCAAGTAACCCCCCCACCACCACTACCCACCCCTCACTACATGTTTGACAAGAACTCCTTCACACCTCTCAGCCACACAATAGGACAACATGCACCCCTGGCTCGCCCCACGTCCATCCCATCAGACCCCCTGCCTGCACTAAAGATCTGCAAAGCTGACCAGCTGGCACCCATCTTCACCCATATTTTTAACTGGTCTCGGGAGCTGTGACATTCCACCATGACATCACTTTCCAAGAAGCTCTCCATCACGGGACTAAACGACTACAGGCTCGTTGGCCCGACGTCTGTGGTCACGAGGTGCTTTGAGACGCTGGTGATGAGTCACCTAAACGACACCACAGACTCTCCTGTTGGAGCCCCTGCAGTTTGCCCACAGGTCTATTGATGATGATGACGATGACGCAGGGACTACACTACATCCTGCAGCATCTTGACTCCCCAGGGACAAACGCCAGGATTCTGTTTGTGAATTTCAGCTCACTGCCCCCCCCCCCCCCCCCCCCCCCGGAGCTGTTCTTCTCCATCGACAACAATGACTGCACCTCATGGGATCTTTCTGTGAAACTCTTGAGGTATGCATATGACATCACAGTCACTGGACTGATGCACAATGGTGAGGAGTCTGCATGCAGCCAGGAAGTGGAACAGATAGAACAATGGTGCAGTCAGAACCACCTGGAGCTGAAACTGGTTCCTCCCCACTTCCTCCCCTCACTATCCTCAACAACAGAGTGGGCATTTGTAGGTTTCTAGGATCCACAATCTCTGGGGATCTGAAGTGGACGGCATACACAGACGATGCCTGTAAGAAGGCACAGCAGAGATTGTGGATCTCACCTGAGACAGCTCAGGAAGTTTAACCTGCTCCAGGATCTGCTGATCACCTTCTACTCTGCCATCGTTCAGTCCTGTCCTGTGCACTTCCATCACTGTCTGGTTTGGATTGGCCACCAAACAGGACAGGTAGACGAAATTATCAGGGCCAACCTTCCCTCCATCCAGAAACCATCACCAGGTCCAGGATCAGGAAACATCTCTGCAGACCCCTCTAACCTTGCACTGTTCAAAGTTCTCCCATCTGGAAGGAGTTCTATGGAGTTCTCTGCTGAACTTACAATAGTCACAGAGTGCCAGAGAAATATTGTCCCTTATCTCATGTCTGTAGATATCTGTACATATTTTTTGAATGCTCTATCTTTTTTCAATTTATTTATTTTGGTGATCAAGTCCTTATTGTTTGCACAAATCCTGGTGAATAAAGTTGATTCTGAGATAAAAATGTTGAGCCAAACAGTAGCAAGAAAAAGCTCCCCTTTAAGAAAGAAGAAACCTTGAGCAGGACCTGGCTCAAAAAGAGAGCCCCCCCGTCCCTCCCCTGCTGAAGGCCAGCTGGGTAAAAGAAGAAAGTAGGGTGATAGGACAGAGAGAGGAGACATTAATACACAGCAAATATTACAGAGGACAAAATATGTTGTTATTAGCATTTGGAAAGCTGGAGAACTCAGAGTTATGTGTATTTTTATTATGATCAATAAAGCTATTGCTCGTTAATGTACTACACAGACAACTCTATGGACAGGTGTGGGCCAGTAAACACTGAGACGGTCAGAGGTTCCCCCTGTTTCCACATCTTTAACAGTGGTTGGGTCCAGTCAGTTCATACAACATGGTGTTTCTCTTAGATAAAAAAAAAAAAAAACTACTCTTCAGAACCCTGCGGATGACACGGTTTGTCTATTTCTCTTTATACAATCTATGGGATTTATCTACTGTTTGCCCTCAGCTTTAAAAAAAATCAGCTCTTTCTAACCACTAGAACTTTCTTTTTTCTTCGTCAATTCTGCTCGTTTCACTTAAAAGGTAATTTCATTGCAGTTTTCAGTAGCAGTCACTTGTAGCACATTCAGCTTGCCATACACAGCACTAAACATCTATTAAAGACTGGAGAACACCACACACACACTTACCGTACACTCAGGCATTTTACAACACATTTATACTGCCATTAAAGCCTGGACACAAGAGAGTAACTCAGCCTCCTGCTGAGCAGGATGAGTAAAGAGGATAGCATAATATCAAGATGTCTTCAAGCCATTCACACTGGGGGATGCATGTATTTTTATGCAATTTCTGAGTTAAATAAGAGTGTATAACTATGCTGGTGAAATCAAAGTCCCTACCGATAATGATTCCTCCACTGCAATATGCCTACATCGCCCACTGATTATGCTCACTGTGTCTCTGTAACTCAGACATGCACAGACCTTGTCAGCTGTTACTGTTAGCACAACATTCAATGCATGGACCGTATAAGAGGCTCTGTGCACTGCCAACACAAGATATGATTCCTTCCCCCCCCCCCGCTTTAGAAAATTTCTTTCATCCGCATTCATCCCCATACGAATACCTGCCGGTGAATAGTTAAGAGTAAATCTTCATGCTGGTGCCAGATACAGAGACAAATACTCTGCTTTCAACACTGTTTCTTTCTTCCTAAACCTCATTAGCTCATGCTTTAAAATTAAAGCTGCCCTCTGCATCTCCATGGTTTGCAACCCTGCAATATGGGCCTTTGAAGTCATTGCCTTGTATGTGCATTTCTGTGTGTATCCATGTATGAGTTCTATTTTTGGGCTTTGCATGTTAAGCACATGCAAACTCCAGTGACTCTGCTGGCTTTTGCCATCCATATTGTGGATTAAGTGGCATGACAAGTGTTATGTTCTAACTCTTATTTGATTGTGTCTCTTGATCACAGTTAAAGCTGCTCCCTAGGCCCACTAATGAATTCTTGATGACCGCCACAAAACCGCTGTCCAGAGAAAAATTTACATCCTCCCTTTAAAATATGCCTTAAGGGACGCAGGTCTTCAAGCATCAAATTGGCTTGAAAATTTCGAACAGCCGAACCAACAAAACTGCTGCTCAGACATGAACCCAGCCAGAGGTGGAAAAGCTTTTGACAGTACATAATGCAGTTAAGCTCGAAATTGCTTATAATTTGCTGATAATGGAACACTGATAAGAGCAGGGAAAAATGGGCAAGAGTTGTTTTGGTTTACAGAAATGGCAAATTTTTCATTAACATTGGTGTAAATACACACAAACTTAAATCTATGTGCATGGACCCCGTTGCGACAAACTAGCTCTTAAAGTTGAGTTAAAGTATAAATGGAAGCACCAGTTTGCATCAGTGGGCGGATATTTGGATATTTGCAACGGTCTACGTAGCACACAATGAACTGTGCCAGGTGTTGCTCAGACAAAAAGAGAAACCAGGCTATCCATAAAAACATCAGATTATTCTTAATCTCATCCCAGTGTATTATAAAGTTCATAATAAAGCCCTTACTTGGTGGAGTTGTCCCTAAATCTACATGTAACATCTTTCACTGTGCAAACATCTGTCCCACAGGTATTCTTGATAATCATATGACCTTAACTGCTGTTAGCAAACATAGATGGTACAATCAAAAACTATTTAGCATTCATAAACAGAAAGTAAACTGAGTAAAATGCTAATTACAGTGGCATAACTTTGAGTGTGAAAAAAGTTTCAATTAATCCCGAAGATTCATAAAAGCCAAACGTTCAACACATAAACAGGTTTTGCATTTTGCAGTGGAAAACAACACATCATTGTTTCAGCAATTCTCTTATGATCTTGTTCTTTCCATCACTGACCATTTACTGAAACCCCTCCACTTAAGGCAGTGCCTCACTCCCAACCCATAGAAGGCATAACACCCTTTTTCTAACCTGGGAACCATGGCTTCACATTTGGACGTGCCGATTCTCATCCCTGCCACATCACACTCAGCTGCATACTGCTCCAGCGAGAGGTGAAAATCCCTACTCAGCTGGCGCCAGCAGGACCACATCATCTGCAAAAAACAGGGATTTAATACCACCACCAACGAACTGGAACCCCTCTGCCCTTTGGCTGGACAGAGGATTACTGTCCATAAAAGTTGTGAACAGAGTTGGTGACAAGGGGCAGTCCTAACAGGCTCCAACTCCCACTGAGAACAAATCTAACTTCCAAGTTCCATTTCAGCAGTGACTGAACGGCTCAGAACAACAGTCCTAGTGTCCCATACTCCCACCCCCGACAGAATACCCC
The DNA here is from genome assembly GCA_018398805.1 of Hirundichthys speculiger. Taxonomy (NCBI): domain Eukaryota; kingdom Metazoa; phylum Chordata; class Actinopteri; order Beloniformes; family Exocoetidae; genus Hirundichthys; species Hirundichthys speculiger. The sequence continues at coordinate 4,331,021 of JAGFBZ010000258.1, forward strand.
ACCGGACATGCTCAAATGCCTTCTCCATGTCCACAGAGCACATATGACTCTGTTGGTCAAACTTCTATTTGGCATTTCAAACATAGCCACTGACAAACACCTTTTCCTTTCAGCAACTGTGATAAACCTTCCAGGTATGTTATCTCAGTTTTTGGTATGTTCAATTATGCCTGAGGCAGTAATGATGACCTCCCGCACGCACTTGGATGATCCATATGCAGTTATGATTCTGCATATCTGGTAGATCCATGGTCTTTTTGAATGGAGGAAACCACTTGGGGAAAGAGCCTCCAAAAAATTGGATTTTCACCCATTTTCAACACCCATAACATCCAACTAGCCTATACTTGAAAGTCTTGTTTAATCTGTGCATGACAAAAAAAAAAAAAGAAAATCAGGTATTCAAGTCTTACTTGGCCCGAGTCTTGACACTTTATTTTGGCTGTTTCTCTGAACTACTTCTATGTAGTAGGACTTTGAATTGTTGGCACTAGAGAATGTAGGATTTATAGTGGTTTACTTAAAATGTTCTTCAAGACTTGTGTAGTTAATTGTTGTTTTTTTTCTCCATATGACTCCTTGGACTGTTAGATGTCTAATTGTCTTGGTGGTTTCACCTCTAAGAGTCAGCCAATTCAAATAGAAAGGCGTGTTCAAGCTTATGTAGATTTGCACTGAAAAATGTCTGAAAAAAAATGACAACATGAAAAAGCTCACCTACCGAATACATGTGTATGCAGAGTAAGTTCTAAAATGTATAAAGTAAATTCAGTGTATATGGTCTTAATTTGTTGCAGTCAAACAAGAAGGTACTGACATATTCCAACCTGGGTTTCACTTTTTGGAGTGACTAACCACTCTGTAGCCTTTGCTCTGGGCCATAATAAAGCATTCAAAATAGCATGTAAATAAAAGCATGACATAGAAAATATAGAATTTAATCAGACATTTCTGGTTGGAAAAAAGCCTGATCCTTGAAAGGTCCAGTATGTAGAGCTATGATCTGCTCTGTAGCCAGTGTTTCTCTCTTCTGAGCTGCTCTGAACAAAAAGCTGTTTATTTGATAAATCACAAGGAAGACCCCACCTCATCAAAGTAAATTTATTTTTTTTATTATTTGCATTTGACCATTTACTAATCAGAGCATGGGTTATAAGTCGCTTTTCTGACAATGGAACATCCAAAATGTTACTCAGTGGAAACTGAACATCTAACTGTACAGTAACTGTTGAGTACTGTGAGCGTGGACAGGCGGTAGCTCTGTCTTCACCACTGGAGTCACGGAGTGTAGCTGAAGTCAGCATTTGCTCAGGTCTGAAGGGAAACAGGTCCTCCACAAAGTACTGTGCATGCGTCAGGCTGCTCATGTATGAGATGTGCAGAGCTTAAGGCGAACAGAAACTGTTTAAATCTACAGTTTGCTATATGAGCCAAGTAGCCTTTGAGTTTAACTGCTGATTATCCGTGCTGCTGACAGCCAAATTGTGAACAACAAGTCCTCAGGAAGGAGACAAGTCTGTCTCCACGGAGTCATCTGACCTTCCAGCACCTTTCACAATCACCAATACTTCCAATCAATTAGATCAATCCCACTGGCTTCCTGCTGAATGGCTGGAGACTGAGGGTGGAATGGAGGAGTAGTGTAGTAAATATACGGCAAGAAGCTATAAAAGACAAAATACAGACTTGAAGAATGAGATGTGGAATAGATGGAGAAGGAGGCAGATAAGAAGAAAGAAAGATGAATCAGGAGATGGAAAGAGGAAATGGAAAGAGATGCAAAGATAAAAAAAAAAAGATGCATAAGGGAAGGTAGGAGGGAGATAAGCAAAGGATGATTGGATGTCAGACCACAGATAAAAAGCACAAGGTCAATGTTAAGCTCAGAGATCACAAAGTGAGAACATGTCCACTTCTCTGTCTGGTACTCTCTTATCCTCCCTGTACTCTCTGAGTATCAATCTCTCCTTGTTCAACTTTACTGTGGCAACATTCTCCCTCCTTCCCTCACTTTCTTTCATTTTATGGCACTCCACCATCTCTCCCTCCTACACACCCTATCTGACAGTAATCAGACATCCCATTACAGCAGTGCCCTCAGTCTAGGGCTTTGTGTGCGCCGTGATGCTGTGTGTAACTGAAGACATGTGTTGGCGTCTTTGCTGCTTACAGCGCACATCAAAACAGCATCACATCCCTGCTGATGCCTGTTACTCCCCAAGCCAACATGCCGCGCCGTCTCCAAGCTCATGTCTTCTCTCGGGAATAAAACATTTAACACGTAAATGGAGGCATTCTCACAGACTATATATACAGTATACTGTAAATATATGACATACTTGAGGCATCTTTTTTTTAATATTCGATAAACACATAACAGTGTGGAATACTGTATACTTCATTTGATTTTTTTTAATCTATTTTGACTTCTTTTGTACTTGAAACAATTTTAATCAATTTTTAATCTAAGGTTAATAACGATTAGGAATACTTTATGAAGCAAGACAAGATACTCCATCAGTATAACATGTCAAGTCTCAGTTCTGTACTTAAAGCAGCACAAAGGAACTTTTCTAAATTTATATCATATATAGGTTTGGAAGGTTAAGTCACTTTTATGACACTGTCTAAGACAGGGGTGGCCAACTCCAGTCCTCGAGAGCTGCAACCCTGCATGTCTTAGATGTTTACCTGTTTCAGCGCACCTGATTCAAATGAATGGATCAGCATCAGCTTGTCATCCAGGTCTGCACAAGTCTGTTAAAGACCCATTCATGTGAATCAAGTGCACTGAAGCAGGGAAACATCTAAGACATGCAGGTTGGCGGCTCTCGAGGACCATTACTTCTGTTTGGTCTCTTGCTCAGTCACGCTCTTATTTTTCCTCTTCCGTAATTACTTACATGAATTTCAGGGTATGTCATTGTTGAGAATAAGGTTTGTTTCTCGTTTTCTTGCACTCAAAATGGCACTTTTCCATCTTATGTGCATGTGTTTAAAAATCAGTCTCAAGGCTGCAGAAGACTTTGAGCCTTCCTTTGTTTTATTTCTCTCTCTCCACAAAAGGTGCAGTATTTAAAGTGGTCCAAAGTAGTGTTGAGAGTTTTAGCAGTCCCTACAAGCAGCTTTGTGAAGTAGTTGGATTTCTACACCATTCCCTTCATAAAAAGAGAGATTAAACATGACAAGGGAAATTTGGTTCATTTTGGACAGATGCCTAAAAGTCAAATCTTGTCAGTAATGTGGCCATCATCATTTTCATCAGAGCACAACAGCCCTTTACATTGGGATATCACTCATTCAACCATCTGTGTTTGAGTAAACTCACAATAATATGCCCTTTGGAACATACACTCACCAGCCACTTTATTAGGTACACCTGTCTAACTGCTCGTTAATGCAAATTTTTAATCAGCCAATCACATGGCAGCAACTCAATGTATTGAGGCATGTAGACATGATCAAGACGATCTGCTGCAGTTCAAATGGAGCATCAGAATGAGGGAGAAAGTTGATTAAGGCTCACCACAGGTTCACCGAAATTGGACAATAGAAGATTGGAAAAACTGCACCAACTGCGTGATGCTATTCATGTCAATATGGACCAAACTCTCTGAGGAATGTTTCCAGTACCTTGTTGAATCTATGCCACGAAGGATTAAGGCAGTTCTGAAGGCAAAAGGGGGTCCAACCCGATACTAGCAAGGTGTACCTAAGTGGCCGGTGAGTGTAGTTTAGCTCTGTGTTTAACATTTAGTTTGCCAACTACACTGACTTCACCTTGCAAATACATCTTTGTTGGACATGTAAAGTTATTAGGGTTTGAGCAGTCTTTAAATATTACAAGAAATCCTTTTGTTGGCCCAGTAGATCCAGCCTGGTCATCAGACTTTAAAGCCTATGTAAAGCAATTTGCTTTGAAACACTGTTTTAGGCCAGCAGCTTAGAAAATTAGCACTGAAAAAAAGTTCCAAGACAAAATTCACCAAATTGAAGATCCTTAAACTGTTTTTTATCAGTAATCCAGTGAATCACTATTTCATTTTACTGTGCATTAGCAATTCACCAGTAGCTCTGTGGATCTGTATATGTGCTTGCCCTGCTATTACATCTTGTGTGGTCATGTACATTTGTGCAGAGGCACAAACAGAGAGGGAGCATCACCATCCCAACTTGCCTAAACAAACCAAACCAAATTTCCAGGGTTAGGGTTGGACATTTACTGCAATAAATGAGAATGATGCTGAAACATGACAAATGTTTAAAACAGTGTATGTTTGTGATCACACATCCAACCCATTTAATGCTCTTTATTAGCTATATAGTATTTGGTTTATTTGCATTAGTGTGAGAGCTGCTTCGTTGGCTTGCAGCGAGGGCACCCCATGCCATCTTTTTCTTAAGCCAATCACATAAAGCTTGGAGGACTAAGGACAGATTTTGCTGTGATGAGACCAACTAAGGATGCACATTCATTACTTTTTTTTACATATTAAAAAAAAACTATTCAGCTTTTTCTTTGAGCATGACATTAGAATTCTCATGTGGTGATTGTTTTAAAATTAGCTGTCACAAAACCATTATATTTGTGTCATATTTGTGGGTTCTTTCTTGGCCTCAAATAAAAAGTATGATTTGTGCAAGTCATTTCATTGTCAAACTGTCATAATATTTCAAATGTCTTCATTTGAAATATCTTAAATGAACAGACACAAGATGTAGTTTCTCCTCGCGCCCATGAAAATGAAATGTTTCACAAAAAGAATTTAGAGCGCATGTGGCGAGGCGTTACCAGGCAAATATGCTCTTGTTTAATTCAATTTTTAAAAATCCAATCAAAAGACTTGGAGGGGATGCTTCATATCAGAGCAAATATGCAGATACATGGAGTCTTGAAGAAGTTATTACGTAATGTTTTTGCCACTATCTACTCATACATGGCTAATAGTTTTCATTCTCCCCACTGCTGTTTAATTAAAATAGGATTTACTGCAGAGGTGACCACATTTGTACACTGGAATACTTATCTCTATGCAACAAACATTACAGTATTACTGTTGTAATACTTCTGTCTTTTCAGTTTCACTCTGGTTTCTCATTTACATGCAGTTCAATTCTGCATTAAACATTTAAAGCTGGAAGGCTCCATCCTGACTCTTGTGGCTTTTCTGAACAGAGTTTGGCGAGCCGCCTAATTGTGGTGTTGCTTTGGGGTCGCACTGCAAGTGGAACAGACGCATGTTGAATCAAAAATGCTGCTACATCTTCTGACCGTCTACCCTGACCTGTCAAACTACTTAGAGTTTAGAGAGATGAAAATGTGCAGGTAAAAATATGTGCACTGTTTAATTCTTCCACAGCATATTGGCAGCAGAGCCCAATGTTAACTAGTACAACGACTACCCAACAGAGCCACAACTGCCAGCAATCACTTTCCACTCTTTTTATACACTGCACAGCCAAAAAAAAAAAAACTTTGCCACCTGGATTTAACTAAGCAAACAGGTACGAGCCTCCTATTGGATGATTACTGCATGGGTGATTATCTCTCAGCTGGCAACAAGTTATTTAACCCCAACTGGTGCATTGAGTTGCTTCTCATTTTCTCAACAACCATGTTGAAAGACACATCCCGTTGTCGTGGAAAAGATGTTAGTCTGTTTGAGAAGGGTCAAATCATTGGCATCAAGCAGAGAAAACATCTAAGGAGATTGCAGAAACTACCAGAATTGGGTTAAGAACTGTCCAACGCATTATTAAAAACTGGAAGGATAGTGGGGACCCATCGTCTTAGAGGAGGAAATGTGGCTGGAAAAAAATCCTCAATGATCTTGATCAGCAATCACTTAAACACTTGGCGAGATCAAATCTAAGAAAAACAACAGTAGAACTCAGGGCTATGTTTAAAAGTGCAATGTGAAGGGAACTCAAGGGACTGGGACTAAACAGCTGTGTAGCCTTAAGAAAACCACTAATCAGTGAGGCTAACTGGGAAAAAATGCTTCAATTTGTTAGGGAGCATAAAGATTGGACTCTGGAGCAATGGAAGAAGGTCATGTGGTCTGATGAGTCCAGATTTATCCTGTTCCAGAGTGATGGGTGCATCAGGGTAAGAAGAGAGGCAGATGAAGTGATGCTCCCATCATGCCTGGTACCTACTGTCAGGGCAGTGTTATGATCTGGAGTTGCTGCAGTTGGTCAGGTCCAGGTTCAGCAACAGTATGAGCTCAAAGAATGAGGTCAGCTGACTACCTGAATATACTGAATGACCAGGTTATTCCATCAATGGATTTTTATCTTCCCTGATGGCGTGGACATATTCCAAGATGACAATGCCAGGATTTCATCGGGCTCAAATTGTGAAAGACTGGTTCAGGGAGCATGAGACATCATTTTCACACTTGACCACCACAGAGTCCAGACTTGAACCCCATTGAGAATCTTTGGGATGTGCTGGCAGAAGGCTTTGCCACAGCAGTCAGACTCTACCATCATCAATGCAAGATCTTGGTGAAGAATTAATGCAACACTGGATGGAAATAAATCTTGTGACGTTGCAGAAGCTTATCAAAACAATGCCACAGTGAATGTGTGCCGTAATCAAAGCTAAAGGCGGTCCAACAAAATATTAGAGTGTATGACCTATTTTTGTTGGTGGTGACATTTTTTTTTGGCCAGGCAGTGTGTTTCTGAACTCTTGAAAACATTTCTTGACACGACACAATTTGCTGATTAGAAAAAAGGAAGTGATCTGGAAGGCTGTGTTTGCTTTGGCAACAACAAAGGCTCAAGCATTAATAGAAATGGTGAAGCCTGAATTATATCACTTGAAATTTCACGGGGATGAATTATTGGTTTTTACTTTTAAAAGCTAAATCATGTATGGTTGTTTTCATTTGTTACTTTGTTTTGTCTTTTACTCTCCTCCAAGTCAAACATATTTATATCAAAGAGGTGAGGCAATTTATCAGCTAAAGCTGTGTTTTTGATGATTAATTTAAAAAGGGGTTCCCCCCCACAAGGGCAGGTTCTGCATCATGAAATTAATGGAGGACTTGGTGCAATTCAGTGAAGTGTTTGAAATGCTCCACGCATATACACACGAAGTGTAGATGAAAAGTTTTTTTTTTTGCTTCTCATATTTCATATTGTGCTGTGTGGTTTATTCAGCTTTATTTATAAGTCTTATTAAGTCTTTATTTCTTTTGCTTTATTTCTCTTGACAGAGCAGTTAAGAAAAGTAGATAATCCAACAGCACAATAGAAGGAGAAGCACATAGCTATTCTTTTCTAACCCTAACTCTTTCTAACCTAACCCTTAAACATATTTACTTCATGCACTTCCTAAAATGGAACATGATTGTGCCATGATTTTAATACATTTTTTGGCAAAATTAATTCCAACTGAGACACATATGACTCAGCTCCGGGTCTGGTAAGTGCCAGATGTGTACCCAAGTTCACACAAAGATGCATAAATACTCTTGGCAGAAACATACCGTATTTCTCCTAATAAACGCAGCTGGGTGCAACACAAAAGATGACCAGGGTGTCTATTTTGACCACCAAAATTCTAAATCTTATTCTAAAATCATTTATGCATCCTCAAGTGAGTTTCCATACTTATTTAGCTCTAATAATTTGTATTAGGTTAATCGGTAAGCTGCGATGATGTCACAACAAGTCAATTAGAGACGCACAAAAGTTGTAAATATGTTGTCCAAGAAGCGGTCACACATAACGTCTTTTAAACTGAAAGCTGTTGAGGATTATTTTAAAGCCATTTAAAGTTGAAAGGAAAGAGGCTGCAGGAGCCTCATTTACATTTTGTCAGAATCCTGGAGGGGCCATTAGTAGGTAGGGAGCGTTTATTAGACGAAATCCAGGATTGAACCAGAAGCAAAAGTCACAGCATTGTGCTCAAGTTTATGCTCAAGTTTACGCTCGAACACAAACAGTGTTTGTTATAAGCAGTTAAATTTTATCTCTGCCGAATCATCACAAACAGTTTTCCACCAGTACACAAGAGGAAAATGAAATGACAATTGTGCAGCGGAATTTGAATGGAGTCACTCGTAAGTGACAATTACAGCATTAACCACATGTAAACTCGCACTTTTAGTCGATATTCATCAGTAAGTCAACATGCACACACACACAGCCACGCGAGCCAGCTTAACAGAACCTTCAGCTGGTAATCTGTTCCTGTTAGAATCGGCCGTGGAGCTGAATATGTGGATAATATTATGGTTTTTGAATAGCAATGACCATACAGACTTATTGCTGCCGATGGCATGCGCTTGGAAAAACATAATGTCTGAAAGGCAATGAGAAGAATGAGTTTGGCTCTTCATGAATACATTAAGGATTGTGCATATGACTGTCGTATACGTGCATGTCTCTGAATGTTTTTCTATTGTGCAAACTGTGCCTCTAAACCAACGCTGACAGAGGCTATTGTGCAACAATGTAATAATATATTGGCCTGCAGTTAGGAAATGCACTGGCAATATTCTTGTGTGGAAAAGTACAGGCATTGAGAAAATTACATAGTTATTTGACTTTTGAAGTGAAGGCAAGCAAATAGAAATAAAGCTCACATTAAAGAACAAAGCTTTCTTTCAATGAAAATGCCTTTGTAGTTTTTATTTTATATTTGTGGAAGTAATAAAGAAAAATAATAACAATGTGCAATAGCTCTGATAATAGTTATCTCCTTGCCTGCTAAAGGTCCTGTACTTAACCCAGTTTTTATTTAATCAATTGTGCACAGAACACATGACTTTGCCATTATAAAGGCGACCGATAATTACAAAGTACTTGCCCTTAAAGGACGCTTAAAACAACTTAAATGAACAAGGGTGGATAAAGTGGGATTTCATTGCACGCCTTACATACAATACATTCCTCACGGGGCCATTATTTGGTTTACTCTGGAGGAATCAATGTGCTAGCGAACTGAATTAAAAAGCGGTTGCACCTGTTTGCAAAGCACTTTCACTTGAGTGATTCAGTTTTGTCAGCGTCAGTAATGACATCTTGCAATAAAATTCTCATTTAAAGGGTTGAAACCCAATAAGGTTCAAAACAAAGAACCTCTTCTTAGCCGTGATGCTATGAATGCAATATTGCTTTGGCCTGCGATGTCCTGCAGATAGATTTTAGCACATCAATATGTCTCGCGGATAAAGTATTCTTCAGGTATTGATGCATACACTGTTGGCATAGGGTTCTCCTTGCAGCATGAATGGGCACAGCCCTTTCTGCCAAAAGCTTAGGCTAAAAAAAAAAAAAAAGATAAGAGACACATGAGTCGAGGGGTTTTATATTCATGACAGAGACGGCAGGAGCTTAGCGCTTCTAAAGTGACATTTTCAGCAGAGACACAGGGGTTTCACTGTTGACATGAATCATTTGATATTTTGGTGGCTTGGCCTGAACTTGACTTCACTCAGGCAGGTGGAGAGGTTCAGCTGGGTGCACGTGTTTTAGAAAATGCAGCGGAGTGATTTAAGTGTTCAAGATTATGGTGAGCAGAGGTTGCACAGCTTACGTGCTCAGGCCATTTCATGAGCCCAGTCAAAGGGGAGGGAATGAAACGCACAGCACCATTCAGGATCCAAACCCCCCCCACAGCTGCACCACAGTCGAATTCTGCTCATTAGACACCAAAAGCAAGAATTCCTCCTTAATTCTTACATAGGAAATAAGTAAATAAATAGTTAAAAGAAAACTAATTAAAAACACCCGTTTGGGATGTGTCATCCTGTGTTTTTTAGCGGACACAAATATGGAAAATGATGCAAAAAATATGCAAAAACAGGAGCTATTATTTTACCATTTTAATTCAATATTTTACACGGTGTCATGAGAAATAAATGAACCACAAGGCAATACTGTGAAGGTCTTATCTCTCATTAAATAATACTGAAAGCGTACCCTCACAGTAGTGAAGCTGTACTGTGCCGTGCTCAGACACAGCTGATCCTACTTCTCCATTCCCCCGCTGACCCTCATTCACATTACTCACATTGCAGCACAACTGCCACTTGTACATAGGTTTTCATGTCTTTACATTAAACACCCATATTTGTTCAAAGTACACATGGTGCTCGAAGAATCAGCAAAATATATAAGAACTTCCATTTCTTCCGCTCCTTGATCAGAGGCTTATTCTTATAATTGGGAACGTGGTTTTGTGAGTGATGTAGCTAATGTCTAACGCTCCTCACTTTAGCAACTTAGCTCTTAGAAGTGTTCTTAACTTGGCTTCTGAGCTGTGAATAAAGACCAAACAGAGCATAACCATTCTTATTTCAAAGATCATATGGTTTGTTGTGCTGTTAACTGTACTAAATGACCACTGTAATTGTTTCTGGGTTGGAGGGGCTTCAGTGTTGAAGATTAGCAAAGCAGCCGGAAGCAGCTACCTTTACTCTGACATCCAGCTGAAGGTGTGCTTCCAGGGCCAGGTTTTACCAGAGAACTGCCTCGACCTCACCGACTTCAACCTCTTGCAACATCTGGTCCCTCTGGTCAAGTGGATCATTTTAGGACCCTTTCAAGTTGATTAACCTAGACCACTTGCTAACAGCATAAGACACAAGTGCTGGCAGAGCTGAAAGGAGAATCAGAATCAGAATCAGAATCAGAATCAAATTTTATTGGCCCATAATGAGCCATTGCGTCCCAACACAGCAGAATTGACTTCCCAGTTTGGCTGGTCCAAAAGACTTACAAAACAAAACAACACACATATGGACAGGAGTCAACGGTGCTTGGGTCAGCGCTATAAGAGCGCTTCAATTTAACAGAGGAAAAAAAGATAACATTGGACTAGTGGAGGTGCCCTGTGGCCCATAATCACTTGGACCTGGACTCTAAGGACCTTTCTGCAATTTTGTTTTTCTTTGTCATTTCTTCTGTTGCTGATTTTTAAAATTCCATTCTGTTGCTTTACCGCTTTCAAGAACATTTAGCCTATTTTTATATGCATCTTTTTTTTTTTTCCCCACCCTCAGCACTATCAACATCACAATGTGTGCATCCTCAACCTTCCTCATCTCTCCTGCCACACGCATCATCCCGCCCTCATTGCAGTATCACCAAGCAGACTGCATATAACATCCAGCTGGCCTCCGAGTTTGTTTCGCTACTCTTTACTCTGGGTAGCAGGCTTTATTCTGTTCTCTTTCGCCCATACTAGTCACCATCCCACATTCTGTGCTCCCAGTGAGCAACAGAAGTAACATGTGGTCCATCTCAATTACATTACTCACCTCAAGAGTCAACAGAGACACAAGTAGCAACTGAAATAGACACCTACTGCTTGATCCATCTAATTGTGGCTTTTATACCCTCATCATACTGAAAATGTTGGTTCACTTTGCAGGTGAACCAGTCATCAGAACTTCCACTTGTAAAGACATTTTCCATTAGGGTAAGAGTGAGTCAGGGGTATGTCAAAGTATTTTGTTAACATTGGTCAAGCGTGAAAACTGTTTCTCATGCAAAACATCTGATGAGAAGCACAGAAACATGCGTTCACACATACAGTATCAAGAACACTGTCAGTCATATATCTCAACAGTTCCTGCACTTTGATTCATCTACTTTGTGATCTGTAATTTGATTCTATTTTTTCATCTGAGTGCTTTGTAGCCCTGAATTGCGAAGGACAGCAAAGCATGATGGAAAAGGCTGGAGACAGAGTCCATTGGCATTCACTAAGTACTTAATAAGGTGAGTGTGCCACAAACAAACAAGGGCAGAGGATAGCAATATACTCTGGCTGAATAACCCCAACACAAACACACACAGAAGCACATAAGATATGATCTCGGTCCTGTGGAATCAAAAACAGAAAGGTGTTTACACAAGTATCCTGAAACACAAAAACATGTACACACAGACATATTTTCAATTTCAAATGCTACAAGTGGAGCGTGGGAGATGAAGAAGGAGAAGGAGTGAATGATGGCTTTACAGAAAACATAAAAGTGGTGTATCCCTCAGTTACATCACCCATAGGTTTTCTGAAGAGTGCTTTTGAGGCTGTTTTAGCAAAGCTTACTTTATGCTAACCTACAAGGCTAACAACCTTAAATCAATTCTGGTTGAATCTGTTCATCCATCTCTTATTTCAGATGTCTCTACCGAAACAACATATGAAGCAGGTACTGCTCACTCAGAGATCAGTGTGAAAGTAGCTAGACCAGTGGTGCGCAAACTGTGGTACACGTACCACTGGTGGTATGCGGGGGAACGTCATGACTTTTCACATTTTCACTTTTTTTTTTTTTATGGATTCAGGAAACAACAATGCATTATAAATATGTTTCAAACGAAATTAAAGTTACAATAAATAACTACAATAAGGAATAAACATCTGTCCTGTGAATTTAAAGCTAATTGAGAAGGAATATACCGCTAAATTGGTCATCATGGTGGTACTCAGAGAGCTGAACAGTTTCTCAGGTGGTACGCAGTATTAAAAGTTTGAGAACCACTGAGCTAGACGACTGTTAGATAGTGATTCAGTGAACCGGCTTGGCCAGAGGAGCCAGCTGCTCCTAGAGCTAAAGGTTGATGAGCTAAGAGTCATCCTCCAGCTAGCCTCAGCTGGCAGCCTTCTGGGGGTGAAGTTAGCTCCTGCTGGCTGCTTATCCTATTCACCTTTATTCAGAGCTGAGGAGTAAAGTTCTTTGGAACAACCCGAAAGCCTGATGTTCCGACCCGGCCCGAATCAGGTCTTATTCATTAAAGTGGCATGTTTGTCATAAAACAATCGTTTTATGACAAACTGTACAAGCTGTAAAGCACAACGGATCGCCAACATGAAAACGTTGGAATGAGAGAACATATTCACGACACATCCTGACTGGTGTAGGCTATTAGCGTTAGCAGTTGCTATAAAAAGCATATGTATCCACAAAGAAAATAACGACGTGGATTTATTGTTGTTTACATCACGTAGCCTATGCAGCAACTGAACCAGGTAGAAGAAGACAACATTTAGGTAAGAAAATAAAGCTTTATTCAACACTAGACAACTGTTAACATGAGCAACTGTGGGCTGTATTGTATCGGTTCTATTCGGGTATCTTGGTTCGTGGTCGGACACTAGAGACTCGCTTCGGGGTGGTTCTGGGTCTAAATATTGTGGGTGCATTCAGGTTTGGAACCCAGACTTATGATAATAGCTCGGGTTGGTTCAGTTTTGGGTTGAATTTTCACGGGTCCATTCGGGTTCGGGTCCATGAAAGTGGACCCATGAAGACCTCTACTCAAGAGTCAAGTTCACCAGCAGTAACAAGTAGCTTAAGTGATAGCTAGCTGTTTGACACAACAGATTCAATGCACCGGTCAGTGAAAAAACAAAATTAAACAAACAAAAGAAATGATCATGCATACATTTGTGGCTTTATATAATTTGCACGATGAGGTACAGTTGTCATGTGTGTGAAATATAGCTATGGATACCAGAATCACTTTTTTGTGCTAATCTGTAAATATGTTTATTTCTGCTGTAAATTTGGATTTCAACATGGAAATTGGAATGAAAATTAACATGCTTTAGGTTTCCAGCCCCCAGTGGTCATCAAAAAACCTGTAAATACCAACGTGGCAGTGGCGTAAAGAGAGAAGCCAGTCTGGAACAACCGAGCCGCCTTGTGCTCTAAGGTCTCCTCAGTTTGATGAAAATTGCACAGCGACACGCAGCGAACGCACGTCTCGTGTGTTTTTGTAACCACGACGGCCTCATGCTCTTTCACTGCAGATCCATGCTGCGGTTCTCAATTTGAGGTTTGTACAAGGACGTCCAGTTGACTCTGGGGGATGAATCTCACACAAGCATTCTGACCACAGCAACATCCTGACACCAACTAGTAACGCTCTGCTGAGAACCTTTTCATGGCTTTGGTATTTTCAGTCATGCTGCCATGGAGATGGTCATTCCAATTATGAAATTGTAAGCCGGAGGAAATGGGGCCAAATTCTTCACCAGTCAGTAGCTCCCTTGGAGAAAGGGAAAAAATACAGGCAGTACCTTGCAGATTGCAAACATGCACACAAACAAGCACACAGCTCTAGGCTTATTACTTGAAAGAGGAACATTATATCAGTCTAGTTTTTCCCCTGAATTATTTATAAATTTTCTAGATTCTTCTGCCTGTCTGGCTCTCTGTAGTGGTACATGGAAGGAAACTGAGAATCAGGAAAGAAACAGGCAGCAGTGCTTCCTCTGTGTTGTTTCAAACACAACCCCTGGCAAAAATTATGGAAAGACCAGTCTTAGAGGATGTATTCAGTTATTTAATTTAGTAGAGATGAAATGAATCACAAAACTATTACTTGTTAAACATTCAAACCTTCTGGCTTTGAGAAACATTTAAAAAGGGAAAAAAAAATAATCATTTTAAGGTTTTTTTTTTTAATCACGCAGAAAAAAAAAGAGCCTGGCATCACTAATTTCTGAAGAAAATAGTATAGAATCACCCTGTTATTTGCTGTTCTAAAACAAACAATTGCTTGAGATTAAATCTGCTAATTAGTCTGCTGTGGAAAAAAAATAGTCCTTCACACCTCCGTGAGCTGTTGCATCAAGCCGATTGACATGAATCATGGCTCCAACACCAGAAACAGTTGAAATAAAGGAGAGGATGATAAATCACCATGGAATGTTACAAAACCTGTTGGCTCTTCTCTGTCAGCTGTGTCTAAAATCTGGACTAAGAACAAACAAAAGGGGAAGGATTGTAAAAGGGAAAGCGGACTGGTCGTCCAAGTAAGACATCAAAGCATAAAGACAAAAAGTTTAAAGCAATTTGCCTTGAAAAGAGAAAATGCACAACAAAACAAACAACAACTGGGCAGAAACTGGATTCAATATCTGCGACAGAACTGTAAGATATCACCTAAAGGAAATGGGATTTACAGACTGAAAAGCCGAACAAAAACTATCACTGGCACCTAAACGAGAAAAAAGGAAAAGAAAGAAAACAAGGTTCCAATGAGCTAGAGAAAAGCAGTCATGGATTGTGGATGACTGGATGAAAGTGATACTCACTCATAAATCACAAATCTGCATTGGGGAAGGTGATGATGCAGGAACTCCGGTGCCGTTCCAGTGAAATTCATCAAGATGACTGCCTGAAGAAAACATGCAAATTTCCACTGCCATTGATGATATGGGGTTATATGTCAGGTACAAGTACAGGGGAGATGGCAGTCATTACATTTTAATTCAGTCAGTTAAAAGGATGTTGGACAATGGTCCATGACAAAATGGTCTGTGACAAAATGGTCCATGACGAGTCCCCAATCTGTAAAGCTGATGTAGCAACTGCAGCAAGAGAAAGTTAAGGCTGGACTGATAAGAATACTCTTTTGTGATAGTTAAGTTTGTGCCTAAGGGAATAGAGGCTTCTGGTGTACTGCCAAATGGTGGCCAATTTTATCCGCTATGTGGCAGCATTTCGTGCAGCATTGGGTTTCTTTTTGCAGACACGACCACTTCTTGAAAAAAAAAACAACAACAACAACAACTATCCAAAACAAGTGATACAGATCATTCATTTTACTTCATTTTCTACCTTCAAACAACCATGGTGTACTACTGCGATGCTGTGGCGTTTAAATCCCATGGATCCAAAGCAAAGACACTCCACCTCTATCCCTTCATGGCTGACATGACGTGGATGACAGATGTCTCTCCCCAGAGAAGATGAAGAGGCACTGATGCATCATGAGACAAAGAGAAGAAGAATGTCGACGTGCTGAACCTCACAAGAAATCCGAGGCTATATTCCCATCATTTCCACAAGGAAAAGATCAGCACTAATGGCTACCCGAGTGGTGATACAGTCTACTTTGCTGGAATAACTGGAGGAAACCACTTGCATGGAGAAGACCGGAAAGACACAGATCTGAAAGCCAGAAGGCTGGAATGTCAAATAAAAATAGTTTCATGGCATGTCTGTGATATATATACACACACATTTCTTTCTTTCCCTTTTTTTCCTCCCCACAAACCTAAATAATTGAATCAACATCCTCCAAGAGTGGTGATTCCATATTTTTTGTCAGGTGTTGTATGATAGAAGACATCTTGAGTGGCCAGTCCTATTTGTCCACCTTAGGACGAGTTAAAAACGGATCATCTGTGCATGACAGAAGGATTTACAGGGACCCACCAGTGACAGAATAAAGCCCTCGAACTGTCGGCTGGCCATTAAGTGATTGGGCCTCACTCACAAGGAGAAGCTGATGCTACTTTCATTTCAAAGGATGAGTTGCAATTTTAAATATTTGCCACCTTCCAAGTCTTTTAAAGATAGCAAATACAAATTTAAACAAATATACTTCAGCTAAGGGAGGTGGGTAGAGTCATCTGCAGTGACTATGTAGTAACAAGAAGGCATGCATGTCTGAAAAGATTGTCTGCAAAAGTAACTAATCAACTTTAAAACTGCCATAAAGGCAAACTTTTAAAAAATTCAATTTAATATGCATCAATTTAAATGCAAGCAAATAGTCTTTATGGCCACTGCTTGCAGCTTTGTTCATCTTTGAGATGCGTTTGGCTTGCTGCAGAGCCGTGCAGGACAGTCACATAGGTTTTAGTTTAGAACGCACAAGTTCAAATTTCTTTGGACCTCGTGTCTTCCTCAACAAAACAAGACCAGCATTTTCTTGAAGTTATTGGCTCACTGAAGCGAACATTAAAAACATCAAAGAAGTAATGCAAGTTCATTTCCTGTTCCAAGAACTGTAAGGGAACTTTGTTCCACTGAATTGTAGCAAAGTTGAAAAAAAAAAAATGCAAAGGCCCTCAGATTGTTCCTAACGTAGGCATATACCTTACAAGCTAAACGGTCATGTTTGGGTGATTGGAAATTAACCTGTATTGCCTCAGTCATGTTGTAAATTTTCATTTGGAGGATATGTTCACATCTACGCACATCTTGAATCTTGTTTACGTGACTTGCCCTTCCTCAATGGCAATAGAAGTAATACAAATTTGAGACCTAGCTAAACGAGCCTTTCATCTATCAATACTTGATGGCAGAGTTTCAAAAAGATATAAAATCTTAATCTAAGAACAGAAAATTCCATGTGTGTAGCTCTTTTTGAACGATATACACTGCAAGTAGGAATGCTGCTTTTGAGGGCAATTGGTTAAGTGTTTTCTTTTGCTTCTGTATCCATTTAAAAGCATCAAAAGTGATCGGTCTCTATGCTGGACGGCCTTTGACCTGTAATCCACAGAGTGTGTGACTGATCTACTCTTGCACGGGCCCCCATGCTGCTTAGGGCCAATCAAGAGGCCACATCACACCATTATTTCAGCCTTCTCCTCTGCAGGGGTGTCAGCCTCCAACCATCAATACCTCGATTCTTTAATCCTGCTCTGTAGATATATTCATCTTTTTGCTCCTGTTGTCTACCCCCTGCCTTTTCACCCTCTCTTCCAATCCTTTCTTCTTCAGTCTTCTCGACTTTCTCTCGTTACAGACTTTGCCCATTCCTTTCTCTCTACCTCCATCTACCTTCTCCTGTCCACCCTCCATCCTGATCTCACCATCCTTTTCTTCTACAGAAATCATTCATCCGTTCCTTTCTTCAAAGGCCCTTGCGGCGAAAGTTCCATAATGAAATCACAGCAAGCCTTATTGTGTTGATTAAAGCTGTCAGAGGAACTAAGAGAGGAAAAATATAGCCAGCAACAGGGGAAACAAGGGCTCACTGGTGCGTTGCTAGTGCCCTTGTTTCAACTATTATTTAGGCTTCCTTCCTTCTTTTCCTCCTTCCTTTAAGCTTACATGTACACACTACCTTTCACTCTTTCCACCCTTTGTCCTTAAGCCTCTCTCCCTCCATCTACTGAAGTGTGAGCAGCACCCTGGAGGCATGGACCCCCAGACTGTGGCTTAACGCAATTCTGTCAAAGCAGAGCTGCCACTCAAGCCAGCTTCCTTCAGCTGTTTTCCATCAATTTTTCCATACATTGTTATTCTTCTGCAGCACAGATGAACAGTTATTTGTTTACACAAATGTTGTGGCTCCAGAGGGCTGATTATTGAAAACTGATATTTTTTTAGGACCGGTCGAAAAACTCAGTTGGAAAGCTTTGACAAATACTGTTGACGTGACTTTGGTTCTGTTCAGAACGTCGACTGAGTCATTTGTTCCATAGTTTTGGTTCTTTGCATTAAAAAGAAACAAACTGTGAGGGGGTAGAACTGTTGATGCCAAATGGGGATTCATTAAAAATAAATTTTTGTTTGTTTCTCAGAAATACATAAAGGTTTTCACCCATCAACATCTTATATAACTTCCTGCATTTTTAAACAGGTTTTAGTGACCTAGTGTTGAAAAGTGGTATCGTTCATGAGTCAGTGTTGAAGACAAAGTATCTGTTTCGTGACGATACTCGACCCTAGGGCTGCATCATTCTCGCTTTTCCTCCACTTGAATTCAAGTGACATCTGTGCCACAAGACTCAAACATTTGTAGCATTCAAGTAAAATAGAAATACACGAGAGAAACTCAAACTATCAACATGGAATCTTCAACACTGAAACAAAATATTGGGCTGAAAAGTTCCCGCTGTGCACATGCGCCACAGTTCCCACTCCGCACCTTGACCTGCAGGTACTGCAAGAAACCAATACAGATACTGCTGAAAATAAGGTTATTGGTACTGATGAGTAGCTACCTCTATGTACTATCTGATACTACGCTAACACCATACTGCGTTGCAACTTCCTGTTTTGAGTCGCCAGTTGGAGAATCAGTGGCAGTTGAGTTGTTGGATCTTTAACTGCCATTAAGTTGTTAATAAGGTGTTATTTTAGGCTGGATGAACAGGAAACTACTAGTCTGCTAGTCTGCTTTACAGAGAAGAGAGAATTTCCCCATTAAAAGCCACGAACCTAGAGCAATCACAGAGAAAACTATAACTTATTGTCTTAGATGACCAGTTTTTGTTGGATGTTGAAAATGTTGGATTTCCCTGGAGTTGCGCTACAGCTTCGCAGGTCAGAAATTCATCTCCAAAACTGTTCTCCAAATGGTGAGAGACTGGTCATAGTTCATGTCAGCTAAACTCATTTTATACACACTTCAAGTTTATTTCTTATATTTCTTTATTTAATACTTTTTATTTGAAGTTAATTTAAAAAGTGGTTTGATTTGTCAAAAAAGAAAAAAAAAAAGACAAATTACACTGAACTGGAATACTACTCCCTATTGACCAATACCCAAAGCCCAGGTATCAGAATTCATATCATAAATGAAAAAAAAACAAAACAGGAACATCATGTAAAAACAGAAAATGTACAAAAAGTACAAAGTTGTAAGTGTGTCCAGTTCACTATTCATCATTTTTCCAATTTACTGCTGCCAGCTTAACCAAAGATTTACTGTTTTTTCGGTGTGGGGTGTAATGAACCAGAGAAGCCCAAAGCAGACGAACTGAAAACAGGCAGTAACCACCACCTATCCTGGCAGAGTCTGATGTTTTTTGGTTGGTAAATTGATTCCCTTCACATGAATGAATATTGGGACAAGAGTGGAGTCCAAGTAAATGGCCTAGTCGAGCTGCGGCCATAGCTCAACTATGGCTGTAGCTTGGACAGAACATGCCAGATGTTCATCTTTGCAGGAGTCCCATAGAACTGGATGTTGAAAAGAAAGAAAAGCTACAATCATGTGCTTGTGTGTGTCTGTGGAAAAAGGAAAAAGCATCACTTACACCTTCAACTAACCAAATTCCTGGGGGGATATCCTGGTATAGTGCTGAAAATATATTTCCTATCACTAATATACACAGCAATAAAGCTAAAAGCCAAGCTAATAACAAGTCATTATTGTGCCATTACTGAGATCACAAAGTATGTGTAAGAAAATATGAAATGAAAGGGGAAAAAAAATGGAAACTAAAGTTAGAAGTATGAAGCACAGAAAGTAATTTCAACTTGAAGATAAGAGCAAATTAGACTAAGTGGAGGACAAAGACAGAGAGGACCAATTCACAGAGAGCGAGCTGCCTTATATTTCTGCTTAGCTGCACAATTCCAAACAAATAAGTTGATAAAAAAACAAATAAAATATATCTGGTTATATACTGACCATGTCCACGATGCTGAGAATAATACTAAGATGGGAAATTGTTTACAAACCAAGGATTTGGACCCTATGTCAACACAGTCTAGAAATCAAACATTATAAATGAGTTAGCATTAAGCCAGTCTTCTCCAACTGTAGCAGATCACTTTGCAAATACCAGACAAATAAGAACACACAAATACATTACATGGATACATACAGTAAACACTGAGAGACCTGGGTAAACAAACCCAATCATTAAATATGATATACACGTCTGTGCAAACACCCGGCTCTGAGCAAAGAGAAGGATCAAGGAGTGTCATTATCGTCATCATCATCACTGTGCAGACGTGGCAGGTATGTCTTCCAGAGGTCAGCCTTGTAGATGGCATCGTATTAAAGACGCAGGTGAGTGAAAGCTTGACATTGCAGAAAATCACGCACAAACCACAAGTTAACCAGTAAAATAAACTCAAGCGATTGTCTGAGGAGGTTTTGGATGCATAAATGAGTGAATGTTCTTTAAAAAGTTTAAACTGTCACCAAGAAGAAAAAAAAAAAGTTCAAATGTTTTAAAAAAAAACATTTCTGTTTAGCCAAATGATGGCTTGACATTTTGGATCATCTAAGAAATATAAATAAAAGGTTAATATTTAGTATTCTGTCCCTTTAAGAGCTTGTTTGGTACCAGTTTGAAGCCAGCTTTGCTGTAAGAGTTACATTCGTTTCTACACCAGAGAGATAAAGGGCCCGTTTTTGCAGATAATGTGGTCCTGTTGGTGTCATCAAGCCCGTCATCTCCAGCCCTCACTGGAGCAGTTTGCAGTTTGAATGGGAATGAGGGGCTGCCTCAAGTGGAGGAGTTAAAGATTCTCAGGGTCCTGTTCACGAGTGGTGGGAGGATGGAGGAGATGAACAGGTGGATTTCATGCAGCATCTGTTGTAGTGAGGAGAGAGCTGAGTCAAAAGGATACTGTCGATCTATGTTCCTACCCTCACCTATGGTCATGAACGCTCAGTAGTTATCAAAGCTAGCCTGGGAATCCCTTGGTCTTCTCCTAAAAGGCCTGGAGAACCTGGCTGGGGAGATGGAGGTCTGGGTCTCTTTGCTAAGGCTGCTGGCCCAACAGCACAAACCCAGATAAGTGTAAATTAATGGATGAAATGGACACGGCCTTATCACAGGGCTAACATTGAGAAACAGCTGTGCATCTACAGTAGTCAATTTAGAATTGCCAGTTTCCATGTCCTGCTAATAAAACACTTTTGATTGGATCGCCAACTGAATTTTGAGTAACACAAGAATCTCTTGAATGTGTTGTGTAAGATACTGAATTTATTGCTATTTTCGATGGGAGCCTTGATTTTGTCCAGAACTCCAGTTATGCTCCATCATGGTCCCTGAATTTATTTAAATGTGTGTTAAAAACTTTATGTATTGACTTTGTCGTCACATATTCACTGTCATCATTGATTCATTATCTATCACAGTTGCAACACTAATAAAAAAAATAGTAGAAATCAGTTTCTGCAAATCACAAGTTTGAGTTCTTGATATCTGGTACATGAGGCCTGGAGGCTGGGATACTTGCAGGCTCATTACATGATGCACGTTGGAACATTCAGTCAAGTGATTCTGCCAGAAAATGAATCGATAACTTGATCAGAAAGTAATTTTGAGGGTTATTGGTGGTCTGGGTAAAAGGGTTGTTTATCAGAAGCCAGAGATACAGGAAAAGACATGACCCAGCCATTTCTGCAACAGCCCGAATCAATAGCTGGATGATCAGGGAAGATATTGGCAACATGAGAGCACGATGAGCAATACTCTCCCTCAGCACAAAACAATTGAACGACGATCTATCTTGGCAATAGCCTGGAGACGCAAACAGTTAGACAGACAGAAAAGATGACTGGTAACACGTTCATAACCATACGGAGTCGGGTTAGCACTAAAGGAGTTAGAAAGCAAGGTCTAAAAACAGCCCATTGCAATTGAAACTAACTTTTGATAATATCCCAATTCAAATGGCATGGTATGTAAAGAGCTCCAGCACAGCACAAGTAAGAAGTCTACACAAAGACTAGTTCCTTATAAAAGAAAAGTAAAACACGGTGGGAGAGGGGAAGAAAAGGAGAACCAACCTATCCCCTTTAGCATCCCTTGGGCAGCTCTTATTCCCTTTAAACAGCTGGATGCTGGAAGCAGAAGGCAGGTAGAAAAGTGGGAGGAAAGAAGATAGGAAAGCAGGGGGAGAGGTAACGACAGAGATGGGCGATGGGCGGACGCTTGTAAAAGACATGAGGATTCATTAACCATTCACACTGCGCGCTGGAGAGCCCCGATGCCGCGCAGTAAAAGAGAGAGGGGATTACAGATGTGGGACCTCTGGGTGGGGAAGGCATGAAGAAGTGGAGAGGCGAAGGGAAGAGAGAGGAGCAACAAGATGGAGGGAGGAAAAGCAAATAAGCAGACAGGCGAGTAGAAAAGATTGCGGCAAAGCGTCACGAGGTAAGGAGAGAACCAGGGTGAGAAAGCGCGAGACAGAGGGAGATCGAAATGGGGAAAGGAGGAACTCTGAAAGAGAGAGACAGACAGGAGAGAAAGAGCGAGGCAGCGGTAGCGTTGTGGCGCCATAAAATGCCAGCAATATACCACTGCAGTCTCTCCCCTCTCATCAATGCACGGTGTGAGTTATCACTGTGACTGCTACCTGACACACACACAATCCCCCTCACAGTTTACTGCATGTTCACTGATTACTTGGATTTCCTCTGCAGGGCTTTATGAGCTGAGCAGCCGAAAGCAGTGGCAACATTTACTGACCACTTGTGGGCAAAGCAATGAATATATCTGTCTGTGCAGGAAAGTGACAGCAGCGCCAACTTTTGTGGACGTTCTGTGTACCTGTGGATACAAGCCAGTCCTGCCAGGTTTTTGAACTCCATTATAAAATCTTCAGCTTGGATGAAAAAAAAAAAAAATATATATATAGCTTAAAAAAGAATAGGTGTGTGGTAGAGGGCAATGTCCAGCGTGGAAGCCCTTCTCAAGTGTAAGAATCAAAGGAAACCTCTTCACCATGTCTGCATAGCTTTAAGAATTAATGCACCATATCATTAGTTTTGCATGACATATAAAATATGTACATCTGAAATGACTGCTGACCGTTTTCCATAAACTTTTAAAATTGAATTTCCTATCTTCAAGGCAGCCGCTGCTTTAATTCATTTCCGTACGCTCCAGAAATCAACTTCAAGACTTAAATCTTGCTTGAAATGGGTAATCCATCACAAAGAACAGTTCACTGCCTTTATTTTTGTTGCCAGAGACGCATTGTCACCTTGCAGTAACGCATGTGAGCGGGGGACAGATTAGGTGGCAGATGCTTTCGGGTGCAATATGACATTTCAGATCCCAGACGAAGGCGGTGGAAAGAAGCCTTTTCATGCATGACTCGGTCACATTCACCCCATCCTTTCCAACATATATCTGTCAGACCGCTCGCTTGAGAACGTCTTTGTTGGCCCGACGTCAGCTCTCAGATGTCTGAGCAGCCTCGTCTACAGCACCAAGGAGAGACGCGCTGACAGCTTTATATCCTCAGACAAACAGCGCTACTTGTGTGGCACTTCACGTTGTTTCTGGATCATTAACTCTTTTTCACATTTCCAAGCTTTGCCATCTTGTTAGTTTTTTCATTCTGCATTCCCAGAGGGTCCAGGTATAAATGAGGTACGATTCTGTCCGAATAAGACCTGCATTTCCCTACAGAATAATTGCTTGAGGAAATCTTGCCGTACAAAAGAAAAGCTCTAGTTGCTTAATCATGCATGTACATGCAGGAGTTTTAGGCCAATGAACCTGATAAGGAAAGTCTTAAGCCCACTAATCACCGGTTTCCTTCTTATTGAGTGAGAGGGTGAGTCAGAGTGCGCTGTAATAACGCACAGATACACACAACTCTCTAACGCACACATCCACACACAAATGCGACACAATAACTGACACCATTTGATCTTATTTGTAGGCTTTAGGTTAGTCTTGTTCTTTCTTATCTTAATAAGGTTGGTCTTACCTCTAATGTGATGGACTGCCCTCTCTGGTAATGGATTCACACACACACACACACACACACAGGTTCACACACGGGTGTCCCTCCGTCTCTCCACACCTCCTTCCTGTCTTTTATTTCCGTACTCTGAGACAGATGCCAGTTTTATCTTTAAGTGGCTATATTCTTGCTGTCAGTGTTATCTAACAGTCTTTCTGTAATGTTCTTTGTAAATATCTCGGCGTCGGTGTCACGCGACAGAAATGCACGGTCCAGTCAGGATTGGCTGAGGACCCGCTGAGCTTTCTGTGACAGAAACAGCAGAGCGGAACAAAACTAAAACTGGAGTCATCATTGAATTCATTTCATGGTCATTTCTTTGTGTGACTGACTGAAAAACATAATCGCGTTTAGGGAAAAGAAAAGTCACTGAAATTGATTTTTCTGACCAACTCCTTGCATGTTTGAAGCGTTCATTCTGGAGTTAAAACAACCGTAGGCATATTATTCGATGGTGACGAGTGTAAGCCTTTGTTAGGGAACAAAACAATGTAAATCAAAGTGGTGGTGAGTGAGGATAGAAATAAATTGATATTTTAAGCCTCCAACAAGAGACAAAATTACCTCCACACTGTCACTTGTTTATAACTTTGTATGTGTACAGAAAAGGTCGAAAAAGCTCTTCATAAATCAGTACAAGTCTGTACACAAAAGGAGGAGGTTTCAAGGCCTCCTTTTCTAAAACTCGCCTATTTTGTGACAATAAGCACTGATCCAGTTTTTAATGAAAACAGAGGCCATGAACTCTTCTCTTCTGGAGTCTATTGACAGTGGTTTAGTGCAGACTTATGACAGTGTAACTGTAACACTGAATAGATGGAAAAGCCTGGTCAAACTTTCCTTTTAATACACACCCAATGTAAAAAATTACCTTGATTTGTCTATAGAAACCCTATCAACACTACCACGTAAATGGAAAAAGTGAAATAGTGGCTTATTTTGATGTGGCTCCATTTTCCTCTGTACAAACATTAACTGCCTTTGTTCTATTCTAACCGAAAACGGCTTCAATTCATGTAATTGCAGTCCCTAACGACAGTTTACACTCCTTGCCATTTAATAAAAGACGGAGGGATGATTCAGCTCCAGAATGTTCATTTAAGAAGGAAGCAGAAGTTTGACATTTTTCTTTTAAAATTCATTTCAATAATTAGTGATGCATCTGCTTTATTTATTCATTTGGATCATATATGAATCACTTTTTAATTTGTTTTGGTCAGGAAGTAACTTGACTCATGAAGTGATTCTCAATTTATGACTTTTTTGGCATGAAAAGAGTAAAATCTAAAGTGCAAAGTGGTTGAATCAGAGTAATAAATCGTGCTTTGATTATATGAAATAATTATGAAGAGAGATGCGCTGTACTTGTTTCAACTACTGACTCTGGGGTGCTCCCACTACATTCTTGGAGTCCTCCAAATTAATTTAAAGCTCTGTCGATTTTTTTCTCTCCTCGCCACTCATTTATCTTTCTATCTAGCCTCTTTCTCCATTTTTCCAATCATTACACTCGCTCCAACCCCTTGACCACCATCTGTTCGCTCCCTCTGCATTTTTTTCAACCACTATCTCTTCACAGTGTTATCTTTATTTGCCTCCAGCCATCACTCTCATTCATCTCTCCCTCCGCCCATCAGGTCTTTATCGCTCTCCCTTTATTTCTCCTCATTCCTCATTCCGTCTTGCATTTATCTAATCTACCTCTCCTGTTCTCTTTTCTTCCCAGTTTCCTTGAGCAGCAGTGACTGGTGAGAGACAATTGATATCGACCTCACCCCGTCACTCCAAAGGAGCGTCCGGAGTTAAAAACGTCTCTGGTAATATGTAATGAGGCAGGTCCGCACTACGGACGCTGATCGATGCGAGGCCCCATTTTTTGTGTCAATTGACTTTGCGGTGTCTTTGATCTACATTGTGAAGGACTTGCGTCGCTGTTTGTTATGTGAGGTTTACACAGGTCACAAGGTAAAAACAAAAAAATTAAGCAATGTCGCTATAGTTTCTTTGCTTAGAAATCGAGAAGGGTGTCATACCTGTCAAGTATCCTGTTTTTCCCGTAAATCTCCCGTATTTTAACCTTAGTTATTAAAAAAATAATACCGCATCGAGCCGAGTAAAAAAATAAATAAAAAAGCATTCCCAATCTGAGATGTGTCACTTGCCTCACGATAACTGCCACAGCAGTAGCTACTACAGGCACTGTAGGTGGTAGATGTCGCGAGGTTAGTGTGTGACATCCGAAGAGTGACAGCGCGTGAATATAAAAAAAAAAGATTGTCACAGAAAATATGATGTTGTTAGACAACAGAACTGTTTGCGCTCTTCTCTCATGTAAAATAAACTACTCTGGACCAGTCCACAAATACACTCCTTCCAAAACAGTCATAAAGAATTAAAAGTCTGTGACAAATGAGTACAAGAAGTAATTAAAAGAGTGAAAAAAAGCCATGTGAAATGAGATGAAAAACTGTAAAAGAAGAGCAATGAAAATTAAATGTAAATTTAAATACAAGCAATGTTAAATGAACAAAAATATGCAAATCACTTCAAATAATTTGCTCTTCATATATACCCCTTTAGTGTTTTCATTTAGACTATAATGAATGTTCACATTATGTCAACGTGGCTTTATGCACAGCTGTACTACTTCCTGAACTTCAGCCAGCTGCTTTGTTTCCTGTGTGCCATTAATTGACAAACTGATAAATACAGGTGTGTCTGAGCTCACAGCAATGGCTCAGACACACCTGGATTGATCAGTTTGTCCAATAATGGCACACTGTAAACAAAATAGCTGGCTGAAGTTCAGGAAGTAGTGCAGCTGGGATTTTAGCTTTTTTGTACACCAAAAATGTAAGGGAGACTGCTCGGGCCCCAGATTTTCAATACCAAAACTTGACAGGTATGAAGGGTGTGTCTGGTGTAAAAAAGACAAAAAGACAAGAGATGCATATCAGCTGAAGTCAAGGTTCATTTAGTGTCAGTGCTCACTATTTTAATAAACCAGCACAAAGGAAAGTTTGCAGTTTTTTGCTCAGACGCTTCCTCCATACGGTTGGAGGTTAAGTCGCTTTCATGATGCTAACATTTACTTTTGTTGGCTTTCTTAGTCCTCTCTATCATGGTGCCCTCGAAAGCTCTGCTAGCTAGCTCGCTGTCATTGATGTGTGACATAGCGTGTAAAACGATACACAGACCAGGACAAAAGTCTAAAGTTGCTGTGACTGGTTTTTAAATGGGAACAGGAGACTGCTACAGCTAGGTGACACTTCCTAAAAGTAAGCAAATATTCCATCAAATTAATTTGAAACTGATATTTTAACGTGAACATAAATCCTTTGTGGTGCTTTAACTTTTAGATGGTACCGATACTACCTCAGCAAAACAGTAGCTATGTTCCAAACAGCAGTTATGAGTCCACTGCGTAAACTGTGCACTAAACGACTGCTGTTCCATTGTAAAAGAAGTGCTACTACACTCTGACCAGAGGTGCTTCAGCTGCTTTACCCAAGTTATTGTTGTGATACCACCAAGATTTGACTTCAAATAAACTCCAGACAAAATTAACCCAATTTTCCTCGTTACTTGTCTCATCTGTCCCCTCTTTATGAGAGTTTAAACCTGAGCTGTTCTTGACAACAAAGACAAAATGCCGCCTTGTTTTTAACCAAAAATGCAAAAAACGTGTCTCACCACTTCCTGTGCGACAACAAGACAGGGACCATTTATTGTGCGAAGTGGTCAGTGTTCCACACTTAAGTTTCTGACGGTTTTGCCTGCACCATCCGCTTACCGTGTAATTGTGCAAGCATGTGACTTGGAACAAAGTCATTGTTTAAGTTGGCGTCAATCCGAACTGCGTGATGTAAGCTCAATATTGGCACTTACACACAGAAAAGGGTAAATGTCAGGAAAAGTAAATGGGCAGCAACTATGGCATAGTATCTGTGCATAAATCATGAGCAAATAATGGAATTTAATGAGGACAGAAAATTGGATTTTTGCAAGTCTTCTTTTCTTTCTCCCAAAGGATAACTTAATATAAGCACACAGCCTGCTGAACACAACA
The DNA here is from genome assembly GCA_018398805.1 of Hirundichthys speculiger. Lineage (NCBI taxonomy): Eukaryota > Metazoa > Chordata > Actinopteri > Beloniformes > Exocoetidae > Hirundichthys > Hirundichthys speculiger. The sequence goes on from JAGFBZ010000258.1 coordinate 4,359,320, forward strand.
CAGCGTTACTAATGTGCAAAGAAAAAAAAAAAGTCACTAGTAGAGTCATCAATCACTTCCAACTTAACATTAAATTTCCCCCGTCAGCCATCACATGGTGGACTGGCAACCTGTCCATCACAGGTTGTTAACCTGGGTAGATCTGCTGGTGGTGAAGCAGGTGTAGAAAATGGACGGACAGAACATTTGAAAAAAAAAAAAATGCCTTTTACCCTTTCTTTGATTTTTTTCTGTGTATTAAATTCTAAATGTTGCTGTTGATGTAAAGTGATGCATCTACAGCAGGGGTGTTCAAACTCAGTCCTCGAGGGCCGCCGTCCTGCGTGTCTTAGATGTTTCTGAGGCACAACACGCTGGATTCAGGTTGAATGGATCACCATCAGCTCGTCATCCAGGTCTGCACAAGTCTCTCAACACCCTGTTGGTTTGGAATCAGGTGTGCTGAAGCAGGGAAACATCCAAGACTTCCATTGAGGACTGGAGTTGGACACCGCTGGTCTACTGCAGTTGTCCTCATGTCCAGTTTTTAAGTGCAAATCTGAAGTACAGTCTGTCCCCTGCTACCGAACAGATGCTGCTTCGAGTGGTTCACCATTTCTGTTGTACTGTACATGTGGATAATTATTTTAGTTTGAAACAGCTGTAGATCTGGACATATAAACAATGTTTTTTGGTGGTTTTTAAAACATCAGATGTAGGACGAGAAGATGCTGATCTGATTGTTGAAACTCCTGATGTTAATTGCGCCACTTTTTTCTCATAATGCAACTCTCGTCATCATAAAACTGCCACTACGCGGTGGACATCTGGATTACGTAAAATATCCTACTAACTTGGACTTAAAAAACAGTTTGTATGTGTGAAAGTTTGCAACTGAAACGTAAATGTTCGTAGGGAACCATTTCTACTGAACAAGTTCTTTTCACACTATTAGTTCTGCATCACTTCACTACATTCATTTTTAGTTACTTTAAAAAGAATGACTTTTGCCCATAAATTATTCAGCCATAAGTGATAGTTTTTTTAAAATATAACCCATTAGTTGACTAATTAAATTCCTTTATTTGCAAATAAGTAGAAACCTTCTAATGATTTATAGTACTTGCGACATTTATTTATACTAGTTTGTAAAGTTTAAAAACCTGACAAACTAGTAGTATCAAAAGAATAAAATCATCACATTAATCAAGCATGATGTTATTATTAGTTTGAGTTTAATCCAAAAAAAAAAGCTTCAAAGCTTCGAAAATGAGCTGTACCTCAACCAACAGTGCTGAAGCGTAATTACAGTTCGTTTGATGCACTTTTAGTGAACATTTCAGACTTCTGTGTGATATAATTCATTCACAGTGATGCATTAGTTCTTTTACTGAAGTGCAGGATGTGAATATTTCCTGCTTAAATATTTGTTCCCACGTCATCATCACGGTTACCCATCGCTGTCTTTCCTTGACCTCAACTCCAACTGAGGCATCATTCAAAGAGCTGAATCATCCCTTTGTGTTTCTTCTCAGCCGTGAGACAGAACAGCATCAATACAGGCACAGTTGAGGGAAAAAAAAAAACAAAAGCAAAACAAATACTGTACTGCTTTTGAAAGTTTTGCGTGACAAGACAAAGCCAGAAAAGATAAAGCTTCTCTTCAACCCACTTTCTTTTCCTTTCTCCTCCATCGTCTCTCTGACCTCCACCTTTGTTTTCCTGCTGCATCAAATTCTCCTCTCTGTTTTTCATGTGACCAACGCAGGAATACAAATCAGCGCAGCAACCAGGCAAAGTCAAAGAAAGACATGAAGGACGGCAGAAGACATAAAACACTGAGATCAATACAGTGAGGAGGGAAGCAGATGAAGAGGATACACATGAATGAGAACACGGCTGTATGACAGCCTGGAAGCATTAATGAGTTTCAGTAAATAGATTATACAAATTCCATCACATGGCATTCACACCTCTACCTCCATCTCTCTTCATGATTCAGCCCCTCTCTCTCTCTCCCCCTGTCTTGCTCATACATTTCTTGGCGAAGGTGAGAACGCAGAGAAAGTCTCACCTGCTTGAGAATTTCTACTCACGATATTCTCTGATCTCCCTCTCTCTCTCTTTCTGCTTTAAAATTCAGTGCCCTTCGCTGGCACGCACAACCAGAGCATAAAAACGCTCTCCGTCCTTCCATCCCTCACTTTTGTGACATTCACCCTCTTCTATGAATATCTTTCATAATTTTATAGTTTTTTTTTCCAATTTCAATGAGTTTAACTGGTATTTGAGCCAGATCACTAAAACTTCTCTGTCCCCCTTAAAACACAACTTGTAGCTTTTTTTTTTTCCACTTTCCAATTACAGTTTAAATTGGGGAGGTGAAGCTTTGTCCAGTTCTTTTTCAATGGTCCATTATCTGCATCTACAATTGCCTTACATTTCTTCTCTCTTCATAAACGTAGGAAACTGTATAATTTAAATAAAATACAATGCAAAGATTTTAGATTTTACTAAAATGAACTGAGTGTGAGTATGAAGACAACATGACCAAAAAAAAAGAAAATACCACAAACGGCCCCCCTCTGTGCAGAGGGATCCATTCACAAATTGAGGGCCCCAAGTGCATCGGTTCACACCTGGGATTAACATCGTGATGGGATCTCACTTCCTTGCCTTATATTCATATAAGCAGGTACGTGTTTTCACCTGTGAGAGGCACCAACGCACCAAACTATGGCCAGTCATGCAGAAGAAGAGCTCCACCCGCCTCGTCTGCCCAGAATTAGAATAAAATGCTAATTCTGGGGGCTGCTGGCAGACGTCCTCAGTAGCTGGACAGTTAATCTGGAGTCATGCTGTTGGAATATATGCTGAATGCTGTTTATCGTTGTCTTGCTGAAATTAGCCCAGCTTTCACCGTTAACGGCACTGCCAACGCAGCAGCCACCGTCACACTTAAACCTGTTTATGGTTCAGCTTTAATGGCGCCTTCACAGATGTGCAAGTCGTCTTGTCCGTGTGGACCGTCACTCCACGTTCCACCCCAGATGCTGGCCTTTAAACAAGCCAAATCGTCCATCTGCTTTTTTGTTTCTTCTTTGACCTTAAATGGGCTTGGACCATATAAAGCTGTCTAATATTTATGGATTTTGCTTATGCAGCACATGTTTTTTTTTTCTTTGCATTATGGAGATTCAACTCGCATCTGCGAATGCAGAAACAACGATTTTTCACATGACATGGGACCTCATCTTTCTTTCAATTTTTTTTTGTTTTGTTTTTCTTTTTGCTAGGAGGTGGGGGGGGGGATTAATCATCATTTGCTGAAAATCTAACCAATGTCATAAGTTTACTCATCTGGGTGGCATTTGAAGAATCATCTTTGTCACAAGCTTTACTCAGTCAACCAGACAGATACTCGTGGTACGTCTAAGACACAAGCTGTTCTGATGAATCATGTCACAGAGATCATCAACTCTTTTGTTAGCAACGAAGAAATGTTTCAACCCCCCTGAAGTCAGAATGAGTCATATCTGCCCATCTCCTTACTTAGTTTTTACTTTCATCTTTAACTCCTAGAATTTCACTTTCAGAGTAATGACACACAAAATAATGACATGTTACATCGGACATGTACATAACAAGACTGCCAACTACACAGACCACGAAGACGACTTAATGTGAGAATCTTTGCATGACAAAAATGCTTAACGTCCTGCTACATTGGAATGATTAAGGTGACCCAAAAGGTTCCCACTTTGTATCAAGTGAAGAAGCTTTGCAAGTACAGTGGTACGTCTACTTACGAACGTCTCTACATATGAAATTTTCAGGTTACGAAACGCCTCGACGGGAAAATATTGCCTCTTGTTACGAAAGAAATTTCAGGATACGAAAGGCAAAAATACAGTACGCGCTGCTACTCGCAACTCCCAGAGTTTACCGAACGTAAACATACTTGTGAGCTATGTATCTCGGTTTGAAAGTGGTGCGTCCGAGCTGCTCTGCCATTGGCTATCACTTAGCATCTTCCTGGCATCCCATTGGCTAGGAGGGACGCCTTGTCTGTATGAGCGTAACCCAGCAACCCAGATAAACGAACAATTTTTACCTCCGCCAAGGAGGTTATGTTTTTGATGGAGTTTATCTGTCTGTCTGTGTTCAAGATAACTCAAAAAGTTATGGATGAATTTTGATTAATTTTTCAGGAGTTGTCAGAAATATGAAAAGGAAGAACTGATTTCATTTTGGGTGTGATCGGGAAGAAATCCTGGATTCTGGATCACTTTCAAATTTTCAATAATTGTTGCGCTTGGTGGAGGTCTGTGCTCTCTGAGTGCTTTTCTAGTTCTAACGTGTATTTCTTACAGGTTTTTATATCATTTCATGTATTATTTATAATTTAAAAAAAAAATTATGTTCGAATTTGGGGGGGGGTTGGAACGGAGTAGAGCATTTACATGGAAAATGTGTCTCTACTTACGAAAGTTTCAAGTTACGAAACTATTTCCAGAACCAATTAATTTCGTAAGTAGAGGTACCACTGTACTGCACTGTTCTGCAAACTGTAGACAATAGTACTTTTCTGCTTTCCTGGAAATTTCATGAAAATATATCAATAAAATGTGCTGAATGAATGAACTAAAAGGATTGAGCAGAGACAGAGAAAATAAATCCCAGTCATTATTCATTTTATTACTAATGAGGAGACTTCTTTTTTAAACAGTTTGCTTTATAGAATAATAAGGGTGAAAAGGAATAAAAGCTCAGAAGTCATGATTACGGCGCTGTTAACTGAAGTATGGGAGGAAAATTCCGATGTCTAAGATGAACATTTTTTTGCCTTTAGGTGTGACACGACTAAATGGATAAAGAAAAACTTTGGGCAAAGACGTTTTTCTTCTGCTTATCTGATCCTCCAAGTGCAATTTTATATTGTCAGAAATGTTAAAAGATATGTGGTTTGTGAAAAAGAGGTCCAATAATTTCTTCAGAGACCATTAATGAAGAAGATTTAAGACCCTTTTTTTATTTCTCATAGATCAGTTAATGGTGAAACAAGCAGGGAATGACTTCAGTGGGCTGTCACTTCTCATCAGTCTGTGATTTAACCGACATGTATGTGAACAAGAGTCATGTGACTTTTCTCTTAAGCAGTAAATGAGGACAAATAGCTTTCATGCTGTCAGTGCTTAAATTGCCTAAAAAAAACCTCACCTGGGCTTCAAATTAATTTAAATCTACTCCTGTCCATCTTTTTTAAAAGTCTTTTTGGTTTTACCTGGGCTTCAAATGAACCAGTCTTCTTTCGTTTCTCTGTGGTTTAATTGTTATTCAATGACAACCATCCTAGTTCATAAAACTGGACACTTTTAACTTATGACCAATTTTTCATCTTATCCTTCCTTCCAATCAAGCCAAACCTTCATTTTTTTTTCCTCTTTTACCCCCATCTAACCTCATAAAAATTGAACCTTCAACTGATTCTGATGAAATCCACCGTCTCCCTCCACAGACCATCAACCCCGCTCTCCCTCCCTCGTCCCCAAATCTCTGTCTGCCACGTTTTACATTTCACTGAATCAGAGAAAACAGAGACGTGCGTCGTCCTTGTATTTGGCTTTGTCCTTCTCCAAAATGCCCAGTGAGGCTATAAAGTGCCGTGAAAACTAAGAACCGTGATCATTTCTTATCAGGCACACAGGAAGAGACCTTGCACAATGACCAGGTCAAGTATAAAGATTAAAGAAGGTGTCAACAACAATATGGCTGGATTCCCATTGTTATTACCAAAATAACATGGACATATGTTTCCGTGTTAAAGTGTGTCCTATCTAACATTTAAATCAGTTACTGTCAAGAAAAAAAAAAGAAAAAACGAGACATATTTGGACAATTACTGTAAAAACTTGAGATGTATTTGAATTTGGAAGCACCTGACAATAAAATGTTTCCTAGATAGGGCTTTCAGTTTGGCCTAATGAGACATCTTCAAGACTTTAAAAGAAATAAATGAACAAAAACTAAACTGTGCCTGTTCACAGTGGATATTTGTCAGCTGCATTGGCTCTGCTCAAACTACAACATAAGCTGTAATGGCACAACATTTTTTTTGACCCTTTGTTTGTGCTGCATTCCATATACCTCAGAGATGAAAAGTTGAAGCCATTCAGTCTATGCCCGGAGGAAAGGGGGGGGGGGGGGGGGGGGAACAACAACTAAACACAACTAAGAAATATATAAGCCGAAAAGGCACAAAAGGTTTCCAGTCTAATGTTTTATTAAATCAAGAGTAACAAAATATTTTAACTTAGATGCTATGCCACATTCCTTTCCTCACAGTTTATTTTTCTTTTCCTCAAGTACACGCTTGCAAGGAAGAGTCATTGTTTGAAACCAAAAGGAATCTGTCATCATTTGGTGAAACTCACCCGAACAAATTTGATCCGACAAACCCTGCTTGATTGTTTTATTTGTAAAACTGTACCTCTGAACAGACAAGACTTTTCAGTCTAAAGTGTGCAGCTTCTGACACCTTTTTGGTTTTAAAGCCACTCTATGTAGCAATATCATTTCTGACCACATGGGGGTATGTAGACCTACTGTGTGGATTTAAGAGCCACTGAGAATACTGTGCTAAAGGGTAGAGGTGGTCCAGCATTTCTTGTGTTGTGCCATGTGAACTTTCTTGTGACATACTGCCACAGTATTGAAATGTATTCCTCTAAAAGGACATTTTCCATCATAATTTTACTGTCTGCATACTTTTCAACTTGCTCAGTTTCACTATTCTAATGGCTTTGAGATGATTCTGTGGGTTTCAATAACACTGTATCACTCCCATAAAAGCAGACAAATGAAATGTGTTGTGTTCAAGTGAAGCCAGTTCTAAATACTACAATTACAAAAAGTTATGAATGTTGTGCCTACATGCCATGGCAGGTATTAAATCATTCTTCACAGAAAAGCACCTTGCACCTTCAACAACTGCAACTTTTAAAACCGATTATCTTTAGATGTTAGCAGTACAGTATATAGGCTCTTGTATGAGAAAAAGGCAAACTTTAGGATCATGGAAGAAACATGGGAATTAGGGATCCGATGTTAGAATCAGATATCAGCCCCAATATTGACAAAAAGTGGATCAGTTATCAAAAAAATCAAACCAAAACATGAGCCAAAGTGCGCACTTTAAATTTGTTGCTGATGCATGACATATACAAAGATTTTGCTTCTATATATGTTCAGTTTCAGCTGCTACATTTTATTTAATGTATTTAAATTAGTTTTTTCTTTTCCTGAATTCAAATGTTCACAATTATTCATTGCTGCCGGTGCAATAACAATAGATGATTATTATTTTTTTTGCTGCTGGTGCTTTTTTGTTACATTTTGTCCTCTGAAATTATTGTTTTGTTTGAGAAGAAGTCAAATCTGATGCCTTCGGTCTCCTCCCCACAGTGAGGTACGCAGCTCAATAATTCAGCAATGGCATTAGATCATTATCAGGCATCAACCCACACTTAAATGTCTGGCATCAGTATTGAGATTAAAAACGTCAGATTGATGCCTCCCTTGTCAGAATCAGCATTTAATAGACTAGACAACAGGGTGGTCATTGAAGAATACAAAACAAAAACATTTTCTCCCAAATGCACACATAAATGTTCTTCATTATGTGGAGCTTTTATGGACAAATACAAAATACAGGGGGGAAAAGGCCACCAACAAGATAAATGAGGGCCAGGAGCAAGCTGTTGTCCCTTCTATGATAACTGCATGATCAGATATTCTTGTTGAGCACTCTCAGGAGAACCTCCAGATGTGATGCTAAACGGTCCTTTTTGTTAAAGCTGTCAATGTGGCTCTGTTTTTGTACATGAGCGCTGGTTGTTCCATTCTGTGCCAGTCTGTATCAATTCCTCGCCTTTCTTCCCAGCAGGTGTATCTTTGGCTTTTATTTTTCTCCTTTTCCATCACTAAGTTACTTATCGGCTTCCTTCATTTATTAACAGTATTGTCACATATACAGCAAGAACAGCAGTTGCAAAGTGCAACATGGGAATTAATTACAGGGTAAAACAAAACAATGCAAACACCTGCCATGCTGCAAACCGTATACGGTCTGGAACAAAGTACATCTTTGATTGTACAACTAGAATTCTGGAAAAGTTGGGGTGTTTTTTTAATTTTAATTAAATGAAAACTAAAAGACTTTCAAATCACATTAGCCAATATTTTATTCACAACAGAACATAGGCATAGCAAATGTTTAAACTGAGAAATTGTGCAAATTCATGTAGAAAATGAGCTCATTTCAAATTTGATGCCTGCTGGAGGTCTTAAAATAGTTGGGACAGGGCCATGTTTACCATGGAGGAGCATCTCTTCTTCTTTTTTTAAAACAGTTTGAGGATGTCTGGGCATCGAGGTGATTAGTTGCTGGTGTAGGAATTTAGTCCTATTCTTGCCTGAAACAGGCTACCAGCTGCTGAAGAGTTTGTGGTCGTCTTTGACCGTTTTTTCGTTTATGTGCCAAATGTTCTCTATAGGTGAAGGATCCGGACTGCAGGCAGGACAGTTCAGCACCTGGACTCTTCTCTGATGAAGCCATACTGCTGTAACAGCTGCAGTATGTGGGTTTCATCGTCCTGCTGAAAAGCACAAGGCTCTTCCTGAAAGAGGCATCATCTGGAGGGGAGCATATGTTGCTCTTCAGCATTCATATTTCCTTCCAAAACATGCCAGCTGCCCATAACATATGCACTTATACACCCCCATACCATCAGAGATGCTGGCTGTTGAGCTGAACACTGATAGCACGCTGGAAGGTCGTGTTATCACACGCATGGCGTCCATGATCACCAACAAGAATTTCTGATTTGGACACTTTCCCACTTTAAAACAATCAATTTTAAATGAGTCTTGGTCCACAGAACACAACAGCACTTCTGGACCAGGTTCAAATATGGCTTCCTTTTTTCATGATTCAGCTTTACTTGGCATCTACAGATGGTACGATGGATGGTGTTTACTGACAGGACACATTTCATGATATCATTGACAAAATCATGCCAATGAGTGATAAAGTGTCGATCTGAGGACCCGAAGATCACGGCCATCCAATAAAGATCTTCAGCCTTGTCCCTGACACACAGAGATGTCTCCCAGCTGAATCATTCTAAAATTTCTTGCTTTTTCAGCTATTACAGGTGCCCACAAATAACAGCTAATTTGCACTTGATATATTGCAATGTTCTCCCAGTCCTTGCGTGGGTTTCCTCCAGGTACTCCGGCTTCCTCCCACAGTCCAAAGACATGCATGTCAGGTTAATGGTGGTTCTAAATTGCCCGTAGGAGTGATTGTGAGTGTGTGTGGTTGTTTGTCTTCATGTGGCCCTGCGATGGACTGGTGACCTGTCCAGGGTGTACCCCTGCCTTTCACCCAAAAAGAGCTGGGATAGGCTTCAGTAGATCCCCGTGACCCTAGATAGGACTAAACGGGTATGGATAATGGATGGATGGTATTGAAACGTTGTTATGGTCTTTGCTAATCCATTTCGTAAAAACTGCTTAATCTCAATCAGTCCCAGTGTTGGCACAGGCCTTTCCACATATCAACTTACAGGTCAAAAATCTGCCCAACACATGAGGTGTATTAAGTTCAGATATAGACTTATGGCGCATGAGCCAGAACAATGTGAACTCAAGTGACTCTAAAGCCTCTGATTCAGTAGGGGGGTAAGGACAAAACGGGGAAGAATGTCGACATGCTGAACCTCACACAAAATTCCAGGCTATGTTCCTGTCAATTTGGCAAGGAACTGATCAGCACTGATGGCGACACTTCTGTCTATTTTGCCTGGAATATTCCATGGTAGACAGGTTGCCCCTATTATAAGAGTCATATTTGGTCTCTTGAGTAAAACAAAGCTTTGGAAGGACACTTGATGTTGCTAAGCAGTGTAGGGTTCAGCGTCTTTCTCAGAGACACTTTGGTAACCGGGGATCATTCTGGCAACCTTCCAGTTGGAGGGCAAAAGAGGGCAGGATGCAAAGATGGCCCTCACAAACAAAGCACTATACTAGAAGGCAAGGACTGTAAGTTTCATCTTTTTTCTCAGGAGTTATAGTTTTCCCAACGTACACAAACAAACAACACAAAAGGATTCTGGGTAGGCAATTAATGGTTTGAAAAGACAGACTAAATTATGACTGGCTGGAGAACCAAGCCAGCCACCTCGTAATCACAACGGGCTGTAACTGACAGTACGCACCTCTTGGCTAGTAATGAGTGTCCTCACACACAAGAAAGTGCAATAAATATAAGCTCTACATCACACAGAAGGAAATGGAAGTAAGTGGGTACACACACACACAAAATGGACAACACTAAAGCTAAGGGTTGTAAATGACTTCTGTTTAGATTGTGTCTTTTAGAAATGTTTCAAAACACTTTAAGAACTGATTAGATCAGTGACGTTCCTATGGGCCTTCATTAGCTCCATCTTTCATGCCCTCTCCCTCAGATATATGTGTACTGTATTACACACAACCACATCTTAGGCCCATAAGCCAATTACACAGACACAAATGCTAGAGCTGGCGAACACTTGAGGCAATTAGATGTTTATTAACGAGGAAACCCTGAAGTCTCCAGATATGAAACACAAAAATGCAAAAGCACACAGCATAGGGTGTGAAAAAGTATTCAGATACTCTCCACTTCTTCTCATTTATGAGTAATCTAAAATCCTCCATCTAATTGTTGCTTCAGCTTTCTACACCAAACATACCATAATGACATGAAAACTGAATATTAGGAATTTCTTTGCAAGCTGATTAGGTTGGCGGCAAAGAAATATCACACCGACAAGTATACACCCATTATTCCTGACTTACACAGTTGTAAATCTTCAACAGCTTCTGTGACCTAGTGTTCTTTCGGGATTTAAGAATTTTCTGGCTGTGGACCTATTTGGACTCATATTCAAATTAGGGCCCTGGATTGGGCCATCAAGGTCAGCCACGTAGAGGTTTCCCAAAGTATTCCTGCACTGCTATACCTGTGTGCTCTATGTTGCTGAAAACTTTGTCCCTCTGAGCTCCTGGCAGCTCTGCAGCAGTTTGTCATTTTTCATATATATGCTTTACTCTGTTCAGTCTCATCAGTCTTCTAAAGAGCGCTGATGAACAACAACCCCACAGCGTAATGCTACCACCATCAAACTACATCACTGGGATACTGTTGATCAAGAACTAAATGGAGCTGAGGTAAAACACTTCTTACTGGACCAGAGAGTTTTGCTTTTCAAACTCTGAGACTCTTAGGGATTTTAGACATTCGCAAACTCCAGGTGAACTTATGCATCGTCCAGTGAGGACAGGTTTCTGATGAGCTATTCTGCTGTGAAGCCCGGATCAGTGGAGTGTTGCTAAAACCATGAGGTTCTTGCCATCTCTCTGACCAAGGCCCCTTCCTTCTTTTTCACTTTGACCAGGCAGTCATTTCTATCCAGAAACTTTGATGTTCTAATCTTTTTCACTTTCAGAATTAAGGACACAACTGTGCCCTGCGATAGACTGGCGTCCTGTCCAGGGCGTACTCCTGCCTTTCACCCAAAGACAGTTGGAATAAGCTCCAGCAGACTCCTGTGACCCTCGATAGGAGACTTCACACACAGGCCTCTGAGCCGCCGCCAATCACATCCAGTTAAACTGGATGCAGCGTAGACACAGAACATAATCAAGTAAAATGGGGGTTTCTAGTCTCACTGCTAAGGAAATTAATAATTCTCTTGATGTGATATTTCAGTGTTTTTAGAATCGAGATTGATGAGAAGACAAAAAACAAACAAACATACATTACAGCTGCTAAATGATAAAAAAATAAAAAAAAAAACAGAAAACCATCAATTCTATATGCATAAAACTTTCTTTTCAGCTGCTCCCTGTTTGGGGTTGCCACAGTGAAGTGATCCACGTGATTGATTTGACACACGTTTTACACCAGACGCCCTTCCTGACCCAAGAGAGATGTGAACCCGGACCTCCTGCACGGCAGGTGAGAGCACCGCCACTGAGCAGCAGATCGTTGCAACTAACACTGAAATTCAGATGAAAAACTTGACTGGCTGATAACTTTATAATTCTAACATGAGGGTTTGGGGACAGAAAAGTATTTGCACCCTTCACAAAAGAAACTAATTTAAAAAAAAAAAGCAATCCATAAAGATCAGCTCAGCAGAGGGACTGAACGAGCCCCCAGCTGTTCTGCAAACTAGTACAATCTACAACTTGTCTGCCTCTTTATATGAAAGTTGTTGGTTCTTGTTTAGGAGGCTTCCGGGGTTCAATGTTCCGGTCAATAAACTTGAGGTTGTTTTTTTTTTTATAGAAACTGTGAGCAGTAGCAACTCTTATAAACTTCCACACCAAAGCCATGCATGTGTGTGCTGCCGTTTGTGTCGTTGTACGTACGGTGTGCTGAATAACCATTATAGCAAACAAACAACAAACTGATTTGTTCGTTACCTGATCCTCCAGCCACGAATGAAGTCAGTCAAGTGGATACATGTCCGTTTCACAGTCACCAGCCAACCAATCAGAAGCATCCCTACCTGTCATGTCCGTCATTTAAACTACTATTGATGCTAAGGTGTACCAATCATTAAATACTGAGTCAAACCAGGGTAAACACAATCTGTAGGTTGTACAACAACACGAAGAGACAAAATTGCACAAAGAAAAAGAGATTACTGCCCTTTTGATGTGAAGTGGCCTTATTTCCTAGTACTGATGACTGTCTCAAAGTCAGAGGCACAACTAGAGACGTACAGTTTTGTTCAACATAATAGCAGCATTTAAAAATTTTTAATCTTCATATCAGCTTTTACTTACATACATGCAAATGCATTGGGAACACTGCACGATCTATTCCAAATTAAAGCAAGAAAAACTGCTCAAGTTTGTTATTACTTACCAGAAAGTGAAGAAAAGGGAATATTAGGCTGTTAAAAAAAAAGTAAGACCTCAGTTACTGAGGTCTTTCATTCTGTGAAAAAAACAGGTGTCAAACAGGTGATCCTTATTTAAGGAGAAATGCAGCAAATGTCCATGCTGGTTAAAGTGCATTCCTCTGACAATCTGAGAAAAATGGGTTGCTCCAGACATTACTCAGAAAAACACCATACTTTCATTGACAAGTTGATTGGAAAACACAAAAAGAAATGCAGAGAATGGGAGGCCGCTCAGCTAAAATCACCTCAGATGCTGAAAAAATGGCAACCAAAACCAGAAAGGCATTGGAAGAAAACAGAAAACTACTATTTAAATGGACGGAAGAACAGCCAGGATGGTAAAGACTTAGCCAAAGATCTGATCCTGGGTGATCAAAGAAGATGTCAAGTTACCTGTGAGTACTAAAACAATTAGAAGACGCCTATGTGAAGTCAAACTATCAGACAGAACCCCCTGCAAAGTCTCATTGCTGGAAAAGAAAAAAAAAAATGAAATGAAAAGGTTACAATTGTCCCCATGAACACATTGACTGGCCTAAAGAGAAATAAAGCAACATTTTGTGGACTGAAGAAAGCAATATTGTTTTTTTTTTGGTCGAGGGGCCACAGTTTGTTTTGGGGGTTCATCTGACCCCCCAAACACTGATTTCAAGCCACAGTAGACTGAAGACAGCGAAGCAGGTGCCAGAAGTTGGTCGACTCCATGAACACAGATGTGAAGCAGTTCTAAGAAACAGTGATTATATAACTGAATATTAGTGCAGTGACTCAGGAAAGATGAATCCTCAAGCATTTCTCAGTTTATACAGTAAAGTCTGTAAAAAAAAAATGAAGACAATTTTCTTGAACATCCTAATATCTCATCTTTCACTTGTTTAATTTTCATTTATCAGCCATTATAATACTGATACATCAACAAATAGCTAATATCGGCTGATAATATCAGTCCAGCTTGAGATCAGTAAAGTCCATCTGTCCATCCATCCATCTCTGATCATTACTGAAGTCCGGGGGACGCCATCCGTTTAAGGGTCCTTAGAATTGTGCTAACTCTCCCCCATGGCATGCCCAACTCAAAGTGATCAAAGTTAAAATCTGCTTTTAACTTCGCTAAACCAAATTGTCACCAAATAGCAGAACATGTGCACAGACGCTTTAGTGATGAAGTTGAGTTTGGGGCGACAGACAAGTCAAATACCTATTGGCATCTTTTAACCTTTTCCATAGAAATCTGTTGCTCAATCTGTGGTGCAAAGTCTGGAAGCTGGCAAACCTGTTGTAGCTAGAAGCAGGTGCACAGCTGCTGTTGCAGCTGCTTATGAACACTGTCAAATCAAATGTCCTGTGGTGCCACATTTATTACACAACCTGCCGAATGTATAGAACGACATTCACCGCACAATGAAGACTGAGACCTCGATGCGGCCAAACATGCCACCTTGAGGGGCCCGACGTCTCCCTGTGGTACAGACAAACACTTCCTCACCATCTGATGGTTTCGTCATCTGCGTTCCTCCTCCTCCTCCATCTGTCTGCATTTTACTCGTCTCTGTATGTCGCTGTTTAATGACTGTTTTTCTTTTGAGAGGAGAAACAATCACCCAGGGCAAAACATTTTTCTTTTCCCCAACAGTGATCATACAGGGTGATCAAATGCATGTCAAAATGCATGCGTTTGTGAAAAAAAAAAAAAAAACAAAAAGAGGCAGTGTTGGTTACAAATCACACAGGGACAGCTATGGAACAGCCTTTGAGAGGGAATGAAACTTTATTGATCAATTTGAAGAAATTAGGGCGTGCAAAAAAGCATTAAGCGTGACAGGTAGTAAAGCACGGGTTCACAATTACGATATTAAACTTTAAAATGAAAGCACCACAATTAAAAATGATATCAAAAAAATAAGTGGGTCTCCTGTGACACCGCGTAATTAGGAAGAGCACGCACAGACAGCATCGAGGAAAAACAAATTATACTAGAAATATGAGCAAGTGAACAAAAAACAGCAGTGACAAGTGACATTGATACCGCTGCCAAAGCCAGAAAGGCTCAAAGACAATCGCAGACGGCAAGAAATACCCAAGTAAACAGTTTTATCACCACGCCGTCACGAAACAACAATGGGCATACATCTCGGTGATACATTACTGTCATCACTCTGAGGCTGTGAAATGATCATCTGTTCAGTGTGTGTGTGTGTGTGTGTGTGTGTGCGCGCGTCATGACTCCCTGTAACTGCTGTGCTGAAACACATAGAGACATCGACCACTGTTGGACACTGATCGTTCCAATTAACTGCAATGTCCAGTCCCAGATTTAACGTGGCTGCACATTTTATTCATCAGTCTTGAAATTTTGTTGCTGTAATTTTCATCCTGTTGTTTCCCCATAGTACATTTAATTATTTCCACTGTGGCTGTTTCATAATTTTATACTTATTTTAGGAATTTGCAACTTTTAAAAATGCTCTAAAGCAAATTTGTGAGCCGGCACGTACTTCACCCTAAAAAACTTTGCCAATGACCGACATGAACTCAATATAGAATTCATCTGTTACTTTGAAATGTAGTACAATTGTCAATAAAAACCTCATTTCAGAGTGGTAAATATTTTATTACATAATTCTTAACATTTATTTATTCTGTCTGTATTACACATCCACCATTTATCAAAGGGCGTGCAACAAACAATGCTGTGCTCCCTGTACATGTTGAACTACAGCAAACACTGGAACTGAGACTACATTTCCACAACAGAACGAAAATGATCGGGGTGCTTTCAGACAGTTTTTTTAAATCCCCTCAATCGGCGACCCTAGCCTCTGCCATCTCCTGCTCTGCTTCTCGTCTCTTGGTCAGTGGCGTTGTCTCCAAACCATAGAGCCCTCACTCCCATCTTGTAAATCTCTCTTTTTACTCTCACTGCAAAAGTCTGTGAACTTATCCATCAGCATGGTAAACAACTTCCACCTGAAATCATATATGTCCTGCACCACTTTTCTGCCACTCCAGACTTCCTCAGGAGATGCCACAATTCCTCCTTCAGCACTATTTTTTTCTGAATCTAATCTAAGGCACCGTGCAACCCCTTCTGGCTCTGCAGCTTTATCCTTCCGTAGCCACGACAGCTCTGGGCACCACTCTTGTTCTTGAAAATTGGCACTAGCACTCTTTTCCTCCATTCCTCGTTCATTCCATCTCTCCAAGATGTTCCTGAGCAATCTAATTAAAAGCTCCACTCCAATCCCTCCAAGACACTTCCAAACTTCCAGTGGTATATGATCGGGGTTTCATTCGCTTCAGAGCTGCTCTCACTTCAGGCTTACGAAGGGATTTCCTCTGGTAATCTTGGTAGTTTTCAATATTTATCATGATGCGCAACAATAACAACAGCGACGTTGGAAGAGATTTCAAGTAAAGTGAAAAATAAGAACCCAAATCCATGTGAATTTAAAAGATGTCAAGGATGTAAGGCAGGAGAAAAATGGAGGGTAAGGAAGAAGAAGTTTCTTCCTTGGATTGTCATGGGAAAGAAAGATCACTGACATATAAAATTGATCTTCTAGGAGCACTGATTAGTACACAAGGAGTCTATATTCTGGACATTGTGGTCAAGAAGGGACTGGTAACACGGCAGCAAGAGTAACAAAGGAGGGAAAGCGGTTTTTGTTAACAGGTGGTGTAATGTTTAGATATGTTACTGTGAATGAACGTCTATATGCAGCCATCAGACAGTGTTAGTGACGCTATCGGCCGAACGTTTCCCAAGCAACAAACTAGGGATGGAACCGTTACTGGTATTACGACAAAGCCTGGTGAAATTTTATGCGATAACAATTACCGTTTATGTTTGGCTTCATCTCATTACCGCGGTCGATTACCGGGTGATGTAATATCAGCCTCATTCAAGTCTGCGAGTGACTCGCGTGCGAACTTTTGACTTTCTCTTGCGTGAATATGTAGCTTGTGACATAGGCATCATATCGTAAGAATGGCGGAAAGTGATGATACCACGCAGGACATTTACCAACCCACTAAAATGACTAAATCCCAGGTCTGGGCATATTTTGTTTTTTTTTAAGAATGCAGAGTGACAACTGGTGGAGAACAATTATCCTGTCTGCAGAGTTGTTGTTTACATTTTATTGTAATTTGTACAAATGACTTTCTTTATTTGCACATTTATACTTATTTAAAGGAGCCGTTTGTAAGATTATGGCCAAAACTGGTACTGCAGTCACTTTCAAAATACTGTTGAGCGGCGTGTACCCTCCCCCTCCTCCCCGACCAGAGGTTGCCAGGTCGGCTGCAGAATGCAGCAGGAACGTAGGCTGTCATGCGACGAGTCCTACACAGTAAGTTTATTTTCTGTTAATTATATTTATTGCTTTATGAAACATCTTTTGCGAAGTAATAATGTACTGCAAAATTTACTAATGGCGATTAGCCAAATAGAATCGTAAATGTTACCACATTTCAGTTGGAGCATAAGTTTTCAGTTAGTTACCCTGTTAAAAATGTCTTTATTAGGCTAGTGTTGCGATAAAGCTTTTTATGAACGTATTTGAGAAATCCATGCAAATTCTAATTTTGGGCTATGCAGTAATTTATTGTTTGGTTGGAAACACTATAGGCTCATATCGATGATAACTTTTTGTAACGTCGACAATACCACATGTAAAGTCGAGGGTAATTTTCCTAAAATACATCAGGCTATATGAAAAATTACATGACGTGTAGAATTTAAATCAAAAACATGTCCAAAAGTTCTATGTATGTGGACCAAATTATGCGCTTTTGGTATTGAGGATGTTGCCGTGGAATTACGCCTGATACTTCCAAACTAACACTAAATTATTGCACAGGCTAAAAGATAGAATATGCTTAGAATACACGTTTATGTCAAGGTAGCCTAGCACTTGTACCAGATGATCTTTGCTTGTACTGCTCTCACTTGTTTCAGCCTGATTTAGACCTCACTTTTGAGGTACCCTCTCTTGAGGCTGATGAGAGCTGGGCAGTAAAATTATGACTTGTAATATCACCATCTGTATCTATGTCAGCATCTTATGTAGTTTTAATCAAATGTAAATGCCAAATGCTATTTTGTGGTTTTGTTTACTTAGGAACTCATTCAAAACATGAGTGAAATGGGGCTACGAGCACTAGCAACCCGGATCTTCTCCCGGAACCCTGGATTGGTTTTTGATGCCCTGCCTCCATTGGATAGCACCACTCTCCCACCTGCAGCTGCTCTTCCATGGTGTACCTGTGGGAACTGCAGGGAGATGGCCACAGATGCAGAAAGGAAATGCTGTGGCCAGGGGCCTGAGCACTGCATAAGCAAATTGCCTCATTTCGAGCTTTACTGCTTGGAAGATGGCTATTTGGGTATACACAGAGACTACAGGAATGATGTGTTGGTGGTAGCAGAAGTTACAGAGCCAGGTGATGATAATAGGCAGTTTAGATATGCTGCTTATCGGCAGTACACCTTTTGGCAGCTTGGATCACTGGGCCAGGGTAACCGTCGTGTTATCCCCAGCTGCTGCATTTGGAGAATAAGGGACAAATACCCTGACCCTCAAGGCCAGTACACTGGCTTTCTACCCACAATTTGAACAAACTTTACCAACTCCAGTTTACTTGAAGTTACTTGTTGTATATACTTTGTTTTTACAAATTGTTTGTTTTGTTCCAAGTTTGTAAAGAGCCTTCTTCCTTGTTCAATAAAAAAAGTTTATTTATAATAACAATGCTTTCCTATTTACGATATAGAGGAACAGTAAAAAATAAATAAATAAATAAAACGAGGGATAAACAGTATAAATAGTATAAATAACTATTGAACAATTAGCTGCTCTGTACTGTGGAAACTTTATGAAATGGTTTAAAAGCAGCTTGTGGCAGAAAATGGAAATGACAAGGGCTGAGAGGCTCTGGAAACGGGTTTCACTGGTCTTCACTCTGGAATGCTGACACTGAGGAGAGCAAAATAAAAACAGAAATTAGATTATTTTAAAATTAAATGTAATATGCATTACATCTAACTTGGTGTGTGGTATGTAGCCGCAGATGCAAAAGAAATAAACTGGTATTCTACCTACCAAGACCTCTCCTGACTTGGATGCGCAGGAGTTCCTCCTTGGTTGGTGCCGGCACAGGGGGAAGAGGGCCGTACTTTCTGGGGTCATCGGGCCGAAGACTCCTCCGCCTGGGCGTTCCCTTACCAGCTAGCCTCTTTTGCAGAATTTTAGTTTGCAGTTCTGGGATGTAGCCATAGGTCTTCGATGTCTTCTTAGTGTACAGCATATACCTTTGGGCATTTTTCTTGTACAGCCTCCTGTACCTAAAATAAAAGCAGAGAAAATAGATTGTTTTACAGTACAGTGTTTTATATAGAGTTTCAATGGTGTAATCAGGTAAAATGGTTCCCAACATCCAACATGTAGAAATGAGCATGTCACTTACTGCTTGCTTCCATCAGACTTGCACAACTCTGGGCGGTCCTTGTGGTAGTTGTAATCCATCGCTGCGAGGAGCATCCTGGCCTTAAAGACAGGAGGGCTAAATGCTGAGTGCTTGCTGGCATACATTAAAATATGGTTTTGGAAGGACTCCAGATCAGCAGTGGACCTGTGGGGGGTGGGACATAGAGACATTTTTTGATTTTTTTGAAAATCACTTTCTAGGTACAGTATGTGTACACACTCATTAAATTACCTGAAGTTCAGGTATTTGTGAACTTTGTTGAGCCATCGCTTGTTTCACACAATACTCTTCAGGGCCTCGTGTGCCGTGGAGCCTCGCTCAAGCCACTCTTGAGTTCCCCCTGATTCCAAGTCTGCATGCTGGCAGCCTCCCTGTACCCACCTGTGTTCATTTGTGACATGGTGTAGGAGCCCAAGCCACAGCTCCTACAAAATAATACAGAAATATAATGGACAGACACAAAAAGCATGGCAATTGAACATTATTCACTGCTAATGATGATGATTGTTAGTAATGTAAGTGGGTCATCTGATTGACCACAATGACACCTCTGGATAGGTACTTATGGTAATCAATAAGCTAATATCCAACATCAAGGTAACATCTTGCATGTTAGTTTCATACATTATTGACAACTATAACAACTTACAAGAAACTCTTGGCAGGAATCAGCTGTTTTGCAGCACCACCAAAATTATTTCTTATATTTAGACAAATTCGAAAGCTTGAGAGTATTTATATACCTCTCCTCTAGAACTTCTGAGGCATCCACAGTGCACTCCTCATCTTCCAATGCTTCCTCTGTAGGTGGCAGGTCTTCTCTATAAATAGTTTAGTTGTTTTAGACAAAAAATGCTTCCAAATATGAAATGAAAATGAAAACAACGTGGCACTGATCACTGACCGATTTGAAAGCGTTTCAGACGATGCATGTCCAATACTGGAGAGTGATGGTGCAGTCAGGTGGTGCTTCTTCCACTGTCTTTTACTTGGGGTTGAAGTGCTTGGGCCATAACAGCTGAAGACACAAGCGTTTTTGTCATAATTATGGAACACTCTACACATTTACCATAATATGCAACAACCAACACATTTACCACAGACTAGTGTCTAACCAAAGATAATGCGGGGAAAATTACGTCTGCATTCGTCATCAATGGCTAACGTTTTTTATCAGTTCCATCAGAAAAGACTGACACTAATAACTAACGTTAGCAATGGTCAGATGGGTCAATTTGCAGCACGTGTAATACACAATATATGCAAAGAATGAATAAGAATGAATAAGAAATCGTTTTACCGTGGTAACGTTAGGCTACTGTCTCAATTAGGTTTCACATTACCATGGCCATGCTAATGTTTTCCACGGCACGATGACTGACGGGCTCCGCTTATTAGCCTAACGTTACATTGCTAGTGTTAGCAATATCAGTCACCGTTTTTATATTCTAAATAATAATTATTTACCTTTTCAATTCGATGACCCACCTGCTCCATAACGTTATGCGCTAGCGTTACTGTGCACGAACATGCATAACTTTGTTTAACTAGTGAATACTCCGACGTAGTGAATACTGAAATTTCTTTGTTACCTTGTTCTGTTACCTTGCCCAAGTAAATTAGCGTTAGCCAAACATTTAGCTATGAATCTTACCTGTCCAGGAGAAAATCAGCAACGTTGGCGTCTGTCTTCAAATTCTTCTCCGCTTTCAGCCGCCTCCATCTATCAAAAGCACCTCCTATACAAATCCTTGTTTTATTGCGGACCTTGTCACGACGTAACTCGGATTCATAACGAGGTCTTTTTTGTTTTGGTAAACTAGCCATTTTCACATCCAACACGTTCGTAGCGGCTGCTGCGATAATGAGAGCGGAGCTGGCAACCCGGATGCAGAAACACTACTGACTTCCTGATTGGGAGATAGGTGGAGGGTGGCGCTTCAGGCCAAAACACGAAATGACAACAAAAACAAGACTTGCAGCCCTCAAGTCCTCTTTTTAAAAGGGAATATCCTGGCTTGAGTGCTGTTGTCAGTGACATAAGTATTTGAAATGAACATGATTTTTAAATGTCTTTTGACATATCAGGGTCATTTTATGATTCGTTTTATTAATCTTCTTACATACAGCTCCTTTAAGGTTCAGCTTAAAGTCCAAAGTTTATTTCATTTGAAGTTGCACAATAATTATTGTTACTGATAATTATTTGCATATTAGGGATGGAACAGTTACCGGTATTACGGTAAAGCGCAGTAAAGTTTTACGTGATAACGACTACTGTTTATGTTTGACTTCCATCTCATTATCGCCGTCGATTACCAGGATATGTAATATCAGCCTCATTCAAGTCTGTGAGCGACTCGCGACTGTGTTTCTCGTGAATTTGTAGCTTGTAACATCGGCATCATAACGTAAGCATGGCGGAAAGTGGTGATAGCACACAGGACATTGAAAAATGACCGGAACGATGTTCTTCTGATGCAGTTAAAATATTTATTTATTCCAATAACTGATCTGAAAACCATAACGCTGGCAGTTAGCGCCACAGCGGTCAAAAACCTTTTGCCCTTCCGGGTCAAACACCTAACCAATACCAGGCAGCTACCTTTATACCTGACCCTCAGGTAACAACACAGCGACATCCACAGACACACAGAGTGAACTACAATTCAGAACAACATATTTGGCTCCTATACAACTGTTTCTTTATTTGCACATTTATACTTATTTAAGGTTCAGTTTAAAGTCAAAAGTTTATTTCATTTGAACGTGCACTATAATTTTTGTTCCTGATAATTGTTTGCATATTTTGACCTACTATGGTTGTTAAAGTGTTTATTTAAAATTGCACCAGTCAAATAAGCTTTGTTCCTGTTACTTATTTTGTTCATTTTAAAATAAAACCTCTTTCTGTGCCAGTTCTTTCTCCGTTTAATGTGAAAGTTTCATTTTGATAAGATTTTGGCTTCTGATGTTTCAATGTGACAAGAAAATCACAAGATTTTGTGAAATTATTAAAATGTATGTTTTTTTGTACAGCAATTAAGAATATCGCGATAATATCGTAAACCGTGATAATTTGGTCGCTATAATCGAGATATCAAATTTTCCATATCGTTACATCCCTATTGCATTTTTTGACCTACTATGGTTGTTCAAGTGTTCATTTACACTTTCACCAGACAAATTAAAATAAAATCTTTCTGTGCCAGTTGTGTGTTTATGTGCCGTGTTTAGTATCCACATAAAGTTTCAAAAGAAAGAAAAAAACTCATACGTGCAAAGGAGCCTGTATCTATACAGTTAAATATTCCAAATGAAATGAAATCAGTATAATCAGACTGTACTCAGAGGCAAAAATAAAATATTAATGTGACAGCTAGCTCGTTCGCCTGCACTGACCCCATCAAGAAACTCACAGGGTGTTTGAAGTATGGTTGTTATGATTTCACACAGCTTGGCATACCTGCTGACCCGTTGTGACATACTGACATTTTAATAAAGTGAAGGTTCTGTCATTTGATTCTCCTCTGCCCTGCAGGTCTATTCCAGCGTCTCAACATAACTCCACTGGCACAAGTTGGGGCGGCAAATTTCATGAGTTACTGAAATTGTGAGGGCAACAGGGAGCAAGGCCGAGATTAATTCAAAATGAGAGAAAATCAGGAAGAGAAAGTGGGAAAAGGGGGATACTTGAGGAAAGAATGAGCAGGAATTAGGTGTGAAAATTCAAAGGAATCAAACGTGAAGTGTGAGCAGCTGGTTGGACGTTGCCTCCTTCTCATCAGCAGAGCTTCCACTCAGTGTCAGAGCAAGTTGAAACATTTTTAAATGTTGCTTCATAGAAAATATGCATCTGGGTCACATCTACTATTACATAGTTGTGAAGGAAATAACCTATGTTAGACTGACCAAGTTGTGAATGGCTGTAAAAAAAGAACCAGTTCATAGGTGCGTTCTGGGGTAAAACTAGGAGGCGGGAATTTTAGCAGGTCCGACCTCCTCAGTTTCTTTCAACCGTCGTGTCTCCAAACCACCACTGCTTCCGCTGTTTGTCGCCCAAAAAGAAAAGATGTTACTAGGGATGGATGATATCAGTGACTTCTGTTTCACTGATACCAAGTAATACTATACCTAGTATTCCGATATCAATACCAATATCAATATATTTACCATCATTAGTCAATGTTGTTGTATACACAAAAACATAGATTTGTCATTTTTATGTTGAAATTCCATTAAAAATTTAACATAAAAACTTACTTTTAGGACATTACTTGGTTTATAAAAAAGAAATGAACTTTTCTATTTTGTTTTGTGTGTTAACAGATAAAACAGTTTGTTCTTCAGCATTAAAACAACATTTCTGACCTGTTGATTGCCAGGAAACTGAGAGAAGGGTTAGGGGTTTCATCTAATTATTTCCCTGTCCGTTAAACTTTTCTTTTCTTAAGGTTTCACATGTTTCTGAATGAGTGAGTGAGGGGGACAGATACAATCAACATCCTGCTTAGATTTTACTGGTTAACAGTTCTATTATCATCAGTTACCTGCTAATTCCTGCCTTTCTGAAATGTCTCCACTATGATCCTTTGTCTCAGTGAAGTGGGAGTGTCTACAATTTCTCTACGTCTCATGGTTGCTCTTGTAACTCATCATAGTCTTTTAAGTGACATTTTGACTATTTTGTCACATATTGCACATTTCAAATAATTATAATATACTGTGTCAAAAGAACTCCAGTTGTTCCTGAAGGTATCTTTTGCAAGGTCTTTCCTGGGAATGGAGACCCGCATCAACGATCTGGCTCATGAAAAACTACCCAGAACCCCCACGAGTGGAAACGCAAAAGACTAAAAATGCTGAAGAGGGCACAAGGAAGAAAATGGAGAGAGGTATTAAGAAATTCCTTTCCTATGAGTATGTTAAGTTTATTCTTTGTTATCAGTGAGTAGAGGCCACGTTTGTTATTTGGAGGCAGAAACCAATGATTACTGATATGCTCACTCATGTGAGAAACACGTTCTCTGGGTAAGAACTAATTTCTGTATTTATCTCCCCTAGTGAGCAACAATGCTTTTAAAAAGAGGAATTTATGCATTTGCCTTTTTTTTCTTGCCATCATTAACTTTTTCTGAAGCCCAATTAAAAAACGATTAAACAAACAAACAAACAAAAAACACATATGGATAACAGGGACTGTACAGAAGGTGGCAACAGTGACCCATTACATTCCTATGAGACCATACAAGGGGATTTTAGAAAGCTCAGACTACAATTAATGGAAAATCTTCCATTTGTAAAGTTGTAGCTCTATTTGTAAGAGTTTCCTGAAAACCAAAAATCTCTCCATGGTATCTGCTTTCTCCATTTCCTCTTTGTTTGATAAATATTTTATTTTGAGGATTATGAATCAGGTTTAATTGAATTATTGATAGAATAATCAGTCAAGTGTACCCAGAAGAGTCTCCGTAATGTTCAGAAGATCTTCTGCATCATGAGGAACGTATTACAACAGGGTGAGGAAAGGTCTGCGGCTAATCTCACTTTCAGTCAAGGACAAAGTCAGTTCCTTGGACAGCCAACAGTGGCTGCCTCATTCAACCACTTGAATCAAGCTTGGTCTGAGTTCTGTTGTAACCAGTTTTAAGAATCTGAAATAATTTATTTTATTCTGTACAATTCACCTTCAGTGGAGATGACCTGGCCAGTCTGTCCCCACTACCAATAAAACTGAAGTAACAGTAGATGAACTGATTCTTCTTCCCGCCCCTCATCGCTCATCTTTCTCTCTTTACATGTGTTTTTATTTTGGCTGAGACTTTAACGCATTCATTTCAATTAACTGATTACAGAAAATAATAACATGATGAATTCAATTCCACCTTTCTGAGTTTGCTCATTTCTGGCACACCGGTAACACTGATACTCAGACTCCAGTCCAGTAGATGGCGGTAATGCACCTAAAGTTCATTTACCTGCCGCAAAGAAGCAGTAATGTCAACTCAATGACTTCGTCACTATATTGTTTTTTCCCCCAAAAAAAGCTGTTATAGACAAACCGACCATCTTTTTCTGGTGTTATTGGAGATTTTGAAGTGAAAATATGCAAAAGGTTTGGGCATGAGCACTTTGAGTCTGCACTTATCTGTGACTGTAGTAGATGAAAAATGCACAGACAAATATAGATGAGAAACAAACATTTGTGTTGTTGAAGTTCACGTACATATCTATTTACTGATTGTCATCGACCAACATTTATTTGACATGAAAAAGTTTACTTGTGTCAGATACTGCTTTTGGATAAAATTGTGATTCATTGCAATTCATCAATTACAAAGACTCTAATGAATTACTTTTTTTTTTAATCACCACCCAATGCTAGTTTTTATCTTAGGGAAAAACAGACAAATTGCACTTGTGTCTGTTTCTTTTTCTCAGGTGTAGATTTTGGAAGGCAGCAGCATTCCACAGGGCCGTGAGACAACCACTACAACCCACTGCTTCTGATAATAATGCAAGCCAGGACTGTTCTGGTTGATGGAACAGACAAAAGTGTGCTCTTATGTCTGGCATGTTGTATTCCAATCCATTTCAAAAATTAATTTACGAAAAGAAATTGTATATTTTTTTTAAACATGAGGTTTCTTGTTATGATGTGATAAGACAACAACAAAAAATGATCCACCCTGACTGATCTTTTATGATCTGCCAAGACACGACAGAATACAATTATGCTACGTCTGATAATGAAACGCAAAAAGACACTGATCTATCAAATGTACAATTAAACACCACTTAATGTAGCAAGAATAAGTGAACTGAAAATGTCAGTCGTGAAGCTGAACATGTTTTAGCATGAATTCCTCTTCTTAATAAAAGGATGTCCTGTTTTGCCTTTGCTAAGTATAACAAAATTATACAAGAAAAACATTGCTTTCAGACAAAAATCCCAATTGTCACCAACAGCAAAATAACACTCACCTCCACTCAGGGTCATTTGCACTCAATGGCATTCTTCACAGCATGAATCAGCCTAAGGTGTGTAAAAAATAAGACCGAATATGGCGTATAATTCAAAAGGAGGCAGAGGCAAACAACATCAAACCCGAAGACTGGAAAAAAACAGCGCTGCATGCCCATACATGATGCAATCATTATATATTATATCCTATGTCATGAGAATACTCCCAAATGTATTCATTGCAGCTTGAGTTTACTGAAGTACCTTAGAAGTAAGCTATTTTAAGAAACATATCACTGTTCTCTTGTAATAATTATTGAAAAGGTTGAAGAAATATGACATATGCTATCGTTCTCATTCATACTTCTCTCAGAAGCACCTCTAACAGAGCTCATCCTCCGTACAAACCTGATAAACAGCGATATGCTGGAGAGGGAGAATGATTCATGTACATCTATCCCCATGGCTTCCACTAAGAATGATTATCTAGATGTCTGTGCCTGGCAGTTGGACGGACAGCTGCAACACCAATTAGGCTCACACAAAAGCAAGCGGTTTAATTAGCTGAAGGATACTTGTTGAAAGAGCCCGTTCTGGAACTTTTACTGGGAAACACAATTATCACCTGCAGTAAGGGTAGCTGTTTCTGATAGCAGCTGATGAACCCGTGTTAATTTGGAAACATTGATATATAAAATAATTTCCACACCACAAAATCGACAGCATAAATTGACTTTCATGGCTGAGTTGAAGGTTCTTTTCATCTTGAAACACTGACGAAAAAAACAGCCAGCCGGCGCTGCTGGACGGGAAAATGCTTCACTTGTAAGTACATTTTAAACCCGCGAGCAGCCATCTCCTTGCTTGAAAAGACGCACGCTCACGCTGGGAAATCACACATTGCTTGGTGGTGCTGTACGCCCATATGCAAAAGGTGCGCATGAAATTCACACGGACGCACACACCCACCAGTGTAGCCGCGTGAAGACATATGGCCGTTCCCACCACAGGGAAGAAGGAGCCAAAAAAGCTTTGGCACAGTCTACACGGTATCTGTGTGTGTGCTTGTGCATGTGTGTGTTGGGGCTCAGTGTACCGTTTCTGAAAATCACACATACACACACACACTTCTGGTCCACGAGGAAGCCATTTTTCCTTTACACTTCAGTGAACCTATGACTGCAAACCAGACAGAGAGACGAAAGAGGGAAGGCTGTGTACCTCGGATTACAAAAAATAAAAAATAAACAAAGGAATAACATCTTTGAAGTAATAGCAGGAGAAAGATGGGGGAGGAGCAGGGACCCAGGTGTGCAATAAGTTCAAAGGACAGTGATGGAGAACTATAGGAGAGCATGGATGTCTGCAGGTGCAGGTGCAGGTGTATGTGTGGCTAATACGGCTAAGCCTCCTCACAGAACTTCCATTGTAACATCACATCACACTGCTGGGATTTGTTACACATATGCAATGTGTGCACATATGTAGCCCTATGCACACATCCCACACAGACAATCTAAAATGTGATGCACAATCTCTACTGTGGCAACAAGCCCCACATCTAAAAGTAAAGCGTATGCATGTTGCTTTGTTAGTTTAAGTTATACTGTTATCTTCTCTTCTCAGTGTTGTCAATTCTGCATTCCTTCAAAAGAATTGCCAAAAGGAATCGATAACATTTCATCTGAAGTTAAGAGTCAGCATCTTCATCTGTTTCTGTGGTCTATCTGCCTTTTCAATTATAGAACTTCACAAAAAATGTATGCCCAATAACAGTTCAGATACCATTCTGTTAGCTGGAGCGTCAGGCAAGTGTGTTCCTATTTTCTCAAGTGCTTGTAATCTGCCAAAACATCTGGAGGAAATTTCACATGAGCAAAAACAGCTGTTTGATAAAGGAGCATGTACAAGGTTAAAATTAAAAATGCAAAACTTCCATCGAGTTTAAAAATTGGCAATCCCAAATGTGCTTCAGTTGCTCTGTAATTACAGTTTAAGGCAGAATCTGCACATCAGTAAAATCAAATTAACCTATTATACATTATCGATGTCTATAAATGGAAAAGCCCAGCCTTACTGAACAGAATAAAAATTTCTAAACACACAAACGACGCACAGACTGCGTTTTGTGGACCAATGAACCTCCTGAACATTTTCTGGTGAGCCCAAACTCAAATATCTATTTCACAGTTTGAAAGCGTCGGTTGTTGCTCTGTGTACTTTTGATTCTGAGGTGCCAATCATGTAGTTGCAGTTTTCTTATAACTCTGACTTTCTCCTTAATTATGTCCTTAAGTTGATGTCTGTTGACTCTGTTGGCACTGCCTTGGGATCGGCAGACTTTGAGCAGATTAATAAGATCTAAATAAAATATCTAATTAGGACCTCAAAATAGGCACCAGCAGACAAATATACACACATGCAGAGACCCTTTCATGTGGTACATAATCATGTTTCCATGTGCACAAACATGTACGTCTGGCGTGGTGCATGCCATCTTAGTTATTTTCCCTTTGCTGTAATACCTGGGGTTTTAAGAAAAAAGAAACTTGCAAGTCATATCCCAAGGTTTATAGCAGGCTTACAAGATGGATAGCTGAGCTAAAACTGCAAATCCATGCCCAGACAAATTGTAAATGTGATTAGAAACTAAAATACTAATTGGGTACAGGCCCTGAGTTTCAGATTAAAAACACGGGATTCCACACTTGTGAGGAGTAATCTGCATAATGAACAGTGCAGCTTCTATTTATTCATCCATCAATTACCTGCTTTGTTTTCAGGAGGGTCACAGGGAGCAGTATATCCCAGCTGACTATGGGTGAGTGGTGTAGCGTACCTTTGACAGTGTGCTAATTCATCACAGGGCTAATACAGAGACACAAATAATTATCCGCACCCTTTGGCTGAACTAGAATCACAGATTAACCTAACATGCATGTCAGTGGACCGTTGCGATGAACTTTGAGAAAACCCACAAAGGCGACTTCCAAGCAGAGAGGCCTCGGCGACCAGCGGGATCCAACCCAGGACCTTCTTGCTGCAAGCGACACAGTGTCAACAGCTGGACCCAGACGGCTTACACTAAAATGGATATCACCTGCAGTACAGCACGTATGCGGTCACACTTGAATACAAACATGCATGCGAGTCGCCCGAAGTGCTCAGCAGACGCGAGTTGACAATGTGACCTGCGGTGATGAGGGCTTATTCAAAACAGGCAGCTAACGCCTCATTAGATCAAGATGAATAATTGATGTGTCTGCAGAGAAGTACAGAGAGATCAAGAGACAGTCACGGACCGACTGCAGACTACCCGCAGGAGGCAACAAATGGCTCGAAGAAAAAGAACCAAAGGTGAGACAAACAAAACTTGCAGTGCAGACACAGGACAAAGTCTTTTTTTCCTTTTTCAATGAACGCTTCTCGCATACTGTTATGTAGTGAAAACAGCCGCAGGCACGTGCAGAGTCGGCGATCGACCAGCACAAAGACATGCAGGGAGGTAACACAAGAAGCACAGCACTGCTGGTTGAGCAGCAAAATCACTGGGATTTTCTACCTCATGAATTTAGAATAAGCTAAAAGCCTCCTGAAGGAACAGCTAAGCATATTCTCTCTTTTCCTTTTCTTAAGCAGGACTAAAGATATAGCCGTCTCTCCACAAAGTCACAACCTTTTCATTGAAACATTTTAATTCTAATAAATATTCTCATACTGAAAAGCAACCAGAACAAAACATTTGTCCAAGGGGCTTGCTCTTGATTCGGATTTGTCAAAGGTCACCTGAAGCACACCTCTGTGTGTGGAAAGTAAAATGAAAGCGTCCCTGAAAACAGCTGGCATCCTTAGTAGGAGAGAATACCAGAACATCTCTTCACCTCTTGTTTCTGCTGCCATAGCAACACAACAGCCAAATGCAAAGAGAGAGAGAGAGAAAAAAAAAGCATCCATGAATTAAATTACACTGAACATCCACATAAATAGTTTGTGAGGAACAGTTTAAAAAATCAATGCTTGAGTAATGCCCACCTTTGTTGAAGTGCTTTGCATGCCTAAGTGTCACGTAAATAAAATCTGATATACACCAGAATAAATTCATTCACATCTTGAATGAGTTACCCTCTGTACGTTGTGCTCTAAAACTGAAGTAATGCAACTCCTTCAGGTTAGAGACCTGGAGTCTAGCCCAGCTGAAGCTGGGGAAGCGCCCATCACCAATACATCACAGCACCACGCAGAAAAATGAGACAATTACAGACACACTCATATATATACAGGTCGCTGCTTTTTCACGACTCCATTCACATGAGAACAAACGGGGTGTGAAACTGGAGCGGCAGCATCTCATGGCACAATAAGCAGAACTAAACCCAAAATCTAGCAGTGCGAGTAGCTCGCTGTGGTCATGGTAGCAGTGGGCTGACTACTCAAACCAACATGATCCAGGAAGCGCTGGAACGCAACAGTTCCTTGAATGGGTGGCTACAAATGCAAGTCAATCTCTGTTGACTGGCAGGAAATTAAATAATTGAATAAATATTGGTATGGTGACATTGGCGTTTTTGCCAGGGTTTATTTTATTTTTATTTTTTTTTTACTTTATCTGCAGGTACCAGTGTTGTACCAATATCATTATACATCCATAAATAAACATAATCGTCATAAAGTTTTGGTGTCCTTAGCCAGAATCACATCCAAGACAACTGGGAGGGGTTGTATAAAACCTTAAATCTACGTGTAAATGGGGGGGGGAAGCTTTTTTTTTTCCAGTGACAGCTGGATTGCAGACTGCTTTTAAAGGCTCGTTGTCATCACTTTCACTACTTAGCACTTAGCATTGGCGTTCAAAGAGTCTGAGGGCAAAGGCTGACAAAAGGCTTAGATCAGTCCTGTAACAACAAAACACAAGATTGTGACTAATCTTTCTCAGTGATGAATGACGGACTCTTGAATTGTTGGAAAATAACTCTGTAGCAATTAATGCTTATGTAAGACCAGTACTGTCTTTTCTCCTCGGCCTTGTATTAGCACATACCTGAAAGCTCCAGACCAGCAAAGTACCCAAAGTACTGCTTTGAAACCTGTAATGAAGTCTTTTTTTTCCCCTCTGCAGTATACCTCTGCATGGTGACTTCATCTTTTAAAAATAATAATGTGGCATGATGTTTTCTGTTGTTCACATGAGGTTGTTACCCAATTTTAAGACCTGGTCTCGGAACAGATGATTAAGAATGCCAGGGTTTCTTTATAATTTTTCTCCCAGGTCAAGCATCCAGCGCAGGAGCCCCAGATGTTTGAAACACCCCACAAGCTTGTGAGAACAATGACCAAGTCTGAATGAACCATTTTAATTGGGACCGTGTCACCATTTTGGTCCATGTTTACTTCCTGTCAGCTGGCGGTGAATGCCGCAAGCGTTACCAGCTCAGAATGTTAATGGCTGAGAATGTATCTGTCTCAGTGCTTTCTTGTTAGTTTGTCCTCGCTTCCACCAACAAGGCCTGAACATAAATGCCTTTAGCACAAATGCACACTTCTGTGCAGACACAGCAGGCATCAGTCCTACACTGACTATACAGCATGGCAACGGCCCCTAACATACAATCAGGGACAAAGATCTATGTTCAGTTTCAGGCAGATCTGCAGCACACAGTGTTTAAACCAACAGAGACCTGATCTCACCAATGAGACAGCCTGGAATTACATCTGGAAACCAAAATCACTGAGACAGTCTAAATTTATTAAAGTTGTCATGGATCTTTAGATCTTACCTGACAAGTAGAAAAAAACAACTTCATGCAAGTGTACCAAGGAGAGCCTGTTATAATTTCAAAGTAAAAGGTGGTCTCCCTGAATTTGCTGTGGGCTTTTTTCTCTGTTCACTGGATAACTTGTTGGAAGAACAATTGCTTTCCTTATGGGACATAAATTTGTGGCAAAGTATTGATTGCCTGGCCTGAATTTTTAAGAATCAAGAGATCAGTCTGTTTCAGTCCAGGTCTGTAATATTTACATTCACCTCTTTATAGCCCCAGTCAGATTTTCTAACTGTGTTAGAAATAATAAATAATCTAAGGTATAAGTTCATGTAAATAAATGAGGTATAATGCATGGCACTTCTACACGTACATGTGTCATGTGCCATGTTGTCTTACTGTATTCACCCATTCATAAAAATAACTCGTTTTTATGTCTTTGACACCTTACAGCCATGTGAATAATAGTTTTATTTTTCTCTCTCGGTGCAAGAATGAAACCTTGTTATTGTCACAGCTGCTGAGCTCTTAAACTTCAGTTTTTACTCGTGCTAATGAAGCACAAAGCAGCATCTGGTGCTGAACTTTTATGACTGAACTGACAGCTAAATACCTTCTTTTTCTGCCAGTTCATGATCAAACATAATAAAGTACTACATTTCCTACAGTGGTTTCACAAACGGCCTTCACATCATATAACCTAATGAGTGAATTATTATTTGCTGTTTTGAAGTGGATTTCCAATTTGTGCATGAAAGAGTGGGATAAAAACAACTAATCGTACATCAACTCGCATTACTGAAACAAAATTTCTATTCTTTGGGGTGGTTAGAAAGTTGATAAATGAAAATTAAATGAGAGGAAATCCAGTTGAAGGAGCTTCAGCGAATAAATCATGAAACAACTATGACTAAGGAATTCCACATAGAGCCATTTCCAGAACTCCTCTACAAAGAATATGTCCCCACTTTGATTGGGAATTTAGCTAATACATTTCTCCAAGGTTTTTTGTGCTCTCTCTTGCCAGGCTTTCACATTAGTTTATTAGTTCCATCTTTCCTTCATTTAATATTTGACTGAGGGCTCTACAAGCAGCACCTCTGCAAATCCTGGATCAGCCGGTCCCCTTACATGAGGAGGCACAAACAGCAGCACTGTGGCAATGCTCAATCACAGGTGTTTCTGACATACTTACATTATTGCATAGCATAAATAACCAATCGATTTTACTCCCACTTACCACACAAGTTAGCCACGTGCTTTGAAACAGCTTCACCCCAATGTTCGATTTCATAGGTGCATTGTAGCCAAATATTGATTTGCGAACACTCGTGCTGAACAGTTAAAAAAAAGTTGAAAATTCCACAACTTTTGACGTCAGCAACGTTGTCACTGCTACTCATGGAACACACAATTATACCATGCTGTCATCACTTTCAAAGTGAATCCACAGTGAGGCCAAGAACCCTCCAAGCACATATAGGTGTACAGAGTAAGGGCTGATTTTTACTTCTGTGTTAAAGTAATGCCATAGCTATGCGGTAGGTGTGAACCCTACACCGTACCCTGTTGTGCACCTCCCTCCAAATGTAACTGTAATCTGTAGATTTGTTCTCCATAGTCTCCATATTTCTTGCCGCTACTTCTTCTTCGTTGTTGAGTAGAACGGTAGTTTGCTAGAATGTCTGTGAAATTGACTGATGCTCAACATCTATGAGCACCATCTCATGGAACTTATACTTTATTTGCTTTATTGCTATGTCTGAGCTACATACAGGAAGTAAACAAAAGGAAACTTGGCACTGCCAGCTGCAGCGCCACAGAAAGAACCTGTGCTGCCATCTAGTGGTTGGTTATGTAATTACAGAGTGACATAATTGATAAGCACAAGTATAAATGCCAGAGATGGCATAGGGGGGCATGCGTAGCCTACGTATGTAGTTGCATAAATCCACCTTCAAGCATGTTTGTTGACAGCTGGCATTAACATGCATCTCCACATACATCTTAAGTGGAGATTTTGATCAGATCTCACTCGAACACTGTAAACAAATGAATTCTACCTGCAAAGACCAAATGCAATATTATTTTTCTACCTGTGGGAGGCAGCGATCCACCATGCCCTGTCAACAGGAAAAAGAAGAAAAATAACCCTTCGTCTGTTAGATTGTTTTTTTTTCCAGCTTTATTTAACCAGATAGCAAAAGGCTTCAAAGGATCAAAACAGAAATTATTATAGTATGTATGTATGTATGTATGTATGTATGTATGTATGTATGTATGTATGTATGTATGTATATATATCTATATATATATATATATATTATATATAATATATTATATATATATATATATCTCTATATATATATATCTTTTATTTATTTATTTATTTATTTATTTATTTATTTATTTATTTAATAAATAGCTTGGAGGAACTGGAAATAATTAAAAGAACAGATGGCAGGAAACATAAAAATTGTGAGCTTTTCAAAGTTGTAGCGGCCAGGTTAAATGAAGGAGGTTTCGCAGATAGAGACTAGGGCTGGGTACCGAACTTCGGTTCTTTTATGGCACCGACCGAAATGCTTCGGTAGTACCGAGTATCAAAAAATGCCTCGTCTTTCGGTGCCAAGTTTCGATACCTGGAGGTTAATCACGTGATCAAGCCCGGCTCATCCTGCCGGCGATTGGCTGTAACGTTACACGTGATTCCGGCATGCGGGAAAAAAACAAATACGTGGTTAAAGGTATGTTTTGTGGTTACACCCACAGACCGGGTTCACGTGTATCTGAATTAGAAGTGAAGCTGCGTGTGTGTGTTTACCGAACCGACTGAAAATGCCGCCCCGTTCAAAGGTGTGGCTCCATTTTAACAAGGTAGATGCCAATAGCGCACGATGCAATATGTGCAAAAAAAGTCATCGCTGCTAATGCCGACAACACAACTAATTAGACGAAGCACCTGATCATGCACGGAATCAATCTAAGAGCAGAAAGTTGCTCCGTGTTTGACTGTAAGACGAGCGGACTGCAGCCATCCTCCTCTCAGCATTCACGTCCGCCTGAGGACGTTACACAGCCCGAGCTGCCTGATTCAAAACCGTTGTGTGCGGGATTTTAACAGGTAAGCTTACATTCAGCTAAGTTCGGCAGCAGTCTTAATGTTACTGCTACTTCAAACATGCATGAATTAAACCGGGATCCATGTAACGCTAACTTCAGATATTACACCATCAGCCAGGAGCGGGCTTGTCTGTGCCCTGAGAAAGCAGACATGTTGATTTTTCTGAAGAAAAATTGCTGAAAAGGTCCTCAGTATGTAGCAGTGAGCATTAGACACCGATCTGTTACTTGCTTGCAACTGTTCTATTACACTTGAAATTATCTGTTTAT
The DNA here is from genome assembly GCA_018398805.1 of Hirundichthys speculiger. Taxonomy (NCBI): domain Eukaryota; kingdom Metazoa; phylum Chordata; class Actinopteri; order Beloniformes; family Exocoetidae; genus Hirundichthys; species Hirundichthys speculiger. Next base: position 4,394,926 of record JAGFBZ010000258.1, read on the forward strand.
TTTTTAAGCAGTAAGAAAACTGCTTGGAGTGGAAAAATACCAAAATTGAAAAATAAAACTCAAGATTTGTACTGTAACATGGAATGTAATTTCCTTTTTGTTAGAATTGATATTATTAAATTGGTATCGAAAAAAGTATCGTTCAGGAACCGGTATCGAAGTGAAGGTATCGGTATTGGTACCGGTATCGAAAATTTTTGATTGATACCCAGCCCTAATAGAGACGCCACCCAGGTCAAAAATAAATTGAATGTTGTTGCTAACCGAATTGTTGCTAAGTTTGTTTTTTTTCCGGTAGACGTAAAGACGTCTGCCCCCCTATCCAATCAGAACCCTTCCCAACCCCCAGACCTTAAGCGGAATTGGATAAAGCCGAACAAACGTGTTTTCCATGTAAACCTCAATTCAGAATTACTATTTCCATGTAAACTCGAAGGAAAATAGTTTAATTCATAATTATTTAATTCGGAATTATTAATTCCGAATTAAAAAACATCATGTAACCGCAGCCATTGTGTTTACCATCCTAAAAGAATGGGGTCAGACCTTTTCCAAATTTGGTTTGAGAGATCAAATCTATATGTATCCTCAAATGTCTCCTCAGAGCATTTACACTTGTACTTAAGGCTGTCCACTTGTGATCGGATCACTCGGGACAGATTTTAAAACCAGATGTAAACAGGGCCTAATTAACCTCTGCTATGACGTCCACTGTAGCTGGATGCTGTAGTTTCATTGTTAATAATTTGTGACATGAGTAATATGCACTTTTCACAGGAAATGAGGACTGATAGATGGGATGGAGACCTAGAAGATGCCTTCCTCAAAGCAAGCAAATAGTCCTAATGAAATTAAAACAGAAATCTTTAAGAGGATGGGGGAAAAAAAAATCTCCTTTTTGCTGCTGCCTGGAGAATTTGTGCCACCTACTGCTTATTTCAATGAACAATGATGCCTTCATGGGTATAACAGCAATGGCTCAAAACAGGCATCAATTCCCATTTTATTGTTCTGATGTTAACTCAGTTTGAAGGAAATCCAGCTATTGTTTTTTTTTTTCAGCACCACCAATTTCTTTGAAACATCAAATGAAGCAGTGACAAGATTCAGAGTTTGCACTTTTGAAATTCACTTTCATACCAAGTGTTAAGAGTGTTATATGTTCAGTCTACATTTGTGTATCTTCTTTCATCTGTGTAAGCGTTTTGTGATGTTTGGGTTTTATTTTATGTAAAATTAGCTATTCAAACACAACTATTTGTACTACATGGGTAGAGAGGCAGCAGTATTAAAAAAGACAGTTCAAACAACATGTCGAGTTTCACAAATTAGGGGAGAAAAAAGATTTTGACTTAATACTATAAATTTTTTAATCCTACAATTCCTGTACACCACATATTGAGCTCACCTTCCCTCATTAACTCTGACAGTTCACATCAACCTGATGCAAGTCTCTCGCTTGAATTAACAAATCAATAGGAATTAATTTATTCTACTTTCACAGCATCTAACCTTTTAGGAAAGAGACACTGACAGAATGAGAAGATGAAGAAAACGACTGTTTAAATCAAAGTAAATTAAAAACACGCTATCAAAATCAGCATAGATACACCTGTAATGAAAGATACAAAAGCAGCAAATCCCAGAGAAAGAAAAATACAGAGGTGGGAGTGAGGAGAAAGTGAAGACATAAAGCCATGTCTAAGCCTGCATAAATTCCTTTTTCTCTTTTGAATAATAACAGCTTCATTCTGGAGTGAAAAATGGGGAAGGCTTGGATAAGTGGTGAAACTTCTAAATCCGTGGTTCCGTGCTGGCAGTATGGGAATAAATTACTCTGTCAGAGCCAAACTGTGGAGACCCAGCTATGTTTGTTAAAGTGGAAACTGTCGGTAATGTCTCCAACTCCTTGGCCAATAGCCATCATTTGTCACTTTCCACTGCCACATCGCTGTCACATAATTGGGTCTGCACTACCTGTCACCATCAAGCGTCATTTAGATGTAAATATGAGGGCAGCCAGTGTAAGAAAAGCACAGTGTTTTGATAGGCCACCATCTTCTCTCTACAGAACTGAAATTACTTTACGAATTAAAGATCTATCTTAAGATTATATGATACATGGAGACGGAGAGCTCAATTTTTCTAGAGGAAATTGTGCAAAGCATATCAGTGTCAGTGTACTTCATCCATCTGTCAGTTTGCACTGGAGCAGCATACCTGCCTCTTCATCTGAGTTCATTTTCAAACTGCTCTTTGGTTTTAATTTGCTCAGCAGCCTCATACACATCCTGCTGCATTTACGACAATTATTCCATCTTTCCCAGGCATCAGCATCCTCATGCTGAATTCTCCTCACCCGAACAAAAATGAATTTGAATCTGAACTTTTAAGTGCTAAAGAAAAGTTTTCAAAAAGATGTGAATAAAGGCTGGATGCCCTAGAGGGGAAATGTCTTCTATGTATTCGCTTGTGAATCAAGCGCGGTATTTATCATCATTCGCTTATCTTCCATTTCTTCTCTGCATGCAGAAATGGTTTGGAGATAACAACATACCTCAGTAATGTCAAATCTGATTTTAATTCACAAATGCTGCGTAAAACCCTTTATATTCTGGGGTCTGTGATCTTGCTGAGTGTTATTTTTTTTTCCATGGTCTTTAAAACATGGCGTTCTCACAAATCAGAGGAAATCAATTACAGCTAACTTTTACATGTGTGAATATTCATTTCTTTTTCTTCTTTTTTTTCGTGCCACTGAACTAGAACTTGGGAGGAACAAGGAGGAGAAAAGAGAGGTCAGGAGACAGATGAAAAAATGAACGAGGCCAACAAGCTCACAGGAATCGGACAGAGAAGGAGGCCAGAGGCTGGCAGGGAATGAATGAATGAAAGGATGGATGGGGAAGTGAGGGAACACAGAGAAACAAAAGAAGAATGAATCAGAAAGACTCGGCTCGTTTTCAGAGAAATAAACAGACACAGAGACAGATTGAGATCATTGATTACTCTTCCCAGCATCCTGACACGGATCGTTGTCAAAGCAACAATGCAATCGCAGAGCCGACAGAGTTGTAATTCAGCCCCATTCACTCCCAGCTAATCAGCGTCTGCCAGCTCCCCATCCATCAGCCTGTTGGGCTGTGTGCGCGCATGTCTGCAACACGCTCACCCGCACAGAAGGGAAGTGAGAAAACACACGGACAGTACGAGCAGTCAATGCACATGTTTGCAGCTATCTGTGTTTGATTTATTGGTTTGAAGCTGGAATGTAGCAGAAGTTTCCCACAGTAAGTCCAAGCAATCGTCTCACCAGCTCTGCCAGGTGGAGGGCAACAAGGACTGTGTATGTGTGTCTGTGTGTGTCAGTGTGTTTTAAAAGTTGTGTGTCACACCTGATCTGCAGCTACAGAAGAGCCCTATAACAGCAAAGTTCTGCTTGCAAGAAAATCCACAAAGAAATTCACAGATTTTTGTCATTTTTCCCTACAAAGAAGGCTTTAGTTTGATCTGAACAAAGGAAGACTGATTTGGCACTGTAAGTTCAGGTCAGGATGTACGAAACGATTTCTCCTGAATCAGCGAGAGACACCGGTCTGCATTTTTTACAGGTGCATCACAGAGGTCCAATCAAGAATATTCTGTGAAACTGCAATCCAACCTTGATGAAGACAATATATCTAGAGAAAATACCACAGATTTTATGCCGATCAGATCATTTTATTTTGTTGTATTTATCTGCGACCGGTCTGGGGAGGTTTTACACCGGTCTGCATTTTACAGATCGGTCCGTGAAAATACTGTGTCACATTGAACCGGTCAGTTGCGCCAAAAAGGTTGGGGGCCACTGTATTAAGCTATTTCTTTTCCCCAAAATATGTAGTGCCCGCCCCCCTTAGAAATGGCAAATGATAAACAAAATTGCATAATCTAAACATTTATTGAGTAACACTGAGGAGAACTGATCAAAATGATTAAAAAAAAAAAAAACACGAAAATACTCCAGTATCCACTGGGTGGCAGCACCGGTCGAAACTGGTCGTTCCCTCTGCATTTGGGGTGTTTGCGTTATTTGAAAACTTCTGGTTTTAGAAAGAAACTTTGCAAACTCCCAGCGCTTCGGAAGGAGCTGATTTTGCACGAGAGTAAGGACAAAATGGGGAAGAATATCGAGAAGGTGAAACTTTCACGATTCCAGGCTTACGTTCCCATCAGTTCAGCAAAGAACGCATCAACACTGACACTGAGACGAGTGGTGATCCTGTCTGTTTTACCTGGATTAACTGGAGGAAAGCCATCGCGAAGAGGGGCGCGTGTCTGCAAACCCCCCCCTGGCAGAATGTAAGTTATGTCCCCTTACACGTCATAATCCATGGTTGTAGTGTTGCCTCTGTTGTTTATAACTGCTGTGCTGAAAACTACAAAGAGCGCTAGGAAATGACAACAAAGGGGCTCAGGCCTTAGAGACCAGAGACTGTAGACTCATGGTTGGGGCATAGCTGTGCCATAGTGGATCAACTTGGTCGGGTCATCCCACTCTGCCTGAGCAACTAAGCAGCTACAAACCTATCGTTCTCATAGCGCCAGTCACAAGCCTGGATAAATGGCTCTGGATAAATTGTGCCAGGAAGAAGCTTGGACAGCCAACTTTATTGTTTCCATTCCAATACAAAGAATTGGTCTAGTTCCTCGGGGCTAGACTTTGATTTCCAGGGTACCATCAGACACAGGAGAAACTGCCTCTGGACCCCACTGGACAGGCAAATCAGAAACAAAGCCTGTGATGGAGGCAGAGCGGCAACCAGACGAGTATCAACAAAAGACATCAAAATGGAGATGCAGGAACACTGATGAATGACTTGTCATTTTTCAACAGTAGTTCTGGTCATCTGTCACACTGCAGATTTTTGTGTGGGGAATCTGAGATGATTGTATTATAGTATTGCATTTTCACTAATGTTTTGTTTTTTGACAGTGAATTATTGATTGTTGTCTTTTTTACCAATTAGTTCCTAGTTATTTATCTCATGCTCTCCACATGGCTCACCATTGTGCTGACAGGAAATCTCAACTCCAACGTAGGCAGCAACAACATGCAGCTACACAAATGTCGGCATCTGATAATGGCATGCAGGAGTTCAGAAAACTGAATTTTTTTTGGTAATTTTGCATTTGGTCCAACCTCTCTTGAGAGTTGCACCTCTCAAATCAGTGACTAGTTGTGATGAGGAGATAATAGTGAAAATGAGGATGAAACACTAAACATAAAAAGGTTCTTAGAGGCAGAAAATAAAGTGCTAGTTTGGAAAGAAGAAATTCATCATAATATCTTAAGGTTCTAGGGTTATGCTGGGGTAGATTCTGGTGTAGAGTCATCAACATCATGGTAACTCAAAGGTTTGAATCAAGGCAAATGAACTGCTTTTTTTTTCTTTATTCTTAAGGATGTTTCACCTTCCATTTCATCTTTGTCAGTTGACTCAGCCTTCTGGAGGAAGCTGAAATGCGTTTCAGGAACAAAGAAAAATAAGTCAAGTTGCCTTGATTTGAACCTCTTGAGCCTCTTGAACCTCTTGTGGTTGAGCTTTGGGCTTATGTTCCAGATGTCTCCAGTGTATAGCTGACTCCCTCAGCATCAACGCACTTTTTCTGTCATTGTGTAGTAGGTTATACATCCTGTTTGCCATTTCTTCACATTACCAGCCTGACTTTGACAGCAATTTCTTTGTGACTGACTGTGCACTTGCATTTGATGTCTTGATGAGAGAGCCATGATACAGACTGCTACAGCAGTTACTTAAATTTTCCTGCTGACAAACTGCTTCATTTACTGAAGCCCCATATGATCCAAGATGATTGGAATAAAAGGGTTTCGGGAGTGATTGTGATAGGCTTAATACATCAAAGTTAAATTCTGCTTTGATCCCAGAATGTAAATCTAATTTCCCACAGATGCTGCTCAAAACTTAAAGTCACTAAGCTACGCTAAACCTTCCCTTAAAATCATATAAAAGACAGTTTGTCTAATGGTGATTTTTCTTTTTCTTTTTCTTAATGCTATGTTTAAAGATCTTCTCTGCATCATGAACACTTGTCCCTCTGAAGCATTCATTTTCTACATGCCTCTGGTCATGTACCTGGTGTATTTCTCTGTTCAACCAAGCTAAATTATCTAATCTCTTGTCTGCTCCTTCAAATGACTGCGTTTGAAAAAGCAGAGATATTTCTGATTGAAGCTATGAGATTGAACTCTCACAGCACCTTAAGATTTGAGAGTTGAATTTTTTTTTTTCCATTGTAGCAGCCAACATTGGGTCTTGCCATTTATTTTAACTGACCCCAGTGCCCCTACAGTAAACGCAGATGAAAAATTGAGGAGGAGAAAAAAAAAGGGGAGAGAGAAAGGAAAGAAAAAAAGTTATTGGAGCAGAGCAGTGGAAAAGCTTGAAAGTGCTTTCAAGTTGTGCAGGCAGATGCACACTCCCTAAGTCACAAAGTGCACACATCAAAACACCGCACAGACATAAAACATACGAGAACAAATACTTTTTTCATATAAATTCACGCATGTGTGCACAAACAAATATATGGGTATAGAACCGCAGTGAAGACGAGCTGTATAAACACACAGACACACAAGTGAATCCTCTGATCCTCTAATATTGCTGATATTACTTGTGGGGTTTAGCAGTAACTGAGTTGTTTTCCTTTCCTTGATTGGTGGTAGAGTCGAAGAGGCCAAATAGGTGCGGAGAACAGAGGCCATGCACACGTATACACAGTGTTGGGCAAGTTACTTCTAAAATGGTATCTCTTGTTTACTTGGAATTATGCTGGGGCCTGCAGTCAATCATCCCAGCCACCAGCCTTCGCAGCGGGACCTAAAACGTTGTTTATGTGGCTACATGACTTGACTGCTGCAGCTAGCACAGCTACACGAGGCTAAACTTGGCTGTCAGATTCTTCCAAACCAACCACAGCCAGTCACGGTGGTCTGTTAGTACAATTAACACAACACACAAGCACAGCAAAACAACTTCTCTTTAAAATATGACTATGCTCTGCGAGGTTTTTATCCACGGATCAGAAGTCAATATAGTGCTAAGTGTTAAGTAGCTAAAATGATTGTAGCAATGGCAAGCTGTTATAGATAAAAGCAGAGTTAATGGCTAGCTGTCTGGCCATCTGCTTGGTCATCTTTATTGCTTTATACAGTATAATGTTAAATGACTCATTTAAAAAAGAAACATCCTCTTTCTGTCGCCCTGGCACGTGACTCCCAGTCATGTAGCTGACTGGTTCGGGAAGGTAACCAGCAGAGCAAGCACGAAACAGGGAGAAGCCAAACCCGCTGCTCACCAGCACACAGGAAAATAGAGGATTTAGGCTATATGATCTAACAAACCCAAAGAGTAAAACAACTCTACTGTTGTACTTGTACTCAATATGAAAAAAGATCAAGAGTGCACGATATGGGACTTAAGAACTGAGTTGGGATAAATGTTCCACCTGTTTCATCTCAACAGCAACAGTAAATAACAAACTCTTTTATCCACATAATCTCTTTCTTCTGGTAAATTCTTAAAAAGCTAAAACACTTAACTAAGGGTTTAAATGCATGGGTATAATATTACCAGATTGTGATAGTAATGTGTTATATTTCTGTATTACATTAATGCATTTCTGTAATTCCGTTACTTTTCTAATCCATAACTCATTGTAATAAATATTTTGTAATTCATTACTTACTTTTGTAATACATTACATTACCAACACTGTATAAACTGTACATATACACAGTAATACTCCATTTCTCTCTCTGCACAGCACCATTTTTACTCTGTCATACAGGAATATGCAGTTTTCACCTCTGTCAAGACAACCAATGCAGCTAAAATAGACACTATTCAAATGACCGAGGAACTGTTTAAAAAACAGCAGTGACACTGAAGCACATTTCACCCAAGCAGCATGGTGTATGACAGCTTCTTAGTCTGTAGTAAATCCAGGTGTAACACTCTGAGTTTGTCAAAATAACTTGGATTGAAAAAAGACAGTTTACACACCTCGATCTACAGAATTTTGAAATCCTGTAGATCCTGTAGATCGAAATTATTGTTTCAATTCCCAAGCAATCACAGAGACAAGCCTGAAAATACAGACGTAGGTTGACAGGTCAAAGAAAAGCACAGCTGGGGTTCATGAGAATCAGTGGGTTTTTTTCTATTGGATGTTTTATTGTGGAGGCTGTGGATAGATTGCTAAAAAAAAATGGCTTTTTTAGTTGGATGGGAAGAGCTGCTCAGGTAATAATTACCTTGACCTCTGGCGATACTAATGCCATCCGCAGAGAGCTGTTAACTCCTAATAGATATTGTCAATTCCCACCCAGGTGAGAGATTGGAAGCATAAGGCCAACATCAGCCAGATTATAATAGAATCCCAAGGCTTTAAAACAAATTTATGGCCTATTAGAGATGATTTATCTTTTCGAGAAAAATCACTCAAACCAACAAGGTAAAGAACACAAACACTGAATTAACTACAGAATGATTCCAAGCAGCAGTCGTCATGCAGTTCCACTTTGCACATATCTTCATACAGAAACATAAATGCAATGAGCACATCACAAGCCAACAGCTGAAAGACAAGTCTGCAAACAGCTGAGAGTTTAGGGCCCTTCAGACAACAAAGACAGCTTCACCTTGAGATCAAAACCACGGCTGGCGTAATTAGTTACAAATGGATGGGCTGATGTCTGCGCTCCCTGTGTGCGTCTGTGAGTGTGGTGATGAATTGTACAAGTCTAAAGTTGGGAGGGGAGTGTAATCAAGGACAAGAAAAGAAAGAGCTAATTCAACCCAGGAGACATGCGTCGTCAGCTGAGTCACTTGGTGTGTGTGTTTGTTAGAGAGCGTTCACGCAATTCACACAAAACGCAGAATGTCTTTGTTTTATTTATAAAGCATGTCCTAATTTTGTTTGATCCAACTGATTTATTTCTATTATTTTATCAGGAAAAAAAGGTGCTGCAATTGCAAGTTACCAATTAGTTCATGTATCCCCATGAATAATATTGACATATTTGAAATAATTTTCCTGGTGTGGCTCTGTATAGCTTATAAATAGATAAGTGATATGTATATTCAGGCATCAAAGTGCATTTAAATTAGTTTGGGATTCCCCATCCGTGAATAAAACAGCACAAGACGGAAGCAAGATTCGGATAATGACACAGACCTCCCCCACAGTGGAGGGCAAGTGCGGCCTGGAAGTGAACCATCGAAGGCAAAGCTAAACAAAAAAAACAAAAAAGACAGAAGATTAGTGGAGAGCCAGGGAACTAATTAAATGAGTCTTGAGATAAACGCCAAATTATTTTCTCACTTTTGCTCATTTCCTTCTCATCTTCACTGCTGCCTTGTAGGGCTCTGTAGAGAGGCAATTGTCAGAGGGAGATCTGAGCATTCAACACAATCACATCTTCTTTTCTTAATCCTGTCCCTCAGAGGTTTGCCATACAGAGCAAATTAAAACAAAGATTTTACCTTTATGGCAAGCTGAATATCAGTTTAGAAGGTTCGTTTGGGAAGCCTTTCTCACTATGGAAACCATTTCTCCCCGTCTGACATATGTAAAGGCCTGCTGAAACAGACCAGGGAAGTGACCAGAAGCCATAATAGCAGTGGACCCCCATGATTCGGAAAAGATCCCACACTGAAACCCAAAGGAAGATCTCAGGAAAAAAACAAACAAAAAAAAAAAAAAATCTCTGTGTGATATATCCACAGTCCAACAAGCTATCTCTGATGTAGTTATCCATCACAACATCTATATTTAATCACGAATAAAGACAAAAATCTAACAGTTGTGGCAATTACTTGGCATCCACTGCAGTTGGCCCATCAATAACACAGGCATTAAAATATGACAGCTGTTACCCAGAGCCTTTGTTCTTCCCTCATGCACACTCACACCCAATCCCACACCCTCTGCAGAGTGTCTGAGCATAGATGCGGTAGCTTCAATCCCACTTGGATTCCATTGTGAGGTGAGGAGAAAGAGCTGTGCCTTGATTTAAAAGATGTCTTCTGCAAGTGCACTGCCACTTCTTGCTTTATGCTACAAACTCTTAAGCGTTGCAAACACAGCTTGATATGGGAGGCATAGACTCGATAGTGCAAAATGTTGCATTTATCACCGTGAGGGTCAACAGAGTGGCACAGTGAAAAACAGGCCTGTTTCATCAGCTGGAAGACTTGTGGTGGATGACCTATTTCATGAAGCTTCTGCTGCCTGAACAATGGAATTAAACATTAGTAGATCTACTGTTGACTTTTTATGGCCTCTTTCTGAGAATTTTTTTCTAAACATCATTTTATTTAGGGTATCGCTATTTCCTGTGATGCAAGACGTGACATACATATTTTACCACTGCGAGAGGGGCCATTGGTAAACACACTCTAAAACTGACCTTTGCATTATTTGCTCATTAACCTTCATCATTGGACTACATTGATTTATTGTGTACGGATGCAAAAAACATTGGTGGTCTTTTGCACACAGTTCATGAACAGTGATTAAGGATGAATAAACATGTTGGGGACATGTTCACTGAGCTGTGCCTGTTACTAGTTCTGCATGAATGGAAAACCATAGCTGCGGGTGAAAACACTCAAGCATATGCAGTAAAAGTCACGGTGAATATATTTTAGGATGTAGGCGTGGTTGAGCAAAATGTTTTACCTTGTTATGCTCAGAATGAATCCAATCAGTAAGGATACATCATTAGAGAAACAACATCACTCCCTGGGATAGGTCAACATAAAATATCCACAATTCCTGCCAAGATGCATCTCACTCCTACGCCCAGCCAGTATTGCTTAAGTGTAGAAGTGCTTTTTCAGTTGTCAGCTGCTTTTTGTTCATTAGGAGATCCTGCAACATCTTGAACAAGTCTGAGTCTGATAGCACTGCTACATGTTTGGCATGCTGACATTTGCTCACTTGCTAATTTGAACCTCAGACAGCTTCTTAGTGTTCCAAGTGATCGAAAGCAAAAACTAATACGGCATATAATTTCCAATGTGCAACCAGACCTCTGACAATTAAAAGGACCTCAATGCACCTCTAGGTGGTACTATAATAATGCAATTTACATTTACAAAAGGGCCAGATCAAAGTTTCCTATTTCCGTCTGCCCACTTTTCCTGCCAAGTTTAATAAAACTGCCAGTGATACTATCTTGTCTGAGGCCGTTCACCCAATTTTGACAAAACTTGACATCTATGGATCATCCTAATGATAAAATTATGTTAAAAGAATTTGGATACTGCAATCCCTTTCAAAGTGATATGCCCAGAAATTATACCGATTTAAAGAGTATGTTTAAGCCACACACATAATATATCTTGTGACTTAATGATCCACTTAATAAAACTTTATACCCACAATAAGGACATCGTTCTTTGTTAGTGCAACACATTTTTTGAATTTATGTCCATAGGAGTCGCTATCTCATGAACTAATTGAGATAAGAATCTCATAAAGGCCCCATATTTTGCTGTCTCGAAAACAGCAAAATATGGGTATCCTTGTTTGCTACAGACTATGACTCAAACCGATCCATTGGTTTTCTAGATTGCACGACTTCTTCTCCATCATTCATTAGCATTATACTAATACTACTACTACTACAACTTCTTTGTTTTCAAGCAGAAGGATACATTGCTGCAATGTTAGTAAAAACTAGAAATTTTGAGGCGTGTCCAATGAGGCTGCCCATTTGTGAATGTGGCATCCCAGAGGGTGGTTAACAGTGTCACCACGTACTTTGATGTATGTGATTACCTGTTAAAGTGAAGGATTATGAGCTGGAGCAGGTGGTCAGCAGCAAAGGAGTGTCCTCTCACCATCCATCTTCTCTGTACTGCTCACACTTCCAGTATCAGTCGTCTTCTTCACAACTGATTCAGCAGCATCCTCTTGAGTCTGAGACTTCTTCAGTTGGTTCATAAGTTAAACACACACTACTACTTATATTTGTTTTCATGCTGACAACCTGCTCCAGCCCATAATCCTTCGGTGTGGTTCAATGTGTCGTGTTGGCCATGCCTTATTACTGTTGCTCAACATGACCATATTAGCTCTTTATTTGCTCCATCACTGAGTCTGAGCTACATATAGGCCGCCAAAAAAAAAGGGAATCTCAGCACTTGCAAGATATTGTGCTGCAGAAAAGAACCCATAGTTGCCTTTTAGTGTTTGGTGGTGTTTGGTGACACAAACGTCAGTGGAAAAGCATAAACGGCGACAACAACGTATGTCCTATAGCTACAGCACGTACGTAGTTGTTCCACAGAAGCATAAATCAGACTTAAAGCAGACAGCCCATGTGTGCTTGTTCTGTTTTGGAGTCCAATACACAAGTTTAGCTTTCTCTCGACATCATTGACAATGTTGTTTTGTGTTGTAGCAATCAAAGCCTTCAACACAACTGCTTGTTCAAAATCAATGTGTCCAAACTTTTGACTGGTACTGTTCATCAGAGAGCGTCCCAGAAACAATAAGTCACATACAAAAGGTTCAAACACAAATAAGTCTCTTCAACCATGTAGGGGAGACAACAATAAATGCGGCAACCGTCTCTTCTTTGGGCTTGAAAATAATACTGGCCTTTGAGAAGCTCATCTACAAAGTAAAACAACAAAAGGAATCTTTGTCACAAAAAAGAATATTATAACTCATCGTCAACTGAATTTTGTACAAAAGTGACCTTTGTAGTAGCCTGGAAACACTTATTTTGATATGTCAGTCATTCTTAATCATCAAAGTTTTATTATGAATAGGCATTTGATTTTTGTTTTTCTTTTAAGAAAAATCCCAAGTTTGTATATTATAAATTACAGTTCAGTTATAGTTGAGTCGAAAAGATCATGATTCTCTCGTCATTATTCTGTTATCTGATGATTGATTTATATGAATTAAAATGTGGTGGTTTGGTTCTGTTCTTTCAGTCCTTCCATGTGCAAATGTGGCAGAGATACTGTAACAGCATTGATAATGACTGTTATAAAAATGACTAAGTCTGGAGCGATGTTAGAGGTGGGTTTTAAGGCAACTTGCACGAAGATGACAAAGGTAGGAGAGTTAAGAAGATAAAATATCGCCCTCTATATGAGATTTGTTAATACCCAGAGGCCTCACAGCTGTGTAGTGTAGTGAGACGGGAGCAGAGCTTGATACCATGACATGTGTGAATTAAGGTTTTTCTGAATTTATTAGAAAAAAATTGGATTGAGTTTGAATTTTTAAAAAAAGTGCAATTAGCCATGAAAACTGTTACTGGTACATCTGCAGGGAAGTCATTTTAAATTATCCACATGACATCCAACTTTCTCGTTTAAAACAAACTTGTTGCTTTTATTTTATTTATTTATTCATTTTAACTTTATACTGGCCAAAATACCATATTTGGCAACTTCAGTCGACATGTATACAAAAAAGAAATAAAACCTTCAAAAAAAATTCAAAATGTAAAAAAAAAAAAAAACTAGAAAAGCACTAGGAGAGCGCAGACCTCCGCCAAGTGCAACAATTCCCCCATATAGTGATTTACAGATTGTGATAAAACAGTCTTCTGGATCAGATCCAGATCAGCCTTTGAAATTTGATAGAGGTTCCCATTGTCAATCCCTGAGTCAAATTACTTCAGTTTTGGGCAATAATTAACAGAGATATTGAGAAACAAAATTTTTGGCCCCATATACCACAATGTTATCGAAAATTTGAAAGCGATCCAAAATCCAGGATTTCTTCCAGATCACACCCAAAATGAAATCAGTTCTTCCTGTTCACATTTCTGATTCCTAACTTTTGGAGTTATCTTGAACACAGAGGGACAAACAAACAAACAAACAGATAAACGCCAGCAAAAACATAAACTCCTTGGCGGAGGTAAAAATGAAGAAAAAGTTTTGTAATAACTTCCAATAACTCTCTGGGCAGTATTTCATTGAGGGTCCTATGAAATGATTAAGGAGAAACTAATTTTCAATTTTTTTATAATTTTCCTACTAATTTTATGACAATATCAACCAACAGTTTTTTGGGGGGTTTTTTGTTTTGTTTTTTTTTTTTCTTTGAACTAAATGGGGAAAGAACAAAGGAAAATTTATACGGTGGTAGGGGGGATTGGAAGAGATAATACAAGGTCAGAAAAATAGATTTGGTCCATTATAAGAATATTAGAGAGAACTACAAGGTCTGCCACACCTCCTCAAAGCTTATCAGAAAACCTGTAATCCGCCTATAAGATTAAGCTCAGACACTCCATGACCAGCGCTTTAAACCAGCGATAACTGTTGTAAACAGTGAGGGAAGTCCCACCTTTCTAACACGTTACACTTACCCAGAGTGCTGTTTTGCAGTGAGGAGCCGTGCCCTCTGCATTGAACCCCGTCTAATGAAGAACTCAACTCTAACACAGTATAGATCATTTTGGCATCTCATTGCTTCTAGCAGGGGCTCCGTTGCCATCTTAAGTAAGAAAAGTTGGACAAGGAACAGCCTCGCCTGGTTCCCCGTCCCAGATCACTGAAGCACAACCAATGGCTAACACTTGCTGTGGTGATGGGGCTTATAGGATCAACTTACACCATGCTTTGGGGAATTTTGAAGTGACAAGAAAAATTATGTCCAATGCCTCCAGTCGGCATCAGTCTAAAGAGTAAAGAGATGATCTTGTAGTGCAGCGACCGCGAGGAAGTTGATGTGTTCAACAAGGGTGCTCCTTCATTCATTACTGTAACCCAAAATACAAAGCTATTTCCAGCTTTCCCTAAAGCAGTCCTTGCAACACAGAGATTTTGCTGACTGCAGTAGGGGCTAGGCTGAAATATTGGTCTTGCAGATTTTTTTACTATCTCCTCTTGGGACTGGCACGACACTGCTGCTGTGCAGCAGCAAACGTAACTGGGACATATTCAGTTTCAAAGACAATCGGAGAGGCACATATTTAACTTTTTTAGCGCAATTAATTTGAAAAAAAAAAAAAGCCATGAGACAAAAACAGAGAAGCATGAAAAGGCTGCATTAAACAAGTTCAATTACTAGAACATGCACCCGAGACGCCACAATTGGCGACCCCCGATTCGTTCTAACGAGACTTCAGCACCTATTCTGAAACTTTTAGGTGATTAACATTCACGTGCACAATCACCGACGCCCTCTCTCTCGTACACACTGACAAGAAACACCAGTGAATAATTGCACACCAATTATTATGGCTGTTTGGTGCCTGTAATCAGATTGCCTTGCAATTATTACACTGTAATCGCAAAATAATCACCTAGAAATCCCCGTGGCACTCCAAAGTGTGGGTGTACACTACGATTGGAGTGCACATATTTACATATAGATGTATACGTTTCTGGATGCATGGGGTTTATTTTTGCAAAGCGAGGGAGTGCTGTGAATCTATATTAGGATCCCTGGTGTAACTCTGTTTCCCTCTTTCATGTCTTATTCTTATCATGTCTTATCCTGTCTCCAGCTGTCGATCTTTCACACTCCCAGCTTTAGTACACATACATACACTAACGCCCTATGAAATCTGCCACGTCTGCCACTTTTTCCCTCCCTCTTCCTCTGTCCTCTTCTTCATCAATGTTTTGTCAGCTCCCTTCATCTTCTTGGTTCATCTTCAGAGCTGCCGAGTAAACAACTGACTGACTGCTGTCACAGCATGTTACCCCCCCCCCCCCCCATCCCTCCACAATACACACAGAAAGGAACAAACTACACTTTGCTGACCTCCACAAAACAAATACACACAATGCTGAGGACTGCTGTAGCCTCTACAGTGGCTCACGCGCACACAGTGATCTGACGCCACAGAAAATATCTGTGTGCAGACTGTCAGGGCTTACAGCCTCGGGTGAGTTGGATCCAGAAGCACACGGAGACAGAGATGGACAGATAGACCACAGCAGAGACAGACACACACACACACAGCGAGCTGTCATCGCCGCAACGACACACAAACACTGCCGAGGAAGAGGAATGGTGGGAAAGACTGGCGTAAATGGAGAGATCCAAAGAGATGAGGAAAAGAAGGATCCCTATATGCTGGTCTCAAATGGATTCTTCACTCATCTTTAGGCCCGTCAGTCTGTAAATATTTGTCAACATCCAATGTGACGCATTTTTCAACTAACATTTGAGGGATAAACAGAGAAACTGACAACATTTTGATCTCTCGACATCACTCGGGCGATTTCGCAAACTGATCTGAGGCTGTTTTCACAAAACTCCACGTTCTCAGGACTACAGGGACCAAGCTTTTAAGATTCAAATCAAAACAGACAAATGATCCATCTCCCACTGTGGATTCTCCTTTCGTGTCTTCTGTCACTCATTTACTCAGTCTTAAAAACACAGCCATTTACAGCTAACCTGATTTGATATAGTTTTCAATAACTTTAGTGAGTTTTTACTGACTTTGGACATATTTAAAAACAAAAACAACAACAAAAAAAAACAACCTGGGACAAACAGTGACTATGAAAGCCAGACACTGAGCATGTCTGGAGTGTGCGTTTTCAGCATAGACTGTATAAAAAGAACTGAACAAAGCCTCGATGCTGTCACTCATAGGGTTTATAAAGACAGCTTTTGAGGCCGCGTTTTGTCAGGGTCATCAGGGTTCTGGATGACGCCATTTTGGCAGGACCTGACTCTGCTCAATCTAGTTAATCCAAAATGAGCAAACGGCCAGAACACGCAAGCTCGGCAACTGGTTAAATCACACCTAACTGACCTCTGTCACCGTCAAGCTTAGTTCATGGTAACGTATGATGACCTGTCATCTTACACTCAGTGTAGGTTAGGTCTTTATTCGCAGCCCAGAAGTCAAATCCCTGGACATCGCAAAGTAGCTAAAGTGACAGGTAGCCTCTTGACAGGCAGCTGCTGTCTCTGCTCCAGGTGAAAGGCCATGAACCACTTGGCAGCCTTTCAAAGCCAATCCAGAACTGCTCACAGCACTGTGTTTAGTTAATCTTTAAAGTCCAACAAGCCATATAATCTTTAAAATAAAAAAAAGAGTGCCCTTTCTTAGCTCTTGATTCACAGCTCAGACTTGAATTCACAAAAAAATGCAAACTGCTAAGTAGCTAAAGTGATGACAGGAAGCTCTTAGCACCACATACTCAGATGCAGCAATTACTCAAAAATAAAGAAAATAATAATAATTTCCTGCAGTTATACATACATTTTCTGCTTTATGCAATTTTTTTCTGATGAGGTACATAGATCCCCCACCCACCCCTGTCAGATGTCATGGATGCAAAATTTAGTTTATTTAGATTAAAACCGCTTTCTTTACCGGCCAGCAAATAAGCCTTAATTCTGCTGCCACGTTGAACATTTTAACAGGGCGGATAATGGAGACTTACTCAATTTTGGAGCCAGTCAAAGAACTTCCACAATAGTGACGCCTTCAAAAACAAGAGGGTGGTTGGTTTTGATGTTTCAAATGTGTTGCTGTCACTTAAAGTTATACATTTCTACTACAGAGCATATAAGCCTGACTCACAGTCCAAAAATATTGCGTAATTCACACTACCTTTAACAGTTCCTCAGCTGAAGCTCTATCTGACACAGTGTTAACTTCAGGCTATTTAAGGTCTCCTTTCTACATAGCCACTTTCCCCTGACTGGCAGACCTCCGGAAATCTTCAGAGAGGCTTCACCTAATCTTTTGTGAACAGATATCTTCTTGCAAGCAGAAACCAAATTGGCCTTTGAAATGAATTGGCAAAAAACACCTGCTGAAGCCCAAATCACAGCAGGATGCTTTCATCTGGTAAACAATGTGATCAATACCTGCTTATTGCATGAAATGAGCAAAGATTCAGTCTTTTATTTTCAAGCATGTCTCCTTGAATGCCTTTTTTAGTGTGCATAAGGGAGAACTGACTAGTAACACGATCATTTCACTCTCAGCTAGCCATATTACCGGTGTCATGGCTCTGAAACATGAATCCTGAAGCATGACAAGAGCACAGAAAAAAATGCACATAGAAAATCTGATCCTTGTCTGGATGCAGAGTGACAAAAACTGAAAACTCAACTCCACAGATCCGCAACCGCACAACAATGACAGGAATAAACATGAAGCAAAGCCGATGACATATTACAAAATATGACAATAACATTTGCACTGTAAGTAATTTTAAAAAGAACATGAAATACTGCTTTTGGTAAAATTAATGTTGGAAATGAGGCAGTGGCATTTATGACTATGAGCCATATTAATTATGTGCCCTGGTGCTTTCAAATGGCTGCTGGGATTTAATGAACTGAGAAAGAGGATTGTTCACAGAGTATAAAGCTGCTACGACAGGTAATGTAAGCATAGCCTTATGCTATTTCGGAAGAATGAGCATCACTCTGTTTCTGCTTTGCAGCTGATTTTGTTACCTTAAATCACCAAAGCACATAAATCTTGCAACAGCAATAGATGTTTGAAGATGTCCGTTCTGTTAACTCTCAAGCCCATTATGCGTGGATACAAAAATTTATGACATGAAATTGATCCTTCTGTGGTCCAATAGTCTCCAGTCACTGAAATGACTACATGCGCATACACTAAAGCTAAAAAAAGAAGGACAAACCTGTACTTGTCGATTACACATGCTTGCATGCCAGTGTGAAATCTGCAGCCTGCAATTTACCCAAGGACTGAACTTCCTCAGTAGCTTCCCTGGAGGTTTAAACAACAGCTTTCCAGCTCTGTGCTTGGTTTAGTTCTCCTAAAATTGTAGGCTTTAGCCACTGAACATCAAAAGTACACCAAAGTGCGCTACCAGCTTTGTGTTGTTGTTGTTATATCCTAATAGTGGATGACAGGCGTTGGACTTACCTCTCAATGGTTTCCTCTCTGTTCTGCTATTACTCAAGCCCATTTACTGTACATTTAAAGAATGAGCGATGATGAAAACTTCATCACCATGATGATTATAGTTTTCTGTACAGCATATGCCATCAAGTCTCAAAAGCATGTATAATATGGAAAAACCAATGCACATCTTCGAAGCTAAATTCCATGTAGTGATTAGTTCTTGCTTAAAGGGCAAAGACATGGGAAAAAAACTGTGCGTGACCAGAGGAAAAGGCAGGTCTTACCAGTTTCTCTGGAAATATGGATGAAGGCCTCAACACCACTCTCTCCATAGTTGCCCTCCGAGGCAAGAGTGGACACGTAGTTCCACTCCATCGCAGTGACGATGTCCATCATGGCCTGGGCCTGGTAGGAGTCCGGTGGCACCACCCGGGAGAAGAAGTCATAGCGAGTGTTGTCACTTAGTTCAGGGGCTGTGGAGGCATAGCTGATCTGAGGGATCTGGAAAAGTCAAGGAGAAAAGAAGATACAGATTAAAGAAACATAAGGGGATAGGTCAGCAGTATATGGTAGACTTTCAATAAGACCCTTCCTAATAAGGAAGGATTTTCTGCTCAAAAATGAAAAACCCTAATAAAATGACTATCTATCTGCAAGGACAAGATGCATTTGAATAAATCTGGTATCAAAAATAAAAGGTAACAATAAAAATAAGTATTCATATTTCCAGGTCAGAGTAAGTGAAGACTGTACCCCCATAACTTTAAATACATTCATAAATAAATAAATCTGATATAATATTATACTTTTAGACAGCATATGAGTGAAAATATTTTAGAAATCCATTCTATAACATGAATGTATGTCACAAAACCTGATTTATTTGATGTTCAAATCGTAAGACCAGTTCAGGCCTTGTATTGAAAAGTGTCCACGCAAAGACTGGCTCTGATCTGGTCTTGGATACTCGAATCCACATTCTCTTCATATTCTGAACATGAAAGCTTCCTGGGATGGACTCAGGGACATACTAATAAACTAATGCCACCATAGGCAATGACTTATTGATTTATTTGATTTTGTGCATGAATGGCCACAATTAAGCTGTCTGTGATTTAATTTCTTGTGGTGGATCTTTCCTTCCATTATTTGAACCCTAAATTGTATTGCATAAGTGTGGATCTTCATCTGATTTTCACCTGTTCATCTAGTGCTTGAAAGTGAAAATTACATTTATATGTGTATATATAGAGCGGGAAGGTCAGATCAGATCCCTGAAGAGGCATTTGGATATTAATTTTAATGTCAAGAATGACCACACATACTGAGTACCAGCCATTTGTCTTAGAAGGCATGTTGATGACAGGCCTAAATGGATAGTTCCTTTTAACTGTTGATTACCTCTTCAGCATGTGTGTGGTGCTTGCACAAAGCAGTATCTCAGGAGTTACTTTACCATTTTAAGTAATTAACATCTCTATGGAATCCTCACAGCCAATAGCATCAATGCTACTCAAGGCATTGTCCAGCCAGAGTTTATGTATACTTCCAAGGGAGACAATCATTTTGATTTGACATAGAGACTTGAGATGAAATGAATTGAGTGTAATTTTGCACTGGAATATGATTTATGATAGTTTAACACCAAAGGGAAGGCCCAATTTCGAGTCGTATTCCAGAAAGTAAAGTTTTTTTCTTTTGTTGTTGTTTTTTTCCTTTGCTGGCTCAGGGGGAATTTGTGGTAGTTGAGTGGCAATTCTTACACCATTAAAATCTGTTGAGTCTTAGTTTCAAACTCATAATGGGTTTGTTTTTGAAAATATAGAGGTCAGGAATATATTTTCTTTATCAACTGCCATATAAAATGATAAGCGAAACAACAAGGTACAACCAAAAATGTCAAAAGACAAGTTATGCTGTTATCAGTTTCCAATAACCTTGACATGTTTATGCATATTTATGATGGACGCATGTGTAGAGAAAGAGCAGTAACTGCCACTTTGCAGACAAAAAAAAGATAATGGACAGATATAGAAACAAGAATGGCAGGTAATTGGGAATATAAATATGCAATGACAAAAGTAAGGAACGTGTAAGTTGTTAATGCAAAGCTTTAAAACAAAAATGTTTAAAAAAAACATGACAAGAGTGAAGGATTAAGGATGGAGCAAGAAAGAAACAAGACAGACAAAAAGACAGAGAAGAAAAAGCACAAAAGGCATAAAGGAGGTTCACAGAATGACAGAAAACACACACATAAACACACACACACATGTGCTGATGGTGATTGGTAACAAAGCAGGCCAAAGGTGTGCAATGGCTGACAGGCAGATTGATTTATTTCCCTGATACAGGGGGACATCAAGAAAGGATCCTGCACTTGCCAACATTCACTAACACACAATTAGATTTTGGAACACGTCATTTGCATTCATTACGAGACTTTCCATCTCTACCAAAACCTCAGGGGTATCAGCTATTTGTCTTCTAAAAAAGACACATATACACAAGTGTCTACAATTGTAAAACACAGCAAAAGCAGTTGGTGGAGTTTGAAGAGTTTGAACACAGAAAATGTCTGCGTTGGTCTGTTGTGTGTGACTGGAACATTTCATCACTGTCTTTATTTCCTTTAGGTGTCATCCAAGGTTTCCGTCTCCCCACATCTACAGCTGTCCTTTCTCATTTTAATAGCTGAAGCACCAATTCTGCAAGATTTTGACTCTTCCAAAGGTTTGCTGTAAGGTGTGAATAACCCTGAATTTGAAGATTTTCTTGCTTCAGGAACTTATTCATTTGGGTTGAGGCAATTCTTAAAGCTAAGGCTTTATCTGATCATTATCCAGTGACTTCAGTTCAAATAGGCCTAGAAAACCAAGGTTTTGATTGTAAGCAACATTGTAAAATCACCTAAAGCACTTTACTATGCAGTACACTTGGCATAAATTTATTTAACAAGATTATATCTAATGAAGTGAGTTAAAATAAACACAAGAAACTCGTGGTCCAATTAAGGAGAAGCACTCGATAAATGACCTTAGCACAACTTCAACCGCTTCAGTGTTTTCTTTAGTTAGTCCCACGGCACCTCCACAAGGCTAAACGGTGATCTCTGGCCATCCCAGAGTCACTCCCCAAATGCCAGCTCTCATTGCTGCCACCAACACAACAAAGTCACCTAAAAAAATGGCTGCCACAGCCAAACCACCATCACCACCAGAGAGGGCAAGGAAGAGGGGTAGAGCCAGGGAGGTCCATCTGATCAAATCGGAACACTCCCCCGCCAGGATTGGGATGTACACCCTGCCTTGCATAACTCTCAGCTCAAGCATGCTTTCTCCATCAACGAATCAACCTCCATTATCTTGCATACAAGATGGCTAACAGAGCCAAACCAGTATCACCACCAGAGAGGGCAAAGAAGAGGAAGCAAGGCCAGGAAGGTCCATCTGATTGGACAGGAACCAACTCATTATTTCTCCTGATTTAAATCCACCGACTGCATCTGGCTGCCTCATCAGGACATTTATTTTCCAATCTTCCTCAAACTCTTCCACTGTATTTCCAGTTCCCCCATTAATGAGGTGGTTGATCTTGCTATGAAACCCCTATATCCCACTTAGACTGAATGAACCCTAAACTCCCATCCTCACTGCTCAGCTTTTGTCCCCAAGTCTGCATATCTAAGCTTTTTGCTTTCATAGGCTTCTTCCACTGAGTCTTTCCAGGGAACTGTCAGCTCAATGAGATAAACTATCTGCTGACTAACTAACCACAAAATTATGTCAAGTCTTAACCTAGTACAAACTATTTCCCAATCACCAGCAGCTTCTAAACATCTAAACTCTCGGTTCCTTAACTTATCAAGTAAGAGCATTTGACAGTAGGATGTCCAAAGGTTTTTAAGTAATTTTACTGAATCTACCACATACTTGTTCATTTACAAAGAGTTGAAATGTCATTCAAGTTTCAACATCTCTTTTAACAATTGATAATTAAAATCACCATTGTAAAACCCTAACATATGTACATCATCTGAATTTATTTGGTGTGAGATTACTTTCCTGACATTTAATTGAAAGTTAAAGGTTCTGAGATCACATGAAAAAATGTATTTCATACTATGTCTTTCTGCTATTATGCATATAAAAAGATGAATAATGTCAAATACAATGTGCTTTTTGACATTTCAAAATGAACCTTTTCTCTTGTGTTCCTTAAATCATCTGAACCCCTCTATTATATACCCATGGCCTCTGTCTGTAAATCTAATGTTGACATATGAGTCAGAACTCACTCATGGTCATTTTCATACTCATACTGACTCACTGCTGTGGTGTTTTTTGAGAATTACCTCCATGTCATTCTCTTGTCTAACATCCTGCAGCTCGCTCTGCAGTGTGGAAATTGATGTCAAAATAGAGTCACCACATATTTTGAGTGTAGTTGGGCAAACAGTCACTTCTGGGATAGGATGTTTCCAAACTGCATCACAGCGCTTCTGCTTGGCGCCACTCTCATCGACTACAATGGCAGCGATTCACAGAGTCGCTGGTGTGGCTAGTCGCAGCTAGCATGAAGCATTTCCACACCTGGTGGGACCAAAGCGGCAACATTCCAACTTCAGGCTGAATCAATCTGGGCTACCAGAGTACTGTGAAAATGGTATCCATTAGGCGGCAGCACCAGTCAAAACCACTACCATTTGGGGCTTTTGGAAAATACGATAACTCTTGGTTTTGAAAAAAAACAATATGGAAGTCCCACTGATTCAGAAGGCACTAATTTAGCGTGAGAAAAAGGACAAACTGGGGGAAGCCACTAGCTCAGAAAGGCGCAGGGCTACAAAGGCCCAGAAGAATGTGAGTTCTGCCCCTTGCAGGTCATATTCCGACAGTAGTTGGTTAGCCCCTATTGTGGAACAAGGAAAACTTGCAGTTCTAGCTAAGCAGCACTTTTGCTACTTTTGCCACTTTTGCTAACCATGTGCCAGCTAAAAGCAACAGTCATTTTGATGTCACCACAGAATCAACATTTGAAATGCAAATTTTTGCCCGCAGATCCACAACTCCTATGATGTGGCTTGGCTTTAAAGAGTCAGGAGCTGCACTGGATTATTTTAAAACCCTTCCAAGCGGAAGCCTGCTGGGAGCCACAGTCAATCAGCCCACAATTTGTGGGCCGACACCAGTATGCTTGCCCGACTGTAACAAGTCTAACCCGTGAGCAGCAGGCCAAGCGACAAGGGGTCCCAGTGGAGCTCTCTTAGTCCTGGTTTCAGCTCTGGCAGCACTCATTTTGGGTTTCATTAATGGCACAAGTAGTAGAAGTGACACTTGACAAGAGGACGTTTCTACAAATTTTGTCAGAATAAATTTAAAGTAATATAATTTACCACCACAGCTTAGCAATAAGCAAAACCTGCCCATTTAAAATATCTAACAGTGACTTAGATAAAGTGGGAATGTTCCAGTTGGCTTTTCAGGCCTGCTTGTTCCACCCAACTGCAACGTGACTCCATGCAGTACGAGAGGGAAAGAGGCTTCGAGAGAACTCTTCATCACACAGGCTTGTCCAGTTTTTTCTCATACAGTCTATAGGTGGGAACCAGGAGTATGAGCTAATACTGGCTAAAATATGCTGTAAATCCAAACAAGTGGCAACTCACAAAATTGGGAAGAAATGTGATGCTGGGAGAAAGCCATGAAACACAGGAGTCTCGCAGGAAAACCAGGAGGTTTGGCAGTATGATCTACACGATAACATCAAATGCCAAATCTTTTGAAACTAAGCGTGACTGAAAACTGAGGCAGGCACTGCACTCACAGTCCATAGTTTTTTTTCTCATTCAAATACTTGCAACGGTGAGGTGTGGATTTAGAAAAAAAAAAAAGTTTGCATGGGCTTGGCAGCAACAACACAACAGTCTCTCCTGCAGTCACTGTTGCCATGACAGTGATCTCGATAACAAAGAAAATAAGCTGGCTTTAAAGCACGTTCATCTATGGACAGAATATGAACCAGAGTATAATCAAAATAACTAAAAATCAACTGATCTGTACAATGTAGATTGCCTGGAATGTGCAAATAGTTTGTGTCTCACCTTCATGACAGATATCACTGGACAAGTCCAAATGGAGGTCATCTCTTTGGAATTAAAGTATTAAATTCCAGAACAAAACCATTTTGTGTTTGTAGACCTGATTTCTTAAAAATTCTCCTCTCTTTGTGAACTCAGGAGTTTACGTGTGGAACATTGCAAGCAATGCCATTTGTCTCGTCAGGTAGAAGAACACAATGAGAAACTTTTATACAATCCAGGATGTGTATGTATAATTCATAGAGGATAGAGATAAACATATCAAAGCTCGGCCAGCGGATAGAAACAGCAGAGGGAACAACTGGCGTGCTTGTGGCTCTGCATTGTAAATGTGCGCCAATATCTGTGTGTGTCTCTGCTGTTTCACTTGTCCTTTCCCTTTGTGTACATTCAAATACGTGAATATCCATTTCAAAGAAGAAGAAATGCACGGCTGCAGTAATATATGAGATGTTTGTCTGTTTACAACAGCAACAGGAAAGAAACCCTCTGACCTGTGCAAATCTGATACTTTGATCTTTTGTTATTTCACTCCTCAGCTGAAAAACAGACCAGCATGGACACAAAGGCACTCTTCTACAATGCATCGTGATTTTCACTATATCATTATTGAATAAAGGATGAAAAAAAAAAACTCAACCAATAAGAGGTAGAGCCACAGCCAGATTCAGTGACACCAAGTATTATCTGCTCATACTACACATCCATGCACATGTTTCCTTGAAAAACTACCTCTCAATACTTTCACACAGTCTCACATCAACTGATCTGCCAGAAATACTTGCAGAGTGGGTATAAACATAAGAACCTACTTAAAGTGAGCAGATTTAATGTCATGTAATATTTGAGAGTTGTAAATCATTCATGTGCTTTGAGTTGCTTGCAACTCGGGGAGTTTTTTAAAAGCAAGTGGACTCGGAGTTAGAGGTGAGAAATTAACAGCTTGGTTCACCCACACCGCTGGGGAAGAAGATTATTCCTCCAATCCCCTTAATTCCATTTGCTCTAATGAATGTGTGAGAGTAAGCGAGAAGGAGAGAGACGGAAACAGAAGTGTGTGTGATGAAATAGAACGGGCTGATGTTTTTTTTTTCAATTAACACTTTCTAACTCTCACACACTTATCAGTAAGGTAATATACTGTTCCTGTGGCTTGATACACAATTGCTAGTCTATATATATTCAGGTGCTGATCATCCTTCCATCCTTCATCAGTTCAAGCCCCTAGAGTCACACCATCTGCACCAAGAATGTGAGGTGATAAGTCCATCACTTGGGACCAGGTCAAAATCTTAGCAATAGTTATTGGAAAGATTGTCACCAATTCTAGCAGAGATACTCATATTCTCAACTGAATAAATCCTTATGACTTTGATTAGGGCTGTGGAATTGACTGTGTAGGTAAATGGCTGAACAATCCCCAGACTGAAGTTCTTGCTAGATAGTGGAACAGCACAGTTGTAAGCAATTCTTTTGGCAATCCAGATCCAAAATGCCCTTCACCTGCCTGTAACAGGAACCAAACAGCTGAAAACCATATATAGGAATCTCATGAACTATGATAGGCCATAGCTCTTGTGGTACAGATATGAACAAATGGAAATAGCTGCCTCAGATAGGTATGAGAATTATGGCAAATGGAATGTTGCTAAGTCCTTAATATGCAGGCTGTTGTAATTAAGAGCACCTAGGTAGTCTTTCTCTTAGTAATAGCCTTCTCACACAGAAGTGCTGCAGCAAGGTTTGATTATGGGTGTTTCTGGCGTGCAATCGTCATACCTTGTCCAACAAATCAGTTCTTTCTGCTCAGTCAGCTAGTCAGCTGGTGTTTTCAAACAGACCCTTCCCCATGTATGATTACTATTTTCAAGCTCTAGCTGTTGTAGTAGCTGCAATTTGACTGGCTGATGCTCACACGTGAAAAATAACTTTTGGTGAAAGAAATGCCATGTACAAACCCACAATTCTTGTTCGGCAACTTTTAGAGTTGCTGTCTATTGACTTTGAATTGGAGGATGTCAAGGACACTGCCAGCATGTATGTGTGAGCGAGGGATATATCTGGGACTTTACCAAACATATTGGCTTATATTTTTCCAGGGAGGATGATGCTAAAAGGACTTTAAGCCAATTTTCAGACTGTGGGGAGCAGCCTTATACCAAAGTTACGGCTGTCAAGAAGATGACAACAACAAAGAAAGGAGGAGAGGAAGAAGTAGAAGAAAAATAAGAGACGGAAGAAGAAAAAAAGAAGAAGACAACGATGGTGACATTTTTGTGATAATGCCATCTGCATCACTGATTTCCTTTGTGTAGGCTTTTGGGCATCTTCATGAGATTAACTACTGCTAAACAGAATCCTTTTCAAAGATGTCTTAGCGAAAATACGCTATGCCTTCTGGATAGCTCTGACTCCCAAGGATGGTGCCTGGAGAATCTCAATATTGAGGACAATACAGCCCTCAAACTTGTCCCTCAACTTGATGTTCTGAGGAGTGCATATTTTTGAGATTGGGGGTTGAGATTGAGGGTTAGGGGAGGAATTGGAATTCATCCTAAAACTGGATTAAAAATGGATCTACACATTGCCAAACACACTCAATGTACACTTTATTAGGTACACCTTGCTAGTAACAGATTGGACCCCCTTTTGCCTTCAGAACTGCCTTAGTCTTTGTTGCATAGATTTAACAAGGTACTGGAAACATTTATCAGAGAGTTTGGTCCATATTGACATGATAGCATCACATAGTTGCTGCAGATTTATCGACTGCACATCCATGATGCAAATCTTCCTTTCCACCACATCCCAAAAGGTGCTCTATTGGATTGAGATCTGGTGACTGTGGAGGCCATTTGAGTCCAGTGAACTCATTGTCTCGTTCAAGAAACCAGTCTGAGATGATTTGTGCTTTATGACATGGCGCATTATCCTGCTGGATGTAGCCATCAGAAGATGGGTCCACTGCAACAATACTCAGGTAGGCTGTGGCGTTGACACGATGCTCAGTTGGTACTAATGGGCCCTATGTGTGCCAGGTAAATATTCCCCACACCATTACACCACCACCACCACCCCGAACCATTGATACAAGGCAGGATGGATCCATGCTTTCATGTTCTGACGCCAAATTCTGATACTACCATCTGAATATCGCAGCAGAAATTCAGACTCATCAGACCAAGCAACATTTTTCTAATCTTCTATTGTCCAATTTTGGTGAGCCTTTGTGACTTGTAGCTTCAGTTTCCTGTTCTTAGCTGACAGGAGTGGCAACCTGTGTGATCTGCTGCTGCTGTAGCCCATCCGTCTCAAGGTTCGACGTGTTGTGCATTCAGAAATGCCCTTCTGCATACCTCATTGTAACAAGTGGTTATTTGAGTTACAGTTGCCTTTCTATCAGCTCAAACCAGTTTGGCCATTCTCCTCTGACCTCTGGCATCAACAAGGCATTTGCACCCACAGAACTCACCGGATATTTTCTCTTTTTCGGACCATTCTCTGTAAACACTAGAGATGGTTGTGCATGAAAATCCCAGTAGATCAGCAGTTTCTGAAATATTGAAATACCAGTCCGCCAGGCAACAAGAACCATGCCACATTCAAAGTCACTTCAATCACCTTTCTTCCCCATCCTGATGCTCGATTTGAACTGCAGCATGTCGCCTTGACCATACATACATGCCTAAATGCATTGAGTTGCTGCCATGTGATTGCCTGATTAGAAATGTGCGTTAACCAGCAGTTGGACAGGTGTACCTAATAAAGTGGCCGGGGAGTGTACATGGGACTGTACACTGGTAATGACCAGGGTCACAGAAATGTTTGTTTTCCATCTTGACGGCGTGACGAAAGGAAATGTCAAAAACAAAAATTCTTATTGTCTGAGATGGACACTAAGGTAATAATCATGCTATGAGGTGGATGTTGCCCATTAACTGGCCACTTTCATAACAGTTCCAGAGTGATTTGTGATTTTTTTTTCTTCTTTGACATTGAGAGTCGCTGTGATATTGCTATTTTGAGATCCCTAAAATTGCTTTTTGGACATCTGATAATAAAGCTTTGTTGAATTTTCCATCCTTTCCCCAAGGATCCGTTTTACAATGCATAAAATGTTAAAGGCTTTCCAGACAATAGAGCGTAGCTCCTTGAGGCAAAATAGTCTAAGCATTTGGTCCCCATATCTATTAACTAAAACCCACAAGAAACCAAAACTCCTTCCTAGACCAACAAAACTAGACTAGTCCATCTCAGCTGTGACTGCCGTTGAAAAACAATTTGACTAATCTTGGTTCTTTCTCTCTGGTATAATTTGATCAAATTTCTACTTTAGTTCAATAACTATTGAGAAAGCATTAGCTAATATGTTTTCCTTCATTTAAACAATCAATGCAGAGTCGCAGGTTCACAAAGTTTCATTTTGTTGGATAGTTCTTTGAAGTTTGCTTTTAAGTATACCTCTAGCCATTCATGTTTGTCACAGGGTTTTTCTGAGTAACTGCAGGGATGAAGCCAATACAAAGCGAAGTAAGCCAATATCCTAGAACTCTTGCAACAACAGACAGTCAGGTCTGTGCCGTCTATTCATTAATGGCTTTGGCGATAGAAGGGAAAATTTCATCCCTCAGTATAGATCAGACTGAATCCCAGAGGGCTGAGCAGACAACCAATGGCTGGATTTCCACCTTAACAGACTTAATGATCCAAGCCAGTGACTTTTTGTGTTCATCTTTCCAGCCATAGGTTTTGCTCTGCCAAATATATAAAGCTTCAGACTAATGGAAATCTTCCTGGTTAGTACTTCTGAAAGATCATCAGCTTGAGTTAACAGAACCTTTGAATGGCTAAAAACAATCTCTGTAAAGGTCTGTGGGACATTGTTGATACTTAAGGGGTCCAATCCAAAAAGAATCCTTTAGAAGGAGACAGTCTTGTGTTTCTGGTGTCATGTAGAGAGCTGACAGAGGCACAATTATGACCTAAACTGGCCCTTGAGTGTGTTTGTGTGTGTGTCTGGCGGTAATGGAGCTGTCGGAGGCCAAAGCCAGAGCATTAGGTTGATAGATGGCAGTAGTGTGAAGGTAATTAACCCCAGTACATTACACACAAACACATCATGTCTGTATCTTACACACATACAGAGAGACGAAACAAATATGTAATATACAAACCCACAATGGTCATTGTGAGTCAAGTGTACGGTAGCTGGCCAGGGATCATGGTGGCAATTAAATGAAATAAACACAATCATGTTTCCATCTTACTGTTGACTCCAAGGAGCACAAAAAGGTTTTCTGCACTAGTTTGTTATAGAATGTGATCCGATCTTCATTTCAGTC
Source organism: Hirundichthys speculiger (assembly GCA_018398805.1). Lineage (NCBI taxonomy): Eukaryota > Metazoa > Chordata > Actinopteri > Beloniformes > Exocoetidae > Hirundichthys > Hirundichthys speculiger. The sequence continues at coordinate 4,425,272 of JAGFBZ010000258.1, forward strand.
ACAACAGACACGTAAAATGTGCTGAAACTAATAACACACAAACACAATTTCTTGTGTCTTTATCGAACACACTCATTATTCGTTCACAGTGCTGCAGGAAAATGTAAGTGGACCCTTGGAGTTAATAGCTGGTAAAACGTCTTTTAGCAACAATGACTTCAAGTGAACACTTGGTAGTTGAGGATCAGATGTGCAAAATGTTCAAGAGGAATTTTTGACCATTCCTCTTCACAGAACAGCTTCAGCATAGACACATTAGGGCCGTCTGGTGTGAACATCTCTCGTGGCCATTTGACAGCATCTCTATGAGGTTAAGGTCTGAGCTCTGACTGGGCCACTTTCAGAAGCCACATTTTCCTTTTTCTGAAGCCTTTCTGTGGTGGATTTACTTCCATGATTAGGATTAATGTGTTGCTGTATCATTGACATCGTCAAAGATCCAATTGGCAGACAGCAAGGTTAACATGCAAATTAAATTTCCCATCTGTGATGGCAGGTGCTTTAGGTCCTTATGTGACAAAAAAGCCCAAAGCACAATGTTCCTACCACCATATTCTACTGTGGGAATGAAGTTTTGATGCTGGTAAGTTGTGCCCTTTTAAATCATATACGGTGCCTGAGTATAGTCAAACTTTTGTTTGATCCATTCACAAAAGATTTTCCTCAGTAGCACTGTACATTGCTAACAAGCTCTCTGGAGAACTTCAGGCATGCAGCAATGTATGTATTTATTATCTATCCCAAAATAGAGGACCATTCCCAGCCTGTTCAATGACTTAAACATGATAACGTTATATGCAAAGACGTTTGCCAATTCTAGTGAAGTCCTCAAACCTTTAACTGTTACTCATGTATTCTTACTTTACCTCATTTAGTATACTGCGTTGTGCCTTTGGAGTCATCTTGGCTGGGAGCCCATTTCTAGGAAGAGTAACCACAGTACTACACTGTCTCCACTAATAAATAATTTGTCTAACTATAGACTGAGGGATGCCTAAGCACTTACTACCATCCCTTTCCAGCCCTACACAGATCAGCTACTCTTGATCAATATGTCTTCAGAGATCTTTTTGCGAGGCACGGTTGACATCAGCAGATGCTTCTTATGAACAGCTAACTTATAATGTTTTAGTGTCTTATCGATAATAGCTGCTGGTCACTAGGCATGCAAACTACTGACCCCAATTACATTTTGTTGGAGTAAATAGTCTGTAGGTTGACTTAGTTTTTCTACCTGCATTGTAAATGTTGCATGAGTATGTTCAATACAGACAAGAAATTATTTTTTTGTGTGTATCGGCTTAAGCACAATCTATCTGTTATTGTGACCAAAATGAAGATCTGATCACATTTTGTCATAAATAAATGCTCACAACCAGTTAATTTAAGTGTTTCACATTACTTTTTCATGACACTGCAAATCTGTCCACCAATTTGTGGAAATTTATAGATGCAGGAACAAACTGTAAAATACTGGAATTGGAAGTAATTTTGTAGTGAACAGGACAAACCCACAAAATATGATTATAGTTTCCTTTTCCTGAAAACTGGAATTAAGAAACGATGATAGCATATGACATAAAAACTCAAAGATGGAAGACGCACATATTTTAAATTGATCTAGAAACTTGGTTTAGTCAGTTTGGAGATTTAACGCAGCCCTTTAACAGTCCCCCATGGTCTCTGTTTAATGAGAAGACTGGCACAGAGGGACCCTACCAGGCTAATTTACCAGAGTGAAGACTGCTGGGGCTGAGGCTTAGACGTCTCGTGCACTGGCTAACTCCACCGTCTCTTTTTGAGACCATCGATCTTTCTTCACCTCTCGCTGACTGTTCTTTTGACGGTGTCTTTTTATCTTGCATGTTCCAGATTTAGTGTAGTTCTACAGATTCTTTAAGATTTTTTTTCTTTGCCATGATGTGCAAATAACCAAACAACCAGAAATAATAACATTTCAGAAGACACAGTAACAAGCCAGCTTTTATGAAAGAACAAAAACATAAGCACAAACACCAAAAGCTTACTTTTCTACAAAACATACACACACACACACACACACACACACATAAAAAAACATTTTCTGGAAGGGAAAAAAAAGATTTGTGTGAAAGCATACATTTGTATATTTGTACGTGCGAACCAACTCAAAAACTACACCCTAACAGCTCTGAGACAAGTCTTCAGATCTGCAGGGTATTGTGAGATGATGGATTCAGGACAGAGTAGAATCATCCCCCCCATCTTTATCTCTACCTATCTTTTCTGTGTCATTTTAAATGAATATTACAAAGCTGTTACAACCAGTTTCAAAAAAGCCACACCCCATGGAAGGAGGCAATGGAGTAGGGTGGCTCACTTTACCCTGTAAGCTGGCTAAACAGAGGCTATATGCAGGTTTCCATTAGCGGCGGTCTGAGATAAATCCTCGCAGGCTGGAACTGAAACAGGGCCGACTTTCTCTGTCTTTTCAGACATTGCGTCTTGATTTACAATGACAGACCTGGTTGGACACAGTGGCAAAGTACCACTCCATACCACTGGGTGGTGACAGTGTGTCACTTAAGCTGTTTGCCAACCGCCAATAAATAGATGATGGCAAAAAAAAGAAGAAACGGAACAATGAAAGCTTTGAAGAATCTGAAAAAGTTGCTGCGTTTCTGCTCGCGTATACTGCAGCGGTGCTGAGGAATGAGAAGAGGCAGCTCGAACTTGAAAAAGACACATTCAAACTAGTTGAGCGACTGCATTTCCTGCCTGCACATACCCAGTCAGCACCACCTCCAGACCAGCAGTTTTTTACATTAGTTCCAAACCCAAGGTTGGGATGTGTTTCGACTGTGTAAAAGTTCCTGAAATTCTTGGTGTCAGGCCGTTTTTTATTGTGGAGACGCCCCTTGAAACTACTTCAGACCACTGCAAATGGAAGCCTGCCTACATCTGATATGAGGTCATGTGACATAAGCAAGAATGGATTTATCAGAATGAATGTGGCATTTTTCCTATAAACATGTGCTGAGCATCGTCGCCATCAACCTACAATCAGCAGTGCAGCAATCATCAACAATGATGGAAAGTGGGACTAGACCGTTATCTTTTTGGAAACAGTTTGGCAAGTTCACCAGTCATTCTTCTGTTTAGTATTTCCTTCTGACCTGTCAGTATCCCAGCTCAGTCAAACCACATGCCATGTGGAATCTGGTACACTTGTCTGCCATTTCAGAAGGGGCTGTCACATTCACATTCACATGAAAGTCTAATGCAAGAAAAATGTAGCAAAACATGAACCATCAAATCACATCATCACCAGTTCAGAACTGTAATGGACTTGCATTCAGGGATGTAACTATTTACCAGTGAAAATCAGAGTCCAATTTTAACATCAGAATGTGATTGCCTGGATGAAAAATAAGTGTACAATGTTTCTATTTGAAATTTAAAATCTTTGAATAAGGTTTTGCTTCAGATCTTCTACAAGCAATAGGAAATTTCAGCATTGTCACTATAAAACATTGCAAGGGTCCACACTACTGCCACACCAGTCCACATTTTCAAATTAGCAAAGGTGCACACTTAAACATCACGCCATCCAGCCTATCCACTGGATGCCCCATTTACAGCAGTGAAATGTCTGTTCACGCAGCCCGCTGTCATTGCCGGTTAAGTTCAAAAATAACAACCAAGGCTGACAGGGTTTACAATGCTTCATTAGATCTAATGTCTGGAAATCATTTGGAGTTCAAGAATATGAATGACATGAAAGTCTGCAAATATAAATTTACACAAGTGATTGAAATGCATGTTCAAAACTTTTTCAAAGAAGCCAAAAGTAATCACATCTCCTGCATTCAGTGCTGAAGATTTAAGAGCTCAGAGTGACGGCTTTGATGGCTTGATACTGTTCACTCATTGAGCTGTGATAAAACAAAGCAGAGACTGTTATTTTAAATGTTGGCACGCATTGGTTGGTGAAATTCAAAGGAGAAAAAAAAAAAAATCAAATTAGAACTGTCATTTTGTCTTGTACTGTGAAATACCAAAAGTCCTTTTGATTCCCTAATCGTTTAAAAACTGCCTTTTTGAAAGGAGATAACCAATCCTACTTTGATTAAAAAAAAGGTTTGCTTCCATTTGCAATGTGAAATTAGTAATTTTGTTAAACTGAAAACTGTATCCGACTGAATTGTATTGAACGAAATCATTGGTAAATTGCAGATGAGAATGTTGCACAGAGTTACTCGGTAGTATGTGGGTGTTATTGATTCCATTCAGGATGCATATTGCTGCTGAGGGGAAAAAAAGAAGACTATTGAATCTGGTGTTTTGAATTTTGAGAAATCTGTAGCACTTCCAAGAGGGAAGCAAGTGAGAGAAATAGTGACCGGGATGAGTACAGTCTAAGGTGATGGAATAGGCTCTGCTGACCTAGCGGGATTTTGGAAAAGGCTTCCAGAGAAAGAGGGAGAGGGCCGATGGTACCGTTTTGGGCATTTAGTATTGGCAGAACTTTCCGGTCCATTGTGAAGCTGCCAGCATACCAGACGGTGATGTTGCACACCAGGATGCTCACGGTGATGAAACAGTAGAAAAACATTGGCAGATGTGCGTTCAGACTGTTCCTCTTCAGGAGTCTCAAGAAGTGCAGGCGGTGTTCAGTCTTTTTCTGTTTAATAATCTATTTTTTCCTGAAGTTTATCATACACTACCTACAGTGTCTTGATCCATATCAGATTGTTCTTTAAAGGAGAAATACACTATGAACAGTAACTGAAAAGAAAGAAATACCACTTATAGGACAAAACAGTGAGAGTGAAACCGTGGTGCCCAAGGAAACATTAAAGGTCCCATTTTCCCGACATTCAAAGTTAAGTTAAACTGTATTATTAGTTTTCAGGCTGTCAAGCTGTCATTTTAGGTGGCGCATGATTGAATAATGAGAAAATAAAAGTTTTGAAAGAGCAGGCACACCAGAATCTTTCACTTTTTCAAAACACCTTTCTCCATCCTTGGTGCAGGTTGGCCCCGCCCCCCTTAGATATGATTCAGTTCAAAAACCAAACATCCTCCAATTGTCTGTTGCTGTGGCGTGTGACTGGCAGTAAAGTCTGATTGGTTTAGGAATGTAACCAATCACAGCCGAGTAAGGAGAGAGGTGGAGGCCAAAGACCTTGCCCATGGAGCAGACCGCAGAAAAGAACATTTTTAAAATCACGATCAGCCCAAAACTAGTATTGTGGTGCTTGTAAAGGGTCAAAAGCATTCTCAGTTAGTGGATGGCTAACATATCTCCAGTTTAAAAAGTACACTACAGAACATGAAATCAATTACTTTATGCATCAAACTGATTTTACATCCACCAGAAAATTATTTTATTCTCTGTATGGCTGTGCAATCGTTTAATCGTGATTTGAATTTTGGCTCCCAATTAACACAAAAACAATGTTATAAAGAAGAAAAAAAAATGTTTTGCAACATATTCTGTCTTGTGTTCTGAAAGACCATCTCTCCATGGCCATAGCTGTGTGTATTTTCACACTGTGATGATCCATCTGAATAGATACTGCATACTAGAGTATATTTCTGTAGGTCTTTAGGCAGCACTCTGCTTGAGCCTAAATGAGGATATAAAGGTGACAAGCACGTCTGCTCATGTTACAGAAATGACTTGGACTCGCTTTAAAACATACCTACGTGAAGTTTCAGCAAATGCAGGTGAAAAAAAGGCCTGTAGTGGACAGTATTGAATTCAACATAAACCAGAGGAGCCAGTGGGTTTCAGAGGTCACGTAGGGTTTTTAACCATTGCAAGTTAAACATAAAAAACTCAAAGCTAGCAACAGTGTGAGTGGCCCAAAGTATTTTTATTTTATTTTACTTGGTGTTTTCTGGTTTCCATCCCGTTTGGAGCAGTGTTTTGCGTTCTCTTTTTTCTTGGCGCACCCCGTTCTATCCCAGATCACTGATACTCCCTTGGGAGCAGAAACGCTGCTTTAATTGCTGCAGAACAACAATGATTTCCCCCTTACAATCCTGGCTTTATACTTTCCACATCATAGCAAATTTGCGCTAGAATAGCAGCCCGCCACTTGTTTGTTGAGAAGTAAATGAAAATAGGTAAGCATGATGAATAAAAAACAAAAGAATTGAAAAGACATAAATGAGTGGCAATGAGAATAAGGCGGGGTGAGAGAGATGATGACAAGTTGCTCATTGCAGCAAAGAGAAAGTGGGAAAACAATGAGAGGGAAGGATGGGAGAAAAATAATGAGCTGATGCTTAAGAGCTGAAGCAATGGGGCTAAAGAGGAGGCAGGGGAAACAAAGGAAATAAAAGAGGACTGATGAGGGAAATGCTGTGGAATGATACATTTAAAAGAAAAATGGGGGGGAAAAAGAGGCAGGCGAGAGACTAAAAGGGTGAACGAGGGAAAACTGAGATAATTGGTGCGAAGCAACAAACAGAGGCAGGGGGCTAAGTAGTGCGTATTCGAGGAAACAGACATGACAAATAAAAAACCTGAGAGGAGCAGAAAGCAAATGAGAAAGATGGTTAAATAAAGAGGTTAAAAAAGGAGAAGTGACACTGATGCAAGGCCTCGGAAAGGCATGAGGCATTGAAAAGGGGACTATCATGCATGATGCAAATGAACACAAGTGAGAAAGGTGAAGCAGATTTTCCAAGAGAAAGTAAAAAAAAAAAGAGAGAAAAGAATAACAAAAGAGTAACATCAATAAAGGGACAACAGATGAGAAGGAGATGCAGCATCCATTATAAAGTTCATACTGGAGATTCATTCAACCCCTCCCTCCGCCTTCAAACTTTGTTTGTGTTTGTGTGTGCGCGGGGGAAGGAAGGGGGGGGGTGAGCAAAACTGAACAGCTGTGCTGTATGTATACTTGGCGGTGTAATTAAGTAACGCATCAGTGAACCTCCTGAGGTGTCCAAGTCCCAAAACTTCAAACTCTGATAGATGGAAGAACTGCATCTCCAGTTCTCTTAGCTCTCTTTGCTCACAGAGTTTATCTGGGAGTCTGATGTATAAGTGAGGGAGTGAATTAATCGCCCAGCAAGCCATTAATTCCCTGGAGTACCTCAGTGGCAGACTCCAGAAGAGAAGGTGTTTGTCTGATGGTGATAAAACCTCACCGCTGAACCCAGCAAGACCGCCTCACCCCGTCTGCTCTGCTTCAGAAGCAAGCCACCCACTTATAATGATGCAGCCTATTAAATAGCCATTATCAGTTGTTATTAGTCCTATAATTATGCATCAAATTGGCCATATTACAGCACACAACCCAAATTATATGAATAAATCAATGAGGGAGGGGGTTCACAAACTCAGGGAGAAGCTTGTTACACGTAAGTGAAGTTTGCCCTCCGACATGAGGTAAACATGAAAGCATCACTCTCATTCTCATGTTCTAGCACTCTTTCTAAACTTACTATCCCTATTAACCAAAGTGTAAAAGGTAAAATCATTTTCTCATTAGTTTTTCATAACATTTCCACCGTTGCTTATTATGTTCAGGCCCCACAGTCACTTGGTTTAGCCTGGCGAGCCATTGGCATTCATTTCACCAAAGTTCTCCCTTAAAATAGCCAACGGAAACGGACGTGGCGATGTGTCAGTTACTCTCCACAGCTTCCAAGGAATAGCAGAAAGATTTTTTGTTTTTTTGTTCTAGCCCACACTGTTCTCGAGATATGAGGCAAAACGTTAATCGTCCAATTATGGTGCCAGTTAGAGGCACACCGAGATCATTTTAATCGTCAGAGGTCTGGTTGCAGATCGGAATCTAATTACCAAGTTTGGCTCACGTGCCGTGTGGAGTTTTGGCTGCTTATGGACTTTTGCAGAAACCATAATCATAATAATAATCCTTAAAAACACTTGTGTGTCCTTATCTGACTTTGAATGGCTTGAGTAACAATCTAGTAATGTTACCCGAGAAATAAACAAGGCACCCGCTGAAATAAATCCACATTCACAACCTGCTGCAAACAGGCAAGGAAAGGGAACTTCATCTTATCCTTGTCAGTCACTGAAAACCTGCCAATGTGGACTGTTTCGACAGATAGCCTGAAGCTGCAAGAGAGCACCCTCCTGTCATTTCAGCCGTCTTGATATAATAACACAGAAAGAAACTGAAGTGCTCCAAAACCATTCAAATGACTCTAAAACCTGTCCAGGCTGACTTCTACAAAATGAAATTGAATTTAATTGAATAATACTTTATCACAAAAAGACAAGAAAATACCAACACAATTTTGATAAACTGTTAGAAGCATAGAAGGATGCATGCACTGGGGTGTTGTTTGGAGCTGGTCTGAGTTGATGATGTCACATATTCAGTCATCTGAGTGGACGATGTGAATGGAAACTCACAGCCAACAGTTCATTTTCCACGATGCAGCGACGCTCCTTCACATTAACAAGCACAGGATTACCATAACTGTTGCTAACAACAAGCATCGCAGTCCTCATTTACTCTTCCCACTCTACAGTCTCTACTTATATAGTCTGTAATCTCCTTTAAGTAAGGCATAAATCCAGAATACGTCCTGCAGCCATGTTTCAATGAAACACCTAATGCGGTGCTCCTAATATTCCCACTGTGTCCTCATCAGCATTCATTACATTTTCCAGCGATCCCTTCTCTCCATTTTGCACCTACTCTATATTCACAAGACCACCGCAACTTAACTTATTATCTTATTCAAGGCATTACTTGAGCAAGTCAGGGTCGAATAAAGAAGAAAAAATAAACAAAAAATAAACTATGTTGTTACAGGGGGTTAAAAAAAAATAAAGAAAATATAAAGAGAAGCATTATGACAGCAACAGGCTGCCACCAGTCCAACACAGTTCTGCAACTGTGTGAATCATGTTTGTAAAATAAAGCTAGCACGACCTTACCATCTGGACACCTTCGACTGAAACAGATCTATCTGCCAAGGCAGGAGGGGAAGAAACAGAAACAGTGGGACACTGGCCGAGGAATACAAGAGTAACGGTTGCTTTGGAAACCGTTACACCCCCCCATACCTGTTTGCAAATGTTTGAATCTTTTTTAACTGGACAGTGGGTGGGCTTTGGCAATAAGACCCTGCAGAGGCATATGGGTTGCACTTTCACGTTACTTGCTATGTAATTTGTCATTTCTAATGTCTCTGCCCTGCGATGCACCTGTCCAGGGTGTGACCCTGCCAAAGACAGCAGGAACAGGCTCCAGGACAGCAGGGACAGGTCTGTCGGTACAGGGCGATGGGCCCCTGAGAAAGTCACTTCAGATTCAAATATTAAAAACAAACACACTGAGGCAGACTCTTTTTTTTTTTTTCATGGTTATGCCTGTAATCACGCTGATTATCATGACAACGTTGCAGTTACATCAGGATCGGCTACCCTCATTTTTTTCCAAATGGCTCAGTCTGCACGTTGCTTTATCTCCCTCTGTGTCTGCACATTATTGTATAATATATTCCTCCCCAGCTGCCTCACTTCACCACCCTAAATCACATATGGAGCGATCTACACACACACATCCGCGCACACACACACACGGAAAGCACAAGACTAATCCATCCATGCTTTGTACCTGCAGCTTCATCTATATTTTGTCTCCACCAATGTTACACAAAAGTGTCACTATGTTACACAAAAGTGTCTTTCAAAAGTGTGACAGTGGGAGTTTGATAGTTTTAATGCCATTGCTGATACATGCGTGCGTGTGTGTGTCAGCATTCATTGCCGGTGCTCCTGTGTGTATTCCTCGCTCCTACTTTTCACCTGAAGCAAATACCACGAATTCCAGAAAACACAGCTGCTGAATCAAACTTGACTTGAATACTTTTTTTTTTTCATTTTTTTAAACTCACAAATGGAAGGAAAGAATACAATAAAGAGCAGATACCGGTACCCTAAACTGCCCGTGCTGGAAAAATATGAATCAAAGTGCTTTCTTCCCCAACAACAAAGCAAATTAGGACAATGTTACAATTGTTGAACTTGTAAATGAGCCTCATACATCATCCAATAAGGCACAAGACCAGCAGTGAAAACACTTTAAATATGTTTCATTAAAAAAAAAAAAAAGGAAAAAAACTTGGCAACAAATAGGAGATAAAGAAAAAGGTCTTGAAAGACACCTATGTACTAGTTATGGAATAAGTGTTTTACGCAAGGACTACTTTGGAGACAAAACAAGGATGACAAATTTCCTTGGTGGCAGAAAAAAAAACCTCAGCTTGGACCCACAGAAGGCTTAAGGATGCGCAACAGCGGTTATGATTGAAAGGAGTGTGCATTTCCGTGCATAATTGTGGGGCTGGATCATCATAGTGTGCGTGCATGATTTGTTTTGATTTGTCTGAGCATGTAACCCCTCAGAGGAGACCCACAATTGGCTTAGCAGGTGACCACTTCAATCATGTTCTGTACATTACATAATGCAACAACATCAAGAGACTTTATGTGTTTAAACTGTTGAACTCAATCTGGTATAACTGTACTGTTAGATTTTTAAACGTGGAGCTGCATATACACACAAATTCAGACACACACACAGACAGATTACCTTGGGTTCACCATAAAGAAGGATTTTTAATAAATCCATGTGTCATAGGAGAGTACTGAAATAAAAGAAAAACCTATTCCCCTCCCGAGTGCATTGGTTTTGTTTTTCTTTCATGTTGACTGTGCACAGAAAAAAAGTAAACAATGTTGAAATAAATGGTTACATAATGGAATAAATGACAGAACACAATGCCATGGGGGAATGAAATCAGCTATGATCTTGATCTTGATCTGTGTTTTTTGGGAAGGATTAATAAAACCACCTTCAAACCACTTTCCTAATTATTTATGGATGGTGCAAAATTACACTCAGAAATATTTAGGCCTAATTGTAACCAGTGAATGTATTAAATGTGCATACACTGGTTCTTAAGTGTTTGTAATACATTAGATTTATTAATCACAGATACATAAATCTGTCACTGTGTGTTTAAAATACATTGGTTTTATCAGTATTATTACATAAATCTCTTTAATTGTTTCATTTATATTTGACCAGCAAAATATGCACCAAGTTTATTAGCCCGTTTAAGATAAATCTGTGTAATCCGATTGGATGGAAATTTTATATACAACTCATATGCAACAACTGATATACAATTTTATATACAACTTTTATAAACTTTTATATACCCCCCCCATACCCCCCCCCCCCCCAAAAAAAAAAAAAAAAAAGCTAAATCACAGACTGCAGATCTCAATTAGCATGATAGATGTTAATCTCCATGACAGTACAATTAGAATAATACTAGCTCGATCAGAAGGCTTGTATGGAAAAAAGGATCTGATTAAACCACAATACATCTGCCACAATGAACTTCAAATGGAGGAAAGTGAAACGGAGATGTTTGGTTTAGCAACAGCACCACATATGCTAAACACTAAAACATGTCATAATTGAAAATGCTTGATACAAACTGCCAAGCACAGTGTTGTAGGAGTAATGATTTGGGTCTGTGTTACAAGCTCAGGATTGGGGTGCCCTGCTGTTATTATTCAACTATGAACTCCTCTGGATACCAAAGTCTTCAAGAGTCAAATGTGTGACCATCTGTTCGAAAACTAAAGCTAAGCCAAAACTGATTCATCCCCATTGACTGCATAAACTAGGTCAGGCCAAAAATGAGCTGAAGCACAAGAGCGAATCTACGACAGAATGGCTGAAAAAAAATGATATGAGACAGATAATGCCACAAGGAAAAAGCTTACCACAAGTTATTTCTGATGAGGGTGGCTCGAGAAGTAATTTAATCATTTACCTAATTTCTTCACAGACAGCTTCTGCATTTTAGCTGAGTTTTTATGTAATGGATGACAAATATTAACATAATGTGATTTTTTTTTTGTCATCTGATGTCACATTTACCCACACCCATGACTGCAGTATGTAGGTTGAGGGATGCGACCCTCACCTAAAAAGTGTATTTTGATGTGAAGTGATAGATCAAAACAGCTTGATTTATCTGCCCTCGACACTGTGCTTCATGCTTGTAATTTATTTTTGTCACCTGTGTACTTGTAGATGACAGAGTCATTGTTGCTATTGCTGTGCAACATGGTCTTTCAGCTGTCAAGTCCCTGAAGGGGGCTTATACCATGGGTCAGGGCAAGATGCTATTAAACCCTTTGTTTTTCTGTTTGTTCCAGAAATTCACTGGTAAACTGACGGAGTCAAGGGTAAAAGTCTAGTATTGTACAAGCTTCAATGTCCTTACGAAAAGAAAGGTGAAATTTTCATGTTACGGCTTCAGGACATGACACCTCCTGCTCCTAATATCTATGCTATAATCATTTCAGCGGACAAATTTTAAGTCTGCTCTTAATAGTTGGGATCATGTGTTTCTTTGTTATCAAGCACGACATTCCCTCCTTTACTCGTCCCCATCTTTCTATAGAGTCTGAAATCTGTGTATAATGTCTGAAATGCACTTCTGCAGTAATGTTTTAGGAATAATGCCATACAGAATACTACTACAGCTCCAATATTTTCACTGTGTTCTCATGCTCTAAATTTGTCCATCTTATGTGTGAGAGATCACACATTCCCTGCGATGATCAAGGGGACAGGTTACACTTTCTTGTCTTTGTTCCCCGTTTTGCTCCTGCCTTCTATATATGAATCATTATTCCTGGCATTACTTGGGCTTTTGTCTTTTAAGTCGAAAAATATCCTAAGCAATGTCGAAAAAAAAAATAAAAATTAAGCCATCCTATGTAGCAATACCATTTCTGACCACACAGACATATATACTGTAGATCTGCTGAGTTGAAAAAAGAGCCACTGACAACACAACACTATGTTTAATGAATGGCGATGGGCTGAAACGTGTTGTAATACCACTCTATACCACTAGAGGGTTGTTTTGTTGTGTTCTTGTGATACACTGCTCCAACGTGATCAGAAGTATTATTCTACATGATGGCCTGAAAACATCTTTTTTTTTTTTAGCAAAAAAATGCATGTGCAGCACCATTGCAGAACATGTAAAGTTTAGTGGCGATGATGGATGGCCATTATCCTTTATGCACTCTAAATGCTGACAGAAAGATTTCATATACTTTCAACATGTTTCAGGTTCAAATTGATTTTATGTTCTACACAGCGACAAGAAAAAAACAGACTGAAATCAAGTGAAAATAGCGTAAAATGGAAGGTGAATCGAGTTCTTAGTAGTAAAAGATTTATATTTCAACAAGACTGAAGAATATCATCTAAAAACACAGCATTTGCTTCAGCAAAACTCCATGAAAATCCCGATGTGACCCAGCCAGAGTCTGGACTTGAACTAGGTAGAACATCTCTGGAGAGACCTGAAAATAGCTTTGCTCAAATACCAAACGTGCTGAGCTTGAAGAATGGATGATACTTTCAAAGGAAAGGTGCGCCATACTGGTAGCACTATTCCCTGGAAGATTTGTTGCGTCATTGCGGAGAAATGTGTGCAGACTAATGGAAAATAAAGGTGTAAAACTTTCCATCTGCACTGCACAAATATATAATCCCTATAAAAAGTCTCCCCCCTTTATTCCTTTTATTGTGTACGAGTTGTTGAGGATAAACCCCACATTGATTGCTGTGGTGCAAATTAAACCAACTCTAATTTCTAGAACCTAACAGCCTGTTGCCCCGGTGGTCCCAGATGCCTTCACAAGGTAGAAGTAAAGCACAAATTCACTCTGACATTTCAACATTTGTTTCAAGATTCAAACAGCAGTGCAGCAGATGGCGAGACACTCGACTCATTTATTTCCTGTGCTCCCAAGCATCACTAAATAGCCATTCATGCAATCCCACCTACAGGTTAACAGAGTTTAATGGAAAGTGACTCTTTCAAATTGTAACTATGCAACTGATATAGGAGGGGGGGGTGATTTGAAAAAGAAACTGGCCAACTTAAATAAGTAATGACCAGATTGATGCAAAAAATAAAAAACCCATCAGTTTCTTTCAGTGAGTTTGTTCCAAAGAACCCTAGCAGATGTGGAAGAAAAATGAGATCTTTAGTTGGTGAAATTGTTCACTGCACTTTTCAAGGTTATCAAAGTGGCTCTAATGGAATTAACGAAGCCCAGCAGCAGGTGCTTGCACTCAAGAATGATACAAACAAATTATGATAAATGAGGAAGTGTTTAGACCTTTGTAAGAAAGCACCTACTGAATTTCTCGGTAGTTATGTTTTACAAAAATAGACCTTATTCAATAAGGTTTCTGCATGTAAATGCAGAGCTGTTGTGTTGAGATACATATATAGAGAGATATATATATAGGCCTGTTTCCCCCTTGCCATGTTCCTCTATTAAAAGAAACCTCCCAACATGGACCGTTTCTGCAACCCAGTGGGGAAAACATGAGGCAGCGTTGGAGGACCAGCTAGTTATCTGTACCATATGGCGCAGAGGGAAACTAACATTTTATTTTTAGGGGACGAACACTCACACAGGCACATGCACACACCCGCTGAGAGGCAGCAATTCCATTTCAGGATACCCCCTATGTCTTCCATCAACTCTCCCGCCCTAACTTTTACAGACTTGCCTCTCACTTTTAAATACTCTATCCCAAGATGTTTCCCTTGATCGCATCTTAGACAAACTTTTTTCGGAGGCTTGACACATCATGCAACTGGAAAAAGATGCCAAGTGACAAAAAAACCTCTTCAGTTGCGTTGCCTCTTTTGCAAACTGTGTGACTCATGCGTTACCCCAGCAACATTTTCATCATTTTCTGGACTCTGACTCGGGGAATATTAATTCCTATAGTTTCTGCATTATCTAAGTCAATGTGTGTTTATGTGATGATGTAGTTAACTATGAGCTAGAAACCATAAAAGTATGACAATGTAATTAACTTAATGTGTGCCAACATGAATATTAAAATCACTTTGGAGTATACACAATTGCGTACTCATGAGCATTTGAATGCAGCCAGCAGTCTGTCATTATGCTGTTAATGTGTCCGTCTGAGTAACGGGTGACAGCGTGCACACGGATGTAATGCACTAAGGCAGTGGTCGCTAATAGAAAGAGCGACTGCTCGAATTACTCTCTCTCAAAAGCATTTTGATATAATGGGAAGGGTGGACAGAGGAAGGAGGGAAGAAAGGTAGGAGAGGGGAAAAAAGGTATTAATATAAATGGGTGGGTGGAGTAAACTGGGCCAAGACAAAGGGAGGGAAACGGTGTGGAAGCAAATGTGGGAGGATAGATGGATGAATGTGAAACATAGGAAAGAATGAAACTAAAGACAGCAATGAATCTGGAGGTGCAAAGTTAGGATGGATGATCAAGGGAATGTGGGAAGTTTCAAACTGGTTTTTCAATTTAATCATTGTGACATAAAAAAAGTATGGATCCTTTATTTGGTAAGGCTGAAGTCTGGTAACAATAACGCATGTCAATCCCAAAAAGGGTTAAAGAAATGCGATTGAAATGTTGAAGCTGAAGTCAGATTTTGAAAAAGCAATACAAATAACAACTATCAACCTATAGATGTTGAATTTTTTTAAAATTCTAATCAGTTCTTTTATCGGCAGACCGAACATAGCAAAACGTGAAAGTTTTTCTATACAACGCTGGCTGAACATGATATAAATGTTCATCATATAAATGCGATCATGTGATTTGGCCACAAAATAGCTACAAATCACTGCAGTCTTATCATATGAGCAAACACCTCTAAAGTTGTATTTATCACTGTTCAAACTCCATTGGCAGGTTTCATTCAAAAGAGCAGAGACATTAAATAAAGTACCCACATGTGTTGTTCTCGTCTTCTGTTGAGTTTAAACGCTGAATCTTCCAGTTCAGGTAGCATTATTTTAAAGTGAAGCTTTATCAAGTAGTCCAAAATGTTTATTCACAAATTTACTGTTTGCCAGAAGCTCAGCAAAGGCCACTAATTCACTTGTCAAAAGCTTTGTCAGCAGGAAAGTACTGTTAGCCAGCTCACAATTGGCTCACTGGATTCAGCTGTCATTTTCTTCTTTCCATCTGTGTTGAGATTTTGAATGATCTTCCCCTACAAAGCTTCCTCTGCCTCTGATCACCTCACCGACCTCAACTGCAGTTTATCTTTTCTTCGCCACTACCTCACATTGTGCTTTCTTCTCCCTCAGTTTAACATGTTTATCTTTAATACCCCACAATCTCAACAGAAGAGACAAATTAAAATCATTGCTCTACAGCAGGGATTCCCAAAGTGTGGGCCGCGGCCCCCTGGTGGGCCACTGTGGTACTGCAGGTGGGCCTTGAGAGGTCATTTAAGTTAAAACAAATGTTTTAAATCCTCTATCTTTTTTGAATATCTTTTTAATTACTGTAAAATATTCATGAAGTGATTTAAAAAAAAATAAGATGTAATAAAACAAACCAGTTAAATGTTATTCTACTGTCATCTTGATTCAATTTAAGTGTTACCTTACTTGTTGACCCCTTACATTAATGTCAGAACATAGCTTCTAGTCCTGTATGTTGACCACAGTTGTGATTAAAGGTTCAGGTGGGCCGCAGAGATTTTTCACATTTCAAATTGGGCCTTGGTGTTCTGAAGTTTGGGAATGGCTGCTCTACAGTCCCCCCCCACACCCCCCCCCACACCCCCCCCTCATTTGCCTCATCTAACAGTTGCTAAATGTCACGTGTTTCAGTAGCAGTCAGCTCATTTGTGTTGCAGCCACTAAGTGTTTGCTTTACGTGGATCCAAGTTTGCAGAATTATCCCGGAGTGATTCAGCCACTACTCAGTTGGTTAATTCAGTTTTGTTTAGAATATCCTTTTGCAAATAAAAAGGCATTTTACGTGTGCAGGTGCAGCAGGGGAGCTTTTGAGAGCAAACAGTTCTGGGCATGCACAGTCATAGCTGAGCAAGGTAGAGTGGTTTTCTTCCTGACAAGACTAAAAATATGCACACACAGACACACACGCACCCAAGAGAGAACTTCTTTAAAGTGTCAAAAATTATTATTTCCATTCTTGCTTGTGAGAAGTTGAGAAGAGCGCTAAAAGACCAAGAGCACTGAGGGAATATGAAATAAAATAGGATTACAAAAAAAAGAAGAAGAAAAAAATTTGACATTTGCTCTTTCCCCTCCCATCTGGCTTTCAGCAATCACTGCCTCGGTGTGGCTCCCCAACCTCATCTCTTTTCCTCCTTTTCACCTCTATTCCCTTGCTCCCTTGCTGTCACTCCCCAACTCAATTCCTCTCTTCACTTATTTACACCTCTGTCCAAACACCCCCACATATGTTGAGCTCTCTCTCCTTAAAGCTCCAAATCCTGCTGCCAATACCTGAATGCTGTATGCATTCAGACAGCAAACCCAGACCTTAGCTCACTTCAAAGATAATTCCAGATTTATGGATCAAAGTGACATGAATCAAAACAGTTTTGCGTTAGAATAGGATACAGGTTTGGATGAAGGGCCTCTGCTTCTACAGCACCGGATGAGTAGTTAAGAAACAGGTCATGAACTCTACTGCGGATAGGTTCCTTATCCACACCATTACTTCAGTGGAGTGGCGTTTTTTAATCTTGTCAGATGCTCTAAAATAGCTATTTATTTTGTCATACGTAGACTGCCCCCCTGTGCTAAAACTTTTCTGCAAACACATTCCGTTCTGACTCAAAACTGCTTTACTTCACATCTTGATCCATAACCAAAGTTTATACTACTTAAAGCAGAGTAATAGATGTTTTTTTTTCCAAAATTCCCTTTTTTCAAATTTTTTTCAAAAGTTAAAATGTTCCCTTAACTTTAAATGCTGAAAACCAAACTGTGATTTCAGGCATAATTGATCATATCAATGATCATGATTTGAAGTCCAGTGGACTGCCTCAGACAGTATTACTGCCTCATTAAATCTGCATTTGAATCAAAAAATTCTAAAGGGCTTCCTAAGGATTGGCAAGCTTTAAGTAGGACTTCATACCTTCTTGGACTCTTTCTGGTTGCAAAACACCTCAGATGGGAATGCTGAAGTGATGCAACAGCCAACCAACAGATAGACCAGTGAAAGTGATCATAATTGCTATACTTATCTCTCAATAAATCCTGGTCTTCATGGTATCCATTATTCTGTGTTTGGTTAAGTTTATTTTAGGCCAATATTAACATGCTCATAAAATCTTCTAACTGCTTTGAACTTTATTGTAATGGTAGGTTCATGTGTTCTGCTTGTATGTTCAACCAAGGCAGTCATATGATAGACAGATTCCCTCATGGTAGGAAGATAAAGCCTCTGTAAAAACAATTCTACGCCATACAATCTACCACAGTTTTGTGATCCAGACACACAAAAAGATGAGAGCCTGCTCTTTTAAGAACTCTGTAAGGGGTCCTGCTGTCTGAAAGCCACAAGATTCTTTTCTGTCACTTTAAAAAAGGCTAAAACTTAGAATAGCTGTGCAGCGTTCCCAATGGTGTTACTTCTGTCCCTACGTCTCTGATCATCTCTTAGCACGATGTTCCATTTTCTTTGTGTCACTATAACCAATTCACACCATTTATTCACATCTCCCACAACAAGCTTCCGTACTTCACACATATCTGTTTCTCTGTTCAACCGTTTTGGTTAAGCATGCCTTTAAAACTTGAGAGAGTTGCTTTTAACCCTTACCCTCTCCCCCATTCAGTCACACTCCTACTCGCACTTATTACATTTGTCTTGATCAGCATTCTGCCTTGAAATTGACATCTAATCCATCACTGAAGTCACTGCAGACGCTGACTGCGACAGCCGACACGCGTCATCTGGGTAACAATGTTCAGTGTTTTGTACTTGTGAATGATCTGCAGAGCTTAGCTGTTCTTTCTTTTATTTTATATTGCTTGTAAACTCTTTTCGGTATAGTGCACATGCAGTAATGTAAAAGCAATGGTAGGTGCACATGTGTATTAAGGGAGATTAAAACTTTATCTTTAAAGTACCCTGGTACGACTTATTATGAATTAGTGATGATGATGAATGGAATAAAACAACATTCCCATAGCAGAGCATATTATTACGAATTTAGGCAAAAGAAGACAAAATACAGAACCAGTGTGTGAATAACCAAGAACAACCTCACAGCTTCAATTAGAATTAAGGAGTCAATTAGAGGCCAGGTCCCACTAATCAAAATCACTCAATTAAACATTTGCAAGTGCTTACTTTGTTACTTGACTTCACATGTTATGAAAGGGCTTTCAGTAAACTTTAAATCCACCTGACAATTTATTAGGCCTCGCCTCCATAGAAAATGTTTAACTGGTACATTTATTCACCCATCCAAATGTAGAAATGGCACAATAGCAAGCAAGGAACTTTTCCCATTTTCGGGTTCACCACAGCAGATCACGTTCCGGCTATTGATTTAAGATAGGTTTTTTCAAGATTCAAGTCTCTTTATTGTCATTATGCAGGCATAATGAAATTTTGCACGATGTGCTTCCTGATACAACCAACCTCATTTATCTGGACTTGGGATTGGAACTGTGAGTGGCTGAGTCAAAGGTGCAGAAATTGTGAAATGGTAATATTTTATTTTGTCTGCTGTCTTGTACAGGGCAGCGTGACGTGATGCCAACCTGTAATGTTTTAATTATTATACAGTTTTAATTCAACTTTCATTGCACTTTCATTGTTTTCCCTGACACTAAATCAACCATCACTGATGACACATTTAAAAACTAAGTACTTGGGTGAGATGCGGTCATTCACCTTCACCAGCTGACCCTTCTTACCTCTTTCTTTATGCAAAGGTATTCAACATTTTTTGGCAAGTTGATGATATTGCCATATTAGACTTTTGTTGTCTTTTGTTGTTTGGCTGTTTTCAAAACCGCATGCTATGTAGGGCAGCACGGTGGCTTGGTGGTTAGCACTATTGCCTCACAGAAAGAAGGTTCCTGGTTCAAACCTCAGCAGGTTTGCATGTTCCCCCCGTGCTTGCGTGGGTTTCCTCCGGGTACTCCGGCTTTCTGCCACAGTCCAAAGACATGCATCTTAGTAGGTTAATTGGTGGTTCTAAAGTGATTGTGAGTGTGCATGGTTGTTTGTCTATGTATGGCCCTGCGATGGACTGGTGACCTGTCCAGGGTGGTACCCCTGCCTTTGGCTCAAAGAGAGAGCTGAGATCGGCTCCAGCAGATCCCTGTGACCCTGCATAGGATTAAGTGGGTATAAATAATGGATGGATGCTATGTACTACACTAGTAGTATACAGTGTAGTACACATTGGGCCAGCAGTTGTTAATATGCAGTATGTCACTGTAAAAAGTATACTATGGCCAAGTGTAAACCTCCCTGGCACATTGCATTATGGGATATAGTATGACTGTCGACTGGTCACTTACACACTAGAAATTTTCCCCAAAATAGCAAACCATCCAGGTATTTCTCACATAACTACAGATTGTAGAGGTATCTACACACTGGATACTATGTTCCAAATTTGACTCAATCAGTATCCACTAGTAGTACAGTATGTGGTTTTGAAAACAGGCAGTTTCCGTTTAGTGAATTAGGGAACATCAGTCACAGCCAAAGCAAACTAACTCTCTTTTCTCAACACCTCAGATCATTTTAACAGCTTTCTAGCTCACTGTAACCTGTAACTTTACTAGTGACTAATGACTTTCAATCGGAAGAGATTGTTTTTAGTCAAGAAATAGAGCTTGAATATCACCACTAACCACCACCTTCCCAGCATTTAATTTCAAGCAATTTAAGTGGCTTTATGGGCTGTTTGTTACTTTTGTGGCAGCAGGTACTGAATCCAAAAACAAACACTTTAGAATAATGACTTTGACATCACTTACCACAGCAATGGTCAAAACTTAAAAGCTTTAGGGTCAGCTGTAATAACTTCTATTTGGTCATTTGCTAATAAACGTGACTCATCACCTTCATCGTGGCAGAGGTCAAGCTTGCTTGGCTGATTTAACATCATGAACACAGTCAGGTCTGGCGCTCTTACACCTTCACCTCTCAGCGTGTTTTCTGCGTAGTTGACTTCATCGGGTGTCTGTAGTGTGAACAGTGTTCACGCCTCACTGAAACACTGTAGGTAGCAAAGTCCAGCACATGGAGTTCAGAGAGACATGTGGAGACAAATGCATAAGATACTGGCTGGATTACATAAAGGACACACAGATCTCCAGAAAAGACTGGATTGATTGCTGGCTATAGACTTTCTTCAACTCAGCAAACAGAGTTTTTAGTCCCACGTAATGTGACAGCAAATTCCTACAAACCCTGAATTGATGCAGTGTAAAGAACCAGCAGAAAAATATCAAAAGGGCTCATTGGTCTGTGTGTCATCTATTTACATGCACTGTAGCTGTGCTGCAGATGAAATGAAGAGGTGGGTTTGTGCAAAAAAGGCAAATATGCAATGTAATATAATCTTTCCAATCGACATACACAACTTTGCAGGGCTGGCCCAAATACCCTTTTATGGGTTTCAGAGCTTCGTTAGAAGATTACAGTGAGTATTAACAGCTTTGGTTAAGAGTGGTGGGGGTGACATTGAACCCCCTTCATCCATTTAGCAAAGAGAGGAGAGTTTACTATCCAAATCCATACGGCAGACAGCCAGGCGACACCTCCTCACTGCACTGACTGTGAGGTTAGAGGTTCAGAGAGAGTCTCCAAACCCAGACTCCACATGCTAAGCCTCCATATGCACCCTCATGATAGGGAGAGGATGCATGCAACAACTGGAAGCTAGAAGCTGGTGGTTAGCTGGGACCAAGATTAAGGATTGGCCATGAGTAGACCCGTCTTGTAAGGGTTCAAATCCGACATTGCCAGATGGACTGCAAGCAAGAGGCCCAGGCATCAGTGGGCACTTCCCGCGTGTTTCCAGGTAATGCTAACTGATGAGACTGGGTTCCGTCAGCATGCTCTGGAGACATGATTATCCATTTCTTTATATAATTAGAATAAATTACATTTATTCTACATGTATTCTATCTGCAATACAAGAACTGTTTAGTAGAAGTAAAAACTGTTTCTGCAGCAACATTAGCTGAGTGTGCTGGGAGCGTGCCTATGTTCCCTCAGCCCTATGTTCCCACAGCCCTATGTTCCCTCAGCCCTATGTTCCCTCGGCCCTATGTTCCCTCAGCCCTTTGTTCTCTCAGCCCTATGTTCCTTCAGCCTTATGTTCTCTAATTTCTAAGGTTTTATTTTTCTTTCCAAAATTAGGCCCTATGTTCCTACATTTCCTCTATCAGCAATTTGCATCAGATTTTATCCCCATTTCTGACAATTTGGTCAATTAGTCAATTCGGGCAGCACGGTGGCTTAGTGGGTTGCTTACTGTGTTGCCTCACAGCTAGAAGGTTCCTGGTTGAACCTTGGCAGGGGCCTTTCTGTGTGGAGTTTGCATGTTTTCCCCGTGCTTGCGTGGGTTTCCTCTGGGTACTCCGGCTTCCTCCCACAGTCCAAAGACATGCATGTCAGGTTAATTGGTGGTTCTAAATTGCCCGTAGGAGTGAGTGTGAGTGTTGTTTGTCTGCATGTGGCCCTGCGATGGACTGGCAACCTGTTCAGGGTGGACCCCTGCCTTTTGCCCGTAGACGGCTGGGATAGGCTCCAGCAGATCCCCGTGACCCTGCAGAGGATGAAACGGGTATAGATAATGGATGTCTGTCTGTGTCTTCGATTCTGTATGTTTTTTTTTTGCGGTTTACTTTTTTTTAGTTATGCGCTTTGGGTTGCACCCAGTACATGTTTAAAGGATGGTTCAGAGTAATTTCAACCTAGGGTCCTGCACCATGACCTTGTGCCAAATGCCCTCCAGAAGCTAGTTTTCCCTTGCTCAATCAGTGGCATTTTGAGAAATGGAAATGAGGGAACAAAGGGCTGAGGGAACATAGGGCTGAGGGAACATGGGGCTGAGGGAACATAGGGACTAATTTTCAAAATTTTCAGTGAAAAAAAAATTCTTAGAAATGAGGGAACATAGGGCTGTGGGATCATTGGGCTGTGGGAACATAGGGATGACCCCAGTGTGGGAGCTAGTCCATGACCTAGCCACTCTCGTATTCCACTGAAATTTAATACAGGCAGCTACTTACAGCATCCAAGGGATATTTCATGGCTCTCATGTCAGTGGGCCTGAATGCAACTCTATATATTTCACAGGCTGCCTCTGTTTTAAAGTGTTGCCACACAGCTGGAGTCTTTAGCATGTTTTCTCCCTCTTAACAGCAAAGTGAACTGAAGCATAAATGTGAAAGACGTTCACAGTCACCAGTGAGCGAAACTACAATCTTGGCATTATTATTTGTCTTACTACAGTGCTATATTATTTTCAGAATATAGCAATAAATACCATGACATGCTTTACTGCATCAGCACTAAAAAAAATCTCCAGATACCAAAAGTAAAACCTGAAATGTCCATCGAATGAATGAATATCCAGGAGCATTTCATTTCCATTCCTTGAGTTTTACACATCAAATAAAAATATATATATCAAAGATAAACCACTGATCATCTAAAGCATCCTACATTGTATTGCTATGTCATTCCTCCCTTCTCTGATTTTGCCCCGGGACTGATGACTTGGTATTTTCTCCTATTTTCGGCTAGCTTTCACTGTCAGTCTGTCAGTCTCTGACAGTGATTGTAATATGATTTCCACACTGTACAGAAGCATTTTCTAACCGTCAGTGGGTTTATTCTGTCAGGCTGTCTCTTTGTGTGGAGGAGGACAGTCAGACGAGATCATCCGAGGACACAGAAAAAGGCCTACCTACCTTTCTGTCCGTGCAATAGTCATGGGACCCATTAAAACCGAAGGTTTTTGGTGTGACGATTGTGTGTTCAGAGATAATCAAAATGCTATTTGCCACTTTGACAGGTAAAAGATAATTGCTGCCCTGCAACACAGTTACTCGCATAATTGAATCATCATCAACAGGGCAATCTGTAGCATTCATTTAGGGAAAGCAGATGCTTAACTGAGAACACAAGCCAGCAAATATAATCCTCTTGCAAAAAAATAAAGCGGCCAGCTTGATAGTGATTGGAAGCCGTTATGAGGCTACTGAGTGAATTGGCTACGCTATCAAACTTTGCTCTTGTGATATGTTTTCCCAGATGATCTGTCTTCACAGATATAACATGATCAACAGGAAAGCTGCAAGACAAAATCAAAATGTCTGCTGGCTTTGTGTTGTAATTCTGCTGTACACAAATGGGCAAACATACAAAATGTTGTTTTCCAGATTTCCACAAGGGAAAGCACACAAGTGCACGCTGACACAATGAAAAATCTAGTGAGGAATATTTGTTATATAGTGGAGACCATGAAAATTTACATCAATCATAAAGGCAGGATGGACAGCTGTTGCTGATCCAAGCTTCCTCTTTTCTGGAAGTTATCCCGCCTGTCGGAGAGAGAGAGGGAGACATCACACTTTATCCTGTGACACAGCAATTTCCCTAGAGTGTTACTGAAAACGCCCAAATAGGTACAGAAGGCAGAGAAAGCAATGTCTCCACTCTGTGTGTTTCTTCTTCTGCTTTCCTCTCATTTCATGTTGTCTGCAATCGAGCTCACCTTGAGTTCCAACCTACTAAATGACCATCAGGGTGTGGTTCATATTACTGCATTAGCATCGACTATATTATACCACACAAGATATGCAATAGTCCCTCTGTACCATGTAATAAAATACAAAAAGAAAAATCAGGTTTTAAAAAAAAAGAGAAGTTAAATCTAGCAACACATACTCAAAATTCTAATTGTCTCTTTCCCTTTTGCATGGTCAAGGAAAGGCTTGCTGCGTGGATGATTGAATTGTGCTGACTGCAGAAATTCCATGTCTCTTTTATATGATGTTCCTCCTGCTGGGTGTAGCAAAAGATCACAAGAGAGGCAGCATCTGTATTTGTGTGTCTGTGAATGTGTCTGACAGTTCCGAAACAGCCTGCTGCATCCGCATAAACCCACAACATGCAGCTGTTGTCAAAGGTCTTCATATGCTTCAGTCAAATTCATTTAATCGCTGTCGTTCGACTTTCCTACAGAAATCACACCTGAAGTTTCCCATCTTGGGCCGCTTGAAACTAAATAATAGTTGGAGACACAAGAAGTTTTCTGGGACTTTTCATCTTTCTCTTTATCCCCAGTAGGTCAAAAGTCTAGAAGCGTTAATAGTATTTGTCGCATTACCTTTAAAGTTCTTAACTTGGTTCAGGTCATCGGAACGTCGACCCAGTCACGCTTACAGAAAAGGTGGAACGGACTGTTCAAAGGCCTCGTTGCTCAAAAATTTCTTTTCAGTTCTTTCCAGAAAATGTCCTACTGGATTGAGGTCAGGGCTTTGCAATTGCCGATCCTAAACTTTAATTTTGTTTTGCCACAACCTTGCTGGCAGCAGGTTCAACGAGATTAAGTTATTTTAGATATCAAATCCTGAGCTTTGAGAGGTGCAGTGGATTATTTAAGATTTATTAATGTGTTACTTTTTTTAGTTTAATAGAAATTATAAATAAAAGGAAATATGAAAAATGGGTTTCTATCTGCAACTAATAAAATTCCTGATACATTAATTACACGTGTGGGATATTCTTTGATCAGACTCCCACAGTGATCCAGCACGAAAGCAACTTCTTTTTTACAAATGTTTTACAAATAAGGGAATGACTCAAATGAACCTGCATGGTTCTTTGTTTTATTTCAAAGTAGGTTTACATATACCAGTGTTTTTTTTCTTTCTCCTAATTCAAAGGATTCAAGATTAAATATATTTACTTCCATGTCAACAAGTTGTTAGGAATTTGCATTGGTTCAGCTCCCAAACATACAGTACAGAAGCAGCCAATATTCAGTTTTTAGGTAAAAACAGCAATAAAATGTCAACAGTTTTCTGTTTGTTCTTCTATAATTTCATAAATGCAACAAGCTATAGTTCTTTTACAGTTGATGACAAAAAAAAAATGGAAATGAAACTTTAATTAGTATCTTGTATGACCTTTTGCATTAAAAACATTAAAAACTGCCAAACATACTAGGAATAAGCTTTTGGGTAGATTCAAATCCCTCTGAATACAGAATAACTATATATAAAACTTCATACACTGTGTTATCTTCATTTTACAGGTCAATTAAGTTTTGCGGCTCCAGATGAATTTTATTAAAGGGAGAGGGGCAAAAAATGTCTCTTTTGATAGTAAAGGTTGCCGACCCCTGTCCTAGATAAAGCAAAAGCAGCGTGATGAGAACGTGGGTGAAGTGTAGGGTCGGGAGGCTGGATAGTTCTTCTTGATGTGGGTCTGTAATGTCACTGTGCCCTGCACATCTGACCGGTTCCCTGAATGACACATTTTCAGACCAAGCATTCCCAAAATGAATAAAAGCTTTATGCCATGTCAGAGTTTTTGAGCTGAAAGCTACATCAGACTCCCAAGTATATCAGTAATAAGCACATTTATATTTATTTATGTATTTTAAGAAGAGGGGGAATGGGAAATCTTCCTGAGGGAGTCAGCATCAAAGTCCAACATTTATAAGCAATATAGACCAATCCCTTATATAGAACTGCAACCCATCAAGCCTTTTAGACCAATTACTGCTAGCCTAGAATAATAAATCCACAAAGGCCACAGAGCAAACACATAAGGTCTTGATTTAACTTGGTACTCAAGATCAAATGTGTTCGACAGATTTTCTTTCTTCTGTGTATGTAGCGGTCGAGAAAAGGCTTAATGTATCGTGGAGACGAATGAAGGATGCAGGATGTCCTTTCAGAGCTCTATTACAGTAGCTACTGGGTCAAAGCAGTCTGTGCATGCAGGAACAAAAATGGTTTGACAAAGAATGAAGAAACACACAGCAGTATTCATGTTCATTTGCACAGTATTATGAACGAAACACCACCATGTTAGGTATGTGGTGACACTGGTAAGAGACTCTTGCCTTTCTTCTTAACTTTCAGACAATCTGGCACCACAATGTCACCTCAGCAGTTCACAAACGTCTCTTTTACTTGTATTCAGAAAAGTTTTTAAGCTGATTTTACTCCAAATGCAATCTGCCCGCTATATTCACCCAGGATCTGTTAATGTCTTGCAGGTCCATACACAGTGAATAAAGCTCCCAGGTCTCATTATTGCACTTTATACACCATTAAGGTTTATTGGGATTCATTTTGTGTCTTGGTTGTGGAGTGGTGCAGCAATCTAAATTGAGTTTCTTTCATCCTATTTCAAACTGAAATATTATTTTTCCTGATTTCCAAATGTGCATCCAAACTGCTTCATCAATATTTCTTCAAGTCATCATTTCAGTCTATGGGCGTGACTGCAGGTTTACCTTTATCGTACTGAGAAAGTGCTTTTTCTTCCACCCAGTGGTGAAGTTTGATGCCAGACGCCCACTTCTTTTCTTGTTAAGATATCTAAAGAGCTCTGAGGAATATCCTTTCTGACAGATTTGTCAAAAGCCAACAGTTTACCCAGTTGCTACAAGTACCCAATTGTAAAAATTCCTCTCCAACAATTTAAAACTACTATCTGTGGTACCTGGGGAGAAGTCTATGTTGCCCTACATCGATGCAAGGGAAGATAGATGACCCTCTAAACCTTCCAGTACCCTTATCTCCCACCAGTAATTTAGCCTTCCTCTGCTGTAAAGCAAACAGCAGACCCTTCAGAGGCTTCACAGGAGATGATTCTGTCAAGCCACATTAAATCATTAGTTGGGAAGCCAACTGCTCAAACCTAATATCAGGGACTAAGAGACCAGCCTTTTCTTGTGGTTTCATAAGTCTAGCCTCAAACAAGGTTTCTTTTTCTTTTCCACTTTTTTTTTTAAACCATCCATTTACTTCCTGATCCAAATTCAGGTTGTGGGGGCAGCAGTCTAACCAGCGAGGTTACCTTATCGCGGTAGAGGGGTTTGTGTGCCTGAATGATCCCAGGACCCATGTTGTCGGGGGCAATTAAGGGTCCCTTGTAAGGTCTCCCAAAGCAAATTGGTCCAGGGAGACGGGCCAGACTAGGAGCCATTCTAGGCACATATGGAGGGTAGAAACAAGGGAACCACATACCCCTTGCAAGGAGGCAGGTTACTGGCACCAATGCAAGGTAACCCTTTTAGATTTTTTACCATTCCAGATAAAACCACTAAAATAACCATTTACTTTTCTGAGCATTTTCCTTGATATCCATATTGGAAGCATTAGGAAGGGAAGTCTGAGCAGATTATTCATTTTAAACAACAGACTCTAACTAACTTGGACAGTGAAAAGGTCCTCCTGCATGCACTTTAACAGGGTTTCACACTAGCTACATAAAATCAAGGTGTTATCACAGTCCCCAGATATGTAAAATCCTGTGGTTCCCATTTAGAGGAGCTTCATATATCCTTTTTTTAAAAGAAGTGACTTATGACAGTTGTTTGCAAGATGAAGATTACAAAATGTCAAATGCAAAGGATGTTTGATTACTTGTCTTCTCCTTAAAGTCATCTCGATTCACCAAGTAAAATGTTCCATTTGAATGACAAACATCTGGCCATATCTATGAACCTCTAGTAATAGATCAGATGGCGGCCCACTTGTCCTCTCATCATTTCATCTTCTCGTCCACTTGCTTTATCTGACACACAACTTCACACAAATATTTGCACACAGTTTCCTGCCACACACACTTCCTCCTGCTTCTCGGCTCATGCCTCTTTTACACCTCACAAACGTTAAAGCTCTTTTTCCATTCTAATTATATACTGCTGTTTTTTCAGAGTCTTTGATCAGTTGGAATGTTTCATCTTTCCTGGTTCTGCATTCACTTTGATTCCTTCTTTACATTTTTCCTCTTCTCCTTATCCACCATCTTTACAAAGAAGCTCTTCATTTGCCGGCATGGCCGACATCTCCAATCTTTACTTCTTCTTGCGAGACAAAATAGAGAGTCGTGACGGTCATAAGTATGCACATTTTAATTACAAACCAGCAACAGAAGGATTATTTCAGATGAAGGGAAGGGGGTGGAGACTTCAATAAATGATAAATGTAGATTGGAAGAGTGACAACAAATTGCATGCAGACTGTCACACAAAAATACATCTATAAACTGTCTCACACATGCACTTTTCCTTCTTCTCACACATTTCCTTGGCAGGGGAATCAACTATTACAGTGGCTGTCGGTCATTACGCCTTATTCCCCAGGTGATTGATGTAACACTTTGTGGCGCTGCGAAATGTGTTTTGGAAATGTGTTTGGAATTGCTTTGTGGCACTGCTGAATGCTCCTGGAATGAGATCATAACAGGCTGAGAGCCACTGTAATACCATTCAGGAGCACGTGGCAGGGCGCTGCTTCCATGTAAGTGACTGGTGTGAGATACTTGTTAAAGTGAATGCATGCGTGTTTAAAAAGTGGACTTATGATTGCATGTGCATGTTACTTGTGTGGGTCATGGAGGAAAGTGCATTTAATGGTGACACTGACAATTTTCTGTTTGCACGACTTGATAACCGCATTCCCTGCACAATATTACATCATTATATATTTTTTTGTCACCTGCACTATGTTGTCAGCTAAAAACCTTGAGACAGATGGGGGGGTTGTCATCTTGTGCAGTTAAAGAGATATGCCGACATTTTGGGAATTTGCTTATTTACTGTCAGCCTCAGAATATGAAAAGAGCAGACGTATGCTGTTCTTTTCTTTGGATTCAATAATGCAGTCTGACAAAACCCTAGACTATATAAAAAGAACTGGACAAATCTCTTGTGACATCACCTGTAGGTTTTTGGAGAGTGCTTATGAAGCCTCCTTTTTCAGACCACTGGCAGGAACTGACACGCCACTTAACACCAGTTAATCCAAATATTGGCAAATAAGTGGAAGAGCAGGCCTGGAAGCTAGCTGGAACACACCCAGTTATCACAAGTTGGTTATTTTAGTTTGGCTGGCTAATCACATGCTTACCCTTGATGCTAATGTTACGTATGCATGTCTATTAACATGAGCAATTGTGCTGCACTTGACTCTACTGCCTTGTGTTGTGATGTGTGCATGACTTGGAGTTCGATTGGTTAAGCCTATTCATTCATTCTGTTTGCACTTTTTGGTTGTTGTAGCTGCTCTCACTAGTTGAATTAAAGTGAAGTTTCAATGTGAAACGGTTTTGTTCCTCGTCATTCTAGGACAAAATATTGGCAACAAAGATGGCTGCTTTTTCTCTCCCACCACCTTCCCCCTTCCTGGAACTGCCCGGCGAGCTGCCAGTGCCCTGGACACGCTGGAAATAGTCTTTTGAAACATGGCTTGTGGCTATGTTAGCGGTGTTAGCGCTGCGTGCAAAAAGGCACTTTTGCAACACTGTATGGGAACGGAGGGACAGTGTGTGCTCGGGACGCTGGAAACTGAGCCCAATACCAGCTATGACGCGGCCGTAGTGCTTTTTGCCGGTGACTTTGCAACATCACAAAGTGCTCTTCTCTGCCGTTTTTTGTTCAGACAACGACATCAGCTTCCCGGTGAGTCTGTGCATCAATACTGAACTGACACTGGCCGAGGCGGTCACAATTGCTTTTAAAGTTGAGAGTGCCGCTGAATGTACAGCTACACTAACTACTCATCAAGTGGACACGTGAGGCCAGGCAGCTTTGTCCGATCGCCAGCTGTCTCTGCCACCACCACACAGTGACCCAACGGACCCCGACTCTACAGCGGTGATGCACGTAGGATGACGTCAGCGCTCTCAGCCCCACCCACAATCACACCAGCCTTGCGGTAACTGCGGGTCTCAGTCGCATGCTCCCAGAGCTCAGAACTGCCCCGCCCATGGCCAGACATGCCTTAACTGTGGTTAGGGGAAGGCTTTGTCAGACTGTATTATTTGAAACAGAGAACAGAGGGGCTTCTACTGTCTTATTAAACTCTGGAGTTGACGACAAAGTAATTCATAAAATGTTAGTGTACATAACTATGGCCATTTTTGAATTACAGCCGCACAAAGATTATGAAGCTCATTTGGTGCATTTGCAGCTACCATGTCACTTAAATGCCGACAACCTTCTTTTGGAATATGCTAATTGGGGGGGACGCAGTTCCAGCATGCTGATTGATGTGACTTGTAACACTGTGCATTTGATATTTACAGCTTGACATTTTACTAAACAATTACAAAAAAAAAAACAGCAGAGATTCACAGTCAAAAGGAGATAAGGCAAAGAGCGAAGCATCTTCATACATGTGTAGCGTTTGTGTCATCTGGAAAATGTGATCATTCTGCAGTTCTGCAGGCACTCTTGGCCCCTTGATCAAATTTGGTCACTCTACTGTCAAAATCTGGGGGTGGTTTTTTGAGTTGTACATTGCATTACAGTAGTTTAATTCAGAGGTGCTAAAAGTGATCACTATTCTGTGTCATTTCCAAATGATTCGGGACAGAGCAGCTCATTTTAACTGGCACCAAAAAAGTATAACTCTGGTCCTTGGACTCTCTCCACTCACTCCCTGTACAATTTTTACATAATTGATTTTAAGAGTTTACAGCTTATTTTACAAATTTAAATAGACCACCACCATTTAACATATTTCCTTAATCGTGAAAGCACTGAGGCCAACCAGTCGGTTGCTCCTAAATGTTCCAAGATTCTAATTAAAATAGAGGTGATCGAACTTTTCCATTGACTGCCATGAATATGAAAGAAGGCTTTACTCCAGATTCAAACTCCTTCTTCAGTCTCACCTCTTGTCTTTTATGTATTATACCAAAAATATAATTTTGTACTGGGTTTTGGGGCATATTATTTCTCATTTCTCATTATGTTTTTGTATTTTAAATGTGTCGTCTTGTTGTTTAAGTTATGACTTTCATTTGACTGTAAAGTACTTTGGTTAACTTTGCTGCCTTTTAGTGGTGTGTTCAAGGATTAGCATTACATTCCTCTTTCTTTTTTTTTTTTGTGCCCTAAAAAACACTGAGCAACTTGTTTTCTCCTCTGATATCCTTTTAAATGAAGCCCACACATTCCCACCAATTTCCACCATTAAAATTCCACCATTTGCAAGAAAAAAAGAAAGTAAAACAAAGTCTGAGACCATTAACCTGATTTCCACAGCATTTGGGATACTCCATCTACTGACAACGCTAATGAGACCATCTTAAAAAATCTTGGTGGAAGAATTTTAGTCACTAATATTCAAAAATGTGAATGAACAATGTTCGTGACACTTAATGGGCTTATTAATAAGATGCTGAAAATGGAAACCAGCTGGCCAGTTGAGGACACTGTAATTAGCCAATTTGAGGTTTTGCTCATATTTTGGGAGTAAATGGTGATGGAAAAATCTTTACTTCCACTGATTTCATAAATTTGTGTTTATTCAAATAGCGTTCCAAGCACTTTTCTTTCCCTCCGGTGTTGTTATTTTAAAATGACAGGAACATAACCTGGAATTCTTGTGAGGATCAGCACGCCAATATTTCATCCTTCTCAAGCTGAATCAGTGCCATCCATCTTCTCGGTGATCTTTCAGCCACTTTGCCCACATTCTGTCATCCATGAAGGAATAGATGTGTAGCTTCTTTGCTCTGGAGCTACGCCATGTACATTTCACAGCACCACCAGAACTGCACCATGGTTGTTTGAAGGTAGAAAATGATGTATAATTAATGTAAAAATCAACTTCTGAGGCACCTCCTTAAGTTGTCACAAAATGTACTGTGCATCATCTCCAGACATTATTGATGGAAGTTTTATCAATAATCGTGATTTGTCAATTTGGTTCGCAGTTACAGGCCAATAACAAATGAGGACCTGGCCTTTAAATGGGTCTAATGTTCAATAATTTCTGGTGAACAAATTCAGCTCAACTGATCATTCTGATTAAGTCTGGGAAAATTTCATCCATTACATGACATCCATGACATTGCTGTTAGCCATTCAATCATGGATTGTTACACTTGCAAACCTGGTTGGACCAAAGTTATAACTGCTAGCGGCTATTTTAGTCTTTAATTGCGTTCTGAAAATAAATTTGCACTTAATTAGTTCTGTCATGTCGGTAAAGCTATGGGTTTTGTGACACACCTGTACATATGGTAGCCTCCTCGCACTCTCTCAAACATCGCTGCCAGGAAAGTGCCCAAGCTGCATCAAATGCTGCACGAACCACCACAGCCCCAGGCCAACCAAGATAAATCAATGGATCTCAGCCTCATTGATCCAGGACATAGATACCAGCCATGCATACATTTAGCAGGTGTGATCTTCTGCCCTGAAGCCCGTCTCCTTCTAAAATGAATCCTTAGTCTTGAGAAACCTCCTGTTTTAATTGTTGCACAGTCTGTCAGAATGAAGGAGTGTGTTATGTGGACCCAAGGAGAAAATAAAAGGGCAGCTGACTCAGTCTTACACTAAACTAACATGCAGAGTCAGAACTCAGTAATGCACTAATATTTGTGACCTCAAAATTTCCATGTATCATATCAGATGATCACATATTAGATCTGCTGGAAAACAGTATAAATGTTCTACCAAAATCCTGTTTGAAATTAATATTCAATTGAGCATGTTTAATTCAAGTTGGCCTTGAATATTGCATTATGGAGAGAAGAAAAAGAATTAATGTAAGACACGCTTATCATGAAAGAGATGTAAGTAAGAATTAGAGGATATAAGAATCTCTAATGTTGACCCACATCACTCAGCGCTTTAAATGCAGAGTAGAGGGGACACCCAAGGCGTGACCTTAAATTTAATTCATCACACACATCTTAAAATAGGGCTTAAAGTTCTGAATTCATCTGAATATACAAAGCACCCTTCAACAAACTGAAAACTAGATGAGTCTTTCTGCATTTTAGATCACTGGCTTGGCATACATGGCAGAGTAGATTACTGGATAAGCTTCGTTGAGTTTTTTGTGTTGCAGCCCTCTGTGTGACACTTGTTATTCTATGTGAACACCAATGCCTGTCTCGCTAGCACAAACACACACACAAACACACACACACACAGCACTGCATCCCTGGGTCACACAAACTTGACATCTGGAAGGAGATGCCCTTGGCTGAGCAGGATCTCAGCTGGACTGCCGCTTTCAACACGTCAGAAAGATGAATATCTCAGCGTATGTGCTTTTGTTTTCCCCCACTTATAACTTCCAGCTAAAGAACATGAATATGAAATTTATACCAAAGGAAATCTGTTTAAGTGAGCTGTTTTCAACCATTTTGTGTGTTTCTTGTACACTGAGTAGTCTCTTGCGAGTAGCATCTAACAAGCAGAATGTACTTCAATTACTGTTCTATACCGCTGGATTTTTACTTTGATACCACAGCTTTTGACTACAACGTCGAATCAAAATTAATCCAGTACGTAAAAATGCATCTCTCTGCTCCTAAATGTTCAGTTTAAACTTATTTACTGTGCTTCATCTAACCCCATTTTAGAGCTGACAGACCTTTGTAGCACATCTACTATATAAAAGAAACAAAAGCCATTCAGCTGGAGAGCCAAGATTACTTCCTGGAACATGAAATCCTTTGAATACTGTGAGCTAATTAGGTGGACTTGTGTATTACGCTCACGGCAAGAATGTTCTCCTTATACAAATAAAAAATACAAGCTACGCTCAAGAATGTGTTGTGTTGTCAATTGTAGTCCATTTAGTTTTAGGGAGTGCATATATTTTAATGACATTTCTGTGCCATGTACTATATATTTTTACTGAATATATTGCACGTCTTTGTAGAGTTGTTTGAAATGATTTGATGACACGTATTAAAGGCAGGGTAAGCAAACTCGGGATGACTCTACATTAAAGGTTCTGGATAGCAGAAAAGCAGCTAAAAAAATATGTGGTGTAGCACAGAGAGCTATTATATGAGTCAGGCATCACTGTAAAAGATAAACAGCTCAACATTTTAATTAGAGAAGAAAAAATCCCCTTGAATAAAGAGTTGTATGCTGTAGATTGTACAGCATTATGCATCTGAGAATTATTTTGTCCTTTTAAATCAGCAGCTCCTCTAAAATCCAAGTTGTTCAGATGGCAGAAGTTCACAAAAGTAAACATGCTCAGCTGAAACATCTATTTGCATATAGTGACGGTCATAACCTTTAGATGATTCCTCCATGAGAGGAACAGCAAACTATCAGGCAAACACACTGTATGTACTTTTTTTAGGGTTCCCAGTTCGAAGACGTGGGATCTAGACATCGCAGGTGTATATGAATGAATGCACATCTAGGTGTGTGTTTGCAGAGACAGGGCATGGAGCGGTGATGACTCACTTGTGGGACTGACCTTTCACCACACACACACACACACAGATCTTCAGTATGCACATGTCATCTAGACCTCCTTGTCTGTGGACGTCAAAGAAAAGGTCGCGAGCACAAAATGCACCGTCTGTCACATTTTCTTTGGCTCCGTATGCATTCATGAGACCTGTGCATATTTTATCAAAGTCTACAAAGTGTGCCTTTGTGTGCAGGTGCAAACCTTTCCAGCAACCAGCAGCCATCAGACTGGTTCCTTGCCAGTGTAATGTTGCTGGGCAGCTCATCTCCAGTGGGCATTGAGAAAGTGTCTCTACCAGCACACCTGCCTCCAGACATGAATATTTATGTGAATACACCGGCAGTGCTGAAGGTACTAATTATAATATTGTGCCGACTCAGCAAAAGGTGGTTTGCATTCCCACCTGCCTTTATCTTGGAAATCTTCTGCCTCACCAGCTTAAGAATCAGGAAGAATCCTCGTGATGCCCACCATCAATATTTATGAACAAGTCAACAGAGGACAGGAACTATTTATAACAATTCCGTGCATAATATTACACAGTCGCACAGTCACACAGTTACTCAGTAGCTTGTGTTCCAACCTTGAATTCAAAAGCGAGAAGTCTTGTCTTTTCCCTTTAAGACTCCAGCCAGGTCAGAGGCAGAGATCCCGTATGGTTACCAGTGCACCAATTAAATCAATTAAAAGGAGACGTTTGTCAATTTTCTCACAAGTTGACAAAGATTTCTCAGGTCTTGATGTTACAGCTTTGTGCCACCCACTTCTAATGTGCAGCAAATGCAGCATGATATGAAATTAGTTGAAGATATATGTATATATATATATATATATATGGAGGATGTATAATTCTCTGATCTGGGTCTTTGATGCCACAGACAGACATTTGCAAATCTCAACAGCTCATTGACTTATATATTTTTAAATGTAAACATCCACAAAAACAGTGACATTGTGTTAAATTCAAGTTTAAGTTGTCTGTTGATTGGTTGGTCTGTCTTTATCTTATTAAAGACTGAAATATATATGTATGCACACACACATTATCATGCACATTACCCTTTTTTTTTAAATAATCTTTCCCTTTAAAGGCAGGGTAAGCAACTATATGATTTCTAACCCAGAAAACAATTGGTCACATTTAGTGAGTATCTCCTCCCATCAAGTCTTCATACAAAGGTGTTGTCGCTGTAAACTGGAAACAGAGTGGGAGCATCATAAGCAAATATAGCACCACAGTCACATACGGGGGGAGAGTTTGAATCATGCACATCGTGCACATGAGGTGGGGGAAGAGACGAGGCTCAAGACAGTTCATGATGTGGCGTCTTTTCTTGGGGAGGAGAAAAAAGCCATCTGTAGCTGTGCATCAAGAGTTTACATGCAAAATGCAGCTACCAGATACAATTGACAAGCCATTATTAATCCACTTTTTGTATTTAAAATATTATCAAAATCAGAGGCTGTTCTGAGCGCGTTTGACTAACTCGTCATTGTTGATTTAGAAGCTTCTGTCTCTTCTCTTGGACTTGATTTTGAGATCAGGACTTTTGTTGTACAACCTAGTGTTGCTGAGGACTAGTTTTAATGAATCTTTGTTAGTTGTTTTCTGACCTAATGGACACCTCATGGCACAATGCACAAGAATCTGAGAAAATAACAGTTGTGGCCAAATCCTAAACTGCATATGCAACCCAAAGTCCAAATACTCTTCAGTTATTTTTGCTATATGCTTACAATTAAATGCCCTTAAACTTTTACACAGCTCCATTTGTCCATTCACTTGTCACAGTGTTATTCAGTAACAATCAGTCTGTATAGTTTATACAGCTATCAGAAATGTGCCGTATCTTTTTTCAAAATAGAGCCATTCAAATGTTGTAATAAATAAAAAAGAAGGAAAATGTTTCACCAAGAAAGCGCTGTATAATAAAAGCCAAAGTAGTTTCTTCAAAAAGACAAAACTATCTGCATCTTTGATTATGAAAATCATGTCCTTTCTGCGGGGTGAAACAGTATGCCACACACAGCAGATGGCAAGAATGCCAAAGGGAGACGACAAAGCTACATACAAGGTTACACGAAGCCAAGACAAAGCACCCGCTCATTTACTTAATTCTGCATCAAGGTCACCAAGAACCCTGTGACCCTAAAAAGGAATAAGCAGATATAGATCATGGATGGATGGATGGCCTAGAAGAAGAAGAAAGAACCTGGATTTGTCCAACAATGGGGAAATTGTATTGTGCTGTTGCAACAGAAAAATACAAGAACCTTGAAGACATCCATGAATATAAACTTATGATCATCCACAGCTGACATCCATGACCAGACTCAAACCCTTCACACATTTGGGACAAACAAAACACAAAGGTGGGTGTGCTGCCAATTTATCCAATCCCCAAAATAGGATATTTTTTTATTATTTGTTTGAGCTATGGCACTGAAAGGAGGATGGGCACCGAAGTACATTTGAGACAGCAAGTGGGAATGTAGGAAACTAGACGGGAGGAAGTAAAAATTGACGTGGACATTTGTTAAACTATATATACTCCCACTAGGGGAGGCCACAGAGCTTTCAAGCCATTTTGAATCATACAAAGAATAACATAAAATACACATGCAGCACACCAAACTAACTATCTTGTGACCTTCTGAGCTCTTAGTAGCCTTTTGTCATGGTGTAAGAATGGTCACTGTGAAAGAAAGAAAGAAAAGAAAAACATGCTCAGTGAGCCAGCAGTTGAACAAACTATTGAGAATCATTGTGAGTAAATATACAATTTTTGTTTTGTTCTGACGGATAAAACCTGAAGTGATTTCAAAGAGCGGTTGCTGACCTTCACACAAGAAGCACTTCCTCAGAAAAACAACCGCAGCTCAACACACCATCCATCTGGTGGTTAGGGTTAGGGTTAGGAATAGCACACTTTCTGAAGAGTTATATTTAAAATAGATTTAATACATTTATACGTTTTATAGTTTGTTACCTGAAAGCCCTCGTTTGCACCAGTATATGTGAATGTGCCAATAAGAATATCGAAAACAATCCACTTGAAAAATCTTTCTGAAAACCCTGTTAGAATATAGGAAAAATCAAACTTGTATTTAACGGTATTTAGGGTTTTTTTTTTTTTATTCCATTAATCCAAAGACATACATGCTCTAAAAGCATAAACATCTGGAACTGAGGTAAATGGTGATATTTCTGCTGTGTTCATCTTCTTTTACTCTGGCCTGGAAATATGGAGACTTAATTTCACACTTCTGCAATAATCTCACGCTGTCCTTTATTCAGTCAAATACGCTGTGTATTTGCAGAAATATTCTCATTTTAATATGTGTATATCCATTTTCGGGCAAAAAAAATCTAAAAACGAAATACGACCTAATGTCAAATCAAATCAAACTTTGTTCATAGAGCACTTTTTATAGGTTAAAAATGCAACACAAAGTGCTTTACAAAATAAAACATAAAACAGAATCACAACAATGAATAACAAATAATTTCAACCCATCCTTCTACATATAGACCCAGACACACACACATAAAGCACACACGCACACTCACAGCACAAAGTAAAAAGTTTAGTAGCATGGCAGGACACTGAGGATCCAGGTGAGAGGGAACCAGGTATGAATGACCATCCACACCGAGAGGCACCACAGCCTGCAGCCACAGAGACCCCCCCAACCCAGATAGGCCAGGGTGGGATCTACACGTTGTGTAGAGCCCCCAGTCCTACAGGCCCAAGGGATCTCCAAGACCACGCCCCCGTGGGCAGACCAGACACACCTCCCAGTGTGGAGGGCCCCCATGAGCAAACACTGGAGCTAAAAACTAAAAAATTAAAAGACAGTAAAACAGGATCAAAATAGACTATAGATGCAATAATGATGAAATGTTTAAAAATTAGGAAATTTAAAAGTTTAGAATTTAAAAATAGAATTTAAAGATTTTATAATATTGAAATGCACAAAGACTTAAAATAAATGTGAGACTTAATTTAAAATCATTAAAGTCATTACAGATTGAGAACAGTGAAATAAAAGAAATGAAAGAGTAAAAGAAACCAGGTAAAAGCCAGATTGAAAAGGTGAGTCTCTTTGGTCCTGCTGTTCCACAGATGAGTGTCATAATGGCTGAATGCAGCCTCACCGTGGGTTTTTGTTCCAACTCTGGGGACGATTAAAAGGCCAGTTTTAGAGGACCTCAGGGTCTGCGAGGGTTGATATGGTAAAAGCAGGTCAGATAAATATGATGGCCCAAGACCATTAAGACGTTTAAAAACTAATAAAAGAACCTTAATATGGAAAGAGTTATGTAATTGTGCATAACAAGTGAGCCAAGTCTCCTAAAAGCCCATATGGAGGGGAGTGTGTGTGTGTTTGTGTGTGTGTGTGGGTGGGGGGGGGGGGGGGGTAACTCATTATCTAATATACAGTAAGGGTAATTATGATAATAGGAAATACAATTATGATAAACAAGTGGTGTCAGCACAAAAACACACAAAAGGTTGAAGAAAAAGAAAAATAGCACGGGCAACAGGAGACAAGAGTTTTAAAAATGGATGAGTAAAAGCAAAATGCAGAAAAGCAAACAGAAAATATGGTGTTGTAAAATGGCTCCACTGCAACAAGAGGGTCCAGACTTGTTTAACTCGTAAACTGAAGACTGCACATGAGGAGGAAACCACAACAATTCATTATTGAACACTTGTCTGTCCCTGAGAATATCTGGAGGTGAACGGTCCTCTGAAAGGCCTTAAACAAACACGTATCTACATGGCGTGAGCGCATGAGGTTAAACGTGTCCTCTCAACTGCTCTCTTTTATGCGCCGTCAGCACTCCAAGGAGTTGGCAGAGGCACCACGTGTCACTCGAGGGCACTTCAGCAGGACAAACACCATCTTCACTTTTACAGCAAGTCAGATTTGCAAAAGGAAGAAAAAAAAAAAACAAGGCTGGCACATTTTCACTCAGTTTGCATGTGTCAATATTAGACCCTTGAAAGAAGGATTTAGTCCGGTAGGAGGCATTAGTTTCGATAACTTACAGCTCCCGAGTTTTCAAACGATGGAAAAAGTGCCACACAAAGTAAAAAAGAAAATCTATATCAAAAACTTGGGGTCATTCGATCAACACACAGCTGCCAGGTCGTGGATTGTCACTGCTGAAGAAGAGCTGCCAGTTAAGCTAACATGTCAACCCTGTTTCCAAGCCTGCAAGATCCCGACTTAACGCCGACTGTACATCACAAACCTTAACATGCGCCGTCATGTAGAGATGATGAACATCATTTACCTCTTGTGTTAACCGTTACATTATTTTGGCTGAAAGGTGTTCCAATCTATTTCTGATTTCCATCCTCTCCAGTAAAGATTGTAAAGTCTCCTAATTTATTCTCACAAATAAATGAAATGTATCTAAATCTCTGATTATTGTTTAAATGACTAGAACTTCATCAGAAGGTAAAGACGGAGACAAAGAAAGGAGGACGTCAATGGGAGAAGACATGATACTGAGGGACTAAGATCTTTCCCCACAGCCTTAAAGCTGTCAATCTTTCTCTTGGCTCTCTACGTCTTTATCAGCCTCTTAGGAGGGAGCTGATAATGACAAAGAATGAGATACCAGAGAAAGTGCGTAAATGCTTCAGGGCCGGATGGACACGAGCATATTCCTTTTCACACACTGACTATACAAGCACATGCAGCTTATCCAGACACTGGGGGCAGTTTTTGTCTTCCCAACAAGATCAAGAATATCACTGTTAGTGATATTTTATTAATTGACTCTAGTTATTCCTCACATTGAAACGATTACGCTTTATCTAGAATTAGCTTTACAAGGTAACCATGTACAAAGTTACCTAGATTTTAAACATCCACCGTGCCACATTCACACCAATCAACAAACAATCAAATTAGGCACATGAGCAAGTCGGCTGCTTTGACACAGTCCCATCCCGATGTATGGTTTCAATGGCCAGCACAAGATGCGTCGTCGCAGTATCAGCGGCTGATGCTTTAGCCAACAACTGAAAAGCTTTTCAACTTTTGACAGAACCAATGCTTCCGATGCAATGGACCCACAGTTCACTGCAACATAAAATTGTGACAAATGTGTGCTGCCACTTCCCAACACACTTAGCTGTCATAGTCGCTGCTCACCATGCTTTACCAAGTTTTGTCATTTGTTTTCCTACATCTGAGGCTTCACTGGGGTCCTTTCGATTGCATCATCCCTCTCTTCTTGTGCAGAGCTGTCGTGAGAATTAACACCATCCATTTATCCCCATAAATATATGACAACCCTGATTAGATCTCAGAAGCCTTTTTCTTCTCCAGCCATTCTTTTGTTGTTTTGCTGCTGTGATTGGAATCATTGTCTATCTACATGACTCATTCTTTGCCAAACTTTAAGCATTTCATTAATGTTTGACCCAGGAACACAAAGATGCATTTCCGCAAGCAGGGGTCCAGGGTAGTTTTTGGGGGGCCTGAAGTGCTGAGATGTGTCTCGATTTCCAGAAAAACTACCCCATAAATAAAGTATGAGTACAA
This sequence comes from Hirundichthys speculiger, assembly GCA_018398805.1. Lineage (NCBI taxonomy): Eukaryota > Metazoa > Chordata > Actinopteri > Beloniformes > Exocoetidae > Hirundichthys > Hirundichthys speculiger. Next base: position 4,467,179 of record JAGFBZ010000258.1, read on the forward strand.
CTCGCCTCGTCTCATTCATTGCCACCATTAATAAAAATGTTAAATTATGTTTTAGTCATTTACTGTGAGTTGACCTGATATGATCTCATATTGATCACTAGCTCCTGAATCAAATCAAATTGTATCATAGCAGACGTTGTGATGTTGGGAAACATCAACCTGCCATCCAGTTAATCAAAGTAATTTTGTATAAATTTTAATGAAACTTTAGATTTACACCCCTAAAACTCACCTCAACTTTGAATGGGGTGACGTTAGCTGTTGCCAAACTGAATTGTGGATTCCATGCGTCACATCGATAGCGTTTGTCTCTGGTTGCCTCCATCCAAAAGTTAGGGAGTTTTCAACATTTCCCACTTCTGTGTATATGTCAGCCAATCGAGTTGCAGCTACACAGCTGAAGCTAGCCAGTGAAATCATGCATGGGGGTAGGACTAATTCAAAGCACACGGCTCATTGGTGCGTTGCTGCAAGTGCTGCTGTGCGAGTCCACTGTAAATATCTCGCTCCTGTCAATACTTCAACGCGAGCCATACTTGTTCAGTTTCTCCTAATGGTACTGCCATGACCTTTAAACTTTAACTTGCTAGGTTGTTGAGTCTGAGATGCAGCTGTGTTCTTCCCCTTGCAGTTTCTTTGAGCGTTACAGTCTCACCTTGGAATAAACTTCCTGAGGCGTCCATTCCTGCTGCTCCAACTGCAGAAAGTGTGTATGTTTTTTCTGTTCCTTCATGAATACAATTAGGTGTAATATGTAAAGTAGCTGGTGGGAGGAGCTTCAGTCCCACGATGACCCTACCCATGACCCTGAAAAGGGACGGAACTGGGTTTGAACGAACGATGAATGAACAAATATACGTAATATGTCAAATATTTGTTTGTTTTTAATGCCTCGAAATATGACAATGTTGATACTCTGCATTTGGTCGTAACAGGTTAATAATGGCAAAACTGATGATATATTTGGATGGAATTCCAATCAGAGATTTACCAGGTTTCATAAAGCTAGTAATACTTGATTCTAGTGAGTCAAAATAGCACAAATTCATCTGCTGACTTGGCTGAACCTATGAGCCTGAAAATTAATTAGAGCAGATCAACTTATTCATTTTCAGTGTAAGCAGTTTAATTTAATAACACTGATATTATCTAATGCTTCTTCAGTCTCTTATATATTTCTAAATTGATTGAAAAGCTAATGGGAAGGTTTTACTATGATATATATACTATATATCAACTAATTCAACAGGCTATTTCATCAAATTGATTAGAATAAATCCCACCTAAATTTCATATACATTAACTATAGTGTATCTTGATTATAGGAATAAATAAAGGAATAATAGGAGTAATTATGCAGGATAATTCGGTCTGTTCAATAAATCGATTCAGTTAATGTGTGGGGGGCAGCGAGAGGAAGCTGCTTGCATCATTTAAGCGCCTTGAGTGGTCCCTGGACTAGAAAAGCGCTATATAACCACGTTGTTGTTCAAAGAGGAAGGAGTCTCTGCGGCGGCGTTCTTCAGTTGCAGGACATGTTTGGCTGTGATAACTGTGACATCACTGGTACTTCCTCACATAGAAAAAAGATTGCAGAGTAGAAGAAAAGTTATGGAATAAAAAACAAAGGTAAATTGGACCAGTTTCTTTTAAGCTTTAGCAACATTAATGAACGGGACATCCATTTTAATCTCCTTTTTAAGAAAATTATATGCACATGCTTTGATCTAATATGTTATGTTAACTGTGTTCATTCTCTGTTTTCAGAGTATTTTTGCGCTAATATGGAGAATAAACCCATTAAAGCCACAAACTAGAGGTCTTTGGAACAACCCAACAACCCGAAAACCTGAGGTTCCGACCCGACCCGAATTGGGTCTTGGGTCCATTCAAAAGACGTGACTCCAGGTTGGGGTCGGAATCGGTACAGTTAGTCTCAGGTCCGGTCGGTGCTCTCTGACAGGCTGCGTCCGCGTTTGCTCGAGAGAGGTAAAGATATTGGTGGTGGCAGCCAATGTCAGGACTCGGGGCAGTTTAATTAATTATTTATTAACGTGGCGTGTTTGTCATGAAACAATCGTGTTGCCGTAGCGTGTTATTACCGGTTTGTCCGGCAGCTGTAAAGCACTACGGATCACCAACATGACAACGCTGGATGAGAGAACATATTTACGACACGTCCTGATCGGTGTAGGCTATTAGCGTTAGCAGTTGCTACCAATAGCATATGTGTCCACAAAGAAAATAACGACGTGGATTTATTGTTGTTTACATCACGTAGCCTATGTAGCAACTGAACCGGGTGAAGAGAAGACAACTTTAGGTAAGAAAATCAAGTTTTATTCAACACTAGACAACTTTTAAAATGAGCAACTATAGGCTGTATTGTCTCGGTTCTATTCGGGTAACTCGGTTCGGTTCATGGTTGGAAACTAAAGACTCGGGTCGGGTCGGGTCTCGGGTTTTAACAGGTCCATTCAGGTTCGGACCCATTAAGACCTCTACCACAAACCTATTTCAGCCACAAACCTATTTTGCACGACACGCAAGTAACAGAGCTGAACCATATTAGCTATATGGGTTATTAGTGCTTGGTAATGATAAAATCAGTTTTACACCATGTGTAAAGAAAACAATAAGGCCAACATAAAAAAAAAAAAAGTGCAAATCAAACAAAGAAAGTCTGGGACCCACCTGTTCTAATAAAACTATCCAAAGCATTGTTAAAATGCTTTGTTTCATCTCGGCCTATTCATGTTTTATGAACCCCCCCACCCCCACACACACACTCTTTTCTTTGATATCCTCAAAATCTTAAAACTGAAATGTCCACAGCATGGTGGCTCAAGAGGAACGGAGAATCACTTCAGCTGACCCGGAGATAGGGTGATTGATGTGACAGGAAACAGATTCTTTGACATCTGACATACACATACTACAACACTTTTGACATGACAAGCAGGAAATATGACCCCCAGAGCCCACAAATGTACTGTACAGTGCCCCTTAGGACTTAGAGGCAGATGAGAGGTTGCGGTGTCATCAGAACTGACAGTCAAACACCATGGAAAAGAAATCTGCATTGAGAGGAAAAAGCCTAGAAGGAAAAGGGCTGGGGGAAACCGGAAAAGTCCACATAAGGTAAGAAATATGAAAGTGAAAGATGACCTGCTTAGAACTAACCAGGACCCTCCTAATATGCTTATTCTGGTGTTGCGGCTGAAAGAAAATATCAGAGAGGGAGACCAAAAAAAAAAAAAGATAAAAACAGCCCACAGGCAGAAATCTAGAGATGCAGTCAAGTAAAATGAGGAGCACAGTGGGGTGTACTGGTTCTGTCCTGTTTCTTCAGGCATGTAGAGAGGCTTGACACTAGCAGATGCAAAATCCTTCTTGGAATTTCAATGACTGAAACTTTCTCGCACTGTCTCTCCAAACAAATCCTCTTAACCCGTCTCTGCTATCATACCAACCTCTACTCTTTCTCTCCGCACAAAACCCCTCTAACTTCACTAACCATGCATTTATCCATTCCCTTCCACTTCTTAGTTTCTCTTCTCCACTCAAACTCAAAACCTCAGTTTACACTCGATATTTCTGACCATCTCCTCCACTTCGGTTCATCTGTTTTCCCCTCCCATTGAGCAACCCCTCACTCCTGTTTTTCTACGTCTCAGCGCCCCCTTGCAACCCCTTCTCAACCTCTCCCAACTGCCCTCTTTCCTCCCTGTCAGTGGCCATTAGTTCAGCCTGACTGGCGATTTCCCCAGCAGAAACCCCTCTAGCCTCACGCTGCTCCAAGGAGGGGGGCTGAAACACCTTTTAAGGAGCAAAACATCCTTGGATTGCTCACAATACACGAGGGCATGTCATGCAGGAAATCTTTGCACACTGCTGGTGCCTTGCTGGCATTTTTTTTCCCTCCCAATTCCTTCTCATGGATGACGCTAAACATGAGGGCATTAAAGAAACCCTTTTCTGATGTTTTCCTCATTGTTAAGAAGAGGAGGGTGCCAAAGGGTGATACGGCTTTAAATTGTTTTTCCCTTTGCATGAAAGACCTCTTATCCGATATGTTTTTCCTAATTGGTTCAGCTTCAATTAAGAAGCTAGAAGCCATGGTGGAAGCTGGATGATACGCCTATATAATTTATTCATTTCCAGTTACAATAAGCAAAACAGGTCAGATATGAAAACCACTGTTTAGATTAAGTTACTCTGCATTACTTCATGTAAATATTCAACTTTCTAATTCTGTCTTCAAATCATTGCCAGACATACGACATCTGAGTTTTTACCCTCTTCCTGCTTCTCCCATATAGCCAGCTGTGATTATCGCAGTGGCCTGTGACAATCACAAATCATACCAGCTGGAACTGGGTTGTTTTAATCCAATGACCGATTCCCAAAATTTGAACGTTGCCATTTTTGTGTCTATGACTCTCTACGAGAGAGATTAGAGAGGTTTCTCTGGCGAATTCTAAATATCTACTTGTGACAGACTAAACCATCTGATATTGCACTGCTGAAATTGTGAAAACACCTTAGATCAAGCAAGTCTAGCACTTACAGAAATATTCTCCATATATGTATGAAGTACAAATGAACATTTTTAGAAAATGGTAAAAGGTGTATGCTCAGAGATTCCACTGAGCTCTGAAGACCTGCCTTGAACTCCAGTAGCAATAAGTGAACTAAAGGGTGAAAAAAAAGAGAAATAAAGACATTTTTGAGGTCTATTTGCAGAGCCAATTGAATGCAATTCTGTAAGGGACTCATTATAAAATGCACGTTAAAGAGAGAAAAATTTCTTTTTTTTTTTTTTTTACCAGACAAAATATGGCTTTAAAGAGTGCACGTCTGTTTGTGGTCATTAGATTGCAGAGATAGTCCTGGGAGGTTGTGCCAGGTCGTGGTTGAAACTCCACCGGCAGCATAATGATGTGACCTATTGATCTAGAAAGGATTGCAGGATACTGCTGACCTCTGGAGAGACCGTACATGCTGGAGGAAAGGGACAAACTTCTGCACTGTTTGTGTGTGTGTGTGTCTCTGCTTGCAAAAGTTTCCACGTATAGGTGGTGACGAGCTCATTAAACTTCATCAGCGCTCTGTTTGTAATATTCTCTGCGAGGTCCACTTTCTCAGATGTTACTGGAGCGTTCAAGCACATCTCTGCTAAATGACACTCCCATTTTTATCTCATTTGTCTTTTGTACATTATCTCACACTGTAACAAGAGGAACTCATGACCAAGATCAAAAATTAAATGTACATTGCATCTCTCCATCCCCTGTGTTAATAGCTAATGCTGTATCCTAAATTCATGAATAAATTATTAATGCGTGGAAAAACATAATACGTGATATATGACCAGCAAGTGAGAATTCACCTGTGCAAGCTCGACAAAATATTAAAATTCAAAGACTTGTATCTGAAGGCATGTTTCAGTTACCTGAAACTGGAAAAATGCCAATTTCACAATAGCTCCCATACACTGCAAGTTTTCACATTCGTATGAGGTAGTTTTACTGGCAATTTTGGAAAAAAAAAAAAAGAATACATTTTCCAAAACTGCAATGGAAACACCTTTTTCCATATCTACAAATCAGATGATGTACCATAAATAGCCACATTTGCTTTCACCCAGAAACTGGCTCCCTTTTGAAGGATGTCGCAGCCATAAGAAGAAACTTGAAGTTGCATAATTCATCCTAAAGTTTTGAATTCAGTGCTCCTCAATAACATCATTAACAATGACCTCCCAGAAATCCATCAGACGTGAATGACTACATATATACGTGGCTTGACTTGCAACTATTTGTTGCAGCCGTCTATGTTTTTCAAGCATAATGATGTCTAGAGATGTCGCAAAAAAAGAAATAGAAATCAACCTGCCAAAAACGTATCTGGACTTCCATTATTCTTGGGAGGACTTGATGGATAACATGACTTCATGAAACACGGTTATTCTGGAGATGAATTTTATCAACATTTGGAAATATCGCAAAGGTTTTGAGGCACAACTTTTCCTTTTCCTTTTGTGTTCCTGTGTAATTCCATGTTTGCGTCACATGATACTGAAAGCGAAGACGACTTCTCTGCATTCTCGCGCTCCAATGCCTGACTCTTTCTCTAACATTGTGTGGAATACTGTGTACATGTGCCTGATTGTTATCGAGTGTTAGAAGCACAATCAGCTTAGATGCTTTGAGGCTTTTTTCCCACTGGGTTTTGGCCTCCTAGAACAGTGTAGATTAGTGCCAGGATGGTCTTTTACTGCTCTTGCGCCTTTTTGGGGCAGATGTTTGGCTTTCCTGGTGGCCACAGAAACAGACTATGCTTGTTTTTTTCACTTTGGCTCACAATTGTGGGCCTTTTACTCCCTTAGCGGTGGGAAAGCATACTCTGCTGCTGTGGTTTAGTTATTTGGCTTATGTTCCATTAAAAAAAGTGAGGAGTGTTATGGTAAAACTGGAGCTTTGAGGTCTAGAGGGATCTGTTTATCCAGAGCATTTATGGACATCATTTCTGATATATTACGATATAGCCCTCCTATCTAACCAGGTTTTTCTTGTGTGACGCCATCATGGGCACCAGGCAGGAGTCCTATCTCAATGTTTGGTCTTGGACGTTCTGTTAAAGCTTACTGTCTTTAACTGTCAGGTTGTCATTTCCTGCATCACCTGCTGAGGTGCAGATCTGACCCCTTTTAGCATGCAAATGGAGAATAAATTCAGTGAAAACCCAGCCATCACTAAGTCTTGTTATTTAAGGTTAATTGTTGATCTTACTCAGAATCCTTAGTCTTTTAAAGGCTAGAACAGAGACAATAAATGTTTCCCACCACAACGGTTGTGTGTCATGAACAAAGAAAGAACAATATTAAACATGTGACTGCAACCACAGGTCTTATGCAATGTATAAATGTATAACTTTCCTCCAACTTGAGATTTTGTCTGAACTATATAGAGAGATGTAATTTGCTGTCAGTCTTCATTTCATCTCTTGGTTGTCATCCGTCCATAAAAGTTATGAACAGAATCAGCGAGCCCTGATAAAGTCTAACTCCCACCTGGAATTAATATGACTTACAGCCTTCAAAGCAGACCAAAATCTTTTGTTCATTTAGAAACTGATTGGTCCCCAACATCAAACCAGGTATTCTGGTTCTGTCAGGGCCCCTTCCAACAGGATACCCCAAGGAACATGGTTGAATGGCCTCTCCAAGTCAAAGTTACTAGGTCAGCGTGTTGACTCTGAGCTGGCAAAACTGACTCAGAATACCCACAATTCTGCATTGTTAATTAAAGCAGAACAGGACTTCATCATCATAAAAATCAGTTAAAATTGTCCTGGAACATTGAATTATCTTTGGGAACTATCGCTGAGCTCTCAGACCCTATCCAGTTCTGAATCTCAGGACAGCACGTTGTCTCGCAAGAGCTGCAAATCACTTTACGCCACTACATCACATGTCAACAATAAATTGAGGCCAACGCTTTCACAAAATTAAACATTAATACTTGTGTAAAAGTCTTAATCATTTTACCTGGTCAGTCGACAGTTTAATTTTATCCTTGGTAGCCAGGTTATATTTAGCAGCTTGTAAATACATTCACCTGTAGAATGATGACTGTTGTAAAAACTACTCCATCCAGATGCCTTTAAAGTTGCTTTGAATTGTTTGATTGTTTGAGTTTTGATAAGTTTAAGTTTCATTTCCATTTATTTTTCTGATTTAGAAGATGTTTTTTAAGCCATTTCAAGTAAAGAACAGTTCAGCTTCTGAACATTAGGAAACATTGTAATAATGTGTAATTTATGCTTCTATGTAGAAACTTTGTACAGACACACAGAATCTATGTCTTAGTTAACATTTATACTTGTGTAGTCACAACACTAGCAGTAATGGCTTTTTTGTGCCGTAATAAGATTCTTTATGTACCCCAGACAGAGCAATGAAGCAAATGGAGTAGATCTTATGTTGACTTGGAGCTGATGAATGTTAAGCAAGAGTAACTTTTCTGTCCGGTTTGAAAATTATAAAAAGAAGTAGTAGTGCTAGAAGCAGCTGGAAACACATAAAAGGAAATACCATGCTACCAAGTAGACTGGTCACATCTGCTGGGGTCGGCATCAACCCAACATGTAGTTATATTTTTGAAGAGGCACACGTCAGGTTACAGCGCAGGATCCCTTGATGTACGTACATTTGATGCAGAAGCATAAATCAAATCATCAAGATTGAAGTACTAAATTAGTCTAAAGCTTGTTCCCCATGCTTGAAGCACCAGACTACATTCTTTAAAGAAACACAGCAATGAAGGATGAGCATATGGCTGAAGGATTGACTATAAATAGCCATGTGCTGAAACAGAAGCAACTTGGTTGGCAACCGTTAGTGACTTGGATTTAATTATGAGGGCTATGGAAAACCGGTGGGGATCAATGAGTGCTGGAGCATCACGCTCCCTCTTTAGTTGAACACCTGATGCACTGCCAGGTTCTTGACCATCTGTACAAGGTTCACTGTGGTTGTTGTGAGACCTGCTTGAAAGAGCTATATCACAGTAAGTATCGCAGAGGCAGGCTCAGATTTGTGCTGAAAACATGCCATCATGTGGTAGATGATGAGGTAAAAGACAAACCCCAGTATTATTCAAATTAATCCTGAGGTGGACACAAATGTTTATGCCATTCATTCCATCCAGTAGCTGTAAACACATTTTGCTTAAAAGCCTAAAACCTCATCCTCACAGTGATAGACACAGAGGATTACCAAAATCAGTGGAAATTTGCACTCATGAGACATGAATCTTTCATGCACAGTTTTCATCATTTAATGCACTTGATAGCTCTTTCTGATTTTAGAAAAAAACAAAAATGGCGGACTTACCGACTCAACTGAATGGCTGTCAAATCATTTAACAGTATGATCAAAGATTACCACTCTATATATACTTTCAAACAAATCTACCTGATGCCTGCTAAAAGTCTGTAGCAGGCTGTCACAAGGCTTGTTGAATGACCTCTGAGTGGGGGGGGGGGGGGGGGGGGGGGGGGTGTAAATGGCCAGCAGACTCTGATCAATAAGTGTGTTGTCCCTGCTTATTGAAGTTGACCCTCATAATTAGAGGAAGCATCAGTAGCATTCCTGCTGATACATTTATCGATGAAGATGCTAATTGCAACATCATAGACTCACTTTGACAAGAGGGTGGTTACGGTAACATGCATCTTATTTGAGGCTGTCAATACAAATATTATCTTTTTGATTCTTTTATTGAAAGGAGAAAAAAACACCATAATTCTTGAGAGCTTATATTTGAAACTTTAAAAACACAACCCAAAACCAACTGCTCTGAGCAGAGGATTAAGTACATGGTTCTTAATTTGACTGAAGCATGTGAGATCTCAGGCTAATTATGTAAAAGAAGAGCAGAATATTGTCTTCTTCAGGAGATGTGGACAAAAACACATTAGGTATTTTAAAGCTCTTTTCAAAGCCCTTTCCACTTGCCCCAACTCTGAGAGAAATATGGACTGTCCTTCCTGGCGTTCAGTGCAAAGAAGCACAGTTCTGGCTCAACTGTAATGCTAACGATGCTCAACACTGCTAATGCCAATGTGTTGCTGTCATGGGAAAGCAACTTGTTACACTAGTTTCTAACTAACAGCCTACACTTGTCATCTGTACAATTGAACTACATCGTCAAACAGCTGAAAGAAGTTAATTTTTCAAAAGCCTGCTTGTTATTCATGCTGCGCTGGCTAGCAGTGGGTGCTAGCACAGCATCTATGTTCTCTCCAAAAATCACCGCTTGAATTGAAACATTTAAACACACGTGAAGCAAAAAACACCAGAGGGCAACTACTTCAGCAATTACAAAGGTTCCCACGGAAATTGATGGACTAACGAACGTATCACAGGCATGCATGGAAGCAGGTGGAAATGAGGCATGAGGTTTAAAGATCTGCAAAGCAGGTCACGGCTCAATATCGTGTCAGAAAATGTTAAACGTCAAATGTTCTATTGATGCAAATATTTGTCGAGTTTCTGTGTAGCTATCGATTGCTGGATGAGATAACGAGGGAGGGAAGATGGAAAGTTAGAAATAAAATGCAGCATACGGTTTCAAAAGGTGAATGGGGGAATAAAGGGACCAAGACAGAAGATAAACAGATGTGACTGTGAAGAATTAGGCAAAGCCAGTGGCCAGTACACGGAGTTATGATGGAGTACAGAATAACACCTCCTCTTTCCCTTCTCTGTGTGGGTGTGTGTGTGTGTGCTGCTCTGATTAATAATCCATCTTTTTCTTTGGGTTAGTATCTTTTCAGAGTCTTTTTTCCCTCCTCTCCTTTCTGTACTCCAACCCTTTCTTGCCCAAAGCAGCTTTACTTCCCTTTCTCATTATTTTTCTCCTTCTGGTAACATATTATAATACCATGTTTTCAGAGCATCAACCTTATCAAGTGAATGTTAAAAAAGCTAATGGATTACTATTCAACAAAACAGCCAAGTTCAGCATACAGAAGAGAAATTAAAGGATGAGAGAGATGCTTGTGCAGTTGAGCTACATATAAAATGGATTCTAAGTAATCCTATTTCTGGTTTTAGCCATCAGCACCTTCTTGGAGTTTGATTTTGACATGTAAGTGGTATAATCACTCAGATGAAAGAACATATTCAGCTTTCTGAGTCTCATGTTATTACCACTTGGTCATCTAAGGACTGAGAGGGGATATTTTATTTGTAGTCCCAAATGTTTGCCATCTTTGGGGTACCTAACCTTATCTGAGGACCCATATTTTGGGTTTCAATTAGTGGAGGGGAGATACTTGCGCAAAAAGTTCCGAAAATGAATGAAAAAAATTAATTGCCACTCCAGCAGCCATCAACCCGCTTAAAGCAGCATAAAGGAACTTTTGCAGTTTTAAGCTCAGAGGGTGTCCCTATAACCATGGAGGTTCAATTCCACTAAGATTAATTCTTGTTGTGTTTATTCTTGTGGTCTCTGGATCAGCCACTCTCTTAGTTTCCTCTGCTGGACGATGCTTCCTAAAGGTAATGAAATAGTCCTTCAAATTAAATTGAAACTGGTATTTTAACATGAAATAAAGCTCCCTTTGTCATTACATTGGAGCTCCTTTTCTACCTTTTCATTCTGGTGTTATTTACAGCTACTGCTAATGTCCATGTCTTTTGTCATCTTAGTCAGCAGTTAAGGTTTCTATGGGTTTGTTATGTATGATGCACACTTGACTATAATCATACTCACTGTGCTCTGAATGTAGGAAGCAAAAGCTTTGCTATTGACTAAATCTTTAAAATGTTAGAAAATTAACTTAAGAAAAATCAGCATATAATGCTGTAGAAGTACTTTGTTTAATTCTTTATGGATAATCCTACTTCACATTGGTGTTCTTTTATTTTCTCCCTAGTATGGATCTGGAAATTTTGGATTTCCCGTTTGTCACCGAGGGCATTTGTCATCTCTGTTTTGTTTATTGGACCTATGTGACAGAGGATTTGCATCATGATTTGACAGTTGGTTGTCATGTTACTTTAGCTTTCATATCTGCAGTGCTGTGTTTTCCCAACCTGGGCCAATTGAGCACCGACTGAAGAGCCCATGACTAATCCCTATCTAAAGGAGGGATTAGTACCAACTGTCCTTGGCTGAACTGCAGAAATTTAAGTATTTCAGAACTAAAATTGCCAGTCAAGTCTGAGTTTTGTGCATGGATGTGAGCTTTACTTGGTGTGTGCTGGTGTACTAAAGGAAATATATGCTCATATATGTATTTCACATCTTAGAGTGTGGTTTGTGTCCAAATGTACATTTAAATGGAAGCTTAGAGCTGTAGAATAGGTCACAAATAAGTCATTCCTCATCAAAGAGAGGGCCAAAGTCAGCCTTTCAGTCAAATTGACTCTAAAACCTTTTGCCACGACGGCAGTTGTGAATTCATGCTCTAAATTGGCCTGCATCGTCGCTCTGTGGTGTTTTTTCCCAAAACATGTCACAGACATTAAATGAAGACAAGAAGAAATTGTTTCCATTTATGAGAAATAGTGCAAAACTTGACAACTTGACAGCTTGATTGAAGTGATTCTTTCTGATGTTTGCACAGTGTTCGTTAAAGTGAAAGCCTGACCTGGAAGTCCAAGAACATTTACTATCAGCCATCAGGAATATTGTACAAGAATGACTTTAAACTCAGAAAATACTCTTCATGAATGGTTATTTCAGGCTTCTAAAGATTCATAGTCACTTCAATTCTCCAAAGTGAAAGACAGCAGCCTATATTTTCATGTGAATATCAGCCATCAGATAAGCTATTGACAAAAATCAATTATCCAAAAATATGACAGTCGCACAAATATGAGTCTTTATTTGTAAAAACCATGGCTTTTTAAAATTCTGCATCTTCCTGTGAATTATCACAATAAGAGCAGGCAAACCGATAGAAGAAAGGCTTAATGTTCTGCATTTGGATGAATGAAATATTCGCATCTGTCAGTGTCAACATCGGCATTCAGCCAGAATGAGTGGAAAAAAGATCTCCATGTTATATCTCCAAAAGAAAAACAGTATTGAATTGCAAGAGCTGTTCATTCTAACTGCAGTTTTGTGACATGAAGCCATTTCTACTCTGTCTTCTGATATTATCATGGACAGCAATGCACTCTAAGAATATTATTAAGTATTATTTTGCATTGAGTGCTATGGCAGCATTTACTTTAATTTGTTGGACTTCAGAGGGGGTTAAATGGAAATCCTAAAGAGAAAGAGGGTTATCTAACCTCCTTCATCTCGTACCCCATACAGCATTTATATAGTCCCCATGTAAATTTTTAAGTGGCCTTCAAATACAGGTCCCAAATGAGTTTGCACACAGGTTCAGTGGTGGCACTGGCATCTACATGTTTGTTTTTTTTTTTTTTAATGGGGCCCTATAGCCACAATATATGGAGCTCATGTATAGCTGAGTTTCCAGTTGCAGAGGTCCAGGATGAAGTTTAACAGCATGGCCAACCACCTCCTTTCAGCCATCATGTCTCCATTTACTGTGACGGAGCTGATAGGATGCACTGACTCTATCAAACCACCACTCCATACCACCTGGTGGCGTCACTGCACCAATTTCACTGTTTGACTGTCGTCAATGAATAAAAGACAAACAAAATAAAAAAGAAAAACCATCGAGAATGACGAGATCGACACTGAAGAAGCTGCTGGTCTCTGCTTGCATACGCTGCAATGGTGGTGATGAATGAGGAAAGATGACTCGTGCTCTTAGGGGACATTGAGATAGCTGAACAACATCATCTCCTCCCCACAGCATATCCAATCATCACTGAGTCAACACCACCCACCTCCCAGCAGTCTTCAGGGGCAGGTATGTGGTTCAGCCCGACACAGGTTCCTGAAAGTTTTTATTGTGGGGCCGTTCCTGGTAATGGAGACTTAGCTTTGCAACCCCTTCTTTGGCCATGCAAGTAGAGTCCAAAGGGACATCTCGTATCGACTGATCCTCCTATCTTTCTCTTTCAAGAAACCTCACTCCTCAACCATTCTTGGTGTTTTGTTTTTGACATCAGACCATTCCATTAATCCCATTACCCACTTCAGTTTTACTCCTCGTATTCTCTCTCTCCTTTACTATCTCTCTCCTACAGCGGCATTCCTGTCCCATCACTCATCTCTCTGCAAACACAGCCACCAACACCTGCCGCTGTGCAGAGAAGAAAAAAAAAAAAAAAAAAACATTTTCTGTCATATTTCCATGTCAGTGAAATTTAGGAGCCATGTGTGTTTGTGAATGTGTGTGCTCGCCTTTCCTTCAAGGGTACTTTCATCATCAAATTCCATTTCCTCTGCAGACAAACACTCCTGCCACCAGGCTGACAGACAAGAGGGAATGAGAGAGTGAATGAGCCTATGTGTGTTTGTGTGTGTGTGTGTGTGTGTGTGTGTGTGTATGCAGGTCAGGCATTAAGATGCATGGGAGCTTTTGTTTTGCCTTTATTTTTATTTGTTTTTTTTATTCTCTTGCAGCTGAAGAGATGGGTTTTGAAGTCAGAATTCACATCGAATGTTTCTCTTATTTGAGGCAGTCGTGACGAGGTCTTGCATGAGTGGAACATGGTGAAAACACACACCCAGACACGCACAAATGCTCACATGGATGCCATCTTATTGGAAAGCCAATTACATTCCAGTGTTCATAAGAGAGGGTTTTTTTTTTTTTTTTTTTTGCCACACTGAGGCAACAGAACAACCGCACTGCAGTAATGACAAACCTATGCAGAAACACACCCAGACAAGCATTTATAAAAAGATTTCCATTCTAACAGGAAGCCGCAGCCAGCTCCAAACAGTTTGCCGTTCACCTCCTGTGGATTCAGTCTACATGTGTGTGTGTGTGTGTGTGTGTGTGTGTGTGTCCTACATACGGGGACAACCCCGTGGCGAATGATATCAACTGGTCACTGAGCTGGCAAGAGCTGGACATCCCTTTGGCAGACTGCTCTAAGTGTGTGACACAGGAAGTACGGCGCCGGTACGAGGGAACACCCCAGAGAGTAAACAGTTGGCAGTCAGAGACGCCCAGACGTACAGGAAATGGAAAATCAGTTGTTGGAAAATATCGATGGAAACAGCCTCATGTATGAGAGTTATTTGGATGTTGGGGAAAAAAAAAACAACAATTGTGCAAGTTAATTAAAAACTAAAATGTGAATTATTGTTTCAGTTTGTGGCACCAGAGGAGCGAAAAGTTCAACTTGGGATCCCGGCATGAGCCAAAGCAGCCTCTATTTCCTCCTGCTTTTATTCAGCTGAACTTTATTTATTTATAAAGCAATGCCAGCAGCAACTCAAGGTGTTTTAGGGAATAAAAACTCAAAATGGCAATATATACAAATCAGATAAAGATGATGATGATGACTGGATAATGGTGAATGTTATAAATACACCTCAAAATAATACAAGTAAAATAACTGATTAAATAATAATTCAATTTCATGAAATTACCCAGAAGCATGAATAAATAGCAGAAAACAAAAACAAAACAAAACTAGCTGGTCCCAGAAAGCTGGAGATAAAATGCTACACGTAGGCTTGTAGACTATTTAACATAAGGGAATTCAATTAATCATTTTTTCAGCTTGACTTTTGCTTTTGTAAACCTTTATGTTGTTCTCCAACGTACCCCACAACGCCTGGCAAACAACAACAGTTTGGAACATTCAGTTCGTGCTTTATTGTTGGTATGACACACTATTTTTAAAAAGCCAAGCACATGTTGAAATAGTTTAAACAAAATCATTTTTGGCTTTTATTTTTCTTTCAAGCTTTTCAGATCAAGCTGAGGAAGTAATTACTACTTTACCGCACCCCTGTCATTGAATAATTCCTCATCGTTTAACTTATTTCAGGCATGGAATGGACTTCACTCAGGTTTAAACTTTTTCCATCTAGCAGCTGAAAGATCAGCTCTGCCGGATGAAGCTGCAAAGCTCTGACTGTTTGCTTTCCATGTCGCTGACTTGATTTGTCTTCCCCGAAGAAATCAAGGATTTAACATTCTTTGCTCTATGAACAAAACCCATTATCATCCTGAAAAGTTTCTGGCAGTATGTTCACAATAGGCCGAATGACTGTCTTTTTTTTTTCCTTTTAGGCAGCCATCTTTATACATTTCATTGGACCAGTCACAAGCACTGGCTGCTGTTTCTTCCCATTTGTCTTTCCATTTATTCTACGTTTCTACGTTCCAGCTGTATTGCTTTGGTGTTTCTGATCCAACACCATTAAGTTCTCCTTCTGTACATGTTTCCCTTTTACAACCATCACATTATGTTTGTTGTTGTCTCAAATGTTTAGACATGGCTGACTGGGAACAACCAGCATCTTCTGCCACGCGGTTCTAACAGCTTCTTGAAGGAGTTTTAAAATCTTGCTCATTCTCACAGATCTCTTCATGGGGGCTGCGTTTCCTGTCAATCAGAGAAGTGCAGCAGCTGGTTAAGGTCTACAAGACATTAACTGCAGACTAATTATCATATTTCAACTTGATATTTGTTTTAGAAATGTTAATTATAAAAGGTACATCAATCATTTTATTTCCTCGTGATTGTTTCCATAATGTTTGCATTCCTTGTTTTTAAAAAGGTTGCCTGTAAAAGTTACAGTTAGCGTTTCTACTAGGGCTGGGCCAGTAGCGGAACATGTCACTGCCGGGCCGAGCCGGGCGGGGCACATAACCGGACCTCTTTAAACCCAATAAAGCTTGTGATTATATCATTTTACAACATACGTATGCCCGCAACAGCGGGACTTACAAGCATTACTACATTTTTGACACATAGCTTAAAGCATTTGAGCAATCAAACCGTCATGAAGTCTAACAAACCAAGAGAACAACAAAAACATTAGGCTACCTGGCCCCTAATAATATAACAACACAAAGTCAAAGCAGTTCAGCACCACGGATAGCTACCACATCATTCTGACACCCACTTTAACGAGCAACTTCAACTAATAAGAGCACAGTTACTGTATCAATAGCTGGGAACGTTTTGTAAAATTGGCACAGCGGCCCAACACGTTCACGTACAAACATAGATTCAATATAAAATAGTAGAAGCTACTCACCACTATTCAAAGGGTACACGACGAGCTCATCATCTTGTGCTTACTGACGTAACCCGACAAAACCCGACAAAACTGACATGAAGTCTAACAAACCATGAGAACAAAACATTAGGCTACCTGGGCCCTAATAATAACGTTAGGCGATAACAACCACATTAGCAGTTTACAACTAACTCACATATTGTTTTCAGTGTCAGTGATTGTGAGTAATTGTACCTGTAAATCTGACTCCCTGACCGCGCTGCCACATTTTGCGGGCTTGACTCGCTGCCAACAATGTCAGGTTCATCTCCAGGATTTGGACAGACAAAGTACGTGTCCAGCTTTTTAAGTTTCGTTTTCTCTCGCGCTCTTTTTTCCCTTTGATCCAGCTAGCCTCCACCGCGTTGACTCTGTTGACAAGTGATTGATGATGACGCTGATGGACGGCTGTTGATGACGATTTTACCCAAAATACATTTGGAGATCTTGTAACTTTGCACATTGTAAAGTTAACTGTGAGAGTGAACATGAAGCCAGCCATGCAGCAAAACATTTAATTTCACTGTGTTGAATAAAACTACATGACCAAAGTTAGTCTTAAATTTTTTGACCAACCATGATTCATTCTGGCTGGAGCAACCTATATATTACCTCAGACGAAGCATGACACATTTCGCGCAGAAGTTGTTGAATCCACAGATGTGCGAAGTATAACCGACACGTAGGGAAAGGCCTGTTTCTTCATCTTTCAAAGGGCCCCCCAGGGCCCAGGCCTGGGGAAGTTGCCGCCCCCCCAGCCCCCCCTGACGCTCCACCGCTGGGCTGGGCAAGTTAATGCGTTATTATTACGTTAACTCATGAATTTATTAACGCCGACATCTATTATATCGCGCGTTAATGCATGTTGCTCACATGCTTTTGTTGCTGCGGAACCAGAACCAGGTAAACATGCAGAAAAGCTAAAACAGACATTGAGAACGGTAAAAATCTGTGTACTTTACAGTTCAGGTAGCAACTCAGGTAGCAATATTAACAATTCTGTCTGAAAAAAAATTCTGGACTGCAACAAAACTTTCGCATCATCAGATCTGCTCCATGTGTTCACTGCTGTTCTCTTACTGGTTACTTCAGTGCAGCTCCATCTAGTGGCACAGCTGTGTAATGACAACAGAAAGTCTCGTCCTCGATTATAAAACAAATTCAGTCCTGTGGCCTGTTTTTTAATTTCGTACTTTTGATCCAAGTCTAGAATTGAAATATATATTTAAAAAAAAAAAAAAAGGCATTTTTTTTAATCTAACACATTTTTTTGTGTTAGATTAAAAAATGAAAAAGGTAATATAATGTCATTTTTGAATTTTTTGAATTTTTGATTGACAATTGAAAATGGAAAGAATGAATGATACACGGACTGGTAAAATTACTGAACTTTAACATGGACATTTTTATTTTAAAGTTCTCCCAGACGGAGGATTCAACAGAAACAAGGTTATTTGTAACAACTGCCAAGTTGAACTCCCCGTTAAAAGTTTCTGCTGTTAACTCAGAAATTGCCTGTTTTAATGTTCTGATTGTGCTGAGCCACAATCATTTTGTTGGATTTTGTTTGTAAACTTTTATTTTTTTATAAAAACAGGATGACATTAATGCCCTGGCAGTGGCAATAAACTTTATTTTACATTTTTTTTAAATAAGATTTACACTAAATATGTGTTACTGATGTTGCTGATGTTAAAAGTGTTTGAACAACAAATGTTATGGCACTTTAGTTCATATGGCAGCAGAACATTTAAATAAAAGTGCATTTTACACAACTTTTGAATTCATTATTTGATTTTGCGTATATAATGCGATTAATCGCGATTAAAAATTTTAATTGTTGCCCAGCCCTAGTTTCTACACCATTTCTAGCCAGCTCATCTGCCCACATCTGCCCACTTCTACAGGTTTGGGTCACACGGGCGACATCAAACAAGTGTGGATCACCCATTTGAAAGGCAAAAAGTTTATTTGCCAGCATGCCACTCTAAAGCTTTACTGCAGGTGACGTTCAGGGCCAGAGCGCTGAATTTCTTAACTAGTTGCTTTGTATATCCAGATATTACAAATCGGATGTCCACCAAACATCTGATTGCCCTTAGTATCTGATGTCAAGGCTTTCCAATAAGATGGCATCCATGTGAATGAATACCTGTCTATCCGGGGATTCAGGTCCAACCCCACAGCTGGCAAACCTCCTAATAAGCCCATGAAGATTGCAGAGGAAAAATAAAAAGCACTCTAAAAATGCTGTGCTTCCACATAATTGATTCACATAATCTTTTATGCCAAAAAAAAAAAAAAAAAGATGTGACAAGAGAAAGCAAAACAAATTCTTCAATGAGTCCAAAGAGAAATCATAGACAAATGGCTGGCATCATTAGCCTGGCACGCAACTGTTGCATGCTTGCCAGTCCTGGTCTCTAAGCATGTAACAAAGCTCCCCAAATTGTAAATTTGATTGAAAAGAAACCATGTAAAGCACAAAAACTAATAAAACTGTTCACAAAGATGTTATGGAGAGGGAATAGCAAAAGATTGGAACTGACACACTGGCAGTAGAAAGCCAGTAAACATTTGGCAGTTTCTGTGTCTGTGCCCATATAAACACACATAATTGCATATTGGATGGGGTATGAACATGTTTATAGGAAGGGCAGCAAAGGTAAAAACAAACAATTATAACTGAAAATGTGGCAATGATCTGAAGTGATGCATCCACAAACGTTCAAGCGCTTCTTACTGAGCGGTTCAGCAAGACAGCCAATAAAAAAATAAAAGTAAACCTAAACTAAACTATGCCTTTATTGCAGAAATTGTAGGGACAACAATAGAGAAACAGTTAAATATATGGTCTGAAGGAACTTAATAAAAGCGCTAAATTAAAGCCAAGGGCAGAAAGTCAGGTCATCTTTTATTTACAAGCAGAGAGGACATTGGCATAGTGGTGATTCTGAAATAAATGGTTACGGCAGCTCACATGGAGCCTGTATTGCACCAACAGCCAGTTCACAGTCACTATATCTTATTTGATTAAATGTAATTGAGTAAATGGGGAAAATACAGTTAGAGAGGATTTTTATTGTCTGAAGAAAATGGCTGGAAAGCTGCCCTAGGGGGTGCATGTAACTTTTCTAAACTCAATACATTTATTTAATTTGTTTGGGGGAGAAACAACTGACATTCAAAACACCTCTCTCCAAACGCCGGATCAAAGAGGCATTTTACTTCATCATGATTCTATTCAGACATCTGGAGAGGGGAAAGGAGGGAAAGACGCTGATATGGTAGTATAATTGTTGTGGGTCCATTTACAGACACAGTTAAGCCTCAAACCACTGCTATGTTAGCTAGAGAGCAATAAACTATGAATGTGATACCATGAGAGTTTAACATCCTTGAATCCTGAAACTAAAAAAAAATAAATAAATAAAACTCCCTCATACATTTTTGACCCGGTGTCTTTAGTGTTAGAAAAGTGGAGATGTCTGGGAAATTGAGGTCTTCCCCTGGCTGCTACCAAACCAACTCCACTTTGTATTTGAGCGTTTTGTTGAATGTTCACTGAAACGGGGCTTGTTTACTCTGGATCAGATACTACAGCGCCTTAGCTGCGAGATGAGAACTCAAAGAAGAAAAGCTGGCCGGTTGGAAAGTTATTACACTATTGGCAGGATGTCAGTATATAAACATCTATGGCCTTTGGGAGCAATGACTGACACACACCAAACCGCGTACATCCTGGCACTTCTAACCTCCATCCAGTTCTATGTGTTGCAGAGGTCATTAAAAAAAAAAGCTTAAAAAAAAATCCCTTTGTGTTTAACCATAGATAACACTTTTTTTTTCAAATGATCACATTTCCTGTTTAAACTCATCACATCCTGACACCTGGACAGGAACCTGCTGCATCTGGTTTGGTGCAAAAATTACCCCAAAGCAGCCCTTTTCAAAGTTTCTAAGTCATGGAATGTGTCACCATGGTAACATGAAAAAGTCAGCAGAGCTCGCCATGATGTCATCCACATCTCAACAGGTGTCTTTAATGCAGTGGATCAGTCTTACAGTAAAGGATGTGAAAGAGGAGGCAGCGGTTGGACTCGAACACAAGCCCCATGCTTGAAAGTAACCGCTGCTAACATGTTATTCTGATCTGTCAACTTCCTTTTATCTCTCCAGAAATCAGAGGGGATTGTCTTTAAAACGTGTATTCAACAGGCGCACGACCTCAAGTAGCACAAGATTCGCAATTACATGCTTTGTACTCTGCTTTAACCACCGGCCTGTGGTTCCACCAGAGGCATCAGAAGAATCGCCCTCAGTGTCTGATGTCAAGGCTTATTACTGCTTTTACTGAGCACGCACGGCATTTAATGGCGTACTTAGTAAATAATCGGCAAATTGTGGAACTGTGGTTGTAGCCTCTGCTTGGCATTCTCTGCAGTTGTCCCATCATCATCTCAGTGGGTGCCTTTCCATTTCCCTTCAAATTGTACTAAAGTGGAACAGTGTAAAGAACCATATATGGCTTATTAGAGCCCAGTGAGCACATTTGTCATGAAGTATATTACTGCTCTAGGGACATCAAATATCTTTTTTTTTTTTTCAGTATAAAAGAGCAAAAAGAATCCCAACTAAAATTCCTTTTTGGACCAGAACAGAAAAAGGGTGCACAAACCCTAAGTCTAAGATCGGAATGAGGCTGGTATAAATAGCAAATAATAGATGGGGAGGGGGAAAAAAAGTGGAAATTCAGTCTTATAAGAACAGCATGAACAAGAACACAGTGACCCATAGCGCTGTCACAGTAAGGGAATGTACCCAGCAATGGGTTTTGGTGATTTGGGGTAGCTCAGCAGTACGGTATGCTGTATTATATCTCTTCATCCCTGGACAGAGGAGGGGAAATTTTCTCACCATGAGGTGAATCACTTTTGAAACTATGACTGGAACATCAGCACATCAGCACTGCGTCTCAGGAGGCATGTTTCTATTACCCTTGAAATTGTGCAAATTGAAAATGTGGAAGCCCCTCAATTTCACAATAATTCCCGTATATGACAACAAAGCATGCCAGGTGGTTTTTCCTTTGAGCTGAAGAATGAACATTTGGCTAAACTGCTTTGGAAACACTTTTGTCACAGACCAAAAAGAGTCACATTTTCTTTTCTTTAGGAAGCGGCTCCCTTGGGCACGATGTAGCAGGCGCAACAAGAAGAGTTATTGACTCGCAAAACTCATCAAAAGTTGCTTGAGGCATCCCAAAGTTTTGAATGTGCTGTTCCCTCTGTGAAATTGGAGACAATGACCTCTCAGAACTCCCTCGGTTGTGACCGGCAAAAACATATACGGGGCCATGCAGATGTCACTCTGCTCCAGATGTCTGCGTCGTTTTCGAGTAAAAATGACGGACAACGTGGTTGCAGGGATAGAAATTAACCTTCCAAATTAAACAAGTTCTGGACATGCGTCATCATTACTGTTGGAAGGGCTGCAGCTCTGCAGCACAGCTGTAAAGTAGATCTGTCAAGTGCTGCAAATGTGCAGTTATTTCAACGGCCTGATGGCCCACTGCTTGCATATTAAAGACGAGTGTAAAGGCGCATGTGTAATACCGCCAACTGCTGTTTTATATGCTCTCGCTCTCAATTTGCATGATCAAATTGACCAAAGAAAGGGTGAATAACTTTGAAGACACCGCGCAGTAAACACCCGCTGCTCGCTCTAATCTAGGAAGGAGTCTTAAAAACATCTCTGACCCTTCATTTTGTCCTTGGCTGCGCTCTGCTTTTATGAATTTCGTCCTTGCACACACACACTTGACTCTTGAGTATGATTTAAATTTGTTTTGAACTTTAACTATCCATAAATATCCACAACAGTGACCAGTTCAGGTTTAATAGGGCCAGATCATCTGCCCTTGCCAGCAGCTGTAGGCTGTAAAAATGGTAGCTGTGACTCTCTGCCGCCCTTTTGAGGATATTCGTTTCCTCTCAGCGGAAGCTCCAGGTCCTGTGCCTCATTCCCAAACCACCAGTAAGTCACAGAGGGGAGAGTGCTGCTTTTAAAGGTGATGAGTCGAGCTGATGCGACCCTCTGATAATGCAGAAAATGGATTCTTTATACCCTCTTAACGTCTCCTGCTGCCTCTTTACAACCTGGAAGCTGATTTGCAGAATTAAACGCTTGTAATCCATCAGCTGGACTAATGTAACAGTGTGTGCCGGAGCCTCGTTTTTGTGAGGATCCGCAAATGTTTCTGTGCTCATTGTGTTATGTATCACTTCCTCACTTACACACACTGGTTACTGTATTGATTATAGCTCTGCTGGGAGGGGGAGATCGTGTATCTTGACCCCCGGCTCACAGCGAGGCACGGGAAAAAAAAGAACGTAATCGAGCCCATTGAGATAAAGGCGGTGTCCTCGGTGCGCGTGCCGGCTCAGCGTGCATGTGCTCGTATGGAGCTAATAGAATAATCACAATTCACAGAGCCCACAGCATGGATCAGAGCTGCAGACTGCACCCTGCATACTAAACATACGACCTCACTTCCCAGAGCTCTGAGACCGAGATAACAAAGGTCCAAGTCTTCCTTTGAAGATTTTCATCTGTTCAATAGCAGGAGCACAGGACTTGTTATGATAATCACGATAATGAGCGAGTT
Organism: Hirundichthys speculiger; assembly: GCA_018398805.1. Taxonomy (NCBI): domain Eukaryota; kingdom Metazoa; phylum Chordata; class Actinopteri; order Beloniformes; family Exocoetidae; genus Hirundichthys; species Hirundichthys speculiger. Next base: position 4,490,537 of record JAGFBZ010000258.1, read on the forward strand.
TGCTCACAGTGGTACCTCTAACATTCGGTCTCCGACACTGCAGTGTATTTGAGTTCTGAAAATGCCAAGCAAATGTCTCCTAAAAATGAAAAAAAAAAAACAAAAAACCACAGAAATCCTGCAGTCACTCTCCAGCAGCTGACCCACAAAGTCTGTTGACAACTTCGGCATTGTCGACGCTATAAATCCCGGGAGGGGGCTATAAATATATCTAAGCAAGACCGAAACCATGGCTGAGCTATTCCTGATTAGACTCAAATGAGGAGTCACACCCAAAACCAGGATGAGCTGGCTTCTGAAGTGCTTGGACTGTTCCTGAAGCAGTAACTGTCTGTTCCTGGGAGAGGTCATGAAGAGGTCACAATCTGCATGCATCCTTTTCCATTTCACCCTCCACCCCTGTTGGTTAACAGCTGACCAGTCGAGATGATGTACAAATTCACAAACAAGCACATTCACTCACAAGAGTCTGAAAATGCATTGTCACTGTGTGAAGAGAAAACAGTGAGCATGTCATTTTAATGTGCGAGTAGATCTATGCCAGGCGGCCATGTGCCCACAACTGTGAGCCAGAAAAAGAAAAAACAATGGCGCTTTTTTTTTGTTATTCTTTGATATCAGGAAAACAATCTGTCCTAATCAGCAGAGAGATGACTCTCATGTCAGTGACTCCCACAGCCCCCCCCCCCCACACCACACACAAACACACACACTGCGACATGTATTTCCAGATACTCAAACAGAGATGCTCCTCTGTTACTGTGTGTGTGTGTGTGTGCATCTGTGTTCGAGGGAAGAGAGAAAAGCCAACTGTATTTGCATATCCTACAATTATTTATTCTGCTTATTGATTTTGTTATTCCACGCTGTCACCAATCAGGAAGGAGGAAGTCCCTTCTGGAGGTTTTTATGTATTCCCCAAACAAAAACAGCACGAGGGCGTGATTCACCGTACATCTATATGTTACAAGAAAAAATAAATGAAAAATGGAGCATGGACCTACTTCTGGTGCGCTCCCCAATGACTCAGCATGCATTCCTCTGTGATTTGATCCCAAGACAGAAAGACTAAATTTTACTCCCATTTGGGATAAAAAAAATTGGATTATCTAAAGGTGTGATATATTAAGTTTGCTATCATGCTGCAAAGAGGGCAGTAGGATTTCCTGCTGATGCGCCCTTGAGCAAGTTCTAACCAACTTCAGCTAGCATGTTCTCTTTTTTGTCTTAAAACGTCATTATGACAGTGTTTTGGCAGCTCTGCACTAGGGATGGAACGGTTACCGGGATTACGGTAAATCGCAGTAAAATTTTACGCAATAACGATTTACCGTTTGTTTTGATCCGGCGTTTATGTTGGACTTCATCTCATTATTGCGATCGATTACCGGGATATGTAATATCAGCCTCATTCAAGTCTGTGAGCGACTCACGACTGTATCTCGTGTGAATATGTAGCTTGTAACATCGGCATCGTAACCTGAGCATGGCGGAAAGTTGTGATGACATTCCAGCATGCAGGAAACATTGATAAAACTTACATCGAAAAATGACCAGAACAATGTTCTTGTGATGCGCTTAAAATATTCATTTATTCCATTAACTGATCCGACAACCATAACGCCGGCAGTTAGCGCCACAGCGGTCAAAGACCTTTTGCCCTTCCGGGTCAAACACCTAACCAATACCAGGCAGCTACCTTTATACCTGACCCTCAGGTAACAACACAGCGACACCCACAGACACACAGACTGAACTACAATTCAGAACAACATATTTTCTTCATATTTTCTTTCTTTATTTGCACATTTATACGTATTTAAGGTTCAGCTTAAAGTCAAAAGTTCATTTCATTTGAACTTGCTCTATAATTTTTGTTCCTGATAATTGTTTGCATATTTTGACCTACTATGGTTGTTAAGGTGTTTATTTAAATTTGCACCAGGACAAATAAGCTTTGTTCCTGTTACTTATTTTGTTAATTCAAAATTAAACCTCTTTCTGTGCCAGTTGTTTGCCCTTTTAATGTGAAAATTTCGTTTTGATAAGATTTTGGCTTCTAATGTTGACAAGAAAATCATAAGATTTTGTGAAATTATTCAAATGTATGTGTTTTTTAGACATTTGTACAGCAATTAAGAATATCGCGATAATATCGTAAACCGTGATAATATGGTCACAATAATCGAGATATCAAATTTTCCATATCGTTACGTCCCTACTCTGCACATTCAGGAGCTGGCATGCAGACCGTTTCCTCCTGGGCCACTGCAGGTCCAAGCCAGTTAGGGAAGCAGAACTTGCTGCTGATCCATTGTGCCACATTTCTCCAGATGAAGCCATTCCCTCCTCATTATCATAAAGCAGCTTTCATTTGAAGACTTTACACCCCAGTGAGGTTTAAAAATACTTTAAACCCTGCTTTGAGGTTCAATGTGGCACCAGGAGTTGGAAATGTGTGTGAAGCAACATGGGATCGTACAATATGACAGTTTTTATTGATCTTTTTCAATGCGTACTTGCACACAAATTCACGCATCCTCTGAAGATGGCAAGTGTCCATCAGCGCATGTGCACTGAACAAACATTAGGGTCCCTTTCATTTTTAGAAATTAAGAAAACACATGCTTACGCTCCATCTCACTGTCAGGATCAAAAATCCAAGTCTCTCAGCCACACATGCAGGCAGCTCATCGGGCCAGCAGCATAGATTTTTAAGCTCCCTCTGTCTCAGATAGCCAGCCAATCAATGAGCTAGCTTCAATTAGCCAAGCTAAGAAACTGGTAGCTCACTGGAAACTGTGTATGTGTGTAGCTGCTCAGGTATGTGAGTGCACGGGTAATGGGATGTGTTATTTTGCATCTAGGCGTTACCTGATAGGCGCATTTGGCTCAGATCTGATGTAAATTTAAGCTAATGAAGTGACTCTAATCATGGCGCACTTGCACATAATTACATCATTAACCCAAAAATCAAAATGCTCCTATAGTTGACGGCAGAGAAGGCTCGACGTGAGAAGGGTGGCAATTTGCTTTTTTAAAAAACTGACCTGCACAACAGCTCACCTGTGTGTAGTTTTAAAATGAATTTCTGCCGCTACGCTGTGTGAATAATCACACTCGAATCTCTTGCTTTGCTACCCCACTTTGGTAGTCTGAGGCACCCCCCCCCTTAATAGCAAACTTGAATCCGACATTGCAGACGCAGCTATGGGGAAGCGTTATCTGAGAACACATTGTGAGACAACACACAACAGGCTGTGTGGCTCAACAGCTGCAAGTTACCCAGACAGATCTATAATACTGGTATTCATTCCCATGCGTGCAGCTCAGAGGAATCTCAATGAGCAGCCCTTTCATCTGACACCGCGCACACATGTGCAGGTGGAAGCGGGTCACTATCATTTCCATGGCTGCGTGAACACAGTCTCCGTCGGTCTGGAAATTGATTCCAAGTAGTTACTTACAAAACCAGCAGACCAATAGAAAGTCTCCTGCCAGAGTCTGTCAGATTTAATTTTTTTTAAGATCTGCCAATTCTGATTAAAACCACATCCCCTTCTCCTAACGGCTACAGTAAACAGTGTAAACTGACATTTTTATTATTTTCTTCTTGGAAAACTAAACTGTATGCTCCAAAGTCATTATCCATGAATAAGTCAGAATCACTCCAGGCATCTAACCCTTCTCTGGCTCAAAAAAAAAAAAAGCAGAATTTGCTGCAGATTTAATGTTACACCATCTCACTTTGATGGAAAATTGGGTTTGAGATCTTTTCCTGATGTTCAGCTAATCACCAGTAATTGCCAGTCAAGCTGAAAACCACTCAGTTCCAGTCAGAAGCTGGTGGACCTCTATCTCTATTTTTGTGTAAGTATAATATCCTGCAAAAAGTCACGTCTCTGCCAGTGATCTGAAATGTAAGTTTCAAAGATCAGTTTTTATGTGTTTAAGACAGGCTAAGTCAGAATAAAACAGCAACTGCAAACCTGAAATCCAGAAATCATCAAGGTGTCTGTATTTGCCTCTTCTTGGGTGCTAAAGAATCAGCTTAAATTAACCACAAAAGTGCCTGAAAGCACCTCGGACATATCCAGTGAGAAAAATGCATCAAATCCAAACAAGAAGACAGAAAGCACACACACACACACAAATCCAGCACACACTGATACACACAGGACAAGAAAGGAGGGAAGAAAACAGCTGTCCACATCATTTACCGACACAGAAATTCTTCAAGATCTCTCAGCTATCTCACAGAGCTAAAAAGAAAAAAGATTACGTAAGAAAAAACATTTCACATATACTGTAAATGTTGCTTTGAAGCAAAAATTGTATTTGGAAGCAAAACTTTTAAGTTGAATTAAATAGAGATGATGAGGGAAAATTTCATTAAGAATGATAACAGTTAGCTAAAGGTAATATTCCGACTCAAAAAGACCTTACAATAGATTTAATTAGGGGTGCACAATAATTATCAGGAAATTATGACATCATTTCGACAAGCAAACGAGGGAACGGAGGAATTTACGTTACACTTTGAATGCAGCCTGCAGCACAGCGTGCTGATGAAAACAAACAAACATGGCGGAGATCGTATGGAACTTTAAAGTTACAGAAGAAAATAGCTTGCTGGTTAATTGTGACAAATGCTCCAAGCGAATTTCATGAGGAGGGAAAAGTAGCACAAGCTTTAATACGTCAAATCCGACCAGCTATCTGAAACGTAACCATTGCTTTTGAAAGTTTTGAAAATGCGCTAACGTGAGCTAATGTGAGCTAACTCTAAAAAGAGCAAGCTAGCAGCAGAGAATTCACCGGGACTTACACACATTGACGAGGCTTTCGAAAAATCCAAGAAATTTGCCAAAGATGACCCACAGGCAAAGGTGAAATAGGTAGAAGGTAGAAATGTTTGAATGTAACTTGAGTCAGTCCATTAATTTTTGATGTATATTTATTTTTTGTAAAATTATGTAATGCACTTTTTCAGTTTGTAATTTCTGATGTATGTATTTCCATCAGTTCAAGGAGCCTTTATTTTTTATATCAGTCAGTAATGCACCTTATTTAAGTTGATGTGAGATATCAAATAGGTTTGTTTGATAACTTTATGAAAATGGCAAAGAGGCTTGCCAATAGTTTTTCATTGGAAAAAATAAATATCTGTTCATTTAAAGAGTCAAAACTGTTTTGGTTTTGTTCATAGTATTGATGTGTGTGTTATCGGCTATCAGTTATCAGCCTTTAGGATAACTGGAGTGATCGGTTAGGAGTGATCGGTTATCGGTATCGGTTTTAAAAAACAGTTAATGTGCATCCCTAGATTTCATTTGTTAAAGTCGCTCTATGTCGTAATACCAAGTCTGACTACATTTGTCACTCTTCAGCAGTCTTCTCTTTCTTTGGCGATCACACTGGACTTCCGCCTGTAAACAAATCCACATGCGCTGTTATCTGTACGTGCGCGTCGATCCGTGGTGCTGCTTTAGTCACAATTATGAGTCAGTTCCCCCTGATCTGGGACTCCTGAAACAATCCAAGAAAAAGGATGGCTTCTCATACTCTTTAATAGATTATATGTTTTGTTCATCTTTACAGAGCGTTATTTTAAAAGTGCAGAGCTTCAGTTTATCCTGAGGTACATCAATTTGTTTCTCAGTGGTTTTATAAAAGGTCTGTGACAAGCAGAGCAAAAGAAAGAGAATTGAGAGAGAAATCTGTGAAGGCAATCAAGATTTATAAAACTCAGATACAAACAAAAAACTTTAAAACAAATAGAATGTCATTGAAAAGTTGAAAACTAGAGCGGGGGAAACGTTTGACAGACAGAAAGGCTAAATTGAATTGGCTGCAACAGATTTTCTCTAAAGTCCCTCAGACTTTGAAAACCAGATATACAAATCAATTTAAAAACAATTTGACAACCGTCGAGATGCAGAAGATTGGGTCTTATACAAATATGGACAAAATGAGAAGTGGAATCCGTCCCATCCATCCGTTATCTGTACCCGCTTATTCCTGTTTAGGGTCAGGAGGGTCTTCGGGCCAAATGCAGGGGCACAAGCCGGACAGCTCGTCGGTCCGGCCTGAAATATATGTTTTCGGAGTGGCGTCACACACTGCATAATTCAGGAATGACAGCAGACACCATGTCAGTGACGAACACGAGGACGTTTCATTAGGACGGGCAGCATTAGTCAAAGAAGTCACTTTACTTCCAGGCAGCACTCAAAGGCTGACAGATGACAGATTCTTCCTTTCAAAAAAAAAAAAAACACTCGTCCAGACTCGTCCTATGTTTTACTCACAAACACAATCCTTCATAAGCTGGAAACTCACCAACAAACACACTCTTCAATCTGTTTGCCAAATGCACAGACAGCCCTCCTTAAACCTACTTTACGTCTGAAGATATGGCAACATTTTTTTCCCCCTAAATACTCACACTTAGCACATACGATGACACACGGAAAGACATAGATGTTAAAATCAAGCACATGTAAAAGAGAATCAAAGTGCATATTATTCATAGCTTCAAAGCCTTTGGTGACAGTGTGGTTTTTGTTGGAGGAAAATGCAGCTGCTTCACCTTTGGAAAGCTACGAGAGCTCTCTCTCTGCGTGTGATACAACAAACCGGGGGGCACTTCAGCAAAAGTGGCACTCAGTAACATACGCACATGCACGTAATCAAAGAGAAAAAAGAAACAGCTGAGAGAAAGCAGAGATGAAAGAGATATTAAAGGAACGGAGTGACAGATTTGCTCAAAAAGAATGAATAAAAGAGCAATAAATGAGGGTGGCGGGGAATGAAAATGAGTCCTGGAAATGACAGCAGAAAGAATGAAGCTGCGAGCATACCAAAAGATGAAATTGATTTAGCAAAAGGATACGACTGGAGTGAAAAACAAACACCTTGATTTCCACACTCTGGTCCCCGGCAAGCGATGGGTCTGATTTCTGTTGCTAGCTTGCAGGACGGAGTCTCCATTTTCCTCTTGTGGCTGATTGCCCCTCGTAGGTTTTGCCATGTTAGATAAATCTTTTGCCACACCAAGTGCTGTGGAGTGTCAGGAAATAAACAACTTAAAGCCACAGCAGGTAAACACACACACACACACACAGAGCGGTGGCACGTTTCCACCTCGAGGAATGAAGCCGTTCCCAAATACAGAAATGAATAGAAAGTCTCTTTCTCACCCACATCAGAGACACTTAAATCAGGTATGGCGTGCGTTTCTTCTCAATTATTTCACCTTTTCAATTTCACCTGAGTACCAGTTGCTGGTGGTACAAGAAAAAGCTGAGATGCCTGAATGGGTAAATGACAAACGAATAGAACCTAGAGACATACATTTCACTCACACACCAGAATCTTCTAAACATTTTTAAAGCACCCCCAAGTGACTCAACAAATCAACGTGCATTTACAAAGAACCAACGTCAAGCAGCTGCAGAAGTAAAGCTGAAGGCCTCTTTGGGTTTCTCAAGCTCTTTTGGAGTGAAAACAACCCATCAAATTTGACTGGAAATATATACAACTTCAGGTAGTTGCCTATATAAAGGTGTTAAAGCCCACAGCCTACAGGCTATTAGATGCCTGATTTATAATGTCCTGTCAGGCAAATACCTACAGTCATGGAAAAATTTATTAGACCACCCTTGTTTTCTTCAGTTTCTTGTTCATTTCAAATGCCTGGTACAACTAAAGGTACATTTGTTTGGACAAACATAACGATAACCACAAAGATTGCTCATAAGAGTTTTATTTAAGAGCTGATATCTTACCATTTTCTATGGTTTTCTTGATTATAACCTAAATCACTTAAGTTTTTACATCAATAGCTATGGCATTGTACTGCCAAAAACACTGCTTTTATGCATTCAGTGTTTTCTTTTCTGTCTGTTTTAGTCACATGATGACATTTAGTGGTACCAGGTATTAAAATGAACAAGAAAGTGAAGAAAAAATGGTGGTCTGATAATTTTTTCCATGACTGTATATGATGTTATTAACCAATGACAGTGTTCTATAGAAAAAGCTTCTAGATAAATAGATACAATTTATGGGCAAATTTCCATTCGGTATGCTTGTCAAAGGAGGCAAAGATCTCAGCAAGTGGCAAGGAGTCTTATCCTGACATATATATATACAATCATCAATTTCCATTTCAAAGATACTATATTTTTCTGTCCATGCTAAAGTTGCGGTAAACCATCTACATTGCAATTATACTGTAAGCTAACTGGCACCCTTCAAGACGTGGAACGACAAACTAATTGTTGGGATTGGCTAAGTGCAACAGCTTAGCAGAAAAACTTTGTTGTGTTGAAAAATGGCAATCAATATCAATGAAGTTTGATGCCAGAAGTGGGGAAAGGAGGAGGAAAAAGAATGAGGATTTGTCCTTTCCATCTTCAGTTATGGACCTGAAAGGGGGGGGTGGGGGTGGATACAAGTCTATCAAGTTTATCACAGTGTGAACTGACAGTTTCGGCAAAAAAGATCGGCGAAAGAAATGAGTTTCAGTCCCAGACAAGTTATTAAGATTTCATTCCATTCAAAAGTCAAGTGTGTTGACAGAGAGGGGGTGCTGGGTCTCCATCCTTCACGAAGCAAGGCCATCTCCGTCGATCACTCGGTTCATACGCCACACGTGCGCGCACGCACACACACCCTCAAATCACTTACATCTATCCAATATGGCAACTAATCCCATTTAATGTGGTGGTAGATAAACCTTTTCACTTCCCATTGGCTCGTGCTCTGTTCGTGAGGGTGTGCGTCTGAGCATGTGTGTAAACTAGTGATTAATCCAGTGTTACTTGGAGGAGGTGGTGATGCCCTGAGGCTGTACTTTCCTCCGATGAGATTTTGACAGATAAGGTTTATTCCTCTGCATCTCTGTCAGATCCTCCTCCCTCACTCCTTTCAACCCTCATATTCCCTCTTTGCTGCTTCTTCTCTCCCTCATCTTTAATTGCTCTCCATCTCCTGTTCCCCGGTTTATCGTGCTTCTACCCCTCCACCCCAATCTTTCGAGCCTCTTACTAACATGTTCCTCATCCAAATGAATCTCTTACCATCCCTCCTTTGCCCACACCTTATCAGCTCTTATTACTTACTGTCCACTTCAGAGTGCTGCTTCTCATCACTTTATTTCCTTTTCCCATCTCTTTTTAAATCAGCCACTCCCTTCCTTCTCCCCCTTATCTCATTTTGTAGCTGTTCTTTACAGGTGATTAGCGGTGTGGAGGTCAAAACGCTGTTAAAATGGACAGCTTTACTTCTCACAAACACACTCCTCAGAAACCAGGAGGAAGGACAATTTAATTGTCTGCTTTTTTCCATTTACTCTAACGAACTCGACAGCCGGCCCTTCTGAGGCTCGATGTGTCATCTTCACAAGACCTGTGGTTCCCAATGCATGTGCATGCATTACCCATGAGCCAATGCAGACACGGGTGCCATCGAAGCCTTTCCTTTCACCACCAGACCAAAAAAAAAAATAAATAAATAAACCTTTCAACCCCTGGTTCGGAACAGGCTATATGCTGGAAGGGCTCCTATGATTAAAAAGACACACCATTATGGTTTATAGTGACATCTCTTATCAACAGAATAATCCAAAGACATAGATATCCATCATCTCTGTCAATGTGACATTTGAAAAGGTCATTTATGAGTCGATAATAAATGTAAACAGACTGGGAGCAAAGAAAGCAAGAGCGCCCTGAAGTGGCTCCTGCTGAGGGAACTAAAATTCCTGGAAAATCCTGGAAGTTTTCATGCGAAGACGAGCTAGGAAGTTTTTTGGGGGGAAACATTTAGAAGTCTTCTATATCTGGAATATCTGGAAATGAATGGGTATTTATAAGAATTAAAGGTGGAGTAGGAAGCATTTTTCATCTGTATCACCTGAAATTGTCTTTCCAGAGCATATTAAATGCATTCACATTTAAAACATGAAATATCACCTGTGGAAACAACGGAGCTCTAAAAACACAGTCCAGTCACTGGGAGGGATCCAAGCAAAGTCACTGGAACACTACACTGGTATATATGTAAGCAGACATAGATGCAAAGCACCAACAAAGTAACCTACATAAATGTTCATTTTAATCTATTTGAAACTTTTATTTTACTCAACTATCATATTTGTTGATGCTCTATAAGAATCCATTCACTCTTTATTTCCAAAGGGAATTCCTTGAGCACAACAGCCCCAGTGTAGTGTGTTGGATTATAGAAGCTACCTGTGCATGAGATGGAGGAATGAACAGTGTGTGTGTGTGTGTGTGTGTGTGTGTGGTGTGTGTTGCACATTCACGATATGTTACAGCTCCGATAAAGCAGCCAGAATTAACCATTAAACTTTATTCCACCCCTGTACTCTGCAGCGTGTGCATCAGTAAATGCAGCATCATGTGAAGGAGGGGAGGCTGGGTAATTCTACTCTGATATGGGTCTGTGATGTCATAGCATCCTGCTACTCTGAACAACTGATTGAGTGACATTTTCAGACTCAAGCTGCCTGAAGCAAAGTGACAGGGCTGCGTTATGTCAGTTTTTGATTTGATTAATCACTTCCGACAACCAAATTAATTCTCTCAAGCAAAGAACAAGTCAACTTTTTTTTTTTTTTATAACATGTCCCCTTAAGGTTCCCTGCTGCACGGTAATGTGCAGTTTTGAATATTTCCTGGTTTATTCTCATTAATTCCCACCTAACGAACTTTGACGTTCACGTAATTCTCCAGTCCGGTACGGCAGTGAATAAGGATCAAATTGTCTGTACTGTTGTATACACTTCATGAGTTTCAAACATGCTACATTAACAGTGACATCTTTGCAGAGACGTTCTCTCCTCCTTTCAAGTTTAACTTTTGCTTTATTCAAATATTTCAACTCAAAAAATCCCATTTGGACTTAAACTGACTCTTTCCATCTTTGAAGGAGTCCCTTTAGCACAAGAAAGGTGAGTTATTCAGTAGATGAAATGAAATTTTGCTTTCTCTGAAACAGATGCAGTAAGAGAGTCAAAAAAAAGGAGATCCTTATTTCAAGCAGTGCTTATCTTCCCGTTAACTGTTCAAAAATGCAGAATTGCCGCTCGAGGACAAGCCATGAGCTGCCACCAGTTAGCAGCAATTCAGCATGTAACCTAATGACAGACCAAAATCTCCAGTCTGAACTTGGAAAGACTGTTAGTCTGTCTTTCATCTCAGCAGCTAAACTTTTAGATGTCTTTGCTCTTAGTTTGCGTCAGATATCATCCAACCGCCCAGATCCAACCTCAGATTCCAAAGAAAACTTTCTTCACCTCATATCAGATGACAATATTCCATCAGACCTGTTGGCATTTAATGTCTTGCACTCCAGCCCCCTTTTTTTTTAAGCAAAACGCCTAAAATGACATACCCAAATTAAAATAATTGTAACTTCTGAACTGTTCTGACTACATGGATGCATCAAAGTGTTCCAGAAAGAAAACACTCTTTAGTTTCTTGTGAAACTGTCAGGAACACTCTACGTGATACAGAGACAGAGTAATGGAACTCTGAAGTCAGTAAAAAGTGTAAAACTTTGTTCCGCCTGAAATAAAAAAGACTTTCAGGATGAATAACAGTCTGGATATTCATCTAAAATGGTAAATGACAGTATGAGGCTGTAGTGAAACTATACATCTGAACATCTGTTTCAGATTTGAAGAAGATAGCATAAAATATGACCATCCTTCAGTTGGTCTTTTCATGAACAAATTCAGGACGCAGCTCCAAATGGACACATGGTAATCAAATGATATTCTGAAACAATAAAAATGTTTTTTTTTTCCTTTACATTTTGGTATTTTTCATCAGTTTGAGTTGAAATAGTCACAAATTTGCCGTTTTTAAGTTTTCAACTAATTTTCAGTTCTCCTCCTTGAACGTCAATGCGCCAATGCGCAACCGCATGCGCACGGATTCACCATGACACGTAGCTTTCTAATGAGCCCCCCCGACACGGTCAAATTACATTATGTTGTATGTCACTGGAAAGGTTTGTGCCTCCTCTACAAGCCGAAATGACGAATCTCAGCCACGCCTTGTACCTGTCAATCAAATGCATAGCAAACAGAAGTGCCGGAAATTCGAACATCCAAGTCATCGTTCCGGTATGATGATCACTTCGCTTGAAAAACTACGATCATATTAGAAGTGTACCATATTACAGTTCTAATATGGTACCACATTGAAAACAGGTGCTTGACTTATAACTGGTGACATTTCTTCACACAAAAACTCAATCAATCATCACCAGAATCCAGCATGCATGAAGAGCCAAGCTTTTCAACTCAACTTGTAGACAGCGTATCTCAGAAACAAATAATCGTTAGAGTAAAATTCTTACTGCTAATAGACGAGCTAAGCCTCTGCTAACAGGCGGCGGCAAGGTTGAAACGATCCTACAGCTTTTCCTTGAACTTTTCCCATCTAAAACCAGTAAGAAATGACTTGTGACCACTGATCTCAATTTTTGACTTTGTGTCTTTAGGCAACTTGTGCAAAATATATAAGGATCAAAGAAAAACTGTATTATTACCAAGTATAGCTATGACAGATGACGTGATTGGTCTGTATGAGTCATTTTAAAATAAGTTTTTATACAGTCATGATGCTGGTGTCCTCGTGGAGTCAAAGAGGTTAAAACAAGTATCTAAAGCAATCGGGTGTGGTGAATTTAGAGAGCCTAAACTGATATTTCAGTGCCTGAAGTTGCCACCAGATCATAAACTCTGAAATAAACATATCCCTGTCACTTAGTTTTGGACAGTCTTAGCTTGAATATATGTCAGTGAGCTGTTCAGAGATGTGGGGTCCTGTGACATCAGTCCAGTTTCCCATCTTTCCCTTAGACAGGCCAGACATACCCTTTCACTTTGCAAGGATTCTCTGTCATGAAATGGGTCTGCTACCCTTCCTAGTCACAGCCATTTTCACCGGTGAACATACCAAACTGACAACAGCGTTGTCCCTATTGATTCGCAGCAGGATGAGTGTGGGCTTTATGCGATGACTCATACAGGAGCATCTAATTATCACTATTCAAAACAACCAAGATGGCTGCCATTGCATTGTTATTACTTATTGGTTCGTATGCCTATCTAAGCCACCAGAGGCAGTTTCTACTGCATCTGGATACCAAAGTCGTGTCCAGAGGAACCAGACTAATTCTTTGTATTCAAGAGAAAAAGATTTAGGATGGCTGGCTCGGCTGTCTTTTCCCTTTCCCTTCACATCCAGTAACATTTTCTGTTGCTTAGAAGTTGGTAGCACAAAGCTGTAACACCAGTTTGAAAAGAAGCACATCCCACAGAGAACTGGGGTCAAATGAGCTGACTCCATCCTTGATAACTAGTTGCTATAAACAGAGTTGTAAAGACATGTTTGAATAATACTTTACTGTCTCCATTTGGTATTTTGACAAAACCATGTTGCGGATTTCGTGAATACCTCAGATACTTGTGTCCTTTAAGGCATCTGTGTGCAAGGATATCAGCTATATGCTAATGCAGAGAGCCTACGGAGGCTCCAAAAAGGGAGAACACATGGTATTTCAGCCACGCAAAAGGTGCGCAACATCTGGCCTGTCGCACTTAACTGTATAAGCACAATGTCATGCATTGTTATAATTTGTTCACCTGTAAGAAAAAAAAAAGCTGAATAAATTTAACAGAAACTTCATATTTCCATCAACTAATAGGGTTACCACCCTTTTCATCGCGTCTATTAGCACCTCTGTCTTTAACTGCAATGGGCCACTTTTGTTCAGAAGGAGAAATAAAAAAAAGGCTAACTGAAATGTATTTTTATACTCCACGATTTTCAGTAAATTGCTGTTATTCTTAGAGGGTCATATGAATTATTCAATTAGTAGGGCTTATCCTATAATGGTGGCCCAGAAATGAAAAGACGGACACAGTTCAGTCTTTAATTGTGATTAATTGCAATTATGGATGAAAATGTTTGACAATGACAATTATGTAGGACAATTAATCATGACAAAATTTCATAATAGGCCTATTTAGTGTGAGATATGTTTACACCAGATAATCAGTCTCATATAAATAAACTCTGAGAGCCAGTGCTCTTATGTGAAACCTTTGTGCCTCATATTCCAGGCATCATTTCTATCCAACAAACCAAGTTCCCCACTAAAATGGGACTCTAGACCTCAAACACGACCACAGATTCAAGCCAAACGGAGCTGTTCATCGCTTCGTGCTATTATTTCCTCATGCATCTTTTTCTTCTGCTCTCACACGCTCCACATTTCTCTTTTCACCTTTTCAAATTTAATAGTCACAACAAAATGAGAGATCACACAAAAAAAAGGTTCTCAGTGGAAAAAAAAAAAACGGTATCTCCAGGAGCTGGCAAAATATCTTGAACAAACAAGAAGTTGTAGTCAAGTGAAAGGAGCAAGCGAGAAAAAGAAACGTCGGTCTAAACGTAATTAAGATGAAAAGAGGAGAGAGGTGAAAATGAAGAGGAATAACAGAAAAACTTTTTGCATTTCTTGTTTTTCCAAAAATGAATTTCAAGGCTCATCTGCTCTGGGTGACATTGGTGTTCACAGCCTTACCGGAGTCAGATAAACAGATTCAGCTCTGAGGGGACGAGCGGCCGACATCATCTGTTATGTGTGAACGCAAAAGGAGAAAGGGAGCGGCGTGAAAACTGGAGAGAATATATCTAAAAATATAAGGTAAGTGGATGAGTTGAAGCTGACACCAACATTCAGAGCTACAGATAGAAGTGTGTCGATGCTAAATCATCGTTGAGAAAAATATAGTCGGACTGGAGATAAGGCAGCACATTGCAACTAAAATATCTAAACGTTTGAGTTCACATAAACTTGTGCAAACTTTCATGTCCAACTTGAGTGATCCTTTTAAAAAAAAATAAATAGAGAGAGATTATGTGACGAGCACCAATCCATCGTCAGTATGTTTGACATGCCAAGGTAGTGTCGATGTCTCCCAGTTCAATTTCCAGGCAGAATAGTTTTACGAAGCAGTCAAGCGTCCAAGAATGGGCAACAAAAATTAACTACATGCTGTTGTACAAGCCTGGGAAGCGGTGCACGTTTTTTGTCTGACAGTGAATTTGTTGGTGATGGAGGCGGCTGGTAAATTGTCCCCATGTTTTAATTATATTGTCTAAAGTAGGGTCCTCTGTCTACTTTAACTGCGTCAATGTGGCCCCACGGAGAAAAAAAAAGAGCAGCCCTCCTCCGTTCTACATAAGCACTAAAAGGAGCTCATTGATGATTGTGTCTCATTTTCATACTTCTGGCTACTACCGGGTATCACAAACATGACAATGGACTCATATCAGATTAAAAGAGTTTCTTACAGAGACAGAAGTTAAAGTTTATCACTCAATCTGCTCGCTCCTCTAAAGCTTAACTGCAGTATCTGGAGGAGGACAATAAAATGGAGAATTAAGACACAGAGCTGATAAGACCCATACGCCTGAAGACGCAACATCAAACTGACTGACGAGTCAGTGAAGAAGGTGTGGTTGTTAAAATCTGTATCCGACAAGCTGCAGTATTGCAGGGCATGGCACATGTTGCCCGTGGACGCCTGTGTAGCAGCTGCCTGGTCATGCACAATTCAAAAATCTGTCTGCAAAGACTCAGCATCCCCATCACCCAATTTATTGCTGACTGACAGAAGTAAGTGTGAGCAGCACATGCTTCGGTGCTTGTGCGCAAATGTGTGTGTGTGTCTTTTTTATGTGTTAGCCTCAGCGGTGCCAGTTGGGCATGACAGGAGGAGAGAATTGAAAGCCGAAGGCATCAAGAGACCTTCTCACATATGAATGTGTTGTGTGTGCGTGTCTGCAGAGAGTGACCTTCTCTCCAGACTAGCGTCACCGATGGTTGGTTTTGGTACCAGGCCTTTGGCTTTATAGTGGCCTATGGGCAACGCAGACCACCGTCTGGGAGAAGCTTTAAATGTGAGAATGAGTAGGTGTGTATTTGTGTGTGTGCCAGCGCTTAGTACGAGCACTTCTCTTACCAGACACTCACACTGGGTTTTCTGTCCTGCTCTTACACTTCAATACTTCATCACTCCAAGCTGAACAGTTAAAAATATTGTCAAGAACTCTCCTTTCTTATTTTTTTTTCTTTCTAATTATATTACCCTTAAAAGAGAATGCTTTGTAGATTTCATTTTCTGAAATGCCAAAGCAATTGCTATGCATACACGAGCAGAGGTTATGCTGTCACTGCCTGTCCAAATTTAATTTTTAGCACTTCCAGATTGTATATAGATAGATTTTTTTTTCAGTCTGCATTTCATTTGGTTTGTAGCTGTTCAGTCTCTCCAAATCATATTTAAACAACCTGCGGAGATGGTTTCAAAGGCAATTCCAAGTCTGTTGTGTCTGTTTGCGAGCAGCAACTACTTTTACCAGAGTGAGAGAAGTTACGGGAGATTTCTTTGTTAGCTTCTTTTAGCTGTCTGTTAGCTAACAGCTAACCTGCCTGGATCAGGGACCCTGCTGTACCGACATACTGATGAGGACAGCTGCCCAAGACAAAGTCGTGCACAGAAGTGTCCTCCCTCTCTGGTGCTGTCTTGTAACTTGTAGAAAATTGTCACCGCAGCTCTGCGTTAGCGCTTGCGACAGCAGCAAAGTCAGTTCACAACCCTCCATTTTGGCTCATCTTCATCCACAGCAACCATGCCGCATCGAGGAACATCAGCAACATGAGACAGATCTATCGATATAAAATGTAAATGGTCAGTCAGGAAAATAAGATTCTGATCGGATACACAAAATAAAAGGGATTCGGGTAAAAAAAAAAAAAAAAGATGGACACGCCAAGTCACCATCAAAAGACCAAATTACTTGTTAATCCACTCTGCTAATAACAAAGGTAATATAAAATCAACTTTGAAGTTATTTCATCCTTAGTCTTTCTGAGGGTTTGACACAGTGGATCATCATGTTCCACGTATTGGTTTGGCATAGATTTTAACATCATATGCTCCACCTGACACAACCCTCCCCATTTACTGGCACGATCAGATCATTAGCTTGTGACCCCTTTGTGGTTGGGGCAATGTGGGGGTTCAGAGTCAGACCCAAGGACACTC
Source organism: Hirundichthys speculiger (assembly GCA_018398805.1). Classification (NCBI taxonomy): domain Eukaryota; kingdom Metazoa; phylum Chordata; class Actinopteri; order Beloniformes; family Exocoetidae; genus Hirundichthys; species Hirundichthys speculiger. The sequence goes on from JAGFBZ010000258.1 coordinate 4,507,698, forward strand.
CAGCAACCTCCAAGTTGAAGGCCAACCCACCACACTGCAACAACCCTCTATCAATCTTGAGTCAATAACACAGGGATTAACAGTTGCGCCTTCATGCAGGCAGATGTGGATGTGTAGTCATTCCTATTACCGTTTGCTTTTCAACCAATTTATTCTCAGTTTAAACTTCAACAATATACTTTTTCTTTGGAGATTAATTTAAGTATTAATCAAGGATTAAGTTGTTAAGATTCAAAATAACTACAAATAGGACCAGTAAACATTACTCATTACTTTCTTCTCCCCATCCTAAGAATACTACTGTTCCCCACTACCAGCAGCCATTGGAGCAAGATGTATTCAAGGACACGTGTTCATAAGAGCGCCATCCTCAACCAGGGAGGGGACCTCAGAGAAAACAGTAGTCAGGAAAACTTTAAATCAACCAAGCAGATCCAATCTTTAACCACATCACTCGACTGATGGAAAAAGCAGAACTCCCACACATACATGCAGACAAAAAATAAAAAATAAAAAATCCAATGTAGCAGAGAAAGGGTGGAACCAGTGAAACACTCACCTGCCCTTTGTTTGAAGGGCAGTCTAATAAGAGTTTATAGGGCAACAGCTGGTTTAGAAAACGTGTTCTTTCATACCACAAACAGAGAACATGTCCAAGTTTGGAGACTCACGTCCGTGCACCTGCGTCGAAGGGCAAGGACATGTTTCTCAATGTTTCCTTACATGCTGCATTCAGACTGTGCAGAGGCATGGACGCTCACTGCTTCCCGTGTTCCTGGCACTGGGGACCAGTGTTGGAAAGCACAAAAAATAACTAAATGTATGCCGTGAAAATACCTACCATAAAAGATTTGGGAATAACTGAGTTTACCTGATAATTAAAAAAACAAACACAGTGCATGCCACCACTTAATATTTATCGTCTGCTTATTGGATCTATTGAATAAATATGCATATGTTGAAATAAAAAGACTTATTTTAAGTTTAAACAATCCCCCTCTGTGCTGAGGAGGTGGACTCATTTTACATTCAGCTGAAGTCACCCACAACTTCTTCAACATACATAAGCAGAGATGCACTCATTTAGAATCCTATGCACACACCACACACACACACACACACGCATGCACGCACGTCATCTCTGAGCCTCCATAGACCCAATTAGATAGCCATAATTACTGCCAGACAGGAACGAGAGGATGGAATAGAAAGCAGATTCCTTTTTTTTTTTTTAAACCCAGACTAGGTATTTCATTTCATTAATGACCCTAAACATGACGGCAAAGAGAACAGGAGAAGAAAGGTAAGAGAGGAGAGGATGAAGAACAGAAGGGTAGGAAACAAAGAAGAAAGAAGAGGATGTGACAGAAATTAGATAATTGAGAGATGGGAGTAAAAAAAATGTATTTAAAATATTTTTTTAAACTATGGTGGAGGAGAAAGCAGACATTTAATTCACATTTATGTTGAAGACATCCTTTAGCAGAGGCAGCTTATACATTAAGAATGTATTTTATAACATTTAATTACACAAAAAACATCTGGCAACCCCCTACTTGCAGAAAAAGCTGAAAGAAAGCGTGATAAAACATGTATATATGAATAACTCAATTAAGGGTTTCATGTCATCAGTTGCTGCAGTCTTACTACAGAAATGCAGACAGTAACGTCTGGAGATGTTTGAACATTGACATCATTTAATACTTTACCTGTCACCAGAACATATTCAATTTGCATTTATATGACATATCGGCCTATCAGCTGACAGCACAGGGAAGGAACTTTAATCTGAGGGTATGTGCCTCCAAATGAGAGATAGTTTCATGTGAATTTAAATACTATAAAAGGTTTTAAACCTAATTGGACAGATTTTAACACTTCCAGGCAATGAAATTTTGAAATGTGCCACTAATGAACGTCTAAAGAACGAGTTTTCATCCTTTGTAATGCTTTGGCAGGACTTTATTTAAGCAATATTGAGTTACATTTTTATCCTCCCGCTTTAGCTCCAAAACCTACAAAGTTGCTTTCTCTGCGATTTACAGCCTTTGTATATCTGTATTATGGAGAATTGACCACTCCACTTAGCTGAATTTGTTTGAATCTGATCAAAGAGCACAGTATATCCATCTACACTTCCAAAATTTACTGCGGTGCAATAAACACGAGAGACGATACATCTTTGAAGCATCCATAGCATCCAAACAATACTGCTCTAGAGCTGCTTTGACTTTTTAAGAGTGAGAACCCCAGGCTTCTGCTGTGAAGTCTACTCTTACGTTAGATAATGATATGCCAGCCTCCTGGAAAGAGTCCTTCACTTGCATGTTGTGAAGGGATTTGTCTTTACCATGGAGAGGATGCTGTGATCATCCTACCACTGATGTCTTCTGTGGCCCCTTTTTAAGTCACCGAGCTGTTTTCTGTGTTCTCAGAATGTATGAAGCAGCTTTTTCTTGTCATTCACAAGTCCAATATCAACTGACTTCTGGATTATGTTTTCTGTAGGAAAAGGTTATAATGTACATAAGGTCCAGGGGTCAAACACCTCAAATAAAAATCACACACATTCTATCAGGTTCATGCTGTTTTGGGACAAAATGCGTCGATCTTTTCATTTATAACATAAATCGTCCCCAAATGATCTATGACTGCGCATTATGTAATGTTTTTTTTTTTTATTGTGGGGGAATAAAATAACACAAAACTTCAACAAAGACTTCTCAAGTCTACTCCCACCACAACGGCCCACAGTTAGCTCGACCTCCTTCAGCCTGAGAATCCGTTGATATAAACGTATTGATCCTGGAGGGAAGGATAAGAATGGACAGATTGTTACAATGGGTTACTGTCATCATTGCTATCAAACCACAAGTGCATTTCCCTGATGAAGCATTGTCTTGCTCTTCCACAGGGCATAAAATGGCGACTAACTGGTCACCAAATGCGACCAAAATTTGACCATTTCGAATGATTTTTTTTTTTCTGCCTTGTCGCCAGTGGCGAGGGCAGGGCCCTGTGGAATCCACGATCACGGAATGTCGCGGAATCTGTGATTAAAAACGGAATTCACTTTAAATGACCAATATAAGAAAACTGAACGGCAATTTGCGTAAAATTTTTTTTGCTCCCGGACTAAAAGGAACTTTTCTTTCGAAAAAATGTTCAAAGAGGGGTCTCTAAAAAGGTGGGGACTCTCTAGCTTCTCTGCCCCCTCCTGCCCCCCCGCTTTCCTCATTAAAAAAAAAAAAAAAAAAAAAGTCAAAACGGCCACCTGAGAAACCGGCGATGAAGCGAAGGAACTACCAGCTAAGGTACAGATCAGAGCAGTTTCTCCAAGATTATTATGTGTCTGGCGATTCAATGTTCTGCAAGTTTCTCCAGCACACGGTTGAATGGGCCCGCATAGATTCGTGCGCAGGATCACTTCCATCTATCTATTTGCTCCAGCTTGGTCTGGAGTCGGGTCGCGAGGGTAGCGGCTTCAGCAGAGAGGCCCAGACCTCCCTCCCCCCGGCCGCTTCCACCAACTCCTCTGAGAAAACCCTGAGATGTTCCCAGGACACGATCGTACACTTCCCGCTAGCCGCTACCCGCAAACTGCGGGTTTAGGAACCTCCGCTAACCGCTAATGCGATCTTCCGCTCCTCTAAAGCCACTACCCGCTATCCCTAAATAGTGGCTTTACCAGATCTGGCTGAAGATCGGGTTCCATAATCTCTCCAGCGTGTCCTGGTCTGCCCTGTAGTCTTTGAGCAAAAAATCACTTAATGAGTAAAAAGCACAAACGTAAAAAGGCGAAAGTCACTCACTGAGCTAAACACACAGAGGCTGACAATTATGTATTTAAACGGCAATGTCTGTAATAGCTGGAACACCTAAAGAAAAAAAAACACACACACACACACGGACACACACTCATACACACAACCAGTGTTGAGTGCTATGGATTTCATAGTATCTACATCAGCTATAGTAAATATATCAGGTACGTTATGACAAACTATGTATCTGATAACAGAAGAAATTAAACAAGCTAAAAACGATTAGTTTTTAGCTTGTTTAATTTACAAGCTAAAAATTAAACAATTTTCTAATTTTACTGCTGTTGCAATTTCTTAATTTTTTTGCACTTTAAATAGATTTTGCCTATTTGATTTATTTTTTTCTTAGTTATTTATTACATAAAAAGAACTTTTGAATGTTTTTTTGTTTGTCAACAAAACAAATGTTTCAAAGGGCACAGATGGCACTGGGGACGGGGGGGAACATGTCCCTCCCAGATTTATATTGATCCCTATCTGCCCCCCCCCCCCACCACCATCATCCGTATATAAGGCACCAAACAAAGGTAGAACTAGAAAAGCACTCGGAGAGCGCAGACATCCACCAAGCAGCTCATCTTGACCTGTCTCACAATGATAAAGAATCCTCCTAAAAATTCCTGGATCCAGAAAGTGATTCGGCACAGCTGATCCGTTTGATAGCATCTGGTGCTAGGACACATTCACCCTTCACATTCCCACAAAAAAAGTCTGCTACAAGATTAAATTGCATATACACACTAAAAGATTTTGCTAGATGATGGCACTGACCATGAATGTAAATGCAGACAAAAAAAAAAGGTTCATGCCGGTAATAAATAACATGGAGATGGAAACATGTCACTGATACTTTCATTTTATTGGCATTCCAAGCTGCACGTGTGCAGCCCCAACCCAACTAAAGTGTCTCATTTGAAGGCTTCAAAACTGACAGGAGCACTAAACAAACTGTAGAAAGAGACATTTTACCATTCCTCACAGCAACTAGCATCTCATCCACAGACATGTAAGTACCTTGGTGCCTCGAGGTCTTGTATGATGAATTCCTTTTCAAAGAAGGCTTACCAGAACATTTCCATAGGGTAACATTCCATATCCCCCCTGTTGCTGCAGCCTGTGGAGTTGTCCTTGAATAATTGCAACATGTATCTTATCCATGGTAACAGCCCACTGCTTTTCTAGTAAAACAAAGAGTTGACTGATTTTCACCCACGTTTAGACTCTTTGGTGTACTGAGGTGTTGCAATTGCACTGTAATGGACTGGCCACCTGTTGAGGCTATAACCCACCAATCCATGACAGTTCTGGGCTCCAGCCTTCCTGTGACCCTGAACAGAATGAAGCAGGAATGGAAAATGAATAAATTAAAGACCCCCAGACCTTCTAACCTGCATAAATGTAATAGCTCACACTTGTTCATGCTTCAGGTTTCACATTTCAAAGACCTATAATTTCTTAATCCATCCTTTTCTTTGGGTTTTGAAAAACCTCCAAGTAAAGTAAAGTGTTTATACTATGATCCTCACTCAGACTTAATATGCGTTTGCCACCAGATCTGTTGCTCAAGTTTGGAACACAACATAAATAATCCGTGCAAACACCAGAGATGGCTGAAGACCAAGTTTAAGCACAAGTAAAATTGCTGACGAAGTAGATAATTATGAACAATTTATATTGGCTATGTTACACTATGCTATGAATAGTCTACACACTTACTATGGACGCATTATCATTGTAGATGTGGCCAGGTGATCCAAAGCATTTGCACAAAACACACAGTTCTTGGGTTGCTGAGAATGTTTCTGTCAAGTTTTTTTCTAACATTGGCTCTTTATAATGTCATAGTGGTCAAAACTTTCAGGTATCGCCATTTTCCCATCTACCATCATCTCATGGAAAATCAATTTCTCCAGTTATGGCGCCAAGACTCCCTTCATTGTAGGCAACTATGGAGTCAAAAGTAGTTTTGCTACAGCGTGATTTGTTTTGCAATTACTTGGCTGCAGACATTTTATGGCTCCGTCTGCAGTTTACTGCCCTTCACACACCCACACAAATCAACACAGGCACATACAGAAAAACAGATGGTGGCTCAAAGACAACTTAATATGTAATGCAGCACAATAGCAGGTATTGAGCATAGTATCAAACAGAGATGTCCAAGTGTATTATTTGCTGCCACAGTTCATCATCCTGTCCACCTTCATATCATGAATCTGATTCTATGCTGAACAAGTACCGAGGGATTTAAGGTCATGTACAGAAAATGTTGAAAACAGTGTTGGTAACTTGATGATGTGTCTGACCAGTGGGAGGAGGTTCATGAGTGGCAAGCCTGCAGGAATTCAACTAATCAGACAACACTGGAGCCAAATCTGTTGTTTTCAGGAAGGACTTTTCCCTGTGATTCCTGGTCTTTGTTGTTCTGAAGTAATTACAGGCTTTTGGATTTATATAGAGTACATGGCTCTAGAGGCACCAGAGATTAAATTTAGATGGCTGAAAATGAAAATATCATGGCTATTTCAAGTAAAGGGCAAAAGCAGGTCTTACCTAAATCAATATGCCACTGAATTCCTGGCATGGTTCTCTCCTCTCGACTACTGCAATGGTTCCAAATTATGCAGAACGCAGTGGCACATATGGTTTTTGATAAACCCAAAAAGGCTCACATCACCAGTGCTACTCATTCAGCTTCACTGGCAACCAGTGTCCACACATATTAAGTTCAAGTCATTAATGCAGTCAATCTACCATCTTCTTAAACTCCATGTTAATGGCTTATAATTCCAATCAATCACTCTGTTCCTTGCACTAATGTTGCCTGGCGTTGCCATCTCTGCGCACAAGACAAGTTCATTCCAGCCAGTACTTGCAGGCAGTTCCCCGATAGTTGAAAGAGCAACCAAGGGCTATAAGAGCAGGAGCGTCCCTCTCTAACCTCAAGAATCTCTTGAAGGCATACTTTTGAGCTCACCTTCTCCCCTAACATACTAACATTCCCAACCCTCCCCTTGTTCCATTACACTTTATTTTATTGCAACAATCACTTCACCTGTCTCCCCCGTCTTGCTTTATCTCTTACACTTCCCTTCTATTGACTTAGCACTTGACATCTAATTGAAGGTCTCTTTTCATACAGCAACTTGAGTATAGCTTGAAGTGTCTTCCAAGTGAGTAAATTTAAATGTAATCCTGTCAACATATACCCACAGATGGATTTCAAGCCAAAATACATTTATTGCACATGTGACTGAAAACTGAAGGTTAGTCAAATTATCAACTGTCAAGTTAAACTTCTCTTGAGTCCTGACAAAGTCTTGTAGACCAAGGCAGGTTTTATATAATTAACCTTTGGCATTCTAACATCTCCAGAAAAGTCCAAAACATCCAGTTAAAGTCAGAGTATGACAGGATCATGTTATCCTAAAGCTCTAAATCGTCTGACTGCTGACCTGTCCAGACCCACTAATGTGGGAAAACGACTTACAATTACCATTTATTTCTTCGGGTGAATTTATGAGCCATTAGGCCAAAATGCAGGGCTTTTACTTTCAGGGTTCACATTGATTTTCACATGATAAGACATTATGAAATTGGATTGACCCTTTTTTGCTCACCACTTTATCAAAACACTGACCAGCCAAAACATTAAAACCATTTCCTAAAATTGTGCTGGTCTCCATTTTGCTTCCAAAACAGCTCTGAGACATTAAAAAAAAAGCTCTGTGGTGGTGTAGTGACTTGTGGTTGGAAATCCTGTGGTTCAGTTATGTTCTGGAGCATCTCATGAATGCTCAACGGCACCAAGATCTGGGGATTTTAGAGGCTAAGGCAACACTCTGCGCTCTTTTCATATTTGCATGTCCCACAAGTCTTTAACTGTGAGATGACACACAACATCGCACTGAAACTGGCTGGACAATACTCTTCTCTTCAGTAGTCAGAGAACAGGCAACAAAATGGACCTCTAGCAACAATGAAATGGGCCAAAGAAGAGCTGTCATCGAATACTTCTCATTAGAAATTGTACTGGTTTTATACTCCGCATCGCTTTCAAATATGAAGACTTTTCAGGCAGATGTGAAGTTTCTGTCATTCAGCAACAGAATGTAAGATGCAATAAAATATGTTTATTTAAGATACGCTTGCACCATCACAAAATTCTAAGACACACACTATTAAACACATCGCATGTCCACCACAAGCCTCCTGTAGCAGCAGAAGCTCAGCTTGACATCCCTTTTCTCCAATTTTTGTTCAATATTTCTTAAAAGTAGTAACACATACGGTTAACTGACAACCCTGGTGTGCGTGTCAGTTTCTTTCTGAAAATGTTCAAATTCCAGGTTTCGCTTTGTTTCTTAAAATATTATAAAAGGTAAATATACCATCTTTGATAAGATATGGAGATCTTTCATGATATTCTTAGAAGGGAAGAAAGCATTAGAAGCATGCTAGCCTTGAATGTTAATGTCAATCTTAATTTGAATGTATGCTTTGGCTTGTTGATTTATGGAGAAGTATATTCATACACAATTGAAGTGCTCTTTTTTTCCTGGGTAATGGACAATTACTGACTGAAAAGGGACACTTAAAACCATTTTTGCTTCGGACAAGCAACTCATTCTGTATCCCGGAAATGTAGCATATTTGAGTAGAACCTTACTGTGATTGTTCTGTTCTGCACCTACTGTATGTTATTTGTTGTATCTCTCTGTGAAAAACTTAATAAAAACATTTGCTTGAAAAAGTACATACGTCCGCATGGATGACACGAATGCTTGTATCCAGTTCGTGTATGTGTGTGTGTAGTGTGTGTGTGTATTGTACCTAGAGAGTCATACCTGAAGGCAGTCTGTTATCACCAACAACCTGCTAAATTAATCAGTACCCCTCAGGCCTCTTGACCAGACCCCAGACACACACACACACACACACACATGCAGACGTCATATATTCCGCAATATTGCAGAGGCATCAGTCACAGTCAAACAGGCCCAACAGCACCCAGCAGAGAAATACTGAGACCAGGTGAGAAATGTATAAGTCCGACACACAAAAAACAAAAAAGACTAAGACACAAATACAATTAGACTTGAGAACAGGGGAGAATAGGTGCACTCTTTTTTGAATAAAAAAAAAAAAAAAAAAAAAATTGAAAATATTGCTTGTCATTTGGCCATGTGTCGAGCGAAAGAGGCAGAGGAATGAACAATCATTCTGCTTTCATCGATACTTGTTTGTCTGCGCAGAAAAGCAATACATGTCACATTACCACCACTGCCAACACGTAAGCGGGAGGAAATGAACGCAGCGCCTGCGTGTGTGTGTGTCTGTGTGTGCATACGTGCATGTAAGGACGAGAGTGAGAACATTGTGTGTGTGTGTGTGTGTGTGTGTGTGTGTACACTGCAGCAGTGTAAATCTAAATTCCATTTACATAATGGCACATCCAGCTGAGGAATGACCACTCCTGCTCTCTCTACCTTTTCCTTCCTCTCTGACTCTCGCACCCCAAAGCAAACCCCTTAAAGAGTCAATGCAGAACATCCTCCCTGTTGTAAATGAAATCAAGATGCCCCGATTGCCATTTCTAACATTCAGTTTTTTACTTGCCAGTTGTTTTTCTCTCTAAAAACTATAATAAACTGCATACATTTTGTCAACATTCAGCCACCAAAAAGACAACAGAAATGTTGACACTAACCATCCAAAGCATCAGCAGGTTGCAGGGCTTTCTTTCTCCGTCATACTGAGCTTTTAGAAATAAAAACAGGTCGACCTGGGAATTGAAAAAACACAGGATCCAGGTATATCACGGACATCCAGATGACAGAGAAACAAGATCAAATAATTCTGTTTCTTTGCCTCAGAGGTGAACCTCAATACACAGCAGCAACACCATCACGGGTGGCAGTAAAAGTTCCTGAAAGGCTCTGAAAAAGGAAAAATTTCACAAGATCTATTTAGCAATGAAGCAAAAGGTTTCAGGGAGGTTTATATATGTATGATCTCCACACATAGATGTGATGACATTTACTTAACCGTTTGCCATCAGTGAGTAAAGAGCATTTCAGGTAATATAGCAGAACTTGCTTCTGAAAAATGTTTAATTTTCAATTTCAATATTTGGCTAATATCCACCATTAGCACAAATTAAATCCAGTCATTCCTGTTTGAGTCATTTCAGCGTCTTTCAGACTAACTGCTCCTTCATTTCTCCAGCAACAACTTAAACATCTCTGCATCACGTCTGAATTAGCTCCCTGCTGTTTTGCTGTAAAGACTCGAGACGACAATTGAGCATCATTTGGGCATCACTTTGAACACAGCACCAGTCTGAACTGCCGCAGTCCCATTAACAGACTGACACACAGCAGCGGTGGGTCCTCACTTGGCATATGATCTCCTTTTCAGAGGAATCCAGCAGATGGTGTTATTAAATAAATAACTGACAGTGCTGTCCGAACTCTCCTGCTCCATGCTTTTAACACTGTTTGGCACAGCACCTAAGCTTTTTTTCTTTTTTTGTTTTACAACTCTTGAGCCAAATGAACTGTTATAACAGAAAATTAAAAATTGTTTTGAATGTGTCCTATAGTGTTCTTGGTTCTGTAGAGTTCTTCCTCTTCTAGTTCAGATGATTTTTTTTTTCCTCACTATTTGATTGCATTGTCCATTAAAGTCACATAAGGCGTCTTTACATGGCAACCTAAACTTACTCCATTTTAATAAAATTAAATTGTAAAGATCATTCCACATTGCATAACAACCAGCAAAAGCATTAAAAGAAGCAAAAAAAAATACAAAAAGAGTCTTGTTGTGAACCTGACTGAATGTCAAGTGTTTGAGTCGTACACCCAATACATCTGACATGGAAAAAAAAACCCTTTTGAATCATGGGATTCCCTTCAGCTAGCCAACGGAGCAGCCCCACTGGGACACACGAAAGTTCAGAGCGCGAGCCCGCACCTTTTGAAGACAAGCTTTCATTTCCCCGTCACTCTCTCGGCAGTTTGCAATAAGAGATTAAAGCTGACACGGCGCATTACCTTGAAAATCCCCAGACCAGAATTTATTCTGAGGTTATTTCTGTAGCTTCTTAATCTCATTTTTCCTGGAGCGCATACTTGTGATTCTTAAACCAATGCTTGAATATTCCAAGCGCGGGCATTTGTGTTGTCAAAAATGACGTGTTCTCTGCGGGTTTTCTTTGAGCTATTTATCGTCGCCTCACCTTGCATCAGTCCCAAAGCTTAGGAAGTCTCTTTCAACTGTTTTCCTTTAAAGGAATATTACTGTTGTGTTGCAGCTTTCCCACAAAATGAAGAGACGAGGCTAGCATCTCTGAAGACGACACTGAATGTTCAAATATGTGCCGGGTGTAACTACAGAGTCTTCAAGTTGTTGTATGACAGTTCCAGTGGTTTGATGTTGTAGTCCAGTGGGTCAAAAAAAAAAAAGCCAATAATGTTGAAAAACAAAGTTCATTTTTGCAGGGACGCGCTGGGAGTGATGATACGCTCGTTTTCAGTTGAAGACGGTGAAACTTTTATAAAAGAGGAGGGCGATGGGACACATAATGAGGAATGTTTGGTTTATTTTGTTTGGAAATGTTGGCGTTATGTGGGTGAAGCACCCGAGTCGCCCCATACTTTCTAAAAGAATATAGAAATGTATTAGGTATCAGTTTTGAGGAAATGAAAGAAAAGCAACATGAAAGACAGCAGCCGAGCTTGGATAATTTTAATTATGAGAAATATAGATTTATCCAGGAGCTGGAAATGTAAAGCTACAAATAACAGTTTCCAGCATCACATGTGTGAACCTGGTAGATTTCAAAGAGGTCAGGAAAGGAAAAAGACTATTAAGGAGGAAAAATATAACATGGTCAGTATGTTTTTGGGCTCACAAGCTGAGCTGTTTCTGCTTTTTCTTTACCATACAAGGAAGATATGAAGGTTTAGAAATAAGCCATTCACAAAGTTGCTTAAGTGAAATTAGTGTTTAATTTAATTTAATCTAATTTTAAATGTATTTAAAGGGTGAATGTCACGTGTTTAAACAATACAAAGGTGCCTGCAGACTGGCTGTTAAAACCCATTAACTATTAAAAATAGTCAGTAAGCAGTCGTAATAAATCATGGAGCCATTCGTCCACCTCTACTCCAGAGTGCCCAGTTTTTCTCCTCAGTCACTGCACTGATCTCTCCTACTGAACATTTCACTGAATGGTAACTTTTCAAAAAAACAGTTCTATAGATTGTGCAAGCTACAAAAAAAAAAAAAAAAAAAAAGTGTCATTGTGGATGTGAAGGGTGCTCTCTGCACTACTGTGCATCCTAGTGTGAACACACACCAGTGTGTGTGCTCAAAACTCATTTTTCCGTGCATAAACCTTGGCAGGAGTCCAGCTCCACTTGGACCGGGCTCAGTGAGAGACTTGTCTTGTCTTAGCAGTTAAATCCCCCTCTGAGACGGTGAGTGAAACACGCTCACAGAGTTTTATGTATTGTTGCAGAGCTGCTTTTTATGGAGTTGAGCAGTGGTAAGTACTCCCAAAAGCTTTCTGAATCACCTCCCAAACAGGTATTATGACACGCAGGCTTAGTTCACTGACAGGCCAATGGTGGAGAGGTAATATCAACTGGTTACAAAGGATTAGGCAATTCAACTGAAGTGTTCATTTTGTCTGACATGACACACAAATCAACTGGATGAAAGATACATTTCTCTTCTGAAAAACTGCATTGAAAAAAATAAACAATTTTATATATATATATATATATATATATATATATATATATATATATATATATATATATATATATATATATATATATATATATATATATATATATATTCTGTTTAATGCCACTATTTTTTTAATGTGAGATTATCGCACACAGGTTTCTGTAAATATGACCCTCGACCAATAAGTGTATTTACAGTCAACGTGTGGGAGAGACATGGCGACAGAAAAGGGTCTTACGAACGGCAACTTTAGCCTTAAGGTGCTGCCAGATGGGTCTGATGAGAAGAAAAAGGTTATTTGTATTTACTGTCGCTGTGAATTGAGTTACCACCGCAGGGCGCGGTAAAGTTAGCTTCACATCCGACATTCGCTTGTTTTTTTTCCTCTTTAAACTATATTAGCGTCATGAAAACGACACCGATTTCATCCAGGTTGGTATCATTTTGTAGATATAAGTATGCCAGATATTTCACAAGTGTCATCAACCCTCCAAGCTCAGTGAGTGTGGCGTAAACTCTAAGGAACAGCGCTGAATGTCCTTCTGAGTACCTGCTGCTGCTGCTGTGGAGTTTAGGGACCGTCAGCAAATTACTGCAGTCAAGCAGCAGCCCGACAAAATACGCTAAGAAGCTGATGAATTAAGCCCCAAAAAAGTACAGCAGCATTGGTGGAATTCCTGTTTTCAAACTGAAGGCTTAAAAAAAATAAAGCAGATCCCGTGACCCTGTATAGGACAAAATATGTATAGATGATGGATGGATGGATAAACAGAACATTAAAAAAATTAATGTGCGATTAATCGCGAGTTAACTATGAAAATCTTGCAGTTAATCGCGATTAAAAAATTTAATCGACTGACAGCCCTATAGAAAAATCAATTGTATTCAGACATTTTCTAACCGGTTTTATTCTGTTCAGGGTCACGGGGGAGCTGGAGTCTCTCCCAGAGGTCACCAGCCCACCGCAGGGCCACACTGAGACGAACAGCTTCGCCTGCCTCCACACACTCACACTCCCGACCGCTCACCAGTCAGCTTAACATGTGTGTTTCTGGGGTCTGAGAGGAAGCTCGAGTACATTGAGACGATGGGCTTTAATCATACAAGCGTTCTGCACTTAACTGACTTCTCCTTTGAGGCTTCGTCGTATTTTATTTATATTCAGTCATCTGCTTCTGTTCCCAGACTCACTTGATGGCTCGTATGGAATAACTTTCTTTAGAGTCTTTCAGATGAAGGGTCGTGTTAGGTTTCTAGATATAATCTGTAGGATCTTTTGAAATATAAAAAAAATTAATTGTATTTACTATCTTACATCGTAGAATCCCTGCTTTATCCCAGCCATGCTGCTGATTTTCAAAAGGTGTGATTGTTGATATGACACAAGCACTTGACATTTTACTTTAGGGATACTGCTGAGCAGACTGCTAACCTGCACTGACGGATGAATCAGTAATATTTATCAAGTGTTCAAAAACAATTTAAGAAATGTAAGAGGTTGCTTAAAGAAAAAGCAGCTTTTTGCGAGACAGAGGACAGTGAAACAGAAGGTGGAGGTCTGGACTTTTCTACCATAAACGCCAGCTGCCACTTAAACAGGCGACCAATTTAAGTCCAGCTTTCCACTTTAAGAGACCTATAATGATTTAATAGTTTTTATAGTTACAGTTATCAAACTGCAATTTGTAGACTTATGAACTCTTGCTTAAACTTTATCACATTAAATGATACCCTTAAATGAACTGATGAATGAATTATCTCCCCACGTACCTTGCACTCTCTACAGCCATCTTCTTAAAGACTGTAAAACACTATAAAAAACAGTTATAACACGTTAACGTAGCTTTGCCTCAGCCACATTGGAATTTTAATATTTATAGTGCATGTTTAGGTCTTGGTTTATTGCCATTGAGTAATTACATATCCCAAGTTTTAAAAATGAAATATGAACACTTGATAATGAAATAGTGACGTATACAATCAGTTTACATAATGGTAGAGTAGCATTAGAAAATAAATTTTAACTTTTACAACCAAATTTTCTCTTCCTACTGGCCAGCTAGTTCATAGTTTTGTTTCAGATAAATTGAAGGGTTTAAACAAAACAATCAAATTCAACTTTATTTGTACAAGCATCTATTACAATACAAATTTTTTCTCGGAGCTTTTCAGAAACACAGAGCATGACCCCTAAGCAGATATTACTAACTATAACTTATAATATTAAATCTTAAAGAAACAATGGCAAGTTAAAAAAAAAAAAGCTCCCAGAGCAGGAGAAAAACCTTTAAGCCAAACAGTGGCAAGAAAAAACTCCCCCTTAGCAAAGAATCTTAGTAAGAGATGATATTTTTCGTCATTCCTTGAACAACTGCACAAACTTTGGGATGTTCAGTTAGCAAGAGCTACTTAGGATGCATCTAATCAAAACAGCTTACAGCCTGCATTTTGTTGTTTATGACTAAGTAAAGATGTAGCATCTTATAGACTTCAAAGCACTGAAGTGAAGTCTTAAAACGGAGTGTGTGTGCGATAAACAAGACCCCCAGTGAGGGATTTGCTCATTTAAATTTTCACTCATGGATGAAAAATCGATGACATGGGGAAGTTTGGCAAAAGTGACGCTGCACAAGATATCTAAAAGAATACACCGCACCTGTGCAAACACACACACTTTTGCTAGATGTCTGGATTCTTATTATTCATTCATTCATGAGTCTTGCCTCTGGACCTTCTCCCAGTTGGATATGTCTGGAGCACCTCCAAGGAGGCATCCTAACCAGATGCTCAAACAACCTCATTTAGCTCTTCACCTCGATTGTACCTCCATGTCCAACCAGAAGTCCTGAGGCAGACCCACGATTTTGTAATATAATGACTTTTTGTCCAATAAATTTGAATTTGTATTCCCCTGCATGTGAATATAAGCTAGATATCTACCAGTGGTTTGATTTCTTGGTTTGATTTCTTCATTGTTCAACATGCAGATACTGTGCTGCATCTGCAAGCAGTTTTTCGCCAACTGTAGGAGAAAAACCTCACTGGAAAAAAAAAAAAGAGAAGAGCATTTAATGAGGGATGAACAATCCCAAAGACATTTGGACAGATGTAAAAGGTTGAAAGAGCAAGTGTTTAGCAGGGAATCGATGTAAATGATGCTCCTTGAAGGTCAAGGCTTAGAGGCTGTTTGTTGCACAAATTCCTTTTGCGCTCCAATCGCACAATGAAGCATTTCTGAAGTTATTGTGGTTTCTCTGAATGAACCCGTCATCAATATGCAGAATCTTCCAGGTGTGTTATTATCTTATGATCCGATAAGGAATAAAATTCTGACCACCTGGCTGAATAGCGAGTAGGTTCTGACCAGTCAGGATCTGGACAGAGAACATGTGAGGGTGTCCTGGAGTGATGGTCGCAGCAGATCCTTTAAGCTCTGTTGGTTATGGGATGGGATCTCTGTGGATTTGGTTTGCTTCCTACATGTGCCATAAGAAATGGATATCTGGGGAGTTTGTAGATGAAATGAACTTTGTTGTGTTCTTTCAGCATTTTCATAAACATCGATGACAAGCCTACTGCTGGGGGAAGTGGCTACTGTAGAGGAGTGATCATACCATGTTGGTGGTATGATTGGACAGAAAAAAAATGTAGGTAGCCGACATGTCAAAGCAACATTCATGTGAACACCAGACTGCATGTTTGTCCCAGCATTACAGTGGATGGTAACAAGATGAGCAGTGTTTCCTCCAGCTGCCTCTCAGTGGCTACAATGGTATAGGTGATGGGTCCATTTGGCAGCCAGCTCGCATTATTTTATTTCTTTGTTATATTTCAGCCCCCACCACTCCCTCTAACACACGTTACACTGGCACTGCTGCAACTAGACTGAGCAAATTGTGGGCAATTTCCAGCAACTTAAAGAAGAAAAGAAAATCAGCCAGTGAAGATTTTACAAACTTTTGAACAACCCTCAAATCAGCACATTGCCTATAATGATAATAATATGGGCACATTCCAAATTTAGCACATAATTTGATGGAGAAAATGTAGCAGTTGACTCGACTGCAGTGTGTTCAGTGTGTATCGAAGTGGACAAGGGACAGAACGACATTTGACAAGGTCATGAATGTGAGTGAGAATACAAGGAAGAAGGAAAAAAAAGCATGCTGTATTTCCACCCACAAGTCTGGTCTGATTCTGTTGGAAACAGAAAATGTCACCAGTGGGAAAGTAGAAGGCATGTAGCCTGTAAAGAAATTGCTTCAAAAAATGCCAAAAATGTCATGCAGAGTGAAGAAATTGAGTGTACAATTAGATGTCAAACCTGCAGAAAAGATGTGACCGAATGAAGCTAAAAGGAAACAAGCTTCCTTGAGTTAACAATCAAAAGAGGGACCTGCAGTGGCACCCAGTTCAGAAAATGAACTGGACATGAAAAAACAACTTGCAACAAACCACATTTTCCTTACAAAATGATATTTGCTCAAGACATTGATGAAACAGATCTAAGTCAAATTCACAAATGGTCTCCTGATGATGGATGTCAGAGTCAGTGGATAACAAGGTCAGTGTGATTGATTCTGCAGGAACTAGTAAGGTTTGATCTAAATATGGTGGCTGTTCATGTGGCAGTTGTTAAACTTGTTTAATTTCGGACTAAATTGGTGGCAAAGCACAGATTAACAAGTGCTATGAACAAACTGTCTAATTCTCATTTGCTCAAACCAGCAAAAAGTTAAAATGAAAACGCTAATGAAATGAAAAGCAAAGCCTAGAGGGAAATGTTTTATTTTATTGTCTCGATATAATTCTGTGTTTAATATATTGTGTTTTAGCTTTTAAATTCTATATTTTATTTGATAAAATGCTGCTTATACCACATCCTTTACCACAACCTACATTTGTTGAGCTCTTAATTATTCCTAGTTATTCCTGATGCACATACTGCCACGACAATACACCAACAGCTGTCAATTCCCAATACGCTCTCATTTGAATTTATTACTATAAAAGCTATTATGAATACTTAATGCTAATAGTGCCTCAGTCTAATGAGAGCACCCTCACATAAGGTATATTAGACAGATTGATGCAATCCCAGCACTCATTTTTTCTCATTTCTATAATGTCTATAGTATAGTATACTATGAACATCAGAAATTGTCTCTCTTCATCTTATTAAAATATTAAGGTGTTTTCACTTATTTAATAAGAATTATAAAACCCATCAAAGCAGCAGAGGCGGACGTTTGTGATTTATGCAAACCTACCATAAACCAGTCCAATAAAACTGACTTATCTGCAATGACTTAAAGGAATTTTAGAATAGCAAGAGAAAAGCACGTACAATACAGACAAAGTCTTCATGCATTCGTCTCTCGGCGCTCCCTGACAGACCTAAGGAAATGCATCAAAGCTTTTCTAAATGTCATCCTAATTATCAGTAGCGTTGCGGTGAAATATCAAAAATAAATCCAAATACCAAAGCCTCAAGGTTTTTGCTTCCTCGCATAACCTCCCAAAGTCATCTTCAGCACTCAAAGCTACATCAGAACTCACAGAGTCAACAGCGAGTCAGGTTGTGTGGGTGTGATTCATTGTGAATCACATCTGACAGACAGCAGCAATGCAAAAAAAAAAAAGAAAAAAGAAAAGCAATGTTGTGGCTTAAGACAATAAATTCTTCAAGGACTATACTTACACGAGCACAGCTACTGTTAGTAATACATCTCTGCTACAAGAATTATAACTAGTCATTCCCACAGTCCTGCCACCACTGCTGCTGAACCTGCCACTATGGCCATGTTATTTCTTTACAAGAATCACAGTATGGGATTTTCTTATTTTCAATGCAGATTTGACACATGGGTCATGTGTTCACGGTTCATCACCACAGGAATTTTCACTTCACCAGAGTGGGATTGGCATCTCATTCACTCTTGTGTGCAGTTAACACACTTCTGGATACTTACATACCAGCTTCAATGGGATTTTACATTCAAACAGGCCAAATTAACTTGAGGTCGAAATCAGAAAGAAAGAAAGAAAGAAAGAAAGAAATGCCCTTTTCTGTGGGTGAAATAGTTTTACCAACCAGCTCATTTCAGTATTGACCAAAGCAGTCTACCAGGAGCATTGCAAATTAGTGCAGAGTCTCTAACAAGCAGGCCTGTTGATAATCAGGAGCCTGGAATTGAACAGCATGTTTCCTGTTTACAACACATACAACATAACGAATATATAAAGTATCTGCTGCATCTGCTTTGAACAGAACTCCAGCACTTTGCCAAGTTTCTTTTTCTTCAGCTAGACTATTTTTTTACTCAAGACTGGTTCAGGATTGGACAGCACACACCTGTGAGGAAGAGTTGATTAAATGTCCATTAAAGGAACACTAAGGAGTATCAGTTTCAGTTTGATTTGAAGGAGTATTTAGTTACCTTCAGGAAGTGTCGTCTAGTTCTCAGTGTCTCCCATCGCTACTATCTGCAAAACAGCAAGAGTAACCTTAGACTCCCGTCTCGGTCGTTTCTCGCAACAACTGTGTGTCGTTTCACGGCACTGTATCACAACACTATCCACAAAGATGAAACTAGCTCACGGAGCTACAGTTTTACGATCATGGCTGAAGCAAATAAGGGACTCGAGAAAGAAATGATGAAAGAGAAAACAGGAACTTGACCATATAAGAGACCAAACAAGAATAAATCGCAGTCGTCTCATTAAAATGAGTTTGCCTCCATGCCTGTAGGGGGACCTGCTGAGCTAAAAGAGGGAAAGGTTCCTTTGTGCTGCTTGAAAAGTCATATGAGTAGTTAAGTTCTGACCCGGAACCACAGGGTGCGTTGATCTAGTGATGTGATATACAATATAGTGTCCAGACTGTTCTGATGCTGTTTTCATTGTCTGTTTTTCCTGTCTGACCCTCCTTCACTGTGAACACTGATGCAACTTAAAAATAGAGAAAATCATTCTACAGTATTTTCTCCCAGTTTTTCTCAGTCAGTGAATCCCCAAACCCTTCACTATCTGCCTGTATTCTGAGTATAGTGTGTTAAAAAATAATAATAATAGTAATAATAAAGTATAAACATTGTTCCAGCCAATCAGCAACCACAGCAGAGTTCATGCTCATGCACATGAAATGGGGAGTGTTTCGCTGAGGTCTTGTTTCATATATCAACAGACATGATGTCATCCAAAAAATTCCTTACCCTGCCTTTAAGTCAACATAGATCGAGGGAACATTTTTGGTGGAGCAGAGCAACGCTTCTCAAACAAGCTACAGCAGATCTAGTACACATCATTTTAAGCAGTACCGGGTTTGGATACTTTTAGACTAATAAGCAAAACAATCTACATCTCTCCAAGGTTTTCAAATATTTAATGCTAACACAATTGTAATATGTAATTAAATAATATTAATTTTTGCATTTTATACACCTTTTCTGCACTATTCTGTGAGTTCTCTGCTAAAGAACTGCGTAAAATAGTGACTGAGATGCAAAGCACTTGGATTACATTGTTAACTAGCAGCCACTGCAGTTAATCTAGACACAAGACAGCTGTGGTTTCTAAACTTCCATTTAAAATGACTTCTAAGCAATCATGTTTGTTCCAAGCCAAATCCAAGATGTAAATGGAATGAATCCCCTAAAGTCACTATTTAAATGCACAACATCCTAAAAGAAATAAACATGTTGGACAAAAGAATGACATGAGTGAATGATGCTGCCAATCACTGAGTAAAATAAGAGATTCAGAGGAGGTTTAACACTACATGAACTACCTGGGATCCTCCCCTGGATGTTTATTGCCTTATTTTTATTTTTCTTGAAATGACAAAAGGGAAAAAAGAATGCAGATGTCAATGAGTACAACAAACTCTATTGACAAAAGCAGTGTTGTCTCTTCCTATATAGCAGCCAAAGTACCACACAGTGCTATGGGGAGCTGAAAAGACAAAAGAAGAGGCAGACAGGGAGATGGAAAAGGTAAAAAATAATGAGCAAGGGATGTAAAAGAGTCAGGGAAAGAGGTAATGAAATAGTGAAACAGAGAAGAAAGGCAACCCTAGAGAGACAGATAGTGTGAGGGGAGAGGGTTTAGGGATGAAGTTAACACCTGGGGTGGGGAGATAAAATAGGGGCATGATGGAGGGAGGTGAGAGGTCGCACTCTCCTCTACTCTGAGCTGTGATTATTCCAAAATATCTCTGCCTCTTTCTCTGCACCTCACTCTATCCGTTTTATTCTCCCGGCATGAATTTTGTCCTCAATGATCTTTCCTCCCCTAACGTCTTTTATCCCCATCTTTCGTTCTGTTTTACACTTTGTGTCCTCCCTCGCTCCTTTCCCTTTTCTCTCACTCATCCTCCATGTATAATTCAAACTGAGATTTCAGCATGACGGGCGTGGCCATTAAAAATACATGGAGACGCCGCACCGAGCCCGTTTAGTGGTGCTTTGACCTCGGAGGAGGAGTGCCATGGGCCAGGGCAGTGAGGGCAGTTACAGGGAAGGAAAGGGAAAGGAAGAGAGCTGGAGCAGAAGAGTAAGCCGTGGTATAAAGAGACTAAAAGGAAAAAGAAGAATAGTCTGAAGTGGGAAGTGTGGAAAATTGGGGGAAAGATAGATTTACATGAAACATTTAACAAAAAATTGTTATATTGTTGCTTGTCTTGGTGGTACCACACAGCTGCTCTATCACGTCTGAGCAAATCTGATTATACATACGAGCCAAAGCACCCAAAAGAAATATAGCACTGTTTGAGAAGACATTTTTTTATTGATCATTACTAGCAAGCTTTATCACCCTGGTTAGTACTCCACAACATCGTCACAACACAATAAAAGGAAGGTCCTGAAAAGAGTTCTTATTATGGTCAATAAAAACGACCCCGCATTCAGTCCACTAGGTCAGAAGTAGTCAGCGAGTCTTCCAAAATCTTTACCACTTATCTCATTTTACATCTGGGTGATCTCCCCACACTTCAAATCACTGCCAAGAACAGCTATTAAGAGCTAATCATATTTTTACTCTACTGGAAAGGAATACCTCATTTATCTTTAAACTACTGATTCAGTGTACCAATTTCACCATTCAAAGTTGCACTCAGCTTTTACCGACTGGCCAAATTTTAAATGCTAGTCTAAGACTGCCAATTGGCCTCTCATTCACGCAGAATCCTCTTCCCTCTGTGCTATCTGCATGTTGCAGTTCAAAATCCACAATGCAACTGGAAACAACCTCCAAGCTGCAACCTTCACACTAAAAATGGCAACTTCTGATAAGGATTTGCATCATAAATGTGCCTGCTTGGTTCTTTTGTCGAATGGTTGAAAAGAACTACAAACATGTTTAACATGATTATTGTCTAAACATGTTCCCTTTACATATTACTGCAGGTAAACAAAAGGTAGCACCAAAGGTATAGAGAGCAACTAAAGAAAACTTCTGTCTGTGATGCTACATTTAGTGCAATAAAAGCTTCCCAGGGAGATTTAAACTGTTATAAAAGTGTGTTCTACATTTCTTATCCTCTCTTGCTTTGGTGAAAAACTTTTTTTTTTTTGGTCACAGGAACAATTCTGAGTGATAGTCCCCAGACTTCCCTCACATACGCAGAAAGAGACTAGTCTACCTCAAGGACTGGGTGGGTATAATTTGCATATTTATAGTTCCAAGTGTACCAATAGCCCTATGTGCTAAGAAGTCAGGCTCTGAGTTCCAAGTTTAAAGCTTCAACTGGAACGCCCCCTGAGGTTGGAACTGTAGTTTGGCAAAATGTTGTCTATCCCAACCTCAGAATCCAATATGGCTGCTACTTGTGTCAACAAAGTAAAATGTGTCTACAAAGTGATCTTGTTCCTACACTATGTGCATGTGCCAAATACCACGCACAGCTTTGTTAAACTAGTTGTCCCAAAAACGGCAAGGAGCTGCAACATTTGGAAAGATTTTATTCAATATACGTTCTCAAACAATTTCATGTGACTTTCCATTTTTTCCCCAACTTTGCTGCTGGGACATGGTCAGCTCGGGTGCAACTCCACCCCGGTTTCAACTTCCGTACTGAATGAAATGCAGCATAAGGCTACATCATTCCAAAACAAAACCGATTCTCGTCCACACTAGGTGTTTCAGCTCCGTATCAGAAAAGCTTTGTCATGGCCTAGGTCAGCCATGACAGTCATTCTTTGTTTTGTGTCAAGTTGGCGTCTCTCCCTGTCTCTAGTGTTTCCTGTTTTACTTTGAAGGTCTGTCTTGTCTGCGTTGTATTCTGCTTTCCCTTCCATCCCTTGTCTTCCTGATTGTTTGCACCTGCCTCTTGTTTGTCCCTCTGTCTATATAAATCTTGTCATTCCCCTTTTAGTTTGCTGGTCCATATTGTCGATACTCCTGTTCCCCCTTTTTGTATTCAGTAAGTTTGGACTTTGTGTTTGTTAATAAATCCCTTTGTTTGAACTCCTGCATTTTGTGTCCTCTCTTCAATTACAAGCTGCAGAGCATGACAAGATCTCTATCCACATTACACCACCATGAACACACATCACACAACCCTCCATGTTCCCTGGAGCATACATGTGATATTGTAAAAACAGGCTGAAAAGTGGAAATAAACATTTGTTGCAGATTGTTTCATGCAGTAGCTCATGATGTCTTTTCATACAATAAAGTTGCAGTGTTATTAGATATATAAAGTCTTTCAATCAAAAAAAAGACAACTTACATTTGGAGCCACTGAGGGGCGAACAGGAAGAACTTGTTCGGATACGTGTCCTGGGCAACAACAATAAACCAATGTCCAATACTGCTGTCTTTGAGTGCGTCGACCCATTTATTTTACAGTCGTGCTCTTCTTTACGCAGGTAAAACATGTTCCACAATTTATCTCAGGCAAGTTTCCATTTAACGGGTTCACAGTACCATTTTCCAATGCTGTCACACACACAGTCGAAAAGATTTTTTGCTTGCCTGTCCCGGTTCACACCTGCTCCTCATCACCTGCACCTTACCTAAATTACCTGTGTGTTTTACCTGTGTTTGTGTTCTAGCGCGCCACCCAGTGTATAAACAACATCACTGCATCTCCATTTACAAACAATGACAAAAATATTACTGTGGCTCCAACAAGATACAAGACTTGGCTGCATAACACATGATAAAGTCTGCATCATATTTTTTTAAATTGTCGTTAAGGCTTGTCTGTGTCTCCTCCTTTAGGTTTTATTGGACGTTGGCAACCAGTTCTATTACTGCCCACCTACTGGGCTGCGCGTTTATAATAGCGCAATGCAGACTTGGCAAATCAATACTCTGTGACCCAGAAGAGCAAACCAATGCAACTGCCTCGTTTGCAAATGTTCTTAGTTTTGCCTGTCTCAATTAAACCTCAACAGCTGTGTTACAGACTGAAACAGGGTCAAATTCACCGGAGTAGAGTGGATGCCAGGATACCTCATAGTCTGATATGCACTTTCCTAGGAATGTATCCATGTGTCGGCTTAATGTGGACCACCAGCAAATGTGACTAGTCCGCTTGGTAGCATTGCATTCCCTGCTGCTGCTACTGCTTTGTTATTTTCAAGCTCGAGTGAGATAGATTGCTGTAATATCAGTAAAAGCTACTGGTGTGCAAGATTTATCAGTTCCAACTTGTATAAAATACGCATCAAGCTCCAGAAAAGAACCAACAAGGGCACCTAGTGTTTGGTGGTGTGATTACAGAGCAACAAAAACAACGGACCAATATAGAAACGCCACCTACGACATGCATGGTTGCTACGCAGGAACATTAATCATAGTTTACACCTAAACCAATGTAAGGATGAACATTGTTTTTTTCCCCAAAGAAAACAATCTAAATGTGAAGTTTAAATCCCATGAGAAGACTTCAAACTGGATGCTTGACAATCATATAATTCTCTGGCACACATCATCACTGTCATACACTGCTAATTATTAGTTTAAACTACCGTGGCTAGTGTGATCAGTAGGAGAGACTACAGAATTGGGGAAAAGGGTTGGTGGCAATACTTCATCAAAACCTGGAAGCAATGTATTTTTCAGTGTGTGCATGTCTCCAAAACACACACACACACAAAAAAAAAAAAACAGTTGTCCAACACACTCGCCTTTGATTCCACAAGTTAGATCCTATTTAATAATAAGTAACTAATCACTTGAGTTTCTATACAAAAGCTAAATAGATTGTGTAAGAGACACACAGTGGAGGAGACAGACTGTCATATCTAGAATGTCATGTTCTATATCAGTCTCCAAAGGAGGACATCTATTTTAAAACGCACACACATTCTGTCAATGCCCCTCTTAAAGATTTTTTTTTTTTTTTTTTTTGGCAGAAGACCCTGGTTTTCTGCTAATGTTTTTTCCATGTCTTCTCGCCTTTCTTTCATAAATAATCCAAAGCTGCTATTAACATGGTCAGGAGATGGCAAGCATACAAGACCGCAGAGGCAGAAGTAGAAAGATAGATTGAGGCACGCCAAGAGCAAGAAAGCAGGGAAGTGGAAACAAACACTTAACCTCTTTTTTCCTTGTTCCTCCCACCTGTTCTCTATGATCTAATGTAACACTGCTGCAAGATGTAACAACACTTCTTGAAACACACATTTTTCCCTAGAGTCCTCCAATGCTCTTTAACTGAGCTCTTTTCCTTTGACATTTCGCATTTCACTGCCTTACCTTTTCACATCTATCACTTTTACTGCCTGTGTGTTTTTTTTTCCTTCACGTCTGCTTCTTTTTGCCGTCACATTAAAAAACAAAAGCAAAATTGAAAATAAACAAGAGAGAAAACAAACCACAAGGGAGCGCGACAATTAGAGGCGAATCTAAATAATAAAGAAGAACAATGGAAATAGGAGGAAAAACAGCGCACCATTTTCTCAGCGACACTTGTTTTAACATCAACTGTTTCATTCAAAAATAGGAGAAACATTCCTACATGGTATTCAAAACTTTATATCAAAAACGTTGATTTTTAGCAACCCCTTATTAAAATGTGGTCCATGAAGAATCCCTTTTCCTCTTGAAGTGACTTTCTTTCTGCGAGTTTCCCCAACTCTCATTTTCTCTACGTCTGTCCTAGTTTCACTCAGTTATTAGAAAATACTGTATAGTGGAAGAAAGGCTTCAAATCTTTGAACTATTTGGGATATTCTTCTGACTTTGCACACAGCCTCCAATCACCTCGACATGCTGCTTGAAAGGTAATGTCAACTTACAGCTCTCGTGTCCGTTTCTGCTGAAATATTAAGTGTATGGAAATGTAAAAGTTAAAGAAGCGCATCGTTCCCAAAGTAAGGTGGAATTCGTTCAAAAGGGACGGGCCTTTTACTTGTGACCTCAACTGCAGGGTCCAGATGAATAAAAGATGCGTTCGTCAAAAAAACCCATGTACACGTTTTTCTACGGGCAAACCGTGTTTGTAAAAGACGGATATGCCCACCTCCTCAGACCATGTGTACCGCAACCAAGCTTCAACCCAAAGTGTAAAGGCTTTTTCCTTTTTCATGCTGCACTATGTTTCATATTTGGCTTCTTTGTTGTTTGTCTTGTACAGACCAACGACACTGAAGCATTCCTTCGCCTCAGAGAGATAAACAGTCTCCACCCATGTTTCCCCACAGCATAGTGCTGAACTTTTCATCCCAGTGTGTATTCTCCCACTGCTGCTATCACCCATAAGTATACATAGTCATGAGATTCTTAGGCACCCACACAAATGCATTACCACAACAGCAGCAAGCAGCCGCTCGGATCACTCCCAGCTGAAACACATCCCAGAAACCCATCAAGCACCTTTCAGATCACTTACGTTTCTTATTCACTTATTTCACTGGACAAACGCTTTAAACAACCAAAAGATTTCAACGTTTGGTTGATTTTAACAATAAAAAGTCAGGACAGCAAGTACTTACAGACTTGAGGTAACAGATTCAACTGAATCTCCTGTTTGAAACACCTTCAGAGGTCATTTGCAGGTTGACAACAAATTATCTGTACAGTTCCTTTACTGTGGGTGTCTGTTATACTGACCAAAATGAAAGCTTTGTTGGATGTTACATACAGTAGAGTCAACCGTGCAAAAAAAAAAAAAAAAAAAAAAAAAGTTTTTTTTAATTACCAAGTATCCTTTAATTTACTTTTTACAGGACCAAGAGCAGTGATTCCCAAAGTGTGGGCCGCGGCCTCCTGGTGGGCCATCGCGGTACTGCAGGTGAGCTGTGAGAGGTCATTAAAATTAAATAGGTTTTTAATCCACAATCTTTTTTATATATGTGTTTTTAATTACTGTAAAATATTAAAAACATGATTTAAAAACATTAAGTAGTAACAAAACAAACCAATTAAGTCTTATTCTACAGTCATCTTAACTTAACTTTTTTGTTGACCCCTTACCTTAAGGTCAGAACATTCTAGTCCTGTATGTTGACCACAGTTGTGATTAAAGGTTTCGGTGGACCGTGGAGATTTTTCACATTTCAAATTGGGTCTTGGTATTCTGAAGTTTGGGAATGGCTGGCCTAGAGAGATGTGGGCACCTTTATACACCACTTTGTAAACGGGACACTAATGTCTAAGGCTGAGAGACGTAAAGACACCAGGGTGACCATCAGACCACTGTTACGAGAAAACAGGAAAGGAGGGGGTTAAGCGTAATACATCGATTGTAGAAACTAATGAGGTTAACATCCCCCTCCTCGCTCACAATGCAAACATCGTCATTGTCTGTCTCTGTGGACTTTGAATGGGGCGATGTCAGCCACTGCCCAACTGAATTGTGGGTTCCATGAATTACATCAATAACATTGCCTCCATCAAAAGTTGGGGAATTTTTAACTTTTTTCCTGCTTCAAGTGCATGCATCAGCCAATCAAGTTGCAGCTATGGAGCTGCAGGAAGCCAATGAAATTGCTGAAATTTGATTGGTTCTTTTTGGTATGATGAGGAAACGTCAGGAAGCGCCATCCCCAGAGCGTTGCTACAATGCTGCTGTGTGAGTCCCCCTTAAATCTCTTCCACACTCGTCCGAACAGGTTACAACAGCAATTTTAAAAACAAAGGTTATCTCCAGCCCAGTGTGTGAAGAAATCTCCATCATTTCACCTTTGTAAGCACAGATGTCCGGTGGATGTGCACGTACCACTGGAGACAACGGTTTCTGCAGATAGCTCATATGTCTTTCCTGGCTTCTATTAAAGTGCTCTTTTTTATGGTCAAGAACTTGCACAAATTTTATCATTAATCTAGTCATTTAATTCACGATTTAATAATGTAATTCACTATTTTATTGACAGATTTTGGTTTTGATAGGTATAGACAAGGGTATTATATAGAATTGAAAGTGATACAGGATTTCTTCCGGACCACACCCAAAATGAAATCAGTTCTTCCTTTTCACATTTCTGACAACTCCTGAAAATTTCATCAAAATCCATTCATAACTTTGAGTTATCTTGAACACAGACAGACAGACAGATAAACGCTGGCAAAAACATAACCTCCTTGGTGGAGGTAAAAATAAAAGCAACTATAAAATCCATTAAAGATAAAATATAACTATAGGTTGAAAGCAATAGAGGACGAAAACGTTAATAAAATTGATAAAGCAAAGCTCAGATGGAACAATATAGGTAAGTCAGTTACAGTGCAGTAAAAAGTGCAGCAGGAAATACAGGAAAAAGATATTGCAAACAATTGATCTTCAGCCAAAAAAAAAAAAAGTTGGATGTCACATAGATTTTAAATGACAGAGCTAATTTTGAGTTCATGTAACAAAACAATACGGTTTTAGCAAAAGCTGGATATTGTGAGATGTCAGTGGGGTTGACGTTACCTCCTCCAGTTTTGAGCAGCCTGCTCTGATTGTTCACTTCAGTCATAAACTTTATGCCACAGACAGTTGATGAACCGGGTTGTAAACTACTTTTGTTCATGCATGTTGTGCGGTGAATTGTTGTTGGCAACCAGGAAAACCTGGAGTCGACTTTCAGTGACATGAATATTCTCTTATTGATCATGTGGAATGGACTCCTTGGTGATAAAAACTAATATGCTTACATGGTAAATGTGGAGGGGGGGTCCAAACGAATGGTTTTATGTGTGGGAGATCTGTCTCAGTAAGATATAAAGGTTCATACCATTAAAAAGAGAAGCGCAACAAAACGTTAAATTAGATTACATTAGATTTTTATTCACTGCTTAGAAATGAATATAAAAGCACTAAATAGCTAAAATCATGAATGCTAGCCTTCAGCTATGCTGGCCAATCAGATGACCGGATGGCGTTTGATTGGCTGCCCTAGATTTTCAGTTGTATAGTTTTATCTGATGTGGTCCCAAAAAACTCCCTTGTGTGGCTTGTGGGGGACTCACCACTCTTGCTGCTTGCTTGGTTGTAGTGGTTTCTTGTCAGTCTCTTAATGTCAGAGTTTAGTACAAGCCGGGTCGTAACGACATCTACAGACACTTTCCAGCTGGAAGATAAAGGCCTTTCTGGGTGAAGTTTGAATGTCTCCCCTATGACTGAGAGGCTTTTCTCTGGGTACTCCAGCCTCCTCCCACAGTCCAGATACATGTGTTTCAGATTAGCTGATGACTCCTAACAGCCCTTAGGAGTCCTGTCCAGGGAGTACCAGTGCCTTTTTCCTAAAGAAAGCTGGGCCAGCAGATCCCCGTGACCCTGTAGAGGACCAAACGGGTCTGGATAATGAATGGATGGATAGACTTAACATCTGCAATGTCCTGCGGTGCTAACACGGTGCTAACTGATCTCTGTTGTTGCTAACTAGGCTAACTGGCCCAATGAAAATCCTAAAGATGGTTGCTACCCCACCTCCAAAATAAATGAAATAAACAACCAACATCAAAGTTATTAGTCTCAGGGCAGTTTCACAGTAACAGTGTGAGCATCCAGCTAGAACATTTTGATACTGATAATTACCCTCAACTGGGGGGCATCATGAGGGCCCCCAGGTGATGGTAATTATCCGAGATTCATGTTCCTCAGAGTTTGAATCTGAGTTAGAAAAAAAGAGAAAGAAAAACAAACCTTAACAAATTATGAATTTGGAATCACAAACCAGTATAAGATTTTAGATACTGAAACTGAGATAATTTCATTAATCAATGTATTTTTATACTTAGATACCAGATACGCCAATGATTCAGTCTTTTTTTTTTTTTTTGCCATTTGTCTTGTTTTTAAAAATACATTTAAAACATGCCTTTCAACATTTCATGATGAAAAAGTTCACTTTATTCTCAATTAAGAGAATAAAGAATAAAAAATTTGTCTGATCATTCTTACTTTTTTTGGAAACATTTAAAGTTCATGACTGCTGTGACTGACAAAAGAAGGTATCTAGTTTTCATTAAAGAAAAAAAGAAAGCTAATCATATTCTAGAAAATTCAAACTAGCTTCCCTCACTCACTTTCCCTCCTTTACAAGCTCATTTGTTTCAAACGAGACGGCCCATTACTGCAGCATTATTCCACCACAGTTCGCGCCGTGTTTCAAGGCCGACGTAGAACTCATGCAGGCTAAAGCTATTTACAAACGAACCAAACTAATAACAGACTCTCATGTTGGAATGACAATTTAAGTTTCATCCAAGATGAGGTCCTTTCATACAACAAGACAGGACGTTTAATGATAAATGATAGGCATTTGTCGAGTCAATAACAGGATAATGCGAGCACTAATGAAAAATTTAGCTCATAACCATGTACACCTTTCCTTGTGTCATTTCTGCTGCTGTCAGTATCTCTTCCCCGCAGCAGACATTTTGTTTTCTCAAACAGAGGTGTGACTAATAGCAGTAATGTTTTTGTTCCATGAACGAGCGCCAGGGTGCTGGTATTATCCATGCTGGCCAGGGCCCCGTGGGGGGTTTTTTCGCTATGGAGGTTGATTCACTGGTTATCACTTGCAGCACATGGAATCCCAGATCCCACCAAGGCACGTGGATTTCCTTTCACTCAAACACACATGCACACTCTGAGGACCTCTTCTGCTTGAATTTCTTATGAGAAATAAGAAACTGGGTTGATCCCCAGGCACGGCACAGAAATTGCTAACTTGAGCCATAATAGTTAGGATGGATCAAAGTAGGGGTGGAAAATAATACCCAACAGGCATTTCTTGCAGACATTTTGACTTGCCAGAAAAGCCCAGGTGAAACTAATGACATTAATAATAGCTCCTTTGCTGTTAGGCAAGTCATAGTCAGCAACCATTAGTAATGTTATTAGTTAAATGTACATTTGAAAAGTCAAAATGTGAGAACGGTCTCCCTTAAGAACGGCAGACTGCCTGCGATCATCCAGATGTGATGTGTGAAATCTCTACTTGTGTGTGTAATGGCTAAATTTATTACTTATCTCATCTTCCATTCAGCCAGTGTGTTCACTTTTACACACATGCAGCACATCTAAAATACAGGGAGACTAAAGATATCAGTTGTCAGGTGTGAGGCAGAATGGAGGACCCAGGCGCAGGAGTTTCAAAAGAAATAAAAAGTATTTATTTAACAAAAACAAAAAGTCCAAGAAAACCAAAATCCACAAAAGTAATTCCAAAAGGGGAAAAAAAAAAGACTAAATCCAAAACAAACCAAAAAAAAAAAAATCCACAAAAGTACTTACAGGGCGTGAGACAACGCAAGACAAAAAACAAACCGGCATGGAAATAAAGACAACGGACCAGCACAGACAAGGGAGATGATAAGATTTAAATACACAGGTCAACAAATGAGAGACAGGTGCAGACAATCAGGATAACAAGAGGGAAGGGAGCAAAAAGGCAGACCTTCAAAGTAAAACAGGAAACAGGTAACACAAAAGACACAGATTGACGCCAACTTAACACAGAACATAGAAAAACCCAAAATGGCCGTCTTGGCCGCCCCAGACCATGACAGTCGGAGGCAGAAGTAGATTTTGCTCATAGCTACAAAAAGTTTGGAACGTTTTTATGAAAGCCAAAACGTGTAAACTTCACTGCCCTTGTGGTTTACGCACAAATCCATTCTGCTTACATTTTATGAATGACCTTTTAGCTCCCCCTCTCTTTACAATCAAATCTCAGTGTAAATAGCAAGCCGTAAAGTATTACACTAACTCAGTACAATGAGTTTTACCTTTGATATTTAAAAAAGAAAAAAGAAAAAAAAAAAGCAATACATAGATCTACAATATGGTCTTTCACAGTGTCTGTTAAATACCATTTATCAGTGTGTGTTTAAACTTTCACTATGGAGACACTGATTTCACAAATTGCACTTTCATCAGCAGAGTTCCCAGCCTGTCAGCTTTAAACTCAGGTCAAAAGATTTGCACCATCCAGCAGCAAACAAATCCAATTTAGCCCGTGTTCACACATTACATATGGCTCATGTAAATGAATCATCTCCAGGCAACACTGAATAGATGAGCCTAATAAATAATTTCAGCAGAACAATTAAGTCTCCCTTCATTAACCATTTGCTCATTAAGTCTGCCTTCGTTAGTAAAGGTTGGATGATCGCGTCCTGCCCCGCTGTAGCAGCCGTGATATTTCACCGCTGCAGATGATTTCCACCGAAGCAATGTGCGCAAGTCGACACAAAACGGAGACCCACTCACATCCTAATGAGTCTTCCAGCTCGCTGTTCGGTGTGCACCGTGGCTTCATTATCATCACCCTCTTAATGCCTCCATGGAAGAAATCAACACCACATCATTACACCCTGGAGGATGCCACGATCTCTCCTGCTCACTGTCTTTTAAGCTTTTTCATCTTTTTTTTGCATCTTCTTCCCTCCATCTGTCCTTCCGCATGTCCAGATTTCATTTCCGCCTGTCGGCTTCTCATTTAATCCTCTTTTGCTCCATCTTAAGGCCTTCTCTCTCCCTCATTTTCAAGTTTCTTTCACTCTCTCCTTTCACTGCTCTCGATCCATATGCTTTTTTTTTTTTTTTTTTCATTAAACAGGTTGAGGACAAGACAGTAGATCAAACTCAGCCTGATCTTGAGAACGATTGCAACATTACAGCATTTCCTGTTAGTTGCATTTTCATGCAGCTGCCGTCATCCTTATGAAGCCAAATGCCAAACTGATTTGTAATTCGGGAGGTCCAGATATGCTTGGAAAATTATTCTAGTACGTCTTTTAAGTGCGCCACAGGCCTTCGCCTGCTTTAACGTTCCAGAAACTTGAGCAAACATTTGCTCTCGCTAATTTGCACAACGGAGCACAAAGTGTGTGACTTTACTATAGTGCCTCCTCAAATTGAGGATGTTCATGTCAAACGATGAAGGACACTTCTGCACCGAGCAAACGACGGCGAGTACATAGAGCAATCATACGCGGGTGAATGAATCCCCCCCGACAGTCAGACAGGGTAAGGAAGCTGCAAGCTGAATTACGTAAGCAAGTATTAGTCTGTTGTAATTCTTACCTCGCACATACGTACACAGGGATGCAGATATATATTACAGACAAGTCATGATTATTATTCCAAAGACAAACTGCTCACCCACCAGCACAAACTCTGCTGGACACATGTGAAGCAGCATGGCGGAGCGTGGGAAAGCGTCCTGCCTCCGACCTTGGCCTGGGAACACACAACTTCATAAACCCACCTCCAGAGACACGTCCCTTCAAAAGGAACCACGAGTGTGTCTGTGTGTGTGTTTAAATGCATTTTAAATTCTCAAGCAGGATCAATTGCCACTGATGCTGAGTCGCATGCAGTGTGTGTGTGTGTGTGTTGAGTCTGGGCAGCGTTTCCCATACTCCCTGAGGAAAAGTCACTCCATTTGCTCTCACCGGGGGATAGTCACTGCTTATCAATTTATGAATTGAATTTCATTTTCAGCTTCTCAGCGTGCGAAGGGTCACAGAGTGAAATGTTCCTGGTAACGGCAGACAAAGCTGCGCGCAGGCAGCCCATTAGCCCCAGCGCCGATGTGAAGGCTTCTCGCTTTTGTAAAAGGGCGGGGGGGGGGGGATTCAACAGATTTTTTTGTGTGTGTGTCTGTGTGCATATTTTTTAAATGCATTTTGCAGCGCAAACTAAGGCTTGTGAGGTGACTGAAACTGTAAATGCCATACTGCTGCTTTAATTACCGTCCATGTACAAACAATCAATATGAAGCTGGTAGATCCCGTGGGATAAAAGCAGACAGAGTTAAAGATGGAGTATGAGGGGGGGGAAGAAAAACAAAAAAACTGTTTGCCAATGAGAAAAGGGACCGAAATGGAAATAAGCGCAGCTTATTGAAGAAGCGGCTGCTTCACACTCCAGGTTATGGTCTTTCTATGATAAGCCTGCAATTTCTGAAACCCCCCCAGGGACGCAGCGACCTGCTCTTTATCATATAAATTCAGTAGGGCTTTTTTTTAATTCCATTTCCCACAGAACCGACCAGCAGCTCACACAGGAAGCACAGTTTGATTAAGAACATCTGCTGTTTTACACATCCACCTCACGCTGCAAGGATGGCTCTCTAAAGGATAGTCAGATGGTGGCGGTGGTGGGTGGGTGTGTGAGAGGGGGGAGTTAAAAGGTAACTGAGTTTCAGGTAACTGAAAAGACACAAAAGTCAGACAAACTGTTTTTTAATTAATTTTAGCCAAAAGAAAGGAAGATAGCATGAGTGAAGCGATCATCCCAGCGGTCTGGTTCCTCTGCCACATCGGTTGCATTTCACAGAGGCGGCTGAAGTTTAGCTGTGATATTGTTGCCATGCACAGTTTTTCTGCACAGTGTCGAATTATTGCCCACATTCTGGGGTTTCTCTGAAGATGATAATGAATTTGAATCTTGAAGATTTTCTTCTGTCATATCAGAGCTCCACAGATGTAAAGTTGTATAGTTTGAAAACAGGTCTGGGACAAAACTAAAAACACATTTCTCAACCTCACAAGTACACCTTTGCCGCCTGTTGGGGGGAGGGGGGGGGGGGTTACTGACCCTGGATCTGGTGTAAAGAACACTTTTAGAGCCATTACTCACCCACCCACACACACATCTTATTTGGTCTGAATAATTAATAGCAAGTTGAAATGTTTTGGAGCTAGTCTCTCCATATTGTATCCAGTCAACGTTAGCGTCTGTTTCTACCTCTGACAGGCTCAGATTGCAGAGCGGTTGTCAGTTTACACTGAAATGCTTTCAAGTTCACAAAATAACTCAAGTCTGTCAGGAGCAAAAGCTACTTTTTCATGCTGCTTTGCTGATTTTTCTGTGCATTAATAGTTAGTATTGTCTGAACTCTATCTCGGAGGGCAGTGGCGGTCTGTTCCACCGGCGGTATAGAAGTGGTCGCAGCATGACCTCGACTGAGCGCCACCAACGTAGCAGCTGAGATTTGTGTCTGCAGGTGTTAATGCACAGCTCATCCTCCTCCAAGTGGCGTGAAAGGAATTTTAGCAGTTTTTAGCTGAGGAACATAGATGTTAGGTCGCTCTTACGTATTTTCTGCCATTACTTCCTTGGGTCTCTGCCATGATCTGCAGTTCTTGCGAGACACATCCGGGACGGGAGTTCAAGAGACACTTGGGGTGGTTACGGGGAGCACCCCATAATGAGGAGTATCAGTCACGGGTACACTGACAACTGGGGTTATGCGGGTAACCTAGTTACTGTGACACAGGGCCTCCCAAAAATACTCAAATATTTCTTCAAATGAAACTGATGTTTTAAACTGAAAGCACCTCCCGGCGTTGCTTTGAAATCCAAATGAAAAGGCAACAGTCGTTAAGTGCAGAATATCAAAACCACTAATGAAAGAAAATGAAATCAAACCCAAGGCTTGCATCTATTCAAGTTAGCGGTTAGCTTGTTTTCTACCTTACATGTTTTCTCCCTGCATGCATTGCATAAGTGCACAAAGAAAAATCAATATGCGTTATTTGTTAATTTGTTTCACAGAATATGTTCATTTTCTGCATAATTGCTTGAATTAGCTTAAATGTTTGAGTTACGCATTTCATTTTTGTGCACTGTTGAATGTGAACTGGACACTTCTTTCCCGTACAGCCGCATAATCGGAGCTACTTTTGGCACATCTGGCTCAGTTGCAGCTTTGGAAAATTCTATGTGAGCCAGACATGTCCCAAAGTTCATGAACTGGGCCAAACCTGGGTTTTATGCGCATATTTAGTGAGCCAAACCAGGGCCGAAATTTCATCAGGTAGTTGTGACGGGGGGGCATGGCGACTGTTGAGACACCCACATGAAATGTAGATTTGGTTCATGCCAGTCGATGCCAAATGTGCCCCAAAGAAAACTCCAGATATGGTCCATGTTTGGGCCAAATGTGCTTTGGGTTATGATTTTAAGTTTCTTTCATAAACAATCACAAAAACTGATGTAGAAGCACATCGACTGCTCTTTAACTTTCAAACTTCGAAATTCATTAAATCTGGAATTAAATTCCTTCTACGATGAAGGTATGGCACAAATACATGTTTTTGATGTTATAAGATGAGCAGGCTTCATCCTGATCACTTGATTAATGCTTGGATATTTGAATTTCTGTAAACAAATCTCTTAAAAGCCCAATGTCTTTAATAATTGAATGTGTTGTGTATAAGCAGTTATTTTGACTGTTCTTTTGCATGCTCAAATTATCCGTTGCATTAGTTTATCAGTAGTAGCCTCTATTTTACTCTTTGTTGCTACGCATTAATCATTTTATGGGGTGACAGTAATGAGATTTGCCTCAGGCTCCATGTGCGCCTTGATCAGCACTGTCGGGGTGTCAAACACTGCCGTTTTGTCAAAAATGGTGGCATCTCTGACACATGCTGGCAGTGTCCTGTGGCGTCTGTGACAAGACGCTCCGTGGGTAGCATCATGACCCACAGAGAGAAAGTGATTTTGAAATATTCCCTCATAAACAAGCAGCAAAGTCCAAATCAGGCGGCGGATCATATGATCCCCAGCATGCCTTGCTGCAAACTTCTCAAGCCTTCTGACTCTAATATCAGACCTGTTATCTTAATGTCACTGGAACTAATTAAAATGGGGGTTAAACATAGGTATAATTTATGGGGGGGATGGGTGGGATGCAACCCACCCAATAATTTAATTTGTTTTATTTGCTCTAACTCCTTGATATTTCCCCTTCCGAACAATCCCGCCGTGGTTTCCCTTTGAGGATAACCTCAGTTCCATCTCATAATACCTCATGCCATCGCCTCTCTCCGGTCCGCATTATCCCACAGAAAGAAAGATAATCTTCAAAAGAGGAAAGAGTATCAAAAAAAAGAGCAACTCTTGTTCAGCTTGATTTCTCTTTGCTGTGACTGTCAGCATGGGGCTCCCTCTGCTGCTAAACACGGAAAAAGAGGAAGAAAAAAAAGTTGTACTTTTCAGCACACAGTCTGTTTGATTCTCTTGTCTCTTGCAAGATTGAAAGATACAAAAAACACACTCTCCCTGCTGTATTCGCTTTTTGCGTGTGTGTGTGTACCCCCCTGCGCCCCCCCCCCCCCCCCCCCCCCCACACACACACACACACCACCACCCCCTCCCCCCCCCCCGTCGTGCTGAGTGGGCGACTAGCTGTGACCGGTGCTGTCAGATTAGCCCATTTAAAAAGACATATGTTTTCTTGCACCTTGTTTGTGTGTGAGCGTGTGTGTGTACGTCCTCCATGCTATTTCCAGACTGTGGTGTATTATTCATAAACCATGCAGAGATAGACACATCCGTACGACATACAATGCTGCAGCCACAGGCCCACACACACACACATCTGATACGGACACATTAAGTGAATGCTGAAGACTCTCAAATGATCACTGGACAAACAATACCGATACACAACACACACACACACACACACACAGCTCTAAATCGTATTAGGCAAATGAGGGAGAGGCACCGCAGAGGCAGAAAAGCGCTCTGTTCGAGTGCTGTTGCTGTGACAGATCCTGGAATAAATCATGTTTAGTTGTTGTTGTCGTTTAATATGCAAATCCTCCATTCAAAGCTCAAGCTGGTTGTTAACATGTGCGTTCACAGAGGCGCACTCGCACACGGAGCATATGGATTTCTACGGAGCCAAAAAAAACAAATGTGTGGTCACACGCACGCACGCTTGCTGTGAAAGAGCGTGGGATAAATGTGGATGTGAAATGCCATGGGCATCATTACTGGACTCATATTTCATAATCACACGGCCATCTATCAGCGCTGCGCGGCTAATGATGACAAAGGGAGCGCGCTCACAGCAACACACACCTGAGCAGGTACAACTGATATGAGAGCTTCAGGAAGGACAAACATAAGCAGCACAAACAGAGCTGCACACACATGAGAACTCGTGATGATGCTCAATCAGGCCCACACGTGTACGAGAGAACGCGCTGCAGTGAATGAAGTGGCTGTTGACAGATTTCAGCTGTAATTGATCCCGTCCTTGGCAGCCATTTTTATTTGGCTCAGATACAAATCAGGAATGATCTAAACTGCACAAACGCACACAGAAGCGCCACTTGACACATTACTCACACGCGTATCTGAACGGCAGATAAAAATCCCACTTTAGGCTTCTGAAGGGAGCTGAACAGGCTGTTTACCTCTGAAGGAAGGTGTGTTTCTGAAACTGAACAAATTGGAATTGAGAATAGAAAAATGCACCTAATGAGATCATGTCATGATGGTGGTTTTTGCCTGAAGAGTCAATAAAGGAGTATTTGGTTTAAAAAAAAAAAAAAAAAGTTTTTTTTGCATCTTCTGGTCACCAGTGTTGCCAGATTGGGCGGTTTCCCGCCCAATTGGGCTATTTTCGATTACAGCTGGCGGGGGAAAAATGCATTGGGCGAGTATACACAATTTGAACTGCTTTTACCAACATCTGGCGTTTTTTTTAATATTGTGAAAACAGCACAACAAACTGTTATTTTATGGTTTAAAAAAAAACAGTAAAAATACAAAATTCACTATACTTCGCTCACTCGTATTGTGGTCATCCAATTTAAAAAATATTTAATCGCAGTCGCTGTAACAACGCGCTATAGTGACGTCACCTCAACAAACTTTAGAGCGCTGATGCAAAAATCTGAGGCAGAAGCCTGGTCTCCAGCGTAGCCAGGTGTATGATAATTATCGTAATTTGTACGATATTTTGGCCCTCTGTAAAATCAATAATCCAAAAAAAGGCCAAATGTACGATACTTTGACTATTTCAAATTATTGCTGGCCCCAACTGTCTGACGGAGAGGTTTTTTTTTTTTTTTACCCTGAAGGCATCTGTTCCCATGTGACATCTTTCCAGCCAATCGTGCTTTGCTGATCGGAAGATACGAATGTTTGTCTCAGAACAACTAGCATGATAGGCTGAATGGACTGAGTGGTCAGCTTTGCCCGCTATTTAACGCTAGAGTGATTAAATTTGACTATAGCACATCTTTGGGCTTGTTATTTTCTTTATGACAGATGTACGATAATTTCCCTCAAAATACGATAATTTTGAGCCTCTGGTACGATAATCCTACATTTCCCACCTGGCAACACTGCTGCTCTCTCTCAACTCAAAGTGGTAGGCTAATCTGTTAGCTAAATAATTAGGCTATCATGCCGAAGTGGGGAAAATATAAGAAACTTTACCGGAAGGAATGGGAGACCGACCCTGAATTAAAAACCTGGATCGCGCCTGCCCCAGCAGATTACAGCAAATCTGGTTGCAAGTATTACAATGTTGAATTAATGTCACTGAATTAATCATTTAGGCTTAATACTGTAATACTGTTTAATACTGTAAATGCATTTAAATCCACGTTTATTCAAATATGAAATGTTTTCGTATGAAAAAACTTATTGGGTGTTCTTTTTCCTGAAGTGGGCGGGTTTTGGAACGCGATTGGGCGGAAGTGGCTCAACCAAATCTGGCAACACTGCTGGTCATGTGATGTACCAAAGAAAGGAAAAACACCAGCTCCACGTCTGAGAAACAGCCTACATGGTTTTCCAGTTAATAATGATGGCCAAACTGGTTCCAGAAATAGAAATGAACCTTCCAAAATTAAAGACACTCTGGACATGGAACGCCATTACTCTTTGAACTTATTGTGAAAGGAGGAAATATGGCTCACACAGCATAACTTAATGAAAGTTTCATCAAGATGTTGCAGTTTCGCTCAGGTTTCGTGCCAAAACTGTAATGGAGCCCCGTCTGCTGCGGCAATCACTGACAACATTATAAATAGTCGTCACTGTCGACTTATCTCGCCATTGTCAGTGAGCTTGGTGTAGTCATCCTTCAGCTCTAATACACAGAGGCCCAGAGAAACATAAAAGGATGGGGGGGGGGGTCCAGTCTTACCTTAAATAGACGCAGGATGTTTGCCACCATGATGGACACCGAGCTGGCTGCGGCTCCAATCACCCCGACGATTTTATCCGGCTTGGTGAAGATCGGCGGGTCTCCATTGGCGCAGCGGACGTCTGAGCCGTCCCGCTCTATCAAGGCCTGCACGAACGTCAGGGACTGCTCGAGAGCGTACGTGTCCCTGGAGCAGGTGTCCAAAATCCGGGCCCCCAGCGTGATGTTGGGAAGCAGTTCGGGGTCCTTGTTAATCAGGTCAATGGCGAACATCATGGCCTCCAAGCGATGGATACCCTTTTCCTTCTTCAGCTCCCCGCAGGGCGTGCCTCGGTCTCCCCGAGAATGCACCGGAAATAATCCGCCGAGGATGATGTCGCCGTCCAGTCGGATGGAGTGAGCGTACTCCGGAGCCGCCTGGGGGTCTGCGGGGACTCGCTGAGGAGAGATGACAGGAAGGAGCCACGTGTAAGAAACAGCCACGAGCAGGAAGATGCCAGGGGGGGACTGGGGGTGGCACGCCGGGCTCCAGTGGGGATCCATTATCAGAGAGGAAGTCAAGAGGAAAGGTGATCTTCTAGGAGGATTTTGGAGAATATTTAGATTCCTACTGGTGAACAAAGCAGGGGTGGGAGACCCCAGCAGCGGAGTTAGCTAAACCCCATGAGCAGAGCATATTCCAGAGAAGAAAGTCCAAAAACAAGACGAGGAGCCGAGAGGTTTTAGCTGCAGTGGAGCTCTGGCCAGGAGGTAGCGCATAATCCACAAGTCACATCTTCAGTAGAGCCTGTAGAAGAGAGACAGAGACACGAGGCGTTAGGGCCGGACTGCGCGTGACCATCAAGCTGCCGCCAGGCTGTGGAGCCCACCTGACAGACACCCTCACAGGTGAGGCAGATCTGCAGCACAAAACACACTCATGCTTATTCCGGAGCATGCTCACACAGTTGAGGACTTGTCAAAATTTGCAGCCCCATTCTGCAGTCGATAATCCTGACGGTTTGTAATCACCTCTACGAAATCATTCACACACACTTGTCTGCTGGCGGAACGACAGGAGAAACAGCTGCCAGAGTGACAGCGGAGAGGCTTGTGGCGAGCTCCCCGGGCCACGGCTACCTGCTGCAAGCGGTGACGAGGGGCGGGGAGGAGAGGGATGAGGGAGACGGAGATGGAGGAGAAAGGGCTGAAGAGACAGAAACAAAGCGTGCGAGGCGGTCTGAGGTGAACGGAGACAGAGCGGCGCCGTGGAGACGGCGTTGCGTCGTTCAAACACCTGCTACTCCTGCAGCAGATAAATGGACGCGTTACATCCAGTACGTCCTCCTCTGCACACACTGGAGCTTCAAACTGCCGCAGGTAGACGTAACGTTCAGTGTTATTTCCTGGAATTAGCAGTATTACATTTCCACAGGCCGTTTCTGCTTTCACCAACTCCAGGGAGGGTTCACCCCCACCGCTGGCGGTAAAACGTGTGCCTTCATCTGCCCACTGAGCGGCACATTATGATGCCATATTCTCGAACGGTGCAATAAGTTGGTTTGGAGCCAGGGCTGAAAATTGGTTATGACAAACTGGTGGATTTCTACACAGCACGAGTGCTAATGTGTTTTCATTAGCTGAGGCCCCTGGGAATTTATTTTCTCATTTGCCTCCACTGATCTCAAATCTTTGATTTTATTTCGACCATGCCGACTGTGTGGAGAGGCAATCTGTGCAAATTCTAATCGCTTAATAAATATGCAAAGATGGGATAGTTCATATGTTGCAACTGTATATGTGACACCCTAGACATTTATGGAGTTATTTATGCTCATAAAACATCATTTAATCATGTTTTTTTGGAGGTTATTCTCAGTTAAAATGCTTTATGGCTCCAGTCCTCTGACTATTTCTGTGTCTCACGTAATGTTGCATGTAGCTTTTTATTGAGTCTTGCAGGGGGACTGCTAATGCAAATTAGCCTCCTGGCTATAATTGGGTATATTTACATTTTAAATGTTTATTAATATACACTGTCCCTCTACACTAAATAAAGTGATTAAAATAAATAAATAAAACAAAGGGATATTCACCTGCGTTGAATGGAAGTACCTGAAGAGCGATAGTGAATCTCACCAGTAGGTGGCAGTAAGTGACTGGTAAATGTGTATAACTGGCGGTAAAAACTATGTAGCAGGAAGCAGCATTAGCTAGTTTGTGCTGATTTGGACTGTTTTGGGTTATATGTTGCAGTTTACAGTGATAACACTCATTAAACCCCGCTGTTGACACCTGAAAAGACAAGTCTCTTCAATCAGAGTGTGCAATATATAATTAGTTAAAAACAAAATAAAAACACTTTATGTAATAGCTAATCATATGAAGCCAATTTTAGTATTCCCAAAGAGGAATAAAAAATGTAAAAAACTAATAATATGGTTATAAACAGAAGTCTAAACAGAAGTTGTGGTAGCATGTAAACATTATTTTCATGACTTTGTTGCTGTATAACTAATTTAAAGGTGACATAGTTCCATCTATGGGACCTCTATTATATCTGATTTGTTTGGGTTCCCACAAGTTTTACACACCTGCAAGATGTTGTTTCAAGTTGCCTCATATATTTTGTCTAAATGTATCCTGGTGTGTCCTGTTAAAGCAACTGAATCTACGGATGCTCTTGGTCATTATCCATCGATCCGCTGAGATGCAGGTATGACCCCTTTGGCTGCAAACGGATATTAAATTCACTGAGTTCCAGTCATAGCCAAGTCTAGTTATTTAAGTTTATCCTCAGTCTTACTCAGACGTTATAAGTCACAAGCTGGTTAAAAATAACGTATTATTTTTTGGCGCCCCTGGGTGCCGTCGCATGTGCTTTTCCCATCATGGAGCAGACGTCCCCTCCTTGCCTTGAGTAGCCTTATTAGACAAGGTTTACAGATATTTAATATGCAATATACGCACATATTTTACTCATGCATTGCTTCAGCAGTTCATCACATTCAGCCCAAAAGGCTTAATGTGTCTCTTTAAGTAAACTAACCTCACAGAGCCCCAGAAAGCTCAGTCTGGTCTGATGGGTCACAAAAAAAAAAAAAAAAAAAATAGCGTGAGGCAGCTCTTCATTCTTTGTTTATGTCATAATTAAAAAGGCTCCATACAAGCGATGACAATGCAAGTGACTCAAAGAGAATAAGTTACTCCTTTTAGTGTGGCTTTGTAAGTTTGCACACTTTTGAGTGAAAGGAAACAACCTCATAAACCAGATGTTCTCTTTACATAGAACTACAAATGGATGCGTTGCAGTACACTGAGAACTCTTCAGTAGACGCGTCTCATCTGCACATTTAGGGCATTAATCAAACCCTG
The DNA here is from genome assembly GCA_018398805.1 of Hirundichthys speculiger. Classification (NCBI taxonomy): domain Eukaryota; kingdom Metazoa; phylum Chordata; class Actinopteri; order Beloniformes; family Exocoetidae; genus Hirundichthys; species Hirundichthys speculiger. The sequence goes on from JAGFBZ010000258.1 coordinate 4,550,983, forward strand.
TTCTGAACCAAAGTTGCCCTGCTTACCTTAATACAAGCAAGCTTCACTTTTGAGGTGGCCCATTTTAGACAGGGAAGTCAATTAAACAGCTTTACTTATCATCCCTTAAGGCTCCTACATAATTTCCACAGTCGTGTAAGATCTTTACATCTCAAACTCTACGACTTGCATGTGCTTAATCTTGGGTACGACGAACAGAACAGTATATGTGGACTACGATGATGAAAACTCCTGAATTGTAGCTAGATGGATGCAGAATAGCACTAAAGGATTGTTTTGTACCAAAGGATTTGGTATCTGAAATTGGTATATCTGAAAAATGTCAGGTACGTCATGACAAACTATGTGTCTGATAACAGAAGAAATTAAACAAACTAAAACGATTACTTTACTGCTGTTGACATTTTTTTCTTTCTTGCACTTTAAATTGATTTTACCTATTGAGTTATTTTTTTCTCTAGTTATTTATTGATTTCATAAAAAGAACTTTTGAATTTTTTTCCTTTGTCAAAAAAAAACAATCTTTTGTTGGACACAATATGTTTAACAAGTATGAAAACATTAAAGTTTACAGTTATAATTCCATAAATTGTCTATACTTCATTACTTTATATACTGTCTTGGGGTTAAATTTAAAAGCGGAATTCTCAAAAATTAAAAACGGAAAAACACAGAAAATTTAAAAAAAATTAAAACGGAATTTGAGAAAAAATAAACAGATTTCATAGGGCCCTATGACTGATATGCTAGATGCTATCGTGTGTTGACAAAATATAATTTCACATTTTTATTTCAAGGTTCAACTAGACTTAAATGAAAAGCAATTTGTTCCTTTAATAAAACATATGAAAAAAGGCAACTGGATATCATGTATTGATGGAGGATTTCTTCATCGATATTTTCATTATTGTATCGATGCTATTGGATCATTCAGTTAAACAGGTGTATCGTTACATCCCTATTTTCCAGCTGGAGCTTGGATATCTAATATATGAAGTGAACCCTACTGATCATCTCACTACAATACAGTGCCACATATGGATGTTACTTTGAACCAACTACCCACCTAAATATCATTAAACCGGCAACCACTTAGTGATCCGCAGGATGCCCCACCATACAGCAAAAACATGGAATCCAAAGTACCAATCTATTTAACTCCCAATCCCCCTGTTCTGAGTATTTATAGGTTGTGTTGAGTCTCAACCCAACAGTTCTGCTGCCAACACGTGAGCTCCAGACTCACCAGGCCACATGCAAAAGGTCCTTTATTCATGACCTCACACAGTTCAAAGGGCCCATTGAGGAGCATAGAAAACAAAAAAGCACAGCGCAGAGTAAATGAGACTGGCACACAGAGCCAAGAAAACGAAAGGCTATGTATTCTGGGTGAGCGATGAGACGGTAGGAGCAGTAATTAACCGACTGGTCACAGGTGTGAAAGCTAAATAAGGCACAAAGTCAAACTGAGATGCGAAAGCATAACGGGAAGAGACACGTGCATGAGAAAGCGTGTCCGTATATTGATTCTCTTGGGTTTGCACCTTTTGCTTTTCTGACAACTTGAAAACCAAACAGACAGAATGAGTCCTTCAGTAAGCACCTGCATTGTTACTTGATCTGGCAGCCTTGTCTTGTAGAAGTTGGCCGTCTCTAGATGATATTTGGCCCGGGCCCGCCTAGAATCACCCAGCGTGAGCGCTGCTTCATAATCTTAAACTGCATCTGATCCTGCTGGATCAAATCCAACTGCCTCGGGTGAAAATACGGTATCTAGGGCTGTAGCGATACACTAATCTCGCGATACGATACGATACGATATATTTGGCTCACGATACAATATATATCGATATTCATTTTACAATACATTTACATCATTTTCTGAAAGGATTTTAACGGGACAAAGTGATTTTGGTGACATCTTGTGAAGTTTCCAATTACTTTGTTTGAATTAATTGAACTGAAAGCATCAATTACATATTATATGGCTGACAGGCATATAATGACAACTTCTTGGGCTAGCTCTCAGTTAGCATTAGCTTGTCTGGGTGTGACGTTTCAGGTGGGCTCGCAGGTTGGTGGTATTTCCAGAGTACTTCACGTTTGTGTGAAACCACCATACTTTTGTCTAAATCTTTGCTTTCCTTTTTCTTTTTAAAACCGAACTGCTCCCAAACATCTGCTTTTAAGCACGAAGGCGCTGGGTTTATACTCGCCGCCATTCTCCTGACTGGCTCAGCTCTAGCTGGAAGAGAAAGAAGCTGGCTTCTGGATAACTTGTTAGAAATGCGCTACAGCGACACTAGTGGCAGGAGGACTTAATGGCTCTTCCTGCACTTTGTTTTGAAGGGAGCTTAGAATATCGATACCCGCGGCGGAAATATCGATTATATCGATACATATCGCAGAATCGATAAAATCGCCCAGCCCTAACGGTGGTGAAAAGGGGTCCTTCACAAAAAACTTTTTTTTCCCCATAAATTTATCCCTGTGGCTGCCTAACAGGTTTCAGGTTCAGATGCCATCGCAGCGTGAGACACAATCTCAATGAATATAATTCAATTCTGTCTCAATTAATTCATCAGTTTCTCTCCACTCGAAATGGAATTAGGTCAAAACCACTCATAGAGCAAAGCCCCCACTATGATTAAAACTGGTGCTTTATATAGGTTAGCCAGCTCTGATTCATCTGCTATCAGCGTATTCTCGTCCCTGCAACATTGTTTATTCAACACTTCTTCCTTGGATTCGGGCTCCTCTCGGCACAGACGCAGAAGGGGTGTCTTAATGAGGCTTGGGGGGGCCCAGTCATTAAGCCGTAGTTCATTACATGCAACTCAAATCTACATCTGACTCTAATAAGGTCCAATACAGCTTACAGGCAGGCAGCTTCTGTTGATTGCCTCTCCTGTTTTTACTTAATGTGCGGCGGGCTTTTGACAGGGCTCCACTGCATCTTTAATGCAAGAAATTAGAATTTAGAAACTCTTACATTCATTCGAGCACTAACTACATCCAAAAAGGCTCATAAGGGGGGGAGGGGGGGGGGAGAATGTGGCCGTGGGTAAACGTCTGGTGACTAAACTGGGGCCCTGAGGTTATTAAAAGTTTCATCTCTCATTTACACTCAGTGAAGAATTCCTAACAGTGGAAGGAGGTGACATCCTTCTCCATATGTACGATTGTATGACAAGCTAAAAAAAAAAAAAAAGAAAAAACAGATCTAGTCTCTAGAAGAGGAGGCTTCTCGTTGTCGTGATGGTTAGTGCCTCAGAGATGAAGAGGGTTAAACCCCAAAAGGCTTCAGTGAGCTCATCACTCTTTTTAATTTACACCCACGCCCGGCTGTCGAGGTGCGTGTCGCCCACTCCTCCTTCTATCATCACCCCCCCCCCCCCCAACCTCCTTCTCCTCCATCCACTTCTTCTTCACCCTCTTTCTTATTTCCACCCTCGTACGCTCCTCCTCCTCCTCTGCTTTCAGGTCTCTTCATATCTCAGGGGAGCACCCTGCTCTTTTCAGAAAGTGATAGCTTTTCTGCCGCTCTGTCCCCTCCCCATCATTCCCTCCTCATCATCCCTCTCTCCTCCGGTCCAAGAGTTGCTCTCTTCTCATTCATACCTCTTTCTCTTTCATCTTCACCTGCTCCTGATCCAGATTGTGAGCTCTCTCTTCTCCTGCACACTCACAATGCCGTTCAGCTTGTTGTTGGGGCCGACTGCAGAGAGACAGATGTGATGAAATGCGTGAAACAAATCCAAACAGGGAAATGAGAAAATGTTTGATGAAATCGGAGCAGATTCTTGATGTGCAGATGCACAGGGGCTGTGAGACCACTAGGGGTCTCCCTAACTGCAAAATCAGACTCCAGCTGCAGCATTTGGAGAAAAATAAAATGAGCATTTTCATTTGTAGCCACTTAAATGAGCACATTTGAGTAAGAGTTGACATTGTCAGAGTTTCTGAGTAATCTTGTAAGTTTCCAGTTTCATGAAGTCTGAAGTCCTTCGTTTTCTGTCACAAATTATGTGAGTTAATAAAGTCAGAATTTGAGTTTTTTAGTTTGTTTCTTTTTAAATGTTCAAGGACATAAAGTTGGAATTTCCTATTTTTCTTCTGTAAATTTGCACGTTTACAGATTTAGTTTGTTACAGTTTTGCAATTTTTTATAGTAAATATCTGAAATCTGTAAAAACTTTGATTTTTTTCTCTTGAAAATCAGAATTTAAGGGTTTTGGATTTGTAAAGTCATCATTTTGAGTTTTCTCTAGCTAATTTGCGAGTTCATACATTGATATTGATACAACAAAAGATGATACCAATGCAACAGATTCATCTTAAAGGGTTTGAAATTCCCCATCAAAATAGGGGGCCCCCCCAAACAGAATCTTCCCTCGGGCCCCAACAAAGCTTGCCACGGCCCTGAGTGAAATACTCTACATCAACATTTTATTTTTTTTTTTGGACTGTATTTCCATTTTTCAGGTTCATTTTAAATCCTTTTTGATGGTCTCCACCTACAGCTAGAAGCACTGACCAGATGAAGTCCACAGGTTTAAAAAATGAGACTGGATCAAAGTCTAGGCGTGTGTGCTCATCATGCAGCCCAGTTCTGAACGGCACCGGTTGGATTCTGAGTGGACCTGTAATTAAGACTGAGCCATTAAGACGGAGAAACAGCATGCAGAGCAAAATGTCACTCTCATTAATGCGAATCTTTCCCAGGTCTCTCCATAAGTGAGCCAGGTCTTTCCTGACTCTGTCTAAGACGTGCACTCATGCAACTATTACAAAGGACATAACTGCAAACTGGCACAAACCCACCACTGGAGGAATCTGGAGGAACACCCACGGAGAGACAGAGAGAGGTGAGAAAGAATGTTAGATACCTCTGAATGCACAGAAGCAAATTCTTCCCGCTTTGTTGCAAAAAGGAAAAGACACTCCAGCCTCTTGCCCCCCTCCCTCCCTCCCTCCAGCCCCCCCTCCGCAGACTCCTCGGGGGGTCCCTGTCCGCCTCAGGCAACTTCCTTGCGGAGCTAAGCAGTTTCACCTCTCACAGGAAAAAAAAAAAAAGAAAGAAAAAGAAAATAAATATGTCCTCCTAAAAATGAGACATTTTTTTCCCAACAAAGACGCAGAGATTTGAAGACAATTCGACCATCCGCAAGGCAAAAAGGGGGTAAAAAAGTCAGCTTTGTCGTGACCGCCGGCTTGGTTTTACGCGCAAAGCGCAACTGTTTAACTCCGCACTTGTTTAACGAGACAATACAGGGAGGCTGCCTCTGCTGGAGTCGATACCCAAGAATGAATCTGAGAGAGACTACAGAGAGAGGGAGAGGAGAAGAGTGAGGGGGTGGGAGGAGGGGGGGGGGCGCAGCTAAGAATTCATGGTACCCACTGCTGATCAATAATGTTGGTAAAACCCACCTGATTTGGATCCATAGTCCTCTCTGAGCACCCCGCGCTTTGCGTATAAACCCTCTCTTTTAAGTTGGCTCGAGCTGCTCCCGCGTACGCGCGCGCACACCTCGACCCCCCCTCCCCTCCCCCCTCCCCTCCTACAAGCTCCTCCGGTGCTGAAAGGGACAGCGCACGACTCCACCGCCGCTACGACGAAGACCCATCTGAGCGCGCACCAAATCATCGCCTAATTGCGACACTGTCCTCCAGCAGGGTCCACCCATTAAATCAAGTTTATTACTGATCAATCGGATCGATGCTTTCCACAACTGAGGGCTTTGGTTGTTTGAACACATTAATAAGTCATCAAAATATGCTCGCGCGGGCATTGCGCCACACTCTTAATTGCCTGAACTTCAATCCATTTTTTTTTTTTTTTTTTTTTTTTGCAGCGCGCATTGATCCACCTTGTAAAAGCAGCTGCGCTCTTTGTGCAGGATGGAATTAAATAAATGAAGTGCATCCCATCTGCTGTGTAATAACAATTTGATAAGCTATGTGGGGTTAGAAACCAGGCAATCGAAACAGATCCGGGTGTTCTCCCTGTGTAACAGTGTTGGAAGGTTTGTGCAACACGTCCAATCTGTGGGTTTCTGCCGCCGCGAGACGGGAGAGCGCGGTGCGATGTCGCCATCTTGTGGTGAGAGCTGCGTAATTGCAACGTGAAAAGAGCAGAGGCAGGTCCCTCTTGCTGTCACATAAAAAAAAAAAAGACAGCAGGAATTTTACTTTGGGGTGCAATGTTCTAGCATGTTCTAGCTATGAAAAAAAATTAAAAACAAAACTTAATGAGTGTGTGATTCAAACTGGTCCCATCTCCACCAACAAACTATTCACACACAAATAAATTACTGATGATTAACAAATACCAGCATGGTGTTTCATTCCACATTTTTATTTTCCTTGCTTCTGAAGAACTCTGACATGGCTTTTAGATCATTATGAAATATCTAGTAATGCTACACATGACCTAATCTGTTCACCATTGATCATGAGGGGGTCCTTTTAGGGCTCTGATTCATAAATGTCAGTGTTGAATCAAAAGAAGACAAATACATTTACCAAAGGAGCTGGGAGATGTAGTTTCTAAAAGTGGACTGTAGATTCAGTACTAATGATGTGCACGATGGTGAAACTCACACTACACTGAAAAATATGCAGAACAACTTTGACTTTTCTTAGTGGGATCCAACATTCATTTTTCAAGTTATCGGATGTCCCGAATCATTAATCTCTTATTGAAATCATGATGGATTCTTACATTACACGTGGTACCTTCAAAAGACAGTGAGAAATTAAATGTGGTGAACGTCAGCCGCAGCAAGACAGAATGTGTGTGTGTGTTTTGTGTGTGTGTGTAAACACAAGCAAATCAGTGAGAATGCAAGGAGCAGAGGTGAAGAAGGTGCAGGAGCTTAAATATCTGAGGTCAACTGTTCAGAGCAATGGGGAGTAAGAGGAAGAGGTGAAGAAGAGAGTTCAGGCAGGATGGAGTGGGTGGACATGGAGTTATCTGTGACAGAAGAATATGGTAAAGAGAAACAACAAGTAGTGAGACCAGCACTTCTCTGTGGCCTGGAGTCAACAGCACAGGAAGTAAAGATGGAGGTAGCAGTGATAAAGATATTAAGCTTTTCTTTGGGAAAATAACCCACAACACTTGTATATTCGTAATCATTAACACTATTGTTGATATTATTAATGTTATTGTTACCATCAGTACTGTTGTCAGTGATATTGCTGTAGATTCCTGTACATATATGTGTATATAGATGGGTCTAGGTGTATGTATATACTGTACATTATATATGTATATGAGTTTATGTCTAGTTGTGTATATTTCCATATATATATTTTTTTTCGGGGGGGCTACATATACAAATGTGTATGCATGTATGTACTTGTATTTACATATATAAAAATATTGCCATCAGTATTAATATGTTAACTGTGAATTGTTATACTGTAAACACCTTACGTTAGTTTACACACCTTACATGTGTATGGCTTTTAAAATTAGATATACAAGTCTACGTATTGGCAGATGTTTGGGAATTACACATTTATCATAAATACATAATTATCACATTACTGACTTGACAATCTACCTGTAACTAACTGGTGCCAGTTGCCAACATAGCAAACATAGCCAGCTGACGGTATTTATTTTTGTTTGTTATTATGCAGCTCTAAGCTGTATACATCTGGGTATGAGAATATAAATGTCTATGTGTGTGAATAAGTTCAGCTGGCAGCAGGAGGCAGCTCCATCAGCAGAGGAAGACCAAAGTAGAAACTTGTGGAAAGTTGGTGTGACAGAAGATTCAGAAGACAGGTCAGGATGGAAATGGATGATGTGCCGTGGTAATCCCTGAAGGGAAGAGCCCAAGAGGAAGATTCAAGAGTCTGATGAAGTAGCTCTCCAGTTGGCAAAATGAAAACTTGAGCAATAACAGTAAACAAACTTGTTTGATAGAACTGTAAATTCTCAAGACAAAGAAACACAAAGTCACAGAGAAATCGTCTGAGGTTTGAAATACATTTTTATTTATTTATTAAGTGGCTGGTTTAACATTCTTGTCACGTCTGAAAGGCTTCCTATAACTTTAGTAGACAGTGAAGCTTCAATAACATATCACAACTTATGATGGAAGAAATGTCAGGATAAGAAACAAATATCTAAAAAGCCTCTTGAGGTTTGATTCCTTGCTCTTGTTTTTGAAACAAAAACATGTCCTCCTTCAAATGGAAAATGATACAAAAAATAAAACACAACTAATGGTGGAACAATGCAAACTTGCCTCAAGATTAAACAGTGACAGAGCTGCAACTAGTCCAACATGTTGAAGCATGTGGTCAACCAACACAAGCAGTAACTATGTGACTATTAGAACTATTATTTATACCATCCAAGCAGGATGAATCAGTATTTACAGTAGAAGTAGGCAAGACCTTGTTGTACAAGCATTTTCTGTTAAAAAAATAGAGTTTGGTCTTTCCTTTTCTCTGCTCTTGTTCCATTTCATGGCTTTCTGTTTGAACATTAAGACACATCTGCATTTGGTCTTCCTCACAACTCTTACCAGTGTTTCAAAGACTACCTTCAGGAGTTAGGAGCAACATCCATCCCTAAAGTCTGAGCACGTGAAAGCATGTTTCAGTCAAAAAAACAAACAAACAAACAAACATCAAAAAGTTCATACAGTTAATTTAAATAAGCTACAGCGTTAATGGGATGGTCTTGTCTCTCAGATATGCAATTTCCTTCATATTGGCCTGTTCGTGTCAGCACTGGCACCAGCACTGGTGTCGTTTGGAACTTGTTACACCTGCTGCTTAGGCACGAAGGATGTGTGGTCCCGTCACACCGAGTGGCTCTGGGTTCTGAAAGGGTCTGTGTGACTTCCAGTTCTTCCAGTTACTAATCTGTAAGGCAGCATGGCTGTGACCTGTAATAACCTGTGATGTCAGACACACATCACTGCTGATAACGCTAGCGTCTCACCATGTAGGGGGTTTATAGTGGAGCTAATTTCATGAACATGTATTAATAAAAGTGTTAAGCAACGATTTTAAATAATCATAACCATCTTTTATGTGTGTGAAGCCAAAAACATCCCTTCCGTCTGAATAAACTGCAGTTATCTCCTTTACAGAAGCATAAACTGATGGATTTCTCACAACCAGGCTGTTTTACAAGCTGATATATAAATATATAGAGGAATTGTCAGGGTGAAGGGAACACCTTTCAGATGCATCTAACCAGTCTAAACAGAGGACATGTTTTTTTTGTTGTTGTTTTTTTAAGGAAAACTGCAAAATATACTTTGGAGTTTCCTTCCTTTGACCACACCCTTGAAACCTCTGATGCAAGACTCACTACATCACTTTACAGAACGGAAACATATTTAAAAGTATCATTTGTTTTTCCAGAATCAACAGGGAATTAATGTCTGGACATAAAGACGATTTTCACGCATTTCCAGATGAAAACATAGCACTTTCTGAAATGAAATCAGAAAAATAGATTACAGGTAAAATACTGCTCTCAACAGTGGTCCAACCACCAGAGAAAATAATGTTTGAGAGAAAAAGGATTCTGGCGACGACGACGCTCAATTTAATGTGCAAATATGAAAATAAGCTGATCTGAGATGCTACTATAATAACCAAGGAGCATTTAGTCTGTGAGGGGATACAAGGGTCAAATTTCTGCTTTACCTTAGAAAAAAAAAAAAGGAAAGGAAGAGGGGGATTCCTCCTTTGTAGCCTATAGTGCAGTCCTCATCCCCCCCCCCCCTATCTCTCTCTCGTTCACACACACACACACACTGTCATGTCGGTAAAGGCAGGGGTATAAGGAGCAGTGGATCCATGTTCACGTATGTAAATACAGATATATAAACACAAAGCAGGACTTGTCTTTCTGTGTGGATAGCAGCACCGCTTTATCATGAAGCGAAACAAGAATGTAAGTTTCCAACATTTTTAGTTCTTTAACAAAAGGTCAAGAACGAAATCCTTCACATTTCACTCCGCTGACTCCATCGCAATCCTTTTGTTTTGTTTTTTTTTTTTTCATTATAATTTCAGCTCTCTCCTGTGCTTCTTCCAGCCGTCAATTATTTTTCCAGTGGAATATTTGGATTTTCTTTTGTCATCGTTAGTGGTTTGCCGTCCTTCCTCATCAGCAGCCTGTAAGGACAGAAAAGAAAATGAAGGATGCACAAAGGGAACAACAGAATGAGCAGTAAAGGTCAAACAGAAAGGCAAGAAAAAAAAAATAAAGAGAATAACAAATTTATCAAAACAGCACAGTTGCACTGAATGATTCACAAATAAATAAGCAAGAGGCGGAATCGGGGAACGAGCTGTTGAATGTGCTGAGCGGTAAATTAAATGCAGGAGAACGGCTGTGGTTTCTAATCCCTGCCTAAGGGAGGGGTTTTCTACTAAAATACATCCAAACATCTTCTGCTACAAAGAAACTTCATCATGACTGAGCTCAAGTGGTCAGACATTCACAAATTTGCTTGAAGTAGACACAACTGCAGTGTGTCTGGGAGGTTTATAAACACAAGCACAGTCAGGAAGAACAGAGAGAGAAGATCGGAAAACAGAAATGAAACAGGAGTGTAGCCCGTCTGTATTCTTACACTGGTTCTTCACCAAAGCAGGGACTTGGAGCGGGTGCTGACACCTTTCCTCCTGCTGGCTGCTGCTGTTGCTGCATTTCGATGGCTTCTCTTGTGAGACTCCAAATACAGCTGATTACAAAAACAAACAAAAAAAAAAAGATATTAACATGAATACTGGTAATAATCTCTATTATCAGTATTGTCTAAACTACTTTAAGACAACTGTGAAAAGAGCCTGAAGTGACTTAAACATGCCTATAACATGCCTCAAATCAGAAAGATTTGTCTCATCCATTCGCACTTTAAAATATGCCTGCATTACGTCCCCACTAGGCATGCCACGATTCACTCAACTCATGATACAATTCAAATCACAATTCAAGGTTCACGATACAATTCGAATCATATACAACACAAAATTAATTTACAGGCAAATTACTGATTTTTTTCATTTTTATTATTTATCTTACACAAATCCAGCGTTTTCCTTTTTAGCAATACTATAGTGCAGTGGTTCTCAAACTTTTAATACTGCGTAACACCTGAGAAACTGTTCAGCTCACTGAGTACCATCATGATGACCAATTTTAAAATATAGACATATAAGCCTTCTCAGTTAGCTTTAAACACACTGGTGAGATGTTTATTCCTTATTGTGTTTATTTATTGTTACCTGAATATCATTTGAAATGTTGTATTTATAATGTATTTTATGTTTCTGATTTTTTTTTTCTAAAAAAAGGGGAAAATGTGGAAAAAATGTGGAAAGTCCTGACATTCCTCCGCGTACCACCAGAGAGCACTTGCGTACTAACGGTGGCACACGTACCACAGTTTGCACACCACTGAACTAAGGCATTATACAAACATAACAAAACTGATCTTTTCTTATACTCTTTCCAAATCAATACTGCATCAGAGAATGTGTTTTTTTTTTATTTATTCCTGAAGTAGATAAGCCGGACACAAACTAAGGCATAATTATTTTTGTCTGAACAAATATTAGAGTTCGACCCTCGTTGTGACTCATGCTGTTTTTCTCTTGGTTGCTCTCTGCTCACTGTTTGTAATCTGCATCGGACGCTGCGCACCCCGCCTTCCTTAGCTACGTGTGATGAAGCACGTCACACATAGCGCTGCATATAGTGACATTGAACAAGAGCGTCGTTTAACTCGAGTGTGCCCTCTACTGGCCTCTACTGGCCTCTACTGGCCTCTACTGGCCTCTACTGATTCATGGCTTAATCAAATCGATTCGAATCGTAAGGAAAGAGTTTCTTTCAAAAGACAAATATTTGTCAGCTGTACCTTCTTGGCAAAGGCTCGTCCACACTGGTCACAAGCATGAAGGGAGAAATTCTTTGTCACTCTGACTTCAGTGGAGGAGGTCCCTGTGCTGCTCTCTGATTGGGAATCATGTCTCCGGGTGTTCGGGGTCTGGTTGCTGGACGGGGTGGTGGAGGACGTGTTACGCTGGTGGGAGTGTTTCTCGCTGCGGCGGGTCAGCGGGGGGCTGATGGGACGATGCTGGTGGGTCTGCTGTCTCTCCTGCTTACGGGTGACGGGAGGGGACGGGGAGATAACTGGTGAAGAAAGCTCCTGCTGCTTCCGAGTGACAGGAGGTGGAGGTGGAGCAGAGGAGGAGGAGGAGGAAGAGGAGGGGGCGGCTGAAGAGGATGGCTGGGGCCGTTGCAGGGCACTCCTGTTTGCGAGTGAGAGGGGGTGAAGGAGAGGAGGAGGAGGAGGAAGATGGGTGACGTCCGTTCACTTCCTCTTTACTGTTGCTGCCTGTCCTCTTGTTGGTGGTGTTGAGGACCACCTCTGCCAGCCTCTTCACCGCCCTGCTCTCCAGCTTTCGGCATAATCTTTGCCAGGTATGATGATGATTTCTTGTGGACTACAGTCACATGACGCAGAACGTCACGTTTGCGACGCGACTCGTAGCGACAAAGAGGGCAGCGGTAGAACTTAATGAAAATGTCATTGCCGTCTGTGTGGAGCTCGATGTGCTTTGATAAGTTCTGACGTGAGCTGAACTGTCGTTTGCACAGTTTGCAGAAGAGCTGCTTGAAGTCAAAGCCCACTGACAGTTTTGTCATTTTGCCAGGAATACCGCCACCGCATATGTTGCTCCCACGTGAGGAGGATGATGAAGACGAGGGTGACGTTATCTTTGGAGCTGTTAAGGAGTCCTCCTCCTTCACCTTCATGGCATTTTGTGAGCCTCCTTTCGCTGCCCCAGTACTGTCACTCGGAGATGGTGCAGGACTGCTGTCAGAGTCATCGTCATCGTCTTCCTCTGAGGCTTCTGCTACCTCCTCCTTCACTTTGACATTGTTGCTAGGAGCTACGCTCGTGCTGCTGCTGCTGCTGTTAGGAGTGGCTGCTGTGGTGCTGGAGGTTGGCGTGGCAGCAGACCTTGTTGCTTTTAATGCTGTAGACCTTGTGGACTATACGCATGTGTCTTTTCAACATGAGCTGAAAAACAAAGTCAATCTTATTAAAAAACAAGCCACGAGAAAAATCGTATGATTTATATTCTCATACTTCGAGTATAATTCGTTACCAGAGCCTCAGATATCAAAAGCTGCTCAACTTTAAAGCTGTGAAAAAGTCAACAAACTAACCTGAGAGCTGTAGTTCCTCTTGCAGAGCGTGCAGCGAGACACGCCCAGGTTGGCCTGTGGAGAGGCTGGGAGCTGACTCTGAGGTTTGCCTTGGTTCTGGTTTGAAGGGGGTGTTTTAGAGTTAACGGGGGTGGACTTCTGGCTACGTGTTGGAGAGGAATTGTTGCTTTTCTTGGGAGGTGTGCATTCCAGTGAGAAGGCCTGGCCGCGAGGCGAGGCGACGCCGGGTGTGATGTTGTCCCTGCGCAGACCACGATGCACCTCGTCGAAGTGGCGGCGTACATTGGCTTTGGTAGCAAAGGTTTTGAGGCACACTGGGCAGGACTTTCCCGTTGGTGTGGTGAGAGTCCTCGGCCGACCTGCAGCAGCATCAAAAATAATTTTTTCAACCTGTTTACTCTGAAAAGCAAAACTGGCACTGACATATAAATGTGTGTGTGTGTGTGTCATGGTGACATTTTTTTATTCTCTACCTTTCACCATGGAAAGCAGGCTCGTGGGAACCGTGCGTGTTTCTGTGAACTTTCTGAGCTCCTCGAGTTTCGTCTGGTGCATTTTACGGCAGTGACGTCTGATACTGCGGCGTGAGTTAAAATCTTGACCGCAGAGGCAACAGGAAATAGTCACATCCTCAACCTGGATGGGATGAAAAAGAAAAATGATGTAATCATCATCACAAAACACTGAAAACCACTGCAGACACACATTTTGTCAGGCATCAGTATTTTAGTAGTAATGGATACTTATAAAAAGGTTAAAAGATTTCTAAGCACTGCCTTTGTCTACAATTTGAATCCAAGCAGTCCCCCTTTGCATTTGTCACCTACCCCACTATTGGACCCTTCGTCTTCAGGCTGAGGCTGCTCGTCTTTAGACTCCTCCTCGGCCTCCCATCTCCTCTGTCCCTGATTATGTCCTGGGCTGCTGTGGCTCTCTGCTCCACCCTGCTGGTTGTCCTGGTTGTTGTCTACACCCTCTGCTGCATCTCCTTCCCAAGCTACGGGACTCTCTCTGGCACTGCCAGGGACAATGAGACATGGCATCAGAGATGAGGGACAAACTTGACAAAGACAAGACAAAGTAAATAAGTCAGGCATTTGCCTAACTTACTACAGTCTTACCATAACCAAAATAAGGCCTGATTATTAAGCTCTATGTTGGAATTGCACCTGATTCAGACTGGTTTATTTGTCATATGCAGGTTGACCTACAGTCAACAATCAATGAAATGTTTATAGACAGAGGAATCTGTCAACTCAGTATTAAAAACACTAGTAAACAAAAACAGTAAGAAAAGAAAAAAGAAGCATACAGGAATATAACTTTGACTATATAAATGTGTAAAACAATGTCTAAGTGCATGCGCTTGAATGGGTATTTGCATATATGTCTTCTATGTGCATGACTGAATAAGGGATTAATATTGCACAGTTGAATGTTGCACAGCTGATGAGTGAAATACAGATGATGAGTTACAACACAGATGATAGTTTGTCTGACGTTAAAGTGACTAACCTGGTTGTGTGTGACGGGTATCTTGCCAGCTCTTCCTCTGTAGTGACGTACTGAAACACTGCCTTATTGGTGGTCTGAATGGGCTCGAGTCGGACCACGTAGTCGGGCCTGTCGGCCCTCGGATATATAGTGTCCAACAAATCCTTCATGGCTACACCATGTCTGTCATCACCTGGTGAACCTGTAAGGGAACAACACTCATCTTAAACTATACTTAAACTATACTATATTTTTTAAGACTCGGTCAGCATGAAATTACTGTAGGAGTTTCTGATCAATGCCATGGACTCATGTTACTTTAACGGCTGCTGAGATTTCAGGTTGAAACCAGATCAGATCCATTGTCTTGGATATGAAAGTCATCAATGTTGAAGTTTCTATAAACATACTGTAAGTTTCCATGGACCAAAAGAAAACCTAAAGCCCCTAAACATGACTGCATGTTGGAAAAACAGCAAGTCAAGTCTGTTTTATCCCACCAGTTGTTTTCCAGTTAATAAGGAGGTTAGGAGACAAGATTAACCCATTCGTGTGAGGCAAAAAATCTTCCTGTAGTAATCTTTAGAAGGTGAGCTGAAGCTGGTTGGACATATGAGATGGGTTCTGTCTCACCAGATCACATACATGTAGAATGTGTTGGACATTTGTAATGAATACGTTGTCTTAAAAACACTGATGGCTGTGGTCTGTCTGCTTCCAAAGCTTCCACTAGAGGTTAAGAGCCAAGCTTTTAACACCATTAAGAACATTAGAATTGATATTGGATATTAGTAAATGAAAACAAAGTAACCAAAACTGAAAATATTCCAACTTGAAGTAACTGACTTTGAAACATTGTTTAAAATATTCCTCACATCCCAGTTTAGTTAAGATAGTTGCAGTTGCAGCTGTTTAACAAAAGACTGTAGCTCCAACAGCCAAAGATTTTGCAGTTACATCAGATTTGCACTGTTGAAATATCTTTAACCTGTAAACTGAACCCCAAGCAGCCTTTCTGTAGTTGCAAATTGAGCACAAGCATCAGATAAAAGCATTAGAATCTAAACAGGCAGCATAATTTTACCGAGGCCACTCACCCCTTTCCTTCAGTTCTCTGTTGTGTTACTCAACATGAAGGTAAAATGGAAAAACGTTTAATGTGGTTTGAAGGTAGTTATGTTTATGCGACTCTGTGTCCAAGGCCACTCAGCATTTTCTGCTTGTGCAAATTTGGTTTGGCACATATTTTTATCATCAGAGGTTTTATTCCATAGTCGATAAAATAATTTTGCAGTATGGATTTTCCTCTTGTAGTAAATGCAGACAGGTCTTTAGTAAAGAGGTTTAAAACCGAAGAAAAAAAGGGGAACAAATTAGAGAGAAATATGATGGCTTCACGGAGGGGGGAAAAAGGCATTTTAAAGAAAAAACGTTTGTGACGACCACAGATGATCAATGCATAACATGGTGGTGGTGGGAAAAACACAACAATCAGGTGATTTATCAATGGAAGACGCACCAAACCTCCGGTCATAAACTCTTGAATGACGACAACCAAGTCACTGATGCCAACAACAAGTTCATTACGCCCTCAAACAGATGAAAATAAGATTATGATGAAAAAGTTCTCAAAACGGCGATCATTACAGAAGGCAGCAAGGGAGCAAAATATGATTGTCTGCTTATGCTGAGATTGATTTCTGTTTCAGCAGAAGAGGCTCGCCACGAAATTACTTGAGGAGTCTCAGAGGCTTCGTCCTCTCCTGGAGTATCCTTGCACTTCTAAGCAGTACAGTATAGATGCAGAGAAGTACTGCAGCTGATGACAAGAAGGAAACAAACACTGAAAGATCAAAGTCTCTTTTCTTACTGATATGAGGAGAAACTGCAGGGTGAGAAACAGAAATGATTGATAGAATGTGTTACTGTGTATTTCCCATTGTGTGTGGAAGTGTGTGCAGACAGCAGAGATGATAGGAGATTTTAAGTAGGAGACAGATGGCGTGCAAGCCAGTGAATTATCCTTGGAGCAACAAAATGCAAAAATAAAGTGGAAGGAAGCCCAAGGAGACAATGATAGCTGACTGTGTTTGTGTGTAAACTTGTTCATGGAGTGAAGGTAGAAGAAAGGTTTGAGCCATGCCCTGTTCAGAAATGAAAATTTGTTTAACATCTTCAGTGTCGACAAAAGCATGGCCCAACTTTGATGCATGGTTTACTGCTGATTTTCAGTGCTCTGACTAAACATCTATGCATAAAAATGTTCAGTTTGTACATATCAGCAAGCTTCTATGTTGTGTCACTGACCGTCAGATTCAGGGAGCTGAGACAGACAGTAGTACTCCTTGTGTGTGATGAGGTTGGGCAGGCCTCTGAAGAGACTGCGGCACAGTTTACACTCGAAGATGGTGTCCACCTCCCTCAAGAGCATGTGTTTTAACTGGCTGGTGCCTGCAAGACACAGAGAAGTCATCATAACAACCTTCATTGTTTTCAGAGGCTTTGTGGTGAATATGCAATAAAGAACAAATCATCTAAACCCTAAAGTTTTGCAGAGAAGCTCTTAAACTCTTTTCCCACAGCTTCACACTGCTGTGATGTTTCACCTACTAATCGCTGAGAAAGACTGTGTGACATGTAATTAATTTATATTTTCAGTCTTCTAGCTGTTAAAAAGGAGTCTACATTGTTGTTTTCTTGTGGTAGACAAATTTCATACTGACCATGCACAGTGCAGATTTGCGAAAAACAGAAGTTTGTTATAATATCTTCATAAGGATGTTGAAACAAATTAAAGTCAGAAGGTTGTAGGTTTTTGGGTAAACTTGACATGAGATTGACCCAAATCCCAATAAATAATATTTTTCTGGCCTTTAAGGAATTCAGATATTTATCCCTGAATTAAGTTGTACATCTGCAGCTGTATTGTTTTTCTACCTGTCCTAAACATCAACATGCTGACCAAAGTGTTTGGTCAAATGCATTTAAACCAAAGTATGCAGTGTATTATTAGACATGACTCTTATTTTATATTAGTATAAATAAGTATACAAATATAAAAATCAATCAACTAGAATTATAAGGGTATATAGAAATGAATACTACAGAAAATTACTGAATAATAATAGAAGCAACAATAAGGGAATATGGAACATAATAAATGGCATCATTAAAAATAGTCCCAATCAAAGAGATTACCCTCAATACTTTATAAATAATGTTACACAAGACAACATGAATGATGTAGTTAATAGTTTTAACAATTATTTTGTAATTACTGGTCCAACCATGGCAAGAGATCTCAGAACTTTTAACTTGCATCTGTATCTTATCATTTCCAACCAGTAAATTTCGAAATCAAATGGAAATGGACAAGTTGTACCGCTGTTTAAAACTGGGGATAAACACCACTTCACGAATTATCAGCCTTTTTTTTAACTTCCACAATGCTCCGAAATCTTAGAAAAACTGTTTATTAAGTTAAATAGATACTTGGATAAATATAAATCACTCTCTGACTGTCAGTATGGATCACCGGCTTTAATTCATTCAGCTGCGGAAAGTACAAACACTATTGTACACGAGCAGTTTGCTGTGAGAATATTCATACATCTTTAAAAAAGCATTTGAAACAAATAATCATGAAATATTACTAATCAATTGGAGTGGCATGGAATTATAGGGATACTGGATGGGAAGTTATTTAAGAGGGAGGAAACAGTGTGTTAAGATGGGAGAGCTCATGTCATCATGCTTGGACATTGCTTGTGGTGTGCCTCAGGGCTTAGTTAGGCAGAGGAAGAGGAGGAAGGAAGAGGAGGAAGCTCCACAGCAGAGTCCCAGACGAGCTGCGCACGAGAGCTGCTCCAATCTGGACGAGAAGACGTTCCATAGCAGTCTGCGGGTAGCGGTTTGAGGGTAGCACAACCTGCTCTTAAAGGCAATGGCTACTGACACACTGATTGGTTTAACAGGTGGAACGCCCTAACTTCTCCTATGCATAATGTAGTGGATAGTGGGGTATCGGGTTTAACAAGGTGGAAGATTGCGTTCTTTGCGGGGGAACGCCCCTCCCGCTACCCGCTATCCCTAAATAGTGGCTTTAGGAGATCTGGCAAAAGATCGGGCCCCTAATGTATCAGGTAGAAAACAACCTATTATTCAAAAAGTGTTGGGGAATATAAACTGAGGGGGGAAGTTATAAACAGATTAAATGTAAAGTTAAAGCAGTCCTGAAGCATGAGCCAGTTTAAAAAGCAGGACAAAATTATGATTTTCACAGGACACAAGAATGAAGAAAGCTGTTAATTCCACATAGAGGTGAATATGTATGTATAACGGTGAATGAATTTGTGTGTGTGTGTGTATGTATGTACGCATAAATTTATTTGTGTGTATATACTGTGCACTGTACATATTTTTTTATAGAAACAATGCATCAGGGGAAAATTCCAGCAGGAAGTGAAACATGACTTAATTAGTGGAGAAGGTGTAGGGTTAAATAACCTTTGCTTCTTCCTACTCCTTTTCGTTGTTGTTGATACTTTTGAACAAATACATTTAATATAAAGCATTCATTCATTTCGCTGTAGGACCTCATATCCTTCCAATTCACCAAGCTTATATCATATAAACATTACCAGAAGATAACAAAAAAGACAAATCTTAATGACAGTGTAAAAACAACAATGTGGAGACAACACACTGCTGACTTTGTCTTGGTATTAGCTGTTATGCAGCCAACGTCTGCATTTGGTAACACTGCAACTGCTTACATATGCTGGAGAAAAGCCATTATAATAGCGACAGTTTATTTCAATGCCCAGTGGGCATGGGGGTCCTATGATGTTGTAGTGTGGATGGAGATCTTTTCTGAGACAGAGTTGAAGCACTAGTGTGGATTAGTTTCTTTTTAAAATGCTTTAAAATAAAATGAAATTAGTGTAAATGGAGCTGCACCAAGACACATGCTGCTTCTATTTTGCCCCTGGTTCAAAATGATATGCAATAAGCTTGGGCGGTATTACGGTAATACCGTTTACTTCCGGTATTTAAAAATACCGGGGGCTGTTTTCACGCGCGCCGTCCGCCGGCGGTGTATGTTCGCCTTAATAGTCGCGGGAATACTGTATACCCCGGTAAAATGTGAGGGAAGTTTGACGGTATCAAAATTTGGATACCGCCCAAGCCTAATATGCAATTTAGTGAACACGATGACTTCACTACAACAGCAGAGTGGACACAACCCTATGACCCTGCTCAGGAGAGGTGCCAGTCTTACAGGTGGACTAGTCATCAGGCTCATATCTTCATAGGTGGCTCTGGTAGATAAAAAACTATTTTGAAAAGATAAATAAACCAATACTTTTATTACAGATGACTAATTCAATTGTTTTTAAGAGAAATCAATTTTTCTGTTCATTTGTAAACAAACAATTCATTAGATAAACAGTTTTAACCTCTTCGATCATCTCTTAGTTAGAAATGTTAAAATTGTCTCTGAGTTACTGGGCTCTTTGTCTGCATTTGAGTTTAACCCAAAATGTGATGTCACCAGTGCTGAGGACACTGAGCAAAACTCATATCATTGATGCTGTTGGACAGCTGGTGGAACTCATTTTCCTATAAAGTCCAGGGGAAATAAGGCAGGGAGCATGGCACTGCCAGATGATGTCAAAGAAAGACAGAGCCAAATTGGAGATAGCAGAAAGTTTTCATGTTATTTCATTTCTGCTAGTTGTAATGTATACAGCTGAATAGACACAATATGAATGATGATTCAAAATGAGCTAAGTTTGCCAAGAGTCCTAAAACACAATATTTCCACCTTCTTGCTAATCTTATATGTTAGCTTTTTGATTCTCATTTTAGATTGTTGCCTGGACAATTTACATTACACTGAGGAACTTATGATGGCCATTTTAAAATCTTTTTTCTGTCGTTTTACACACTCACTTTCAAGGTGGAGAGATTATGTCTCCCTGCTTGTTTGGAAATGTCCCTCTGGAAGACCTTGAGGAAGGGAGGGGGGGATCATGAGCTCTGCTATGGCTGCTGACCCTGGGATCAGCGCCCAGAGAAGCAGTAGAAAAATGGATGAATGGTGGGAAGGTATCAATTATTGGAAAATAAAAAAAATTATTCATCAACAACCTACCAGTAAATATACCCATGTAAATCCCCTGCTGTCTGAATCAGATGGATTTGAACAACAATATTTTGATATTAACATGATAAAACAGGAGATACACGTTTAGACTTATTTAACGCCCCAGAAAAGCCGATAGATATATAGCAGTAACGGGCCACAGAAAAATACCAACCAGATCGGAAGCATTCAATTATCTGCTGAATCCCAGACTTGGAGGTCTGCAGAGGCTGCTGGAGCAGAGGAGGATCACCGGGCTCCACACAGACACCTGGACAGAGGGAGAGAAACAGCATTATATCAGATCATCTTATAATTACATCAGAGTATGGCAGTCCAAGAAATACAGCATTACCTGGGAAGTCTGGGCAGCTGCTAAGACACAAAGTTTATCGCTGTGTGCTGAACAATCACACACATTCAGGTCTGGCCTCATCACAGTCTATGACACACCACACATGCTCTCACTCACACATACACAGTGTCCATGAGAAAATGCTTCATTTATCTTTTCCTTCAGAAAGATCAATATTACAACAGAAAAAAAGTATACGATGAAGAAAAGAAAAGAAAATAGAATTTACAAAGGTAATCATTCAGTGGCGCTTGTCTGAAGAGAGACTGATGGAAAAACATGTAGCAGGGAATGTGGGCTTGTTGATGACAATTTGTTTTCCTCTTAGTGCAACAGTGGGTAGAGTCAGCATATTAGCACCAACTCTGTCAAAACAGGGACATGACTTAGACCATACTCACTGACATGCATTATAAAAGGTATTGGCTTGCATTTGACCTCAATCACATGAGGGGCAAGAGTCAATTCAGTGATTTGTTTGACCCACATACCTACTTCAGCACATGTTTGCTTTATTTCTTTCAATCAACAAATTGTCAGAATTAAGACTTATGCCTGTCATGTTATTATGTCACATAATAATAACAATAATCTATTCTGTCTTTTGATGGCTGTACATTGTATTGATCCTGGACTAAATGTACTGTAAATGCATAAAAATGTGCAGAGGTTACAAAAATGTTCTTTGTTACACCAGCTAACTTGCATAACTAAAGGCATTATTTTTACTGGTCTCTGTACCAAATGGCATCATTTTTCCTTTGTATTAAACATTAAATACAAAATAGCAGGACTGGGGCTTTGGTTCCTACATAATTAATACAAGCTGGCTGTGGCTGCAAGTCCCACTACAGCCAACAGAGATGGGTTTAAGAGGGTAAAGTATCCTCACTTTACCTGTTCAATTAAAAACAGGTTAAATATGGGAATATTTTCATGAATGTATAATATTCTTTCATCAGCTTAATTGCATTGATAATATCTTTGCAGCATAATATCAATTACCGTTTACAAACAACACCAAAGTTTCCATAAATCACCTGAAGTGGTATTCACACTGATGCAAAATAAGAATGTAATTTTTGTCGCAGCAATGACAAAGCTCCAAATATACCACTGCCAGTGGTAGCAGCTGGAACAATTATCCAAAGTTTGTTTGGTTTGGAGGCAGGAACATAAATTACAGCCTCACACAACAATTTCCATTTAGTCAAGCTGCAAAACTATTGATCAAGAAAGGATGCAGAATTTCTTCTTAATGAAAGACAGATATTCAAATAGTTATGTAGGTCACATAATAGTCATATAGGCTTGAATACAAACAAACCCATTCAACTGGGGAAGAAGTGGAATGTGGCCACTGTGTTTCCATGAGCTGTGACTGATGCAGGTTTAAAGAGTCAGCATGTTTTAGACAGCTTTCACTCATGACGCTCGTCTCAAGACAAAGTTCATTTATGAGCACGGCGCAGGTACGACCAGTGCTGACATATCCACTTCATATGCGTGTCTGCCGTCTGTACATGGTCAAAGTGAAGGGCAGACACAACGGCAACCAAAAGAAAAACAGCAGACACGGTGACACTGCCACAGACACCCACACCAACAAGAATAGGAATGAAACTGTGTGAGAGGCTTTGAAAACCAGAGATGGAGATTATGTATTAATGTGTGACAAAGTGTTTCCGTCACTACCATCCCCCCACAACACTCTGCAAACTACTATAATCCCAGCAGCGCAGGTCAGTGGCCAGCCCCATGACCCCTGACCTCCACGACCCCGTTGGACAAGAGTCAAATATCAGCCAGACTCCCTTTACAGAGTGCTACAAGCATCATTAACAAAAAAAAAAAAAAACAAGAACAACAAACAAACAAACAATCCACCTGTGTTATGAACAGTGGTTTTCTGAAACAGCTCCTCAGTCTGGCAGCTCTGGTCCCTGGTCTCAGCGGTGGCGCCGCTGTGAGGCTCCGGCAGCAGAGGAGGGATGGGCTTCCACAGAGACTTGGACTGAAGATTCCCAGCAGATTCGTCCTTTTCCTGGACTTCCATTGGAGTTTCCCTGTGGTCCCAGCTTTCTGACAGCATCCCATCTGAAGCAGAGGCCTGGAGTTGGGTTTTTTCTCCACTGGACTGTGTTTGTGCTTCATGCGGGGTGTCCAATTGGAGTTGGCTTTGCTCCATTTCTTTCTGACCACCACTCTATGACGAGAGGGAAAAAAAGACATGTCAAGACAGCATCAAAATTATTAAAAGAACTAAAAATTGGCTAAATTTAAAAATAATTGACAAAAAAAAAAAAAAAAAAAAACAGCTGTTGAATATTGCTATAAAAACTGGGTTGAGGAAGCATCTAAAACATTTGTGAGGGACCATTAACCTCGTTGTACCCTGAGCAGATAATTAACTCCACACCACATCAGCTTTTTAGTGTCCATACAAACTGTAGATCTGTCAGTGGGTTATGTGGTGGTGGTCTCCTTATCAGATCACCTTTCTGTCCCCAATCCTTTCTCCTCTCCAGCCCATTTTTGTCTCATTGTTTGTCTCACTAACTTCCTTGTGTCCCTCCATCCCTAGAAGATGGATAAGTGACTCCACATTTGGCACATTAACACACACATCAGCACAAGGACTAAGACCACTTGGAAACTACAGCAACACACGCATGCACACATGCGCATACAAATACACCAATGATGCACATACAGTAACATAGCTACTGGCTGTGAGCATGATTAGCCTCAGTTTTAGCCTCTTAGCTTTTGTTAGCTTCATAAGACTGGGCATGCCACACCATAATCACTGATAGCATTATTACTTTTTAGTATGTTATACGTTCATTCTCTGCTCAGCCATCTTTGCTAAGTAGAACCCATTACAGCTACTGCACACAAATGTTTTTATTTCAAACCAACAACTTCTTGCCTCATGAAGTGTGAGAGAAAGAAAAAAATAAATAAACTGGAACATTTATCATTTGAAACTAAAGCTTCTGTGTCACTTTAACAAAAAGAGGAAACTTCAGCATCAATTTTTCCAAGTACAAAGAAGCCTCAGGGAGGGCCCCCATTCAGCCAACATTTGAATTCAGGAAGTCAGCTATTCATGATTCATTTTTCATTGGCAAAAGCGGGTACAGAGCATAAGAGCATAAGAAAGGGGACTGATTAGAGCAGATGGACTTCCACTCACAGTTTAAAAAGAAAACAACTAATTAATAGAATGAAGAATGACACACAGATTGTAGTGTGTTTATGAATGATAATGATGGCTATAAAACATGACTAATTCATGTTAGTCATATGAAACACATCATATGACACTGATTAGTTACTGTGAGCATGAGCCTAAGTATAAAAAGAAATTATGCATGATAAGCTGTAATGAAGATTCCAAGTATTTAAACTTCAACACACTGGACTGGAAATCTGAGAACAGATACTACATTAATATGCACTCTGAGATTATACCGGTGGGTTTACCTCCGTTTTTAAAGAACGGAGTGACAGATAACAGCCTTTGAGGGACACACTGCTCAAATATGCTAAATGTTTTGCAGTTAGCTACATGTTGTTTCAGCATTCATCTTAACATTATGTAATTCACAGCAACAATGTCCATAATCACACAGACCACCTGTACTTAACCCTCTTGTCCAGTTGGGGGCGAGTGGGCTATATCGAGTAGTTTTGATCGATTATTTAGCTCCTCATCCTCTACCTGACTTTAGACAACCGCAGCATTGGATAATAACTAGGGCTGGGCATCGGTTAAAATTTTTAATCTCGATTAATCGCATATTTCCCTGATTAATCATGATTAATCACATTGTATACGCAAAATCAAATAATGAATTCAAAAGTAGAGTAAAGGGAACTTTTATTTAAATGTTCTGCTGCCATATGAACTAAAGTGCTATAACATTTGTTGTTCAAACATTTTTAAACATCAGCACTTGTCAGTAACACATATTGAGTGTAAATCTCATCTTAAAAAATGTAAAATAAAATAAAGCTTATTTCCACTGCCAGGGCATTAATGTCATCCTTTTTTTATGAAAAATAAAAAAAAGTCTACCAACAAAATCCTGAGCCACAATCACAACATTAAAACAGGCTAGTTTCTGAGGTAACAGCAGAAACCTTTTACGGGAAGCAACATTACCAGTCTATGTTCAGTACCAAATGTCCCTGTTAGAAAAAGTAAAGCACAAAAAAAAAAAAAATTCCCACATGTTTTTCCATCAAGTTCTTTCCCGGTTCAGCAGCAGACAGCAACAGACTTTTAAAAACAAAAGCATGTGAGAAACATGTGTTAATACGCATAAAGTAAATGTCGGCGTTAATGAATTAATACGATAATAACGTGTTATCTTGCCCAGCCCTAATAATAACATATTAAAAACATCAGAAAATGCCACAGGCTTTGTGACAGCATTATTTGACTCACACTAGGGATGCCACATGGTTAACCGTTTAACCGTTAAGCGATAACAGCAACTCTAACCAATTAATACTAAAGGTCAATTTTGTTTTTAAGCTACGTAATTCAATCAACTCATGAGGGCGTGTCAATAGGTGCAACAGGCCTCTGATTGGTCAATTCTACATCCTGCTTAGAAAAGAGCGCATCATCGAAAAAATGAGGAAGTACCCACATCTGTACGATTCTGGTTCTCCACACTACAAAGACAGCACATATTCTAGTAATTCATGGAGGGAGATTGCGATGAATGTGGGTCTGGATACGGCCGAGACGGTGAGGAAGTGGAAAAACGCAAGAGATAAGTTTAGTAAGTTTAGCTAGTTTGTGATTGTCGCTCTTGCATTGTGGCGTGGAATAACATAGCAGAGACCGCGCTAGTATAAATCAAAGTGACGGCGGCATCTCTGCGACAAGCTGACGGCGACACATTGCTGCGAGAGTATACACGGGAAGTGTCCGCATGCGTCTACGACAATGCGCGCAACATCGCGGCAGCCAACCCTCCCGGACTTATCGGTTAACGGTCATTAATTCGTTAAAGGGCGTTCGGTTAGCGGTCATAAAAAAAAAAATCCAAAATCTGCATCCCTACCTCACACTAATAAGAAGTGAAAAAAGAAGAAAAGTAGTGGAGGATAAAAGTCATGTTCAATTTTATCAGCTTATATTACATGGCGCGCAAGTGGCAGCAAGGAGATCAAGAGGATAGTGTTTGAGTTCTGTGAGAGCAGGAGTTTCTGGAACTGGGGAAATAAAATGGTCAAATATTATGCAATGTCTCTGGTAAATACAAACAATGGATTTGTCCAAGGGTGGATGATAATGCAGAAGTTCACACTGGATGACTACATTATAATTGAATCCACATCAGAGCTTTCATGAGCGTTCATGGCTGTTTATCTCAGTGTCTTTGTGGCCCTGTGATGGGCTGTCAACCTGTCCAGCTTGTGCCTCGCCTCTCACCCTGTGACAGCAGGGAGAGGCTCTAACCCCCCTATGAGCAGGATGAAGCTGTTAGGGATGGATGGATGGATGGATAGCAGAAGCAGAACATTTACAAACCTGGCCACTATTTTTGATAGACAGAGAGAGAAAGTCTGGCATAATCTCCACTCAGATGTGGCTCAAGACTTGACAGAGTCAAGAAAAGCCACTGAGATTAAAGCGAACTTGTTTGTCAATGTGATGAGTAAAGACATGACCATGCAAGTCAAGAGGACACTAACAAGGCTTAACCACAGGATGCAAATCCCTTGAAAGCCTTAAAAAAATTACTAAAAGGGAGTTGGTAGATTTTTGAAACAAAGCCAAATTAAACTGATAATACTTAAATCAGACAATATCAAAAAGAACTAAAGAGAAAACCAGAAAATAAAAATAGCTTGACCAAAAATATACAACCTCATCTGTCAAAAATGGTTGTAAATCTGGCATGGTCATGTGTGGCTGTCAACACAGCCAGCACACATGATATTAATGTTCTTTTAATAACTTGTGGACATTGTAGGCCATATAACTTGTCAGAGTAATCAGAATCAGAAATACTTTATTGATCCCTGAGGGGAAATTGTTATCATTGCAGGTGCTCCTTACAAGAATAGAGGAAATAAGAAACAGAAGAAATTTAACATGTAGTGCAATTAGAAGAGAACATAAAATTAAAATAAAATAAAATCTGAATATAAACAAAAATATATACAAAAATATGAATATAAAACAAAAATATACACTGAAAAAAAATAGGTAAACAGTATATACAGTAAAGGTGCTTTATGCAGTAAAGGTGCTTTGAACAGTCGTATTCTGAGACTGTGAAGAGGTGGAATTAACATGTATCTGGCTAAAATAATACTTTGCTCAAAACCAGACATAGAGCGAAAAGGCCCCACACCAAGTGTGGATACAGGGCAACTCCAGACTCTAGACTTTCTTTTACCCTTCTCTAACCCTTTTAAGTTGCTTTTCCATGAGATAAAAGCATGTTTGGGCTTCATCTCTCACACAGTTCTCTATATTGTGCAAACCAACTAAATTTAAAAGCAAAACTCTACACTTTGGTTTGGTATACATTAGTTTTCATTCAGATTATGCGTGCAAATACTCTGTACATAGATTAGTTCGCTTCATTATACCGTGAAGATTTTCCCAATAAAGTGACTTTTGTTATATTACCTGGTTTATTGCCTGCCCATACTTCACGTGCCATATGCAAGACATCAGATATCACAAGACAGAAGGGAACAAACAGGACAGCCATCAGCGCCATAATACAATGTATACTGATAGATTTTTCATGTAAAATCTTTCATTCTAATTACTGCATGGTGCTGTGCATGTGTGTGGTTTTTCACAGTCTGACTGTGAAGGAATAAGGACTGGACATTGATATCTGGGTATTTTTGTCTTCCAGTACCTGTCTGCGGAGACAGAGGGGGCTCTTCCTCCCAGCTGACTTCTGGGCCTTCACCATGCTGCCAAGACTGGCCTGTTGCAGCACGCGTTCACTACCAGCATACACCTGTAACCATGCAACAACACTACACATGAGCCAAGCGCTGCAGTCAGTGAAACAGCACTTCAGCTGGATCTACTTCTGACATATGAAATGAGCGCCTCTGACTGGAAGATACAAGCAGATGAGACATTACACATCAACTTTTCTTGCATCATGTGTGTACTGTTTTTGCTGCCACAGATTTACAGGTAACATTAAAGAGTTGGGTGGCGTTGAAGGAATTCACAGACATCAATTAAGGACAAATCTGCTTTTCAAAATTCATCTTCCACATGTGAGAGCTTATTGCCAAGTTGATGAGCATGTGTAATTACATTGTTCCACAGTAACTGGAGTTTATGAAAATGTGATGCTCGTTCTAGGTATCCTCTTTTTTCTTCTTAGAGCCACACTTATTTTTTTAAACATATAGATAAGGATTCACACAAATGGTAATCTATATTAGCAGTCTTATCGACAATAAGAATGAAACACACACCCAATTCTCATTTCGATGGTAGTATTGCTTGTGAGAGCATGCCATCAAAAACACACAACAAATATTACAGCATGGCGTGTTTTATGGCTGTGGACTGCCACAATATTTTAAACAGTCAACATTTCCTAACCAAACTGATTGAACTGCTCTTCATATTACTGTCAGGAAAATTAAAAATGTGCATTATTATGCTACATGAAACACACCACTGCTGTCTATCTACCAAGTCGATGTCAGCGTTTCAAATATAACATTAAGACATCATGATATCATTGGTAAGTAATTCTTTACCCAAAACAATATATTTTCTCTAAGGGTTTCACTGATTAAGCTCCTGTTATCAAACAAAATATAAATCATGATTCCTGAAATAAAAATGGTCATAGTCACAATAAAATACATGTTAGCTATGCAACACAAGCCACACAGGAGGAAATGAGATCCTAATATCTCAAACTAATGTTTAAATATGTTCAGTTTACAGTTCAGTTGCAAAAATAAAATTGTCAGTTTGTGCTGGACTGCGGTGATGTATGGTTTGCCCCAGAGGGTAACCGCTGCAGCAGGTGGTGAGTTGGGTGGGTGGGTGGTAACTGAAATGATTTCACATGCTCTTTTACAGTATTGGTTTTAGTGTAGGAGTTCTATCGATGGAAGAGGGCCGTCTATAAGACCCGCTGTTGAAAAACTGCAGTACCAGACTGGATGATGTAAAGATGCTTTCAAACGCTGCTGTCTAAGAAAATATAAATAAAGAGATTATATGGTTATGTGAACTGTTGTTGGTGACTAAGGGGTTTTGGAGGGAGTTTGCATGTAAAACCATAAAAAGAAATTTAAGAAAAAAAAAACCATCATCATAAGATTGATTTCACTGAAATATGAATACGTTACTGTCCTCTAGTGGTTATAAAGTTAAAACTATTTGATTCTATTTTGCCAAAGTATCTGACAACCATATATGCTACATGTACAGGTGAAATGCAACATGATTCAGACACAGCAGAGCATGTTGAAGACTCAAAGGTTGAGAAATGTGTTGCAACAACAAGTTAGTTACATGAAGTCCAGCTGAAGTTAACTGTGATTAACAACCCGACATGTTTTGTTTTGCCCATTTTTTTTTCTTTGCCATTGAATTGCATTCAGTGATCCAGGAACTAAATGCATCTATTAGATGGGCTCCAAGAAGTGGCTGTTTAATGCAGTCGGGGCATGAGATACTGTGGGTATGCAAAACACACAGAAACTGGGAACCAGTTGACAACATCTGGGACAGGAAGAGCAAAAGCACTGACCTCTGAAACTAGGTTACACATCTTCTGAGTGTGCCCAGCCGAAATGCATTAGTTTAAATTTTGTTAAATTATATCAGGAAGTAGTGGTGCATAGATTAATTGCTAGAAAATAACTATGCCTTGCTATATGGACCTAACTATGAGGAAATATAGAATTCAAAATGAAAAATGAATTAAACCCCAGTCTTATTAAAACTATAGTGAAAGAGGTTCAACTGCAGACCTGGAATCTGCTCCTAAAATTAAGTTACTCAACAATATAGAAATGTGGAGCTCAATGCTTCCACTGTATGGCAATTGGTCTTGAGCCCAGACAGACTTGTAGTTGCTCTTAGAGTGCAGCAGAGGGAGACAAAGCATGCACTTAAAATGCTTCGCAAACTGAAAAGTTCTCCAGACTCGGCTCGCCAAAATAAGAGACTTGGCTGATTGAACAACACGGACGAGGGGCCACAATGGTGTTTCCACAACATAACCTCCACCTTAAGTGATGCACAAAATCAGGCCCAACTAAATACTTAATGCAGCAAGCAAGAGACAGTTATATTTTAAAACATTTCAGATTCATCTGCTCAACAAGCAACTAAATGTGATTTTTCTTTGGCAATAATAGAGCGTCATTAAATTCTGCATGAAGCTACTGTGTTCACCTCAAGACAACAATGTTATGCTCTTTCCTGGTGAAGTGCAACAGTAAATTACAAACACTGAAAACAAAGAAAATTATGCCACCACACACCTGTGGTCAACAAAAATAGATTTTTTTTTTTTTTTTAATTAAATGGGCCTGTACTACATGGGCATAGTCATTTGAGGATGCAATCTGAAACAATACATAAAATCCTTCTGAGATTTACATGCTTCTGAAAAAAAAATCCCAAAAAGCTCTCTTTTTCCTTTCAAATTTAGACTGAAGACAATTTCTGAATCCCTACTTTCAGCACTGATAATGAACCAGTTAAGCACTACGCAGTAACTCAACAGCAGAGACTACTTGAAATGATGGAGCTGCTACTTAACAGCTGAAGTGGAGCCTCGATTGAAGAAGAGTAGACAAGAAACTGCCAGTCAGAAGTATGATGTATCAGTCCAAGACAAATGACAGTTGCTGTTGGCGAGTGTTGTATTGCATGAATTTGTTAGTGTATATACTATATAGACAAAGTAGCATATAAACTGTGTAAAAAAAAAAAAAAAAAAAAACAGAGAGAAGCCACAGGTGAAATAAGGTATTATTCCTAAACTGTCTCAAAGCAGAGAGTTGCTTTGTTAGTATTTAATTGCATTTAAGACAAACAGAACAATAAGATTAAATTAGCTTACACTCTAGAAACATTTATGACAAAATTATACACCAGGCAGATCCTATTCATATCAGACAGAGAAATTAATTCCAGACATTAATGGGAAGTTAAGACTTTAACTGGAAAGTCTGTCTTTTGTACCTACTCCTCTGTGGGAGTTTTTTACTTGCCATTATTGATTTGAATTTAATATTATAATTTTAGTTAATGATATTTGCTTGGGGGTTATGCTCTGGGTCTCTGTAAAGCACCTTAGATACAACTGACATTGTAACAGATGCTGTACAAATAAGATTGAATTAAACTACTAAACTCAGACAAGAACCTTATTTAAGAGCTCTGTTCCTCACTCTTAAAATTAATTTCCATTAATTCCTTAAACTGTCAGCAACGCTGAAGCTCATGTGACCTTATCGTTCTATTACTTGTCACTGCTCTGAAAGAGAAAAACATACACACAAACACGAGGAATGGACCACCATCAGCTAGTCATCCAAGTAGGCACAGGTGTGTTAATGATCCCTTAATTTGAGTCAGGTGTGCTGAACCAGGAAAACACCTAAGACATGCAGGACAGCGGGCCTCCAGGACTGGAGTTTGCGCCCACTGGTATAAAGAAATCAGCAAACAGATTTATCTGGGAATCCTGAGACTGATTTCTATTCGCTGCGTGTCACAAACGGTAGCAAATCCCAGACTAAGTCAATTACTTTATTGAGAGGCAGTTCACAGAAACCTGAAAAGCAGCAGTCTGCTGGACGTGCCACCCCAGAGTCACCCCTGTGAGCACACTAAACACTGGCAGTTTTAAAAACCATATACAGCCCATACAATGCAGTATACAGTATACTGTGCACACTGGAAAGGCAGTTGTCATTAGTACATAGTGCTCCATCTTAAAGGCAATTATGGTATGGGATAACCAGAAGGTGGTGTCTCTTTCCTGTCATGTCAGCCCTGGAACTGGTTGAGACTGATCACCTCCCTTAGTCTGGTTCTACTGTATGACGTTTTGTGGGGATGATTTTTTGCCCCGTTTACCAGGTTTTTTTTGTCTCCCTGGTCCCTCATGCTTACACAGGATGGGGGACTCCACCGAACTGAAAATTCAATGCAGTATGTTGGGCTCCAAATAAGTAGAAAAAAACACACAGCTAGGATGGCATTAAACAGCTATTAATTGTCATTCCATGAAATTTGAATACTGGACTCAATCGGAACTAATTATATTATGAATTTGAATGAATTGGATTATGCATGAATTACAATGAACTGGACTGAATAGGGGAAACCAGAATATTGCAAAAGTAGTATCCACTGGGTGGCAGGACTGGTCGAAACCAGTTGTATCTGCTGCACTTAGGGATTTTGCATGTCATGTAAACATCTGGTTTTGAAGGGACCATGCAAACTCCCACTGACTCGAAATTCACCAGCATGAGGGTAAGGGCAAAACAGGGAATAATATCGACAAGCTGAACCTCACATTAAATTCAGGGTTATGTTCCTGTCAGTTCAGAAAGGGACAGATCAACAGTAACTGCGAGACAAGTGTTGATCCTGCTTATTTATACTGGAATAACTGGAGGAAGCCAAAGGAGTGAAACGCCTGTGTCTGCCAAGTCCTGGATGAGTGTGAGTTTTACCCCCCGACACATGATATTCTGGAGTAGTTGGGTTTCCCCTATTGGAATATGTTATGGTATCAACTGGATAATTTTTAACTTTGCAAACTTTGATTCGGCTGTGTAAGAAGTGCCTTGAGATGGCTTTGTTGTAAACTGGTGCTACAATGATCCCTTATTTTTTGCAGTTAATGGGGACCGGCGCGCCCCCGCTAAAATCATAGTCCGCCAACTGGACACGGAGCCCCCGAGCCTAAATAATGTGATTAAAATATGTTTAAAAACTGCAAAAAAGTAGCGAGGCACTGCAGCGAAACAAGACAAAGGCTCAACTGTGGTCTTTCTGTTACCTTCACAGCCTCCGGTCTCTGAACCGTAGTAAACAAACCGCTGGTATTCTACTTTTTTTGGCTCATAATTAGCGGCTAACACGCTAACAACAACAAAAACTAAAAAGTCCGGTTTTGCTGCATTGGAACGGGCACTTTATTCTGGCACTGCAGGAACTTGTAACATCACACAGGTTGTATTGTTCGGCTCCTCTCAGTTAACAGAGAATGTAAATCTATACACGCTGGGCTGCTGTTTATGCTAACTCCACTTTTCATCTAACCCCGTTTTCCTCTGCCGTCCCATGACACACACACTCCATTACCCATAAGGCCACACCATTACCCATAAGGCTACCTTCTTAAAGGGGCCAGGCTGGTTCACAACAT
This sequence comes from Hirundichthys speculiger, assembly GCA_018398805.1. Lineage (NCBI taxonomy): Eukaryota > Metazoa > Chordata > Actinopteri > Beloniformes > Exocoetidae > Hirundichthys > Hirundichthys speculiger. The sequence continues at coordinate 4,584,639 of JAGFBZ010000258.1, forward strand.
TTCTTCACTGTGAGAGAACGCGCACAACATCATGTGATGTTTCTGCGATTTTTTTTTTTTTATTATTAAATTATACATTTCTGAAAAATCAGTGAATAACTACAACTGGGAACTTAAAGCGCAAATTGGCAAAGGATCACTGTATACACATAAAATTGAATTAAAACTAAAAGTTAATTGGTCATGTGACCGTGACAAGATTCTGCTGAAGTAGCCCGTTGCATTGTGGGACAGAGGGTGCGAGGTAGACTGGTCGGAAAAATCTTTCATTAATCATAACTTCAACTGTGGTTCCCAACAATCATAAACACGATATAATCAAGAAAATAAATAAATACCACACAATCTGTCCTGTGTTCTGAATGTTGCAGACTCTTTGGTTATAGATCCCACATGGTGATGGGTAAGTGACTGCTTCCTCTTTGTGTGAGTCATTTTTGTGTGTATGTTTTTTTATTTTGTTTTTATTTAAAGTTGTACGAAGGAACTTTTGTCATTTTTGGTTCAATGGGCCCCCTTATTGGCATGGAAGTGAAATCACTTTTACGACACTGTCCAGGATTACTCTGGTTTATTTCTCACTCAGTGTCTTATCTTCTCTTCTGTCGGTCCTTTCTTCTGTCTCTGAATGGCCTCAGCCATGACGTCCACTGAAGCTCTGGGAGCTAAATTCATCGTTGCTGATGTGCGACGCAGGGCCATAAACGGTACACAAATGCCAGTTTGAGAGAACCGGGACGGTGGCAGGTTTCACTTTGGTTGTTTTTCCCCGACAGTCCAGACAGAGGACAACAGTTAGACAATGCTTCCTAAAAGTAAGCAAATATTCCATGAAGTGAAACTAAAACTGATATCTTAATGTGAGCAAACGCCTTTTGCGTTTATTTAAGTAATCAAGGTTTTGCAGGTTTTTCTGTCCAAAAACAATTAATCTATTGCTTGAGTAGCTCTGCCAGCATTTACCTTGCAGACCTGAATCAATTTTTATTTTGTCTGAAATGTTATTTAGTCCACAAAAATTTAGTCCAAAGTTATATAATTCCAACATGGCCCAAATGTCTTTGGATAATTGTTTTCAATAACACATGAACATAAAACCACAAAAATAACTTTGATTTTGATCCTTTTTCTGATAATTTGAAGGGGAAAAGGAAGATAGACGCTGTCTAAAAATCACTGTTATTATCTATTTACCTATTTTGCAAGGGGAACTAAAAGAAAAACATACAACTTAACACAAGAAGGTCTTCGGTTTCCTGGCATCCTGGGCTGAATGTGAGGATTACAGCATCCTTGGTCCAATGACACTCCTCTATATTCATGTCTCATCCTGCTCTCCGCAAGATGATAGATGCTCAACTGCGCTAATTTCAAATGCCCAAAACATACCACTGTCCTTTGAGGTCAGGTAACCATCAGCCATATTTCACTTCAAACTAATGCCTGAAAGAAATGAGTAATAAATATTTTAACAGGAGAGAGCAATGACACCCTTCCTTTTGATTCTAAGAAACATCCACATAACTCCTGGAGAAATAATCTATGCAAAGCAACTGTGATGGCTTTAGAAATAAACTGCTGCTTGCTTCACAAATGCTAAAGTCCAATGTGAGAATATCAATAATAAAGATAAATAACATTTGAAAATAGCTTGTCTTTCCTCCTCAAGAGAGGACTTAAACAACTGCTGATGATCAGGGTAACATTAGAACAACTAATGGCTAATGCTGTAGAAAAAGATAAGCCTCTGATAGTAATGAATGGGTAAGATGTGACTGAAATGCCTGAGGAAACTGGAAATAAAATCTGATGAGCCTTCAGACTAATCACATATGGCTAATATTCTGAAATTAAGTCACTATCTCCTAAACTCTAATATAACACTGAACAAATCATCCAAGACCTGCTAACCCAACTTCAAGACTCACTGCCTATAGTCAGTTCATTAAATTTACAATTTCCTGCTGTAGAAAACCCACGATACATTTAATGCTGGTATGATACTATAACACCTGCAAGCAACAAACTACCCAGCATTCATTGCTCAATATTTCAGACAAACTTGATTGTAAGCAAACATGTTTAAGTTTCATCTCCCATGGTGCTGCTTTTACCAGCCAGAAATCTATTTGGGAGTGTGCTGCAAATTTATATCATATATATATGAAAATCAGTCTTGGCTGATATTTCCTGTGCAAGAAGAAAACATCCTGACATAATGCCAAACTCTGGGAGACAAACTGGTGATACCACCTGTATGATTATATACTAGATGGATGGATGGATGGATGGATAGATAGATAGATAGATAGATAGATAGATTTATTTAATCCCAACTAAAGCAGCAAATACCTTTTCATTCCTTAAACAATCAGGTTGGAAATTCATCTTGTGGTCATGGAAAAGGAGTTACTCTGTTTCAGAAAGGTCAATGTTTTTAAATTGTTTGCATTAAGCAAACAAAACAACACATGACATTGCTTAAACTACCAAAAATCAGATTAAGAACTGTCCCACTTATTATTAAAAAGGTGGAAGGACGGTGGTGAACCATTCATCTTTGAAATAAAATATGGACAGAAAAAGGGTGGCTGAATTATCATAATAAGGGAACTCTGATGCATTTAGTGAAATTTAACTTAAGATCAACGGTAGACCTCACAGAAATGTTAAATAGTGAAAGCAAATGAATTTCCATGTGCATAATGCAAAGACAATTGGAGGTAGTGGGACGACAGTGCAACTTTAACATAACCACCTGTAAGTGAGGCTGACTGAAAAAGACTTCAGTTTGCTGGTGAGCATAAACACTGGGCTCTGGGGCAACAGAGAAAGATCATGTGACCTGATAAGTCAAGATTTATGCTATTCCTGAATGATGGACACACAGGCGTCGTGTTTAGTGGCTGCTGTGTAAGCCTGCAGGGGTAGTATCATGATCTGGGGTTGCTTCAGTTGGTCAGGTTCAGCAACATTATAAACCCAACAATTAGGTCTGCCGGCTTCCTGAATTCCAAGGTTACAATTAGGGATGTACGATAACTATTTTTTTAAACCGATACCGATAACTTTCAGCTCCTAATGGCCGATTCCAAGTACCAATAACCGATAACACACACATATACCTAAGATCACTACATCGATACTATGAACAAAACCAAAAACAGTTTTGACTCTTTAAATGAACAGATGTTTATTTTTTACAATGAAAAACTATTGGCAAGCCTCTCAAACATTTTCATAAAGCTATCAAACAAACCTATTTGATATCTCACATCAACTTAAATAAGCTGCATTACTTACTGATATAAAAAAAAACAAAGGCTCATTGAACTGATGGAAATACATGCATCAGAATTACAAACTGAAAAAAATGCCTTCCTCAATGACAATAAAAATTAATGCATAGTGCATAATGTACTGACACAAGTTAGACTTGTCTGTGTAAATAAAATGAAAAAGTTCCCTCCATAGTGAAGAAATTACGTTTAAAGGATTTTTGCTTGTGGTTCCATTCAAATGAATGCCTTTAATTAAAGTAAATAAAGTTTAGTAGTTTTTGTTCATTTTTTTTTTTTATCTAATGGAAGCTTTAGATGAGAGAGATGATGGCGATGAGCAGAGAGGAGAGGAGAACGGAGCTGGCTTGCTCATGTTAGCTCACGTTAGCGCAATTTCAAAACTTCATGGAAGCGATGGTTATGTTTCAGGTGGCTGATCGGGTTTGACGTATTAAAGCTTGTGCTATTTTTCCCTCCTTCGCTTGGAGCATTTGTCATAAATAACCAGCAAAATATCTTCCTCTGAAACTTTAACGAAGTTCTACACCATCGCTGCCATGTTTTTTTTTTCAGCGCACGGTTCCGCAATGCTAATTTCAAGGTGTAACGTAAATTCCGACGTTCCTTCGTTTGCTCATCGTTCTTTCAGCCTTATCTATTTTTTTATGTGTAACGTGGGAAAATACTGCGAATATCAGTTAAAGTCAGCAACTACCAAAATGATGACCGAGTTAACAAGTTGTTTTCTGGCATGAGGGGGTATTCTCGATTTTCCTTACTGAGAATTCGTTTTTCCGATTATGCCGACGTCACTTGAACATAACATTCACTGCCGGTCATTCAAGGCTCCGAGGGAGCGAGGCACTGCCATGTATATATATATATATATATATATACATATATATATATATATATATATATATACTACATATATACATATATATATATACATATATACATATATATATCTACAACAACATATACATACATATACATATATATATATATATATATATATATATACATATATACATATATATATATATATACATATATATATATATACATATATATCATATATATATATATATATATATATATATATATATATATATATTATATATATATATATATATATATAGATATATATAAGTTATCGGGGCTATTCGTCATGATATCGGACTTATCGGGATGACATCATTATTTCCTATTATCATCCCGATAACTATCAGGCCGATAGTTATCGTGCATCCTTAGTAACAATCCCAGGATTCATTGGGCTTGAAATGTGAAGGAGTGGTTAAAGGAACATGAGCATGTGACTTCATTTTCATGCACTGATCACATTAAGAATATATGGGATGTGATCGGGAAGATTTTGCAAAGCAGTCCAACCCTGGCATCATAACAGTATAATCTTGGTAAACAATTAAACTCTGGAGAAATAATTCCTGTGACATCAGAATGATGCTATGATGATTGTCCGCTAAAATCAAACCCAAAGGTATCCCAGCAAAATATTAGAACGTGTGGCCTTTTTTGTCCAGCGAGTGTAACCAGCTGAGTGGCAGTCCCACACAGAGGACATGGACTTGGGAAGTATTACCCCAATGACAGAACTGCCAATCAGCCCATTAAACATTACATTTCAGTTCACATCTAGTTTTCATTACTAATAAAAGTTGACTGGACTAAACACAGATGATATAAGTGTGTCAATTGGCTCAATCTGTTATTTTATAATAACTTTTAGTATCCCATCAAGCAGATACACTTTGTGGCAGAACAGAGAGGGGGAAAAAATGACTAAAACTTCAGCTGGGGCTTCAAAAGCAAATATGAAAGAAATTTTGTAAAATACATTGTGGATTATTGAGTCAAGGCAAGCACAGAAAACATATTAAAGCAATAAAGACACAGATCTAAATAAAACTGTCATGGGATATGGATATGCATAATGGTCATTATCAGGCGAGGTGTGGATCCACAGCTTATAGTTTTTGATATCTAGTCACTCAGATTTAACATGCATTATTAACTACTTGAAGTGTAGATGCTGGGCATTAAATGAAAGAAAGAAAGCAACGATACTAATAAAATCCGAAATACATCCCATCCTTTACTAACTGAACAAACACTGTTAAGACCGCAAACTGGAACAAATGTCCTCTCAGAAGTCAGGAACACTTAAGCATTGTTTGAAGAAGAAAGTACACCCGCTTTCAATTAGGTTATATATAAGGAATATTTTTTAAAACAATCATCTGGGCCTTAAGAAGACTGAAAATTATGTAAACTCAAACTCAGGTAAACAACAACAATGCATGACATATTACACCGTGTCATTATACATTTAACAGAATGAACCAAAGGCAGCGTGTGAAAAAAAAAAGTCCTCATGATTCAGCAGCTTGCAGAACAAACTCTAGCAGCAGTAACTTGGTGTAATCCTCGTCTGTACGAAGTTATCAGTCTCTGATGTCATTCTCCATGAATTTCACCAAGCTTATCTTTACAACGTTGCTTTAGTTCATTGGGACCTTACAGGCTAATGTGACACTGTGCATTCTGACCAAACATCTCTGCTTTGGTCTCATCTGTTCAAATGACTTTGTTCCAGAAGTCTCGTGATTAATTGTGATTCAGCTTTGCAAACTTGAGCTGTGTTGTCATGTTCGTCTTTCTCCTGAAAACCAAAACAGCTCATTCTTGATCGGCCTTTTCCTAATTCTCATCTCATGACCTTTAACATTTCACCTGATAAGAGGCCCTGTGGAGTCTAAAAGGTAGCTTGTTTTTTTTTTTTTTGTTCTTTTGTTTTAATTTTTTTTTTTCTGGTTACAATTTTTTACAGATAGAAAGCTTATTCAGAAGCTTTCTAACTGTAGAAAACTGACTCTGAATTGTTTGTCAAAGGCTCTATGACCCTCACTTATCAATAAGCACCAACACTTGCTTCTTTAAGATCTTTCCTAATTTTGCTCCACAGCGTTTTGTTAACAGACACCTGAAGGCTCCAGACTTGACAGCTGCTCTCACCTCTGCCTCCACAGAGGTGATCCCACTTATGGACGACCATTTAATGAAGTGCATTTGATTAACACCACCTAGTTGCTGGTAATCCCTCTTTATTCCTATGGAAGCAGCAAAGGCTGTTCTCAGTTTTTACACACACTGCTTCTACCTTTTGGCTTAGTTTTTGTTCAATGATGACACGGTGTAATCTGAGGTTGTGTTTAACTGATTTTAAACCCTGGGAAGAATAAGATGATTTTTTTTTTTAATTGTATCTTGACACACAAATAGAATCTGATAAAGGGTGGATTTTCTTTTTCCACATGACTGTATATCTATATATAAAAGCAGGCCTTTGCTGACAGGTCAAACTATGCTGAAATCAGTGTTCACCTTCATCACTAACACAACAAGATATCAGTTAGGGTAAAGCTGGAGGATGAAAAACAGCCCTACTGTCACTCGTGTACTTCCTAATTTAGTGGCAGACACTGATTTTCTAGTTGATATTTTACCTAAGCTACTAGTTGTGTGACTTACAGCCTAATAGGTTTGTTGACTGACTTATCATCCACATTGGTTTGACAAGCTGACTCAGTGACTGAACACAACACTACATCATTAAACAGTCTGAATCACACGGTGACATCACTCAACTGTTGCCGTCAGCAGCCACTCTGATAAAACCTGTGATACCTGCCGCACTTCAGCCAGGAAAGAGTCAGGAAACCACGGCTGCTGCTGTCAGTTCAAGTTCACAAAATGAACTAAAAAGCCATGTAGGTTAACTGCCCTCACGTTTCATTTCATTGTGTCAAAGTTACAAACATATTGCGCCGTGGCTTTAAGTGTGGGAAACTGCTGAACACCTCATCAAACCAATGCCTTTAAGCACTCATGCAGTAAAATCAGGTTCTTAGGCAGCATGCAATCCAAAGTTTATACTCAAACAGTTAAATAACAGCCACAAGCAGTTTTAAGGTTGAATAAAGCTCAGTAGTAATTTGGAAACCATAAATTGTGAAAGAAACACACGCACGCACAGCATCAGGACTGGTTAAGGATTCAGCAACAATCTATTGATTTGTTTTAAAAATGCACCTTTAACTACTTGACACACAATCTGGAAGTAATGGATTTATCAAGTGGCTATTTTCATGTGAAAATGCAGAAAACAAGTAGTTTAGGTTTAACCACATCAAACCATCAGACCATGTTCATAAATAAACAACACTAATCAAATGCTCCATGTTTGCTTTTTACTGATGCTGCACTTCCTAAAGCCAAAGTAACCGCTCCATTAGTTTAAATATTATTATTATTATTATTATTATTATTATTATTATTATTATCCCATTACATAGTCCTGATAATCTGGACTCAAGAGTGGATTCAGGAATTTCTTCCTCGAGTGCGGGCTGCTGGATGAAACCATGCGCAGTCTCCCAAAGCGCAACGGCAACAAACAACACCTTCCTGGATTAAAAACAACCCGTTCAACTCCAAACCAGAAATGCGTGGCGCGTTCTGGACGCAACAAAAGACAAGCGAGTACCGAGCCAGTGTCCAGAATCATAATCCAGTGTTCGTCTCTGCGCTGGTAATAAAGGCTTTACGGTCATATCATCACGATCCAGTGGAAAGACGTTTATCCACTGATGAGCGAGTCCGCGGCGGCCACATGCACCGGGCACCATGAGGGAAACACCGGACGGATATGACCCGCTCCGGCCGGCCTGTCGAGCCCTGGAGCTGCTTTAACCCGCGTGTGTACGCGTCCACTTACGCATCGCAGCCAGGGAGAGCGGTGGAAGCCCAACCGAACCGAACAAACTGCGCGATCTTCCGCGTTGATGCGAAATCACAAGTCGGTGCACCGCGTTGAGAGTGGAAGCGCACGGCGGTTGTTGCCGCCAGGGTCCGTGTCCATTGGTTCCCTTTCAGCTGGGGCAGCGTCAGCACACACACACACACACGCACGATCTCCATTTGCAACTCCATCGCCCCCCATGGGCGTGCGAGGCCGCGGGCTGTGACGCAAATGGCACTGGGTGATTTGCAAATGACTTATCTTCCGAATTCAGTGCCGTCGCCGGAGAGACCCGTCCAAACTCAGCGGGTATTTTACGCAAATATATCCATCCGACGGTGGGTGACGGGTGCCTTAAGGCGGAGGAGCAGTTCGCCCCACGGAGATGCGGTTGCATAACTCGAGAAACTTAATAAAAACGTGCAAGAAGCGAGCGGCGAGCGGTCTCCGTGGATGGTTGTTCCGAGGTTGTTTCGATCTGATCCAGATTTCCTGTACCACAACACTCGGCACACGATCAGTCATCGACTTTTTGGCCACAAGAGGAACCAAGCAGAGCGAGCACACGGGCAACCCAGTGGCCTCGCTGTGGTGGATGTGTGGTGGCCAGAGCTAGGACGCATGCACGTAGCTGCCGGGGAGAGACAGGACAGCCGGAGTGGGACTTAGGACCACATTCACAGGCCATAAAGGGCCCGCATGAATACTATTGTGCTCTTTTATCCAAGAGTCCCCAACTATTTACAAAAGGTTGGCCAACACACACACGCATAGAAAATATCGCGGCGAAATGGTGGCGGCGGTTACAGCAGCTGCTCTCTGCGCAAAGCGACAGCACAATCGTTGCGCAGCACCGGACTTCCCCAGTTTTGTGCAAACTGTGTAATTCGTCGAAAGGACTTTTTTTTATTTTTGTCACCGAGGCTGTCCTTGTCTGGCGAGCAGCGAACCAGAGCGCAGGGCAAGTCGCCGTTCTCATGGCACGATTTGCATCGCCCCCATTATCCCCGAAAATCTCCTTTTACACGCTTATATTGTCAGGCTGGAAAACGCCACTAGTTTTCGGCGACAAAGGGGGCAGCTTCATTTGATCAGAGGAAAAGCCAAGTATCAAATGCACCTTTCAAGCCTTGAAAGAGAGGCCCCTCGTAACGATTGCAGCATGGCAGGGGAGTGCGGCGTAAAAACGAGCTAACCCGAATAAAATGCACAGAAACACACGGCGCAGTGCTGCTATTAATACGACGTCAACCAGGATGATAGTGAAACTAAATCACCCGCTATCTTCCTGATTAGTCTTTAGCCTGTCAAAATGCCACAATTATGAATGTAAAACGCTGCGTTTTGCGGCTCCGTGCCACCTTTTCCAAGAAGAAGCTTGGCGCACAGGACCGGCGACCCTTCCATCTTTGCGCGTCCTTCTAACGAGCTAAATCACCAACTATCTCACATTCAGACCGCTTACTATTGAATATGAGACGTCGCAGCAGGTGATTTCACCTTTGAGGGTGGAAACGCTGCGTGTAAGGGCTGCTACAAGTCTTTGAAACTATTCCTCTCCCCGCCGCGGCCAGGCAGAAACAAGAGGGCGATGACGCCATTTTCTGCAAAAACAACCACGCTCGGGAAGCCAGAGCGAAGGAGGTTTACCCGCTCCGCAGCTCTCCAGCCCCGCTCAAACCTTCCACAAACACATCCTTACCTTGTATTTCTTGAACGGGTGGCGAGATATAATGTTTCAGGAGGTAACACTGCGCGGTGGCCGCTACCTCGACTCGGAAGGTTGTTTGTTTCGCCTCCCAGCGTCTCCGGTTCACTCCGAACAAGTTCCTCTGCGAGCCGCTGTCTTTGTGCACCCAGAGGAGCCACTCAGCATTAAACCGGTCTCTGCGCAAAGGTGCACCGTCTACGTCCGATTTCAGCTGGAAATGCCGACGCTTCAGCGTGGTGTTACGACGGAAAAGAAGGCTTTTTGCCTCGTGATTCTAAAAACGTCTCACAAATCGTCCCGATTTCGATTACAGCCACGTTCCTGGCGCTGATAGATCACCCAAAACGCGCAACCTTCTGAGGACACGCAGCTCTCCACGAGAGTCCACGACGCAAAGTAAAGCAGGGGAGGTTACACCCTCCCCATAAGTTAATCCATCAGATAAAATACTTTATATCACCTCTTTAATAGAATACCAAATCATTCACCAGATTGACTTTTTTTTGGACTAAAACTTCATTGAAATTCAGCCGTCTGGCCAAAATTATGACATATACTTACAAAAGGAGTGCATTTTGAATGGAGGATTCAAAAATGTGCTATATGAAGGCAAACTGTGACTTTCTGGACTACATAAGCTATATTGGTATATGGAATTTTTTTTCTTTATGGAAGTATTTTTCCATACAAATTCCATAAACAAACTATGTTGGGACAATAACACGAAGTAAAACAGGTTTACCTGGGAATGGAAGTGCTCCCAAGCAGGCTAAAGACCCAAGAAATGAAGTTTCCAGATTCTGAACTTCCATCTACAGGTCCGAATGTCCTCAGAACAACTGCAAAGACACAAAAAAACACTAAACAAAAAAATAGATGCTGGATAACTCACACCAACAAATGTGATCCACAGTATGAAGATTAAGTGGGTAAACTTAAAAAAAAAAAGGAGGTACTACAAAGAGCCAGAATAGTATGAAGAGTTGTAATAACAACATCAAAAAAAGATAAATGCTCACTTTTAGATTTAAAACCTATACAGAAAGACATAAAAAGGCCACTATGAAAGAAAAATGGATATATAATGGAGGAATAGGGTGCCATTTTACAAGTCATTGCCCTGAGACCTGCCGCTTTATGATCTGTCCCTGGATCAGATGTTCACTCTGATTTCACAGTTACAAATCAAATAACATCTTTAAAAGTTTCCTATTCTTTTATGAGAGAGGAACAAGCAAAAAAAATAGGACTAAATTCAAACAAATTCACAGGTTAGAGACTCTGCTCAAGTCTATGTGATCCTAGGACAGTAGCGTGAGCTAAATAACCGATGTCAGAGGTTTGACCTAATTTACAGTTTCCTCTCAATAAGTCACCACAGTTTATTAATGACACACTGTGGAGATGTCTAATGTTCTTCTCCCATGATAAAATGACAGTTAAGAGGTCTATTTTAAAGAACATTTTAAGTTTAATTTAGTGGCTGGTGTCAAAAGCTAGTTAGCTTAACTGCCCAGCAACAGTTGTTAAGTTAGCATGAAGTCTTTAATAATGACACTATAGTTCAGAAAATCTTTAATTACAATTACTTTTTTTTTTTTACTAAGACTATTAAGCAACTAGAGGCCAAATTCTTTTAGGAAATGTAACATTATGCCAAAATATTAGATTCTTACCATCTTTTCAGTCTGTTGAAAACAAACCTGTTCACTCACATCATCAGTAGCAGTCACTTCACTAATGAAAGCAATCACATTTACAATAAATAATTCAGAGAAATATTACATTTACATCAGATTAAAAAAAGCTCCATTAATCATATGTTGAAAAAGTATCTAAATTAAATATACTCCATAACTAATAATAACCAAGATTTGGCTGCTTAGCTACATCGCTAGCTGACTAACTGCTAACAGAAAAGAGTAATTAATCTAACTGGCGCCAGCTGGATAGGAATTACATTATAACAACTGTGTTTGTGGTGGTGCAGGTCTGCTACTGAGTTCAATAATGAGAGAAATCAGAATCATCATAGACAAAAAGGATAAAGGGCCACCGGGCAGCTCGGTGGTTTAAGCAGGCGGCTCATGTACAGAGGCTACAATCCTCCTGCAGTGGTTGCAGGTTCAAGTCCCAGCCTGCGACCCTCAGTGTTGGGCAAGTTCACTTTCTACACAAACTAGTTAAGTTCATAGTTCACATAGTTCATTAAAATGAACTAGTTCAGTTCACCATTTCAAAAAATGAACTAAATAGTTCTTTTTTAGTTCATTCTTTTTAAATTATGTTTTAATGTTGCTGCGAGCAATTATTTGTCAAAATGATTACCGCTGCCCATATACTACCCCACCACAAACGGCAATTATTTTATCCATTTTAACTGTCGAAAACTATTGGTCCAATTCGGAATCCTTAACCAACCAGGGTTCACATTAGCATTGAAGGGACAGCCCATGTAAAACTGTAATTTCAGTTTCAGCTTCTCTCTACAGCAGCCATTCCCAAACTTCAGAATACCAAGGCCCAATTCGAAATATGAAAAATCTCCGCAGCCCACCGAAACCTTTAATCACAACTGTGATCAATATACACGACAAGGAACCATGATCCGATATTAATATAAGGGGTCAACAAATAAGGTGACACTTGTCATATTAAGTTAAGATGACAGTAGAATAACACTTAACTGGTTTGTTTTATTACTTCTTAATGTTTTTTTTTAAATCACGTCATGAATATTTAGCAGTAATTAAAAACATATTTAAAAAAGATCGAGGATTTAAAACACATTTGTTTAATTTTAATGACCTCTCATGGCCCACCTGCAGTCGCACGACGGCCCACCAACGGGCCGCAGCCCACACTTTGGGAATCACTGCTCTACAGTATATTAAAAATATGAGGAAAAACTTGCTGCCAAATGGTCTTTATTATAAGACAAAAACAGGTCCTTAAGGTTCAAATGTTTTTCCCCCCATTTCATTTCATTACAAATAAAGGCCACTAGAGCCACAAAATCTTTAAAAATAAATAAATTAAAGTTTTCTGAGTAAGACAAAGAATGGTAAACTAATTTATAAAAGTCTAAGGTCAGATGATAAAACACATAAAATCTAAATGCAGTAAAGGAGTCATGTTAAACAGAGACGATTGTGCTTTTAATAAGGGCTACCCAAGTACCGTGAAAATGGTATCCTCTAGGTGGCAGCACCAGTCGACACCAGTTGCTACAGCTGCATTTGGGGCTTTTGAAAGATAAGAAAACTTTTGGTTTCGGTTTCTGACAGAAACGCAAGAGGTGATTCTGTCTACTTTTCCTGGAATAACTGGAGGAAGCCATCGTGCAGAAAAGCACAGGTCTGCGAAGCCCCGGAGGAATCTGAGTTCTGCCCCCTAACATGTGATGACCACGGGCTCAGGTAGCAACTGTTAGCTAAATTCAAATACAAAAGCATAAATTATTAAAGGGGCCTGTCCTTGAGAGCATACATTTTTGGGTTCTGAACTGACAACCAAATCAAAAACTGACAGATGTTGGAGGTCAGCATCACTGCTTTATTTCTGGATGCTGGGTTAGCTTAAGCTGTGGTGTGAATAAGGGGGGGGGGGGGGGTCGCATCAAGCATCACAACACCAACCACTATACGTCCAGTTACACCACAGCCTATGCTACACACTCAGTAATCACTACCTGTCTTGTGTCTTTCTGTCCTGTTTTCATTATGTGTGTGTGACAGAATCAAGGTTTCATTTGTTTATAAATTATGTTAAAATGAAACTGTCAAAGAGGGCTGGTGAAGGACACATTCACTTTCACTCACATTCATGCACAGGAAAAACTAACATCTGCTGTGAGATCAAATTGCATATATATCAAATGAAGTGAAAGAGAGAAAAAAAAAGTCATAATTTCCCTCATGTTTTTGAGGTAACTTCGGCGTGTGCATGTCAATTTCAAATGGTCTTGCCATTAAGATATGGATATTTGTGTGAGCGTGTTTCATGGTTTGATTGAAAGTAGATCGTCAGAAATAGGTTCATGAATTTCATTAACATTATTAGATGTAGCTACTGCTCATTCCAGTCCCTTTGGTGTACATGTGCGGACACAGGTTTTTCATGTCCTGCAAGTTATGTTTGTTTCTACATTTTCTCTTATTATTTATGCCATTTTTAACAGCTCAAAGATTTTAAGGTTTTATAACTAGAACAAAGGCACTGAAATCTCTTCGAAACCATCAATTTAGAAGATGTGAGGCAAAGCTGATGCTGTTTTACGACATGGTTGCGTTACATTAAGGTTGGTGTCCAGGTTATGTTGGTCATTTGTTGACCTGGGTCTAAATTGATCATTGTTGCATTTCTAAAAAAGCTTGTCAGTCTTAATTAAACTGTGTTATTCTCACATTATTATCAGAAAAAAAAAAAACACTTTAAACTAAATTAAAATAGATTTCAAAATTGACTTGCCACACTAATGAACCCCTTATTTGTAGAGCAGACAAATTGGTGCCTCCTATTTCCAGAAAGGAACCATTCAGTGAGCAGTTCAAATCTGCAAGAAAACTGGAGCATCACAGATCCAGATTAGACTGGTACTTATCCGTCTTTAACTCCACCCGGTTTCAAATCTTGGTGTAATTGTTGTGCCTCTGAAGTTGGAAGCACAAAGCTGTAACACCGATTTCAAAAGAGGAGCATCCAGCTGTAGAGGAGGGTGGAGGGATGTTAAATGAATGACTCGACCCCTCCTGAAAACCAGCTACTTTGAAAAGAGCTTAAAGACACAGTTGAAAAGGGTGCCTCTGTTTTTTTGACATTTCATTAAGTGATGGGAAACTGACTTTTTAAAAAAAAAAACAAAAAAAAAAAACGGATGTCTCATTTAAATATTGACATAATGAGGCAATAAAAGTGGATCATTTGTGATAGGTAAACAGGGAAATTGTTACTAGTTGCAACAGTGCTTATGGCCAAACTCTATCACGCACTGCAGTGAAGAACTAAGAACTGCTTCATATACAGTTTAATGTATATAAACACCATGTAAATTGAGAGGGATAATTAATGACAGAGAACAGAAAAAAACTCTGAATACAAAACAAACAGGGCCGTACATGCTCACACTAAGGTCAATTTAGTATCACCGGTCAGCCTGAATTACATGCGTTTGGACTGTGGGAGGAAGCAAGGGCAGACAACTCCAGTGGTGGGGCTATCAAAAAACGAAAGAAAACCCGTAAAAGCACAAGGAGAACATGCAAACTCCACACAGAAAGGTCTCAGCCAGGATTTGAACCACGATCTTCCAGTTGTGAGGCAACAACCAAGTCACAGTGATGCTCGATCTTTGGTATACTGGATCATTTGGACAATTATGGAACTAAAGACATTGATCCACTTTACATTTTACATGCTGGTCTTGTTAACACATAAATCAGCCAGATGGGTTAGAAACTGCCTTTTCATCTATTTGAAAAGCCATTATAGTTACTTATGTAATTGTGTAAAATTATCATCATTATGCACAACACTTGAGTAAATCTCCTTTCCAACAGCGATAATGCATGTGGGCTTTAACACCATACAGTATAGTTTATAGTCACAAAAAGAAAATCTGTTACTGGTCTATAGCATGCCAAAACATGTATTTAAAAAAATGCCTGAAAAGTTTTGGCTCCACAGTTTAAACAGAAGTAGCCATCATGTCGTACTCTAAGATTTTATAATTGTTTGCCATCATGTTTATGGCACTATTCGGAGCTTAAGTATTTTTATATTTTGCTTAGGGCTGGGCAAGTTAACGCATCATTATCGCGTTAACGCATTAATTCATTAACGTCGACATTTTATTTATGCTAACGCATGTTGACTCACATGCTTTTGTTTTTGAAAAATCTGTTACTGGCTGCTGCGGAACCGGAAAACAGTAAACATAAGGAAAAGCTAAAACAGACATGGAGAACGGTAAAAATCAGTGTACTTTACAGTTCGGGTAGCAACTTAGGTAAGCAATATTAACAGTTTTGTCTAAAAAAAATATTCTAGACTGCAACAAAACTTTCGCGTCATTCTTCCATGTTACATCAGATCTGCTCCATGTGTTCACTGTCTATTCTCTAGCTGGTTACTTCAGCGTGGCTCCATCTAGTGGCACAGATGTGTAATGACAATAGAAAGTCCAGTCCTCGATTATAAAACAAATTCAGTCCTGTGGCCTGTTTTTTAATTTCGTATTTTTGGTCTAAAATTGGGAATTATAAAAAAAAACAGGCATTTTTTTTGTGTGTGTGTTAGATTAAAAAACAAAAAAAGTAATAAAATGTCACTTTTAAAATTTTTTTAAATTTTTTATTGACAATTGAAAATGGAAAGAATGAATGATACACGGATTGGTAGTTACTGAACTTTAACATGGACATTTTCATTCTAAAGTTCTCCCAGACGGAGGATTTGACAGAAACAAGGTTATTTGTAACAACTGACAAGTTGAACTCCCCGTTAAAAGTTTCTGCTGTCAGAAATTACCTGTTTTAATGTTCTGATTGTGCTGAGCCACAATCATTTTGTTGGATTTTGTTTGTAGATTTAAAAAAAATTTTTTTTTTATAAAAAAACAGGATGACATTAATGCCCTGGCAGTGGCAATAAGCTTTTTTTTATTTTACATTTTTTTAGATGAAATTTACATTAAATATGTGTTACTGACAAGTGCTGATGTTAAAAGTGTTTGAACAACAAATGTTATGACACTTTAGTTCACATGGCAGCAGAACATTTCAATAAAAGTGACCTTTACACTACTTTTGAATTCATTATTTGATTTTGCGTATACAATGCGATTAATCGTGATTAATCAGGGAAATAATGCGATTAATCGCGATTAAAATTTTTTATCATTGCCCAGCCCTAAATTCGCTACATTCTTACAGTATGAAAATGAGAAACATGCTCTCATTAGCCACGGTTACATGTGTTTTTTAATTTGGAATTAATTATTCCAAATTAAATAATCCAGAATTAAACAATTTTCCTTCAACTTTACATGGAAATAGTAATTCCGAATTGAGGTTTACATGGAAAACATGTTTGATTCGGCTTTATCCAATTCCGCTTAAGGTCTGGGGGTTGGGAAGGGTTCTGATTGGATAGGGGGGCGGACAAACTTACTCGATTAGCAACAACATGGACAAAAACCACATTATTAGCATCCTTTTTGGATTTGTTTTGATTTTATTTTTGAAGCAGCAGCACGACAACATCATGTCGATGATTTTCTTTCAAAAACAAGCCCAGCGCGGAATATAAGCGTCATCGCGACAGACAGGCAAGGGAACGAGCATGAGCAGAAAGACCGGAATTAATTTAAAACGGAATGAGTGTAAACATGACCGCGAAATTATTCTATTCAAATTTAAAATCAGAATAAACCAGCCATTTACTTCGGAATTAAGTTTAATTCGGAATGAACATTTTCATTTGGAATAAGGTGTTTACATGGTAATTTTTAATCATTTTAAATCGGATTTAATTTTAATTCTGAATTATCAGGGGCAGGAGTATCAAAAGATAGGATCCTTTCAAATCAGCTAATGAGCACAACAGCTCCACTCCACTCCAGTGACTTTTTTCAAAGGAACAACCTGGAGTTAAAACAACCTTAGGTCTATTGTTAGATGGTAAGGAGTGTAAACGTTCGTTTAAGAACCAAAATGACATGACTCCAAGTGGTTTTTAGTTCAAATGGAGTACGAGTTTACAACAAAATGACAATGTTAATGCTGAGAGCAGTGTCAAAATAAAAAAAAAAAAAAACTTTTTTTAAACTTCTGACAAGACTCAAAATGTAATTCTGTTTCAGTGACAGTGAACATAGTACGAATTACAGGGGGGTTTAGAACTAGAATTTCGACCCCCCTAAAGAAAGGACAAATTGTAATTTTTGTCATCTCTAGAAAATGTTGACCCCCCCCCCCCAATTGTCATTGTATAATTCGCACTCTGAGTGTGAACATGGTTGCTAAAGACACACTGAAGTGATTTTTTTGTATGTCTGAAAAAAAGTATATGAAAAGGACTGTTGTTGCAGGCATCTCCATCTGGTAGCTGCCACCTTGTCAGAGTCTGTATAAGTTGACTATTGACTGCCATTGTTGCGCAAAGTACTGTAAATAGATGCAAAAGGAGGAGAGTTCATGCCCTCTGCTTCTAACACTCCTCTGTTTTGTCATAAACATATAAGTACCAATCCAGTTGAGATGGAACCAGGGGCCGTGAACATTTATGTCTATTGACAGTAGTTTGCATGACATCCTTTTTATTTTTCTTTACGATTTTGTAGCTTTAGTGATCTTTACCGACAGTATCTGAACAGAAGAGGGGGCAGACCACAGGGCAGGACCTGAACCTGGGCTGGCTGCATGAGGACTCCAGCCTCTGGTCATGGGACACCTGCTTAACCAGGGTGAGATATCCAGCACCCCACCAAAAAAATTGTTTTTATGTACTTTAAGCACACAAAGTTAAAATTAAATTACCTCAGTTTGTCTGTAGGGACTCTATCCACACTGTCACTTAAGTAGTATTACATTTTTGAGGCTTTAAAGAGCAATTCATTCTGATGTCGGTCAACTGGACCCAGGGCAAACATTAATTGTCATTTTCTGCACTCATATTTTTCATTCTAACTCAAAGCTGCTTCAGTTGCATGTCTTTTTGGTCCTTAATGAAACCGTACACTCCTTGCCAACTTATAATAGGCCTGGGGTTAATATATACCCCAGAATGTTCCTTTAATGAGCAAACAGTATCCATGAACTGCCTTGAAAAGCAAAATGCAAGCACTGAAATCATCCTTATTAAACTGTGACTCTGGGGTTAGAGCTTTAGGTCGCACATGCAAGTAACAAAAGTGTCTGCCTTGAGACGAGCTGCTATCTTCCTTTACACAGAACGGAATCAGAAAAGCTTTAGTGCCAGGTACACTTAAGAACATTTTGCAGTTCTAGAAATTTGTCATGGTGTTGGGTGCAAACACTAAAGTTAAAAAGCAAAAAAGTAAAAAACAGAAAAGTTGTCCTACATACAAATTTGAAATGATATTTTGATTTGGGTACAATGTTAAAAAGCTGATGTGCCACACCTCTAAAGAACCATGGGATTATGCAGCCATCTATAAATCTATTTCATTAATTTAATTTAGCCCACATTAGACATCATATGGACCAATGTCTCTGTGACATAAAGATCCCAACCATTAGAACTCTCATCAGAATTTAATCAAATGAAGACAAACCCTGAATCCATTGAATCAAGTATAGGTCGTGAGGAATCTGAGAACTTCCATAAGAGTGATAATCCCTGCCAGCTCTTTCCTTTAGACTCATGAGAGCCTGCAACAAAAGGTACCCACCACCATCGCCTTTACACAATTAACTAAAGCACCAGCATTATACCATTATCATAAGAATGCTGTTTGCAATGCTGGGGAGGTGGGGGGTAAAGGGTGGGGGGGTGAGGGGGGGTGCTCCTCGGCATTCATGGACATAGTCGAATAGAACCGAGAGCTTTTATCTTCTCAGTTACATGCAGGCTCCATTTATCACACCTAGTGATATGTTTGGACACTTTCTGTGCAGGAAACATAATTAGTTGATCATTTAAATAGAGTGTTATAATTACAGGCCACAAGGGGGACCATTTTTTTTCTTTCAATCACACTAGTAAAGATGCAGGACATCCCAGATTAGTTATTATTATATATATTTTATTTTAACTGGTGTAACCAATCCTCTTCCTTAGATGAAAATCTGACATCCCGTTAAGTCAGTTGGTGGCTGCTGTGCTTATGAATTCAGGGTTACAACTTGTGAAGTAATCGTTCATCACAGGAGCATCTGAACAGAAATAAAACGGAGAGGATCCATTTCTTTATTTCAGCCTCATTTGTTCTGCATCACACTTCCCTCTCACTGCTTCAGATCTGACGTGCAGCTGTTGAGGATCTGTTGGGGTCGTGTGTGAGACGAATGACCACAAGGTGTCAATGTTGTCGGGAGTGTGTTTCGCCCTGTGCCATTTCGGTCCATTAATGTGAAAAGAGAAGGGCCTGCTGGATGTCGTGCCGAAATAAAAGTCTGTTTATTGGGTTTTCACAAAAATGCAAAGTATAAATAAATTTAAAAAAAAATACGTACAAACTTTTTATAAAAGAACTTAAAGAATGGCAGACCTGCACAGTGCTTAATAGGCAGATACAATCCACACATTTGCATATTTACATAATGCAGCAGCTCTTTCTGGGAAAGAACTCACACAAACAACAACCTCTGATGTGAAAGGAATTATCCTGCAGGCAATCAAGTTTGCTCATCATCCACCCAATGTGAACACGCGGTGTTTGGAGCTCTTTTTCCACTTTCATGTGAAACTTAACCTTTCCCACCTCCCCCGGCCAACTGAAATTTCCTCCTGACTCACGTCCCATTTTACTTCCTCAGATAAAAGAATTAACATGAGAAAGGACAAATGAGCTTCTTTGAACTCACCTGAGGTAGAAACAATAGTTTACGGGCTTCTTTTGACATCTTTCACTTTCAGATTCAAAGCGTTACAGCATAAACTACACACAGATAGCGGTAAGAAAATTCAAGTTGAGAATGATCCTTTTTAAAAAATGAGATTTGGGAAATACTCACTTACAACCTGGGAAATTGATTGGTGGCACCTAATTATATTTAATATCCCAAAGCCTTTGAAAAGAATTAAAACACATATATAGACACATTAAAGTGAGTGATGGAATATTTACAAGGCTGGTTTCTGCTACAAAAAAAACCTTTGACTCTTCCTTGTTGTTTGACAGCCTCATTGTTCAAGTGTTGTTTTTTGTTTTTTTCTTTTTCTTTGTCCTTAAGTGACACTAAAGTTGAATCAACCAACACTCTGATGACATCAGAATTACGATCTCAGGGGTCAGGATATTTCACATCATCAACTCCTGTTTTCTGCAGCTGTTGTAGACCTTCAACAGCATAAAGCACAGATGAGAAATTAAAAATATCTGAAGGAAATGTTAATAAACTGAACATTTTGACTGACACTATATGAATCTTTTGAAGAAGAGATACAGTGATCCCTTATTTTTTCGCAGTTAATGGGGACCGGCGCCCCCCCGCGACAATCAAAATCCGCGATCTAGAGCCGGAGCCCCACCGAGCCTCAATAATGTGTTTAAAATATGTTTAAAAACCCAAAAAAAGTAGTGAGGCACTGCAGCGAAACAAGACAAAGGCTCAACTGTGGTCTTTCTGTTACCTTCACAGCCTCTGGTCTCTGAACCGCAGTAAAACTGCTGGTATTGTGCTATTTTTGGCTTGTAATTAGCGGCTAACACGCTAACAACAACAAAAGAAATAGTCTGGTTTTCTCTGCATGGAACGAGCACTTTATTCTGGCACTGCAGGAACTTGTAACATCACACAGGTTGTATTGTTGGGCTCCTGTCGGTTAACAGAGAATGTAAATCTATACACGCTGGGCTGCTGTTTATGCTCACTTTTCATCTAACCAGCGTTGCCAGGTGGGAAATGTAGGATTATCGTACCAAAGACTCAAAATTATCGCATTTTGAGGGAAATTATCGTACATCTGTCATAACCAAAATAACAAGCCCAATGATGCGTTATAGTCAAATGTAATGACTCTAATGTTAAATAGCGGGCGAAGCTGACCACTCAGCCCATTCAGTCTATCATGCTAGTTGTTCTGAGACAAACATTCGTATCTCCCGCTCAGGAAAGCAAGATTGGCTGGAATCATGTCACATGGGAACAGATGCCTTCAGGATTCATAATTTGAAAGTCAAATCATCGTACATATGGCTTTTTTTTTTTGAATTATTGATTGTACAGAGGGCCAAATTATCATACAAATACGATAATTATCGTACACCTGGCAACGCTGCATCTAACCTCGTTTTCTTCTGCCGTCCCACGACACACACTCCATTACCCATAAGGCCACCTTCTTAAAGGGGCCAGGCTGGCTCACAGCATTTCTTCACTGTGAGAGAACGCGCACAAACTCCTGTGATGTTTCCACGATTTAAAAAGAAAAAATTAAAATTATATTATATATTTCTGAAAAAAATCTGCGAATAACTATAACCGCGGAACTTAAAACGCGAAGTGGCAAGGGATCACTGTAATTATTTGTCTTCAAAATCCAAAACAGGAATAAAATAAAGCACTGAAGTGCTCAGACGCTGCCAGTTCGGTTTGGTATGACCCGCTAACCCATTCACATCGAATTCTTCTGAAACCCACTCATTCACAGCTTAATTCCTTGTTTCGAGAAGGAAAAGAACTTGGATGGCTAGGCTGGCTAATGATTTTACATTTAAGGTAGATATTGATTAACTTATAAGTTGTAGTATTGCCAGGTTCACGTTTCCACAGTTGAAACGATTTAGTGAAAGTTATTGCAATCATACTTTCAAGTTAGAGGCAGGGTAAGAAATTTTTTGATATTTTTCTAATCCAGAACAATTCATGCTTATGGAGGGGCGTGGTTTTTTTTTTTTTTGGGAACATTGGAAGGAGGGAGAAAGAGGCGCTAGCTCTCCTGTGTTTTGTTAATGCTTTATTCAAACATCCACAGAACATGACGTCATCTGGAAATTGCTTACCCTACCTTTAACAGAAAAGAAGACAGAGAAAAGTGTTTTCCCATCTTTTCCTTTTGATCTTTTCTTTTGCTTTTTGTTTGTTCAGTCCTTTGTGATCACTGCGTGGGTCTAAAGCCACATCTGACTCAGAGCTGAAGACAAATTAGCTGTTCTGCGCAGCAGGGACATGATGCACTCAGAAACACCTCAGGACAGCTTTAAGTCATAACCTTGACAAACATTACAATCCCAAATCACACTGATTCTTACATTAACTGTTTGTTTCACTGTAGACAGAAAAAACTAAAATATTTTCAACTTAATTTAATTGTCTAATGTTCAGTATGGAATTTATGCCCTGAATCATACAAATTAAATGCAATCATTTGTAAACCCATTTAAACCCTATATTTTATTGCCATTTTAAATAAGTTATGATCTGAAACATAAAACTTAAAAGATTTGGTGATTTGCAAGATAAAGCCCGGAACACATGTCAAAAGGGGGAAGAAAATTTTCGAATAAGGAAAGAAAAAGAAAGAAATGCCATAAAATAAAATTGACATCGAATGAGATTAAATGGAAACAGATGACTCTAAATTTAGGTGAAAATGCATTCCTTCAAAGCAAGTCTCTTAATTTAAGAAGAGGAAGTGGTTAAAGAAAGACTGTGAGGTCAAATAGTTCAACAACTTTAATCATCTTCAAAAATAAGATTCCTCACTTTAAATTTATTTACAATTTGGGGATTTCACCCACTACAGTATATAATACTATTAAGAGATTCAGAGGAATGTGAAGGACGAAGATGAAAATAGCTCTCAGACAACACAGTATTGAGAATAAGATGGATTCTGTAGCAGAAATCACTGCATGAGCTCAGGAGTTGTTGTTGTGATTTTTGGTGAATTTTTTAAAAATTCATTTTTTGGCAATCTTCAGCACCACATCCTCCAGGCTAAAGAAGAGAAGAACCATCTCACTTGTATTTTGTGGAGAATTTAGTAGCCTACACATGTCTGAAGAGCATTCTCTTTTTTTTTTTTTTGTCTGCATTTACATTCATGGTTGGGGCCATCATCTAGCCAAACCACCTAGTATATGCAATTTAATCTTATAGCAGACTTTTTTTTGTGGGAATGTGAAGGGTGAATATGTCCTTCAGCAGTCCTCTCTGGCAGTAAATTCTAACATCTTTTATTAACATCTTAAATCCTGATTTCGTCAGAGGACTAAAAAAACACCAGTAGTGAAACATTTAACAAACTTAAAAAGATATATAAGAAGCAGAAACTACTAACAAGAAGACTGTATGAACACCTTTTACCAAGCTTTAGACCTGTATATGGAGAATTAATGTAAGCAATATCGATTGATTGTGTTGACAGTAGGGGGGGGGGGGGGGTTGGGGGGGGGTGTAAAGCATAAATGTGTCCGTGCCCATATATACTTACATGTAAGTTACCAAAGTACCAAGGAAACTGTCATCACCATTACCATCACCACTCTCCGGTTCCCCGGGAACCCGGGCAGCCATCGGGGCGCACCATGGGGCGCACCCCTGCATCCAAAAGGCCCACCACCACTGAGGCCCCCCAATGTCCATACAGGGCCCAAGCACGCCCCGGCCGAGGAACCAGACACCCACCGTGACCCCAGGAGGAGCCCTCAGGCAGAGAGATGGGCCGGCCGCCACAACCAGGGAGGAGGCCACCCCGCCACAGCCCCCGACCCAGGGCCCTACCCCAGCCCCAACCACCAGAGACACAGCGCAAACCGGGGCGAGAACCCCAGCAACAACACATGAACCTTGACCCCAGAGTGACGGGGACACCGGCGGCCCACACCCACTAGGAGAGCGAGATAATGCTATATCACTAAGAGAAATGCACATGTGGTTTGATGACAATGACGACAACAACCCATCGTAAAAAACTATGCCCATTCTTATCCTTCCCCCAGGATCATTAAGTTTATATCAGCGGATTCTCAGGCTGAAGGAGATCAAGCTAACTGTGGGCAGTTATGGTGGGAGTAGATTTAAGAAGTCTTTGTTTAAGTTGTGTGTTTATTTTATCCTCCCACAGTCAAGGAGTTACATAATGCTCAGTCACAGATCTTTTAGGGACGATTTATGTTATAGATGTAAAGATCGACTCATTTTGTCCCAAATTTGACTGAGTGTCATTTTGATTTTTTATTGTGGCTGACAGTTTTTCTATTGCAATGAAGTCGATTAACAAATTTTTCCAGAGAGTAATATTAACTGAGTTTTTTTGTTTTCCAATTTACAAGGATTGCTTTTTTGGCAATGATTAAGGCGATAAAGAGAGTTATTATCCAGGGTGGTCATGGAGGAGTCTCCCAGTAAACAGAGGGAAGGTGATACTGGGATGTTACAGTCCAGAAGTTGGGAGAGTTTTGATAATATTGATCCAGAATGTTTTAACTGGTGTACATTTCCACATGGCATGAAAGTAGGAGTCAACTGCATTCTGTGTACAATGTGAGCATATTTTTGTGTCTCTAAAGCCCATTTTAAACATTTTTTCCCCAGTAAAGTGTACTCTGTGGATAATTTTATATTGTATGAGTTGTAGATTTGCATTGAAAAGAATATATTTTTGCAAATTTGGGGCCAGAATTCTTCATTGGGGGTGAGTTCTAAGTCCTGCTCTCATTTAATTGAAGGGACTGAGATTGTACAGTCAATTGTTGAAATTAATTTATACATTTTAGACAAGATTTTTTTGATGACTAGAGATTCTAGTAAATTGTAGGATCAATGGTGGAAGACTGAGGTTAGGTGTTTTATTCATTTTAGCCTGTATGGTAGTTTTAACCTGAAGATATTCTAAATCCTAAGCAATACCTACAAGCCATGTAGCCAAATTTGCTGTGATTCAGACGATGACCTTTTTAGGGAAGGTCTTGCTCAATTCAGTAATACAATGCCAGATAATTATTAATATTTTTGCATACTAAAAGAGTGTGCATCTCTATTCAAATGGTCTGAGTGCCAAACTGATCTGCCTGAAATCCAGACCTGTCATTGATTGTAAGGATTTGACTCACTGGGACAAAAACAATATAAGAAAGGAGGTGAGCAGGCAAAATTTAAAGAAAAGGATGGGAAAGCATTTCTTTTTTTTTTTTTAAGACAACACTGACAAGTTGATGGCTAACACCAACGTGTTGCTCCCATTGGAGAGAAACATTCTCTTGCTTCCTACACAATACTATTAGCTCGATAGATCAGACCCACGTCTCGAAAGAAGTGGGGTCTGAAAACGACCCATGGGGTCCCCCCATCCAAGGGGTGATAAGCTTGATAAGCAACCAACAGTTGCTTATCAAACTGCCTCAGGACTCAGGTGGTTAGAGCTACAACCAATCAGAGCAATGAACAAGGTGACGTATTCAGAGCGACAACAGAAGATGCATCTTCCTTGCAAAAGAATGATTTTAGTGATGTCTTCTGTTCATTTTTCAAAGAAAAAGCTAAAGTCTGAGTGTTTAAATATCGATGCCAAACCCAATTCAAATAGCCTCTGTTCCTCAGCTGCAGACATCTTTGCTATTAGCCAAACTGTCTACAACGTCGCAGCTGTGTCTTCATCGTCTTAAGCCCACCCAAAGAGTCTCTATGAGGGTGATGTGATTAATTTCTCAAATAATTAGAGGGTTTAAATAGTTCACAAATCATGGTAGTCTGTTCTCACTATACAGAGGTCCAAACCATAGATGCAGCAAAACTGTAAAACACTGACTGAAATCTGAAATTGATTCATTTTTTTGTATATACTTTCTTGATCGTTTCCTATAAAGCAAAAGAAACAATCATTACTCAGTGAGGGGTAAATGATTACAGCCTAGATATCCTTTTTCGGTTTGGGTCTGAGATCAAGTCCCAGTATCCAAATTTCTTCACAGTAAACAAGAAAAAAAAAGAGTGCTATCTATTATACATCACTTTTCTGCGATAGCAGAACAGTGATGTATAAAAAGAAAAGCTGACTTGTACTTCATCTGAGTTCAAACATGAGGTGATAATTGAGATAATGTTTGGTTAGGTTCGCCGTTTGAGATCAAACTGGGATTAAGATGTTATATATTTGCAAAAGCAGGGATTATCATAGGATGAAATACAGAGTTAGTTCCAGCAGACATGGAGAGGGACTGTACATTATACTTCCATTCTTGTGTCTCTCAAAACTTGCATGTGGTTTCATTTACTGGCCTCCTTAGGTGATTTCCATGCAGCACATTAGCCTGAAAGGGGGGGTGGGGGTATTTTGAGATATCAGTCTTTAAAATTGGACCTTGACCTGGTAAAGTTATCTTACTGTGGCGCAGAAATCTCTGAGTCATGGCCCAAGATCAACTTCAAAAGTTCAGAAGCATTTTCTGCTAATATACAGAGGGATCTTATTTCAACACAACCTGAATACCAGAAAAGTTGGGACGTTTTCTAAATTTGAATAAAATGAAAACTAAATGACCTTCAAATCATCATGAGCCAAAATGTATTCACACCAGCACATAGATAACAAAACAAAAAAAAAATGTTGAAGCTGGGAAATTTTTACTTTTCTTTGGCACTAGTGGCCTTTGACACTGAAGATAGTAAAAAAAGGGGCAGAGAGAGAACGAGGAAGACATGCAGAAAAGGGTCACATGGGCTGGGAGTCAAACCCACGACCGCTGTGTCCTCTGTATATGGGCTGCCTGCCCAAGCTACTCCACCACTGGGCGGCCAGGAAATTTGACTTTTATCCACTGAATGAGCTCATATAAAATTTGATGCCTGTTACAGGTCTTTAAAAAGTTGGCATGGGGGCAACAAATGGCTGAAAAGGCAGGAAATTTTAAAAAGAGTCAGCTGGGTAGAACATCTAGCAACTAATGAAGTTAACTAATATCAGGTCTGTGACATGATCAGCTGAGATTCTTGTTGGTGATCATGGACGCCGTGCGTGCGATAACACGACCTTCCAGCGTGTTATCAGCCTTCAGTTCAACAGCCAGCATCTCCGATGGTATCGGGGAGTATAAGTGCATATGTTATGGGCAGCTGGCATGTTTTGGAAGGAACTATGAATGCTAAAAAGGTATATAAAAGTTTTAGAGCAACATATGCTCCCCTCCAGATGACGTCTATTTCAGGGAGAGCCTTGTGTTTTTCTGCAGGACAATGAAAACCAGATACTGCAGCTGTTACAGCAGCATGGCTTCATCAGAGAAGAGTCCAGGTGCTGAACTGTCCTGCCTGCAGTCCAGATCTTTCACCTATAGAGAACATTTGGCACCATAAACAAAAAGATGACCACAAACTCTTCAGCAGCTGAAAGGCTGTATCAGGCAAGAATGGGACCAAATTCCAACACCAGAAACTCATCACCTCGATGTCCAGACATCCTCAAACTGTTGTGAAAAGAAAAGATGCTCCACCACGGTAAACATGGCCCTGTCTCAACTATTTTAAGACCTGCAGCAGGCATCAACATTTGAAATGAGCTTATTTTCTATATAAATTTGCACAATTTCACTGTTTAAGCATTTGTTATTGTCTATATTCTGTTGTCAATGAAATATTGGCTTCATTTGATTTGAAAGCCTGTTTTTATTTTGTTCAAATTAAAAAAAAAAAAAAAAACATCCAAATGTTTTCAGAAATTTCTGTTGTAGAAGCAACTGTTTACGCTGTATAATTGTCCAAATTGTCCAAAAGAGTCTGAAAGTGCACTAAACTCAAGATGCCGCTGCCATGGAAGTCATTAAATCCAAGCTACAGAATAGGATAAATCGGGGAAATGTGAGTACTGCAAAGTGGTGTCCACTGGGGGGCAGCAACGATCGAAACCGGTCGCTACCGCTACATTTGGGGCTTTTGTGTGGATTTGAAGCGAAAGTGCTGATTTAGCACGAGGGTACGGACAAAAAGGGGAAGAATATCGACAAGCTGAACCTCACAAGAAATTCCAGGCGATGTTCCCGTCGATTCAGCAATGAAAAGATCAACACTGACTGCAAGGTGATCCAACGGAGATCGTGTTCACTCCTGGAATAATTGGAGGAAGGCATGGCGGAGAGAAAGCCCCGGATGGATGTCAGTTCTGCCCCCTTAAACGTCACGTTCTGTGGTTGTCGGGTTGCATCTATTGGCCTTGTGGACGTGCTACATTCAAAAAAATGGAGGATCACTAAACCCAACTGAAGCTTCCTCGTGGAACATTTAAGAAGCAAAGAAAAGGCTTTAGCTTTTCTTCAGCGATACAAAAATATCACATCACACACCAATGATTATAATTATTATTATAAACATTCAACAGATACTTGCAATACTGGCAAGTATAATATACAAAACAAAACATTCATCAGCAGTGGGACTTTCCTCACAATTCAAAAGCTGCATCTTTGATTTACAAATAACACAGATCCACTTTCAATCATTTAATAAAAGCTTGGATATAAAACCATCTTTTTTTTTCCTTTTAACAGCATTTTACATTATTGTGGGAAATCTATTTAATCCAATCCAACTGCAGCAAAACTGAAAAAGCCCCCCACTAAAATCCCTCAAGGCATCATTTATTCCCAGACATTCAACACTGACCACAGCTTGGATCGGATCATGACAACAGTGTGCTGCTTTAGGGGCCGACTCATCGTTTTTTCGCTGTAACACTTTTACAAATATAAAGACTTTTAATAGCTCAAACAGCCATATAAATAAATGTTGATTAAAGATTTGGGCAACATTACAAAGTTGGAAAAATAATGAAAGGGGGATGTTTCAAAATTCAAGAGCGGGAAACTGCTTTTTTTTTTTTTTTTGCTGCAGCAAACTGCATGTCTGCAACCAAAAAGCATCAAGTCAGAGTGCTGTTCCCCAAAAACACTTTATAACCTTTGATAAATGTGAGAAGGTAGCCCGGGATTTTAACCAACAAACTACACTGCTGTATCTGTTGATCTCTTATCATCATGTTTGTTGACTGAAAGAGATACACCAACATTTTAGGAACTGACTTGTTTGCCGTCAACCACAGAGCTTGATATGAGGATATATGTACTGTTATCTTCTCTGTGGATCCAATAATCTCATCTGACAAAGCCCATCTCGCCCATCTTAGCATAGTTTCTGGAAGTGGATTACTACACCTAGCTCAGGTGACAAAATAAACTTAAAAATGAACTTATTTATATGTTGTAACTTGTACGTTCACTTAGTGCAGAAACAACCATCTTATAAAACAGAAAGATATAAGGAACTACATTTTGGCAAAGTACCACTACCTGGGAACACTTGGTGTGCATACGTGAAAAAATATTGTATTCACACAACTGAAATTGCAGTTTTAAGTTTTGAAACTAAACTGAGCTTTTCACAGTCAGACTAACACAGACAGACAACACAGCTAAAATTCAGTTACTCCCTGGGTGTAAACGTTCAAACTGGACCAGAACTGGAGCTCTATGCATGCTCCACAGTTCCCACCCCAGGCCTTGACTGAAAGTACTAGTAGGAGAAGATACAGAACAATGTTAAAAGCATCCCGGATACATGAAATGTACAGAGCTGTAAGTCCAAAACCAGTGATTTATCTGCCATTTTGGTGCGTCATGGAGCAGATCAACTGGAAAAGCTCAATGCTCACAAGTTTGAAGTGGGTGCTCTCAACACCTGTTGTGGCAAGTGTGACATAGTTAGGCCAGAAAATTAACCCCCCTCCAGCCCAGGTACAATAGATTTGGCTAGATTAAATGTTTATAAGACTGTTGCGCCTCATATTACATTTTTTTTTTTTTCTACATATGGGGAATGCTCAAGTCACAACATTGAAATCAATATATTTAGGGAGTTGTTAGGAAGCTTGTCATGCTACGCTACGCTAAAACAGCCAGCAGAGGTTTTGTCAGACTGGGTTCTTGGATGTACAGAGAAGAAAGCACTATTTACCCTCCTATCAAACGCTGGAGTTGACAGTATATAAGCTAATTCCTGAAATGCTGGCATATTCCCTTAACGTGTCAACATGGCAGACGGCAATATGCTGCAGAACAGAGACAACCGTGGAAAAAAAGATGCTCATCTTAGAATGTTAACTGTACACAACGAGTACCCAGATTAACTATCTACAGCAGGTACGATCTCACATCCTCCTCAATAAAGTGTCATCATGGGAAGCACTTTCACGTACTTGGAAAAATGTAACACAAATACAACCGATTATGTACAAATCACTCATCATTAGTGCTTAGACACAAAGTTAGTTGTCACTGCAGCACTTGTACCAGGTGAGAGCTTCGCTCAGTCCAAAGGTAAATCAAAATGCTTTCAGTTACTTTTGCACCTTCAGCGACGGAAACGAGTGGTCATATAAACTGAGTTTCTCCCCCCCAATTAATTACAGCACTTCCACCCAATAATGTTACTAGTAATTTCATCAATGTGACATTTCTAATAAGCCTTTAATTGATAAGAAATCACATACAGCTGCATTTGCCTGCTTCTATGTGATTTCACGTTTAGTTTCTGTAGCAGCTCACCACCACAGCATCATGTGCAAAGGTTTGGGGTTTTAATCATGGATTTCCCTTTAAAATTAATGTATCATTTGTTCAGCAAGCACTTTTTGTGCTCCAGATGCTGCATGTTTGCATTAAAGACTCAAAGGAATGGCAACGCTGCGATTCCAGCAGTGAACTACTGAGTAACCAAAGAAGAAGTGGTGCCAAGCTGAAGTAAGTGAACGCATTTTGACCCACTTCTGACTCATCACAACCCACATAATCACACCAAGAGAAGACCCATCGGCCTTGGAAGATAAATGCAGTTAAAAAATATAGCCATAGTTTCCAAAACTGGAAGAAGTATGAAACAGGGTGGATCCACAGGTAAGTAGAAAAGTTGGGCCCTTTATGTGAAAACAGAGACAGGGCACGGTTTCACAAAAAAAAATCAACCTTTGTTATTTAGCAAACAACAGATCAACACTGGATGTCAAGTACCCATTAGCAGTGCGTAGAAGACACTCTGGTGACTCTCTGGCCCATCATCTCTGCAGGGAACAGATCCTGACAAAGCAGCAGAATGAAACTTTGGTGACCGTGGGACCAGAACTACTTTACTCTTAAATGTGGGCACAGTTCTTGAAATATATACTGCATATACATAATGTGAACTTTGGAATTGAAGTGTAGCCATTCTGACTTTGTTGAAAAAGCTCCAGAAAAATCTGTGTAACTTAACTGTGATTTGAATTCCTCTGACAGGCATTATGCTTCTTCACAGGTGGGATTTAAATATTGAACTTAACACTGGTAAATTCTTTTCAAATTAAGCGATTACTGTTAGTTGGCAATGCAACTAAACGGAAATGACAAACAGCAGCCATTACCGAAAGTTCCTATTTGAAATTGTGCGTGTACAAATGCGCATTCATTTACTACTGAACAAATTCTTGAACATGTTGAGAAACCAGGCCAATCTCATTATTCTTAAACACATACCAAGGTAGAAGGGAAAACACTCCTCTTTTACGTTCCTATTTAGTAAAAGGGGACAATTATTAATAAATATAAAAATAATAACAGATATGTACACATAAGAACTATAATAATACTTTCAACATTTCTCCAAAATGCCATAGAAATTATTAAACTATTTTTTATATTTTTTGCTGAAAAAGTCTCTGTAGCTCAAACCTCAATGGTCAGTTAGATAACAAACATTACTTAAGAATGATAAATTATTATACAAAAAAAAAAAAAAAAAAAAAAGCAATCCAAAACCAAAGTAATAAATCCATTTTGGATGCTAGTCCAGGAGTTTGTGTTTCTCACGTCATCAAAACCGGAACAAAGAAAAACACAAAACAATCTTAATAATGTCAGACTTCATCCAGTAATGAAATGCAATGCATTGATGTGGCATTGTTGATAACAAAATACTCTTCTTCCCTTGTGTGAGCAGGTCTTTTGCGTGGCACCGCTATAGACGGATGTGGTGTCAGTGAAGGAGGAAGCAAGAGGAACGGAGGGCAGTAAGTGCACTTGAACACAGGCATGCTGGGATAGACGGGGAGTACGGGGGAGACATTAAATAAGAGAGATGGTCAAAGCTGTTTGGTACACAAAGAAACAAAGAAAGACGCCAAAACAAGGGAGATGGCTGGATAAATCCTTGCCAAACCTGCTGTTATCTCTCACCCTCTCTGGCCAGGTGAAAAAGGCCAAAAGAGGAGTGAGCCAGAGAAAAGAGTGGAGGGGCGATGTGGTGGTGCAGCTCAAGTCCTACAGTAGTTGTGTCAGTAGGTCCTTTAACCATCAATCTCTCGGAAATAATCACAAACGTTTCTACTTTCCAGACACACTGGTTGTTCCCCAAAATTCCACAGTGGAGGTGTTATCAACAATGCCTGGTACATTTGATGCAAATTCCCTTTCAGAGGACAGTTTTTGTTTACGTTTTTTTTTTTTTTTCTCCAAAATTTTGTTCTGCGAAGACTGGGACCGCAGCGTAACAGAGCAGCTCTCCAACAAAAGGATCCATAATCAGAGACGAGGAGCTGAAGTAACTGCCAGGCAACTGTGGGCAAGGCCCCGGTGTCACGCTGGGTGAACTGAGCTCTCATTGGATTAACAGGGCAGACATCGGTGAGATGAAGCAGCCTGATTGGTGCTGTCACTGGAAGAGTGGTGAGGTCAAAGGTCACAAACGGTGGTGGCCTGCGCAGCTGCCCGACATTCTGTCCACGAAACAGGTTCCTGTCAGTGGTGAAACTTGGCCTGCGGAGACAAAACACAGACTTAATAACTGGTTTTCATTTGTTACCTGCAAAACAATAGCTTTATGACATGCTGTTAAAAAAAAAAAGAGCTTAGCAGCAACCATTTACTTATTTTTTTAACTCTTTTTTAGTGTGCAGCAGTTAGGTTAAATGATAAATGAGCTCATGTGAACCTGTCAACATTATACCAACCTGTCTTATAGCTTTATAAAGTGTACCTACATAAATCTTATCGCTGTCGACTAACTGCGTCCCACATTATGAAGGCCCTGGAAAGACTTTCACAGGCCATTATACATAAACGAACAAGTCCCTTTCAGGGAGGTTTGTTTCCACTGAGGTTTGTTTTATTGTAGTGGGGTCGGAGCTGAAGATGCCAACATCTTCCCGCTCTCCACTAGACAAACAGGCAGCACTGTGAAGACCTTTTTTTTTCTCAAGTGCTTTTAACAAAATTCAGTGTGAACTACTGCATAAGAAATGGTGGTACACAAGTGGATGCCTCTACAGCCACTTGGATCACCTCATCTTGATGATGAGGGACAAAATAAAATAAGGTAAAATAAAGAGAACAAAGAAATTATTCTGGATTATAGGAGGACCAGTAATAAAATGAAGACCATTTCCATTCTGGGAGAAGAAATGCAGGTGATGGTCATATGATATAGGTTTAGATGCCTCTAGCCACAAAAGTGCAAACCAGGAAGAGAACTGATGCAACTAGGTCACTGCTTTCAAACGCTTTCAGTTTTGTTCATCCACATTTAACCGCAACTGTAGCATTTACAAACAGAAATGGGGTCTGCAGGAGACCAAGTATTTTCTGTTTTATGGGGTTGAATTGCAGGGGTAATGTGGACAGCTTACCTGTAACAATGATTTTGCATCTTGAAATGAAAAGCCCACAAGTGTGGACGTTGCCCAAGTCTAAGGGCGGTTAGTATATTTGATCAGCAGTTGTCTTATGCAGCAACTGTGTTTGAGCCAATGACTCAAAGCAATGATCAAACTGCTAAAGAAAGCGGGCTTTGTGCTGGGGACCATTCTGGAGCTGACTGTAAAAATAAAAATGTTGCAAAACATAATGCACAACTCTTCACACCCTCTTCTCAACGCAGTGACAAAACAATGGAGTGCCTAAAGTCAGAGACGTCTACAGGAAAGATGATTTCAACCAACAACTATAAGCTTCTACAATGACACGGTAATACAATTCTGACTGACTGCAGTATAATTTCCCTTCAGAGATATCATTGAATTTCACAAAATGTTTGCTAATATGCACTATGCATAAATGAGAACAACCAAGGTCAGTGGGAATGCAGGATTAGTTTAAATCAATGGACTTCCTAGCAGGTCTCTTTCTAACACCCACCTGTACAGGGGACTCGGGCCCAGAACTAAGCATTCCCCCGCTGTCGTTACTTTTCCCAAAGAGGCTGTCTAAACTGCTTGGTCTGCTCAGTTTGCTGGACTTCCCTTTGTAAGAGCTGGGACTCCTTCTCTTCCTCCCCTCTGCTCCTCCCCCATAAGCTAAGGGTCCTGTGGGGGGTGCCATAGGTTTATGAGGGGCTGAGGACAGGTTCCGGTGTGAGTAGGGTATGCTGCTGGTGCTAAGTTCACGACTAAAAGAAAAAAAAAAAAAAACAAGAAGAGGAGGTAAATTGCTTGTAAGATGTATTGTAAAACACAGTCCAATCTTTACATTGAAGAAAATGTCATTCGTTACAGAAAGTCCTACAATGCTGCAGAGTCTTAATAAAGGCATCAAAGCACTGACCTGCTTTACTTGAATAATTTTTAAGAAAGACAGGTTTGATACTATGAAGATGATACAATGGCTCCTCTAGTTTAACCTCAGACCCTCACTAATAGAAACCTGCATCTAGACTCATCAAAGTTTCCATTAATACCTGAAAGCTTAAGAGCCAGTGACTCACCTGTTCTGTGACTTGTGGCTGTGAGGCCCATCAGGTCTTGATAGCCAGTCATCTGAGCTGCTCAAAATCCCACCATCCCCGCGTCCATGTCGCTTTTTCTTGTTTGGGGAGGCAGCCGTCACTCCCGAGCTTTGTAATGTTGGATGAAAGCTGCTGCAGTTCCTCTTGTAATTGTCCACAGGCTGAAACAAGGAAGAAGATGAAAAGGAAGAGTGGGAAGAGTTTTTTTTCTTCTTGGCTCCCACGGCAGGGTCCTCCGTGTCTTTGGATGGGCGACTGGTTTTATGCGTGCTGTTGCGGGCTTTTCCAAGGCTAAAAACCTGGGCGTGGGGTTGTGGCGAGTCTCTGATGTTGAACATCCCGGCAGTGGGTGCAGACTGAGGAAATGTGGCCGTGTAGGAGAGAGAGTTTGAGGGGGAGGGGAGGAGAGGAGAGGTGAGGGAGGTGGGAGAAGGAGTCTGTTGGGTTGTCACTGAGGAGGTACCAGATGGGGAAAGGGATGGCAGGCTCTCCGCAGCCAGAGGCACCTTCCTGAAAAACAAGAGATGCCAGATATTTTCCTTAAAAAAATATTTTCTTTAATAACAGGGTTTGAATTATTTTCCGAGTCAAGTTTCATCAGCCTCTTAAAACAATCAGCTCCTGGTGCTGTTGCTATTATTATTTTTCAACTTTTTTTGTGATCCTGTAATCAAAACACCACAGTGTCTGATATTTTCTTTTCTGTTGCTCTCTGCTGCTCCTGAATTTGAATCGACAGCTTTTCATTACATTTTCAGCTCACACTAAAAAACTGAGGTGTCTGACCATTAAATGCAATTATCGATTCCCCAATCATGCACATTGGTGTGCACATCATGTCTCCTCATACAACACTACATGCCAGTTTGCCCTTAATATTTACCACTTCTTTAGAGTGATTCCAAACAGAATCTCTCCTGGGTTTACATTACTACAGCTGTTTGATGGACTATTTCCAAGCGTGTTGTGTGTGATTCGACGCTTTGAAGTTAAGCAAGCTCTAATCAAAGAAAACTTGTATGTTTATGTGCACTCGCCTCCACATCTGTGCGTTGAGGTGTTTCTCCACCATGCTCTGGAGCGCCAGTCTCATCCTGTCCCATCGCCTGTCGAATACGTAGTAGCCCCGTCCCATGAGTCTGCTGCTGAACACGCAAAACTGTAGGGGGAGACAAGCAGTGACTGAGTATGTACTGGAGAACAGGATGACACCAGGATACATAAAAGCATATAAATAAAAGACAGACACATGAAAATAATGGAGAAAAGTTTTTGCAGCATTCATCAAATGACATCATACAGTGATCCGTTATTTTATATTCGCCACCCGCAAAAATCAAAAATCCGCAAACTGGAGGCGGAGCCCCCCAAGCCTAAATAATGTGTTTAAGATATGTTTTAAAACCGCAAAAGAGTAGCGAGACACTGCAGCGAAATGAGACAAAGGCTCAACTGTGGTCTTTCTGTTACCTTCACAGCCTCCGGTCTCTGAACCGTAGTAAAGAAACCACTGGTATTGTGCTATTTTTGGCTCATAATTAGCAGCTAACATGCTAACAACAACAAAACAAAAAGTCCAGTTTTCTCTGCATGGAACGAGCACTTTATTCTGGCACTGCAGGAACTTGTAACATCACACAGGTTGTATTGTTCGGCTCCTGTCGGTTAACAGAGAATATAAATCTATACACGCTGGGCTGCTGTTAATGCTCACTCCACTTTTCATCTAACCCCGTTTTCGTTCTGCCGTCCCACGACACACATACACCATTACCCATAAGGCCACACTATTACCCATAAGGCCACCTTCTTAAAGGGGCCAGGCCTGCTCACATTTCTTCGCTGTGAGAGAATGTGCACAACATCCTGTGATGCTTGGCCAATCAGCTCACAGATTCAAGAGTGCTGAGTTGTCAGCGTTTCTCGTGTTGCTTACAGGAGGCTGTGAGTCATCATGTGACGTTTTGCTGGCAGCTGTGGCCTTTCGTCTGCTGTGGGATGGATTTTCGTGGAAATTCTGTGATTTTTTTCTTGATATTTTAATATATTTTTCAGCGAATAACTAAAACCATGGAACTTAAAGCGCAAATTGGCAACGGATCACTGTATTTCATAATGGGGTCTCCTTCGACTTAACTAGTCAAATTACAGTCTAGGCCTGTAGGTAAATATCATACAAGCACCATCAATTAAAGTGATTCTGAATAAAACCCCGTAAAACATTTCCTTGAATGTTTGGGGTTGCGAGGCATGAACAGAGTTGCAAAGAAACAGTTTAAAGGTAAGAATCAGGAAATGGTTATAAAACAACATAGCAACAACTGAATCTACCATGGAACACTGTCAAAACCACCATCTATAACTGGAGAACATTATTGGCAGGTACTGGTCACTCTATGCATGTGGCCGTCATCACCTGTATTCTGTGGAAGTCTAGGCAACATTTCGCAAGCTCTTTCTTACAAAAAGCAATATGAGGCCTGTCTGAAATACGCCCAAAAGTTCAGTCAGTCACCCTAAACCTCATGAGGAAAATATGTTTGGGTCTGACGGGACACAAAGATTGAACTTTTTGACCTTAATCAACTTAAAAAGGTATGTTTGGCACAAAGCCGATACAGGGCAACAGTGAAGCATGGTGGGGGTGGTATTATGCTTGGTGGCTCCCAGTGTCGTCGTATTGTGGCACAAAACCTTCTGTCCTTGGTCAAAAAGTTAAAAACAAGGTGGAATTTCACCTTTCAACATGACAGTGATGCAAAGCACACATCAAATATCAACCAAGACATGGCTTCAGAAAGTCCTGGAATGGCCCAGTCAGAGCCCAAACTCCAAAGTCTAGATGTGTAAAGTTAACAAGGACTAATTCACAAAGACTTGACGCTGTTATAAAAGCAAAAGGTACTCCCACAAAATATTAGTCGGAGGGATTTTCAGATTTATGGAATCTGAAGTTGATTTTCTTTAAAAAAAAAAAAAATAATAATCCTATTAAAAAAAAAACTTTGTCCTCTGGATTTCTGTTTGTTAGAATATTGAAGTGAAAATAATCAAATCTGGCATTTCTGTTGTTGAAAAATCTGTAAATTTGATTTTAAAAAGTGTATACTTTTTATACACCTCCTGGGAGTAGCACCTCCTCCCAGCATCCCAGCAGGAGGTGCTGCTGAGAGCAGAGGACTGGAAGTGTGCACAGCAACAACAAAAAAAAAAAAAGACACTGTAGAAATCTATTCTACATTTACTGTACCAAGATGGTTTGTCCCATGGAGATGCAATGTTTTAGAGAAGTTTTGAGAAAGAACGTCATACAAATTGGCCATTTTGGCACATTTAGTTACAAAAACTATAAAACTTAAATGATGCCATTGTCACAAAATGTATTAATTTCCTTTTACGTCTAACCGTTTCTGGTTTGTCTGTATCAACTGACCTCTTCAGTATGTGTACTATGTGGAACAGATGCTGAGATGGTACAAAGCAGCATCTCAGGAACCCCTTGACTGACTTGGATGAG
Source organism: Hirundichthys speculiger (assembly GCA_018398805.1). NCBI lineage: Eukaryota > Metazoa > Chordata > Actinopteri > Beloniformes > Exocoetidae > Hirundichthys > Hirundichthys speculiger. Next base: position 4,623,397 of record JAGFBZ010000258.1, read on the forward strand.
TGACACCTAATGGAATTCTTTACAGCCAGAGCTGACGCGCTGTTCACAAATCTACATCACTTTAGAAACTGTCCAATCAGAGCAACATAAATATTGTACGTTTCCAAGATGCCTGCTGTTAAAATAAACACCTCGAGAGCACCAAACTAGTTTTGTTTGAGACAGCCTGCTACTGTGGTGTGATGCGTGTGCTCTGAATGACTAAAATTGCTTGTTTGACCTATTGGCATCTGCCCTGGACCTGGGGACATTCAGCAGCGGGTCAAATAAACAGCATCACTTGTGTAGATTTGTCAACTTTCCATTTCACTTTGCACAGAGACAGACTAGCTGTTATATTGTTGCTGAACCAACTGTCTCAAATCCTCTAACTTAATAATTTAAGTTATCAAACGTGGACATAAAAGATCTTCTCATTTAGAAAAAGGGCCAAATTTATTTTTCAAAAGCTTTAAAGTCTACCACTGAACTGTACTGATTCAAAAATCAAACTTGCACGCTAACTTTTTTTTTTTCCTACTGAAAATGGGCGAGAACTACACCTGAGGCTAAGAGCCAACAAAAATCATTCACATTAAATGGTGTATAAAAGCAAAAGCTGAAGACCCGGAAATAAGTGTGCATTGAATGACCCAAGGGCATGACTCTTAAAATATCTAAACATCTATGAGTGTTGGTGTTCTAATTATTTACCCCTAATGGCTGTGGGTGATGACTGGAAGTAGTTCAAGGCAGGTCTGTCAGTGTCGTCAGGAGTCTCTGCGTCTCCCTCATCACTGGAGAGTCGACTGCTGTCTCCCATCGCTGTCGTCCAGTTGTGGGGAGAAGGCTGTGAATTAGGGGCGAGGGCAGGAGGCGCTGCTGGGAGCAGAGGGCTGGAAGTGGAAGCGGACGAGGAGCTGCCTAAAACCCTGGAGTGGATACATCAGAGAGACAGAGACATGAATAAAATCAAGATAAAAGGTGGGTCAGACATTACAGACGTGAAAACTTGCATGATAAAAGAAACGAGGGAAGACAGAAGAGGAAGGAAAGACAGAATGAAGCAAGGAAGGAAAACTAAAGCTCTCCATAAATACATCCTCTAATGCCTCTTGACTTAATGAACCCTCCAAACGTTTACTACGGTAGCTCAACTCCAAATAACCTCATTTTTCAAAGACAGGATCATCTTCCAAACAGAAATGGCAAATTAATTTATTAAAAAACTATACCGACGGTAGACTTGTATTACTGTCTGCCCCCTTCCAAGAGTCTGGTGTTTACAGCATCCTCTGGTGGAAAAATATGGAGAAACAAGGCGATCTGACTGAAGCAAAGTGCTGAAAACTGGCAGGAACGTGTGAATCATTCCAACGTGCTAAAGTGAATGCCTTACTGATTATACAGTGTGCTTTAAAAAAAACAAAACAAAAAAAAAAAAAAAAAAAAAAAAAAGAGTAAACATAACAAAATATAATTGTTTTTCTCCAGCTTTGGTCATTTTTGCAGTGAATTCATACTCTCCATGTGCTTGCAACATTGCCCCCACCTTGGTATGTGTGCGTTTGCGAGCCGGAGCTTCAGTGTGGATAAGGGTCGTCCGTTGGGGCAGTGAGACTTGCTGGGACTCGTGGTCTCTTGTGATGCGGTACCCTGGCTGCTGGCTTCCTTCCCCCCCTGCGCTCCATCCTTCTCTTTCTCCTTCGCCTTCAAAGCTTCCCTCTCTTTTGCCTGTTCCTTGTGTTCCGCCAGGAGGATGTCAAAATGTTTCTTTCGTCCAGGGACGGCTCGGCGCTGGGTTAAAGAGTGAGTCTGCGGCGGGAAAAGGAAAGTTTAATAGTAGTTTGAGAAAGATCTGTTTTCGGGAGTTCAACGGGAGTTTGAGAGGGGGGCTCTCTGGTTTCGTGATGCTTTCCATCACCACTGCACAAAGCTGCTGCTCACATCACACCATCATGGGTAAATATTACCAGCGCCTGGCGAGCTTCTAAACCCTGCCAGGAGGTAGCTGGCCAACAAACATTTGGTTTACCAATAGTTATTTATAAAATGTGTGAGAGGGGCTTTTGAATCACCACTTTAAAAAGTTAATATGGCTTCTGGGGGAAAATGTTCTTTTCCAGTTTTCACTGAAATGTGATACTAAAAGACTTTTGAAAGTGTCAGGCCAGGTTTGTACATCATAATCCTGACTATCCTGACTGCTGAATAAGAATTTGACAGGCTGCCAATTTCAAGATGAAGTAAAAGCTTGCGTAAAACCAGTGCTTTTATTCATGTTCAGCAAATTCAGCAAACTTAAGGACAATACCTGTGATGAGTTGCATGAAGGAATTCTTTTTTATATACTGAGTACAATCTGCAAAAATGGTAAAACCAAAAAGCAGAGTTAATGAATGGTTGGCTTTTTACAGGAAATCAATAATGCATGCAGCTTTGAGTCAAAAATACGCCACAAAATTCAACCTTTTAGCAGAATATACAGTACATATTGGACTAAAGATGATCGTGTGCAGATCTACATCCTCCTGATGTGATTTAATGAACCTACAGGAGAGCTGCATCCTGCATGTTTTGAGCGACTGTGGAAGGATGGAAGGAGGATGAAAAGGATGTCAAGGGATTAAAAATTTTAATCATGCTTAATTGCACGAGTGTGTAGATTAATCAGGCAGTTGATGAGAGAGGTGCCGCAGGACACAACCTGGCTGCAGCTGAGAAAATGCATCAGATTACACATATTCCACCACTGACTGTCTAAAATGGCCCAGGTTCCTGTTATTATAATTGCTACCTAAATGCTGCACGCTCCGATCAGAATCTCAGATGTGGAAATCAAGACTGAACTGATGAGTTACAATGTTGCTTCCCTGTTCTTCCTCATCACTGCAAAGTTGCTCCTGACTCGAGTACATGCAGATAAACAACTCCTCGCCAGGCTACAGTAAATACACTACAGTTGGGCGCCACATGTTCAGGAGTGATTACACTACTTGTAACTGAAACACAACTGCTGATTATCTGGAGGCTCGTGCAGTTGTTTTTCACCACCGTCTACCACAGATTACCAGGACTAATGCAGTCTGCTAGATTTTAAATTAGTTTTCATTAAATATCATCAGCTGGAACCGCTTCGGTGCAACTGCACTCGCATATTAAAAGAGTGAAATGCTTATTTTCTTTTCCTTGCCTCTTTTTCACATCAGTCAGATTGACATGGACTGTGGATCAGAAATTTGTTTTGTACATTCACCTGCATTAACTGTAAATGAGTTGGGCTGCTTCTCAGAATTACAAAATAACTCAAAATTACAGATTTAAAGTTATTGCTTTTTTCCTTACCTCCTTTTTTGCGTTCATAAAGCCCAAACCTCAAACAAAAGTGGCAGTGTTCAAGCAGAAAACACTGCCACATAAACAGCTCTTTTGCAGTCCAGACTTTGTTCCATAACTTAATATCACCATGACCATGACCATGTGAAAACACATTTACATAAGTCTTGACTACAGGCCTGTTTTTTCAAACTGTAAAAGAATTAATTTCATGCACTCAATTAAAAAAAAAAAAAAAAAAAAAAAAAAAATTCGATCTACTATTAAAAGTTTAAAGCCAAGTGAGTGGTGCTCCAAAGTTAAATTATGAACTTGTAAATCAGCCTTGTATGAGCCATTTAGGTGAGTGGGACGCAGCTACTGCACAGCAGCATAACAGTATTTGATATCAAGATTTTAGTCCTTTCTTAGTAATCCACACCGAGTTGTGCACGATGTCTACTTAAGAGCACTCAGAGCAATCAAATATGATTTATCTTTGTGAAATTGTTGCTACAGACAAAATCATCACCACTATAAAACTGCATGTTCCCTGGTACAAAAAGAACATCGTGATTACTTCTGCATGGGTCAACTCCTTCGCATAGTTGCTATTTGTAAGAATTACATATACCACACTTAAAAAAACAACAACATACATTTTGGTGCATATCTATTTGATGCATATCTGCTGTATTCACAAAAGAGGCACTGAAAATACAGTGCTAATAAGTGAGGATGGTCCAGTAAACCTTGTAATACCACTTTGTTCCACTAGACGTGATATAAAGGACTGTAGCGTTTCGTCAACCTTCATGCATTCCAATGAGGAAGAGGAGGTTGTGGTGGCTGAGGGCATCTTCTACTGGTTTCAATCATGCAGAGAGTAGTCATCAGTCATCAATTGCCACTTGATTGTTATGTCTAAATAAGTTAAAGGCACTCAAAGATGCACAATGACACGTGGATGAGTCATCTCTGACTGCTAATGGATCTCTTAGCGTGCAAGATATCTGGAACACGAAGAATCCCTGTTCCAGCTACAGTGAATGAGAGATCAAGGAAAGGTCTGACGTCATTGTGAGGATGAAGAAGCTATAAATTTTTCTCCCCTCAGTTCATTTTCAAAACAACTTTTGTTTTGTGCATGGTTACACCTCATTTGTGTGTTTTATTGAAAAAATGCGATATGTAGACCGGTTGGGTGACCTCTGCCAAATCATGTGGTGTGTAACGCAAGTTTGAATTAGGGCTGGGCAAGTTAATGCGTTATTATCGCATTAACTTGTTAATTTATTAACGCCAACATTTATTTTATATAAGTTGCTCACATGTTTTTGTTTTGAAAAGTCTGTTTCTGGCTGCTGCGGAACCGGAAGAAAATTTGCGGTGCGGAAAAACATGCAGAAAAGCTAAAACAGACTTGGAGAGCGGTAAAGTTACGGAACTTTAACATGGACATTTTCATTTTAAAGTTCTCCCAGACGGCTGATTCGATAGAAACAAGGTTATTTGTAACCACTGCTAAGTTTAACTCCCCGTTAAAATTTCTGCTGTTAGCTCAGAAATTGCCTGTTTTAATGTTATGATTGTTGCTCAGGATTTTGTTGGTAGACTTTTTTTTGATATATATAAAACAGGATGACATTAATTCCCTGGCAGTGGCAATAAGCTTTATTTTATTTCACATTTTTTAAGATGAGATTTACATTAAATATGTGTTACTGACAAGTGCTGATGTTAAAAGTGTTTGAACAACAAATGTTATGGCACTTAAGTTCATATGGCAGAAGAACACTTAATTAAACACTTAAAACACTTTGATTTTGCATTTATAATGCGATTAATCGTGATTAATCAGGGAAATCGTGTGATTAATCACAATTAAAAAATTGTAATCGTTGCCCAGCACTAGTTATAATGCAAGTTATTGTAAAGTGGAATTGTGTCTGGCAACAGGGGTAACACATGAACTTTCTTGTCATCTGCTTCTCTATTTGTTCTGGAGTGGTACACTCACATAATGTGCCTTTAAAGTTTTCTTCAGTCCCTAAAAAAGACCAATCTGTGACAAGTAGAAATTACTTTCTACTAAAGAGACAACTGGTAAATGCCGGCACTAAAGTGAACATCCAAAGCAGACAATCAAATGAAAACCTGCATCCATCTCTGAATTATTGCTTTTGTTTGAAATTATTTAGACTCTCTAGCAATAGATATTATGCTACATGATATGATTATTATTTTGGAGAACCAATCCAACACCCTCATCTAAACCTCTAAGAACTACATCAACACACTAATTTGACGGATCTTTAATTACTTAATAACCAGTCTGTTACAAAAGCTCAGTAAAGCTTGGAGGAGGTAATTAAGAGGCAGCAACAGAGTAATACAGCTAAAAGATGTTGTAGCCTTATCCAACATCTATAATTACCTCATCAAGTGAAGTGTAGGCCTTATAATGCTTCAGCACTGCTACCCAGCACTGACAAATTGTAAGCACAGACAAATCAGAGAGGCAATCAGAGAGGGAGATAGGATCATAGCTGATGCTGAAGTCTCCCAGTAGTGATATCATTACTCCCACAAACAAACAAAGCTACTTTCCCAGTCAGGCGGCTGGAAATGGGATGGTAGGAGTAAGGATCACAGACGATTACTGTACCCACAAAATTTACACAGAGGCTGAGGCATATGCATATGCATATGCGTGTGTGTGTGTGTGCACTTGTGTTACCTTGCAGGTGAGAGAGCGCGTACAGGATCGTTTAGTCTCAGGGTCCTGCACTCCACAGTGCTTGTTCGGATCAAACACTCTCCCTGTAAAACACACGCAAAAGAACATTAGACTGAGAAAGACATTATTCTGCAATTTCCTCTTTCCTTCCTTGCTTCAAATATCAAATCTCATTTAGTGGGAATAGGAGAGCTGTGATAGCATGAGTGAATATCTGCCGCTTAATACAGCAATTCACTCCTTCATTCCCACGGACGACATCGTATATTCTTTCGATGATTCAGTTGTCGTCGTAGGCCAGTAAAATATTACTACTCTGTGTGAGATGATTGGCAATGTTTCCAGATTCAAATTAACTGGCTCTCTGTGCTGTGTCTAACCAGTTTTGACAGGACAAACAGGCAGCTGGATGAGAGTCAGTGGTGATTGACAGCCCAGTAAATTTGTTCGTGACTTAATGAAAAGAGTCCGGAGGAAACATTCACTTATTAAGGAAATGTCATTCTAAACTTTTGAGGTAGCATCATAGTGATGCTGACCCTTTGTTCTTTATGAGATGAAACAACACATCTATGAAAAGCAGCAATGAGGACAAAAAAATGCACAGATCATGAGGATAAGTTATAAATCTGCATTTTGAGTATAAGCATTATTTAACTCAGGGATGTATTTATCCAGTCCTCAGCGTTTCCACTAGGATCCAGAAACCCTACACTAGCTGACCAATTCAGCACCCAACAGGAAATAGGCAGAATTAAAGTTAAGCCAATGCTGGTACGGCATTTAGCAGCTAAAACGCCACATGACCTGGCCAGATGTCATAGGAGACCAAAGCAGAAGGAAAAGGCCAGGGGATGTTGGACTTACAGAAGTCAGGTAGAAAAGAGCAGATTGTAACATCAACACTGAATTTAACCGGTGTGCACTGTGATAGACAGCAAAGACAAAAGTGAGTTTGGGAGTCGCTCTGCCAAAACTCAACAGGCAGAAAACTTGCAAGTTTAAAACTTTTTCTATTCATAACAAGAAACAAACAAATAAAAGTTTTTAAATAATTTAAATGGAAGGGCTGTCAACTCACCAGGTGCTTCACCGTCACTTTTTTGCATGAATTTATAAATTCAAAATTTCTGTTTCACTGGTGTGAAAAACCAATGTGCATCTCTTTGGGACAATATGGTTCTACAGGACGTCAAGGCCCGTCCCCACTCATGAACAGTCCTGTCTGTGGCTCTGGTCAACAAAGTGGGTCTATATGCCACCATGTGGTCAGATGTGGCATTGTTACATACAGTGTCTTTAATAGGAAGTGCACACTGGCTTGTTTCTGTTTGGACTGAATAAACTCGGTATTGTGAGCTCAGACAACAGTGGAGGCGTAAGCTATGATATGAATAACTTAAATAAACCTCCCAACAGGGAGGGGGAAGAAAAGGTTTTCTCTATACTTGAGAAAAGGAAAAGAAAAAAAGAGTTAAGTCCACAGGATTTTTTATTTTAAACTGTTTGTTATGATTCTTCTTTTCTCAGTGGGAATTGGCCATCTCTAATCTCTGGGGTCAAATTACATGATCTTATGATTAAATGTTTTAATGTCAGACCTGATTCATAGCAGCCAAGTATCAATGTCAAGTATCTTCAGTTTTTTGTTTTTTCCCCTTCATCAGGGAAGGACTACCTCAAGTCATTGTAGTTAAAAAAAAAAAAAAACCTTTTGGCAAAATGTTCTAGTACTGTGCACTTCTTCCAAGATGGAAGTGTGCTGAAGCTATGATGTTCTCTCAAATGTCATTAAGTAAAGAAGTTCTTGTTGGTACTTTTAATTAGTTAAGTCCACTAGTTTCATTAGTGTTTGTTTAAAAAAAAAAAAAAAGTAATATCCGGAGTTAGTTTAATAGTGGAGATCAACTTGTAAATGTCAAATCATATTGGAGTCATAAAGACATTTTGTACTGCAACCTTCTAACCACTGACAAACAGCCCACAAACTCAACAAACGTTTATTACTGCACACAAACTAGGAGCCAAAACCATATCGTCCGCTTACCAGGTTATCTGAAACAGATGAGGGAGGTAAGAGAACCCTAATCTTGTGCTCGCCTTCCCAATGATCTCTGCGTTAGCTGTTTTAACACTCCAGATTAAATTTATAAAGCAAGTCCAACAAACACAGACCGAGACATAAACTCACATTAAGAGAGAATTTCGAACTACACATTTTTGCATTTTTGTAACTACACATCGGGTCAACGTGGACCACGAGAAATGTGATTGATCGACGTGGTAGAGTTGTTTTGCTACATCTTTAATAACTTTACTTTATTGGTACCGTCAATCAAAAACAACAAGAACAACAAAATAACAAACAGGCATCACCCAAATCATCACAGCAATACAGCCATTCGTATGTCCCACTGCTACTTCTTAGTCAAGTCAGGTAGAACCATAGTTTGCTGCAAAGTCTGTATGACTGAATAGTAAATCAGTGTCGGTTCATGTAAGATAGACTTTATTGGCTCCATTGCTTAGTTTGAGCTTTATAAAAGAAGTAAACAAAAGGTAGCTCAGCACTACAGAAAAGTGTTCTAGCGGTTGGTGGTGTAATTACAGAGCAACGCAAACAACAATACATGTGTATAAATGCCATAGATAGCATAGAACAGTGATTCCCAAAGTGTGGGCCGCGGCCACCTGGTGGGTCGTCACGCAGTACTGCAGGTGGGTCGTGCGAGGTCATTAAAATTAAACAAATATGTTTTTTAATCCTTGATCTTTTTAAAAAGTTTTTAATTACTGTAAAATATTAATGACATGATTTAAAAACATTAAGAAGTAACAAAACAAACCAGTTAAGTGTTATTCTACTATCATCTTAACTTAATATGACAAGTGTCACCTTATTTGTTGACTCCTTACATTAATGTCTGAACATAGCTTCTAGTCCTGTATGTTGATCACAGTTGTAATTGGAGGTTTCGGTGGGCCGCGGAGATTTTTCACATTTCAAATTGGGCCTTGGTATTCTGAAGTTTGAGAATGGCTGGCATAGAACATTAAAGGATAGAGAAAATAAGTGGGAAATACATTAAAATATGAGCAGATGTTACTTCATTGCCAAAACTCTTCAATGTCATCTCTCCACTATCCCATCTGCTGCCAAATATTTGGGGCTGGAAGCCCTCTAAAAAATATTAACATATGAACTACAGCTTGATCTTGTGAAAAAGTATTCATGAATGCATTAACGGGGCAACTCTTGAGCTTTAGAGAACACCTAACTCCTCCACCACACCCTGAAGAGATTCACTTTCTTCATCAGTGAAATAAAAGGATTTAAAATCTAAACTAAACTAAAGAAAAAGCAGGTATAAAAACTACTTTTTCTGCAGTGATGTGGTGAAGCATGCATGCAAATACTTGATCTCCTTCACCAAACAACAGATTCAGTTCCTGACCTGAGAGTCTTTTGTGTGGCCTGGAGGATGTCTTAGTCCCATTCTGTTGCTTCTTCTCCAGCGGCGACAGCGATGACAATGCTGGCAGAGGAACCGATCGGTGAGAGGGCGAAGGTGACAGGGAGGACTTCCGATCCAGCGGTGAGGGAGACGGAGTTGATGACGCCCGTCTGTCCAGCGGAGAGTGCGCTGGGCTGGGCCGTCTGTCCAGGGAGGATGGAGGCGTGATGGAGCGCGGTGTGGATGGCCCACTGCTTCCTCGACCGTTGGTGAGCTTCTCACTCGAGCGCTGGGAGGTAGTGGGAGTGAGGGAGGAAGTTTTGAGTGGGGAGGGGGCGGAGGCGGACGAAGAAGAGGAGGAGGAGGAGAGGCGCAAATGCGACGCCGAGTCCGCTCGGCTGAGGCAGGGCATTTTCTCCAGGCTTACAACTGGTAGTGATACGCTGCAGAACGGCAGAGGAAGAGCAAAAGAAGTGCATACAGATTACTTGAAGGCAGCAAACGCAGCATGTAGCTTTTAATCAGATTCTGACTGCTCCTGAAGTACTCTGGGGATGCGAGTATGACCGTAATAATATTAAAAAGGAGAGTGCTCACTCACCATGTCTTGTTCCGCGCCCCCTTTGGTGGGTAAACAGCAAGTGGCGCCTTGCTGAAGCGGGAGTGAGGGTAATCTTTGGGGACTCTGAATGCCAGCGTGTCCCCAGGGCTTGGAGCCACAGTGGGGGCCACTGCAGGTGCTTTTGGCTTCATGGGAACCAAGGGGCTTCTGGAGGGGACTGGGGAGCTGTGTCGTTTTTCTAAAACAGATCAAGACAAAAACACAAAGACATTTGGGAGGTCAAGTAGATGGCACACATTTAAAAAGACCATGATCACACATTGCCAGTGGGGTACCTTTTGGTTCTGGGTACTTTTTTTTCTCTGATTTGCAGACAGTTACCAGTTACCACTTGAGTGTTGCACTGAATGGACTGTATTGTGTCACTTTTTTTTATGAAATGCTACTTTAATACCAGATGGCTGTCTTGCTACATGAGAGATAGCGAATCTGTGCCACAATGTCTCCAAAGGAAAAAAAAAAAAGGAACTGTTTCCAAATCGATTTCATGTCTCAAATTAGCAAGTCCTCGGTCCTCATGTGATGAACTCCACCATACTGCTGTTAGGTGAAGTTCAAGCCAAGAGTGATGAAGGCCTTCTGACCCAGACCAGACCATGACCACAATACATGAGTGAAAACTGCTGAAACACAGCAGGAAATGCAAAGGGGAGTTAATCACAAGGCTGTCGGGGGCGGAAAAAAAACAAAGGAGTGGAAAGGAGAGGAGCTTACACTTACGGTTTTTGCTATGCATGTCTTTGTGGGAGAAGGGTGGGTAGGGGGTAGGGGGGTGTGCTCCAGGCCTGTCTCTCTCTGTGTCTGTCTCACAGGGAAACTATATCCCAGCTACCTGAATAAAAAAAAGAGGGGTGAACACGTCGTAAACGCTCACAAATGAGGTAGGGAAAACACACTGAACACACACCAAAACTGTCTTATAGGTTGTTAAAAGAAAGAAAACACAAATTAGGTGTAATGTATACGTAAAGATGTCTTTTGAGCTCATCCCTTCCTTAAGGTGCTTAAGGGGGTAAACGCAAGACATTTGTAAGATAGCAGCTGCTTTCCACTACCATAATCTATTGAAAAAGTTAAATTTCTTCTAATAAGAATCAAAAAGTGTTATATGTGCCAAAGCAATACCTAAAGGTAGAAGCTTAGGCAGAATCAAAGGATACTAATATTCTGCAGCATTTTGTTTTGTTTTTTTCGAAAAAGGCTTTACTCCGACTTGAACCATTGTTTCTGCTCTGCACCAACATTACTGTGCAAGGCAACACATGCATATCCATCAGCATTCAAAACTACACATTTAAAGAGGAGATACAGAGATTGATCACCTTGCATTTTTGGTAAATGCAGGAGCATAAGGTACTAGAAAAAAAAAGTTTAGCCTCCGATAATAAATGCTTCACGATGATGCAGAGACTAGTCAGCATGACTTAGTCGTGGAAGTTTTTCATTGCTAGTTCTTAATACCCAAAGATATAAATTTGTACAGGCTGGAAGGTAGAAATAAGTAATTGAGGAGCAACAGCATAAATGTTTGGGACAACAAACTTTATCCAACACCAAAAAGTGTCACTCTGCTGAGCATACCCAAGGTCATGAAGCTAACAATGGCTCAGAGGCTAAAGGTAAAGCTAAAATTAAATCAACAGCCAGCATCCTATTTCATAAGAAAATTGAAATTAGCTTACCAAAACTTTAAGAAAATCCCATAAACGGAAACAACCTGCTTCCCAAACTATAACAAACATTGCTCCAACCAATCACTAAATGGGGGAGGGTTTTGCTTGTGATGAAGAGGATTTACTCAGTAAGTACTGAGGGGGGGGGAGGAGCCAGCTTTCCATGTTTAACTGATATTTTGTCAAACATCAGACGTCATTCAGAAATTGCATACCCTACCTTTAAACCCTGTTCACTTGACTGAGAGCACCATGAAATGTTGAAGCTAAAGCAACACACAAATCATCTATATGCATTGCTGCATTGCTCTTACACACACACACACACACACACAGAAATAATTGATAAGAATTTTTTTTTTTTTTTTTTTTTACAGAATAAATTCAGCCTGCTTGTTTCACAAGCTTTTATACAGGGGAATTTTGCTTTGTTCGCCATGTTATGTGAGGGGTTGGTAAGAAGTGGATGTAACTATAGAGACTGACAATTTCACACTAAAAATGTTAATACACATATCCCTTTGTATGCATGTTTTATAAGTACTGGTGAGTGGTTTCTGTTGCCCTCAGGCTGGGTCAAATCAGCTGGTTCTCTTCAAAGTCTGCACTAATGCTAGTCTCTGCACCTCTCACTGTAGCTGGAGATTCATATTTAATGTGCAGATGTGATGTCATTGTTTATCCAACATGCAGCATGTGGCTTTCTATGCGTATGTAAAGCATGGTTATGTGTCACAATGCTGAATGACTACAGTGAAAGGCTCCTAACAGCAGGACGGTACAACAACAGCCTGATCTACAAGTGTATTTGTTCAGAGTGCATGAGCGTATGTGTAAATGTGCCAATTGGGCATGAATGATGATAGAGCCTCATACACCGTGTGCACGCAAGTTTTTGTGGGCTTAAGATGTACGATACAAGCATACCAAAATATATTTTACAGCATATGTATATTCATGCATGCATTAGGCATGGCGCATAATTTACATGTGTGATTATGTGTGCGTATGATTGTGTGTAGCAGGTGTGCAAACAAGCTAGTGGAAGCAGAAAAACCAGGGGGACAGCTGTATTCAGAGAAGCAGGGTCAAAGTCCAGAGGCACATTTACAGGTATGCACTACAAATTTCACACATTTATTAAATGTTCTTCCACACAGTTTCACACACTGGACTTATGCCATTTTCATCAACTCAGCTGTGCAGTTTAAGCTTAAGTTTCCAGGTTTACCATCCTGATTTCACCGTCTACTTTTATTTGGCCCAGCTAGGAATAAGGTGACAGTAAATGTGAAGAAATATAACATCAAGTATCTTATGATTATTTAGTTAAGTGTTCTCAACGGGGGCGGTACCGCCCCCCAGGGGGCGTTCTGACCCTTTAGGGGGGCGCTGGAAACGTCAGGAGCTGAGAGGGGGGCGCTCAGGCACAAATGAGGGGCGCCACGCCTTGAGAACTCTATCTTAAACTTCCATTATTTCTCAAGGGGTTTTTTTTATAGTTCAAATCTATTCATGTTTCAATAAAATGTTGTGCTCAGATTTCCTTTCAAAAAATAAAGCTGCTGTCTGAGACCAAAACCATGAGTCTGCTGCTTCCATGACACGGTAAAATCTCCTTTTCTCTCTACGTCACAACCAGATGAGCCGAGCGGGATCGGTTGCCATAGTAACACCTATAAACACACAGCAGCAGGGAAACCTCTTTCCAGCACATTTCACGGGCTTCATTCAACAACCAATGAAAACATACACAATCAAGACTACGTACCGTATTGGCCCGAATATAGAACGACTCTGATTATAAGACGACCCCTAATTTTTAAATATCATTTTGGGAAAATAAAAATATGTTAAAGACAATGAGGCTATTCATTAAAAAAAAAATTTTATTCTACAATTTATTATAGAAAAACTCACAGAAATAACATTCTGCTGTATTATTAAACATTTTAATGATTTCATCTTCTTTAGGTACTGTGGTACCATACTTAAGGTAAGGTACATGTCAGGTTTCAATGTTATTGAAGATCAAGGTATAGTACTATTTAATAAACTGATGTTTATTATGTTAATAAACATCAAATCTGCTCCATGCATTCACTGTGATGCTCCAATCACTTACTGGTTACTTGGGTGTGGCTCCATCTAGTGGCACAGATGTGTAATGACACTAGAAAAGTCTAGTCCTAGATTATAAGAAGACCCTGTTTTTAAAAAAAATATTTCTAGAATAAAATATCGTCCTATATTTGGGCCAATACGGTAATCACGTTTAATCATAAACATTTACAGTACAATCAAAAATGGTGGAAAACAAGAAAAGTAATGGCAGTACAATGCTTATTACATAAATTATGGATTTATTCCATCACTGAGTAATGTACATCTGCTGATGTGCTGCTATGTGAGCAGCTGTTCTCCAATGAAGCCATGAAGCCATCGCGATTACAGTAGCATCTTTCTAAAAAACATCCTAGACAAGGCATCTAAAGACTCAGCTTACTGAACAGGGAATCAGCAGAGCTCTCCACATGCAGACAAAATACCGAAACCATCTGGACCTCGTGAGCTCTGGTGCACTCAGGCTGAAACTCACGGCGATGTGTCCAGACGTGAAAAAGCTGGCAGCAGCTCACTCTAAGCGCAGGGCTCCCACTAAAATAGTTTTTCTTATTTTTTTCTCATTTTCAGGCCAGGCCTTGTCAGTAGCCTACTCTGAAAATGACCGTTTGAAATGTTTTAGGGCGCATTAATTGACCCACGAGTGGTTCCCAGATTTGATTGGTTAATTTACCGCTGTTTACATGAAGTGTGCATGATGTTGTTGGCATCTTCAGTTACCCTACACATAAAACAGATTTTCAACAAATTCTGCTGTGGTGGTATTTTTTCTTAGTTCCAAGAATTTATTTACAAATGTTGTGATGATTTCAAAAATCATAAAAGGTGGTGTGGCCTTTCTCTCGGGGGGCGTTAAGAGCATCATGGTAGCTCAGGGGGGCGTTTGTTCAAAAAAGGAAGAGAACCACTGATTTAGTTGAACCCTCCACACCGTGTACTTTGTGGCCCAACTCACTGTTATAATCAAACTCCATGGTACGCTTTTCATGCTCATTTTCATCTAACAAACCTGCACATATTCTCTACAGTGATTTCCATACTCTGAGATGAAAAGTAACCAAAAATAACTTCCCTTGAAGTTGGCGAGTGTCATCCTGCTTAAATGAGCTAAATAAAGTTAATTTACCCCTTTGATAAATAAAGAGGAGATTCAGAACGGTACAGTTAAGTCATGTACTGCAGGAAGAAACATCGTTCTTGGGAACAAAAATGACCAAACTATTAAGCAGCTTGTAAATATTTACACGCAGTAAGGCATAATGAGAGAACAACTAATTTCACCCTAGAACACCCTCAGATTTATTACAATTTTTAACACAACTAAAAGAGGCCATCAACAGCCAGATGGAATGCAACTATACTGATTTACAATACATGGACAAAAGCCCAGACAAGGTCACCAAGCCACTCGACCGCAAGGGCACCCTCCCTACTACACTCTCCCGCCTGCTTGTTGTTATGGCAATGCTGAGAGCTCAGCAGGCTGCTGATAGGCCTCTGACTCATCCTGTGGGTGGAGCCAGCGATGATGAGGAAGCAGAGGCTCTCACGGCTCAGCTGAGTTTGTTTACATTCAGAAAGTACACCAAGAGAAGGAAAGACAGAAACTGACATGAGCCAGTAAGAGAAAACATCTGTGACATTCAGTGATGCAGCTCTTTCAGAGCTGGTTCTCTTACATTTACTGTCTTAAAAACATCAATCTTGTATTGGATCAAGTATTAGGGTAAAAAGATTTTTGGCCTCTACGATATGTATAGCTGCTCAAAGGTGTGGCTTGCATTATTAATGCAGGAAAGAAACAGGTACTGTCAGAACAATAATGGAAACAACACTAGAAAGATTTCTGTTCATCAATGTTCATTTTGAAAAAAAAAAAGAAAAGAAACTTGCATGAGTCACCAACGAGACAGGCGATAACTGAACATCACTTGTCTGGTCTGAAAATGAGATTTTAACTAAGGATGCTTGCTAAGTACCATGAAAACAGTCACTATCATGAGCTGCTGGCATTAAAGAAAAAAAAACAAGAATAATCATAATTGGTGACAATAATAATAATTAAAAACAAATAAAATGTTAATAGCTTCTTCTGGGAACTACCAAAACTTTAGAGCATGCAAAAAAAAAGGAAAGAAAAAAGCACCTATTGAGCTCAAGCTATAGGAGCTAATATCAGGCTAATAGTCTTCACGCCACAAACAATGGCAACAATAAGTGTTCAACAACAGTGAGCGCTGAGTGATCATTCACCACAGATAAATGAAACTAAATGAACTTCTGTGGTCAGGGTCACATCTCCTCAGCAGAAGGCAAAACAACATGTGAAATGAACAGCACACACACACATTTGCACTTAAATGACAAACCCAAACACAGAATCACAGAGTGGCTCAAACCCTTGTAAAGTCTCGTGTTAAATGAAACCAAAAGGAAATCCAGAACGGTTTTGATCTCCGATAGAGCTCTATTGATCCACAGCTACAGAGAAAAGTTGCTGGGCGAGCAATGTGAGACAGACGCTTCCACCAACAGCTACAACATGACCCTTTCATCATGCGCTCGGCTTGCTCTCACACACAGCAGGCCACAAGCAGGAGGAGCTGATTAGCAGAGGAGGACAAAGAAGAGTGGACACTGTAGTGGATGGGGACTGGAAGGAATACACTGAATTATCTGTAGATACCGTGGAGACCTGATATATTCAAACACACCGCTTCAAAAGCATAGATCTGCTGTGACTCTCATACTCCAGCCCTGGTGCTGCTCAGGGCCCAAACATGCACATCGAATGCTGTTTGAAATATATTACGATCACCAGAGACACACTTAAAGAATCCATACGAAAACAAGCTGAACAGAGTTCAGAGTTCTTTGTGATAATGAAAACATCATTTTAACATGATTGGGGCTTTTCTTCAACAGCCCACTTGAGACAGCACGTTACCAACACTGCCAGCATGAGGGATTTACTTTACATCCCACTGGGGTATTTATGCTAAGAATATACATGCTGGCCTGACTCTAAGGAGATTTAAATAAACAAATCCAATAAATAGAGCAAGTCTCTGATGAATAAAGTACAGCACATATTAACCTGAGAAAATAATATGCGACATCTATTTTCTTGCTCTTTTTAAGATATGATCACTGCCGTCTTCAAATGCAGCACAAACGAGCAGCTAACTGGGCATGCATAACTTGGAGCCACTGACCCCTGAGGCCGCCAACCCCCTTTCTCCATCAATGTGTAAGCATTTCTGTGTATGTAAAGCCTCCGAGTTGTTCTGCTGTACAGGTCAAGCATGAAAGCTAATCCCTTGATGCATAATACTCCAAAACAAATACAAGGCTGCAGCAATGAATCAAAATGCTACTCTCGGTCACAACATTTAAAGCAGGATTCCCAGAAGACAACAATGGCACTGTGCATGTGAGGATGCTGTGATGGAAATGTGCAACAATGGGAGGAAATGCATTAATATCATAAAACTATATTGACATGGGGAGCTTCTAGAGGCAATTCACTCAGCAGAGGTCAGGAGGAACATTTTTCATGCCATGAAACAGGGCAGTCGGGGATATAATTCTTCAAATTAACAAACACAGTCATTTAAGTAACTGGACGGCCATGACTCAAGGATGACTTCTAAAAGTAAACGATAAGATAAATATCTTATAAGATTAAGACCTTTAACAGTTGTGCAACAACCTTCAGTTCAGGGTTTTTTTTGTGCTGGTATGAATTCAGCGTTCCACGATGAAGGAAAAGATGCACTTCAAGGAACCGTTCAAAAGCCGACCCTGCTTTCTAACGGTCAATACATTTATATGATGTTAGGAAAATAATATGAATAGTTTTATTTAGTCCCAGTGAAAACATAAGTCAAAAATTCATGTAAACACCTTCGTCTCAATAAAAGCAAACTAAAATCAAACTTCTCAGTCAAACTAGGAAACCTGGGTAATTTGGTTATAAGCCGAGCAAATCGCTGCATGTAAATGTTGAAGTGGACTGAAAATGGTTTGCGTGTTCTGAGCGTAACCCTGTTCTGACGAGATATCCTATTCATCCAAATGTAGAGGCGCATTCCAAATACGTCACAAAAAAAGAAAAGTGAGTTAACAAAAGACAAAAGATTGTTTTTTTTTTTTTTGAACATTCCTTCCAGATACAACAAAAGCTAAGATTCACACGCTGCCAGCTGGTTGGTCATCACCAAGTTGATGTAAGTTACATGATCATTCTAAGTGATTTCTAATACTTTTGTGACATTCAGTAAACATCTAAACAACCTGTCAGCTCTCCATTTCTTTTTTTTTTTTACACTGTCAAAACCCCTTTTTTTTTTTTTTTTTTAAACTCATAGTAGGCCGATAAAATAACAGGCCTTCAATGTTAAAAACCCCACAATTCCCACCTTGGCCTCTGACCCCAAAGCAACTGGAAGAAGCCAAGACAGAAAAGGAAGAACTAGAAGAGCTCTACAGAGCTGCAAATCTGTCCAGTTCACCTTTCACAATTGCTCCGATTTGCCACCACCAGTTAAACCAGAGATTTATATATTGTTTTGTTTTGTGGCATAACAGGTTAACCAGAAAAGCCCCACATTAACAAGCTGAAAGCAGCCATATCAACAGATATTGTGGTGTAGCCTTGATATACTTTGGTTGGTAAATCGATTTCCCACATACGAATGCACACTGGGACAAAGAAAGAAGTCCAGTTAAATTAACTTTGTGATGATATTGTTATAAAGAGACCGACTATGATCCATTTATGCAAACTAGATGTGTATCAGTATCTAGCTAAGCAACTTTGTCTTCTTCAGAGGAATTCATCTACATTGGATGCCAACTGAGATCGCAGAAGAATGATGAGATGAAAAACTAGGAGTTTGTGAAGAGAGTTTGGAAATTGCTGCGCCACAGATGTTTGAGGGGTTACACACAAGCTCAGGGAATGATCTCTTATTTATGATCAGCAGATTCAAGAGCCAAGTTAATATTTCGTACTGCAGTTGTCACGGGACTGTATATGCACACAGCTGCTTCGATATGACCCACCGTGTGTGACAAACACACTGAACATTAATGCTGTGAAGAGCCAACGTCACACTGTGGAGGTCTGAAGGCTACACACCTACTGAGAGAACCCAGCCTACAGAAGGTGGCTGGATCATGTGATGTTGTGCAGATCCACGATGATAAAGAGTTGAAACTTATCGCCATAAGTTAAAATACTTCACCATGGAAGTATTATGAATTTTCACCAACTAAAGCTAGAATTAATGGGTGTGCTGCTGCCGCAGATTATCATCGTCAGATTAACTCCAGGGTGATAATTAATTTAGCTACTATGCTGCAGACAAATGGAATAAAATTCCTGTTGACGTTAAATGTGCCCTAACTCTAGACACCTTTAGTAACTCTTTGTGTAATTAAATCAGCTGCACTATGTTGTTCATCATTATTCTGCTTTTAATTTTATTATTTTGTCTCAATTCACTTTATTTGCCTTTTCATCCTCTCTTTATGATGGAATTTTCTTTTGTCGTAATGGATATTATTTCTGTTTTTAATATTTATTGATTCAAACGTTCTTATTCGTTGCTTTGACTATGTGTAACACTGAATTGCTAAATAAAGTCGTTTTGCCGTAGCATGCCGACGACTTGACAGCACGGCTGGCAGGAGATGCCCACACCATAAAAGTTCACGTTGCAAAATTTAATGATGGTCTTAACCGAGTCCACAGCTGGAAAGTGACCGAAATATTTAACATCTGTGTTGTGCATTTGTGATTTTGTTAAGTTAATTTATCACGCAGTGTCCTCGGAGAGCACTGCTCATTTTCTTCTGATTTTAAAAACCACGCCTTATTTACCTTGTGAATGCTTCAACCATTCATGTTTGACTCAACAGTTAACGTCACTTTTTTTTTGTGATGTAACAAATTTGGAACGTAAACTTGTTGCTGCTTTACCTGGACTTTAAATGATTACACACTATCTGCCAAAAACTGTCCATCTGAAAAAGTGTCTGTTTTCATATCAAGGCCAAAAGATCACTTTATCTTACAGGAAGCTCGTAGGAGATTGTGTGTATGTGTGTGCGTGTGAATGTGGACACGTGTGTTTGAGACCTGTTGTTACCCGACTGAGCAAACACTCTGAGCCAACAGGAGTACGGAAGGCGCCTGCAGGGGGCAGGAGTGAGGACAAAACAGTGGCTGCCAGGAGTTTGAGTGTGTGTGTGTGTGTGTGTGTGTGCTTTACAATACCATTGACCTTTTTCTGCTGAGAAACAGAAAGTGAGAATGTGTATGTGTCTGAGTCTCTGCTGGCCTCTCTCCACACAGGGAAAAGAGTGTGTGTGTGTGTGTGTGTTCATTAGGCATGACCAAGCGTGACACCCCACTGAAAACAGATGACGCAGGCTGGTGCACGAGTGGCTGCAGGGGGAAAAAAAAAAAAAAGAAAAAAGAAAAAGGCAGCGCCTCATGGGCACATGGGAGCACGCTCAGTGAAGCCACAGTCAAAAACAAACAAGAGTAGTTAGGGAGGGGTGTGGACCAATGAGAGCAGAGAATAACGATGATGCAATATCAGTAGCAGGTAAACTGCTTACTTTCGAGAAATTTCCTTTTTCCTTTTCTCAAACTAGTGAGCCTGTTTGAAAAAGACACGTATGTAGCTGGCACATGCTCCTAAATTGACCCTTTCTACAGTTTCCCTCAGGACATTAGATCTTTATTTGTTTTTTTTTTTTTTTTGTTTTTTTTAATCGAGTACAACACTTTCAGTTAATCATGTAGGCCTTTCTCTGAGCACAACTGAAAAGAAAAAAAAATGCTCACCAAAGTACCAGTTAATGTACCTATTTGTTGGATAAAAATACTCGTGTATAAGGCTACACCTTTAAATTATTTAGTGTTGATCAGCCTTCATCAGCCTGCTGAGTGTTAGAGGGTATAAACGTGTGGCGTTTGTGTGAACGGTAAGATGCTGGGAGGTTGTGTTTTAAAGTGGACTGCAGTGATGGATATTTCTGTATTGATCTGATTTGCTCCGCGTGTGCATATATGAGCAGGTTTCACCTCTGTGTGAACGCCAGCCAGTTGTTTATGCGCGTGTGTGCGCTTCTTAAACAAGCATATGATAAGGTTCGGCAGCTTTTGCACGCGTCTTTGCCTTGAAAGGTCTGTGTGTGCCACTTACCATAATGTGTGAGGATACCCTGAGGAGTGACCACCTTACTGCAGACATGGCAGACAACAAGACAAAAATCCTCCAGTGCAGGGAAATGGCTGTGGACAAGCATCCCTGAAAGACACAAAAAGCAGATGCTGTAGTTTGTTTCTTTGTTTGTGTTTTTTAAGGCAATAACAGTCTGAAAAAGTCTGACAGTGCAATATCAGGATGCAGACTCACATTCCCACTTGCTCAACCACCTAAGAAATTGAAAAACAAGCAGCATGCAAAGCAAAGAACCTTCTAAAAAATTAAATAGGAAAAAAAAACGTATACAACCAGAACAATTTTAACCTCTTTATGAGAGTGATCATGAGTTTTCCAGTTCGTTCTAAGGGTTTATGTTGCTCGCTGCCAAACATATTCTCATCCTGCAGAACAGGATTGAAAGCTTACAGTTATACCGAACACTTATCACATCATATTTACTCAGATAACAATAGAGATTCAATTAAAAGACAGGATAAACGATTCTACATGATTTCTAACCCAGAGCGCTTTTTTTTTTTCCACATTCAGTGAATATCTCCTCACCATCTGCTACCTGCACATCTCATGGGTAAATTGTTAAAAAAACAAAACAAACAAAAAAAAAAAACCTCCATACACAGGCCTGTCTCCATCACCTGGAAACACTGCTCCAGCCAATCACTAACGGCAGGAGGGCTCGTACTTGTGCACATTAAGTAGGGTGAGGTTGGTAGCACAGGAGGAGCAAGCTCTCCCTCCTGTGCTCAATCCTGCCCTCGACTCAAATATCAACAGATGTGACGTCATGCAGAAATCCCTTACCCTACCTTTAAAACCCATGTCTCTTAAAATGATTGTAGTCAGTGGAAACAAGCAAGGACCAGCAGGCCAAGACGGGTAGAGCTGCTGGGTGATGCGCATAATGGATGCTTGTATCTAGTGCTGGGCGATATGGAAAAAAATCATATATCACGATATGGACTATTTTATATCACGATAACGATATATATCACGATATACCATAATAAAGTATGTTTTCAGTTATTCTCTGAAAGGTTTGACAAAAATGTCATTGCTTACTTTTCAACTTAATTTTGAAAGGACATTTAGCTGAACTGTCACAAACATACATTTTAGTGCAGCAAAAACAGGTAGGTACAGAGGTACAGTAGCTTTCACATTTTTTTTTAAAGTGCACAACTGTTTCTGAGAGGAAAAACACATTTTTGCACTGAAGTTCATCTATAAAAATTAAACACAAATTATTTTTCAACTTTCTGAAATCTGTAACCTTGTAGTGCAAAGTTTGCAAACCAATATAAAGTGTCTAAAGTAAACATCAGGGTTGAAGAGAACTCTGTTTAAGGCATTAACCATGAATAAAAGTGCAAACATAAAAGGCTACTTTGTAGAAGTAGATATGATTCTATCAAATTTATCGTTGCAGGTTATTTAATTACATATTTGCTGTAATAATTGATAAAATTAGGTTAGAAATGATAGAAACGATAGAGACGATAGAAGAGAAATGGCACGATATACACTTTTATATTGTCCCCACGATATATATTGTCATATTGCCCAGCACTACTTGTATCAATAATAAAGAAAATAGCAGCCACTGGTAGCTCAACTGGACGAGGCGCTGCATGTACAGAGGCCGTCTGTCCTCACTGCAACAGGTCCAGGTTCAAGTCCCAGCCCGGGACCGTTGCAGCTTTATTTTTAAAACACAATTTTACTTTTTTATTTCACTTTTATGGATTAATTTTATTGATTCATTCTAGACATGGCAAAATAAGTTTATAAAGCGTGACAACATTAACAGTAGCATGAATCTATGTATCTGAAAATAAATAAATCAATATACATACACACATGTGCATACACACACTTTTGGAACATGTAAAGCCTCTGATAAATAAATCTAAATATTAAATGGCCCCGTTTCCAAAAAGAAAAAAAGAAAATTACTAACAAAAAAAGATTATTAAAGTAACGGATTTCTAGTAATCATTAGATGCATAAATTGTTTTTTTTTTTTTTTTTACCATAACTGCTGTAAATAGGCTGTTTTAAGTCTATTTTTCATCTTGGCTATTACTTAAGGAGACATGTCCCACGAAGTATAAATTGATGAAAAAAAACAACCACATTTTTTCAAAATTTGTACTAGAAAATATATCATATTATAGCCATGTATATAGCCTTTTCACTTTTGTTACAATTTCACTTTACAAAACAGGTAAACAACAAGATAACATTGTTGTAGCATTGTGAAGTAATTATTAATCTCTCATATGTGAAAAAAACCAATGTAGAAATAAGACATGCATATTCATATTAACTCATTCACTGCCATTGACGTCTATAGACGTCAATTCAAATCCGAACGCTCACTGCCATTGACGTCTATAGACGTCAATTGCGCAAAATATGTTTTTCAACGGGGGTTGCTAGGAAACACTCTGGCGGAGCTCCTCTGTGAATATCAGAGCTCTAAGCATCGTAGTTAGTGTTTAGATCCTCCAGGGGGCAGCGTCCACACTTCCTATAAAAGTCTGCCCCGAGGCAGATTTGTTCGAGGAGAAGATGGCGCAGCCTGGCAGGAAGACGTGCAAGAAGCAGCTGAAGCAGCTGAAGCAGCTCACACTCGATCAGTGTGTCGGCGGTGGTGGCTCGGGGAGTGAAGGAAGGAAGGATTATGGAGGTGGTGGAGGTGATGGAGGATCGGAGAGGAGAGGAGGTGAAGCAGCGAGAAGCAACCCGGTCGAAGCGGACCTCGGCTGCGCTCACGGCAGGCTCCGCCCGTGCTGCTGGAGCTCTGCTCCGGAGAAAGCTCCGGCTTCGACGGAGATTCGTTGGGAGAATGGCTTCCCGCCCGGTTGGATCGGCTTGAGAGCAGCAGAGACTACAGCACAGACTCGACGCCAGAAAGACCAGAGAGAGGTAAGAAGTAACTCTTTTCCTTTTTGCTTCGCTCCCAAGCGTTCATCCCTCCCCCCAGCTGTTTCTAACCGTCCATGTTACGTGAGCGCCATGTTCTCCCAGCGTTTCCCAGCAGCTTATCCAGCGTCTAGTTATTACTGTATTACACCAGGAGATGGTGGACGTGTGTGTCTGTAATCTGAGAACCGTTTTGGTGGTGGCGTTATTCAAATTTACTTGTATAAAATTAGTTTGAAAAAACCGTGCAGCTCAGACGCGCTGCGCAGAGACCGCGGCGGATCAGGGAGAAATGCAGGGGTATTTCTGCTCAGCGCGACTCAGCGCGACACCAGAAGATGGTGGACATGTGTGTCTGTCATCTGAGAACATGTTGGTGGTGGCGATCTTCAAATTTTCTTGTATAAAATAAG
This sequence comes from Hirundichthys speculiger, assembly GCA_018398805.1. Classification (NCBI taxonomy): domain Eukaryota; kingdom Metazoa; phylum Chordata; class Actinopteri; order Beloniformes; family Exocoetidae; genus Hirundichthys; species Hirundichthys speculiger. The sequence goes on from JAGFBZ010000258.1 coordinate 4,647,887, forward strand.
TTTGAACACACCGACTGGCACAGCCGCGGGCGGCGCGGAGACGCGCGCCGCCGCAGCGGATCAGAGGGGGAAATGCAGGGGTATTACTGCTCAGCGCGACTCAGCGCGACACCAGGAGATGGTGGACATGTGTGTCTGTCATCTGAGAACATTTTGGTGGTGGCATTATTCATATTTCCTTGTATAAAAGTAGTTTGACGAAAAAAAAAAAAAAAAACCATCCGGCACAGACGCGGGCGGCGCGGAGACGCGCGCCGCCGCAGCGGATCAGAGAGAGAAATGCAGGGGTATTTCTGCACAGCGCGACCCGGGCGTAAATGAATTGTGATTGCCAAGCAGGTTGAGGTATCAGGGGGGCTAAAATATGGAAAAATGTAGCGGGGATGAATCAGAAACAGTTCTGGCAACGAGGGAGGAGCCGGGAAAAAAACACCGCTGATGACGAACCAGGAAATCACAGTGATGATGGTGGGGGCTGAGTTCTGGAGAGGAGGGATATTATGAAAAGTAGAGAATAAATTTTGATGAGCTCATTGGTTATTGTGAAGATGATCTGAAGATATTATCTCATTGACAGTATACTTTGATCTCAAACTGCTTTCAAGTTAGAGCCTTTTGAAATCTTGATATCAAAATTGTTTTTATTTTCTTGAAAAAACTTTCAGCTCCTGCATCCAGCAGAGGTCCCAGTTCCACACCTGTTTGGCAGTGCAACAAAGAAAGGTGAGTGTAAAAAAAAAAGAAGGGGGGGGGGGGGCAATATCAAATATATATTTTATGCTGATTGTATATATTTCTGTCTTTATAGGTTGTGCATCCAGGTGTCGTGGGAAGATTCTGTCTGGCATGAAGATGTCAAAATGTGTTGTATAATGTTTTATATGTGTAAATAAATCATTATTTTTGCCATCAAAAACCTTCTTTTTTTTTTTTCTTTGGTTCTATAGAAGGAAAATTACTGTTCAGATGTTTGAATAGTCAGTAGAACAACAAATATTGTGTTAATTCATTGTTTTGCTTCTATTCACAAAAAGGCCATTTTCTAACAAATTGTTTGGGTCAGAAATGGGTGATTTTGGTGAAACTTCCCCTTGTTCTAACTGACTGATAACTTAAGATTGGAAGAAGGTAGGAACAAACTTTTTTTCCTGATGAAAGAAGAGGGTCTACCCTTTATGTTGGTGGTTTCAGTGTTCAAAGAGTCATTGAACACAATATTCTATGGGTCTTGGAAAATCAGTGAAAATGCTCCAAAACGCTGGCAGTATGGAACGCTCTGCCGTGCAGCTGTCTGGCAGTGAATGAGTTAAGCTGCTTTCAACCAGGTGAAGGAGGATGATCATGGAAACATGATCACGGTTGTTTAGAATCATATAAACGATATGATTACAAAACAGTAATTACCTGTCATAATTAAGAAAAATGAATGAGTGATTAAGAAGAAGAATGTGGTCCTCTCTGAAAATCTGACCACATCTGGGATGCTCATTTGGTGGAGCCGGAGATTATAACAGAAGAGTAAAGTGGGAGCCACTCTGGGAGAAGCCTGCAATTATTCGTTTTAACAACAGGATTATACCTGAAAGCCATGATGATGATCTCTCAGTTAAAAGGTGTTTATTTAACTAACATTTTCATTCAATTTTTTTTTTAAATCAGAGTTGATTATTTGATTTGTTGTTTGGTAGGCAAATCAAAACTTCCTGAAACCCTAAATAAGACGTCAAAGCCAAAGCTTTGTCTTGAATACTTTAAGATACTTTGAGCTTGAATACTTTCCTGCTGACTAACAAATGGACTGATATCCAGTCACTTAGTTCAGATATGACGCTGTTCAGGTTGATCACTCAGCTTTGGAAACTGTACGAGGCTGTAAAAATCAAGCTGGCAGGATGCTTACCATCACCATTATCGCTAGAAAAACCAATAATTTACCACAGACACATGGATAAACAGAGTTCTCATCACTGAACAGACAAGGAGGAAATTAAAAAAAAATCTTCAGAGACAAGTGCTTGTAGTGTATACTCTGCTAGTTACAGCACAGCTGCATCATTCGAGACAAGACACTCCACCCACTCAAAAAAAAAAAAGATTAAATTAAACACTGAAGGAAACAAATATGTTAGTTGAACGCAGCTATTTTCTCTTCCAGCTAAGCTTTGAGAACCTAATCTTCCTGAACCGTAACAAGCCCTGCCTGACAGAAATCACAGCACTTATTAGCACGAGGCTTAAGGCCGGTCTCATTGAGGCGAGGTGGGAAGTGAACGGTTCTGTGTTTAAGAAAATCGGGGGGAATTAAAAAAAAAAAAAAATCATAGAATGTATGGGTGTCTGACTGCATGTCATCCTGACCTTGCATTGTCTTTATCTGGGCAGCTGAGGAGGAGGACAGGAGGACAGTCATGCTTAGCACCTGTTAACATATGTGTGTGTGGCAGAGATGGCTGCTTCCTCCCTCAGTGATGAAGTGTACTGTATGACAGGCTGTACGAATGCTGCGTGGACGCGTGATGGCGAGTGTGCTTCTCAAGAGCGTGTGCCAGATAGCACCAGTGTTTACATGTAGTAAAAGGTCACATATTCATGTATTCTGTATTCATGACATTCAGCCTTCAGGGATGCACACATGCTGAAGTGGTTACCATGACTGGTAAATATTTCATGCTCTGAAGGTGACTGGAAGTAAATAATTCAAAGTTAATTAAGGCTGCTGTGATCAATAGAGCACCGGATCATTATGAGCAAATCATTTTATCGGTGACCAGCAAGAGGCAACAACAGGCCTCCTGTGTTGAAACCAATACAAAAATAAGATGCAGTACCTCGACTGACCACTAGGGGCTGACTCCAAAAGCATTTCAATCTCCACCAGCCCGTTTCAGGTGGGCTCGCAGGTTGGTGGTATTTCCAGAGTACTTCACATTTGTGTGACACAGCTTCCAAACCGCCATACTTTTGTCTAAATCTTCGTTTTCCTTTTTCTTTTTAAAACCGAACTGCTCCCACACATCTGCTTTTAAGCACGCAGGCGCTGGGTTTATACTCGCCGGGACATAGGGGTTTTGAAGGAGCTTAGAATATTGAAACCCGCAGCTGAAATATTGATACTCCCTGGGGAAACAAAATATCGATATATATCGCAGAATTGATAAAATCGCCCAGCCCTAATGGCCGTGGTTCGCTCATTCCACCATGTGCAACATGGCATCTAGTAGTAAGGGGGGAAAAAAACAAAGAGAAAAGCTGCACTATACCAACTATCCCATCAGGGGATTTATTCATAACTGAACCAAGTCAAGTAACTATTATTTATTTTGAGCTATGGAGGTTTCACATCCTGTTCAGATCTAGCACACAAGAAAATTGCATAATCACAAAACTTTGCTCCCAGCTGATACATCAGCCAGAAGAAGCTGCAGGTGGATGTCGACAGTAAAGCAATATCCATGACAGATTCGGGATTACTATTCACTGAGGGGACAAACAGCATCATTTCCACTGTGTGAGTGTGCGCTGTGTGTGAAACTGTGCAGTAAAGGTAACATTACTGCAGATGACGACAGCTCGCTCAATAAACATTTCCCATCAAATGCAAATCCACCTAAAGAGGAGTGATGAAGAAAAATGGAACCTAAATTTTGTATGCCAAAGACTACATATCTGCATTTTCATTTTCCTTTTAAACACAGCAGCAAGAGCTGGAACTCTGCTCTTAACACACTTATGACACTGTTAGACTGTTATTTACAACTGCTCGAGGAGCATTTTGAAGTGTTTCCTGTTGAGCGTCTGATGGTGTTTTGTGTGATGAAGACATGTATGAAAATGTCAAATTAATGTAGGTGAAATGTACCAAAGTCGAGGACAAGAGGAGGAGACTGGAGAGGTGGATGCGTGGTCGGGTTTCAGAAAGGGAGAGGGTCTTGCTCCCTTAGACAAAAGGTGAGGATGGTAGGGCAGGAAATTAATTTGATTGATTTGGATCAGTTACTGTCTAATTTGTTTGTGTGGGTGAATGCATGTGGGTCCATCTCCAGAGAATCATGTTTTATTATCTCAATGTTCTAAAAACACTTTGGTTTGATTGATATCGGCAGATGATGCTTCCAGCAATCAATGATGGATCCTAAAACTCCTGATCAGAGCACTCTCGGAGTTAAATCAAAGCAGCACATTAAAACTGACATAATCAAGAGTCTTAAGTCAAGTGAATTCAGCCAGACAGGGAGTAAAATTATGATGGAATTTTTGTTGTGCAAATGACAAATACCAGAGCTCACTGTGACATAAAAGAATACTAGCAGGAGACACCCCCCCCCCCCCAAAAAAAAAAAAATTAAAAAAAAAAAATCAAGAGGGCAATTTACTCTCCATTTGCCAAGTCAAATGCAAACTGGGTGCATATTTCTGCAGCTTGAATTGTGTCATTGTGTGTGTGTGCGTGCATGTGAGTGCGTGAGTGTGCGTGCAGCCAGACTCTGCCAAAAGGACTGACAGGCCAGAAAATGAATTGCAAAAACAACCAGTTACTGGTGAATAAGCATGTTTGGAGCCACAAAAACAATCCATCAGTGGACACTTGTGTGTTTAGAATAAGTAAATCAGCTCCCATTGGTATATACGGAGCCCTGGAGGTGACATGGAAATTTTTTTTTTTATCTCGTGCGCACGACTTTTTATCTTGCGCGAGTTAGGTGTCATGAATTTTTTTTTTTTTTTTACAAGTTATGCACGTGCGAGTTACTATTCTGCAGTCAGTGAGAACAGAACACTGGTCAGTTGTAATGGATCTAGACCAGGCGTGTCAAACTGATCCGTGAAAGGGCCGTGTGGCTGCAGGTTTTTGTTCCAACCATGCAGAAACACAGCTGACTTGTTTCATTCAATCAACTGAACTGGTTAAGACTTTTAGTGAAGACAGTTAGTTGATTGACTAAAAAAAGTCAGCTGTGCTGACTTTTTTATTAAGGCCGAGTTAAGGAGTTGTTTTCTGACATGAGAAGATATTCTTGATTTTCCTTACTGGGAATTTGTTTTTCTGATTATGCCGCCGTCACTTGAATATAACATTCACTACCGGTCATTCAAGGCTCAGAGGGAGCGAAGCACTGTCGTGTTGACAAAAATATATATGTTATCGGGGCTATTCGTCATGATATCGGACTGATCGGGATGACGTCATTATTTCCTGTTATCGGGCTGATAATTACCGTGCACCCCTAGTTAAAACGCCTTTCATTTTACCTCTACGGTGGCACTTCTTTCAAGCCTTTGAGCGAGTGGAAGTGTGTATGAAAATGTGCGCTAATTACAGGAAGTTCGTACGTGCGAGACAAAAAGTCGTGCGCACGAGATTTTAAAAAAAAAAATCATTTCCATGTCACCTTCAGGGCTCCGTAGGTATATATCAGGAATTTCCAGGGGGATTGTCAACGGGCTCAGTGCGCATGCCCTGGTCTCAATCAACCAATCGCAATCGAGAATTCACGTCACATTCGTGGAAGGTACCTCCCCCTGAAAATATTAAACCGGATTTGCACGTATCTCAAAAATGACCCCCAGGATGGAAAAAAAAACTTCGGAAATCTGTGAATCCGCGGAAAATTGACACCCCTGATATATATGTGTGTGTTTGGAAAGGAAACTGAAAGAACCTCCCCCGTTAACAAAGCCAGTTGGAAACAGCAACCATTACTCTTCAAACTCCAGATTTGCTCAATCGGCACCGAAGTGATACTGCCAGCAGCCATTACCGGGCAGTAAATGGTTGTACGATCAGCTACGGGAAATCTCTGGACTATTACTTTTTCTGTCATGCAAAACTGTTCCAGTTTGGCAGGAGGGCACAGGCTCAAGTGACAGCTTCAACTTAGATTGCATTTTGCACACTGGGTAATTATTGGTACAGCACCAGAAGATACAGTAAACAAGCCGAGTAGAAGTTGGCAGACGGCTAATGATGTGCAGCCCATTTTACACACAATTATACCCTAATTATTTTTTTTTTCTCCCCACAAAAAGGCTAAAATCCAGGTTAAACTAACAACTAAAAATTACACTGGTACAGAGCCAAGATTTTTTTTCTCCTTTTGTTCAAATAAAAGTTCAACTTTCAGTCGCTAGAAACAGTATAGATGTTCACACACATGCAGAGTGACAAATATTTTGCAGGATGGTGACGACACTTCGACATTCAAGCACAAAAGCTTCCCACTGCATAAGGCTTCAGTGTTTTTTCCATAAGACATTTTCTGGGTCAGAACTATGACAATCAGCCAAAGATTTTGGCCCACGATAAAGGCCAGGTTCAGCTACTGCCAAGGAAACTATTAAATGAAGCCATTTATGAAAAAAGGAAGACCAGTGTTTTTGATAGAAGACAGACAATAGAACTAAAGTTAACATCCAAACAACACAGATGAGGAAGTTAACATCCAGCAAATCTAACGGTTACTACTGGATATAAACAATCAAGCAGAAGCTTCTAATTTATCCTGAAAGTTTCTCATTCTCAATATTTCAGATAACGCATCCTCCTGAATACATGCTTTTATGGCTCAACTAATTACTGTTTCTAATCACCGGATACCTGCAGGTTTATAATAATTATGTGAGCAAAAGAATATTACAAGCCACTAATATAAGTAGCCAAAGGACATCTTCAAATTGTATTTACAGTCTGACCCAGACAGCGAAAAAAAAAAAAAAATACAATGATTTAAAAAATAATGGCAAACATCAAATCCTCAGTTTTAAGCTTTTTGTGTTGAATATTTGACCAGTTATTTCAGCTTGTACTGTTGGAAAGATAACAAGGCTAATTTAAGCTCCAACCTTTTAAAAGGGAACATCTGATGAAAAGTATACATTTTCTATGATTGACAGCATATATTTGGGTTGCTTTAAGTCACTACTGCCTAATTCAAAATTAGATATGTTCCAATAACATTCTTTTTCTTTTTCTTTTAAACACAGATTCTGCTACCCAGGCTTTAGGTATTGGCTCATACTGATTGGACATCACATCAGCGGTTCAAATGTCTGTCGTAAAGTTACTTCTTTTAGCTTACATGACATGTGTTCAGTCGGAGACTCCTGTTTGGGGAGAAGCAGTTCCAGAGATGTATTCCTAACTGCGCCGACTGTGCCGCAACTTCAAGTGTTCAATTAAGTGATAAAATCTGACATTTTCAACGACAGGGGATGGTCATCAAGGATGTTAAACTCTACAATTTTGCCCATTACCACTGTGACTCTTTGGCTTTCTTTGGGGAATTTCTCTCATTTCTGAGAAAGCACACTCAAGATTCCTCTGTCTCCCTCTTTAATTGAATAAGCTCCTCCTACACTTTTATCTAAAGTCTTCATAAATGTTACAATTCTGGGTTTTTTTTTTTCGATTTAGCAACATTCGTGCTACCTCTGGAAACCACAGCCTTGCATAATGAGTATTGCAGTGTAAAATAAGGTCATACAGCCAACATAATGTTAATACTAGATAGCTAACTCAGCCCAACAACTCACGACCCACTGCTTCTCCATGTACCGATTCAAAACAGGAAGTTGCAAGAAAATTGTGCGTGAATCCAACACAAATCGGACATGCACATCCTTGATGGATCGGATGGTGCACAGATGTAAATCCTGTAATTTTTTTTTTTTTTTGCAGAATCTTTAAGTACTTTCGATGCTGGTATTGGAGTCAGAACAACTATCAAAAATTACCATAACACAACACTTTTACTTTATCTGTCACTGCCTGAACCTGAAAAAAGAAAACCTTCAGTTCTGCAGAGTACCTGTGACATCAGATAATAGTAGAATTATCAACCTTCACCATCTTCATTTTCCACCCAACTTCGCCCAATTTGCCCAAACAGTTTCTAAGAAGAGACACGCCCCACACAGAAGGGGCGGGCCTGACTCCGCCCCCCAAAAACTAGTCTCTATCAACATGCATCAACATATTAAAGACATGGTTAAAAAGGGTTCTTTTGTATCAACTCACTGTGATATTTCACCAAAATGTCATGGATATTTCATTGAGACCGCAGGAAATTGTGTAAGCTTTTGAAAAAAAAAAAAAAAGAACATTATGTCTTCTTTGAGTGCTCCATTTGTTCGGTGACTAATATAGTCCACTAGATAATAGACTTTTCAAATTAGAGAAAATAATGCTCATACTCGAATGGTACATATCTTAAAAGCATAAATACAGAGATGTTGTCACAATGTTGACTTAAAAACAAAATACACTAAATTATCAGATAGAGCTATAATAACATAATAGCTGAGCTGAATCCTGTCTCCACTAAAGAGGGTTGTAAACACACAAATAACAGTATTACAGCACTGTCTATTTCCAGTGAGATGATGACAGTGGCTGGCAGTCTAATCATGGCGAGTTTCTGTTGGCTGTCATCATCTCCATTCTGCGTGAGAGCAGGAAAGAGACATGGACGCCATCGTGACCTGCACCACACATCAATTACATCAAACAAGTGCAGCGCTGCTGAAGTCTCAAGTGGCTGCACATCATAAAGTAGTGACGCTGTATCTCTTTCCACTGCATCTAAATTCGCAAATAAACCATTGGAAACAAGCGGGGCTTGCGAGTGTCTGTGCGCGTGCCGTCTGTGTCAGCGAGTATCACGCTCAGCAAGCCTTGGTGTCATGTTGCCAACAGATCAGCAGTTCTGGAAACTGCGCTTCAGTTTGGCTCTGGCCGAGGAAGATGAAGCATGTGAGTGTGCGTGGGGGGTTGGGGGGGGCAGGCGGGTCGGTATTCGACCGGGGAGAGTGAGAAGAGTTTCCCCAGCTCAGCGTGTGCGTCACCGTGTTCCTACGAGGGCCACAGCACGCTCAAACTTTCAGGGATGACTCAAGCGTGCTGCACTGTGGCGTGTGCTCCTGTGGGTATTTATACATGATGAGGTGTGGAGGAACTCCTCTCCCTCCGCGTTGAGGTGCCCACTCACTGATCGGGGGGGCACCCCCACGAGCCATGATGCATGCACAGAGGCCTAGATGCAACACTTTAGATGAGCCAATTTGGGAGAAATTATGAGTCACAGTCAGAAAAACTTGGACTACGTAGGCCATGCATGCTAATAAATCAAAGAATACTCCTTTAAAGGCAGCTATTAGTTGACTGCTACTGGGGGGTTTTTTTTTTCTTAATCAAATAAATTACCTAAAGTGTGTCAAGGATGACAAACCAATGGCACAACTTTGCCATAACTGTAAAGATGAACAATTAAAGATGTAAAAAATTGACTGTGAAAAGTATCAATACACTTTTGTTCGAATTCAATTACATATACGTACATGCATACACACACACACACCTCTTTTTTCCTTAATCTTATCATTAATTATTGTTAGTATTACTTGTAAGATTATATGAGACGGTAGTAAAACACAGCATTTATCAAAAGGGCAAAAAAAAAAATCTTAAAAATTCAAATTAAATTCAAATGTATTCCAAAGCAACAGCAACAACTGAAGGATTTTCAACCTGAATATTTGACATCAAAGTGCAAATAGTGAAGAAAAAGTAAATATTTACATTATACAAAGTTCAAAACAGCAATGCTTTATCTGGACAAGATAAATCTAGCAGGGCATTAGAAACAGAAACAATATATTCAGTTTATAAACGGAATATTTATTTTCATCGCTGAACTGAACACCAAATTTAAGTATTTGATCAGTTTTACCCTCTTTACCAATCAAAACTGTTGCAACAAAAGATTCTCTGTTACGTTATGCATCTTAGCTATGCATTCCCTGCTCTGAATGCCAATAATGTATATGGACATGGACACTCACGCCACTCTTTTTTTTTTTGTCACATATCTGTCTTCATTTGAATTTCCTCCAGTACTACAGAATGTTTTAAAAAAGCATGAAGATGTCTCACAAAAATGATCACTAAACTGCATTTTCATGGCACTAAGTTGATTCAATGCTAATGTAGCAGTTGTTATCAGCAGCAATTTCTTCAATAAAATCATGCTGCTCCAGTAAAAATAATACACTTATTTTTTCAGAGTCTAAATAGGACCATTAACAGCATATACCTAAGTATTGATTTACATATTGCAAATCGTATCATCATCATTACCATTTTCAACATGTCACAAGCTTTCTTAATAACAAGCTCTGCCAGTAGACAGAGTATCAATGTGCCATCTGATGAGTCAAGACATGAATTCTGAATTTGGACTTTAACAGAACTGATTAGATTATAACTGAATTAAAAGAAAATGGAAAGAATTGAAATGTAACCGGATTAAATTTTATTGAACTGTACTCTAATGAAGTTGTTTGCTCTCTGCCTGAAGTGTCTTGTAAATACTTTTCTTGTAAATTGGTGCCGTACAAATGAAGTGAACTGAAGATAACTGCGACGTCATGTGATACACAGAGAACATGGTTATCCAAAAGGTCCCGTTTCCATATAGCTTCAGACTTTTTAAGTTCTACAAACACACCAGCAAAGAAAATAAAAACAACAAACCCTGAATGGAGTACTGTCTTTTTCTATTTTAAACATGGACATAGATGTCTGAAGTTGAACTGAAAACTAATGACAGACTGGTCAGTCTAGGGCTGAGCAATTATTTGAATATTAACCGAAACTAATGATCCGAACCTATAACCATGTCATTTACTTCAATTATTTTTTATTCTTTGACATAGCATTTATCTGTATTTCCTTTCCTTTAAAATCAAATATATGTACTGTTTTATTAGAAAAACATCCCAGTTTTAACAGCTGAGAATATCTGTATCAAGACTTTCCCACCAATTCATGACAGAAAAAAATGAAGCGATAGCAAAATAAACGCTGGTTAATCGTAATCAAGGTAACATGCTCAATTAATGGTGATATTGATTCGAGGTCATGTCCGTCCAGTCCTTGGTCAGCTTAGAAATCAGGATGATTGTCATTTGAATCAGCCAAAAAATTTAAAAAAAAAATTGAACTAAAGCTTTTTTTCAGTAAGATACATTTCTATTACAACAAATAAACCTAATAAATTTATTTTGAGATTTAACTACAAGAGCCTGCGGCCTAATCATAGTATGAGCTTCATTTAGTGGCTTCTTAGTTGCTCTGGTTAGATGAGTAACAACAACATCCTATCAGCGTTATACGTCAGCGCTGGCCACCTGCGCAACAGAAAAACTAGTTGTACGTAATTAAGGAAAGGCCAATAATTATCTAAATAAGTAAATATAAAATACCAAAATAAATGTCAGTACTTATTAAGACGTGATATGTGCCAAACAGTCTCATAATTAAATTTTACCGTCCGAATAAATGAAAACATCTGAAGCGAACAGCTAAAGAATGTATTTAAGATGTGTTTATTTCTTTTTTCCTATACCTAGGGAAAACATAACAGCAACAATAACAATAATAATAATAATAATTCAGCCTCTGTGCATGTGCAGCACAACAACAACAAACCATCACCCACCGTGTGGTACGTGACAGCTTGGACTGTCTACTAGTACAACTTCCTCACCTTCCTGGCCGAGCTTCACGGCTTCAGCGGGGCAGTAAAGCTCTTTGTTGTTGTTATCCAAGGACGAGACTCCGTCTGGGGAAAACAAAACAGGCGCTTACGAAAACAAACAGGGAGGGCATTCACAACAAACTTTGGGGCCACGCGTGGAGCCCTGCTGCTCTGACGCTGGCTACCACGTTAGCATTAGCCTGCTAGCGGCTGCCTCCTACAGCGAGCGGAGCTGCCAGAGCTGACAAACTTAAAGCTGGACAGTTGCGGATATCGCCGCTGAACGTCTCAGCGGCATAAAGTGGGAACCCAAACGCTCGGCTTCGCTCGCCCGCGTGCGCGCGGCTGTCAAAGCGCCCCGTAAATACTGCATTTTGTAGTAACATTTTGACAGTTACTTTGCTGCGCTTTGACAGACCCTGCATGGTGGAGGAGCTCGGGAGCTTTTACTCAACTCAATCACAGACAGTTGGACCACGCACTTCCCGACAGTTTGTCAGCAAAAACAACAAGGCTGCAGACGTGTGAACTTACTGTCAACAAAACGTAATTTAGTCGCACTGACGAAGGAAGACCAAGGCTTGCAAAGGAAGGTATCCGGACTTGGTATTTGGCGATCCAGTGTCGCCATTGCTCTTCCTTCTTGTTGCTTTGCTGAGAGCCGTTTTCTCTCTCTCTCTCTCTCGCTCGCTCGCTCTCTCTCTCCTTTGCACGCAGCAGGCGAAAAACGAAAGAACGAGATATGCTGACGTCACTGTCGACAGGCTTCGGCGAGGTTCGGCTCCTCTCGGAGAGAGTTGAGATAGTTGGGCGACAGACAGGGAGATATTCAGGGGTTCAAAAGTTCAGTGTGTTGCCATGGAATCACGGGAGTACTACAATAAATAAGTAAACTTAAAACAGGAAAGACAAATAGAAGAAGACGAATAGACATACGATGTGATGTGGAAAAAAAATAAGTAGTTGGTTATGAGGGAAATTTAAGGATGAATGGAAAATGAATGAGTACACATAAAAAAATGTTGAATGATATTCAGCATTGATATTGATAATATGATATTGAATCATACTGATTGGTTGCTTGTCTATTTTGTGACACTGTAGTTTTTGTTGTGGATATTGTTTACTTGCCAATTTCCTGAATTCAACAAAATAATGCACATTTATTAACAGTTATTGACATTTCTGTGTATTCTTCCTGATTTCAAATGTCACACTGATGTTGCAAGATTTCTCAGTAACATCTACAGTACTGTTAGATTGATGTATTATTTAAAACGTAAGTTAGACATGAGCACCCAGAACTACCACCTTACATCGAGCAGCATACTTGGAACCAGAGATTATTTTCACCCAGCAAAGGCATATTCCACAAATGAGAGAAAAGGCAGATGAAAAACATAGAAGTAGAACGGCATGGAACTTGCAGCGAAGTTCACAAGTGATATCTTCTCAAAAGTGTTCTGTAAAGCAGGTGGGGGGATGCACCTGCACCCCAAAATTATGAAAAATGATTTTTAGGCCCTGCAGATGGGCATTTTATTCATTCCTCTCTTTTTATTTTTCCTTCTTTTTTTCCCAATTTCTTTCCTTCTTGAGAGTAAATAGAAAATGCAAGAGACTTTTGGAGAAAATTATCCTATAATAATGTTTATTTTTGATTTTTTTTTAAAAATTAAATTAATGTATAAAGCAGGATTTCTTGTCGAAGCAGAGAAGTTAGTCCCTCCATACATGAATCTCGTTTTCATGGGGGATTTTTTTTTTTTTTTTTTTTGGCATTTACATGATCTAAGGATAAAAATGCACATGATACATAGTGTGATTTACATTGACCATCATTTAATTATCAGAGGTCTATTTCAACTTTCCAAATAAAAACTGTTGACAGGTTGGACATTTAAAGATTGACATAGAACTTCAGAAAGCCACATCTACCCAACTGCTCAGTGTGCACATCAGTGAGCCGTTAAAATCTCTGACTCTTGTAGTCAGTTGAAGCTAAAGGTTGACAACATGGCATAATATCATGGGTACGCATGGCAAACCAATTTAACACAGAAGACTGAGTCAGTCTGACATAAGGTGGCACTTATGCATGATTTCAAAAAAAGACAAAATAAGTCTGTGATATATGATCTAGCTGTGGTGAACATGGCTTTTCATCCTTTATTTGGTGGTTTGAAACTAGAAACATCAGGCAACAGACCTCGTTTGACCCTTACAATGATCCAGCGCCAGAGCTAAAGCTTCTCCATGCTCTGTTAAAATAAATCATAGCACTCTGAAGGCTTGCCAGGAAGCTGCACAGCAATAATGGATTTTTGAAAGAGAAGGTCAGATCTATGAATAAATGTAAAATATTCTTTACAGCATAATATGACATTTATGGCCCAAATTATATTGTAAAGTTGTAGCAACAGCATTAGTTTACCTTTTTTTTTTAGGGTGTGAAGAGAAAAAGAAAATGTTGAGAAGCCTTTGGAAAAAGCAGGATTTCTGCATTGATTATTCGTAAAGTCCTGATTACATGCAGATTAATACTAAAGGAATAACACACAGAGAGGTAGTAATGACTTTTTTATTATTATCATCATTATTATTATTATTGAACGTAACCATCCACACACAGAAGGCTACACTAGGTAAAAAAGCTAGGTGATGCTCTGTGCTAATGAGTCAGGTGTTCCATTAAAGGAGATGAAACTAGAGGTGGCTTCAGAGGTGTTTCAATAATTAAAAACAGACCATATCTGGTTGCATTTAAAGTTTACTCTCCTCAAGAAACATTGGATCATGATCCATGCTTCGATCACATTGTCTTTCGGAGAGCCTCAGAAGAAACAACAGAGATAAAGCTGCAAAGATGGAAGCACTCCTTTTTTGTGTGTCTACATTTACATTCATGGTTAGTGCCATTGTCTGTTCTCCCACAGTCAAGGAATTACATAATGTGCAGTCCCAGATCATTTTAGGGACAATTTATGTTACAAATGTAAAAATCGACTCATTTTGTCCCAAATTTGATCAAAACTGTCATTTTGATTTTTTATTGTGGCTGACAGTTTTTCCATTGCAATGAAGTCGATTAAGAAATGTTTCCAGAGAGTAATATTAACTGAGTTTTTTATTTTCCATTTTACAAGGATTGTTATTTTGGCAATGATTAAAGCGATAAAGAGAGTTTTCTTGGAGTTATTGTCCAGGTTGGTCATGGAGGAGTCTCCCAGTAAACAGAGGGAAGGTAATACTGGGATGTTACAGTCCAGAAGTTTGGAGAGTTTTGATAATATTGATCCAGAATGTTTTAACTGGTGTACATTCCCACATGGCATGAAAGTAGGAGTCAACTGCTTTCTGTGTACAATGTGAGCATATTTTTGTGTCTTTAAAGCCCATTTTAAACATGTTTTCCCCAGTAAAGTGTTCTCTGTGGATAATTTTATATTGTATGAGTTGTAAATTTGTATTAGCAGCTGAATAAAATATATTTTTACAAATTTGGGGCCAGAATTCTTTACTGGGGGTGAGTTCTAAGTCCGGCTCCCATTTGATTGAAGGGACTGAAATTGTACCGTCAATTGATGAAATTAGTTTATAAATTTTAGACAAGATTTTTTGGTGGCTAGAGATTCTAGTGAATTCTAGGATCAATAGTGGAAGACTGAGGTTAGGTATTTTGTTCATTTTAGCCTGTATGGTAGTTTTAACCTGAAGATATTCTAGAAATAGCTTTTTTCCAGTGTTGTATTTCTGCACAAGATGGGCAAATGTGACTATAGAATTATTTCATATTTATGATTGAGATGAGTAATGCCCTTTTTAGTCCATGACATGATATTTAGGGGTTTCCGGTTTATTTGAAAGTCAGGATTATTCCAAATAGGTGTGTATTTACTCGGTAAGATGATAGTATTAGCTATCTGGTTAAAATTTCACCAGGCTGTCAAGGTTGTAGCTATAATTGGGTTTTTAAAACAGGAATGGCGAGTAATTGAGCAACTTATGACAGGCAAAGGATTTCTTTGCAAAATGATTGTTCTAAGTCCATCCAAGAAGAGTCACACTGCTTAGGATTTATCCATTTATAAATATATTGAATTTTGTTTGCAAGGAAAGATGGAAGCACTCAAAGACCTGGGTGTTCACTATCCCAGTACCTGAAAGTAACAAAAAAACAAATGTTAAAACAGAGTTATTCCTTCAAGAGGAGGACATCTTGCAGAAATCCCACGAAGTGCACAACATTAAATCCTGAAAGAGGAGTAAAACATCCAAATGTAACAGCAAATCACCCACATGAAGAACAAAACAGATGCAATGACCCATTAAAAACCTGCAAAACAAGACAAGACAAAACAAAATTAGATACAACAAAAAATGAAAAAGTGGTCCTTTGCTTTTTCCTTTTTTTTTTTTTTTAAGGCTACCTCTATCAGTTTCGATTTCATCCTTTGAGATTTGGTGGCTCACAGGTAATAAAACAAAGCTGCTTGTCCTTTAAGGTTGTAAGGAAAAAGGTTGTAGCTGCATTATGCAACGCCTGATTTAGAGCAGCAACTTTAACAGTAATCCACATGATTAGGATGTTTTTCAGAGCTGAATACAGGGGAAAATATAGAAATTCTCTTCTGGAAAAAAGCGGGACATGACTTATGATCCAAACAGGCAAGTCCTTGCATCAAGATGTAGAGGGTGCTTAAAAATTTTATTAAGGTGCTGAATAATAATAATCTAAAACCCCAGACATGAGGATGGATCCAGAATAAAAGTGATGATGAGCGATGTTAATGGAAGGGCATGAATAAGGAAACCATCGTCTACAGAAAAAAAAGATAATAATAAAACACTGCAGCACATATTAGAGTGAGAAAAAGACTGACTGGATGTTCCACAGACAAAGTTGTAAAGACAGATTACAGCTGAATTTGCAGGTTGAAATGCACAAATCATATTCGAAGGATAAAGGGCCCTTCACATTAACATTACTCTCAGTCCAGCTGTGAAACACAGTGGAGGGAGCATCATGGTGTGGTAGTGCAAATCACTATGGGCCCTGATACGTTGTGAGAAGAACAAAGTCAAAGTTAAAGTATCCAGAAATTTTATGAAGAAGTCAAATATCTGTAACTGAGACATGTTCCAGCACCTCCTGTGACCCTGAACAGGATTGAAGTGAAGGACAAACCCACTTCACATGAACACTAAAGCTTCATCACTGCAGTGAAGCACAGTGGAGGAAGCATCATGGTTTGAGATTCCAAGCTGCTAAGCTTCCTATTGTCCTTGACACAATACTCCTTGAATGAATGGAAAATTGTATCAAAACACTTTGTTGAGAACGTCACTGTAGAGGTCAAATATCTGAAGCTTAACAAAGTCATTTTCTTGCTTAAGGGTCTGTGAGCAACTATGGATAAGATAAATTATTTTTATACTTCTTCTGTGAAAACCGTACAGCATGTAGACTGCAGTTTATAGGCTGCCTTTCTAATCTCATTGACCTCCCAAAGTTGCACTTACATCCATATTCATAAAGGGCTTGCCAGCCTGTATAAGCAACATTTAATCTATTACATACACACTCATACACCGATGAATGCATCATGGTCAATTTAAGGTTCAAAATCTTGTCCGAGAACAGTTTCATACATGGAGTAGTGTAGCCAGGGTTAAAACGATTGACCCGCTGATCGCTATGCTCCAGCTGTTGGCACCTGCTATGGGCTTTGACTGTTAAACCACAGCCATTCATGGGTGCAAGTGCTGCAGATGCTATAATGCAAAAAAAAAAAAAAAAAAAAAGTGGAGTAATTTTAAATTCTGGGATTGTAACTCTCTAATTAAACTGACACAGAAAATGAGGATGTTTGGCGTCTCAGAACTTCTCATGGCACTACGCTGCCCTCTTGTGGCTGAAAATAGTATCATTTTTTTTCTTTTTTTTAACAGTGCTTTTTTTTTTTAAATGTAAAGACTGATGTGGCCTGGTTTGGCCGTCTGCTGACTCTGTCCTCTCAGTATCTCAAATGGCTGGCCAGGCAGCAGGATCTATCAGAGCTGCCCTGACAGACCCGTGTGCTTCAGGACATGTTCCAGTTGATGAACAGTAGAAGTGCATGCTGGGCTCGTTCCTTCACCTGCAGGGAAATCTAAGCATACATGCAAATAAGGGGAATATCCTGCAGTCAGGATACACAATAATTCATGGAAAACCCATCAGGCAATAAACAAAGGTTAAGTATAAATTATGTTTAAAAGTTGATCTGTACTTTTTGATTATATGTGAGTAAAGGCATGATATGGAAAAATGAACAACAACATTCTAAATCTACAAGCCAGGAGGGTGGTTTGTTTATAACTGATGTAAATAACTTATGAAGCCTTGCAGATCACCACTTTCACCAACATAACACAAATATTCATTATCACTGAGCTGAGCTTATGCCTCATAAGGCTGCGCTACAGTTGAACAGATACCCGTCCCCAGCAGCACGGCATGGGTAACATTAGTCAGTGACAATGAAACAATGAAGCAGCCAGCAGCAGACGCAGGAGCACAACAGCTGGTTACTGGCTGGACACTGAGACAAATATCAGAAACATCTATTTAGTAGGTATCATAGCATCATCTTCAAGCATTATCAACAAGCTTTTCTTTATGTTCACTGAGCTAAGTACTGGTACAAATGCAATATATTCAGACTAAATGGCATTTTTACAAAAACTGATTTAAAAAAAAGATGACATACCTTTATATTTGGATTTGTTTTCTTCCTCCCTTGTTCCCCATTTTCTGAACTGTGAACCTGAATGTTTGGACCTTTTCGTTTTGAAAACATACCTGGCTTCTGACATTCATCAACCAGCTTTCCTCTTTCCCTCACGTTACATTCACCTGCCACTTACGCTTCCTTTGCACTGGGTTGGACCCCTCTTTTGCCATCAGAATTGGGCTACTTCTTCATGACAGATTTAACAAGGTGTTTTTGGTTTTGGTCCATATCAACATGATAGCATCATGCAGTTCCTTCAGATTTGTCGGCCATAACAATCCATGATGCACATCTCCTGTTTTACCACATCCCAAAAGGTGCTCTAATGGATTGATATCTGGTGACTGTGGAGGCCCTATGAGTACAGTGAACTCTGTCATTTTCATTAAACCAGTTTGAGATGATCATGGTGCATTATCTTGCTGGAAGCAGCCATTAGTAGACGGGTACACTGTGGTCATAAAGGGATGGTCAGCAACAATACTCAGGTAGGCTGTGCTATGTAAACCATGCTCAATAGATTCTAAGAAGCCCAAAGTGGGCCAAGAAAATATCCCCTACACCAATACACCAGCAGAAGCCTTAACCATTGACACAAGGCAAGATGGATCCCTGCTTTTATGTTGTTTTTTAGCTGAAATTGAGACTCATCAGACCAGGCAATGGTTTTTCTATCTTCTACTGTCTAGTTTCAGTGAGCCTGTGCAATTTCCTGTTCTTAGCTGACACCCAGTGTGGTCTCCTGCTGCTGCAGGCCATCTGCTTCAAGGTTGGATGTGTTTATGCGATTAGAGATGGTCTTCTCCGTACCTTGGTATGCCCATATTCTTCTGACCTTTGACATCAACAGGGAATTTTCTTCCACACATGTGCCGCTCACTGGATACTTTCTTTTTTTTTTTTAAATAATACTATATAAACCCTAGAGATGGTTGTGTGTGAAAATCCCAATAGATCAACAGTTTCTGAAACACGAAGATCGGCCCTTCTGGCACCAACAAACCACGGCGCATTCAAAGTCCCTTATATCCCTATTCATCGCTCTTCGGGCGCTCAAAGCCAGCATCAGAGAGGCAAACGTTACTTATGCTAGCCCTGCTTGCACACCTCAGTGAGCTGTTGCACCACACCGATTGATTTGAATCATGGTTTCAATAAAGAGTCAGTTGAAACAAAGTTTCAGTTCCATCATTTTAACCAGAGGCTGTAGTATTCAAAAGCCACAAAGGAAAAAAAAAATGCACGAGTCACTATTTTTTATCAAAGGCATCTTTTTATGCTCCTTATGATGAGAAAATCTAAGTAATTAATGTTTAAAAAAGTACTAAATCTTACATACGAATACCCACTATATAGCAAATTGAGCATCCTGGACAGAACAAATGGATTCAGGTCTCACATGACACCACATTCACTCATCTTTTTTAGCAGATCCAAAGAGGTGCTGAATGAAAGAGTAGGGTGGAGATTAAGAGGAAGTGACATACTTACAAGAGGGTGAGGAAACAGCACTGATTAGTTTCAGGATCAGACCAGACTTATGGTCAGTCTACACCCTGTAAAAGACCACCATTGATATTCTGCAGTCTTTTTGCACACACACACACACGTGCACGCATGCACGCTCTCAGCTGACTTTTTTTTTCTATCCCTCTAGCTTTCTTTTCCTCAAAAACACACAGAAGCAATCAGAATGTCATGGGACAAGAAGCCCCCCAACCCAACTGTCTACATGAATAATGTATTAGTTATCTCTTAAATGCTGCCATACCTTTAAGCACATATGCTATTTTTCCTTTTGTTTTTTATTTTTTAACCTGAAAACCTAAAATAGTCTGTTTAGGAAGGCAATCCAAACTACACATACATTTTTCCTGATAGGATTCACCATAAAATCTTTCAATTACACTGAAGCAAGATAAAATGTGACATTAAATTTAAATGGATCTTTTTCCTGGGGACAGGACTGCATGCAAACTGTCAGACATACAGAAAACTCACTTAGACATCAATGGCACAAAGAATCATTTTTATTGAAAAATACATTGAAATCATGCATGTCACATTCAAAAGTGTACATTTTGCTTTTCAACAGGAAAACTCTGCAGGTCAGATGCAGAGGAACCTTTAACAGAGGAGTTGCTCTTTGGATGGTGATTAATACAGCGGTGCAGAAGCATAACCAGTATACCACCACACACACTTGCTGTTTCATTTAACTTCATGTTTGGGTGAAGCTAAAGTATTTACATCGCCATCGGACAACAAAGACATGAAAACTAAAGACTACTCCAAACTAACCATCTACATTATGCTAAAATAGAAAAACAATTAAAAAAAAAAAACATGACAGTTCGTAAAACACATCATTACCTCACTGTTTGGTTTCACATGACAAGTAAAAAAAAAACATGGATGGAACATCAACATAATAACTGATCACACTGAGATATGAAATGAGCTTAAACCAGGAAAAAAAAAAAGGTGAATGACAATCAGAAATAATTAGTAAACAGATATTATTACTAAATTCAACACAAACAAGTACACAATCATTAACTGGTACCTTGACAGAAGGAAATGGAGAGTTGCATTCACAGAGCAGCATTACTTTCTGGACTTGTAAAGTATCAAACTGTCAAGTATTTTTAATGGATTTACACTGAGAACGCCACTGAAGCATGTTCAGCACCACAAGCGTAGCAACATTTATATCTGATTTTAAAGCAACTTTACTCAGTCTATACTGAAGCTTAAAATAACTCAAATGTGATTGAACGAGCAGTCTGTAAATGAGTAATGAAGTTTCTTTTAAAAATTGCAATGACCTGCCATTACCACTAGGTGGCGAATGTTGCAATATCGATGGAGACAAATTATCAAAATGAAAGAAATAAAGCACTTACACCCTGTGCTCCAAAAACAAGTGCAAAAAAAAAAAAAAAAAAACCAACACAATTTTATGTCTAAAATACAAACATTTTCCTCATCAAATGTTTTCTCAAATTTTAAAGTATTATGTTATCCCTTCCAGTAACAACCATTTGGTTTCCTGAAAGTGGTTACCGCATTGTGTTCACTGATGAGGAAAATGAAAATCTTAATGTTTCTTAGTTTGCTAGATTTGATTCCACGACTTGTTGTATAAAGCTGGCATCCAATAATATGTTCGGTAACTGCCATATATTTGTGCATATATTTGTTTGCCAAAACTTAAAGACAGGGTGGATGATGGATGATGTCACATTTGTTGACGTGCGCCCCACATGAAGGGCTGTGTTTGTATACTGGGTTTTAGGACAGTGCACTCATAAGGTGGAGAGGAAATCTTGACCGAATGTGACAAAAACGTGTTCTGGGTTAGAAATCACATCGAATCCTTTAATCCTTTTAAGAAAAAAAAGGATCTCACATACTAATTGCACTGGTGCTGCATTAGAACAAAAGGTGAAAAAAAACAAAAAAGGCATAGGTAGCTAAAACTTGGTTGTGAGACCATATTTCTCCAACCTAATCGTCTGGTGCATGGTTGTTAAGCACTCCACAGGAAAAAAATAAAAAAACAAAAAAAAAATGTGTGTGTGTGTGTATATATATATATAGTACTTTGCAAAAGCCTTAAGCAGGTGTGAAGAAATGCTGTAAAACAAAAATGTTTTCACAAACAATTTATCTGTTTACTTTAATAAATTTACAAAATGTAACGTGAGTAAAGAGAAGAAAAATCAAAACCCAGTCAGTATTAAACCCATCCTCCTTTTTTTTTTTATAAGACCAACAGTGATGATGTGGTGTGTGTAATATGTGTTATGTAATATAATCTGAGTATGTGTGGTGTGGGCGGGGCCTGGACTTGCACCCCACAGACCCCCCAGCCGTGGAGGTCACCAATTCTCATGGGGATCCAGTTGGAAACCACCTTGGCGGGCCAGATATCAGAGAACCAGTGCTCCACTGTAGGCAATGCCCCCGCCACAGCAAACCACCCCCTGCAACTACACGCCACGGGGCCCAGCCCTCCCACCGCCACAGTCCACCCAAGAGCTCGGCCCCCACGTGAAGCAAATCAGACCACGGGGATGCTGAGGGGGACAGCAGGGAGATGGAACTAAACCAGGAACACTGCACCTAGTCTCCAGAACCCCCCCAGGCAGGTCCATGCTGTGGTGCCTCAAGGACCTTGAGCAATACCCTAGTGCAGTGGCCCCAACCATTTTTGCACCATGGACCGGTTTAATGTGAGGCAGCGTTGTCACGGACCTGTCTGCAAAATGTGTCACAGATAAATACAACAAAATAAAATGATAGAACCAGCATAAAAACTGTGGTATTCTCTAAATATTATAAAAAAAAAAAAAATGTAAATTCACTCTGTATTATGTGCAACTTGGGGAAGTGTTCTCATAAC